>OW799235.1:112505336-113785336 GCA_941918925.1 Phyto melanocephala
TATACTAAATATGTAGTAAAATTGCCAAATTTAGAACTTCTGTATATTTACAAAAATGTCATTTATCTAATATCTCAATTTTCTTTATTTAAGTCAGGCCAATAGTTAGTACTTATTTCCGCTAGATTTAACAAAATTTAATTCTTCTCATCCGAAAATATCACCTTGAGAAAAAATGAAAGTGAAAAGGGTCATTATCCTTCTCACTTTTAAATTTTGATAATGTTTTGTTATGACTAATGTTTGAATTTAGCTCACATCATCTGATTATACTACAGTATTGTCATCTTTACTAGACAACCCCAATAGAAACCGTATTTTCATAATAGACAATACAGGAATTCGTGGTTTCGCGAAAGAAACATTCCACTTCTTGAGTGGCTGGCATGAACACTATATCTGAGCCCCATCAAAAATCTGTGGAGTATATTGGTTCGCAAGGTTAACCCTAATGAGATACAATTTAACACTGTTGAAAAGCAAAAGCAATGTGTTTTTTTTTCTTTAAAAAGTTTTCATCTGAGTTTTAAATACGAAACTCGTAAAATAATACAGATTTTGCGACAAACGTAGTTCCTAAAATTCCAAGATTTTAAAAATAGGCTGTATAGTCCAAAAAATAACTTGAATAGTTATTAAATGTGTTAAAAATATGAAACTGACTGTATTATAATATTGTTACAGATTTACTTTAGCTTAATTTGTTTAAAACGATTATAAGCATTACGACCTTTGTAAAAGACAAGGCCCACACGGGAATAAAGGTTACCTTTTTCCATTATATACAGCGTAACCCATGCATTTTGCGAGAACATACTAGTGCTATTGTAGATGATAATAACTAGCAAATACCGCGTTATCGATTTTTGGTTCTAGGACATATTCTATTGCTATACAAGTTTGTAAAACATTGTAGATTATAACCAATATGGCAGTAGTAGAGCAGTAATACAACAGATATCGTTGTGTGTATATCAAATTGAATTTGATAATAAAGATGCATAACAATAATGAAAGTAACAAATAAAATACTGTATAAAATAAATCTGTTGTTTTAATCAAAAAAGTGCTCTATACCGTAAATTTCAGGATTTATTTACTTTTTTTTGCAATGAAAAGAATGCCAGCTTATGTAAAGGAAATAAACCAACATTTTTTAAAGCTTTAAACGTAAGAAAATTAATAACTAATCAGCGCAACGTAGAGGTCTAACAGACAGAGTTTCTGGTGGGAACACGCAATCCCTGGACTAGCGGACTAGCATAGCACTGACTGGTCCATCAGGCAATCCAAATAATTCAATTCAAAAATAATTATTACAACTTGAATTTATTCGGACGGATAAACCTTTATCCATTATCCATTATTACAACTTCACTTTAATCCAAAGTGAGCGGTAAGTTAAAGGCAAGTTCATTCAACCTGGTAGGTTTAACTAAAGTCTTGATAATGATAAACTGTTTACTCGTTCGAAAAAATCTTACCTTTAACTAACGCTAGGTCCTAATAATGGCCGCTAATCTTATTTTTCAACCAAAGTTTATTTGTGGTTTATTGGGATTAACTGCTAAATAAAATACATTGCAGAAACTTGTCTTAAAGCATTTCTAATATTTGACATATGTTAATGTATACCAAAGCATATGCAGCCAAATGAAAATAAACAAAAAGAAAAACTCTGTCAAAATTGTTTAAAGTAGACATTGATACGAATACAATAATAAAATATTTATACGACTTGGTTACTTGAAAGAATCTTTCTTCAAAAAATCGCTTGCATAAGAGCATCTAATAATTGTGTGATGATAGAGAGATTTTTTTTGGAAACAAATTTGAAGAAAATTCTTAAATATTTAATATGTTTACATATTTGTAGCTTAAAGAGATAATCTACCCAAATTAGTGGCTTATGTTTCTAATCACATGTAGGATGCTTTAAAGTTGACATTGAAAGATCGTTTAACAATGACCAACATTCAACTTGTGAGGTCTATACTTAGTCAGAATTATTCTCTGGGAAATAAATAATTTTGAAATTTAATCGAGAAAAATAAACTTTGAAAATTATGTCGAAATATAATATAAATTTTCATTATAAAAATATATTCATAAAGGGAGAATAAGTAAGGAGAAAAAAAAAAAAAAAAAAAAAGAAAAAAGGAAAAAATAGGAAAAGTACTTTGATTTCACGTTAATAGTTTCTTCTATTTATTGTAAATAGTTAATACATTTAGTGGTGAGTACGTACATATAATTTGTTTAGAAAAGACGAAATTTAATTTGACGTTTTTTTAATAGGGAATCTATACGGTTTTTTTTTGAACGCCTTGAGATTGATTCGTATGAAGTCTTTCTTTGTTTAATTTTATCGCAGGAAAACTAGTTCAAGCGAAAATTTACCAATATCAAGAACCTTTGGACAAATGTTTGCAATTTGATGAATTTCAATTTGGCATATAAACCCGTAAAAATTATCATTTTATTTTTTTTTCTCGTGGGTATTGTTCCTCAAGTAGACGTTTTTTGTTAGTTTATTTAACTGATCGATTTAACATATTTAACATCAATTTTTTTTTTTTTTTTTTTAATTAAAATAATTATAAAATTTTATTACTCAATTTAGTTTGTAAATCTTGCACTTAACACGTAATAACAGAAATTTACAGATCTTTATACCTTCATTCATACACACATACATATAATTTTAATTTCATATTCAAAATCTAATGTACAAATTTTCATACAACATAATATAGTTTTGTTATAGAGTGAGAAAGATTTAATTCCGCGTTTTAGATATGCCAAACACATCAGGCCTGCTGTATTCTTCAAAATTTATGGTGAGCATTTATATTTAATTAATTTGTTTTTTTTTTCTCATTTTATACATACTATATTGATTTTCTTTTATATTAAATTTGATACAAATTCAAATTCAAAAACGATTGAAGGTATTTAAATTATTATTAATAATGTTAATTTTAATAACATTTCATCCTTTAATTTGATATATTTAACATAATTTTTATTTTTTTTTAATTTTGAATTTCAAATTGTAAAAAAAAAAAAAAAAAAAGAAGGTGGTGCAAAAGGTTAAATTTTGTTATTATTATTATTTGTTTTGTTGGATTAAACGTTGTTAAATAAAATAGAAAAAAAGAAAAAAACATTAATTATGTTTAATTAATTTTTTTTTACTAATTCCACGAAAAGTTAAACTCTATTAGTTAGATATACGATTCGGGCTATCTAATAGAATATTTATATTAAATGATAGCATGGTAGGGAGGGTACAGGATATTGAAGAACTAACATCCAATTCTTCACATGACTTGTCTTCATCCTTCATTTTAATATTTTTTTTATTAAAGATATGGTTAATAAACAATGATAGCTACCTAAATTTTTAAATTTTGTTGAGCGGTTCTTAATCAATCTAATTAAATCAAGAACACCATCCCTTTTGCCCTGAGCACGGCCGGAAACAAATAGGTAGCAAAGAGTTAATTTAGATAGAGCTTGGTTAAGTATGAATCGTCACATAATATTTAAATGGCGCCCAACGTGGGGCCTCAACATAATTCCTTACATCAAACTTTTTGACATCAAAGTAGGAAACATTTATTTTCAACTTAGTTGAGGTTTCAAAAATAAAGAACAATTTTTTTAACATGATATTAGCCATATTTTAATAAGTTTTTTTTTTATTTTGTCCTTTGTGTTTTATTTGGTTGGAGATTTTGTTCTTGGGATTCATTGAGAACTTACTCGCTAATATAACAAATGGTTTTTATTTTTGCTTAATTTTATTATGATTTGGATTTTTTTTTTGTATACGAATATTATAATGTTTGGTTACTTACCCTCATTTTACAATTGAGCTCTTGAATAGTTTTAACTTCCAAATGAGATTTTTTTTTAAGACGTTTATCTGTCAATAATAAACTCTTTCAAGGAGAAATAAAATTTTTATATTATTATTATTTTTATTTTTTTTTTGTTTTAAGAAGATAGGTCATATTTTATTAATTTTTATCTAACTAAAAGATTTAACTGAGTAGTGGAATATTTTACTTAAATTAAAGTTTTAATTTTAAATCATGCCTTTAACGCGAAGTCGCGATAACTTGATGAATATAGAAGAACCAGCAAATGTTAGTTTTACAGTGGATATGAATTCATCAAATACGCAACAAACATCTCAAAGACGAACGAATAAAAATAGAACTGGACATCCAGACCAAAACGGGACTTGTAATAATAATAATACGATTCAGATTAACACACAAATTAGACAGATAGTATCCGAATCAATGGGATCCTTTCGAACTGAAATGATGAATTTTATTTCCACTGAATTAAGAGCATTAGCTCAAAATATAACAATACCGTCGGGTTCAAATCCAACACGGCAAGAGGAGGATTTTGCTAATAATTCGTCAAATGCAAACATTAATTTAGAACAGGGTTCCTTTTACGCCGAAAAAGTGTCTAATATTATTCGTAATTGGAAAATAAAATTTACCGGACATGACAATCAATTGACAGTCGACGAATTTATTTATCGCGTCAATATATTAACTACTAATAGCCTTCGTGGTGATTTCGAAATTTTATGCAAACATGCACACAGTCTTTTTGAGGGTAAAGCCCTTGAATGGTACTGGAGATTCCATAGACAGACTGTAAACATAGATTGGCATACACTTACGACTGATTTACGCAACCAATATAAGACGGACTATAGTGACTTTGATATTCTTGAGGATATACGTAGACGAAAACAGAAACAGAATGAGAATTTTGATATTTATTTGGATACAATTTTGGCTTTGACCGATAGACTTAGGACTCCGATTACAGATAGAGACTTGTGTGAAACTCTCATTAGAAATCTTAAGACTGAAGTTCGTCATGAACTACTTCATTTAGAAATTGGCAGTGTTTCCCAACTTCGGAGAGAGGTTAGGAAACATGAAAAATTTATTAAGGATCTTCAGTTGGGTGAAACTCGTAAGGTAAATAGAGGACATGTAGCGGAAGTTCACGACGAAGACAGTGACGCTGACAAAATTATTGTTCAGGACGAAGTTTGTTTAGTTCAAAACAATATAAAATGTTGGAATTGTGACAAAATTGGTCACACATATTTTGATTGTTTGGATCAGAGGCGTGTCTTTTGTTATGGTTGTGGGGCAAAAGACACATACAAACCAAATTGTGTAAAGTGTTCAAAAAACTTTTCGGGAAACGGACCGTTAGATGTTCGACGGACTTACTAAGGGCATCTTATATATATGGACAACAATTTTTGGACAGTAACACGGACGAATGTACTGACACGGAGAAATTACACCCCTTGATGAGACCATATCATGTTCGTTTAGCAGCATACAATAAAGCGCGTAATAGGATTTTTGGTGAGAAAAAGTTAAGTAGATCTTCAAAACGAATTCGAGAGTTTTACCGGAAATTGAAATTGTTTAAAAAGTATGTTATTTCACCAATTATATCTAAAGAATCTGACAGTAGGCCTTATATTAAACTGAAAGTTAATGATATATTTCATATGGCTCTGTTAGATAGTGGTGCAAACAAGAGTGTAATTGGTGGGACATTATCCTTGAAGATACTTAATGGACCAAATTTTAGAAAATGTTTAGGTAATGTACGTACTGCAGATGGACAGCGACAAAACGTTTTAGGAACAGCTACATTGGACATCAAATTTCAAGGTCAGACGAAACCTTTTGAATTTTTGATAGTTCCCACAATACGACAGGATATTATTTGTGGTTTTGACTTTTGGACAGATTTCGGACTTAAAATTTCCATACCCATGGTTAGTGAAATTGAGTGTGGTGGAACAGACCCGGACCAACTTCGACTTACTACAGAACAAAGACAACGATTGACTCAAATTATTACAACATTTCCTAATTCTGATGTAGATGGATTAGGCTGCACTACATTAGTGAAACACGACATTGACACAGGTAATACAAAACCTATTAAACAGCGCTATTACCCAATATCACCAGCTGTAGAAAAGCAACTCTGCGGGGAAATAGATCGTATGATTACTCTTGGGGTCATAGAGGAAGCTCCGAATTCCCCTTGGTCATCTCCGACCGTGGTTGTTGTCAAACCGGGAAAAGTAAGGATGTGTATCGACAGTCGAAAATTAAATTCATTAACAGTTAAGGACGCATACCCAATACCAAACATTGACGGACTTTTGTCGAGACTTCCTCCAGTTCATTATATATCAAAGATTGATTTAAAAGATGCTTTCTGGCAAATAAAACTGGAAGAAAGCTCGAAACCGAAGACAGCTTTTACAGTCCCTAATCGGCCATTGTATCAATTTACAAGAATGCCGTTTGGGCTGTGCAATGCGCCGCAAACATTGTGCAGACTCATGGACATGGTTATTCCGTATAATCTGAAAACTCACGTGTTTGTTTATTTAGATGACCTACTAGTTGTTTCACAGACTTTTGACGAGCACTTAACACATCTGATGGAAGTAGCCACAAATCTTAGAAAAGCAGGTTTGACAATCAACGTTGAGAAAAGTAGTTTTGCATTAAGTCAGGTCAAGTATCTAGGATATATAGTAGGAAATGGAACATTGCAAGTGGACGAAGATAAAATTAAGGGTATACAGGACTTTCCAGTACCAAAATCTATAAAACATTTAAGACGATTTTTAGGCATCACAGGTTGGTACAGACGGTTTATACAGAACTACTCAACAGTAACATTTGCTTTAACCGAACTGTTGACGAAGAAGAAGACCTTTATTTGGTCGGACCAGGCCCAAAAAGCTTTTGACGAACTTAAGACTATACTAACTTCAGCTCCTTTACTGATTCACCCAAACTACAACGAACCTTTTATATTGCAGTGTGATGCTAGTACTTATGGGGTTGGGGCAGTTTTGGCGCAAAAAGACGACAATGGGACTGAGAGACCGATTGCGTATATGTCACATAAACTTAACAGGGCTCAGAGAAATTACACTATAACCGAACTCGAATGCTTGGCCGTTGTAATGGCGATTAAAAAGTTTCGATCCTACATCGAGGGCCAGGAGTTTAAAGTCGTGACCGATCACGCTAGTTTAAAGTGGCTAATGGGTCAGCGTGATCTTTCTGGTAGGTTAGCTCGGTGGTCGCTGAAACTCCAAGGTTTCAATTTTTCAATTGAACACCGCAGTGGAAAGGATAATGTTGTACCTGATGCACTATCGCGGGCTTATGAAGGAGAGAACATTTTGAACACTATTGAGTTGGAAACTTTGCCAGTAATAGACCTTGACTCTGAAGCATTTAATAGTGAAGAATATATCAAATTGCGTAATGATTTTCAAAATTCCAAGTTACCGGATTTTAGGGTTATAGACGGATATATTTATAAAAGAACCGAGTTTTCTTGTGGCGAGTCGGATGATTCAAATCTATGGAAATTATGGGTACCAACGGAATTGAGACGTAACGTAATGTATTCAGCACATGACATACCAAATTCCGCACACGGCGGAATTGCTAAAACGCTTGAACGAATACGTCGATACTTTTATTGGCCTCGTTTAGTTACGGACGTAAAGGAATATATACAAATTTGTGACCTTTGTAAAACTTCGAAAGCCCCGACACATGTGATTCGACCACCTTTGGGACAAATGGTGAATTCCGAGCGTCCCTTTCAAAGACTATATATAGACTTGATAGGACCATTTCCGCGCACAAAGAAAGGACATATTGGTTTATTTATAGTTCTCGACCATTTTTCGAAATTTACCTTTCTAAAGCCTCTTAAAAAGTTCATTTCAAAAGATATAATAGATTATTTAAATTCCCAAATATTTTGTTGTTATGGTGTTCCTGAAATAATAGTTTCGGATAATGGCTCGCAATTTAAGAGCAATGAGTTTAAAAGTTTTTTATTGAAAGATGGAATTAATCATATGCTAACTGCTGTGTACAGTCCACAGGCTAATGCTAGTGAGAGAGTAAATCGTTGCATTAATGAAGCCTTACGATCTTACATCAGAAAGGATCAAAGAGATTGGGATCTTTACACTGACAAAATTAATTGCTCTTTACGAAATAGTATTCATCAGACGATTGGGGAGAGTCCATATAAAATAGTTTTTGGTCAGACGATGGTAACACATGGGCAAGATTATAAATTATTGAGAAAACTACAACTTTTAGCTGAGACAGACACACAGATCGAAAGACAAGACGATTTTACAATAATAAGGAACCAAATTAGGATCCTTATGAGGAAAGCTTACGACAAAAATGCAAGAACTTATAATTTACGTTCTTGTATTCGAAATTTTACTGAAGGACAAATAGTTTACAGACGGAATTTTGCGCAAAGTTCCAAAGTAGACAATTTTAATTCAAAACTTGCTCCTGTTGGAATAAAGACAAGAGTTGTGCGGAAAATTGGACTTACTAATTACGAATTACAAGACGTTGACAGTAATGTTATTGGTGTGTATCATGGAAAGGATATATGGATGTAAAGAGAGAGCCCCGGTGATTTGCTTTGAGATTAAGACCTTTTCCAAATCCAGTTCTATGGTGTTTTTAAACTTTCCATGAAGCTGTATTTGTTTTGTGAGGTCTATACTTAGTCAGAATTATTCTCTGGGAAATAAATAATTTTGAAATTTAATCGAGAAAAATAAACTTTGAAAATTATGTCGAAATATAATATAAATTTTCATTATAAAAATATATTCATAAAGGGAGAATAAGTAAGGAGAAAAAAAAAAAAAAAAAAAAAGAAAAAAGGAAAAAATAGGAAAAGTACTTTGATTTCACGTTAATAGTTTCTTCTATTTATTGTAAATAGTTAATACATTTAGTGGTGAGTACGTACATATAATTTGTTTAGAAAAGACGAAATTTAATTTGACGTTTTTTTAATAGGGAATCTATACGGTTTTTTTTTGAACGCCTTGAGATTGATTCGTATGAAGTCTTTCTTTGTTTAATTTTATCGCAGGAAAACTAGTTCAAGCGAAAATTTACCAATATCAAGAACCTTTGGACAAATGTTTGCAATTTGATGAATTTCAATTTGGCATATAAACCCGTAAAAATTATCATTTTATTTTTTTTTCTCGTGGGTATTGTTCCTCAAGTAGACGTTTTTTGTTAGTTTATTTAACTGATCGATTTAACATATTTAACATCAATTTTTTTTTTTTTTTTTTTAATTAAAATAATTATAAAATTTTATTACTCAATTTAGTTTGTAAATCTTGCACTTAACACGTAATAACAGAAATTTACAGATCTTTATACCTTCATTCATACACACATACATATAATTTTAATTTCATATTCAAAATCTAATGTACAAATTTTCATACAACATAATATAGTTTTGTTATAGAGTGAGAAAGATTTAATTCCGCGTTTTAGATATGCCAAACACATCAGGCCTGCTGTATTCTTCAAAATTTATGGTGAGCATTTATATTTAATTAATTTGTTTTTTTTTTCTCATTTTATACATACTATATTGATTTTCTTTTATATTAAATTTGATACAAATTCAAATTCAAAAACGATTGAAGGTATTTAAATTATTATTAATAATGTTAATTTTAATAACATTTCATCCTTTAATTTGATATATTTAACATAATTTTTATTTTTTTTTAATTTTGAATTTCAAATTGTAAAAAAAAAAAAAAAAAAGAAGGTGGTGCAAAAGGTTAAATTTTGTTATTATTATTATTTGTTTTGTTGGATTAAACGTTGTTAAATAAAATAGAAAAAAAGAAAAAAACATTAATTATGTTTAATTAATTTTTTTTTACTAATTCCACGAAAAGTTAAACTCTATTAGTTAGATATACGATTCGGGCTATCTAATAGAATATTTATATTAAATGATAGCATGGTAGGGAGGGTACAGGATATTGAAGAACTAACATCCAATTCTTCACATGACTTGTCTTCATCCTTCATTTTAATATTTTTTTTATTAAAGATATGGTTAATAAACAATGATAGCTACCTAAATTTTTAAATTTTGTTGAGCGGTTCTTAATCAATCTAATTAAATCAAGAACACCATCCCTTTTGCCCTGAGCACGGCCGGAAACAAATAGGTAGCAAAGAGTTAATTTAGATAGAGCTTGGTTAAGTATGAATCGTCACAAACTCCACAAATCATTTTCTGACTTGATTACACAATTAAAATGTTCTACGCCTGATGGAACTCTGACGTAATGCAACCTGTTCTCCTATTGGCCAATAATTTCAAAGGACAAGTGATTTGAATGAGAGACTTTCATACGTTAGTTTTTCATGAGAAATTGTAAATTTTACATAAAAACTTGACTTGATAAACTCTGACGTCACGCAATCTGTTTTCCTACTAATTTCATAGTGCCAAAGTGATTTTAATTGCAGGGTTGCCAACTTTTTCATAATAAGTACATAATCTTCTTTTTTAGAAACTGTCAATTTCACATTTCACAGTATAAACATGGAAAACCTTAAGAATGAAAAAATTTATCATCTAACGGGAAATTGTGCTTCAAGTGTTAACTTGACTTTATAGTTCTTGGATTTGTAATTTTTATAAACACCAAGGGAAAAATTTATTTTAAATGTTGTGATTTAGTTCAGGAATATTACCGTGCGCTATGTCCTTTGTGCGGTAACACAAAGCAATTGCCCATTTGAGCGACTAATTCCAATAAATATTGCTTACAGTCAACGGTAAGAAGAACAAAGACTTGGTGAATTAACTTTTTTTTGCCTGAATTGGAAGGTTTTAGTATATTTCTATTTTCTATTTGGCGTCGTCAATGTCGTTTCTTTAATCAGTTAAATTTGTATTCCCGTTTTCAATATCACTATGTTTAGTATTCTGTAGGAAAATATGCCGTTGATGTTGCCTTTAATTGACTTTGATTTTGTCCTAATTTTTGATGTTGTGTTTAAACTAAAATTAGAAAAAAAAAATTTGAGTAAAAAATATTATAAAGAAATGGAAAAATTTAAATAAGCAATCGATAAACAGTCAACATTTATGTTACGAACCCAGTGAGGTTTCCGGGTAGCCAGTTCGTGGCTATAGCTCAGGTAGGTTCCAACCTCCTCACTGGTCACGCATTCGTTCACAAAAATAACACAAAAACAATTACATCAAAAGAGGTAGGGAATACCAAATTATTATTGACGTTGTATTAAAGTGATGTTGTCTCAACATTAATGGTGATGTTGGTGACGCCATATAGAATATGGATGATTTGCCGAACGAGTATTTAAAAAAAATTACCAGTTCAGTGGCCAAATTGTTCATGTTACTTGACATTAACAGACTATTTTCAAAAAAACAAACGAGCACTTGAAGCGATTTCTTGACCTATTATTGCCAAAATACAGCCAAATTTACTGCTGTATTTAATTTATATGAAAATTTGACCTCAAGGTTACGCAGCGGGTTTATTCCAAAAATAATTTTAAAAACCATAATTAAACTATCCAAACATTTTTTTCAATATTATTTCAATTTAAATTTCGCCATATCTACAAAAAAAAAACACCCGTTCACTCCTCAACAATTTAGGACCCAGAATAATTCTAAATAAACTTTTTCATAACGATGCATATTTTTTTTTGTTAAACGAATTCAAAAGTTTTGTTTCTGTGTAAACACAATACGAGCAAAGCAATTTAAGTGTCACCTCAATGTGATGTTAAAGAATAAAAATGAAGTAAAAGTAAAATAATAAAGAAAACGGTGGAAATAAAACCCACACAAACACAATAATACTAAATCTAAGGAAAAATATTTTCTTAACAGCATTTTTGCCTTTAATTAAATTTAATTCCAAATAAAAGAAAAAGCTTGAATAATATTACAATTGAAATAAAATAAAATAAAAAATTCTAAAAATATGCAAATTTTTAATTTACGAAAATAAAACTTTTTTCGTGCTTTTTAGGCCTTTTTATGACAAAGTGCTAAAATAGGATATTTGTTAGTATTACAATTAAATATTATTCAATACCTTAAGCAACAAATATTATGTGCTGAGATGTTAAATTTGTAAAATTTTTGTAGAATTATTTTAACACGTTCGCCGCTCATCAATTGTTTGCAAATGCTGTGAGTAGAAAATATTATGTCACAAATATGTGACAGCAAAAATTTTAGTTAACACCACCAGAAGTGGAGCTATGCCAAATCGTTCGTTTCAGTGTTAGCTTATTTTCATTCAATTTGCAAAAATTTACCCGTTCGTTCAATCGTTCACTTTTGAACGACAATACAGAAAGAAGTTTAAGAATTCATGCAGAAAAAAAAACACGGTTGTAATTATTTAAGGCATAATTGGGCCATTTTTCTTCGAAAATGAGCAAGCAGTGGCCGTAGTCAATGGCGATCGTTATCGGGCCATGTTGAACGAATTTTTTTTCACAAAAATTGAAGAGGAGGATATTGGCAACATTTGGTTTCAACAGGACGGCGCTACGTGCCACACAGCCGAAGCTACACTTTTTATAGCATTTCCAAAAAAAAAAAAAGTTATTTGGCTAACCTTTTATTTAAATTATTTATCAACAATTTGTTGTTTTGTTTGTTTTATTTTACTATAATATTGTTGATTTTGTTTAAGCTTAGTATACTAAGGGTCATTATTACTACCCTACAAACTACAAACATTCAACTGACACAAAAGAACATAACAATGGTGTAATAAGTGTTCTTATTTTACCAGGAACATAAAAACACATATTAACGAGAAAAATTTGACATAAAAAACCTGAAGAAACAAAAATTGAACCAAAAGCGCTCAGTAAAATAACTGGATCACTTTAACCGTTCGTTCATGAGCTAAACAGCTCTAATGCACAAACACTACATACATACATACATACATACATACATACATACATACATATACATAAATGAACGAACGAAAATTTGACATAAAACAGACTTGAAGAAACAAACATTGAAAGGAACACTTTTGAACGAAAAGCGCTCAGCAAAATAACCGAATCACTTTGTTCAATTCGGTGATTGGTTCATTTTAACCCGTTCGTTTATGAGCTACACAGCTCTAACCAGAAGTACAGTAATCACAAGTGTCTCTCAAAGTAACAACGACTTAAGAACAAGACAAAAATCTTAAAAATTAAACAAATTTTTGTTCAGTTATGCATAATTTAGAGACTCTTTAAAACTATCAGTTAAAGCAAAATCCATCAATTTGATGCGACTATATTTCCTAACAATACGTTTCTATCTATCTATCTATATATACAAAAGTGAAACTCTGTGAGTGTGTGTCAGTTTTAGCTACTTGCACTGGACCGAATTTTCTGAAACTTTGCAACCATACTGAGCTGTCATGACTTTACACTTTCGTCATTAGAAAAGTGGGCAGTGCCACGCCCATTAAAAAAAATTGCATTTAGAGGTACTTGCACTGGACCGATTTTTCTGAAACTTTGCACACATATTAAGCTGTCATGACTATACAGTTTCGTAATTAGAAAAGTGGGCAGTGCCACGCTTATAAAGAAAAAGTTATAGTTTTTAGCCTTGCACTTGATATGCGATTAAAATTCATGAAGGGGTGTAGCAACGCGTGCCGGGATTTTCTAGTATATATATAAAAGTGAAACTCTGTGTGTGTGTGTTAGCTATAGACTCCGAAACTGTAAAACCGATCGGACTCAAACTTTGGCAAGTTGTTGTCCACATTCCAGGGAGTGTTTATGGGTGGCAAAAAGTGGGCGCCCATAAAAAAATTAGTTATAATTTTTAGCTACTTGCACTTGACCAATTTTTTTGAAACTTTGCACACATATTGAGCTGTCATGATTAGAAAAGTGGTCGGGGCCACGCCCATAAAAAAGTTATAACTTTGAGGTACTTGCACTTAACCGATTTTTCTGAAACTTTTCACACATATTGAATTGTCATGACAATATAATTTCCTGATTAGAAAAGTGGGCAGGGCCACGCCCATAAAAAAAATTATAATTTTTAGCTTTTTGAACTTGATATTCAATTTAAATTCGGAATGCATTTGTATTCATTAAGGGGCGCGCCGGGTTTTTCTAGTTCTAGGTATAAGTCATGTGAATATATAAGAATTTTAATATATTGATATTTTTTAAAACATATATATAACATATATATACAAGACGTCTTAAGTGTCGTACTGCCATAATTTCTTCAAATAAATACAAAGTATTTTCTTGTTTATTGTAAGATTATTAAATCTCAAGTCAAAATTTTTGACATTATGCAAATATGACTGCTAGAATACCTTGCGAATTCAACAAATACTGACGGGTTTTTTGATGCGACTGCGGGCCTACCAGTGTAAACGTACATATATTTAATACTTTTGCTTTCATTGCACATTCTTTTTTGTGAGAACGCATACTTAAACACAATCAAACATACCCGATGATAATAAGTTTCCTTTAGTACATCACTTGTTTTAATAAGGACCCTCTAAGTGGCTATATTTTTATTTACCTTAATGTCTGTCCCTGTCAGACTGACACCACTACAAGCTCAAGTTATCTCAAATACTTGATGTACGTATGTATGTGTATTCATATAATACACACTTATTCCATTTAAAACACTTACTAGACCCCGCTCTTGCAATTTTTCATTTATAAATGAGCTTGCGATTTTTTTTCTTCTTCTATTTTTTGTGTTTAGTAGCACTACTACTACTAAATATATATTTCTTAATCTTTTTGGCTTAACAAGATGTTTCCGCTGGTGAGACATACTGACTCAATGACTGGCTGGCTGGCTGGCTCATTGGCTGGTTGGTTGTCTCTCAGACAAAGGCACAGGGGTTTGTTTGTTAATTTTACTGCAGTTTCAAAATCACTGCAGTTGATTGCAGGTATTTTCTTCTCCTGTCTGCCGCTTAAATCTGTATGTTGCGTGTAGAATTTTGGTTTTCTTTCTGGTCGCATGTATATGCTTATGTGTTTGTTTTCCACAATTTTTTTTTTGGTTCTTCTTCCGTATCAAATAAATCTTTTGCTTATACTCTTTACACCAGCTATTAACTATCTTTTCTTTCCAACAAAGTTTTTTTGTTTGTTAAGAAAGAAAGAAAGAAATTTATCATTTTAAAGACCTTTTCAAACAGTCATACATTTAACTTGCATCTATTAGAGCGCGAAAATTTGGAGTCTATTTATTTTATTCCGTTAAATAGGGGATTTATTTAAAAACAATTTAAACACAATTTTAATACACAAAATTAATATTATTTTAATACTTTTCCTAAAATTATTTTTCAACAGAAAATTAAATAAAAGATATTTTGCGAATATTATTTGTAAAATGTTCTTTTTATTGAAAAATAACTAAACCAAGCTTTTTTAAGCAAATAGAAAGTCAAAAAAAACACAAAAATATTTGCAAGATTAAATGAAATATTTATGTGGGACTATAAAAAAAATTTCAGCTTTTTACTATTTAAGAATTTTTGTAAATGCAGCGGCCGCTACTATGACGTAGCTGGTCCAGCGATGAGCTTTAATTTCCAGCATTTCGGCTTGCACTTCAACAATGTCAGCTGTAATGATGTTTTCTAGGGCTGGAATTGTGTTTGGTTTGTCCCTGTATACGAGAGACTTTACGTATCCGCACAAAAAATAGTTAAGTTGGGTTAAATCGCATGTTCTTTTCGGCTAATGGGCTGATATAGCAAAATTTATTACCATCTTTAGCTTTGCCAAATGTGATGAATAATTTTTTTTACATTGAAACACCAAGTAACAAAAAATCACCCTTTATAACATCAAACTTTTGTATCGGAATATCCAAGAAACGATTTTTTTAATAACAAAAACTAGTAAAATTTGGACTGCATTACTGGTCCTGAATAAATGTTTGTTTTATTACTTTAAAATAAGGTCGTTAACGTTTAATTCATTTTACCATTTAACTTTTAGAAAATAAATAATACTACACAGGACGTCTATTCGCATCTGAAACAAAAAATTTAATTCTGAGTTAAGTATACCTTGGAATTTCCTAATGATTGTTCATTGTGGTGTTTATATAGAAATTTCTTTGCCGCTCAAAAGCAATTGGTTATCTACTCTTCAGCATTCACCTTCGGCAGTGATAGCCCCTTTAACGAGTCAAATCAATAAGACCATGGAGTCAAAAAATTACCTTTTGCCATCTGGTGAATGCTGACGGCACTTGTGTATTGTAACCCGATCAACCTTGTATGTGTTGATGTTGTTTTTTTCTATGGTGTAAAATCACATGAACGAGGTGGTCGATTTACATTTCTTGATATAATTCGGTTACCAAATATTTCGCTTAACAAAGTGATGGTTTCATGTGTTGTATGGAATGTTGCACCATCTTGTTGGAACCATTTCTCCTCCAAATAATTTGCAATGACATGAAGGATAAAAAAATTAAGAATTATGAGACTGATTTGCTGGTACAGGCATCGGATCGATAGATTCGAATGCTCTGTAACCCTCAAGTCTACAGCAACGTTGGGTTCTTCAGGTTAGGATTCGAGTCAGATGAATATTTTTTAAAACAGTCAATGTCGTCAGAAATCGTTCCATAGTATTGCGTATTACCTGCTTAGATAAATTTAACGTAAATATAACGAAGTTCTTAATAAGAAAGCGTAAATTTTGGAAATAAATTTAAACGATTTGTGAACAATGCTCCGGTGTAAGTTTTTGCATGGTAAATTGGCAAAGTATTAAAAGTATGACGACTACACCCAGAACACAAATAACTAAATTCATTGCCAATCGAATGGTTTAGTTCTTGCAAACGAACTTTTCTTTTGTGGTTTCAAAATTTCTATTGCAAGAACCATAATTTCATAGTGCTAGCTACATATTTATATTCCGAAACGAAACACTATAGATACATCTAAGAAAACACCCTATACAGTGTATCAGAAATAATTCAACCAGAAAAAATACCTTAAAAGTAACCCTTGGAAATGGTGTTGCTTTCAAGTAAATGTTTGTACAAATACATGCATCCCTGCAGATAATACCGCACTATGTAATGCAGTCATGGACCATGTCATTTTCAAACAAGAGTTTGTAGTTAAACGTCAAGTGTTTGTGTTTTAACGACAAGTGTTTGTGTTTTAACGGTTATATATGTGACAGCGCATAGAGAAAGGGACCTAAGGGTAAAAAAAAACAAATCTCACTTTTTTTTTTTGATGTGGACAACATCTGAGCATCGAATGAGACCGATCCCATGCCTCAATAGTGTTCCCTCCCAGAGATGTGCGCGTTTTAAAAAAGTAAAGTCGACTATTCTAAGCGCAAATAGAAAGGGACCTAACGGTAAAATTTATTTATTTTCATTTTTTCCCCTACTAAATTAACAAACTAACTTGATTTTACGAAACTACAAAAAATTTATTTTTTTTCTTATAAACAATTTAAAAAAATAGAAAAATCATTTTAATCGACGGTTCTTGCGAATTGGTTCCTTAGAACTTGACGGTACTGGTCGATTTTACCACCCGGTTCGACGCTGTTGGTGTATCTAATGTAAACATGTGTATCTAATGTAAATGTCTTACTTTCAGTAGTTGGAAGTTTCAATAAACGATAATCACGATGATTTGGTTGACGTCCAGGTAAAGTGATAGCAACAGTTTCAGCAAAACGGCAGATAAATGAAACAATTTCTTTTTTTTTCCAAAGTAGTTAAAGCATCTGTACGATTAATTTCATTCGCCATGCCATGTTTGCGTGGATAAACACCATTTTTGTCGTAATGTTTGATTAGATTTTTGTAGCGTTTAATTCCCATTGTATACAGGAAGAAGTACATATCACGGCATATCGGCAAACTTCGAAAATAATATATCTGATTGTACCGTTTATTCATAGCTCGCGATCGATCACCAACTTTTGACCTGAGCATTGCATCGTCATGGTGAGCTGTCAGAAGTGCGAGAATAATTAAATCTTGGGATTTCTTATCTAAATTCATGAAAGACGTACGAAAATTCATAGCCATCTTCTTAGGGATCAAGGTCGACCAATACCAACACGCTTAATGATGGTATACCAAAGATACACGTATTTACATCTTTAAAATGGCTCTCTTGAACAAAACCTGTTTTTACCCTTAGGTCCCTTTCTATTTTTCGCGTCACATATAGTGCTGTCAAGAGGTGTATAACAGTTGTGCAGGTGCTTCATCAAGTAGTGACAGCGGACAGTTTTGAAACTACTCCGATGGGTTATATGGTCCAGCCCTAGGACATCGTTATGCTAAATCGACTACGTTTTCTTGATACGTTTGGATATCCTTTGGCATAGTCGTAGTCCATTACAGGGTATATTAAAGATATGTGTACATACTAGTCTCGTTATCAGCAGGGTTATGAGTGACTTTATCTTACTGTAGTAGTGAGTGGTTTTAATTCTTTGTGTTGTATCAGATTTAGTATTTTTTTTTTGTACTAAAAATTCTTTAGGTAAATGAATCTTATTATGAAGTTAAAAATAAATAAAAAATATGCAATGTAATATCTACGAGTATGCATCATCAAAGAGAGTGTGAGTGTGTGTGTGTGCATAAGTATTTATGTGCTCGTATTTTACTATTTTTACTTTTTGTATAAAGTAAACCCTAAAAATGATTTTTTTTACAAGCTAAATTTACAACATACTTGAAGTTTAATACATCATGACATAATTATTTTTAATTAAAATTACATACTTTTTTAAGGGGTAGCAAAGGAAGAAAATAATTGATGTGAACATTATAACATTTTTAAGTAAAGTGTAATAAATAGGATTTAAATTGGAAGGAAGTTTTTGTGTTTACATTAAATAAAATATATAAGATTTATGTAATATGCATTCTGATATGTAACGTATGTAGTTTAAAAGATTATATTTATTGTATCTATGTATATGTATATGTTTATATACAAATGCATTTATTTTTGAAATAAAAATTAGGCTTATTTGTTTAGGATGTCCTATAATTATCGCGAGCTTTAAATATGCCGCTATTAAAGCGATTAAAACGTTAGCAGTTAAACAAAAAAAAAGTTTTAGGGTCTAGCTGCTTTATTGTAGAAACCTAACACTGATACATGGTAATAATTAATAACACTTTTTGTTTACAAAATAAAATAAATATTTGAAAAGTGTGACAATTTTAATAATGAAGTGGTAGACAAAATATGAAAGTATTGTGGATACCGAAGCGAAAATAAAGTACGTTTCATTTCACCGTAGATACCGCCGAATACACATTAATTCACAGCCAACTGGTTTTTCGAATCGGCGCAAATCGTAAAAAAGACAACTGTTGACAATTTGTGTCGCCGCCGTTATTCTGGCTGCTTCTTTAAAATCCGTTCAGTCACTGATGACTAATATCAATAAGTTATACGATTGAACAACAAGCAAAAGTGATTAAACTTTATAGTTAAAGTGAGTGTTTAAGTATAATCGTGAATTAGTAATTACAGGTATCCCTCCTACAACACGGTCGATAGGTTCCTATAATATGACGTGTTATGTGAAACCTATAGGAGACTAGAAGCTGGTACAAAAACATGGGTTAAGTTCCAAAAAAATATTTCAATGCCACAGAAGAAACTTTATTTCTATTAAAAATAACAAAATAAATAATAATCCAATTAAATATATAAAAAAACAAATATAAATCCACGTAAATACATAAAAAAACAAACAAAAATCGGCATAAATATATTCAAATATATATTATGAATTTAGTTTATTAATTTTCTTCATCATCGCTGCTCAATTCAATTAAATGGGAACGTTTTTTCGGATGACTAATATCATCTTCACTTTCTGAACTTGCGTTTATATTTTGTTCACCTGCTGATATCGTTAACAAATCCATAATATTGATTTGTTTCTTTGTCCGTTCAAGGTTGTTATAAATTTCTTGATATGGTGATAGGCAATTTTGTAATTCACTTTTGAATTTTCGGCTTCTTTCAGTGCAAGGGTCTGCATCCAAGAACAATAATTCCAATTTTTTGGCCAAGTCTAGCCCTTCCTGTAATTTTTTAGTGTCAATTTACTAACTTCATTGACTTCATCAGAGCTAGAATCGACTTCATTCACTTGGGGTTCGGATGCCATTTCTACCAAATCTGCTTCCCCAACTTCTTGTTCCACTAATATGTCTTGCACATCTTCAGTAGCCATATTCACAAACTCTTCTCCTCAGATCGACCTAGCAAGTTATAATATGCCACCAATTTAATTTTCTCCGGATTCATGAACAACTAGTGTTGTAGAAGTACCGTGTTATAAGAGGTTTTTGGAAATTTTTTTAATCGTGTTAGAGTGAAACCGTGTTGTGTGATACCGTGTTGTAGGAGGGATAACTGTACATAGTAGCACATTTTTCAACTTTTTGAACCAATTGAGACCCCCAAAATCTGAAAGCTTATGATGGTAGAAGAAAAACCCTAGCTGAGTTTTGAATTTACCTTGAGATAAAATCAAAAAAAAACAACAACATCCTACTCACATGTCGCAATAGCCAAGAAGATTGTGCGCTTTAATACTGCTAGAATTTTTCCGACTTGAGTAGCAGATCTATGCTTATGAACTGTAGTTGACCAACTAGCATAGCATGACGTAGAACACTAGTATAATATGATGCCGCACATAGGGGTACTTTGCCAATCTAGCCAGACATTTGATCAAAAGAGAAATTTAAGAAATGTCTTAATTTAAAATCGGAAAACATAATTTTGCATCGTTTAGTGAATTTTCAAAATTTTCGCTTGAGATTTGTCATTTTGGGTCACTGTTAAAGTCAAGAAAGTTGAGTAAAATGCATGGGTACTTATTGACTTTTAATGGTTTTGAGAGAGTAACAATTTAATTTTTTTGTGGCTAAATGAATAAAGATTTTAAATTGATTTCTTTTTTCTGTGAAAGATTATATCAACAGCTGCTAATAATAATTTTTAGAACATTTTTTTTGGAATTTTTATTATAAAAAAATTTGCTCAAAATTTGTTAATTTTTATACCCTTCACACAGTGAAAAAGGGTATATATAGGTTTGTCATTCCGTGTGAAATTTCTACAATTTTCATTTCCGACCCCATAAAGTATATATTTTCTGAAAGCTTATGAATAGAGGAGTCGATTAAGCCCTGACCGTCTGTCCGTCTGTCCGTCTGTCCGTCTGTCCGTCTGACCGTCTGTCCGTGTGTATGTTGAAATCAACTTTTTGAAGCCCCCCGACATAGGTTGGACCCGGGTAAGGTATTAAAATATCAGAAATATTCGGGAGTAGATCGGTATTGAAAATCAGAAACATCGGTACATAAACAACTGAGATATGAGCAAAAACCCACGACCACCTCGATTTTCTTTTCATAAAAACAACATTACAACAACAACATACATACATACAAACGTGTATACTGGTTAGAGAAAACGTGACATCGAATCCCAGCTGAGGCAAAAAAATTTTTTTTTAAATTTTTTTAAAATTTTTTTTTTTAATTTTTTTTTTATTTTTTTTTTATTTTTTATTTAATATATTATATATATTTTTATTATTATTTTTTTTTATTTTTTTTTTTTAATTTTTTTTTTATTTTTTTTTTGTTTTATATATATTATATATGTATATAATAATTTTTTTTTTAAATTTTTTTTTTTTAAATTTTTTTTTTATTTTTTATTTTTTTTTTTGTTTTTTTTAACATACATACGTGAATTTACTGTTATTGCATGACTACACGTTGTGAAGGGTATATAAGATTCGGCACGGCCGAATATAGCGCTTTTACTAGTTTTTAGTAAACTTTTTTAGAAAAAAAAAAACATCAAAAGGTTTTCGAAAGTGAGCGAAAGTGAAAGGAGAAAACGTGCGCGTTTTCGCGCCATTTTAAAGTTTTTAGGAAGTTATGACATTATGATAATACGACACTTAGGATACCTTGTGAATAAGCCAAATAAGTTTTGACATTACGCTATCCGATCAACTGTCGCAACGATAATACTTTGTAAGTGTCTACCTTGCGTCTACTACTGTCAAACCAATTGTGCTACAAAACGAAATTAAAACAAGTAAGGGTGCTATATTCGGCCATGCCGAATCTTATATACCCTTCACAACGTGTAGTCATGCAATAACAGTTGCTTGTATCACCATTCATCCCATATGAAATACGTACACGTATGTATGTTAAAAAAACGAAAAAAAAAAAAAAAATTAAAAAAAAAAATTATTATATATATAATATCTATCTTCTATATATATAAAAGTGAAACTCTGTGTGTGTGTTAGCTATAGACTCTGAAACTGTAAAACCGATCGGGCTCAAACTTTGGTAAGTTGTTGTAGACATACCGGGGAGTGTTTATGGATGAAAAAAAGTGGGCGGGGCCACGCCCATAAAAAATTAGTTATCAGTTTTAGCTACTTGCACTTGACCGATTTTTCTGAAACTTTGCACACATATCGAGCTGTCATGACTAAATAATTTTGTGATAAGAAAAGTGGGCGGGGCCACGCCCCTAAAAAAGTTTTAATTTTGAGGTACTTGCACTGGACTGATTTTTCTGAAACTTTCCACACATACTAAGCTGTCATAACCATATAATTTTATGATTAGAAAAGTGGGCGGGGCCATGCCCATAAAAAAAGGCTACAATTTTGAGGTACTTGCACCAGACCGATTTTTCTGAAACTTTGCACACATATTGAGCTGTCATGACTTAATAATTTCGTAATTAGAAAAGTGGGCAGTGCCACGCCTATAAAAAAAAGGTATCATTTTGAGGTACTTGCACTTGACCGATTATTCTGAAACTTTGCACACATATTGAGCTGTTATGACTTTACAATTTCGTGATTAGAAAAGTGGGCAGGGCCACGCCCATAAAAACAATTTTAATTTTGAGGTACTTGCACTGGTCCGATTCTTCTGAAACTTTGCACACATATTGAGCTGTTATGACTTTACAATTTCGTGACTAGAAAAGTGGGCAATGCCACGCCCATAAAAAATTATAATTTTTAGGTTTTTGCACTTGATATTCAATTAAAATTCAGAATGCATTTCGATTCATTAAGGGGCGTAGCAACGCGCGCCGGGTTTGGCTAGTACATATATAAAACAAAAAAATAATAAAAAAAAAAAAATTAAAAAAAAAAAAAAAAAAATTAAAAAAAAAATTAAAAAAAAAATAATAAAAATATAAATAATATATTAAATAAAAAATAAAAATAAAAAAAAAAATTTAAAAAAAATTTTTTAAAAAATTAAAAAAAATGTCTCTAACCAGTATACACGTTTGTATGTATGTATGTATGTTGTTGTTGTAATGTTGTTTTTGTGAAAAAAAAATCGAGGTGGTCGTGGGTTTTTGCTCATATCTCAGTTGTTTATGCACTGATGTTTCTGATTTTCAATACCGATCTACTCCCGAATATTTCTGATATTTTAATACCTTACCCGGGTCCAACCTATGTGGGAGGGCTTCAAAAAGTTGATTTCAACATACACACGGACAGACGGTTAGACGGACAGACTGACAGACTGACAGGGCTTAATCGACTCCCCTATTCATAAGCTTTCAGAAAATATATACTTTATGGGGTCGGAAATGAAAATTGTACAAATTTCACAAGGAATGACAAACCTATATATACCCTTTTTCACTGTGTTAAGGGTATAATAACTTTTTTTTAATATTTAATGAATATATTCATTAAAAGTCCTAAGAGTCGCATTGTCATAATTTTTTAAAAATTTTTAAATTAATTAAAAGAATTGTTAGTTTATTGTAAAATTTTTAAGCTTTTTAAAAATTGTAAAGAATTGTGATATTTTGATAATACGAAAGATAGGACACCTTGTGAATAACCAAATGTTTTTTTGGTTTTTCTTTTTTGTATAGAAAAATCATTTTAATTTGTTATAATTAATTGTTTTTGAATATGATAAACCGTAAATGACATCCATACTCATCCGTGTAAATGCAACATCTGATCAGAAAATTATACATTGCGACATGAAGGGTTCAATTTGGAACGCCTATGGGCCTATGTAGAGTGCCGTTTGTGGTTATTAATTCGCTAAGGATTTTTCCCAGGAACTACGCCATAACCGGTTTGGCTTTTAAAAAGGATACGTCTTTGGGTAAAATAACCTTTTTCTTATCTTTTAAATAACGCTCCCCGTTGACAGCTACTGTTGCACAATTTTCTTTAAAGAAGTATGGCTACACATCACACCTTGTTGAATCGGCGCACCACTCAGCGACTGGTTCTGGTTACAGTTTCGTCTCAACGAAGTATTTCTGAGTTAGACTCACACTGCATATGGTAATTTTGCTTCTTTACATTACCGTTTAGATAAAAACAGGCCTCGCCGAATATAAATTAGCAATTTATCATGCTGTTGTCTTCTTCGGCCATTTCAATAACTTTATTGCAAATCTCCAGGTCACTAGGCAAATTTAGATGGTTTAAATTGCTTGTAATTTTGATTTTGTACAGCAACAAATTTAGGTCATCATGAGTTATACGTTATGATCGTCTGTTAATTCCAATTTGCGCCGCTAAGTATCGAATCGAAATGATTGGATTTGAATGAATTTGCGATGCTACAGCCTCGATTGTGTGGTAAACCCGATCATAGTGATCTCTATGGTACGGTCTTTGTGCAAAGCTTCCAGAATTGGCAAAAATGTTAGCCAGTCTCCTAATGGTTCATATACTCGGGGCAGTGGCAACAAACTCCCGCCTTTAAACGGAAATGTATGAAAGCAAAGCATGATACCACTTCTCGGTATCCAAAGCATTCATTTTAATAATTCTGTTTAGTAACCTGTCCGCTATTCTCCAGCTTGGGAGCAAACGGCCTCAATTAGAGATTTCCATCGATTGCGATCGGGAGCTATTTGTACAGCTTCATTCCATGTACATTGTGCTAAAGATAGTTGATTAAGTGTTGTTCTACGCCAGGTTGCCTTTGGGCGTCTTATTCGAGATGAACCTTGTGAATTATATGTCAGAGCGGCTTTTACGATTGTATTTGTTGATCTGAGCGTCCGATTCATCCAAATTTTCGCCTTAAAATGTCTTGGTGGATTTGTTTTGTTTTGTTTTGTGGAGCAGCTCAGAGTTGCTGATCGTGTTTGGCCAGAAGCATCTGATGATACGGCGTAGACAACGGTTGGCGAATGCTTGGAGCCTCCTTCTAGCGCATTTATTCAGGCCCCAGGTTCCACCTCCATAAAGGAGGATGGATTTAATGCAGGTGTTGGAAATTTTTAATTTAAGGTCACGGGAAAGATCATTTGATATCCAAACTTTCCTCATCGAGTACATAGCCTTACGTGTTCTGTCTATCCGGCTTGCGACGTCTTCGTTTGCACCAGTGTTTGTTGAGATTGTGCAGCCAAGGTAGCTAAAGGATTGAACATCCTCTATAATAGTGTCATTGAAGAGGAGCGCGTTAGTGTTGTTTATGTTTATGCTCATGACCTTTGTCTTCTTTGTGTTAATGCGAAGTCCAACCTTAAGTTCATGTTGATGAAGGGCTTGGAGTTTTTCATTTATATGTTAAAAGCTATGTGCGAGTAGGCATAGATCATCTGCATAGTTCAAGTCGTTTAAAGAAAAACCGATTATTAACACAGAGAAAAAGTTATTACGTTTTCTTTTTGTAGCACGATTCGTTCGACACCCTGTATTTATATGGCATCAACAAGCTATCGCTAAAGACACTCACATACACCATACCTCAATTGTTTAATTTAAATTTCATACTTATAGTTACCGCCGTAAAACCGCATTTCAAAGACAATAAATTTCATCATAAAATTAATTCTTGTTTGGAGTTATTTATAGAAAAGCATTTACTAACAAGAAAATCGCTTATATCATGTTAAGAATCCAGAGCATTGTTGTCTATGTAATGCCACACTTCTACCACATGCTGCATATAGTTTGCACAAGAAAAAACACAAGAATTTACCGGCATTCTAAATAATACAAAAATCTTGTTATTGCCGTATCCCATAAAATATTGAATATCCTTTAAAACTATGGCCATGATTTACAATAAAATTGATTAAAGTTTTTTGAAAGTGTTGAGTGCTTATGGTTCAAATGGGGAAATTTGGTGTTTTTGGTTTTTGTGTACTTTTTGTAGTAAAACAATAAGTCCACCTCTATTTGCTCTAGAGCAGCCACCCAAGTCATAGATTATCTCAAACTTTAAACACATAAAATCACATACTTTAATTCTTTTCTTTTTTCTTTTTTTCTCATATTTTCTTCACCAAAACGAAATATAAGGAAAACTTTGTTTTGTTTCTCTCAAGAATTAAATGGTTTGTAAAGAATTTCTTCCAATCTTGTGTTGTACAAAACTGTGTCTGTGTGTTTGTGTTGTTGTTTTGTAAAACTAAAACTATTTTAAATATTTGTTGCCAAGTGAATTTTTGTTCTTTTTTTTCCTTTTGATGTTGAGTATTTTTTTTTTATTCTTTGCTATTGTTATTGGCAAATATGTTTAATATATAAAATATGTGGAAAAATTTTAAACGACTACTGGAGTCAAGGAAACAGCAGAGAAACGAAAAACATTTTAGATGTGCGTGTGGGCTAGTCCTTTAGATGCACAGACGCCACAAAGGTCATAAAATATGCTACAATAAGTTTGGGTAAACTGTGTGTGTGTTGTGTATGCTTTGGTTTTCCCCACTGCTGCTATGTGAGTTGTTGTCTTTATCGATGTCATCATGTGCATGTGTGTCGTTGGGAAACCTACTTAAATTTAAATTGTTCCCACCGAGTGGTAAGCAACAACAATACAACATCATAAATATATTAAATAAAATATCAAACTAAACAAAATCATATTTTTTATTCCAGAATGTGTATCATAACTTTACTTATTGAGATGATATCTTATTACGATGATTTATTAACATCATGTGTGTTCCTTCCTTGAATTCAAAATCAATTTACTTCCTTAAACAACAATCTTCATTTAGCCTTCATCAGTACTTCCCTAACTTTTTCGTATCAATTAATAAATCTTTAGTTCACTTGTATAAGACAGGGAAATTTATTTAAATTTTTGCTAAATTATTATTAAATAAAACATTTCGCGATAATGTTTTTCTTACAGTCAGTCGTAACTAAAAAAACTGTTTGTAGAAATTTCTAGTGTCTGATTAGGAACTACATACGTTTATACATACATGCTGTTTTGATTTAGATTGAAAATTTATGTTTCTTTAATAACTTTTGCAAACAAGCGCAATATAATGAACATTTCAATACAAACATCATTAAAGTCCTCCGTGCCGAATCTTGTATACCCTTCACCATCATCTATGTACATAAATATACAAATAACTCCAGAAATGATATCATCGCATTTCAGATTTATTGTGTTTACTGTTCCCATACATTTGGTTTTGTAAACGTTCTTAAATTTCAAATTTATTATGGTGCATTGTATTCCACTACTCAGGTTATTTTAATTGATACCAATACTAAAGGGAGAAAATTTTTGATTATTAGATTTTATCGCCATTTTATTTCAAACGCCATCTTGGATCTAGAATTTTGTTTATGCATTATACAAGTCAAGACCTTTAACTTCGTAGCCATATTTTTAAGTTTAAGAACAAACTTATACGCCATTTTGACATTTTATAATGCACGCCATCCTGGATTCTGGAAAATTCCCACTTTAAAAATAAAGTTTATCTACAATATATCCTTCACTTTACTTTTGAAAAATGAAACCTTGTATTCCTTAAGAGTATACTTGCCGCAGCAATTGCAAAAACAGTCAAGTTCTTCGAAAGAGTCACCATTTTTATTCTCACAAATTCTCTTGTGGTATAAAAGAGATGATAACAAGAAAATGAAGAAGAAGGTTGGAAACAAAACTCTAGCCATAGTGATGTAGATACAAAAGTATTTGGTATTTAAGGGTTTAACCCACTCATCAGAGATGGGATGACCTATATATGGAAACAATAACTAAATTAACCCTTAATGGCCAATCTTCATTGATTTTTAGTGTTTGTGTTAAGTTTTGAGTTTAGGTTTATTTTTACATACATATGTAGCAAGATTTTTTGGCCTATATTTTTGTAGAACATTTCATCACCGCTCTTACCCTTTTCCGGAGTTTTTTTTTAACGGTTTCCTTGAGTTAAACTACAAAAACCATTATGAGGCAGAGTTAGAGAGTTTACATGTTTTATGAAAATATTTGTCATAACATTTTGTACAAACCCTACAACTCAGATATAGAGAAACATAATTTTATATACCGATATGCTGCTAGAACAGGCCAAAGCTGGGAAACCTTACCAGCTTCTAAAATGAACGCCGACGCATGTGTATTTTTTTTTTGGTTTTCCTTAAGTAGCGAATACACCGCATGTTATTTTATATCTAACTTGGTAAAACGCTAGTTTATAAGTAATGGTTTATGTCTGTCAAAATTGTTATTTAACACTCAACCGCCGATGACTTTTTTTGGCATCAGAAATTTCTACCAACAGCTGATATCAGGTGACTGGTCAGAACGAATTAAAGCATGCTCTAATTGAGATGCTGTCAGATGACTTAGCACATGTGTTTTACAGAAGTGAAGTTTTAAGGCTAGCACACGACATGTACAACGTGGAATTTTACAAGTCAAATGTAAAAAACATACCGTGTATTAGCTGCTTTACCAGGAACAATCGTCAGAACTCCGCAATTTTGGAAAAACTTAGAAATTGTTGTACCGTGTTATTGAACTAAATTTTTTTTTGTGTCGTAGTGACGTAGTACAAATTTAACGTGGTGGACCAGTTCGAAACAAATTTCATCGTTGCCATGTTGATATTGACGATGAACTTGGCAACGAATCATTGCCTCAGAGGGCGATGTCCTTAGGCTAAAATGTCGACGATATGATCTTTGCGTTAAAATAATGATTGCTGATTTAAGTTATAAAGTTCTACTATTTTTGTTCTTTGTTCAGTTGTGAATCTCTCCATTATTTATTATGCTGGTGTTTTTATATAAAACAAAAAATAAACCCCATAATAACTTTTGGCTCACCCTTAATTTTAGTGTTGACATCTCAGTCAGTTTTAAATCAATTTTGAAATCTTTTTCTAAAGTAATTTTATATTAATGTCATGCCTAAGTAATATGTAAGAGCTTAAGCAAGAATAAAGAAAAAACAAAGGCCAATCGTTTTTTCATATCGTAGGTAGGCTTCCAAAATTTAATGAACTCTCATATAGACGCACAAAAGGAAATGGCTGAGTGTTAAAATTACAAACGCAGTGATTAAACTATATACATCCTTGCCATCGGAATTATAGCGAACAAAAATCTTTATCGACACGACTTTTGCTATGAGAAAAAAATTATAATCCCCAAAATAAACCTAAAGTCACACACAAAATAAAAATAAGTGTAACTTTTGTGTTTCTTTTTTTTTCTTTTACTTAATTTTACTAATATTTCCTGGCATTTCATGTGACTTAAGTAGTTTCGTTTATGCTTGTGACACGAGCGCAACAGTAAAATTATGTTCTCTGAAAGGTGTGTTGGGCTCCCGTAGAGTTTCTGAATTTTCTTAGGAGTTTCCTTAATATCAAATAAATGTAAATACATACTTGTGACACGTTTGCCTACGAAGGTTGTGTGATAAGGAGTTTCTTTTTCAGTAAAGACGTAAGAAAACTAAAATTTTATTAAAAACTCTGCGATGGTTAGTTTGTAAATACAATGGAATAGAAATCAAGTTTCCTCAATACATGGAAACAGTGTATTTTTAGCACTACTTTATACTGATCAAAAATAAAAGATGATTTTATATCTTGGTAATGTATGCAAATTATGATTTAATTATTAATCACTTATCGCACAACTCTCCTAAGTAACATTGTATATGTTTGAAAAACATGCGTTAAAGTTAACGAAACATTAAAATCATACTCCTACATGTTCTGAAAACATTCCAACATACATATGTACATACACTCGCATACAGATATATTTTTATAACAACATTGGATAAATCATTACAATGTTGTTATTAAAATATTTGTTTCGAAAACTTTTCCTTACATAATTGATTGATCTGCTAAAACTTTAAGCTTTAAGTTATAGTTTTCTTTAACGTAAGAGTGAAAGTTATACTGTTACCTTCAAGAATACAGAAAAAAATAAATATGAATTTCAATTACGAAATTAATACTGTTAATTAAAATTTTATTTGATTTTGCTCCAATCATCAAAATATTACATACTATTAATTAAATGAAAATTAAATTTTTAATTGAAAATATATTGCGAAAAACAGTATTAAAAAATTAATTAAAATTCATAGATTTTTAAAAATGATTTTAATTAAGGCAGGCACGTCTATAATTCTTTTGCAAAGTGCGTAATCGCAAGCATCTACCCTACAGTCCCCCATAGTATTCATACTTAATGTGTGCTTGTCTGTGGTTCTATGTCTTTTGCTAGCCACTTCTGGACATCTGCATACTACTTGTGCTGCTATGTCAGCATCCTTTAGGCACCATCTACAAACATCATCCTTCTTAGCTTTTATTTCTGGTAAAATTAACTTTTTGTGCCCTGTGACTAAAGCAGTCATCTAGTTTAAGGTCCTTTGAATACATTCGATTACTTTAACCATCAATTGACTCTTTGAGCACTATACAAGCCTGCTGTTAACTCCATCTATATTTTTAGGTTTATAGAATTCAGGCCCTTATAAACCTATGCCTCCACGATCCCATCTACCAGCGCTATACTTGGTTCTAGTATACATAGTACTGGTTAGTTGGTTACCGTGGTAGTTCGCTACACGCAAACAGTCAAGTAGAGTCTGTATGACTCCGTTTTGACAGAACCACACCACCCGTCAGCTCCAATGTATCTCAGAATAAATCCAAGAGTGAGTAAGATACTAGATCCACTCCGTGGCCGTGAGGTATCTCAGTAGATAACTCAGTCTAACTTCAAATATCGCAGAGAGGCCATTCAGTACATGTTCGCCCAGAAATCTGTGTCTTTTAGCCGCCAGTGCAGGACATTCGCAGAGAAGGTAGAAAACCGATTCCTCCAAGTGCAAGTGGAATTATAGAATTACTGTAATTAATAATGATGTTATCGCATAGTACTACCGCAGATTCCCTTTTCGCAAGTCCCCTGCTATGTTTACGGGTCTTTTAATCCCCTTCAGCGTTCCGTTGTTCACAGAGCACCGTCTCATAATCTACATCATTTCGCAGTTTTCGTGTTAAAACCGAATGGCCATCAATTTTAATAAGAATTTTTTTCTATTGCATTCTACCTCCCAACACGTAATCCAACACATGTAGCAATACAGAGATTTCTGCTTGATATTCGGATATGTTCTCCCCTAGATTCAAAAAGCAGGTTGAATTTAATTAGCTAGATCCCAGCTACTACTTTTCCATCTTCTGCAAAGTATGATAATTTAGATACAAAGTCTAAGAGAAAATGTTCTACTTGTTTCTTTAGTAAACTATTTTATTTTACTCTTACAAAATCCAAGGAACACTTAACCATTACATATTTAACCATACAGACAATAAGGGAGGTTTATTTATTAGCCTTATTACAGGTGACGTCTAGCTTACACTGCAGCTTCCTAACAAATGCAAAAAGTTGAAAAAGCACAAAAATTATATGAAAGTAGTCACATTTGAATAAAGGACCGTGCAAGGTCCTGAAGCCATTTTGTCGTTCTAAATATCTGAAGTCGTAGTTAGAAAGCGGTATTTAGAATACAACTGCATGGTAGTATAAACAAGGTGGACCAATAACATTAGATATTAGAATATGAGGTCACCTAGAATTCTAAATACTAATTGGAAAAAACTGAGTCGTTTATGGACAGTTGGCTTTCTGTGCGTCTGTATAACGGTCGGTCTATTAAAAACATTGCTGTTGAAAAAGCTTAAAAATTTTAATTTGGCATCACTCTCAACAAATTAAAACTTTACGAAGCACTATTTAGCAAAATTTGACAAAGACGCCACCTTTATGCGTGCAAAATTCAGTCTACTCAGGAGTTCAAACCAGCAGACCGATGAAAGCATCAGCAATTATTTTAATAAATATCGAAACAACGAAGTCAATGCCAATTTTTCGAGAAAAGTTATCTCCGATGAAGCGAATTTTCCTCTGAATGGCATCATGAATGGCTTCACGAATTTATCGGATCTTAGAAAATCTACGTGCAAGAAAGAAATACACCCACGATGACCAACTATGTGTTGCGGATTTTGGTCAGACAGCGTGATTGGTTCTTCTTGTTTTTAAGATGAGGACGAAATTGCAGTGACTGTGTAGGGCGTTTGTACCATGATAAAGAAGTTCTTGTGGCCTCAACTAGAAGGAATGGATCAAACGGCAACACCTATCGCAACGTTTACGAAACAATCCATATATCTGTGGTTTTCATGGGCAACCGCGTATGTTCATTTTATACGATTTTGAGTTAATAATGTCATATTGCTTGATTTTAAATGGCCTTCACTTGGTTTTAAACATTTCTTAAATAAAATGAACCAATTCCGATTATTTTAATGGCATAACAACGTAACTTCTTTGTATATTCAAAAAACCTTCAGCACTAACACGGTTTTGTAGCTCTCCACAGATATTGCAGCAACGATTTCCAGAACAAATTATCTCAAGAAATTCTAATGTCAACATGCGATTTAAAGACGCGCGATTTTTTTGGGGTTTTAAGAAATCTTGAGTTTATGCAAATAAAATAATAATTCCTGAGCTCAAATCCGAAATCCAACGTGTCATTGTTGAGAAACACCCACATCTCTGTGAATTGTCGTCAGAGCCATGGGGACCATTTAACGGATATTTTATTATTTCGATACTTAAGCGGAACACGCTTCTTTTTAATGCAATAGAAAATCACAAGTATCACAAAGAAAACGTGTTTTAATTTTTTTTTTTAAAGAATATAGCATTTTTAATGAGACACCCTTTACAATAAATAATTTGAAAATGAAAGCATAAAGGATGAGCTTATAGCTTAAGAGTAAAGAAATCGTGGAATGTATTTTCTATTTATTCGCACTATAGCAATAATAAGAAATTTGATTAAGTATATATATATATATATTACGTAGCATTACAACGCTTACCGGGTACAGCTAGTTTCTAACAGAATGAACTGATGATTTTAAATCTTGTAAATTATTTTTATACTCTAACTTTACTTTGAGAAAGTTTAATCCGGTGGGATAGTTATAATTTTACCTCAAGCAACAGTTCTTCTTAAACCTTTTGTAAAATGTTAAAATAAAAAGTTATAAATATGGTTCAAATTTAACGTTATTGTATATACCGTTTGTTTAAATATATTTTTGTTCAACTTTTTACTCCATTCGATATTAAGTGCTGATAGAAAATGCCAATACATTTTTATTAGCAACATTTTTGTGAATTTCTACGAAAATATGCAAATTTTTCTTAAAAAAATATTTAGTACAAACAATATTCATAAACGAAATGATTACATACAAACATGCATATACATACATACACATTTCCACTTTGTTTTTGGCAAACTTTTGTATATTGATGTGGTTTTACTGAATATATTTATCATTTCAAATATGTGCACATGTATGTATGAATGAAGGTATGTTTGTATGTAGATTAGACCGTACCGAAAAAAAGTTTTCTGCACATATGCGAACATAAAGAGTTGTTGCAAGGAAATTTCGACAAAATCTTTTTTTTTTTTGTTGAAAGTGGGGATCGTCTTTTAACATATTTCGTTAAAAAGGTTCCGCCAAATGACTCATTTTTCGAAAATGCTATAAAAAAAGTGTAGCTTCGGCTGTGTGGCAGTTAGCGCCGTCCTGTTGAAACCAAATGTTGCCAATACGCTCCTCTTCAATTTTCGTGAACAAAAATTCGTTCAACATGGCCCGATGACGATCGCCATTGACTACGCTCGTTTTCGAAGAAAAATGGCCCAATTATGCCTCTGGACCAAAATCCGCACCAAACAGTGACTCGTTTTGGGTGTATCGGCTTTTCAATGTATGCGTGCGGGTTTTCTGTGCCCCAAATGCGACAATTTTGCCAAGATTAAAATGAGCTTCATCTGAAATGATGATTTTTTTGGCAAAATCGGCCAAAGAATTGCTGCAATATTTCCCAGCGTTGTTCAAGCGTATACACAACCATATTCGTTCAGCGAAAGGATAAAACTAATTATCTGTCAAATCAGACATGAGCTAAGTGTTACCATTCACGAAATAAGCACTAGTTGAAAAAAAAACGTTAGATGACGGACCCTTTATTTTTGATAGTTAGGTTAGGTTAGGTTAGGTTGAAAAGAAGGGGCACTAAAAGCCCAAACCCATGACAGGTATACACTTATGCCCAAGTGGCATGTTGTGCGCTCCATATGAATAGAATAGTTAAAATAGAAAAGAAAGAGAAGCAGACCAGTCCAAAGTCTATGGCGGAAAACGAACCCGCAACTCCCAAACTAGCAGACCAGCACACTACTGACTAGTCCGCAGGGACACCCTATTTTTATACCCTTCACACAGTGAAAAAGGGTATATATAGGTTTATCATTCCGTGTGAAATTTCTACAATTTTCATTTCCGACCCCATAAAGTATATATTTTCTGGAAGCTTATGAATAGGGGAGTCTGCCAGTCTGTCCGTCTGTCCGCGTGTATGTTGAAATCAACTTTTTGAAGCCCCCCGACATCGCTTGGACCCGGGTGAGGCATTAAAATATCAGAAAAAAATCAGAAACATCGGTACATAAACAACTGAGATATGATTAATTTTTTTTTTTATTTTTTATTTAATACATTATTTATATTTTTATTATTTTTTTTTTATTTTTTTTATTTATATTTTTAATTTTTTTTGTTTTATATTTAATATATATTTTTTATTTATTTTTTTTAAATATTTTTTTAATTTTTTTTAAATTTTTTTTTAAATTTTTTTTTATTTTTTTTTTAACATACATACATGTTTTTAATATGTATATATGTTTTTAATATGTATGTATGTACGTATTTCATATTGGATGAATGGTAATACAAACAATTGTTATTGCATGACTACACGTTGTGAAGGGTATATAAGATTCGGCACGGCCGAATATAGCGCTCTTACTTCTTGATAGTTACAGTTGGATATTAAAGTGTGGCTTATCGATATTTTTGTCCCGAGAGGATCAAGGTGTTGTCATTGTTCCAAAGTACCGACCGCTACGTTCGGAAAACAAAATTTGCCTTGAAATTGACTGGAGAAAATTATTTTTCTTTTTGCTTGTAAGGTGGTACGCTCTAACGTACACACATGTTTATTTACGTATGTATCATATACATACATACTAATGTATGTATTTGATAACTAAATATGCACAATGATATCAATTGAATATTTCATCAGCTGTGTGTTGTGTCTTCCATTTTAAATTAGGAAGAGAATTTTTATCTCGGGTATTAAAGAAAAAATAACCTTAAAGTAAATTTAAGAAAAAATATCAAAAAGATATAAAATTTATTTTTTAAACAATCAGCTTAGGAATTTTTTTAAGAAACCAAAATAGAAGATCTCTTTTTACGATAATTTTATGTTAAACTTACTACTTACTTGCTCTAGTTATAAAAAATTATCGATACGTTTATTTTTTTATTTCTGACTATTTGCCCGTAAATATTTGTTTTTGTTAAAACGGATGCTTGATAAATTCGGTACTTTTAGAAAAGTATATCGCTAAAAATCTTTAATTGTAAAATATTAAGCCATTTTAAAGAGGTTGCATATAAGTGATATATGCCACTTTATTAATGGTTAAAGTTGTTGTTAGTAATTTTCATACAATATAAATACACTAAAAAAAAAGTTAACTAAATTTAAATAAATTTTACTAAGATTAAAGAAATTCGGTAATGATTTGGCTCCGAGTAAAATAAAGCTTAAACGAAGTTTATAGTTTTCCTAAATTATAGTATAAATAATTTTCTATCATTAACTAGAACTTAGTAAATTTTTACTACACCGAAGTTAAGTTATACTTTTTACTTATCCACAATTTTAAAGAATACGAAAATTTTTTACTACAACTGACCATTTTTTTACATAAACTTAATAAAATTTTCTAATATTAAGTAAAAAATTTGTGAGAATGGTGCCATTATAAAGTTTATTTATCATGTTTTTGGAACGCTTTTAACTTAAATAAACTTGTTTTAATTATTTTTAAAAATTATTTAACTTATTTCTAGTTAAATTTTTCTTAAATGAAGTTTCGATGATATATTTTTTTCCTTACAAATTTCTTTAACTTTAGTTCATGTTTCTACTCAACAAAATTTTATTTGAAACTGTCAAAAAAGTCTTGAAATTTAGTAGTTTAGACTTAAACTTAATTTGAGTATTTTTTGTGTTATTTTTAAGAAAGTAGTATCATATTTGAGTACAAATAATTTCCATATTTAAGTAAAAATTTTCCTAAATGAAGAAATATTTTTTCTGAATAAAATAGCAGTGAACTAATTCTTAGTACAATCTATCTTTCTTTCAGTACATACACCTTAAATAAAAAGACTTTCATTTTATTATTTTTAACCGATTTATTTATTAACCGATTAAATAGATTTTAACAGTTAAAATAAACATTTTTAAATATACATATTTACATATATTATTTTTTAGATGGTAAAATTAATTGTTTAAGTTAAAATAGTGGTTTCGGCCTTAAATCGTAAAAATTGTTTAATAGTATTAAATGTAATAGAGGATAATCGAAGTTGCTGCAAAAAATTTTGTGGGTATAAATAATTTAAACTATTTATAAAGTTTTTGAATTCACAAATCTTATTTACACAAATATGTGTAACTAACTGTAATATAAAACTAACTAATTTTTGTGTTGAGTTGCATTTCTAAATCTTCAATTGATGTTTTGACAAATGTTCTGTTTCTGGTACATTCATTATTACTAGGTTTTCGGGAACTTGGCTTAACCAAGGCATAAAGTTTTTTGAAGGAACACAAGTTTCCATAACTCTAAAAAAAAAAATAAAAAATCCAAACACCGAAGTATAAAAAGCTGAACCGTTTTTTTTTTCTCTTTTGAAAAGTTGTATCTTTTAAGATACGAGGTTGAGGAAGTAAGGCATCGATATGCCACTTTATTAATAGTTAAAGCGGTTGTTAGTAATTTTCATACATTATAAATAAAATTTAAGCGTTTTAAGCTCGGTGATATAAGCACTTTTTTAGTGCTTTTTAAAATTTTTGACACGGAAAATTTTTATTTCAATGTTCGGTGCTGTTTTCATTAATTTTAAGTTTTATTCTTACTTTAAAAATAGGTCAAATGGCAGACTATAGGCTTCGTTAAATTCAGTCTCATGGTTTTGGGTAAGCTCTGGTTTCAATAAGATGGCGCTACAGATCATACAGTGCGTGAAACAATTAACTTTTTTGATTCATTTTTTTGAGCAATTAATGTTACGTTTTGCTACGGTATATTGGCCACCTAAATCACGCAATATCACATCTTCGGACTATTTTTTTTGCGGGTATGTAAAGTCTGAGGTCTTAAAGAATAAGCCAGCTACGATTAATACTTTGAGCCTCAGACCTAGCCTTGGCCAACATTAATATCACATTATTTTCAGACAGTAAACGTATAAATTGTTTTTTTAATCGATAATACAAATTTTAAGTTCACTTTAAATTTAATGTGTTCATTTTATATTAAAAATTAAACCTCACAAAGAATCACTCGATAGTTGATCAACGTGAAGAGAGTGGGCCGTTTTAAAGGTAATAATACAAAAGAAGCAACAAAAGAAAACCACTGACATTTTAGCGTTAGTTTTTTAATAAATTTTTTTAAAATAAATTAAATAAAACTAGAAGACCTAGACTTCAGTCTTCCATCAGAAGATGCATAGAAACTAAACTTACAACTTCGTCTCATACTTATGACCCATCATGCAGAACCAGCATGACTGATAAATAAACATTCATTCATTCATTCTATCATTGGCAGACCTGCCTAAGGCCACTACCCCTTTCCACATATACAAAACCATGTTTAAAGCCATTACCGCGGGCTTTTCTGCTTACAGCTGGAAATTTCTCTAAACAAATGGATCCAAATCAACCGTTATTACTCAAAACGGCAGCCTCATTACATCCGGCTTAATTGACGATTTCTGCTCCAACTTCACAGCTGTAGCATGGGCCATCCTAATTTCATTACAATACGCAAAAAAAAGTAGCTTCAAGTTTGTAATCTGCTCCGAGAGTCTTTCAATAATTAATAAGAAATATCTGCAATCAAAATTTAAATAACAAAGTTATGTGGGTACCATCCCATGTTGGCGTTATAGGCAACGAATACGCTGACTCTGCGGCTGAGGAAGCTAAACGGCGACCGTTGATAAAATATTCTACAAGGGAAACTTAAGACATTTGTAACACCATCCTATACCTATATAACGTATACTAAAACATAAAATTGGTCCGATTACCAGCAAATTACGAACGCAACAACCCAATAGGAGCCAAACCATCAAAAACTGCTCCAAAAGTAAAATCACTTTATTTATGCGATTTAAAATTGATCATTGCAAACTTACCCATCAACATCTTCTTGCAAGAACTAAAGCACCAGTATGTCCTTCCTGTAACACATGCCTCAATATAGTCCACATTTTTGACGAATACACCAGGCGGTATCCTTAGATAAAAATATTAAACTAATCTACAATTTTGTAACTGCAAATGGTTTGCAAAACCTTATTTGAAATCTACATATATAAAGGGTGAATTTTTAAGAGCTATAGGAAAGTTTTAAAAAAGAACACATAAAATTCAGGAAAATGCATGAAATCTTTATTTAAATCGATAGTACATTCCATATTATTTATTTTTTGTAGATTATTTCATGCAAATGTTGACCGTGACTGCGCCTTAAATAGTTCATCTACTTAGTCCAATTTTGGCATACTCTTTCCAACATTTCGGCCGGTATCTCATGAATAAATGCTTCAGGGTTGTCTTTCAATGCGTCAAAAAAAAGTTGGATATCATCTCACGGTAGCGCTTCCCATTCACAGTTACGTTACGATTCGCATCATCTTTGAAGAAGTACGGTTAAATGATGCCACCAGCCCATAAACCGCACCAAACTGTGACTTTTTCTGGATGCATTGGTAGCTCTTGCAATGCTTCTGGCTGATCTTCATTCCAAAATCGACCATTCTGCTTATTAACGTACCCATTGAGCCAAAAATGAGCTTCGTCGCTGAACACAAGAAGCTAAAAATAGCTAAAAAATCACCCTTTATATACCTTAGAGTCGAAAGCCTTAGATGCTAGTACTCTCTTTCTTTTTATTAATTATTATAATTTAATTATAATTATTAATATTCTAAATAAAAAAATAAATTTTTTAAATATAATTAAAACATTCTTGTAAAAGTGAGATACCTTGGTTTTAATTATATAAAAAAATATAAAAAAAATCAAACAAGTTATTTTCCTTTATTAAAGAAAATATTTAACACAGCTAATGTATTGCCAAGATTGTTAATTTCTGTCAACAAATTTCTGTAATTTTCTTTCTTTTAAAATATTTACACCAATTTAACTTTCGTCTTTAAAGATGTTGCAATAATTATGATAATTTCTCATAAAAAATTATTAACGATAATTAAAAATAAACCAACTCAAATATTTATTTTAAAAAAATGCTAAAACATGAATATTTTATTTTATTTTATTTAATTATGTCCTTGTTTCAACAATGGAGGAAAAGTAAATATCATTATGAATATGAATGTAAAAATACAAAGTTTTCTTTTTCCTTATTTTTTTTATTGCTAAAAAAAGTCAGTAGAAAATATTGTTAATATATTGTTTTTATTTCTTCGAGCTAAAGATCACTTTTTTAAAAAAATTATTATTTTATTCCGATATTTTGCTACCATATTGGGTAGCTTCTTCAGGGAAAGTTTTTACAATTTATAACAATTAACAATTAAAATATAAAAATATAAAAAAAAAATTTATATTTTAATTGTTAATTGTTATAAATTGTAAAAACTTTCCCTGAAGAAGCTACCCAATGTGGTAGCGAAATATCGGAATAAAATAATAATTTTTTTAAAAAAGTGATCTTTAGCTCGAAGAAATAAAAAGAATATATTAAGATCGAAGAAATTTACATAATATTTAGATATTGTTAATTTTAAAATTCAGATTTTTTATATTATAAAGTTTCTTTCTATAATAAAATTTGTATTTAAACTTTTTTTAAATGAGTTAAATTTTGGCCGAAAATTGTGTCCTCCTAACTTTTCTTAACGAAAATCTTTAAATTTGTCTGGCGCAAATTTAATATTTTTAAGGACACCTTAAGCATCTCCCTATTAAATGTCTTATATTTTCTATAGGACTCTTTAGACACTGCTGTGTAAACGCCTTTAAATATTATGTTGATATTTGTAATCTATTGTAAAACATATACTGTTACTTACATACATAAATACATACATATATACACACTTAAGCTTATATTACACTTATGCTTAATATTACGAGGACCACCCAGCAAAAAACAAATAAACTTTTGAGAAAGTTTTTATAAATATAGAGTTGGCAACGAAAATAAAAGCAATACGACAGACACATCATAACTTTTGATGGCTATTAAAACTCTACTCTAACTTGCTAGTTTTCTCTGCTTTCAGTATAGAGATCTTAATAGGAATCTTTTAATTTCGCACGCAGTTAAGTGTTTTGATTATCAGGAATTTTCTGAGCGTAAAGAATTGTATCAAAATTTAAGCTTAAAAATATTAATTTTTTAATAAAAAAATCTTAAACTTATATTTTATTAAATTTATATTTTAAACATTGTGCACACAAAATCCGCTTATACCGTAGAAGACCCTTAATTAATTTTTTATAAAAATTTGTATTAAAATTTTAGTGACCGATTTGTACAAAATTTTTCACGAATACATCTAGAGCAGGAATGAGTAACACGCGGACCTCTAAATCTTTTTTGACACCTCCAAGTATTTCTAAAACTAAATTTAGAACGGAAGTACGCAAGTTTGCGAACAATTATTTTCAACCATGAAATTAATTAATAAATGACAATCGATCAAGACTGGGTGATGCACGATTAGAAAGCTGCGTACGTTTAGCTACCTGATTAATTCCACCTGATATTGATTGAAATCTTAAAATTTTTAATTCTAATGTTCATTACAAAAAAGTTTTCTAAATTATTAACAAACAAGTAACAGTGCTATATTCGGCAGTACCGTATCTTATATACCCTTCACAACGTGTAGTCATGCAATAACAATTGCTTGTATCACCATTCATCTCATAAAAAATAAGTACATACATGTAAAAAATATACATATAAAAAACATTTCATTGTTAACATATAAATTGAGGAAAAAAAAATTACAAAAAAAAAATTAAAAAAAAAAATTAAAAAAAAAATCTTTTTTTAAAAAATTATAAAAAATATAAACAAAAATAATAAAATATAAATAATATATAAAATAAAATAAAATAAAATAAAAAAAATTTTTTTTTTGGCTCAGATGGGATTCGATGCCACGTTTACTCTAACCAGTATGTATGTATGTTGTTGTTGCAAATGGGAAAAAAACGAGGTGGTCGTGGTTTTTTGCTCATATCTCAGAAAGTTATGGGGCGATTGTGCTGAATTTCAATAGCAAATCATTCCTGGATATTTCCAAGAGATTGATACCATACACAAATCTTAGGAACATATAGTTGCTTCTAAAAGGTGATTTCTACCAACACACGAACAGATGGGCAGACGGACAGACGGTCAGGGCTTAATCGACTCCTCTATTCATAAGCTTTCAAAAAATATGTACTTTATGGGGTCGGAAATGAAAATTGTAGAAATTACAAACCATATACACACAGGTGAAGGGTATAAAAAACAAATAAATTAACATATAAAGGCCCGCCAACAATTTTTAAAATTTTAATTAAACCATTGATGAAATAGTTATAATAGGTAGCCGACCCTGACTCTAAAGCCATACTATATTTAAAGATAGTCACAAGTATGTATGTAAATTTTGCTAGGGATGAAAAATTTTAATTTTGATGATTTGTCTGATGCGAAAAACAGAGGCAGTCGTGTTTATTTTCTTACATCTCAGATTATTATGGGGCAATTGTGATGCATTTTAATACAAGCCTTCTCCTGAATATTTCTGATATTTTGAAACTACATTCGTGGAAATAATTATTGTGGAAATTTCAAACGAAATTGCAAACCTATATGTGACAGCGCATAGAGAAAGGGACCTAGTGTGTGAAAAAGAAGTTTTGAGAAAAAAACGCATTTAAAGTTTCATAACACATTATCACTGTGAACACACCGTCAGTTGGGAGATGCCATTTGGTATGGTTAGTTATGATTGGGTACCGACTTTAGTGACGTCATGCATGTGGTGACGTATTTTTTTTCGCTTTTAGTGTGACAATACTTTTGCTATTTTTTCCTGTTTTTCTCATTTTTATAAATTTTCCAAAGTTCGTTTTGTACGTTTTTATGGGGTAAATAAAATTTTATCAGAAATCTAACTCATTTCATCTTACTCGACACCCTTTTAGGCACTAGAATCCTTTCTTAAGTCCAAAGCCGTTTTTCGACACACTAGGTCCCTTTTCTCGGAGAAGGTCACATATATCCTTTTACTCCCTGTAAACTGTAAACGGTGTCTAAGTTTACTCTTCCCAAATTACCATTTAATAATAGAAAACTTAATAGAAACTTTAACAAACTTTCAAATATTCCACACGTATAGAAATTACTATGAACTATGATAAACGATGTAAAAATCAAGTTTTTTCTAGATTTCTACGCAAATAGAATATTTGCCAACAATGTATTAAAAATAAAGAATTTGATTAAGATTTTTTATCAAAGGAATTTGTAAGAAATGTTCAATAAATAAAAAAAATGTTCAGAACATTTCCTATTTTTCATATATTGATGGCTTAATATAAAAAGGGCGTGTCATGATTTTGAACAAAAACGAGTTTTTGATGTTTTCTGGCAGTTCACATACACATACATCACTCCTAAAAAATTAATTGAGCTATGGTTGAAAATAACGGATTTATGGCCAAATAAAAAAAAGCTCTAACTCAATACATTCTTTTAAATTTTATTCATTTTTTTGTTTCTCCTGTAAAGTAGTAAGAAATCGTGTTACGCCTTTGTTATATTAAGCCACCGATATATGTATAAAGAATATAGCGAAGATTTAAATTAGATAAGCAACTCTGAGAATATTTTTTTTATTTAAAATTTGAAATAAATTATGTTTTTTTGTAAAATTTAAATACAAATTTATTTAATAATACGCAATCTAAAGCTTGTAACTTCTAATTTTGATGGGTTATCCTTACTATGTTTATTTTTTTTTGCGTTTGTACAATGTGTGCGTATATTAGTGTGTTACTCTTATTGTCGTCGTCGTCGTCATTATCGTTATTGTCATAACGCTTACTTAAACGTTTTTTGTTTGCATTTAATTTTTATTCAAATATTTAGAACAAAAGGGATACAGCAGCACCATCACTAGCACCAACATTGAGTTGTTCCTTCTTTCTATCATTTACCAACCATATAGAAGGCACAATCATACACATCTACATAAATACATACATAGCATGTGTACATGTATTCATATGCTGTTTTTATTGTATGCAGTATGGATAGAGAGGACGTTTAATACAACCAACAGCAGTATTAAAAATAGCTTCTAGCTAGGAAGAAGAATGAAAGAATGTGTAAACCAAAACGTAAACCGGTGTTTGTTTAAAGCGTTAGTTTTCCTTTTGTATGAGCGATCATTGTTTGGAATATGGTATTGTGCGTGCTCATGAAATAAACTTTATATAGTTTTGGTTATAAATAGAGACACACATAAACATATAATTATATACTGTATATATATACGTCTTATCCCTTTCAAACACATTTAATTTGTCGAGCTTTCCAAATAATGTATAATTTGTTAAAACAAAAAAACAAAATTTATGGAAAAAATTTTATCATTTGCTTTATTATCTTATTTTGTGATGCATTGTAAAGCATCAGCAATAATTTTTCAAATTATATTTTTATATAAATTTTTTTTTATAAATCTTTAAAGCTAAGCCAAAAGTTTTTATGCCAAAAACTGCAGTTATAAAAAAAAAAAAAAAAATAATAAAAATTGATAAAAATAAAAAATCATTGAATCATTGCCTAAAGAGTAACGCTCGGCACACAATTGGGACGAAGGACGAATTTCGCCCAACACGACGAACTCTTCGGTAAAAATTCGCTGTGCAAATTCGTCGTGTGAAACACGAAAAAGTAACTTTTTTTATAGTTAATAAAATTGTTTACTGTTTGTGCAAAGAAAAAACAAAAATAATGAAGAGTTTAATTTTTTGTGAAACTAAACAAAACAATAAACATATTTAATTTCTGTAATAATAAAAACTGTTTTACGTATAAGTAAACGTTTGCAAAAAATGTTGTGGGTACGTGCATTAAACAATAAAAAAATTTTGTTTGTGTATAACAGCTAATAGTGTGACCATATGAAAAAAAGATCACTTAATAAACTTAAACATTTGCAAAAACACAAATAAATAAAAATTTTTGTACTTAACTTTTTATACTTGTTTTAAAATAAAAAATAAAACAATTATTAAAATAAAAACTAACTTTATTTTCTTAAAAAGTTGAGAAGTAAACCCAAATTTAATATAAAATGGTCACCTTGTACCAATTTGTTCGTCGTTCGCCGGCGTAAGAAATAGAAATAAATCTAATGCAGTGTTCGCCGCGTATAGCGAACTTCGACTGACGCCACAATTGCATGCATTCTCATATACACAAATGTGTTTTATTTTTGATGACGAATATTCGCGACGAAAAATTCGTCGTTCGTCTCAATTGTGCGCCTAGCATTAATTAGAAGAGATGAAAAGTCATAAAAAAACCCAACTCAAACTACAATTTTTTTAATTCAGAAGTTGTTGTCTAATTGCAAAGGGAAATTTTTTCAATAAAAATTTTCCAGTTACGCAAGTTTACAAATTCCGGTCAACTTTTAGGGCTGAACCGATGAGAACAAATCTGAACGTTATTTGAAACGCTGAATTCGAATCCGGTTTTTGTTTTTCAAGATTGATTCTAGTTTTCGGGCTCTTGCATGTTGGCTGCACTGCACTATAATAACGGCAATCAGCTGTTGGCATCGGTAGAAACGTGTGAAAATGGAAAGAAAAAAGTGCAAAGTTAATTCTAAGCATTTTTGTTATGTTTGCGGATGTTATATTATCGGAAAAAGTGGAAAAAATACATCAAAAGCGCTGAGAGATGCTTATTATTTTGGTTTCTGTGTGGAAAAAACTCACAAGCCATGGGTACTGAAATTATTTTTTAAAGCGTGTAGCACAAAACTGTACAAGTGGTCACTTGGTCAAGAGGTATACTTTTCATTTGTAATGTTTCATTTTAATGTTATTGAGAGAGACGAAAAATCATGTAGATGATTGTTATTTTTGCTTGATGAATATAGTCGGTCTTAATGCAAAAAAACTATCAATGTATAAATATGCTGACGTGTCATCAGTGTTCAAGCCAGTTCCCCGTACGAACAATGACCCTTTGCCCAGGTGTGAGTGCAAATTCTAGGGAAACTTTAAGTTCGTCACCGACCGAAGATTTTAACATGGAAGAAACACATATAATATCGCAAAGTATGCTGAATGTCTTGATTCGTGATTTGGACCTATCGAAACAAAAAGCAGAACTGCTCGCATCACGGTTGCAAGAGTGAAACTGTCTTCACACTAAAACAAAAGTCACAAGATTTGGCGAAAATAGAAAGACGCTATCAAGGATTTTGGGACGAGGGCATGATGAGCGACTACTGTTGGATTATAATGCGTGAAACAGATCCCAAACAATACAAACGACTAAGTTTGAAGACTCTTCATTTTTAAATAATCACTTTTTATTGAATAAAAAAAAATTTTTAATCTCTCGTTTTGTTATCTTACACGAAATGGTGCGTATCAGCATGCAACAGTTATTTAGACATGGACTTATACGATTTTTTAACGTTAACTGCTTTTCATAACCTTTGTGCAACAAAACAGCTTTTAAGCTTAACCTGCTGCTGTCGATATATCACCGCCAATAATTTGGAAGCTAAAAGTGGGTTAATTCACTAAATCTTCTGTAGCTTTGTCATTATTGCACCAATCTGCGTCTTGTTCGGCGCAAAATGTTCGTATTAAATAAACTAATGTCATATGTAATAAAACAGCAAAATTTTTAATTGGTTAGTTCAATTTAATTTAATTTAGTTTAAAAGAGCAAAATTTTAAAATAACATCAAATTTTTCATGAATTTTGAAATTGTGTCCACTGTAACACCGCCATTTCTTGACTAATCTTCAAAAACGACCCATGGTTATTTTAGCAATTTTATCATCTTTCAATCAAAAATAATAATTACATAAACCGACAAATATTTTTGAAGATATTTGCATTCAAGTGACATCATTTTTTTTAAAAACGCAAATAACGGTAATTATGCAATATCTCGAAAACTAGAACCAATCTGGAAAAACGGAACATGGATTCGAATTCAGCGCCCCAAATAGCTTTTGGAATAACTTGTAGTTGCTCAGCTCCAAAACCGTGTATACTTGTGTTATTTAATAAAGCAGTTTTGTCGTCATACATGATTTTGATTTTGGTATGTTAATAAAAAAACGTTCATTATACCATTTATGTAACAAAATTTTTCGGCTCAACTAGTCTGCCATTTTTTGTTATATTTCGCCACCAATTTCCTTTTTTTTAATTTGTTAAATTTTTTTTTTTCACAGAAAATTACCAGAACATTTTTATTATTTCTTTACCGAAATTTTTTTACAAATATTGTTTTTTATAGAGTTTTTGACAAAATTATTTTAAGGAACAAAAAAAAAATTTTTTAAGGAACAAAAAAAAATTTTTTTAGACAATTATTAATTTTTTTCCAAAAAAATTTAAAATTTTTAAAGACAATTTTTATGCATTTTTCTATAGAAAAATTTTTTTAAGGAAACTTTTTAATTTTTTTTAAACAGATAAGTTTGGAATATTTTTGTTTTTTCGAAAATATTGTTAACTTTTTTTTTTATATATTTGATATAAATATTTTATTCATTTTTTGTAGAAAATTTGTTATATATTTTTTTTAATTTGTAATAAATTGTTTTCTATAGAGAATTTCTCATAAATCTTTTCTCTATAAAAGATCTTTAAGGACATTTTTTTATAAAATTTTTTTGATATTTTTTTTGTTCTATTTATACTTTTCATAAATTTTTATTTATTTAAAAATATTCTATAATTTTTTTTATAGAACATTTTTTACAACTTTTTTCTAGTAAATATTTTTATCAATAAAAAACAGGGACCGTAACAATTGTTACTTTTTTCATAAAAATTTTTTTGATCAAAAGTAACAGTTATTTTTTGCTTTTTATTTTTTAGAGCAAGAATTAAAGGTATTTTTTGATATTTATTTTTTTGAGCAAAAATAAAAGTTATTTTCTAACGAAATGTACGTGTTACAATAATTTAGTTAATATCAAATATTTATTTTAATGTGCATAAAAAATCCCCATGATGATCACATTTTTTGTGATTTCTCAAATTTTTGTATACTATGTATTCTATATCAATGGTGGGCGCTGGTTTGCTTGAGTTACGAAGTTGTTCAGGTATTTAGTGAATCATCCTACATGATTGCTGAAAAGTTTTTAAAACAACAGTAAGAAGTATGTACTTCCCTGGCTTCATAGACTGGATTTTGTTGTACATTCTCTACCTGCGACACAAGTTACTGTAGAGAGATCCTTTTCAGCCCTCAAACTGGTTCTAGGAGAGTTGCGGTTCAATTGGTCAGTAGACAATTTGGAAGCTCTCATGATAGTAAAACTAAATTCTGATGTTTAAGATATACTTGATATTGGCTCAAAAAAATAAAAATCAAAAAATAACTTTTATTTTTGATCGAAAAAATAAAAATCAAAAAATAACTTTTATTTTTGATCGAAAAAATAAAAATTAAAATATAACTTTTATTTTTTCTCAAAAAAACCAAAATCAAAAAATAACTTTTATTTTTGATCGAAAAAATAAAAATCAAAAAATAACTTTTATTCTTGCTCGAAAAAATAAAAATCAAAATTTTAAAAAGCAGCATATTTTATCATAGACTAATGCATAAGGATCAATATGGTATACTTGAATTCGTTTTCCGACATTTACTTCTATATGCTTTTTTGTTTTCAAATTTCAAAATAACTGTTATTTTCGGTCCCTGATAAAAAATCCTTATAAATTTTATCTATAGACAATTTTTTGTGAACTTGTTTATAATGAAAATTTTTGATAAATTTCTTTCTAAGAAAATATTTAAACATTTTTTCCATTGAAAGTTTTTCATAATTTTTTTTCTAGTAAAAGGATTTGACAAATTATGTTCTATTAAAAATTTTTGAAAATTTTTTTGTATAAATAATTTTTGAAACTTTTCTATAAAAAGTTACAAACAAAAATTGTTTCTATATAGATAAAAGACGATAAATTTTATTATAGAATATTCTCAGAAGTTTTATCAATAAAAAGTTTTTGATAAATTTTTCTATTGAAAACTTTTGATAAATTTCTTTCTGAGAAAGTTTTCGAAAATTGTTGATCAAATTTTTTCTATAGAAAATTTTCTATACATTTTTTTCTATAGAAAATTTTTGATAAATTTTTTTCTATAGGAAATTTTTAATAGATTTTGTTTTAGAAAATTTTTCACCAAGTATTTTCCATAGAAAGTTTTTTAATAATTATTTTCTATAAAAAATTTCCAAAAAAAAATTTTTTAATAGATAATTTCTTAAAAAATACTGTTGTAACTTTTCTATAGAAAAAAATTCCACAAAAATTTTTATTATAGAAAAGTTCGATACATTTTTTCCCATAGCTAATTTTTGATATTTTTTCTTAGATAATTTTTGTAGAAATTTTTTGAAAAATTTTTTCTAAAAATAATTAGACAATTTTCGCTGAAGTTTCTGTTTTATTTTAATTTCCTAGTTTTTTTTTCAAATTCATAATCATTTTTTTATATTAAAGATTTTATTATCTTAGAAAATTTTCAATACGTTCAGTAACGTTCATAAATATTTGCTGAGTTACAAATATGATAAAAAAAAAAAATTAAAATAAACAGGGAGCAAAGAAGCTGCAAAAAGTAATAAAAGTTTAACGGTTCATAATGGTGTTTTGCGTATACATATTTGTAAGCAAAAATTATTGTGAATTTTTTTTTGGAGGTGATTTCTTTTTTACCTTTAAAGTTTACCTCCTCCCTTTTACACAATTTCTAATAAACTTAATGCTGGAAGTTCCCTTAATAGTAAAACCAGCCACCGGCAGAAAAATAATCAACATAACAAACTGCTGCAATAATTCTCATGCAATTTGGGCATTTTAAACAACTCAATTGCTAAGGAAATTCTCTAGCTAAGAAAAAACAACATAAAAATAAATTAAAACAAGTAAGAGCGCTATATTCGGCCGTGCCGAATCTTATATACCCTTCACACCGTGTAGTCATGCAATAACAGTAGTTTGTATCACCATTCCATATGATATACGTACATACATATAAAAACCATACATATATAAAAACATCCACATTGTAAAATTATAAATTTACGTATGTATGTTAAAAAAAAAATAAAAAAAAAATTAAAAAAAAAAAATTTAAAAAAAAAATTAAAAAAAAAAAATTTTAAAAAATAATTAAAATATATATAATAAATATATAAAAAAAATATAAAAAAAAAATTTTTTAAAAAAAAAATTAAAAAAAAAATAATAATAAAAATATAAATAATATATTAAATAAAAAATAAAAAAAAAAAATAAAAAAAAATTAAAAAAAAAAAAAAAATTTTTTTGGCTCAGCTGGGATTCAATGCCACGTTTTCTCTAACCAGTATACACGTTTGTATGTATGTATGTTGTTGTTGTAATGTTGTTTTTGTGAAGAAAAAATCGAGGTGGTCGTGGGTTTTTGCTCATATCTCAGTTGTTTATGTACCGATGTTTCTGATTTTCAATACCGATCTACTCCCGAATATTTCTGATATTTTAATACCTCACCCGAGTCCAAGCGATGTCGGGGGGCTTCAAAAAGTTGATTTCAACATACACACGGACAGACGGTCAGACGGACAGACGGACAGACTGACAGGGCTTAATCGACTCGCCTATTCATAAGCTTTCAGAAAATATATACTTTATGGGGTCGGAAATCAAAATTGTAGAAATTTCACACGGAATGACAAACCTATATATACCCTTTTTCACTGTGTGAAGGGTATAAAAAAGTGGAATGCTTAACGTACATTTTTGAACTTCCAGATCGTTATTCAATTTACAAAACAACGTTTGGCGTAGTAAAAGAGAGCAGTAGTGCAGGCAATTTGTGTGTATGGAAGTGAGTTAACTTTTTTTGGGGTTACCACTTACCGCTATTGATAACTAACTTTAGAATATATTTTCGAAGTAACATTCACATAAACAAATCGATTTACAGCTGGTAGTACAGTGTTGATCAATTCTTGAAACAAAATTCTAGGATTTTTAAAAATAATTAAAAAAAATATTGTACATAAATTAAAATTTTACGTTAAATCAACACATTTTAAAGACATATAAACATATTTTTTTGGTAAATTTATATGTTTCAGTTTATGCTAAAATTTTTGTCTGTCACTGTTTTTGGTTTGTTTTTTTCTACTCCCTTTTCCTTACTTCGTTTTCAAATAGTTTTTGGCCTGCAGATTTTGTTTTTTGTAAAACATCCAGCAAGAGAAACATTTAACTACTTTAACTACTAATCACAGTGGAGCCAATTACATAAAAAAATATTTTTTAATTAATTTAATTTTATTTATTTTTAAATTTTATTTACTTTTTTAAAACTTAAATTAAATTATTGAGCATAACTATTTAAGATTCCCTGCTTATGCGATTTAAAAAATGTAAAGCTGTTTGTTGTAAAGGATGTTTGTAGACGATCGAATTTTCAAATATAATTGAAATTTTCTTTCTCATAAATATATTAAAAAATAATTATTTTTTTTAACATACTTACACGCTTATAAGAAATTAAATTTTGTTTGCTTTTAGATAAATAGACAGCTTAAAAGAATTTTTTAAATAGGGTTTTTTATATATGTTAAATTGTAGGACTTGAGAATGACAATGGTATTGTCAATAATATTTGTCTATTTTTGCTTCTTAAAGTTTTACATATCTTCTATTGATATGTCAAGTTACAAACAATTCAGTTTAATGGTTTCATATAATTTTTTTCAATAACAAACAAGAATAAAAAAATTATGGTTTTTTTGTCATTTGCCCAACTGTGCCTAATTCAGAAAGGGAGGTTGCTGTTGCATGTGCAACAAACATTTATACTGCATTATGTACATGAAAATTCTACTTTCAATGATGCTGCAGTTGTATGTAGCCAGTATATGAATGTGTTTGTGCGCTTATTTGTTGCAATGTGCTTAAGTTTTTGTTAATATTATTTTGAAGCAATAATTTTAAATTGTAACATTGTTCTATATTGTGTTTTTGTGTCTGTATTTTTTTAATTTTTTACTGCTGTTCATTTGTTACTTATATGCCACAGTAAATGTGGCAATAGCAAGAATCCTCTTTGCCATTCACTACAATTATTGTGCGGAGAAATTTATTTATATCTGTGTTCAAGTTAAAGACATCGAAAACAGAAATCGAAAATCATTTATAAGTGGGCTCACGAACACTACTAACTAACTTTAGGGTGCACCAATGGAAATGATATTTTAAAAATACTCATTCGAAGAACTCAAATTAATAACTTTAAAGAAATTTGTAATTTCTCTTGAATTTCGAAAATACATAAATAGAAATTTTTTGAACCTGTTTTTTATACCTGCTGAAATAAAATTGTTTAAAATTGATATTGAATTAACTGATTTTACTTGGAATATAAATACAAAAGAAGCATTTAAATAGAACGCAAATACAAACAATTATTATGTGTGGAGGGCTGGAGAAAATCTTATATATTTTCCCCACTCGAAATACGGAAATTTTCCCTACTGAAATTTTTCTTTGAGTCAATAATGATCCTCATTACTGAACAGAATACTTAACGGTAATTCATTGCAACCAGCTTTCGATATAAATTTGAACATTTTGTAAGCGTTCTTTTGGCGCTAATCTGTGATGATTGGCAAATGTTGTCACGTCTGAAAATGGCATGATAATTTAATCTGAAAACAAAACAGGTTACTTTAACTTTTGTTACTTAATACTGTTTTTTGTTTTGTTCCGAAAACCCTTCAATGACCCTTGACTGCTTTTTGTTTTATATGTAGAACATTAAACATTCCAAATAGTACGAGCATTGCTTCAAATTCAAAATTTATATGCGGCCAATTAGTAAGGTCAGTGGCATTTAATACCATTTACAGTGGGGAATTTTATTCACTTTAATTATATTTTATTATTGTAGTTTATTAGGGTTAAATTATTTATGTCAATTTCTACTTCCATGGTTTTTAGGAAACGAATGCGTTTTTTTATAGACATTTCGATCGGTATGTTTTTAGCGTTACTAGGGTTTGTTTCTTCATATCTGGTTCAGACTAACTTTCGCTAACTTGGTATATTTGTTTTTGATCAAAAATATTTGTACTTTTAAAGGTGGCAATATACATTTTTTACATACAAAGCTTATTCAGTAAACAATAATTTGATGCCCCTAAAGTACGCACACTGAAAGCTATTTGACATAAATATTCTAAATTTAAATGTTTATAATAATTCCACTTGGAAAAACTATAAAGTGGTTTTAATTTCCGTTCAGTTTTACTCTTTTCTGTGCCATGCCTGCTAACTCAATGTTTTCGAATTTAAAAATTTTATATTACGCAACACATTTACTTGCCTCCCACTGTGCAACATTTGTTATTATTCTTGAGAACATTGCAGCCATTTTGTATACTATTCTATTGTTTTTGTATTGCCAAATCATCATTTATAACAGCAGCAATATACAGTAATTAAAACTGTCATTTCGAATAAGTTACCGAAAGTCAATACCAATTACAAACGCAAGAAAATTAATTTTTAAGTTCATTTCGTTGATAAAAAGCTTTGTTTCTTAAAAAGCTGCAAGTGAATTTGATAAATTAACTAACAACGGACGTTTAGTATGGTGCGGTTATACCTATTTAAAACCTTTTAAAGATTTTATTCATTTTTTATAGACAATTTTAAATAGGTTTTATTTATAATAAAAATATGCAATTTATTCTGTATAAAAAGAATTTGGGTACTTGGGTGAAGATCTACCTTGTACTTTAGGGGTTGTGAATATGATTCTTTTAGAGGCTAAATAATATTACATTACAATGAAAAGTATTATTCTTAACTGTACTTGATATTATCAAACTACCCAAACGCATATAATTTTCTCATAAAAATAAAATATTTTATGTTTTAACAAGTGGGCAGTGCCACGCCCATACAAATTAAATATTAGTTTTTAAGTACTGTTACTGTTCCGAGTTTTATGAAAATTAACACACAAATGGTGTTCTCTTCACAATATAATTTTATGTTCAAAAAAATGGAAACTGCCACGCCCATATAAACTAAATATTAGTTTTTAACTACTGTTACTCTTCCTATGTTTTTGAAACATAACACGCAAATAGCGTTCGCTTTGCAATATAATATATTATTAAAAAATGGGCAGTGCAACGCCTATACAAAATAAAAATTATTATTTCTTTAAATATTGTTACAAATAAGTAGACTTCCTTTGATAATACAAGTAATTAGAAATAGATGAATGTTTCGCTCTTAGCACCAATGGCCTTTAAAGAGATGTAAAATGGGTTCCCCTACGTTCGGCATCAAAACAGTTTAAAGTAAATGCTAAAATAGTAAACGACAAGCTTTCCTTAAACACGTAACTTGTGGTCAATAACCGTTGAAGTAAGCATTGGTTTTACTATCAGATAGAAAATATTAAAAAATTAAAAGCCTATGTTCGGCAATTTTTATACCCTTCACACAGTGAAAAAGGGTATATATAGGTTTGTCATTCCGTGTGAAATTTCTACAATTTTCATTTCCGACCCCATAAAGTATATATTTTCTGAAAGCTTTTGAATAGGGGAGTCGATTAAGCTCTGTCAGTCTGTCCGTCTGACCGTCTGTCCGTGTGTATGTTGAAATCAACTTTTTGAAGCCCCCCGACATCGCTTGGACCCGGGTGAGGTACTAAATTTCAGAAATATTCGGGAGTAGATCGGTATTGAAAATCAGAAACATCGGTACATAAACAACTGAGATATGAGCAAAAACCCACGACCACCTCGATTTTTTTTTCACAAAATCAACATTACAACAACAACATACATACATACAAACGTACATAATGGTTAGAGTAAACGTGGCATCGAATCCCAGCTGAGCCATAAAAATTATTTTTTTATATATTTTTTTAAATTTTTTTTTATTATTTTTATTTAATATATTATTTATATTTGTATAATTTTTTTAATATTTTTTATTTATTTTTTAATTTTTTTTTATTTTTTTTTTGTTTTATATATATTATATTTATTATATATATTTTAATTATTTTTTTAAAATTTTTTTTTTAATTTTTTTTTAAATTTTTTTTTTAAATTTTTTTTTTAAAATTTTTTTTTTATAATTATTTTTATACCCTTCACACAGTGAAAAAGGGTATATATAGGTTTGTCATTCCGTGTGAAATTTCTACAATTTTCATTTCCGACCCCATAAAGTATATATTTTCTGAAAGCCTATGAATAGGGGAGTCGATTAAGCTCTGTCAGTCTGTCCGTCTGTCCGTGTTTATGTTGAAATCAACTTTTTGAAGCCCCCCGATATCGCTTGGACCCAAGTGAGGTATTAAAATATCAGAAATATTCGGGAGTAGAACGCTATTGAAAATCAGAAACATCGGTACATAAACAACTGAGATATGAGCAAAAACCCACGACCACCTCGATTTTTTATTCACAAAAACAACTTTACAACAACAACATACATACATACAAACGTGTGTACTGGTTAGAGAAAGCTGGGATCGAATCCCAGCTGAGCCAAACAATTTTTTTTTATATATTTTTTTTAAATTTTTTTTTATTTTTTCTTTTTATTTTTTATTTAATATATTATTTATATTTTTATTATTTTTTTTTAAATTTTTTTTTTTATGTTTTTTTGTTTTATATTTATTATATATATTTTAATTATTTTTTAAAAATTTTTTGTTTAAAATTTTTTTTTTATTTTTTTTTTTTAAATTTTTTAAAATATTTTTTTTAAACATACATACGTAAATTAATAATTTTACAATGGGATGTTTTTATATATGTATGTTTTTTATATGTATGTACGTATTTTATATGGGGTGAATGGTGATACAAACTACTGTTATTGCATGACTACACGTTGCGAAGGGTATATAAGATTCGGCACGGACGAATATAGCGCTCTGACTTGTTTTTATATCCAAAGGTTCGTTGTAAAATATTTCTGTGTTTGTAAGTTGGTACGCTTTAATGGCCACCAAATATAAATTAAAATTCTCTTTTTCACTAAAATTTCTCATAGGATTCACATAAATACTTTATGGCTTACAAATCGTTTACAGCAATAACACCATCATATGTGTGGTTGGAAAAACTGTTATTTATGAACGTCCCAACAATTTATTTGATTAATTATAATCAGAATTTTTAAGGTTCTTAGATCATGGTTATGGTAGCCATTTTGTGTGATAGTCATTTTGACATGCTCAAATTTTGCTAAATTTTGATGGCTGTAAAGTGTCTTAAGGATATATTTTTCAAGCTTTTAAAAAGGTCGCTTTCAGAGATATCGACTTCGGATTTATAGGTCACAAAAGATGACCTTTACAAACAAAAATAATTTTGTTGTATAGCAAATCAAAGGCTATTAGATAATTTTTTAAATGCTATCCCGCTGATTTACGTCCTTTAATACTTTTCCAGAAAATGGCAATTAAGTAAATATAACTGTATATTTTTATAGTTTTTTCTGATCAGTGACCTCAAACTCCGAATTCTTCTTAAATATATTATTATACGAAAAATCAACAAATTGACTGATTTTAAATGGAATTAGCCATACGGAAGATTAAGTCTTACGTTCTGTTATAAGATTCATAGGTATATTGTTGTAATAACCGTGGCAACAGTTGCGGTGTCAAACAACTTGGAATCATGTTTCCACATACAAATTTATATTTTTTCACAAGTAGACAATTGTTGACCATTTTTAAGACAACTACGATAAATTCTCAATTAATTTTCTGGCTTTCACTTGTTAGATGTCGTAAAAACTAAATATATTTTCTCATTGTCTTCGTAATAATATTGTTACTTTTCAATACAATTCAAACCTAATTAGTAGCTTGTTACAAATCTCGTAACATTTCTCTAATTTGTTTCTCTTTCGAAATCAATGAATACAATTAATAAACAAAAAAAGAACAAAAAAGGTCTTAAAGGTATTCATCGTTTGGTTGTTTTTTTTTCTCTTTTTGTTTGGATAAATTCTTTTGTAACGAGAAGCAAATCCTTGACAAAACAAGAAATTAAAACTACAAAATTGAACACAGGAAGTGTAAGTAATGCATTTGGCCTTAAGGTACGTTTTATTCGCAACGAAAGAAATTTTCTTAAGAAAAGGAAAAAAGTAAGTAGTTCAATGCTTGAAACATATACGAGATTGTTATCACAGGAAAGCTGAAAAAGAAGGAAGGAAGAATAAGAGGTTCTGTCTGTTATAACGTATGAACTTTAAAAAAGTTTAAAATTTACCGTTAAATTACTTTAAACAATATTGAGATAAAATGTTGAAAAAAATATCAATAATTTGTTTTTAGTTTAAATGCTTTCATTAGCGTGTTAAAAAGCTCTTTAACCTTTTTTTTGCATTAGATAGATTATGTAGAAATTATAATTATTTTTTAAACATATAAATAACTTTTTTTTTTTTGAAAATGCTATGAAAAGAAATGTAGATTCGGCTGTGTGGCACGTAGCGCCGTTCTGTTGAAACCAAATGTTGCCAATATTCTCCTCTTCAATTTTTGTAAAAAAATTCGTTCAACAAGGCCCGATAACGATCGCCATTGACTACGGCCACTCTTTGCTCGTGACTCGAAAGGACATTTTTACGGAGGCTAATTGCAACCACAACAAATAGAGTAAAGCAGAATGGACTGCTATAAACAAAACAAGTACCATAAAATTAATTAGTTTAACCTCATAAGGCTTGTCAGCAATATGAGAGTGTAAATAAAAGTTCAATTTTATTTCTTTTTCTTGTTAAATCTTTTAATTCAATAAACATAAAATTTTATTAGCATGTACATGCATAAATTTTTAATTCTATTTACACCTACACATACATATACATGTGTAATCAACAATTACATTAGGAAGGTGCTGTGTGTCTAAAATCATAGGCAAAGCACCGCTCTTTACACAGACAGATTTTTAATCAAACAGGCCTGGGTCTCTATAATATAAACTGAAACAGAAGTGAATGCTTGCTACTACCAGATCAGAGTTTTCCAAGCTAAGACTATGGCAATTATTAGATAGATTGATAATTTAAATTTATATTTTTACGAATAGTAAATCAATTTTCAAGATTCTAATTAACGAAAGAATTAAATTTTAGAGTGTCCTGCAATGCAACAGTGAGATAATATGAAAACCAGGACATCACCACATAATCGAAAACAAACAAGCCGGAAAAATATTTTAAATGAAATAATTATTAAATACCATTACCTCTGAAAATCCTAAATCCTTTCGAAGGTTTAAAAATCAACTTAAAAGCTTGGGAAGAAAAAGTGTCAAAATACCTAATTTAGGTTTAGGTGCTGCTGCGACATGGTTGGGTGGGCAAAACGGAAGTAAACACCTGACTCTCGTGAATTCTTCGTGTGGTGGAGTATGTGTAGAATTTGATGTACTAGTTTTTGTTGTATTTTCAGTTTCTGTTGTTTTATGAGCGGATGCGTGGCCAGTGAGAGGGTTGGAACCTGCCTGAGCTATTGCCACGAACAAGCTAGTCGGAAACCTCACTGGGTCAAAATGGTTCGTAACATTAATGACTTAAATCGTGAAAAATTAAAGGAGATTCTGATAAAGTGAAGATAAACTAGTGCCGTAACAGTTCATGCGGAGCTGAGAACTCATCTAGACCGTATGGAACATGTAGAGAATGCAAAGATGAGAATCAGACTTTGAAACACCACCTTACCAGTGTCCTGTATCCACAACTTTAATGTGGACATGTTGCAGAATTTGGTATAGTGACACTCAACAAACACCGAATTTGGAATACCTAATAAATAAAATTGAAAATTCCTAAGAAATTATTTTACATTAAAGGTATTGGGTTCTTGACCTCGTCGAAGCAATAGATGACTTTGAGATTATGGTTCTAATAGGGGAATTTGTGTTCCCTAGAGCTCATAATGTCCCTCTTTTTCAACTTACATAACCTGATATTGCGTAGAATCGATAAATGTGTTTAATATTCCAAAAGTCTTAGGTAAGACGAGCAAACATTTGAAAAGGCAACATTAAGTTTGGTAGCATATAACGGTAGGGGAAGAGTGCAACGTTTTCGGTACACGGCGAAACGATTTGTTGACAAACAAACTCACATATCAACAAACTGCAAAAGAGCTAATAATAGTAATGGATTGTTGCCTACAGAATGTTCGTCTGAACGCGAATGAAAAAATAAACAAAAATTACAGATGTTTTCCTTTCATATGTTTGCCCGTCTAAACACGGACAAATAAAACTCTAGAACTGGAGTAGCTGATTAAAGATTCCTTTAGCTTAAATTCATCTTATTTTTTTCTTAAAGTTCTTGTAACATTTTAGTACCTTCCTAATACATTTTAGTTATTTGGCAATCATGCAATAATCATAGTTTTAGTTATTGTTGTTACCATTGTTTCTTGTTATTGTTGTTTACAGTCGAGGTTTAGGTTGTTATAGCCTGAGACATTTATTTGTTTTTTTTTTACTCTTTTAGTTTACTACAGATCCAACTGTGTATCAACTAAATACGAATTATATTTATATGAACGTGATGTTTTGTTTTGTATAACTTTTCGCTATGTTTGTTGTATGTACCCAACATACCAAATGACTTGTGAATAATATTATAATAAGCTTACCGAAAGAGTTGTGAATCGATTGTAAAATGTTTGTGTAACAATTATAGAATAATCGAAACGGAACCCTTATTCATAAGCTTAAATGTACACGATTACTATAAGCTATTGCTTGTAATAGTAGAAAAAGCTTACGAAAATAATATTGTTTTAAGATTATCCTTGTAATTATTTTTTGGTTTTTTGTTATTAAAAAAGAAATTCAATTACTTCTTTTGTTTCTGTTCTAACCCTTTCTTATATTTGTAAGGCATTTCTAATTATTTTATTATAAATAATATTACATACCATTTATTTTTCGCACAACACAATTATAACTTTTATTCACTTTGAAATTTGAACACTAAATGCAAAACACAAAAGAAATTTGTCAACAAATAAAACTGCACTTGTTGACAAATTTCCCGTACATATGTACTTAAGAAGCATAGTTTTTGTGTGCATACATACAGAAACAGTTGTGAATCCACTATTGTCATAATATTATTCACAAGTGGTATTGCAGTTTTATTTCTATTTGGTATGTTGGGTATTCCTTCAAATGTCTTTACATGTGTATGTCTGTAAAAATGTTAATTTTTTGTACTTCTTTTCATTTTCTCTAAATTCGTTTATAATAGAAATTGGAAAAACAAACAAATGTTACAGAAAAAAGGTTAAAAAATTAGAAAATACATTTTGAAACCTCTGTTAGACTGTGTGCATACATTTTATGTTAAAATTGTGATATTTGCATGCCAAATGCAGAGTTATGAAAGAAGTGAAACATTTAATTAAAATTGTTCATGTATTGTAACTTAAAGAAATTTTCCAGCAACTGTACCTACGATCCACAAAAAAAGGTTTAAAAATTAAACCTCCCAGAAAGTTAACCTCGAAGTTTAATTTTTAAAAGCCATGATTGCTTATTAATTACAACCCTAATTAGATGGGTTATTTGGAGGATTTACGACTTATTAAGAGCCCAGTGGCCAACAATTCGTACAATTTGTTACTCGTAAATTATATTCAAAATTTTCTAAAAAATTTACTTCATTGTATTTTTAAACTGGCTCAAGTTAATTTTTTAAAATTCTCATTTTTATATGAAGAAATTATTTTTTTTTTATTTGTGATAACGAAAGAATAAACGTGGAAAAGTGAGTTTTCATCCCGACACCAGCCAAGTGGAAAATTTTATTTTAAACAAAAATTATTGTTAAAAAATGATTTGCGATGTCCTTGTATTAATTTTTAGTTTTAGGGAAGTATTAAAAAGATCCTTGATTTATTGAAAATTGTAGTTGTTGCATAGTTTTTTTAAATCTTAAATGACTACATTATCTTCCTCCACTGCCTTTATGTCATTAAGTACATTTTCCTGTTGTGTTTCTCTTCCTTTGTGTTCTGTTCATCTTGTTTTAAAAAATTGTTGGCACAATAAAAACGTAAACTTGGCAACACTTAAGTGACTTGCTCGACACAAAAGCATTTAAAACATAAACCATCTATTTATTTCCACCAATAAAAGGAATTTAAATTGAATTATACAAAGTTGATGTTTTTGCATTTACCAATAGAAGTATTGAAATTAAATCAAAAAATATTAGACAGCTGCCAGAAAATAAACGAATGTGTTTTTAGAAACAAGAAAAATAAAAGAGCGACTTAGAGAAAAGTTTTCATTTAAACACACATACTTGTGCAAAACCGTAGTTTTGGCTTAAAACTAAAGAATTGGGCAGGTCTGCCTAGAAGGTTAATTAAATATTATTTATTTATTAGGAGGGTAATTGAAAGGACCAGTGTTTTATGCACCCTCTTGTGTATTAGATAGTAATTCTGATGTTCGCCTTTTTTAAGTTTTCATATCATTAACTCCATTTAAAATTAAATTATTTAAAATTTTTCACGCGCATTTAAAACAGCACAGAAACAATACAGATTAAAATACCCACACATCTACAGAGGCAGTATATTTGAGATGGTCCTGCAGTTCTAGAATGGTTAAAAATGGTATTAGTAACTAAAATAGAAAAAATTTGAAAAATGGATTTGTTAATTGGTTGGTTAACGTGATAGTTCACTGCACGCAAACTGTCAAGTAGAGTCTGTATGACTCCGTTTTGACAGGACCACATCACTCGTCAGCTCTAATGTATTCCAGAATAAATCCAAGAGTAAGGGTACTAGATCCACCCCGTGGCCTCGAGGTATCTCAGTAGATATTTCAGTCCGACTTAAGATATCGCATAGAGGTCATTCAGTATATGTTCGAAATCTGTGTCTCTTAGCCGCTAGAGCTGGACGTTCGCAGAGAAGCTGGAAAACCGATTCCTCCTTCTCTCTATCCAGACAGCTGTGACCATAGTCGTTCAATGAAAGTCCGAGTCGACTTGCATGTTTGCCTAACATCCAGTGCCTGCCAATAGCGCCAGCAACTCCGATATGTCCCTCCGACTTCGACAAGTAAGTTGCAATGTACGCCGTACATCCTTACAATGTACGTGCCACCTTACACGTACTTAGCCCAGGCCACCTGTCGTCGGCCTTCTGGAGAAAGTGTCTGGAGATTACGGGATTGAAACTGCACTTTCGTTAGAAATATCCAAAGCAGATCCCCTCCTGGCTAGCTCATCAGCCCGCTGGTTACCATAGTGGCCCTTATGCGCAGGAACCCAACATACATTAACGTCAGCCCGTTGACCAAGCCTTGACACTTCCTTTCTACATTGAAAAATGGATTTACTTATAAAATTTATTAAGAAAGTTTTAAAAAATAAATTGTATTTAGAACACATTTAATAGATTGGTTCATAAAATTCTAATTAAAATTTTAAGTACACTTGATTAGTTAGTTTAAGTGATTTGTATTCTATACCGTACCATACTTATATACTTATATCATAGACATAACTCACGTTTCTCTTGAAAACTGCCAGGAGATATAAAAAATACGAGGATTAAATATGTTTTCATATACGAATGTATGCGATTGTAGTGATAGAAAGTCGTACGAAAAGAAAACATTAAATCTCCTTCAACATCTAGTAAAACATTAACCTGATTATTTTGCTACCGGTTCAAAGTAACAAATAACAACAACCAGCAGCAACAAAACAACAACAATACAACTGGGAAAAAAATATTGTATTATCTGTATGTAGCCAGTCTGTAGGTACGAAAAAAAAATACTCACATTAATAAGTGTTTGGTTTTATGTGGGTGAGTAAAAAGGAAAACTCTTGTTGTACATGTAGTTGTTATTGTTGTTGTCATTGCTGATGTTATTGACAGATATGGCAGGCATACAAACATACAGAATAACAAAATGGCACTGTTTTTGTACACACACTTTAGGGCATACATTAAATACTTATAACATGCAGACAGGACAGTAGAAGCTAAAATGTTGTGAAAATTATGGGAAAAAGAATGACATGGGTTGTGAATTGATGTTAAATTAATTAATAAATAAATTTGAGCAAAGTCTTTTATTAAAATATATTATTCTTCCACAAAATATAAATTAAAGATTTTTGTAATTATTTATTAAAAATTCTGGCTTAACCACACTGTGTCAGAGTTGAAAATATACTTGCACTAATCAACATACAAAACAATCGATTTGTGACAAGATATTTACATATCATATTTACAAATTAAGGAGATAATACATGGCATGTTTTTTACATCAGTCAGTGGCTCCATCCTGCTAAAATCACATCTCAGGTCTGTTTTTAAACGCAGGACCTGTTTTACCTCGTTGTCAAAGAAAGAAGATCAAATGATATTTTCAAATGTAATGCCACACTATAATGGCTTCTGGAATTTCGAAACCTCAGAACTCTTCTGCTTACTAACAAGGCCCTATAAATAACATGAGCCATAGTCAGATTTATAATAAAGTTAATTTCATTTGTAGCCAACTGTTGAGTGGGCCAAAATGCGGGTTTTAATTCTTGCATTAATCGTACTTTATATGGGAATAACAGAAAATATTTTTTTTAAAATCCGCCGCAGTGACTTACGAGCCATTCGAAGCAGAGAGGTACGTTTTCTGTTAGATATTTCTTCTTGTGTTTCGTTAATACTTTGTTCTAAAACTTTTATGTTTCCGCAGTGCGAGTTTAACGTTGTCTACGGGTTCGAGGCAAAACTCTTTCGAAGCCATGTTAGTGGTGACGATGAACTAAGCCACAAATCACTGCTTCAGAGTGAGAAATTCTCACGCTTAAGTTTTTACGATATAATTGCTCGCTTATTTACATAATAAAAATAATTCTATTATTCCGGTTCTTCGTTCAGTTGTGAATCTCTCCATGATTTATTTTTAAAGTCCTTTTTATGTTATCTGAAAAAAAAAATAAAAATATATATAAACACATATGACTTTTGGCCCATACTGTAAAATGCCTATTATAGGGGTTATTATATCTGTTACTCTGTTAATTATTTAAAATGCTCATATTACGGCTCTTCAAGTATGAAAGTATATTTGCCAGATTTATTCTGGAAATAAATTTAGAATAATCTCATAATGTACAGTTATATTTGAGCAGTCCAGTACGATCTATTGATGAAAATATTGTTAGGGTTAATGATGATTTGGATAGAATTTTTCGTTGGGCAACAGCGAATGGACTTTGTTTAAACCCCCTTAACTCAATATGCCTAATAATTCGAAAGAAAACGATCGATTCTGTTATCGATGTTAACATTCTTATAAATGGGGAAAGGATCAACATCGTTAATGTTGCAAAAAACCTTGGAATAGTGTTTAATAATACACTTACTTGGACAAACCATATTAATACACTCGTAGGCCAAATTTTCATTAAGCTGAGTTGCCTTTGGCCGACACAATATTTTACTCCCTTAGGGATAAGGAAACTTCTTGCAAAATCCTATCTTCTTCCAGGTTTAATTTACGGCTGTGAGCTTTTTGCAAGCTGCGACTCAATTAGTAAAAGGAAATTAAACGTTTTATATATTAACATAATAAGATATGTGTATGGTTTGAGAAGATATGACCATCCTTCTAATTTTTCCGCTAAACTTTACGGTGTTTCCTTTGATAATCTTCTTAACACACGCGTTCTATTATTTTTGCATAAGATTACTTATGCAGAAGCTCCTCAATATCTTATAGACAAGATCAGGCTTGCCAGATCACTTAGAGGAAAAAATATTATAATTCCTTTACACCGTCTTCCTGTATCTGAATGGCACTTCTTTATACACGCGGCACGTCTTTGGAATATTCTTCCCCAAACTCAACAACTCAATAACAACGCAAATAGCTTTAAACATTTTTTATTTGATTTTTTTTTGTACAACGGTAAATTGTTATTAATTGTAATGTATTTGTTATAGTATAATTTTTTTTTATAGTTAATATAGCTAAGTGTATGTAATTGTATTAATGTGTAATCCCTTAATTTTATTTATAAAAACTAATTTCCTATACTTTAAATATAAGATTAAATCTTGTTGTATAGGAATTGACAAATAAAATAAATAAATAAATGATGGTCTATGGAGAAAATATCAAATCAACTACACAGCTACTACAGCTACAGCTGTTGTAAATTTTCTTAAAAGATAAAATTTACAAGTTGAGTTAACTTTATTAAAATATTTATATTTACAATACAGTAATTACGTTTTTGAACTGTTTGATTTAACTCGGAAAATACAATAGGATTGTAAGTTTAGTAAAAATTTCAATTAAAAAAAAATGTTAATAGAAAAACAGAAGATTTATCAACAACATTTGTTAACCTAAGACGTTCGTTTTCATCTCAAGAGCCAAAACTAAGGGACCTCTCCCTGAATAGGAAGGACCTGTAAATATTATAAAAATTTTAACTAGACACTGTCATCTTAGATATCATTTAAGTAAAATTTGTAGATTGAATGTAGTGACGTGCCGGTTTTGCGAGATGGATGATGAGACCGCAGAGAACGTACTCAGTAAATGTCCTGCACTCTGCACGGGGAGTTTAATATTACTACGCCAATTGGCATTTCGAATTCTTTGCCTCTTAGGGCATTATACAACCTAATCGCTGCACAATGGTAGTGGCTTTAGTGAGCCAATTTATTACTACTACTGCTACTGCTGCTATATACTATATTCATACACAATTTAATTTAGGAAAGTATTATTTTGAATTTTTCCAAAAAGTTATATGCATCCTTAAAAAAAAAGAAAAAATATTAGAAATTATAAAAAAATGTTAAATAAAAAAAAAAAATAACTCCATGGAAATATGTTTTAAAAGAACTAAATACTCTTCGCAATACTTAAGTAAAGACTTGTTTTCAAATGAACAATTTTAAACGACACTGCCGTACTACACATACACATGTATAAAAAGCTTTCGAAAAAAAAATCTTTAAAATGTCATTGTATGGATTGTTGTCATTACGGGTATTGGTGTTGTTATTGTTGTTGTTGTTGTCATAAATCATTTTGTTAAAAACAAATGTTACAAAATGTTGTATGCGTTGTTTTCTCTCTCCCTTGTTGTTAGTGTGTTTGTGCCAATTTTTTCGTTGCTGTCGTTGTAGTTGCTGGCATTCGAGGGCGGAAGTTAAACAGCTTGTACAACTAAACTTATCAATACACAATCAAATGATCAATAAATTTTACAACATGATTTATATAATCGAATATTAAAAGTTAAGGAAAAAATTTTTTTTTTTTGTAAAGCAAAAACTATTACAGAAGTGTTATAAAAATGATATTGTGTAAAGTGAAATTATAGTATGGACAACTAGTCTAGCAGTGTTTTATAGTATAAATGTACATTTATCTATTTAATTTAAGTAGTTGTGTAGGATTTTTTTAGATTAAGCAAAATTTTCATTTCCTTTTTGCTATAAGTATGCTAATTTGCTTCCTTGCTTGCAGATTTGTTAATTATCATATTTTTGTGCATTTGAATACATGTACATACATACATACATACATACATACATACATATTAGAGAATTTATATTTTTATACATTTTATTAAGCGAGTAAAAAGGAGTTTTCTTAAAGAAATTTTTAAATTAAGGGATTTTTGTACAGCCATACAGACTATGGGTTGTATACGTAATATTCAAAATAATATTACATATACCACCTGAAGTCTAATGTTTTGTAAACACGTCGATTGATTTTACCACAAAATATGAGCTAAATTTTTTTGTAACAATTTCTAAATCTTAAATTTACGCATTTTGTGTTAAATTTTTTTTTTATCTCTGGCCCAAATTTTATATCAGCTGTTGGTTTTATGTATTTTGATAACAATATTTGCTACTCTATTAACGCACTAATAAAAGGCATGGAGATTTCCAAAGCTGCATAGTCATAATACGTTGATAGTGACCTTAATTACCCTTTAATTACTGGCTTATTTATTTTCCCCTCATGCTCTCACATCCACTCCATTTTCATAGTAGTCATCCTCTTATTATGACTTGGTAATAAAATAATACTTTAATGTTGTGCACCATACAAAAAACCAAAAACTAAGGGAAAAAGTATGAAGTAACAGCACAAGAAATAGAATGTTAGTTTTGTTATTCAAGAAACTTTTATAGTTAATTAGCCATGGTTTATGTGTATATAAATATTTATGTGTTGGTAAGTGTGTCGGCGATAATGAAATCCTTTTTTTACTCCACTTGTTATAGCTTCGCTAAACTCTTAGAGCAGTGGTTGCCAAACATTTTTTAGTTAGAATTTTATTTAAAAGTTCTTCCCGACAAAAAAAATTGTGAAAATTTTTTTTTCGAAATTGAAATATTGTTTTAAAATTTACAAAAATGTATAAATAAAATTTAACGAAAATTTTCTATAGACATAAGATCTAAAGGGTGTCCCAACTAGAACGCAATTTTTAAATTTGGCGCCATTCGAAGTGTCATTGTTTGACATTTGAACAATTGTTATTGTTTGCTAGTAGAATGTACGAGGTTAGTAAAAATGGAGCGCTACACGAATGAACAACGCATTCTCATTGTAAAATTGTTTTACCAAAATGGTGAAAGTTTTGCGGCTACAGTTCGCAAATTGCGATCATCCCATTTCCATCTTGATGGCTTCGTCAAAAGGCAGAATTGTCGCATTTGGGGTGAGGAAAATCCTCGAGTGATTCACGAGAAGCAAATGCATCCTCAACGTGTCACTGTGTGGTGTGGTTTTTGGGCAGGTCAAGCGCAAACAGTCAATGGTGTTCGGTATCGTGAAATGATAACCAGTTTTTTCTTGCCTAGAATTGAAGAAATGAATGTGGAGGGCATGTGGTTTCAACAAGATGGCGCCACATGTCATACAGCCAGAGAAACAATTCAATTGCTGCATCAGTCATTTCCCGGTCGTGTTATTTCGCGTTTTGGAGACCAGAATTGGCCGCCTAGATCGTGTGACGTCGATGGTTTACGCGAATAAGCCGAGGACGACTCAAGCCTTAAAAGAGGAAATTGGACTCTGCATTAATGAAATACCGCAGCATTTATGCAAAAAGGTCATTGAAAATATCATTAAAAGATCGCGTGTGTGCCAGCAAAGCCGCGGCGGCCATCTGCACGATATATTGTTCCATACATAATCCCATTCTGTCTACTTTACGATATAATAAAGTTTCACGATTTTTTTTTAATATCTGTGTGTTATTTAAAATTTAAAAATTGCGTTCTAGTTGTGACACCCGATATATTATATTTTGCAAGAAAAGAAAATTTAACAAAATTTTTTTATAAACAAAAACTAAAATTAAACGAAATTTTTTCTAACAGGAACATGAACATGTTCCATGAAAAGAAAATTAAAAAAAAATTTAAAAAGATATTAAAAAGGAAATAAAAAAAATTAAATATTAAAGAATTTTTCATAAACAAATTTAAACTTTTAAATTTTTTTTATAAAAACATGTAAGAGTTCTATATTCGACTGTGCCGAATTTTGGAAACCCACCACCAAATTGGGGGGGTGCTTTAATACCATGTGAGATAAGGCCATGATGGCTTTATCTCTCATTCAATAGGGAGATAAAGCCTTTTTTTTTTTAATTTAAATGGGAGGTAAAGCCATCATGGCCTTATCTCACATTAGCAATATTAGAAAATGGCTTTATCTCTCATATCAGTTTTGAAGAACTTTTTTGCATTTTACATTTAGTAATACTTTTCTTATTATTTTTATAATTAATTGATTTTTATTCTTGTGACGCACGCAGGAAAACTTTATTCAGCGAAGCCACCTGCCGCATCCAACTGGAGGAGAAAACCCGTAAGCACGGCCGCAAGCCGCAACGCAGAAAAACTTTAGTACGCGAGGCCAGATTACAATACTTAACTTTAGAGTCTCCGAGAAGACATTTTTTAACAGAATGTTATTATTATTGGAATCTGGCCTCGCATACTAAAGTTTTTCCGCGTGGCGGCCTGCGGCCGTACTTAAGGGTCTTCTCCTTCAGTTGGACGAGGCAGGTGGCTTCGCTGAATAAAGTTTTCCTGCGTGCGTCACAAGAATAAAAATTAATTAATTATAAAAATAATTATAACAATATTCTGAAAAAATATGGCTTTATCTCTCATTTACGAAAAAAAAAATATGGCTTTATCTCTCATTTCGCAAAATTTTAAATATGGCCTTACTTCTCAATGATTGGGCAATAAGGCCATTATGGCTTTATCTCCCATTCAATTGAGCAATAAAGCCATCATGGCCTTATCTCACATGGTATTAAAGCACCCCCACCAAATTTGTCTACTTTTATAGCAAAAATTTTTTTATTTTCTTATTAACAGTAATCGCTGTGGAAAAATCTTTTTATACTAAAATATGTGCTAATTTTTTTGTGTGACTTCTATTGGCTTTTAATATATTTCCTCAAATTCAGTCTTACAATGAAACCTTAGGTATTTCTATATTAGAAATGATAATACGGAATCTTTTTTAATACAATAATGTATCCTTACGGAAACTGAAGAGTATAATATAATATACAGAAAAAGTTAAAAAAGAATATAAGCTTTGTATGGGCAGATTTATTTTTTTGATGTTTGTCCCTATAAAAATGGTATAAATTAAAAAAAGGGCTATATGGGAGGTGGGTGTAAAAGTGGGCGTGTCATTTTAATTTTTTCTAATTATACTTGTATTGATGAGAAATGTACATATGTCAAATTTCATCGTTTAGTACATATAATTTTCTCGATTTTATGAGCTTTAAAATTTTATTAACAGTAGATTACGTGAAAAGTGGGCGTTATAGTAGGCGTGTCAAAGTTAGTTTCTACTAACCAATACAATTTAGATATTTCAATATAGTCCTTTATTCTTCAAAAATCTTTATTAATAGAGAAATTTTATGAATTTGAGATAAAGCGTTGTATGAGAGGTGGACGGAAAAGTGGGCGTGTCACATATATTTTCCCTTATTACAAAGCCTTTGACCAAAATGCAATGTTTGAAAAATTTCAGAATCATTCATCTAATTTTGTCAGTTTTATTACGTTTAATATTTGGAATATACCGAAAAATACAATGTGCGGTATAAATTTTCGTACATATTGATCTGTAACTTCTTTCGTTTCGTAATGTATAGATTTAAGCAATTTTCAGGTAAAGATATTCTCTTACTTAGGAAATTAACATAGGAATTTTATCGCTCTGCGTCAATGCGTTTGGACACACTTGTATTTTATTCGGGAAGGACATGTTTTTTTTACCTATTCTTACATTACGAGCTGTAACTCTCTTCTCAATACACTGATTTTCAATACCCAACAAATCTTGTGTACAAACAATGTTGCGGCAAAATTTGAGCCCCTAGCTTTTTCGGTTCGACCTGTATCGTGCTTTCGACAGACGGACGGACACAGCTAAATCGTCATAAAATGAAACCCCAATTCAGAATATACATTTGATGTGTAAGAAACGGAATGACAAATTGAATATACCCCCACCATTTTTTTGGTGGCGGGTTTAAAGATAGAAGAAAATCTGTCCAATTTTTTTTAAAGAAAAAATCTATTTTTATTTATTTTAGTTTTTTTCTGTGAAAAATATTGCCCTTTTTCTGTCTTTACTCTCTGAAGAGGTTTGTATGCAAATTATTGTAAAATTTTAAGCTGAATTAAAGGTCTTTATATAATTTATTTCGGCGCATTTAATGAAAAAAATAATCAGAAATTTTATAACTTTTCTCGAAATAATATTGAAATAATGTTGCTTGGAGATCGTACAGAACATTTGTGTAATTTTAAAATGTTAGTTTTTATCACCATTTAAATGCTTTTTATTTGGTGCCAAATTTACCAGCGATTAAAATCCTGGAGCCAAATTACGGCATTCGATCACGATCGAAATTTTAATTTTTCGCTGTGCTTTAGGTATAGAGAATTTAATAAGAATTTTCAAATTTCGATCACTTTCGAATGCCGTAATTGGCCCCTGCTCTGCTGAAAAATGTCTATAAAAAGAGGGCAGAAAGAAGGCAACTTTTTTTTCAGAAAAGAAAATGCAACATTGCTGATTTCAAAGAAAATTTTTTAACAATTTTTTGATATTAAAAATAATTATTTAAAATTCAAATTAAAAAAAAAAATTATCTAGAATGTGGCTATAATATTTGTGTAAAACTCAAATTCAAAATGGAAGATTGCTTAAAATTGTTTACAAGATAAAGTGAAATGGAAATTTCATACTAAAGGAAGGTTTTTTAATGAAATTTTTTTTACTTTAAAAAACAAAATTTTTATTTTCTTATAATTATGTAGAAGTATTCATTAAATTATTTATTAGGACTTTAGGCTTGATAAACTTAAACTTTTCAGTTAACCTTTGAGTTGTATGTGCATTACTTTAGAAATTACTATTCTAGATTAAAAACTTATTTAAGTTTCGCTGTTAACAGTTGGTAAGAATTATAATTAAGCAATTTTGTCTTTAAGAGAGTTACAGTGACAATTTCTAATGTCCCCAAATTAACATTAATAATAAAATTTAATTTTGTTTTGTTGTACCCAACACCCAACAACCACCACCAATTCGATGGGATGAGTATTGATTTTATGGTGATGCTTCTTAGTCCCGCAAGTATAATCTTACACCCACCTTAAAGTATATTAATTCGCTTTGAACTTTTTCTGAGTCGAAAAATAAATGTAAGTCTGTCTGTCTGTCTCTCTGTCTCTCTGTATGTCTGTCTCTCTGTATGTCTGTCTGTCTCTCTGTATGTCTGTCTGTCTTAATAATAGTTGTAATTAAATTACATGTTTCAATGAAGAATCATATTGATTTTGGGTTTAATCGATTGATCTTTTTACTTAACAAAGAAATAAATTTACCAATTTTTTTTTTAAATATTGAATAGAAAAACGAAAATTTAGTTAGATTAGGCATATACATATACTACGCAAGACTACAGATGACACCGTAGTCATATTAAATGACCAGCGAACGTGTGAAAACGGTTTAAATTTAATTGTAGAATAATCAAAAATACTATATTACCAAAATCATTCACATGCTTATCACAACCATATTATGATTGCAGAAAATCTTTAAATCAATAAATTTCTGTGTTTATCTTTACAAATTAGTTGATGTAAGATATTTAAAAATATATTGTTTTTGACATATGGTTGCCATAGAATCTGTTCATGCCCTGTTAACACTCTCAAAAATGTTTTTCTTTACATTTAGGTATCGCAAGATTTATTTCTTTTTGCTTCTGTGTAGATTCATTCATAATTCATAATAATTCATAATTCATAATAATTCATAATTCATTCATATAACAAAATTATGCTATTACTCCAACATTTAACTCCTTGCAACCTTTACACAAAATTCTCTAAGTAAAAACTATCATATTAGTCTACTGCAAAATCTGTCTATAGCTGCAATATGTATTCTTGTATTTACAGAAAATATCATGTTTTGTTAAAGAACAAAATCAAAATACTTTTCTTCAATTTATACTCATCTTTGATAAAATATTTTCACTTGTATTCAATTCTATGTATACAGCATCTTCGTGTGAGTTTGTTTAGCTCACAGAAATGCAAGTTCTTTGTCCTTTACAATTTGTATGGAGTTTTCTTTGCATCATACAAATACGAGTATAAGTTAATGCTCATCCACATGTGATGCGAAGATATTAGGAAATTTTTCTGCACATTTTACTGCACTGTCAAGTATAATACACTTAAGAAGAAGTAACTCCCTTTTTTTTCTTGGTTTTTTTAGGATTAAACAAAAAAAAAAAGAGAATGAAATATACACTAAAATTTACTAACACCAACATAAACAGTTACAGATAAATATGTGTGATACAAGTTACTTATGCGATGATAATATACACGAGGATTGTACTAACAGGATACAAATTTATGGAGTGTATAAAAAAATTTCAGTCAAATTAATAATTTTTAATTAATATTTAATTTAATTTAAACTTCAAATCTATTTTTTTCACACAAATATATTACAAAAATCAAAACAAATATTAATTTCCTGATGATGTAACGAAATATTGAGTGAATTAATAAAAATTAAAGACATTATTTTTATTATTAAAAGACCTTGAATTAAAATAATTTTAATTAATATTTAATTTAATAAATTAAGTTAAATTTTAATGAAATATTTTTAAAAACATTGACAATTGAAATTACGAATTTTTAAAAAATATTTTGTAAATGATTGTTATAATATTATCTAAATTTCTTCGATGTTTGTTTAACAACTTGTTCCAATTTTTCAAGTTTGAGATCAGCTTTTTATATACAAAATTTATTTATTTTAATTCAATATTTTGCTTATTTTGCTTCTTCAGGTATAGTTTTTTATATTTACATCTTAGTAGCCTCTACCCGCGACTTCGTGTGCGTAGTTATCGGCACGAAAGGTAGCCTTTTTATATAATAACTTATGTTGTTATATACATATCTGTGTGGCAAATTCCATTTAAGTCAGTTAAGTCATTTTTTGAGTGATTGAGTAAAGTTAAAGCAAACTTTTAAGATAAAATTCATCGTAAGATGACGTTGGATGATTTAATTTTTTTTCGCCACTACCAGTAAATTTTGAAAACTCGAAACACTTGAACAATCTACTAACTAAATAAGTAAGAGCGCTATATTCGGCCGCGCCGAATCTTATATACCCTTCACAACGTGTAGTCATGCAATAACAGTAGTTTGTATCACCATTCATCCCATATGAAATATATATATATATATATAAAAAACATACATATTTATATAAAAACACCCCATTATTAAATTATAAATTTACGTATGTATGTAAAAAAAAAAAAAAAAAAAAATAAAAAAAAAATTTAAAAAAAAATTAAAAAAAAAAATTTAAAAAAAAAAAAATATATATTTAAATATATATAATATAATTTAAAATATATATAATAAATATAGAACAAAAAAAAATTAAAAAAAAAATAAAAAAAAATTTTTTTGGCTCAGCTGGGATTCGATGCCACGTTTTCTCTAACCAGTATACACGTTTGTATGTATGCATGTTGTTGTTGTAATGTTGTTTTTGTGAAAAAAATCGAGGTGGTCGTGGGTTTTGCTCAGACCTCAATTGTTTATGTACCGATGTTTCTGATTTTCAATAGCGATCTACTCCCGAATATTTCTGTTATTTTAATACCTCACCCGGGTCCAAGCGATGTCGGGGGGCTTAAAAAAGTTGATTTCAACATACACACGGACAGACGGACAGACTGACAGAGCTTAATCGACTCCCCTATTCATAAGCTTTCAGAAAATATATACTTTGTGGGGTCGGAAATGAAAATTGTAGAAATTTCACACGGAATGGCAAACCTATATATACCCTTTTTCAATGTGTGAAGGGTATAATAAAATATATATATTTATTACATATATTCGCAAAATTGCTTGACTATCGTAATAAGTGGTAGCCTATATGTTAATGTAGGTTTTTGTTTATCTATGTGCAAAATTTCATTGTGTTCCGTTTAGTTTTTGCGTGACATCCAAACATACAAACACTTACATTTGTTTTACTTAGCTCGCATCTCTGAGTTGCAGAGATGATTTTGTTGCGTGTAGTCACTAAAATAATTAAGATTAAGAATTGTGTCCAAACCCCGGCCTGGTTGCAGACTTCATGAATCCCGTAAAGGCAAGGCATGCTAGTCTTTGTACCTTATTTAGAATCGAGGGATATAATGCCTTGTCCAATGCTCTCCATCAAACAATTGCGCTAAATGTGAGAATATGTCTGATTATAACAGAGTACATCTAGCGCATAATATTTGATTTAAAATTCCTTATTCTTCTAATGGTTGCCATACATGCAAAAAATGTACAGACAGTCTTGTTAAATCTCACCTCTGTATAACGTTTCTATGATGGTTTAAAGTGTAGTAGAACAACGAGATACTTAGCCTCAGGCGAGAAATGAGTGTTATGCGATCCGAATTTGATGAAGTAATTACCGAAATATTGTATGTTCTGGTAAATAGTTGCAACTCATACCTGATCCTGTTCAAGACCAATTCCATGAGCTGGCTTAAAATTTGTAAAAAAAAACTTACCTCGTAAAAAAAGAACAAGAGCGTCCAGTATTCGTCACACAAAGAGGTATTTCATTCATAATGATATTTAACAACAGTAGAGAAATGACACCATCATGATTTTTATCTTTGAGCTTTTGAATCGGTCCAAAGAAAAAAAGGCTAAAGTTGTTTAATTACAAGATCTCGTTGCTCAATTGTGATCACCTCTTCGAGAGATTACACGATCTGGAAACTTTTTAGCTGAAGGGCAATGATACCCAGCAAAAAAATCTATGACAAAAAAGTGAAATTTGCAGGGTTTTAACTAGTGACGAAGTGATTAAATTTAGGTGAAAACACTAATGATTTAAACATAAGCGTGTCATTGGAGATCAAGTGTTTACATGAATATATTAGTGAACTACACTCCATTATAATATTTGCATAGAACTCATGCATATTTGATGAAAAGCATCGGATGCTTTATGACTTGAATTTGTTTGTTTACATGAATTGTTTAAGATAGTTTCCATGATGTTGCATTCATTTTTAAGCACATCATTTATGACAAATTATTTCACATTCAGGAAATCATTAAGAATGAATGCATTTAAACAATTGATTTAGAAGTCCTGAAAATGTAATTCGCTTTGCACTACTTCTAATTTTTTTTTGCTGGGCACTTGATTACTTGATAAAAATAATAGTCGGCCATATCATTATCTTTTCTATCATTGGCGGTCATACTTGTCGTTTGTAGAATGCCAAATTCCAAAAATTAACAAAAAATTAACAAACCTGTGTTCTTTTTAACATTATAGGCAGGCTATTGTAGCAATATTCTTATTACTAACCCAATAGCTAACTGTGGCTTGTATGCGTTAAAAATTAGAATCCTGATTTTATGAATTAATAGCAGAACCCGGACTGCTCTGGTCCCAAATAATTTTTTGCATTGTATCCAATACATATGAGGGTAAAAATCACCCTTCTCCCCCTTTCCTATTTGAAACACCTAATGTCATTGTTCACATTAGACTTTACGATACATGGTTTGGTAACTTTTATAGTGACAATTAAAAATCATAGTATGGAAAATGGAGAACATTTTGTTACTATTTGTATGGGAATATAAAGGACTATTTTAATGTCATATCTCCGGAACTAATGGGTCGATTTCATGCAAACTTCGCATGAACAATCTACAGACTATCCCCAACGCACTTGAAATCGTTCGACCCGTTTTCGCAGTTAGTGGTGACATCAAACTGTAAACTTAATTTTGTATATATAGATTTCCTATCTTTCTCAGATAGTTTATGTAGGCTTGTTTTACAAAGTCAGACAACCTAAGATTTTTTCTTGAAATATGTGCGTGCTTCAAAGAAATAAAACAAACAATTATCTGAATGTTTACTTAATAATGTCATTAAGATAAAGTTTAAAAAAATCAGCCATTTATTCTAACTAATTTATTGTTAAAAATTAAAATTTTAGAAACAAAACAAAAAAAAAAATGTACCAGATGAAGTGTAGGATAAGTACAACATAAGACAAATCTGTTGCAATCCTGAGGAAACTGTGATTTTGCTTTTCATTATTATGCATTTATAATAAAAAACCTGACCTATTGGTTTATTCGAAATGAAGAAACGTTGTCTCAATTATTCAATTGGAGTATGATTTCCTGCTTATCGACAATTTCATATTAAATGTACAAAATATTTCTTTTTTTACATGATTTTTCATAATTCATAAAGGACATGTACTAAATCACACATTATTCAGTTTATAAAAAAGTTTTCTATTGATGAACAATTTGTCAGCCAACCTTCTTATATTTATAACCAGTTACAGCTACACGTGTTGGATTTCAATATCGTACTTAACTTTATACTTAACTTTTGTGTAATATTTCGTTTTTGTTGTTGTAAATCTCTTTTTTCACTTGTGCTAAGTAAAACTATTTACTATTTATATTTGAAGTGAATAATGCACGTTTTTCACAAACATCTACATCTATATTCAACACCAACATGATGTAATTTTCATCTTTATTTATATGTATGTCCTTAAGATGAAAATAGAAAGAAAAAAATAAAATGACAAATAAAATATTTGTATTAAACTATGATTTTATTTTGTTAAAATGTTTTAATAAAGATTATTTTTATTTGCGTCATAATATAGAGTAAAAAGCTTTTTAGTTCTTCTTATTATTTTCTTTGGGATTATGTCATTTTGAAAGGAGAATATATGATTGCAAACAGTTGTAGAGGGGAACATTAGTATTTGCTTACTCTCGTTTGGGGGCACGTGTGAAGTGTATGTTTTGTTAAGATTAGAGTGAAATTATAACACAGTTTGTTTATTCTTAATATATACATATAAGTAAAATGTAACCATCAAAAATTATTGTTAGTAGTGCAAAGTGAATTACAATTTTATGACTTCTAAATAAATAGTGGAAGAGCAGTCTTTATTAATGCCTCTCTAAATGCGAATTAAGTTGTCATAAATTATGGACTTAAAAATAAATGCAACTTCATGCAAAAATTCTTAAACAATTCAATTAAAAAAAATTAACTCATAAAAACCTCGTACGCTTTTCTCCAAATATGCATGAGTTCTTTGCACTTATTAGAATGAAGTGCTGTTCATTTATATATAAATACAATTACATGATCTACAATGGAACGATAATGTTAAAATCAGTAAACTTTTCACTTAAAAATAAACCACTCAAACATCAGTTGAATCCCTGAAAATTACTTTTTCATATTTATTTGTAGGATACAAATGGGTACACCGGTACGTATACGCAATAAAATAATAAAAGAAGATTGTATTGATCATACGCTAATTGTTAATCGACATTGAAGGCACTGTTGACCACTTTTTCCCAAAAATATTGCTTAAATAAGTAGAAAAATTGCTAAAAAATAGCTAAAAATTAAAAATTATCAAAATTTTAGCGATAAATCGCAATTTTTTTTTTGCAGATTCTTGCATAAATTTAACAAAAAGTAGCCAAGTGTCTTTCTTATATAATGACAGAAAGAAAAAAGGAAAGAACAGTAATTTTTATTACGAAGGCAGCTTTTATTAATTACATTTTAAGATTTATTCACTAAAAGTCTAAAGCAAATACTCTAGATTCTCGCTTTCATGTGTAAAGTTGTAAACTAGTATCTTTAATGCTGATTTAAATATATCGTAATTGAAGCTGTCGCATCGACCACTTCAGCCAAGCTAAGAAATGCTAACACAATTTGTTGGTTTTCGGTACTGAAAATAATTATTAATATACCTAAGTAGATTAAATAGAAAATTTATTTTAGATTTATGTACCAAGTATGTTTTTAGTTTTTAAAAAACATGCCTAATAACTTGATGATACAAACGTCTATTGATTTATCTTCAAATACACTATACCTAGAACCTCATATATCGTTTCTAAGTTCCATTAAGAGATGGGTCACTGAAACATTTTTATTTATCGCTAAGCATTTGGTTCTATGAATACGGTTTTCATTCGTTCAATCGATTAATTGAATTGATTGACGTATGTTGAGATAAAGCGTGATTTTTTAAGAGCTATAGGAAAGCTAAAAAAAAAACACATAAAATTCTTAAAATGTTTATTTGAATCGATAGTACGGTCCATATAATTTAATGTTTGAAGATCATTTAATGCAAATGTTGACCGTGACTGCGCCTCAAATGGTCCATCTGCTTAGTCCAATTTTGGCATACTCTTTCCAACATTTCGGCCGGTATCTCATAAATAAATGCTTCAATGTTGTCTTCCAATGCGTCAATTGAAGGGGGTATGTGTGTATAGACATGAGCTTTAACATAGCCACACTAAAAATTGCGTTAAATTGCACGATCTAGGCGGTCAATTGACCGGTCCCGAACGTGAAATAAAATGTTCTCCGTACTAGCCTCTCAATAAGTCCATTGTTAAGCGTGCTGTGTGGCATGTGACACCATCTTGTTGAAACCACATGTCATGCAAGTCAAGCTCTTGTATTTTCGGCAAAAAAAGTTGGATATCATCTTACGGTAGCGCTCACCATTCACAGTTACGTTACGATTCACAACATCTTTGAAGAAGTACGGTCCAATGGTGCCACCAGCCCATAAACCGCACCTAACTGTGACTTTTTCTGGATGCATTGGTAGCTCTTGCAATGCTTCTGGCTGATCTTCACTCCAAAATCAACAATTCTGCTTATTAACGTACCCATTGAGCCAAAAATGAGCTTCGTCGCTGAACACAATTTTTCTATAAGAAGCGCGCGATGAATTTTCTTAACAGAGCACGCATTTTGATAATAAAATTCAATAATTTGAAAGCGTTGTTCGTTCATGGTTAAATTATAGACCAAACTGAAGATGTTTGACAGTGAAACAAAACACGAAACGTGCGTGAGCTGTTTAAACCAGTGTTGCCAAAAAGATAATAGCTAAAAAATCACCCTTTATAAATGAAGCCTTCTTTTAATTTTAAATTTCTCTAATATAACCCTCTGACTGATGCAGATGACTTGTGTTTCTTATTGTACAATTTTGCAGACAGGGAGCACCTGCATCAATATCTTTTAATATTGTCGTTTTAATCTTGCATTACCCAGGACTTAAATTTTTAATGGCTTAACCATGCATACATTTTTGATTATATTAGTTTTTTTTTTTGCAATATTTCGAGTTTTTTGCAAACAATTTTAAGCAGTTTTTTTTTTTAAACTCACAAACTCATCTAAAGAAAAAAGCAACGTTTATTTAACATTTGCCTTTTAAAATAAAATTATTCGAGCTATAAACTTTGCAAGATAAGGTGTATTGAAAATAGCATTCGCCTTACAAATGAATTGTTAGCTACTCTTTAAGAAAATTAACATCAAATGTATATAAAACACGTTAAAAACCAAAATCGCAAAAATCGCTAGATTTCCCGCTAACAGCTAAATCATATTTTTTTCCCACAAAAATTTTTTAAAAATTACAAGATTTGATGAGAAAATAGCTAAAATGGCAACAGTGATTGCAGGTGAAGATAGGATTTGTACGATAATGCACATGAAAAAAATTGAAGTGTGTGATGATTTAACATCGATAAATCTTTACCTACTATATCCTATTTTATATTATTGTATTTAGAAAATTTTACCAATAAATATTTTTATTTATTTTACATGCAAATGTACATAAATCATTTAAATTAAGTGAGACCTTTAAATCTCTTAACTGTTTTTTTTACTCTCTCTCTCTCTATCTAAATCAATTTATATATCGTTAACTTAATACGAAAAGGCCCTAACTCATGTTTTTCATAGTTTACAGGAGGAGGAAAAAACTAAATAAAAGAAGATTCAATATTTATACAAAATTTTTTTAAACGCAATTTTTATTAAAAACACTTTACAAATTTTAGTGTTATATTATTTTTATTATTTTTTTTAATTTTTTATTTATTAATATGAGTAAGGGCTTTTTGTTGTTGTATTTTCTGAAAAAAAAATGAGTTGGGGCTTTTTTTTCACGAGAATTTAAAAGAAATTCATGTTTTAGGCAAAGAAACAAGGAAATTAAAAAAAATTATAATCATATTACATTGAAAAGTAATAAAATCTTCATAATATATTAGTTTTTATATGGTAAATTTTTATAAAAGTGGTGGCAGTCTTTAGGCAGCAATTTTTTTAAAACTTGCAAGTGATCCCTCTTCTTTTTGGAGATTTCTAATTTTGAAGTATAAAGGGGGCCAGGTTCAATATGTTTATTAGCAGACTTTGTTCTTTTAGGTAGAAGCTCGTATTCGCCACATATATCTGTTTTAAAATAAAATAACTCTGAGTTGTCGTATCCTAATGCCCGTAGCAAGTTTACAGTAGGGTCGCCACTACTTCGGCCTGAAGTTGAATCAACGTTTTGAATATCAAATTTTTATATTATTTTTTAAGACAATGTAACTTACCTGGCCGAATCGACGTGTATTACCTAGGAATAGCCTCGAAGTCAAAAAAAAATCATAATGCACTTGGTGTGCTTGTAGAGGTACTGGGCATTTTCGTGCTTCTCTTATTAGTTCTACAAATTGTGAAGGCAAGTATATTTGTTTTTTAGCCACTTTTCTTTCAATAAGGGAGTGTGTTGCATCGCACTCCATTTGCGTGTGTCCACTTACTAAATACTTCTGCTCGATTAATACGTTTGTTTCCTCGCAGAAAGCAAGCAATGCAATGGCCAATGTAGCATTTCGGTTTTGGTAAAAGCAACTATCCGAATAAATGATTATATGATGGATTTTAGGCCAACGTGCAAGGAAATTTCTTAAGTGTTTTACAATACATGTTGCAAAAACTGAAGCTACGAGATTGCCATCAGTCTCATCCCAAACATAGTTATCAGATTCATGATTGACAACATTATACATTGTGAAATTATGTACCTGTAATTTTATTTTCTAATATGCAGCGTTCGCATTTAATTGAGGCACTAACTTAACTGCTTGCATATCCATACAAAATACAGTACACAATCCGGACTCTGAATTTATTATGTCATTCCGTTTCACTCCTCGCATCTTTTCTATTTGTTCTCGGTGTTTTTGATAAAGTTCATCGGATATGTTCCTTACTTTATATGATGTGCAAATATCGCATTCATATTTTTTAGGCTTAAAAATTTAATAATTCTACTGTTTTATTATATTTGCGAAAATTGGATACGACAATTTTCGCACATCACTTTTTTTGTTTAATGCACATTTATCCACATAAAGCTTATAAAGCTCTTGATAGGTCGAAAAATTGGATTTGAAATAAAATTTTTTTGTTTGTTTTCTGCAGTAATGCGATTCCATCTTTGGTAACTAATCTAGCCATTTTTGTAGAAACGCGCGTCTTTCCTTATTGCGATAATTAGTTTCTTTTCTTAATTGTATGACAGCGCTTGAGTATTTTTCGGGACTGAGTACTGTGCCATGCTTTCCCCGGAGTTAATCCAATTGTGAACAGTTTTTTCTTTTAATCCTAATGTTGAAAGAAACATCTGACGGCAAACTTGCATTCGGTTTAAATTTTGCCTTAAAAAATATGCCTTAGACTGAACTCGTGTTGAATTTTCACGAAATATTTGTTTTTTCAGATTTTAATATTTTTAATTTTGCACACTTTTACCTTAAAATTTGGAGTCTAACGGTCTAATTCATAAAAATTAAAACAGCTTTATAAGAGGTTTATAAAACAAATTTCCATAGAAAATCTGTTTAATAAACAATTTATAAACCTTTAATAATTTTTATGAATAAGGCAGTAAATTTATAACGGCATTTAATTAAAACTCACTACCATACATAAATGCCAAGGCGTATATAACAGGTGGGAGCACTAAAACAGCTGAATGCCATTATATGCTTTCTGCACAATCAAAGTAAACAAATAAAATAGAAGTAGTACATCGCGCAAAGCAAACACTAGACAATAACAAAGATTATAAAAATTTATGCTTAGTTGCTGGTTTCTCAGCAAAAATGAGTTAGGGCTTTTTTCTTTAGAAAGTTTTTAGAATTGAGTTAGGGCTATTCGTTTTTAGGCTATAACTTCGGTATTTTTTTCCGAATTTATCTGATTTTTTTGGAGGAGGTGTATCTAGTAATGGTCTATCGAAATATGTAAAAATATTGATTTCGAAAAATTATGAGTTGGGGCCTTTTCGTATTAAGTTAACGATATACATGTGTACTAGAGGCCTGCATTACTGCATTCACTTTTTTAAATAACAATGAGTTCAGCTTAATACTGTTAAACAATTCACTACACAGCACACATCAAACGATGAAAGCAAATGAGATAGAGATAGAGAAAAACGTTATTTAGTAATCTTGCCTTCATTTAAATATGATCGATTTTTTCTGTACACTACACAGAATAACATCAAAAATAAAACGATAGTGGTAGTCCTTTGGTATGAGATTTTTTAATTCTTGCAGGTGCCTATACTTTGAGGCTTCGATTGGGCAACGGAAAGTGTAGAGTTGCGGCTTCTGATCTTGAATCAACATCTCACCTCGCTTCGGTCGCGTAGGTAATGGCGCCCAGTTGTCAGAAAAATTTGTTTTAAAATTAATTAATCCTTCGGCAATGTAATGATACGCAACCACATCGTTCACACAGGGATTTCCAACTTTTCTTCCTGGTCTTATTCTTTTGTAGAAAACAGGATCAAATTTTAAAAAGTCGGTATGCTGTAGATACGTTGTTTCATACAGCCTTGGATTTTGCCTTGTCGAATGTATAGTAGGCAAATTATCCGCACGGACATAGACTTCTTTTCGCTTCGCCAGTTTTTTTTGATACTTGCATGGATAGAGTCGACTTCCATTTGCGTGTGACCACTGTCAGGTATTTTTGTTCGATACAGACGTTCTTTTTGATGCCTAGTTGGAGAAAAGCGTTTTATAATTTCACATTACGGTCACTCCAAATAAGAAGTTTAGCAGATTTTTTTTACATAAATTTCACTTTGGAAATAGAGAATGTTGCGATTGAAGCGAACACATCGCTTTCTAAACCTTCTGTTGCGTCGTGGCATACATAACACATGACATCCTTAGTAGACAAATTATAATACGTTAAATTATGTACCTTCAGTTTCGTTTTATAGTAATTAGCAGCAGCGTTCAAACGGGGAACTAAGAGAACAGCTTGCAAGTCCACGTGTATGCCTGTACTTCTGAACATCCCGCAGATAAAATCTTGTCCTTTTCGGATCTGACTTGATTCTTCATTGTTTTATGATAATCAAAGGTTGCTTCATCAAGATTTATTGCAGGTTAAGTTTTTTTACAACGCTCAAAAAAGTTTTCCATGACTTGTTTGGTTTCTTCCTGTCATCTTTGTACAAAATGCCGGTGCATCTCTCTCCTGCTACTCCATATGGGCTCAACGTACAATTTGCATGACGATGGCCTACAAAGAAAGAACACTCCACGCGACATACATCCTTTTGCAGTAACCAAAACAAACATGCTGCACATTCGTCAAATTGCAATAGCGCGCAGAAGCTCTCTTCTGATTGCCTGAACGTCATAAGATAAATTGCAGTTGTAGGAGCCCCAATTTTGGTTACAACGCTACAACTAAACCAAATTCCATTTTTTTTTTTACATACAGCCTATTGCATTCACCACGACGATATGTCTTAATACAAAGAAATAAATAAATAAATGTTTTCGATCTTTTTTATTTTAATCAGTAGTTGTTTTTTATATTAAGCTTGAGATCACTTTTTTTAATAAAAATAATTTTATTTTCCAATATTTCGCTACCACATTGGCTTCTTCGGGGAAAGTATAAACAATTAAGAACAGTTAACAATATGAAAATTATTTATAAACAAATTTTTTCCAAAAAGGCGGGAAAATTGTTTGTGTCAACATTTAAAATATACAAACAAAATTGTAGCGAAATATTGAAAAATAAAATTATTTTTATTAAAAAAAGTGATCTCAAGCTTAATATAAAAAACAACTACTGTTACAAAGAAAAAAAAATAAAGAAGCGTACGTTGTGCTTTAAAGAGAATAAAAAAACCGTACTCACATTTAACAGTAAGAATTTTAAGAATGAATGCACACTTTTGTGATTTATTGGCATTCACGCAGAACTATAATATGCACATGCTCTATATGTGTGTATGTGCTTTTAATAGATTAACTTTTTTCTACTACAAATATTTAACCTGGTGATCCCTTAACACACTGCTTAACCCAAAAAAGCAAAATTACCATTTTACACACATATACCGACCGTTTTTATCCATAATATTACTATGTTTATCTTATTCCCTGGTGTTTTAGTTTTTAAACTTTTCAATAAAAGTGTATAAATAACAAATAATTTTAATCTGACCGCTTAAAATAAACATAAATATTTGCTAGGATTTATTTTATTTATTAACTAATCAGTGATTTATATACTTTAATTTTGTATTTAGGTGTGTATATTTATAAATTAAAAAATCACATATAAATAAAAAATATTTATTTATTGTAAACAATAAAAATTTATTGATTTATTGTTTTTTTTTATTTTATTTTCAGGTAACTTCAATTATCTTTTACAAATATTTTAGAGATATTTTGTGAAAAGGAATTTCGTATTACTGTCATGTAAGTAAATGTTATTGATTTATTAGTTAAGAATTATTAAAACAATTTTTATATTTTACAAGTCATCTAAGGTTTTGTTTATAAAAATTTATTTTAAATATTATTTTTTTTTACCAATTTTCAAATTTTTTATATTTTGATAAGAGAACTTCATACAGAAAAATCTATTTGTAACAATTACAATATAATAAATATACACATGAAATTAAATTAATTGTGAATTGCCAATTCTTATTTCCAAAAAAAAAAAAAAAAAAAAAAATTAATAAAAAATTATAATTTTTTCTGGTCATAATAAAAGGTTTTCCAATAAAAGTCATAAGATTTCTCTTAAAAAAAAACATACTTATTGTTAAGGAAATTAAAAGTTTTTTTTATAAATGTGAATTACAATCGATACAATTAAGTTATAAAGAACACGTCATTAAAATGGCCTCCAAGACTTTTTCTGCAGGAACAAACGAACCCAATGTGCAAGCACTTTTTTCACTAAATCAAGTCGTATGTTATGAATGGCGCGTTCAATATTAACTTGAAGAAAATCTTGAAGAGAGTCTGGCTTATTTCGAAGGACCAATGACTTAATATAACCTCACCAGAAATAGTGTAATGGTGTTAAATCACAATTTCTTGAAAAGTTCGAATCTCCAAACTTTTCTCGCAATAATTCATTTGTTGCATTTGTTGTGTAGCGCGTAGCCCCGTCTTGTTGGAACCAAATGTTGTCAAGATAAACTTCTTTCAATTGCGGCCATAAAATGTAGGTTATCACCGATGATTCCACCAGACCAAAAACCACATCAAACTGTCAATTTAGGTGAATGTAATGGTTTTTCATGAATAATTTTTGGACAGTTTTTTTTATTTTCTGCACCACTCAAATGAAAGTGAGCCTTGATTAGTTTAATAAACGCATGCAACATTTTCTTTAATTTTGAAGCAAAAGTTTTATATTTTCATTCAAAATTCCAATTAAAAAATCATTTAGTTCAAATAAAGGGTGTGTCAAATAACTTTCTTTTTTGAAAATGCTATAAAAAAGTGTATCTTCGGCTGTGTGGCACGTAGCGCCGTCCTGTTGAAACCAAATGTTGCCAATATCATCCTCTTAAATTTTTGTGAACAAGCGTATACACAACCATATTCGTTCAGCGAAAGGATAAAACTAATTATCTGTCAAATCAGACATGAGCTAAGTGTTACCATTCACGAAATAAGCACTAGTTGAAATAAAAAGTTAGATGGCGGTCCCTTTATTAGAGGTTGTCAAAAGGCAAGTCTGTAAGCAAATTTTTGGATAAGTTGAGATAGTAAAAATTAAAAAAATATTTTCGTTAATTTGGGGTTTTCCGTGAATATGCCGTAACCATTAGTTTTTTTTATACCACTTAATTTTTCATTATACCTACATGAGCGTACATGTACACGTGAGTGAAAACTTGTTTAAGATTAAAAATTCAAACAACTAATAGGTAACAGATAACAGTTACATAAATATGTCAATATTGGTTGCTCTTTATAATAAATTACTTTCGTCATTTATTCGGTGAATCTTGCATTATTTGATGACAGTTCCCTTATTTTGTCAGTCACACAAAAAGGTGGATAACATTTACGTTTAAGCTTTATGGCTTGTATTTCTGTAACTGTTACAACTTTCGTTTCAATATTTTAACAGACGAAGTGTTGAAGGTCGGAGAACAATTCTGCATCAAAAAGTCAATTTCAAAAAAATATGTGAGTTAGGTTATTTTCGCAGTTAGAGCACGATATATGCATGTTTTCCTAAAAGTCATATTTTTGCTTGTTCACTTACTAAGATAATAATACTAGAGTGTAACGTCCAGCTCATTGTTCTGGCATCTTTGGGTGTATTCCATCTCACACAGTTAACGATATTATTTTAACAAACAGACAAGCAAACAAACAACAAATTAAAGCTCACAATGCAATAACCTATAACTCCTTGGCATAAAGTTCGGTAGATAATTCTTGGGAAATTTTTTGTTCTAAAGGATTAAGGGTTTCTTAATTAAACGTATAACTTCTTTAATCCATAATAGTTTTCTTAAAAATTTTAACTGTTACATAATATAAATAATAGTGCCCTTAGCATTATAAACATACTAAATTCTCAACAACAAGTTTGTACCTATTTTTGGAAATTCCAGAAACTTTCAGCACAACTTTTTAGAAATCATTTAATCACGAAAATAAAAAATTTAATTTTAATAGTTATTGGCTTTGAACGTGTTTATTTCAGTAGATGTATCGTAACCAAATTCAAACTTTAAGCAAAGATATGTTTAAAAAAATTCTCTTATTAAAGCAATGATTAAGGATTAACTTAAATAATAATACATCAATGATAGACATTGTTGTGTTAAAAAAGTAATAGGATGTAATTTACATTAACGTGTACACTAAATGAAAAAAAATATAAATTTTATCTGTCGACCCTCCCTCCCCATAAGTAAACTAAGTCAAGTTTTACACTCCTCTGTTAACGCAGTGTGCTAAGAAAAAGGATGCATAGCTATTTCCATCAAACTAAAGATGTGTTTATGAAGGGCAGTAAAAAGAGTTTTTTTTAAAGAGGCGTAGTAGAATATATAGCTGGCAGCACTGTTTTCTGTGACAGTCGATTTGATAGTATTCGGTTTTTTTGAGATTAGTTTGGTGTGGCTCTTTATTGTTAAACAACTTAGGTCAGAGTAATGTTTTCAAGTTGTTGATATTTGTTTTAAAAATCTTGGTCTCATTCGACAAATTTGTTAGAAATTGCGTACATTCGCAATTTCTTGTGATAATAATCTATAGGTTAGTTTAGGTTGAGGTTAAGTTAGAAAAGAGGCATCTTAAAGCCCAAATCCATGACAAGTATAAACGTATGCCCAATTGACATGTTGTGCACTCTATACGAACAAAGTTATAATTATTAAAAAAAAAAAATCAGTGACAGTTATCCGAGGCCTTCGGCCATGGACTGTCCCTTTAGGCTGTGTCAGAGACACGGCCATTAAGTTTAACGTAGAATACGCCATCCGATAAGACAGAAAACATATATAACAATAAATGATAAATAATATAAGCAAATTAATGTATTTATTTGATAGTTACTGCTATCAAACAGCATCAAGCAGCATTGTTATTTTGTTTACTTGGCAGCACTTTCATTTAACATAAAAATGTATGAATTAATTTGTTCATATATTTTTTATACTTATATATCCATTTTAAATTCAAATTCACATTTAACATTTTGTTTCACTTAAATACATAAGTAAATATACGAAATTTCAATATTTTATCAATCAAAACAACAGCCGAAGGTTTGTGTCCACACTGAAATAGCAGCATAGTTTGTGTTCACGCTACAAACTCAAACACTCACCCAAACACCACACACATGTTTGTGTTTAAACAATTTTCATTTGAGAAATTTAAATATTAGAAAGATATCAACAAATATGAAATGTATATCAAACGAAAGGCAACATCTTAACTTACCTACAAAAAATTAAAAAAAAAAAGTTATTTCGCCGTTTTCTCATAATCAATGAAATAAAGATTACAACAATAACAATCTGGCATGACTCCCTATACCGTAAGGTAAGACGTATTCTACGCCAAAACTATAATCCCATTATCGTTTATATAATGATTAGGCTAAAAACCTAGTTATTCCTAAGGGATTTCTAATTTGAATTCTTTAGGTATTGCAAATTCGGCATATAGTCCACGTTAAAGTTCTCGGGTCTAATACGCCCAAACTCATGACATTGACAAGAATAGTGTTCCAATGTCTCATCCTCTTCCTCGCATGATCTATATGTCGTTTCATCCATCTGTCCCATGCTAGATATATAAGTTCTCATCTCCGTGTGACCTGTTATTACTCAAGTTCATTTCTTAAGTTTGGGTCTACTTAGTTTCAGAATTTTCTTTAATATTTCAAGATTTGGGTTACGCCATATAACTATTAAGTCATTGTAAAAAAAATAAAATTTCTAGTGTCTTTTATAGGCCGAAAAACTAATTGGATTTTACAAATAACGATGCTCAGAATGTTTAGTCAACAGCAAACGAAATAGAGACACGTATGCCACATGTTGCACAATTTGCAATACAATCAAATTTTTGAGAGAAACTTTTCTTCTTTTCTCTCAACCATAATTTTACATTAACATTTATTATAATAGGCCTTATTAAGTATGATGTAGATTAAATAAAAACTTCTAATCGGATCACAGGGTGCAAACAAAATCAGTTTATTGGTGTCTACCTTGTGGCATAATCTGTGGCCATGTCTCCTTGGATCTTTATTCCGCCTGAATTGATTTTTTCCATGTCATATTGGATCTTTCCTGACGTCTCAATCCCTTAGGCTTCCATCGTCAGATTTGCATAGCGTTTGGCCTGTCCTCTACGACTTTTGTGGTTTTATTACAGTTTTCATTGCCTCGCTGTTAAATATTCCAAGCAAGTTCATATTGGACACCGTGGAAGGCAAAAAAGGCATAATGATAAATACCTGATGTTTGTAACATATAACGTCTCTTACTTTCGAGGCTTTAGAGTCCGGTTTTACGCTGGTGTTAAAAATTCTTATTTTGATTCGCTAAGAAACGTTGCGGGCCGACTAAACTTTTTGAAGTTTGTATTATGCCTATTGGACTTTAGTTATACCGAAACCAAAAATATGTGACGAACCAAGTTGGTTTAATCAACATTATTATTTTCTTCGGGCTTACATAAAGTGCCAGGAATGTGCAGGTAAATTAGAAACGATAGAGCAATTGTAAACGACTAGTCGGGGCATTGTTAAATTACAGCCTGATTTACTGCAAAGAGTAAGTCAAAACTAGAACTCTTGGTTATTCCATGTATTTTGTAATTACGGCGTCCAAATGCTCCAAAACATCGAAATATTAATGGTCTAAAATTATATAATTACCAACTCCAATTGTTTATGAAAAAGATTTTCTAGTCTGTTCAAAAGTTTTTAGACTCTACATTAAATAGCGTGAATATAGTGGACATACAACCAACGATGACTATAAAATTCAGGATATTTTGAGATCTTTGGCAGAAAATTACTTAAAAAGTTTTGGGGCATAAAATCTAAAAGAAATATTTCCTTCTAAGTTAATTTTCTTTTGCAGGAATTGTGTCCTAGATCTGTGTGCAATGTCTGCTGTTATTTATTTATTCTGCTGTTCGAATTACTTACAATTTCCTTAAACCGATTGATTTATATCATTTCGACTTGTATACTTTTTGCAATATTAAACTCAATAGTCCTGTATTTAGAGAAAATTTTTGATGTCTCAATCTTAATAAATTTTTTGTTAAATTGAATTTTCCTTCAGATGCAATGGAATTCCTATAATTCCTAAGATTTTGGTCTAATTCCCAATATGTTTAATTGAAACAATACCGAATCTAGCCATTAATGATTTTTCTCTTTTTCCAACTGAAACAAGTCTTCATGCTATTTAGGAAAAAACAATAGTTTCTCTTAAATGTATCTGATAGATAAAAAACATGCAACACCACAACTACCTACACTATTGTAATCACTAGTAAATAAATTAGATGCCAAAGTTAAAGTTAGTAACACACCACCAAATCTACGAAATCAGCTGCTATTTCACATGTTGCAACTGTTTCCGGCTAAAATTGCATACACTGAGAGTAAAAGAGAATTTAAATATACAAACTTGCGCCCATGATAGTCTTATTGTTATGTCTGCCGTAGAATGCAAATTTCGTTTAAAAATAAATTAAATAAAAAACAAATCAAATGCTAGAGAACAAAGACTTGCGCTTTAAATATTATTAACAACGTGTTCTAATATTATTATCTGCAGAGTTTTGCAGAAACCTTAGCCGGCATATGAACAGAAACTCACTTTTACACAATTACATACAATTGAATTATAAAACTCTGTTGTCTCGGTCTGCAAGTCTCCAATTGGCAAGTGCTTTCCTTCTTTGTTTGAAAACTTCATGGTTTCTGCTGCACATTTTATAATTATTGCAACAAGAATTTAGAAAATAACCTTTAAAGCCTTTTCTAATTATTATACGAGTTTGTTTGTTTGCTCTATGCGTGTTCGTTTTTATAGTTGTTTTAATTGAAGTTTTGTTTCGTTTTTTTTTTCTTTTTTTGTTGTATTCGTAGCCAACACATATTGTAATTAGTTTGAACATTCTGTAGTTGCACCTTGCACCTGTCAAGAAAACTTTATAATTTCTTAAATATGAAGTTATAAATGAAGTTGTTCAGTATTTATGAGTGCTGTTTGGGGCTAAAGGAGACCAACTAAAAAAATCAGGGGTTGTTTTAGTAGGTTCATGGGAGTAATTTTTTAGAAAGCTGTTATTTATTTATTTATAAAACTCTATAGATTAAAAATCCTTACAGACCAGCAATAATACATGGAAAAAAAATAAACTTAACTAATTACAAACATTTAAGAACAGAATAATATTACGTTTTATTATATAAACATTTACAGAAAAATCAATGAAATTATAAAGATCATTATAGTTTTTCGATATTATTCTTCATCAGCGTAGTTAGTTCAAAAACATCTAAGATAAAGAGAAGTAAAATTCCGAGTAGCTCTAAGTGGAATATTAAAGTTGATGTTACTCAGCAAAACTTCAGAATTAACAGAACCAGTTAATAAATTCACCATAAAAGTTACATTAAGCAAAATTCGACTACTTTCTAACGTTGACAACTTAATTGTAGCAAGTCTAGTTATGTACGGCAGAATGTTTCTATCAGGATCCCATGTTGTATAACCGAAACAAAATGGAAGAAATTGTTTCTAAGCAGATTCGATTTTTCTGAAAATTGGTATAAAGATCCCAAATAATAAATCCGAGGAGTACAACCGCACAGTTATTTTTTTTTTTGTGGTTCTGTAAACTCTTTAGCCGAACTTTTTTTAAAAGCGAGAACACAACGAGATTTATTAACCATAATAACAATATGGTTGTTCAAATTTAGTTTAGGATTAAAAAGATCCTGAAACTCCGAAACCAGTTCATGTTGATAACCACCCAGAGAAAAGAGACAACCAGCATTCCAATTTCTTGAGAATCTCATATTATTGCATTTTTTTAGGTTGAGAGTCTTTAAACTAATATTGCATCATTTGAAAAATTTATTCAAATCATGTTGTAATTGAATTCCATTCTGAATATTCTTGTAACTAAGAAAAATCTTCACGTCATCAGTATACATTAAAACGTTGCAAGATTTAATTGCACTTGGCAAATTAATTTAAAGGGCCCAAATGGCTACCTTAAGGGACACCAGGGGCCGAATCACGGCATTCGATCACGATCGAAATTTTACTCGAACGATCGATTTCGCTGTGCTTTAGGTATAGAGATTCTAATAAGAATTTTACAATTTCGATCACGTTCGAATGCCATAATTCGGCCGCAGATTTTACTGAAATATTATAAGAAGCAACATTGTTAGAAAGAACGCACTGTTTACGATCTGTTAGGAATGACTTTATCCAATTCAAAATGTTTATCGTGAATCCCATTACATAAAGCTTGTGTAGAAGCAGATCATGATTAACTTGATCAAAAGCCTTACAAATTGCAGTATAGATTACATCTGTCAATTGTTTTTTATTAAAACCATTATGAACAATAGTGGTAAGTTGTAACAGGTTAGCAGCCTTTTCTAAAACCTTGTTGATGATGAGACAGAAGATATAATATTTGATGGCATATATTATTTTCAAAAAGCTTTGGGATCGCACTATAAATATATGTACCTATGTAACTTTTTATATGAATATGAAAATTAATAAAAACAAATATTGATCGTTTACCACACTGAGTCCTTGTTTAAAACAGCTAAGTTTAAGATTCTATTCAGCTAGCTGAATATAAAATAAAAAACACATTTCATTGAAAATTCTTTAAAAGTAGTAATCCATATTATGCTAGCTCTATTTAAGCGGCTAAATAACATATTAATAAGGGTGGTGCAACCATAATGAACCATGTTAACTGTGAATCACACCTTAACGTCAAGATTATTCTCCAAAATTATTTTGGCATATATTTCTTTTAGGGTTTGGAAAATTCAACCATAGAGAAGTACCCAATTGATCAGTGCGTTAAGATTTTTGAAGCTCTTTACGAAAATGGGTGTTTAAGTCAAAATAAATTTCATGCATTTTTGGTCAGCAAAATCGGAAAATATGTCCAGAATCAAGAGAATAATGCTCAAATTTCAGCAAACCGATTGTATAGAAAAATGTGAAAACACCTGTGTATGTTCGCATAGTTCGTTTTGCTGTTATTCGCAATGGTGTGAAAAAAGATCTATCAAGCTCGACTCATCGTCGTGCCAGGCAATTGAACATCTTACGAATATCACTAACGCTAATTTTTAATAAAGACTTACAATTATGCGCTTACCAGATTCAATTGATTCAAGAGTTGAAGCTTACTTAACATTTCCAGCGTCTTCAAAACGTTGGTTGGCTGAACAGACAGAAGACAGTTGACTTTACATAGAAAATCAAATTCAACGACGTAACACACTTTCACCTCATTGGATTCATTAACAAGCAGAATTGAGGCTATTGAGCTAATGAGAATTCTTGAGCGATATAATATATAACGGACTTATTGTGGCCAGAAATTAAAGATATGGACGCGTTCACATTGTAGTTTCAACAATACAATGGCTCTTGCACAATAAATTCAATTGCCGTGCTATCTTACGTCGTGGAGATGTTAATTAGCCACCACGATCGTGTGATTTGATACCGTTGAACTTCTTTCTTTGGGGACATTTAAAAGAAAAAGTGTACGTAAATAAGCCAAGAACAATTCAATAGCTGAAGAATGCGATAACTCGGGACACCAATGACACTGAACCTCGTTTACGTGGCGGTATAGTTAAAAAAATGGACTAATGGATATAAATATTCTACCGAAATCGTGGCGATAATTTGGTTGATATTTTGTTGCACTCATCATTGTCATAGATAATTCTCTGAAAAGTTTTTGTTTTATTTACAACCAACAACTAACGTTTTGTTTGGACCACCTTGCATATATTTTCTTAAAGAAAATTTACTTAAAAACATATATTTATAATTAAATCCTATATTCAGTTAGCTGAATATAAAGAAAAATCATTCTAACCTATGAAATTCGAATGGTATAATTAAGCCAATGAACAGAATATACAACCAGCTGAATAGATATTAAAAAACCACACGTCAAATAAATGTTAGGTGGTGTAGTAAATACGTTTTTGATATAACGGAATTTCAAATGTAATCAAAATTATGTACAAATGTAATTTTGGGAGACTCTTTACTATTAAGCTTACTGAATACACATAAAAAAATAAAAAACTCTATTAAACCAGCTGAAAAATACTACCAAATTTAACCAAATGATAAAATTTGAAATAAAATTATAAAGCACATTAGCTTTCAGCTTGGAGATAGTTTTTTTGAAGATAATATTGAGTTTGCTGAATATATAAAAACAATCTTTAGGCTGCTGAATAAGAAAAAAACGCAAAGTATATAATGAATAAACAATAAAACCTTAAAAATTTTAATTTACTGAAATGAGTAGATACTATTCAGCTAGCTGAATACACATTAAAAATAATAATAAAGAAGCAGTATTAACCATGCTGAATTTTAAATGGCTGAATTTGTATTTAAAAATAATAAGAAAATAAATAATGAAAAAAATAAAATTAATGTGTAAGACGCAATTAGGCCAGATGAATGTCAAATTACAAAAGAGTATAATTCTGTAAACATAGAAAATATTTATTTTAAAAGAAAAATTAAAAGATAAGAAGAAAAAAAAAATAACAATGAAGAAATACATTTTTTAAAATTGGCTACAATGTAAATTAAAAAAAAACCAAGTCATTTTTAATTTCATTCTAACGAAAGATTTAAAAAAGAATTAACAACGGAAAGAATATCTGAATTTGTTTTGTATAGCAGTTTATGGCTTTTTTTTGTCGATTTAATGATGTGTTCTAACGAAGTAAATCGACATATCCAATATATTAATATTATATTAGGACACACACGGTGATTCAATAAAACCATAGACTGTCTCAAAAATTCTCGCTAATATGGGATTTTATCAAAAACGTTTTCATACATTTTTTTTAAATATTTTTTTTTATAAAACAAGTATTTCAATCTTTAAGAAAATTTTCGATAAATTAAAGATATTTTTAAAGAAGAACCCTTAACAAATTTCATATTCCGCTAACAATTATTTAATAAACGGTGTGTCGGTCCTCTTTCCTTTATCACGGCTTTAATTTTTTTAATCACTTTTTCTTAAGTTTATTTTCTTTTCCATTCTGCAGTGTTGTAAAGTTTTGCAAACCAGCAGAGTACGGTTTGCATTTTAGATTTGTTGTTTAACCAGACTTTTGTGTAAATTTAATTTTATAGAAAGGCTTCGTTTTAATGATGTTCAGTACAGGAATCTTTTGCTTAAAGTTACCAGATACCAGCCAAGCTGCAACTTCATTAAAACACAAGGAATTAAAAAAAGAAAAATGAAGTAATAGTTGGCAAAGTTTTATACTTTGTTGTACATTTTTTGTATTTTTTTAGTTTCATATTTAGTTGCTTTTTTTGAATTTATGTTGAGAAATTAAAACAGGGTTTATTATATTCTTTTTCAAAAAATCAACACTTCAATGCAACTGTATTATGAGTATTTTGCATTTTTTGTTTGCGCTTTGAAAATTGTGAAACTGCGTTTTTTGTTTTGCTAGTCTGTTAGAGTTTAATTAAGAAGTTGTTATTAATTGTTATTATTAAGTGCTTGGTTTTACTTAGTTTTAAATGAACGTTAGGCAGTACCTGTGCCAATGCATAACTAAAACTTAGTATAAAAGTAAACACAAGCACTTAGGTTAGGTTAGGTTGAAAAGGAGGGGCACTAAAAGCCCAAACCCATGACAGGTATACACTTATGCCCAGTTGACATGTAGTGCGCTCCATGTGGGAACCGGAATTCCCAAATTAAAGCCATAATCATAATATCCTATAAATATCGGACTAGTCCAAGAACTCGGTCCCCTCAAGCACAAGCATTTACTCTTGTTTGATATTCTGTAAAGGAACGTTGCGTTATTGAATATTTTTGCTGGACACCACTAAAAGAAATTATAAAAAAAAATAATTATTACACCTTTACATTATTTATTTTTAAATTTTTTTAGTTAATATACATACAAATACAGAAATTATTTACAAAAATATACATTTTTTTAGAATATATCAAATTTTTGCAAACTCCTAAATAATTTTTAAAACAGCTTAAGATACAAAATTATAAGCCGTAATCTCAGAAATTATTTCTAGGAAAAACAAACAAATCGGATTGAAACCAACTTTCGTGTTTTTTCTAAAATTATCAAACGGCAATCGTTTTTTTTTTCAGTTTCTATACAATCAAGAGAGCCAATATGTGATGCGACATGACGAAAGTGACCTTATCTTACCAGGGATCTAAATCGAGTTTTTGATGCCAATAGATAAAGGAAAAAATTCTGAACAAAATGACACCAAAATCATGCAAAAATCTCAATAATTACTTTGTCAATTTTGAAGTTTTTATTTCAAAAAAGGTAATTTCGAGATAATTGAGATTAAAGTTTGACTATGTTTTTTAACGTGTTTTTTTACGATTTTGGACAAAGTTCTAAAGTGTCAAACACAGCTTATTAAGCAAAAGAAAATGACCGATAATATGATGTAGATGCACGACGAGATATGTAGGTAGCGTTAGGTGTCAAAAACCCAAAACATAAATTAAGTCTTTAATTCATGTTTTGGCCTGAACTGAAAATTTTACTCTGTTAAGAAAAGGTTTCTTCCGTCATGTCGCGTCACATATGGACATCAAATGAAAGGGCTTAAGTATTAAAATATAGTTAGCTATAAAAAGAAAAAAATCTAAAACGGCGTCCTAGATTAAATGGCGAATATATGAGTCAAATATAGTAGCTACTGCTATGTCCCCTTAAACCCCCACAATAAAAGTATCAAAAAAAAGATGGCGTCGAAAATAATAAAGAAAATAGTGTGTTGCATGAAGTGTAAAATCTATGCTAAGCTACGATGTGTTATTTATACCTATGTACATGACGGTGAAGGGTAATTTCAGATTCGGCATGGTCGAATATAGCTCTCTTATTTGTATTGATAATAGTTTTTTTTTTGTGATTATTAACCACATCGTAGCTTAGCCTAGATTTTAAATTCAATATTGTACGCCATTTTGCTTTATTATTTTCGACGCCATCTTTGATTTTAAATTTTTACATATTCCACTGGTCAAACTTTTTTATTTGATACCAATATTGAAGTGGAGCCGTTTTTAAATACTACACCTCATTCATATGTCAACGCCATTTTGTAGCGGTGGTCATCATAGATTTTATAAATCTTTATAGTACATTATATTTTAATATCCATTCCGCTCCTTTCTTTTGTACAAGGGCTGAAAAAAACGATTTTCGAATGTAAGTTGTAGGAAGAACACGGAAGCATTCAAATTTGTATGCCTCTATCTCAGTTAGCTTTAAGTCTATTTGTCAGTTTTTGTCAGCAATATTATAGTTTTTGGAATCACAGCTTTTATTTTGTTGTCTCTAGCTTGCCCAAAAGCTAATTAGTAACTTGCGAGATTTTTAAAAAAAATATATGTATTTTTAAAAATTACTTTTGCCTATAACTTTGCCGCCCAGTAACCGAATTGTTCAAATACAAATAGCCCTAGATAGAGATATCTATAAACGTGTCTATAATTAATTATCCTAACGCTGAAAAATTTTGATTTTTTTGATGTAAAATGGGGAAAACATAGGCAGTCGTGTTTATTTGCTCATATCTCAGAATGTTATAGGGCGTAAAAATTATTTATTATTCTCAATCGAATAACAGTTTTTCGATCACAAGATAAAATTTTTGAATATATATATTTCAAACATTAATATAGAATTAATTTCAAAAACATAAGTTTTTCTCAATTTACTTAAAATCTTGTGCATTCCAAACTTGAAAGTGTGTAAAAAATTTCGGTAACACAATATAATTGAAACTTTTTTTACAATTTGGAACATAATGTCAGTTTTCAGTTTATTTCGTTTATTTTGTTTATTTTGGAGAAGAAATATGTAAACATATTTTTGCGAGAAATATTATGTTTTTTTTTTATTAAAAAATAGAAAAATTTAATATTTTTAAGCATTTCGATTAATAAAATATATTTTAGAGTTATTGTTCTTTTACAAAAAGGCTCACAAATTGAACAAAATTTTTACTAAAATGGTCTATAATAAAAATTACGTCATAAATTAATCAAATAAAAAGAAAGACGTTAAAAAATTATGCCGAAGCCGTGGGATACTTCTATCCTTTAATAGTAAGCTTAAAGTATGTATGTGTAAAATAAAAAAATGACAAATTATTTTTTTTTCAAAGAAGTTTTGTGGATCTTTTAATTTGCATTCAAGAAAAAAAGTTGTGAATCAATAATTTTTTTCTATTAAATTTTGTATTGAGTTACAATGAAACACGAAAATAGCCCCCAGAGCCACTATATAGTAGTTTACACTTTCTTTTGCAACAATTCATAGGAACATGAACTATATAGTAGTTTACACTTTCTTTTGCATCAACACATACGAACATTTTCATTTTTATGAATCACTTTAAACAAAAGAATCATAACGTTATTGTGACACATCTGTCATACCCTTGTTTAGACATGACAGTGGATACAAAAATTAAAGATACGGCGTAAATAAAATTTAAAGTAAAATTATAATCAATTAATTATTTAATATGTTTATTTAAGATTTAAGCAAAACTTTTTTTAAATTTCTTTGTGATGCCATAACGAGTTTATTTAAAGTGTTAGTCAACTATTTTGCCCCACTGCCTTCCGTTTGTCATATTGTGTAGTACTTATGCTGCGGTATATTCTTGGAGTAAATGTAAACTCTAAAAGCAAATGCATGTTACAACTGCAAAATGTGTCAAAAAATAAATGTGTGGAAAACCGAATGGCGTATTTTCCCCCACTACTTACTTTTTGGGTAAATCAACGAAATTTAAAATGAAAATGCATTTGTAACTTAAAGTACTTTGTGCTAAGAAGTGTTTGTTTTATAATGTGCAAGTAAAACAGTTGTACACTTTTAAGCCTGTAATTTAAATTTGTGTAAGTAGGAAGGTCACTGAGGTGGTCCAATCAAAACGTATGATGTTTATTATAAATAAATCAAACAGTTTTCAAAGAATTATCTTAAATATTTTTTATTGTAACAGAAGGATCTATGACAATTATGTCGCCACGGCTTCGGTGGCATATCTATGTCTATATTTTCAATGACAATGCTGATGTTTTATTGTTGGGAATGACGACTGTCAAGGTTGACGGCTCTTCTGCCACACTATCGCAAACAACAGCAATGTTTTCCGCAGAACGAGCTGGGCGAGAATGCAAAGATGTTTTCACATATCCTACAGACCCGGTTTGGTGAACTTGGCGCAATTTGCACATTTCTTCCGATTGTGGACACATTTGGTCGATTATGCTGACCAAAAAAATCACGAAGTGCACGAAATACATTTTAATTCGAAAGCCCATTTTCGTAAAGTGCTTTAACAATCTTAACGCGCTGCTCAACTGTGTACCTCTTTATGGTTAAATATGTCAAACACTGACACAAAGAAATATTAAATTAAGCTTAGCAAAAAACTTAACGGTAAGATGTGACTCACAATTACCACCGTGCATTATTAAAAACAAAAATTAACATCAATTAAAACTTTCTAATCTTTAGCTTTATGAAATTGTTTCTCAGTTTTTATTTTAATTAAACAATGACCACACTTCTGCTCTATGTCACATTAAAACATATTAATGTCTTACCTGAAACACGCTTATAAAAATGTTTTTTTTTCACCCTTAATAAAGTTTAAACTGCTTTAATTAACACACTTTGGCTTATCCGTACGCTTGTAATTATTTTAATTAAAAAAAGTTTTTATTCAGATTTATTAGCAGCATATTAAAATTAACCTTTAGCGTTTTTCCAACAACAATACAACGCAGTTAAAACTGAACTTTTTTTTTTGTATCTATAAAAACTCAGACAAAAATTCCATATAATTTTCTACTAAATGTGCATAATTTAAATAATTTATGAATTGAAAAACATTTACAGGAACTTCTTTTAATTAAAAACTATTTTAGGGCTTAATAAAGCATTTTTAGCCAAAAGCTACAGTTAGCTTCGACCCTTAATAAAATTCAGCCATGAAATTCTTACCCTCTCCACTATCACTCCCTTTCTCTCACACTCCGTCGCACTGTCGAGGTCCGCAACTAAAATAACAAACTTTATCCTTTAACATTTTATGGTCGTAGTTGGATTTTTTTGTTGCCTTTTATACTCGTACTGTTTTTGGCATTTATGCATGTTTGAACGCCCGAAACGGCTAGATGATAACACAAAAAACGACAGATGAAGAGAACAGAAAAAAAAGAAAGACAATTTGTGAAAAACAAAATAAAAATTAGCAAAATATTTTTAAACTGTTAAAACTGTTATTACTTTAATGCAATCACCAGCAAACAGAAAGACTTGTTGTAAATGTGCAGGGTTTCTAATAAATGACATGTGGTTTTTAATCAATAGTTGATTTTTTTGTGCAGAATAGGTTTCTGTTTAAAGCTATATTTTGTACCAAATTAGGTATTTTCTGTTCTCGCAATGCACTTATTTAAAATGTTTAACCATGTAATAATGCAACAAGCTATTTGTAAAGCTGGCGTTTGCAATTCACAAGGGTTTAAAGTACTGTTTATAGCGAAACCGGTGGTTTGAAACCGATTAACTATAGGACTTTTAAATTAAGTCCTTATAACCTTGATTAAATTTACACTTGCTTAAAACTAACTCCATGTAAAATTAATTAGTTATCAAGCCTGGATACAAATATTTTGTTTACACATTTGTCTTTCATACCTTTCGTATACATACCTGCGTGTTGTTCGTGATCATGTTCGTGCAACATAAAGTAAACAAACGAAAAATTACGCTTTACATGTATTCGTACCAACTACAACAAAAACCCTCATAATGTACATACAAACATACACACATACATTTATACATAAGAGTGTATCAACACCGACTGTTGTTGTTTAAAGAAAATGCTGTTGTAATATCCAAAAAGCAGAAGCATATATGGTTTTTTGCTCATATCTCAGCCGCTAATAGGTCTTAATTGCTGATTCTTAATACGGAAATTCTTAAAAGCCTTATTAATAAATTAATAGCACATATAAGTCTGTGGAATGTATGGGTACTTCGAAAAGTTGATTTCAACACTCACACGGATGGACAAGCGGACAGTTGGACATAGCTATATTGACTTCTCTATCAACAAGAAGTCAGTAAATATATAATTATGGGGTCAAAAATAAATACGCTCGTGTGAAGGGCATAAAAATCCCAACAAACCAAAATTATCTCTCGTATAAATTGTAACTACAGAGTTATTTTTTTATACTTCAAAGTTTCACTTTCACCAGAAATAACTACTTTGCAGACATTGTCTAAAAATATGACATTAGCTATCAAAAGTTCAAAAAAATAAATAAAAAAAAATGATACAAATGCGCATTGTCATCTGTACAGTTTACCATTGTAATTTATATACATTTATATACCCCGTCTAAAGGGGGTTCGTTGGTTAGAGGGTTTACAAATTTTTTATTTTTTTAAATTAATTTTTTTCTTTCTACAATTTTTCTAAAAAAAATAAATTAGCCTTGAATATTTGATTATATTTAAGACATTGCTGACTACTCTGTGATTTAATATAGTGAAATAAGTGGAATAATTTTTTCCAAATATGCATTATAACAATATAATAGGCAGCCCTCTAAACGGGTAAATTTTTTCTTAAGAAGAAGACAAAATAAATTTTTTTTCATAAAAGGGCAAATATGGTAATTTTTTTTTTAAAGAAAACGTCATTATATACCTATTCTATGGTTAAAAACGAACATTTCCAAATTTGAACGAATATATTGTGTGATGATTTTATGTCATACTGCCAATGTATTTTGAGTAAAACTGCTAAAATTTTAGTATTTTTATTACCAAATATAATATATCCTGTAGTATATGCCTTCTAATTTGGCCTCAAATTAGCTCACAAAAAGTTCTGATTAAGTCATTTTAAAAAACAAGGGCAGACAGCAAATATTTTTATTAAAAAGCAGACGGCAGATTTTTATAAAAAGAACAGATTTCAGTCAGTTTTACTTATCAATAGTCAAAGATTTCTCTGAAAAAAAAAAATTCTTATACATAACCTCTTTATATTTATAATACTTTTATAAAAATTTCTTTTAATAGACATTTTTATCCACAAAAAAGTGGTCTCAGACCCCCTGTTGTTGGAACTTTAAATTTTTTCCCAGTTTAAAAAATGTCAATAAACTTTGAATTAAGAGAAAATTTCACGATTTTTAAATGCTTTATTTAAAGCAACATTTCTTTTTATTTTATTTATTTACTTAATTTCAATTAAATTTTTTGTTAGACGGCAAACTCTAAATAGCACAGACATTAACAAAGTGCTAAACACAATATTCTCTAAAATTGCATAAAGTGTTAGCAAATCTACATGCTCATATGAATATGTCTGTCTGTTATGTGCATAAACGTACACACAGTATGTAAGTCTATCGTATTTATATGTATGTATGTGAGATTTTTCATCGTTTAGTTCCTTAGTGTCTGTGTGTGTTTTTAAGCTAAACTCCAAATTGTCCCATGATCATGTTCATACATACTTAGTTTCGATATAGTACACAATATATTTAAAAAATACAGTGGGACGAAAAAAATAAAGATTCGAAATAAAAGTTTTGACAATTTTTTATTTTTTTTTTTAGAAAATAACTCAAGAGCAGTAAAAACACCAAAATCTATGTATATTAATCTGCAAAATATTTAATATTAAAAATAGGTTAAATTTAATTTTCCAATATTTTTATTTATAACTTAACTTTTACAAAACGCATTTTAATCATTATAAATACTAACCTGTATAGTAGGGTGATCGATTATTCGACTTTTTTAAGAAACCAGTTTTCAAATAGTTTGAAAATTAGATTTAAAAAAAAACCGGTTGCTATTTTGCAAATCGAGCAAAATCCGTTAAACCGGTTCGAAAATATAAAGTATAATTCCATAAAGAAAATATCAAAAAATATTGTAAAAAAAGATTATAATAAAAGTTACATCTATATATGAAATTTTTACAGTTTGTATACGTTTGGATGCACAATTACGCAATAACTGACATGAACGCAGCTGACTAATTTGGGTTTAGTTAGTTGACTTTAAAGACAAAAGGTACTCTTACTAATTAAAATAAATAAATACAAAAAAAAAAATAAATAAGACTTTTTATAAGGCTGTTATAAATTTTTGTATCTCCTTCTGTTTTTTGAATGTTAAATAGATCTTTTAAACTAATATGCACTAACGTGTTTTGTTTAAAACGATTTCTGTAATTTGAAAAATAATTTAAAGGCTAGTCAGAAAGTCTTTAAAATTTCATTTTAAAAATTATTTCTTGTACCTCTGACAGACATACATACTTAGGCATAAACTAGTTTGTTCGATGGTTTAATTGAAATTTAAGTTGACAGACACTCAATGAAATAAATTTAAATTAGTATGTGGAATAAGAGATTATTGGTTTTTCTAGATTGTAACTACACTTTTTACCTTAAAGTGATCGAGCTTATGTTTCAATTATCTTCAACTTTTAATGTTAGGTTTATAAATTTAAAGTACCCAAAGTTACTGCTACATGAAAAAAATATGGCAAATAAATTGTGTTTTTTATTTTTTTCTTTTCTACTTTGACAGTTTGAATTGTTTAGTTTAACATTTAATTTTTTAGTATTTTTGACACAAAACACATCAAATCATCAAAAATTTTATTGCATATTGTAAATAGAAAACATAAACTTACATTGTTGCCACTACGTTTTTTAAGAACTAAATTAATTTGTTAGAAGTAATCGGTATTTGCTCTGGAAGAGATCCAAAAAATATTGTAAGCTTTGTAGCGCTTACGCTATTAGTGTGAAGTAGGATCAAACATCAATAATTAAGAAAAAATTTTTTTTAAGAATTATAAGCCCAACAACATAAAAATACCTGCTATCCGTTTAAAAAATAATAATATTTAAGCTCAATTGTATTTCTTATTTTACATTTGTTTTTTAAACAACAAATAAATTTCTTACAATATTATGGAAGAATTTTTAATAGTTTTTATTTTTTGGAAACTTTTATTTTTTTTTTTGGAAACTTTTCGAGTACTAAATATACTTTGGTACGATTGGTTACAAATATATATGAAAATAAACTTAAAAAATTAGAAAAAACTGGCTTTTTTGGATAAAATAAACCGGTGTATTCGACACTTGAAAATGTAACATTTGGAAAAAACCGCCAGCTAAAAGAGGAAAAAAAACGAGATATCCACCGGTTTTAAAACTGAGTCGTTCACCCTAATATATAGGTTTGTCAATCCGTGTGAAATTTTCACAATACTCATTTCTGACCCCATAAAGTATATATTTTGTGTGTATTATTTTGTGTGTATGTTGAAATCAGTTTTTTGAAACCCTCTTATATTGCCAAGATCCGTGTGTGGTTGAAAAATATCATATATTTGGGAGCAGATTGGTATTGAAAATCAGCATTATCACCCTTTCACTTTCTGAGATTTGAGCAAGTTAACACGAGTGCCTTTTTTTTTCCTTTATTAAAAAGAAAAATAAATTTTTGCAGCTATTGGATATTTTATAGGCACGCTTGTGAATATTTATAGATATTTCTCTAGGGACATTCTTGAAAAACGTTTGACAAACCGGTCACTAACCAGCAAAGTTATAGGCAAAAATTGTTTTTGAAAAATATAATTTTAAAAAAATTTTTTAAGCTTCTAAATATTTTTTGGGCACATTACTCAGCAAAATCTTTTTAAAATTGTGTATTGGGTTGTCATTATTTCATACATTACATAGTAATGAAAGGTCGTTACCAACATAATTATTTTAAAATACAGAGTAATGCCCTGTTGGAAATAACTTTCTTAAATACTTTTGAAATATTTTTGTTAAACAGTAATTTAGTGTTTTGCTTGAAATTAACTTTATAAATATTATAATATAAACAATAATATAATTTTTGTATTTTTTATATAGCAACAGTATGAAAATATCAAGTTATAGTTCAGCTTTATTGGTAACTACTTATTTGGTTGCTTTTTGTACGTACATTTAAAGGCGAGGTTCATGATTTCTGGAACAACTGAAATAAAAATAAGTTGTTATTCGGTCTAGAAATAACTAGTTTATGTATATCTCCAATATTACTTGCTAACTTACTGGGTAAGTAAAAATTTTGCTGAAAAATTATTTCTGAGAAAAAGTAATAAATAAGTTAGATATAGGCACAAAAATACAACTGTTTCGGTGTTTTGCTAAAATTTACAAACAAAAATCTATTTGTCTAGAGAGCTAATATGGGTATCAAATGATACGGCAGGTTCTAACAAGTAGAAAATTATCAACTATGTTAAAAGTTTAAATCAAAGATGGCGTCAGAATTAATATAAAATCTAGGATCAGCTACGATGTGGTCATTATTTTTATGTACATGATGGTGAAGGGTATTATCGTATTCCTCACGGCCGAATATAGACAACTCTCTTCGTGTTGCACAGACAGATTGACATAACTCTGTTTGTGCATATAATAATAAATAATAATAAATTTTAGGTATTGCATTGGAATTAATTAAAAAATATTTTATTGGTAAATTTTACCTCATAAATGAGCGAAGAGTACACACATGAACTTTTCCCTTAATATACAATTCATCTGTATTTTTTTGCCTAAATAACCCACTGTGTTTTTAATAACCTCATTTAATTTTAGTTTGTTTTCGCCAATTTTTTCCTTCGGTCTAAAAAGACGCTTTCTACATGTTTTTCATATTTTTGTTGTTGTTTTTTTATTTTCTTTTATTTTGTTAGTAATTTCTATAGTTATAGTTTTTATCTTTGAAAATCGACACATTATTTCTGTTGCAATGGTTGTTTTGGGGGATGGGGGCAATGTATGTCTAAAGTTTATTTTATGAAATTTTTTTCTTCTTCTCTTTGAAGTTTGTATATGAGAGTACTTTGACTAGTTATTAATATTTTTTGGTTTTTTTTTTAATAACTTGTGTCTCTGCTAACAAAAAGTCAAAACATTAAGCAATTGGCTGTGTAAATGACATTTTGATCCTTTCACCCGTCATAGCAAATCTTGGTTAGTTCCTGTCCGTCCATCTGTACAGCAGCCTCTGCACACTGTTTGGACTCATCTCTATACGGTCTAGGGTTTTTTTTTATTTGGATTTTTTTTATTCATTCCTTTATTTGGTCTTCGCAGAAACCAATATTTAATTGTGTGCATAGAACTGTAGTTTGTTTCACACTCATATATATGAATATGCATATAGTTTTTATTAAATTGTAGTAGTGTTCCATTTTTTTTTGGTTTTAGCAAAAGTAGTTTATGTTTTTCTGAATTTTATTTTTGAGTGGAACGATTGCAGACAAACTAAAATATTAAAGCTGATAAATGAGTAGTAAGTTTGTTATTAAAAAAAGGAAATTTTTTAAAATTTGTTTATATGCTTAAAAAGAATTATAGTAGATTGAATAAATTTGTGTTTTTTTTTCTTTGTTAAGTTGAACAAATATTTGTTTAAACTGAATTCACACTTGAAATCACAGAAGAAAAAACCGGAATTACAATTAAGGAATTTGCTCAGTTTTAAAACATATTAAAAACGTAATTAAAAAACAAAAAAAAAAAATGAAGAATTTGATTGTTTAATAAATGAATGTTTTCAATCTTTTTAATTGGGTAGCTACCAAATGTGGTAGCGAAATATCGGAAAATAAAATTAAAACTATTTTTTATAATAAAAGTGATCTCATGCTCAATACAAAAAACGGCTATTTATAGAATTTGATTATTTTTAAAAGTTTTCTATAAATAGTCTACCTACATATACTTATTACCATAATCTGTTTATTTTTTTAAATCATTCTCCTAGACTAGATGAAATAAGAACGCTAGTATTAAATTAATGTTCTTTAACATTCTGATGTCCCCTAACCAACTGTTTTAATGTTTTTTACGAAGAATTTCTTTTATGAAAGTAAAATTTATTCAGCACTTAAAAAAGTTATGGGAACTATGGTTAATTAAGATGTGCCCCGCTGGGCTAGTCAGTATAATGCTGGTCTGCTAGTGGTTGTGGGTTCGATTCCCGCCAGTTACTCTGCACTGGACTACTTCTCTTTCTCTTATTTTCTATTCTATCCTTTTTATTCTATGCAGGTATTACAAAGTGATCAATATGATAGAAACAAGTGAGCTGCATAACAGCTGCCTGTTCTATCTAACGTTACCTAAGGTAAATTACAGTATTTTTCGTGTAATTTTTAGAGAGACCCTGTATTTGTAAATGTGATGTAATTCAGTGATCGGCTTTGAGTCGTTTTTTCAATATTCATAGTGAGTCATAAAATTTGAGTATAAGTGCGTATATTTAACACGTTGAAATTTAATAGAATGATGCAACAGGGTTGCAAAAGTTGGTACAATTGTACTTTTTGTGGTACAATTTAAACCTCAAAAGTACAATGGTACACCAATTACCCATTTGGTACAATTTACAAACTTTCTCAGTTTATGTTTACGAATAGCATAGTGCCACTTCTAATAAAATTTTTTCCAAACGAATACAAAAATTTTGACTCAATTAATACACAGTTTAAATCCCTGGCGGATATAGAAGTATTAAGAGATTTTAAAAATGAAAGTAAATGCAACTTTTGGGCTAAAGTTTCTGAAATGAAAAACCAATTCAATGAATTAATGTTTCCGGAACTTTCAAGAGTTGTAGGTGGGATATTATCAGTTTCACATTCGCAGACGATTTTTTCCTTCCAAAATATTATTTAAACGAAAGAACGAAAAAGGCTTCATGTGCCTACAGTTTCCGGTCTTATACAGACAAAAGATTGTTAAGATTATCAAATTGTTGTTGTTTTAGTTTTAAAATACCAAATAATTTGTTATCAAAACCAATTTGATCTAATGAATATATCGGTAGACTTTCTATGTAATTTATTTTATGTTTAAATATGTACATATATATGTATATATATGTATACATATATCTTAGTGCAGTTTCTTTTTTTAAAGATATACTTTTGCTGCTGTATTCATAAAAAATATTTTAGGCTTATTAAAAGCTTATTTGACAGATGTTGCATAGAAATTTGTCAAATAAGCATTCAATAAACCTAAAATATTTTTTGTGAATACGGCAGTTAAAGTATAAATGAATTTTTAAGTACAAATGTTAATTTTATTTATTTTATTTAAAATAAAAAAAAATTTAAAAAATTTTTAAAATAAAATTTTTTGGTACAATTGGGGTTGAAAAAGTACAATTTTATGAGCTTCTTGGTACAATTTTGATGTTCTCATTTTGTAACCCTGTGATGCAAGTTGACTCAACAACAAACACATTAACAGCTCCCATTTGCATGAAGAATAAACACTGTTGCCAGGTCGGAGAGTGCAAAATATTTTTTGGCCGCCAGAAAATTTGCAATGTTACAATGTGTAATATACAAGTTTTGCAAGTATCAGTATTTAATTTTTAAATAAATGCAACTGATTATGACTTTTAGGCTAAGTTTTGGTTGGCTTCTATAATAAGAGGTAAACAATAACAGATATTTTGTGTTTTTATTTTCATGTTTAAATTTTTTTTCAGCAAATTAAAAACTGCGTTCTTAGGTGCTCACTTAAATTTGAAAGATAATACGCAAAAACAAAATCTCTTAAACAGACATCAAAGCAAGCACTTTATTTTTACTTGTTGTTTTTGTATTATTTTGTTAAACTTAAATTGTCAGTTTTTTTCAAACAATCCACAATTATTATGGTGAATGCCTAATTGTTATCTGGCAAGCCTAGCTAAAACACACAACTTCATAATGACATACACAACAACACACAACTTCATACGTGCTTTTGGTCGTCTTTTGATTTTGCATGAACGACAATAGCAATCAACTGAGTCATATACCCCTTTCGCATTGGGCAAGTCACTTGCTCAAGTTAGTTTTTTATTTTCTTTTATTTTTCTTTGAACTTGCTTTCATGTTCAGACTCAGCAACTGACTTGCCCAAGTTTCGTTCTCTTTTACTTATTATACTCTTCACACAGTGAAAAAGGGTATATATAGGTTTGTCATTCCGTTTGAAATTTCTACAATTATCAATTTTCTACACATACATACAAACGTGGTATACTGGTTAGAGTGAGCCAAAAAATTTTTTTTATTTTATATTTTATTAAAATTTTTATTGTTTTATTTTTAATTTTTCTTTTAATTTATTTTTTTTTAAGCACATAAGTAAACTTAATGTATAATATTACAATGGGATGTTTTTATATATGTATGTTTTGTATGTACGTATTTCATATGAGATAAATGGTGACATAAACAATTGTTGTTGCATGACAACACGTTGTGAAGGGTATATAAGATTCGGCATGGCCGAATATAGCACTCTTGTTTGTTTTTATTACTCTTTTGTTTTTGGTTTCTCAACAAAAACTTGCTCGTACTTGCCGAGTACAGGCAAGTGTGTACTCAAAAATGAGCAAGTTTCTTCCTCTTAACCCGACCTTACCCCTTTTGCCTATAAACACAACACTTGCGCAAGTCACTTGCGCAAGTGACTTGCCTAGTCTGAAAGCCGTGATACATGTTGATGAATATGAGTACTGTAACTACATTTCATTTAAAAGTGCGTATAAGTAGTGAAGACTTTTCAATACGTATAAATGCGTATAAATCAACGAAATAATGCATCATGATTTAAGTTGGCTTACTTCATTAGTATGCAACGAATACAGATCTCTGCAGATCTCTGATATAATTGCATTCCTCTATTGAAGCTTACAAAAGATGTAGTGTTAAATGTAGAACCTCGGTAGTCCGCAGATTACTATGAATTGAAAGTTATCCGATTGTGTACCTTTATGTTAATATGTACATAAGAATAAAATGATTAAGATACAAGTGGCTTGCGATTCACAACTTTCTTTTTTCTATCCCGTTGAAAAACTAAATGTACATTAGAAGCAAAGAACCAAACAAACAAGCCAAGGTCTCTGAACTTATCCAGCATCGTATCTCTACTTAGATTAGGCATTTTGCTGCAAATATATGCAAAACATTCCCCATCGTGATTCAGAGCCTTAACAAACTGCTTCATGAGTCCTAATTTGATGTGCAACGGTGGTAGGACGATATTTTAACGTGCAACTAAAGCTTCATTTAGAATATTTTTATCGCCAACAATCATTTTTTCTCTCGTAGGCCAATATTTTTGCCGCCAATGTTGTTGCTTAGATCTGCTATTCCAGAGACACAAAAAGCAAGGGTACTTAGCATAAACACTCTGTTGTCCAAGAAGAAAATTTACCATTTTAAGATCAACATAAATGATCCATTGGTGGTCTTGGTATTTTATATTTCTCATCACTAATGCAGTGTTGTTATATTCTTCTTTCATTGTTGTGGAGTGCGCAATTGGAATTGATGCATACACATTGCCATTGTGCAATAAGATGCACTTCAAACTTCTCTTGGAACTGTCCACGAAGAGGCGGCAATCGCTAGGTAGATACTTGGGTAGCCCCATTTCCTGCATAAGACCATTTACATTATTACAAAACACCAGATTGTCTTCCTTAGTAAAAAATGTTAAAAAAACTTTATCTCTAGTGCGGTAATAAGTTATTTTTGTTCCACGTTCTAACCAATTCTTATCATTTAACCTCGAAGCTAACACTTCAGATGCTTTTTTTGATAAGGCCAAATCTCGAATTAAGTTATTCAACTCGCATTGATTAAAACGTTATGGAATAGTTTCTGTGTCTTCGAAAACACTGTCGCAATCAGTAAGATTATTAGCGGTATTATGTTTAAACTCCGAACTCAACTCTGAAGAATCATTCAGTTTTGGAATGGGAACATCTTCGGAATGGGGGATTGGACGGCGCTCTGACGGTAAATCGGGATACTGCCATTTATTTCGATTTTTCCTATTAATACCAGCAATACTCACTAAACAGAAGTAACAGACGTCCAAATGATTTCTGAGCTCTCTCCAAACCATCGGCACACCAAACTTAAGCCTATTTCGTTTTCCTTGAGTCCACTGTCGCAAATTTACACAGCAAGTATTGCACACAATGTGTGGAGCCCAGCTTTTATCTTGGTCACTAAGATCAACTCCAAAGTAATCTAAATACGATTTTTTAACACATTCCGAAATAGGTCTTATGTTTTCTTTAAAGGTGTATTCTCCACAAATATAACAAAATGTGTCAGCGTTATTTTTACAACATCTCCTATTGGAAGTCATTTCTATTTAGATCAACACTTTTTTAATAAACTTTGCCAACTGCAATAAACCACTTCTTACAAGCAACTTACTTCCGATATGCAATTGGAGTGCAAAAAGAAAAAACGTTCTGAATAATATTACACAAATAAAATTCCCGTTAATCAGCTAGCAATTACACAAAAAATAATATTTTCGGAAAAAACGGAATGACAAACTGATATATGTATACCCTCCTCACTTACACTGGAGGGTATAAAAAAGCTATATCATGAAAACTAGAGGTGATAGAGATAAGCTGATTACAGATTTGAATTCAGCGCACCCAAGCTAACTGGAATCTGTTGATAAATTCAAAGATGCAAAAATATTTTTTAATTTTGTCGGGCTGTGTTATTCTACCATGATGTTATTTTATACTGAAGAAGGGAAGAGTGATTACAAACGGAATGACAAACTTATATATAAGTCGTAAACCATCAAAACTAGAGACGAAAAATTAGGGAAGCGAAAAAAACACAAATACACAAATATTTCGATATTTCCATTTGACGCTTTTGACGAGTTTTTGTTTGATCTTCCCTATTTGTGATTAACAAAAACAAATTCAGATTGTAGTGAAAGAAAAGTCACCAAATTAATTTAAGATTTTATAGTCTTTCCACGTTAAACTTTAAACACGGTTTATTTGGTCAGCTCCAGGGTACTTAAGGGTTACCCATCAAATGACAAACCTGATGTTACTAACATTGGTGGAGGGCACCAATTGCGAAAATTCCCTCTAAAACATTGCAATGTTTGAATAAATTTTTTAATTCCTTATATTTTATAGGTCTTATTTAATTCATTACAAATAACTTAAGTTTTTGACACTGCTGCTAATTATACTTTTCACACATAAGTACCAACATACAAACATATATATTTCTTAAAAGTTAATTTAAGTTGCTCGTTTTTATGAGTTGTTATAACAACAATTATGTGTATAAAATAGCAATTGCAATTGATAAAAAATAAAAAGTTTTGCCATTAACAACTTGCAAATGATACAAGAAGTTTTCAAGAAATTTTGCAGCAATACGTAACATCAGTAGGACCAATTGAAAAAAGAAAAAGTTTTTATTTACTCTTGTAGCTCATTTAATTTACAACTGAACTAACAATTGCCCTCATAAAATTCATTCGTTATTCATTCATTCAGTAATTTGTTCATTGAAAATTAGTTTCGCTTTTTCACATTTTACAGTACAATTATTATTATTTGTTATTTTCTTATTTATCAGCATGAACAGCAAACGTCTCATTGTAGGTAAAAGATACAAATAATAATGGTGGTCTATGGGAGGGAATTGAATGGGGTGGGCGGCAGCATCAATAGTTTTTGTTGTCGCAAATGTGTTGACATAACGAAAGTTCTTTAAAATACTAAATAAATATAATTGTCCTTTATTTTGTTTTTACTTTATACATTCACTGTTTTGTAATTTTCAATGACTGTCGGCAACTACCAATACAAATACACATACCGACATCTTCAAACACATACGAATAGAACATGAATTTAAAAGCCAACAGAAAGACATTTTTATTTACAGGCTGACAGCACAACAGATAAAAAATTAGTCGTCCGGCTAAGCAATGGAATTTTATTTAAAGTTTTTTTTTTTTTTTTTTTTTTTTTTTGTTAAGGACTAAAAGCGCAAATAGTCTTAAGTTAAAAATATTTTTACAGAAAATTGATTTAAAATAAAAAGGTTTCATTAACAATCTAGAATCTTTTCTTGTCATTTCATTCCTTTCATCTGCGACAAATGTTAAAATGTAAGTAATTTACTACGCAGTGTCTTAATGCTTGATTTGAGAACATGTTCAAATACAAGTAGTAATAATTATAATTAAATAAGTTAAAGATTTAAGACGACTTAAAAAATGTCTTAAGATTAGATCAAATAGCACAGCCAAAAAATTTGCACTAGTTCAATGTGAAATACATTTTTCATGACTTCTAATTTATAAGTGAATGTAAAAATAATGCATGTTTCACCTTAATCGAAAAACTTCATTGTGGGTTGAACTCATGCATTCACTATTTCTTTTGCATGTCTTTTTTTGCTGGGTTTGAAATGATTTTCCAACAGAATGTAAACTTTCATAAAGTTGTCAGATAGTAAATTCGTGGAAATTTCTTTTGAAAATTGTTATTAAATTTTAAAATATTGGGCCGTGTTTTGTTTAATGGACACGTTGTCGTTCCAAGGTTACGACAAGGTTTATGGAGAAGCCTCTTCAGAAATCTTAAGTTTTTTTTAAATAATGATGATTTTTGCAATTAGGTAACTATAGTGGATCAAAAAAAGATTGATTATCCCATTTGTTGCATAGTGTTAGTAAAGGAAAAAATTTGGATTCGATAAGAAAAATATGCTTGCCCACATAACCCTCGCCCTTGAATCAGCACTTGTGTTAACAAAACAATATTTCGAGTGTCCATTAAAATCAAATTTATTTAAAACAAGTAAAAGTGCTATATTCGGCCGTGCCGAATCTTTTATACCCTTCAGAACGTGTAATCATGCAATAACAATTGTTTGTATCACCATTCATTTTATATGAAATACGTACATACATACATATAGAAAACATCCCATTACAGAATTATAAATTGAGTTTACGTGTTTCAAAAAAAAAAAAAAAAAAATATGTATTTAAACAAAAAAAAAAAACAATAAAAAAAATTATAAAATAAAAATTCTTAAAAAAATTAAAAAAAAAAATTTTTTTTAAATTTTTTAAAAAATTAAAAAAAAAAATTACTTAAAAATAATAATAAAAATATAAATAATATATAAAATAAAAAAAAATTTTTTGACTCAACTGGGATTCGATGGCACGTTTATTTTACCAGTATATATATATGTATGTTGTTGTTGTAATTGTGAAAAAAACGAGGTTGTAGTTTTTTGCTCATATCTCAGAAAGTTATAGGGCGATTTTGCTGAATTTCAATAGCGATTCATTCCTGGATATTTCCAAAAGATTGATAAAAATATTTCACCTTTGATACCCAGGTAGAAGCTGAAGAAATTTATTTTTGATTATTACTATTCATAGGTTAATGTTCCATGCATGATCTGTTAAATTTTTTATAAGCTCCAAGTGCGTTTTTTCAAACACAATCAGCGCCTTTCTCATTACCACCCTGTTTAAGTGTACTTTTCTACTACGTTTAAATGGAGAACAACAGGTTCATTCCTGTGAACGTTTACTTTTATGTCTCCGGTTTGGCAAGGCTAATATTAAGCCCGACTTTCAGTAAAAATGCAAAGTTTATTCAATTCAACAACTAAGTATTAAACAATTTCGCACTAACTTTAACTTTGCACTACTTTTAACCTGAGTAAATACTAAAGCAGCTAATACACGGCAGGTTTTTTACATCTGACTTGTAAAATTTATGACCCATATGTAAATCTAAATGTCTGAAAAAATTGCTATTTAACAATCAACCGCCAGATGTTTGCCAATAGCTGATGTCAGTTGGCATGTCAAAACAAAATAAAACAAACCCTAACTCAAATTTTGGCACATGAGTTTGCACACGACAAAGACGTATTTAGAAGAGGGAATTTTAAAGAATCAAATACGAAAAACATGCCGTGTGTTAGCGGCTTAAGCAACACAAAACAGCTATTGTTTTCCGAAGCTAACCGATTAACTTGTTAGCGGCTTAAGTGCCTTTGATTTAAATTTGAGAGTAAAAAGTAATAAATATTAATATAAATTTTCATTAAAAATATTCTTTTTAATTTTGCAAAGAAATTTTAACCAATAATTTAAAAAAAAAATTAAAAAAAATTGTGTTTGATATTTCTGTGGTCGCAAGGAAAAACAAGGTAACTCCATTTTTTTAAAACTCGAGAAAAACGCATTTAAAGTTTTCGACATATTTCACTAGTTTTTTTTTTGAATTCATATTCTAATGTGTGCGCATCAAAAAGAAAACATAATTTTACATCCTGTTGAACATTTTTTTTTTTACCCGTCAGAAGCGAAAATCAAGGTCAGTTACCTGGTTTTTACCTAAAAATGGAGTTACCTGGTTTTTCCTAAAAATTTCATTGTTTGAATTTATTCTTATATTTTATGGAGTTAAGGCAACTTTTCATCGTCTTATGCAAAAAAACATTATTTAAAAGTTAAAAATAAAAAAAATAAATATATATGTATATATTTTTTTTAAATTAATTTTAAATTGTTATCAGAAAAAGTAATGAATTGCGTATTGATTTGAAAATCGAAAATTTTTAATTTCTTAGTTTTTAGTTTGCTGTTAAAAATAAAGGAATTTAGTTAATTTTGTTGTATGTTAATGATACAATTCTAGTTTCAATTATTGTTTACATCAACGATCAATCTCCTAGTGTTTTTCTTTAAGATATAATTGAGTTACCTGATTTTTCCTTAAAACACATGGAGTTACCTTTTTTTTCCTAAAAATTGGTATTTAAGCGATTTTTATTTTGTAGATTACTCTTAAATGTGATACTTTTTCAAAATTTTGATCTGACAGAGTGATGGTAAATCCAAAATCCATCCAATTTCTGGTGTTTTTTCAACTTTTTGGAAAAATGGAGTTACCTTGTTTTTCCTTGCGACCACAGATTTATTAGTAGTTTTAACAAATTGAACAATAAGCACCGCTACCAAAAATAGTTATTTTGTGCAGCCATCGGCTTATCTAGAGATCAAGGCCTTTAGTGAAGCCTAATACTATACGAGGCAAAGAATTCAAAATGTCTGTTGGAAAAATAACACTAGACTTTAAAAAACGTAATCTCCTTGTGGACAGTGCCGAACAATAGTAGAGGTAGGGCTCCGCGATCTCATTATCCATATCGCGAAACCGGTACGTCACTATATTCGACATGGCAGTTTTATTTAAATGGTATTTGAGATTGCAATGTCAGGTTAATAATAATAATAATATTCTCAGGTTTTTCCTGTCCCGTAAGAGAAGTCTCTTAGATTTAGCTCTTAAGGGCATAACTTTGACCCTAAGCTATTCGCTAGCAAAAAGCGAACTCATCGTCAAAGGGGGCGAATATTTCACTCTTAATAAAGGGTCCGCCATCTAACGTTTGTTTTTTCAACTAGTGCTTATGTCGTGAATGGTAACACTTAGCACATGTCTGATTTGACAGATAATTAGTTTTATCCTTCCGCTGAACGAATATACGCTTGAACAACGCTGGGAAATATTGCGACATTACTTTGGCCGATTTTGCCAAAAAAATCATCTTTTCAGATGAAGCTCATTTTGGTCTTGGTCCGATACACCCAAAACGAGACACTGTTTGGTGCGGATTTTTGTCCAGAGGTATAATTGGGCCATTTTTCTTCGAAAATGAGCAAGGAGTGGCCGTAGTCAATGGCGATCGCTATCGGGCCATGTTGAACGAATTTTTGTTCACAAAAATTAAAGAGGAGGATATTGGCAACACAGCCGAAGCTACACTTTTTTTTATAGCATTTTCAAAAAAAAAGTTATTTGGCGGACCATTTATTATAAGGAGACACACAACAAAAATACTACGGGCCAATCATTAGATAGCTCCTTCCACAGTTGACAATACGATCATTATGTTCATGGCTCTCGTGACCCGGAATCCAAGGCAGTATAACACAATAGTGAATGCCAAGGCGATTTAGAACGTCAATACCACCAAAACCGAGAAAAAGCTATAAAGCTCTGGGCTATCCGCTAAATAAATGTGGGCTTTCCCCAATTATCAGCCTGAAATATCGATGGGTATTTACTTTGTTTTGCTATAATTTAAATCAGAATTAATATTAAAAAATTTTAAGAGATTACAACAAATTAAAAACTTTTTGAAAACATATGTAGTCTTTCCATTGTGTGTTTTACCATAAAACATAAAATAACAAAACAAAACTGTTAGACAAACAAACATATTTATTCCAAAATATTTCAAACAATATAAAGCCATAAACAACGTAGAAGAAGAAAAAAATTAAATATATTACGTGCTGTCTGCCATATTTTGTATGCCTTTTGTATATGCAGCGGCAAATGTGTTTCTTAGCAATAATAGGGTGGCCACAATTGTTTTCCACATCTCTTTATATTAAAAGCTTATTTCGGCCGTCTATAATATCGGCCCTTCTTTTATTTTTATCTATAACGCAAAGTTTAATAAAATAGTAGAGCATGCGAAGAAGTGGATGAGACTTTGGTACACCACCTCTGTCATTGTCTTGCGTTTGGGTATAGTAGGCGCGAGAATTTTACAGTGGATACTATGCCGAACTTGGGATACCTGGGGAACTCGAACTGGAGATCGATAAGGAGTTACATTGAGCGGACTGGGTTCTTAGACTAGTCCGTTATTTATGGGAAATTATGTTTATGGTTTTTGTTTGGGAATTGCGTTTTCCATATGGAGCGCACAACATGCCAACTGGGCATAAGTGTATACCTGTCATGGGTTTGGGCTTTTAATGCCCCTCCTTTTCAATCTAACCTAAGTTTAATTCAACTGTATCAATTTTTAAGTGGATTTAAGGTCCATGGTCCATAAATATAATTCTTTTCAATGAAACGTTAAATTTATTGTAGTCAGCAAATACTAATGCAATTTTTTCCGTAAATGCTTGAGAAAATTTTGGCTGCAATCTGGTAGAAGATGTACTGAGAAATCAAAATTTAAAAAGCAAATTTTTAATTTTTTTTTAAAGCTCTGTAAAACTTGAAAATTGTTAAAAAAAAACAACGAAAAGTGAACTAAAAAATGCTGGTCTTCAAGACTTCGATTGTTGCTGGCTTATAAGCAAAAACCTGTAAATGCACACAGGAAATAATAGAAAGATACAAATTGAAGGACAGCTAATAGATTAAATTTTTTAAACCAACTCATCAAAAAATGTTGTCGACTGCACCAGCATATAAAGCGCAACAAATGGTGTATATTTGCGGTTGTAATAAATTCTGTTGGTTGATCTCAATACATGTGCGTAAATTTTTGTTTCTTTCAAACACGTTAATCCATAAATTAATCTTATCGCTAAACACAATTTTAATATAAAGCATTGGTGCAACGCATCATCCTAAAAATTTAATACTAGTCTGTACCCGCGACTTTGTTTGCATGGTTATCGGCACGAAACTAGCCTCTTTATGTTATTATTCAGGTTGTTATACAGGATATCTGGTGGCAAATTAATATTTTTAAATAGGATTATTAAAAAAAATAATATTCGGAGGGAGGGTAGCGTCATTAGAATTATCGATTGTGCGGATATGTCAGTCACGATGTCGCAGTGGTCGAGTGATCATCGCACGTTCGCTGTGGAGAAATTTTTTAAGAGTAATGATTTTTATGAAATTGCCCGTCGACAATTTTGTTCAATGTTCGGTAGTCGGCAAATACGTGATGGATTGAGTGAAAAATTTAATTCGTTCGGGGGTCCTGAGATTCTATTCAACTGCTTCGGCTATGATCGATCTTAAAGGACTCCCGAAAACATTGAACTGGTTGAAAGCAGTTTAGGTGAAAATCTGCGACTCTCAATACAGAAAAGAGCAGCCTCACTGGGACTTTCAAGAGCAATTTTTCATGAAATTTAAAAAAAAGGATTTGAAGTTCTATCCTTTAAAAATTCAAATCGCTTAAGAACTGAAAGAGTGTGACTTTGATTTATGCGACAATTTTTTGTGAGATGATTTTTGAGCGTTTTCGTACTGTAAATCCCATTTTTTTAAGCGACGAGGCTTATTTTCACTTAAACGGCCACGGCAACAAGCAAAACTATCGCTACTGGTCTCCAAAAACCCTCAACCATCGATTGAAAAATTAAAAACTTTTAGATTGCCCCAGGGTAACTGTTTCATGTGTCTTATCCTCGTATGAGTTAATTAAACCATTATTTTTCTCGAAAATTCTTGAGGCCTGACAAGGAATATCAACGGTGAACATTATCGACGCATGACTACGGAATTATTTTTGCCAAACCTGCCAGCTCAACCATTGTACTCTTCGCACACGTGGTTAAAACAGAATGGGGCGACCTCAAACACAGCCAGAGCTTCGATGAATTCGCTTCGGGAAAATTTCCCCCAAAAACTGATCAGTCGCTTTGGGCACATCCCATGACTGCAGAGGTCGCGCAAACTAACCCCCATGGATTTTTTTATGGTACTACCACAAATGACAAATCCCCAATCCCTTGTGGCTTTAAAGGAAAAAATTCGTAGAGAAATCAGCTCAATTTAACCAAGTTTACTGCAGCGTGTGGCGCAGAACACAAGGCTCCGTTTTGATCAGTGTGTTCAACTCGACGATGACATACTCTTAAAACAATAAAATCCGTATTTCCATTCTATCGTTCAATGCTCTTAACATTCTTTCAGAATAGTACTTCTGCAGACGACGTTGGATGATTATATTTTTTTCGCGAGTACGAGTAAATTTTAGATACTCAAAACCTTTGACCAACTGACTAACTGAATAACAAAAAAATTGTTTATTGCATTATTTCGCGAATTCGCCTAATTATTGTGATAAAAGGTAGCCTAGGTGTTAATCTAGGCTGTTATCTTTCAGTGTGCCAATTTTCGTTTAGTTCCGTTCAGCCGGAATTCATATTTATTTTATTAGTTGGATGCATATAAAATTAACTTAGTCATAATGATTTTATGTAGGTGTATGTAGAGTTTTTTGAGCAGCTGTATGTAGTACATCTAATTTGCTAGCCATACTTCTGGGTCCAGTAATTGAAATTTTTTTTCACAAAAATCTTCCATCGCAGTAGAGATAAACAGTTTTGTTTATTGTCCGAACCTTTTTATAAAAACACTTAAGTTTTGGGTTTTTATTTCTTATTAAATCAGTTTTTATTTATATTTTTTGGTTATAACAATAGTTTATTTTATACATTTAATATATTTTAAATATATTTTAAATATGTACATATTTATTAAAAATAATAGTTTTGTTTTAATTATGCGGGTGCATTAATTCCTTTCTATGACAAAATCACTACTGAATCAACTTTTTGTAAAGACTTCTTCTTTACGAGTTTATAGAAAACAACTGTTCATGACTGTGCATGATATTTGGGAATGCAGAATCATGATTGCTTAGCAACAGTTGAATTATTAACAAATTATAACGCCTGGTATTTTAAGCATACAGAATCATGATCACTTACTTTTACATTTACATCGTTCGTATGTAAGAAAGAAAACAAGATTGTGCATGCTCAATTACGCTTAGCAACACATACCAAAATAAAACCGGTTATTAATGATTATTGCTACTTATCTTACGTACACATTTTATGTATGTAAGAAAGTAAACATTATTGAACGTATTTGTTGTAACTAAGCAACAAGTGACCAGCAATATAATTAAATTAAACCACAATATAAAGTACTGGGCATTCATAAATATTATTAATGTTTGTTGTTGTGAGAACAATGTACATATATATAATTAATAGGGGTATTCATACGTATATGCATATAACTCCCCCATCGTTAGATTGATGCTACGAGGAAATCTTTTTGTAAAATAAATGTTTTTTCAATATATAAAAAAAGCTTAATTAAGATTAAATCAAGTGTTAAATTAATTATGTATATTAAAATTTATAATAATATGATATTCTAACTATAAAATTATAATTTATAGCATTATTATATATTATGTAATTATATAAAATTATCGTTTTTTGAAATCAACAATTCTTTAAGCAGAAAATATGCAAATGAAAGAAATATGCAAATTGAAGAAAAGGAAACTTAAAATTTTTCTAATATGTGCTTATATATACATGATACATAATACTGATAGAGATACAATATAAAAGAAAAAAAAACGTACTAAAACAATGTAAATTTACTTCATTTTTCAAATTTAACTTAATTTTAACTTCTTAATTGTGTTCGTACTACATTTTATTTTAGTATCAGAAATATAATTAATATATTATAATTAGTTTATTTTTATATTTCCTTTGATTTTTTTTGTCTTTTACCGAACAAATATCAATAAAATTGTACTTGATAATTGTGATATAAACATACATATGTATGTAAGTACGTATATGTGTAGTACTATTTTATATAAAAAAGAAAGTATTCGTATAATATGTATATTGTATGTATATAAAATTATGATTTGTTATATTACTATTATAATAATTATTATCTACAAGGATAATTTTATTTCTTAAAAGATTTATATACTTTTAAATTATGTTTAACGTTTCCTTTTCCTTTTAATGTGCGATTTATAATATTTATGTCCCGTTTGGGTTTGAACATGATTGTCGTCAAATTTTTCTACATAGATTTTCCTAAACTTCGCATGGTTTTTTCCCCCTCTGTCAGTTTTTAAATAAATTTCACCTGTTTGAAGTTCACAATCCTCACGATTTTCATTTAATTTCGAGTTATAAGTTTCCTTAGTTTTTAAAATTTTCTCTCTTATCACTGGATAATCATCCACTTTTATTACACCATTCTGAAAATCTACAGGTCTACATCCTATAGTGGAGTGAATAGTATTATTATAGAACATGATTACCTTATAAATTTTCTCTTCTACGCTGTCAGTTTCCCTATCAGGATCATGCCTTAATAAACGAATATGCTCGTTCATGGTGTTGTGCAGACGTTCTACATCCGCATTTGACGTATGATTGTTATTCGAAATAAAATGAATTTGTATATTCTTCTGCCTCAAAAATTCCATCAATGGTAGTGCTTTAAAGCCAAGCTCATTATCGGTTACAATTTTTCTTATATTTCCCACTATGCTTAGATACTGAATAAGGGCCTTCTTAAATTCTACCCAAGATCTATTCTGGATCTTTATTGCTTGAGCAAATTTGGAAAATTTATCAATAATTGTTAAAAATAAGTTTTTCTGTAAACTATAAAAAACATCTATATGGACCACTTGTCCAGGTCTATCAGGTGTCTCGGTTATCATAAACTTTTGTTTAATTGGGTTACGATCATACTTTTCCAGCTTGCAGATATGACAATTATTTATAAATTGCTGAACTCTAAGTTTTAGTTTTGGGTGAAAGATTTTCACTTTTAGCTGCTCAAAGTTTTCGTTTATTCCCCGATGGTTATTTCTCAAATGTTCGTTTTCAATATACCTATAAAGATCGTTTTCGTCTACAATATCCTGAAGAAAACTTTCACATCTGACAATTTTAAAATGAGAATTTTCTGAAAAGTATTTATTAAATGTTTTCTTAAAAATATCGAACAAAGAGCTATCATTAATAAAAATAGCGTTAACCCTGGAAGGATGAAAATGATCTCTAATTATGGCTATTATATCACTTTCATTAATAAGATTCGTTGTTATAATCTTCCTAGATTTTTTAAATATTGGGATGTTTACAATTTTCATAGAGTTATGATTAGATTTTTCAATTACAATTTGGTATCTATACAAGTTAAGTGGAGATTTGCTAGTCGCTATCGTGTTGCTCTGACGATTTTGAATTAAATTTATTTGAGGTTGTAAACGGGACAGCGCATCTGCGTTTCCATTTTTTATTCCACGTTTATAAATAATATCGTAATCATACTCTTCCAGTTTTAGACGCCATCTTACCAATTTTGAATTGGGTTCTTTGATTGAAAACAGCCATTGCAGTGGTTGGTGATCAGTTTTGATAACGAATTTTCTCCCAAAAAGATATGGCCGAAAATATGTCACAGCCCATACTACAGCTAGCAGTTCCTTTTCAATTGTACTATAATTTATCTCATGCTGATTTAAAGTTCGACTAGCATAGCAAATTGGGTGGTTTTCCTGAGAAAGTACGGCACCTAGTGCAAAATTACTAGCATCAGTGTTCAGAACAAATTGTTTATTAAAATCGGGATATATCAATATTGGGTCGTTAACAAGAATTTTCTTTAAGGTCTGAAAACTTTCCAAGTATTCTGAGTCATTTAAGTTAATTCTGGCGTCCTTTTTAAGATATTTCGTCATCGGTCTAGCTATTCTGGAATAATCCCTTATGAATTTTCGGTAGTATCCACTAAGGCCTAAAAATTGCTTTATCTGTTTCTGTGTCTTTGGAAGCGGATAGTTGACCACGCATTCGACTGTCTTAGGGTTTGGCTTTATACCATTTCGCGTGACAATATGACCTAAAAATTCAGTCTCTTTCTGGAAAAAATTACACTTATCTAATTGGATCTTTAAATTAGCTCCTTCAAGTTTACTAAATACCTTGCTTAACGCATTAACGTGTTCTTGAAGAGATGTTGAATATACGATGATATCATCCAAATAAACTAAACAGACCTTATTGATAAGATCACCTAATATATTATTCATAAGTCTTTGGAAGGTGGCTGGTGCCGTTTTAAGACCAAAAGGCATTCTCAAGAATTCGTAATGTCCTCCTTCGACCGAGAAGGCTGTTTTATGTATATCTCTTGGGTCAATTTCCACTTGGTGAAAGCCTTTAGCCAGGTCCAATGTAGAAAAGTACATACATCTACCGAGTTTGTCGAGAATTTCCTCTATATTAGGAATGGGAAATCGGTCGTCTATGGTATTTTCGTTTAATTTCCGGTAGTCAACTACTAAGCGCCACTTTTTAGAACCACTTACGTCGTCCTTCTTCGGTACTATCCATATTGGAGCAGAGTATGGGGATTTTGATGGTCGTATTATTCCGGAATTTAGCATTTCATTAATTTGTCTTCGCACTTCATCTTTATGTACATACGGATATCTGTATGTTTTCGAAAATATTGGTACCTCATCCCTAGTATTTATTCTGTGCCTTATGACACTAGTAAATGATAAATTAGAATTTGTTTCATAAAATAACTTGCTAAAATTGTCCAAAATAACTTTGAGATTGTTTTTCTCCTCAAAGTTCAAGTGTTCTGTTCTTGTCCTATTAAACAAAGTACCTTCCCAATTTTTATCTTGTGATAATTTTTCATCCACTAGATAATAATTTTCCATTGTCACTGGCCACGAAATTTTCTCCGTTAGATGTATTACATCCATACAATCTGCATTTGTCTGCAGCTCGACTTTAAAATTATTTGCATTAAAAACACCTTCGTTTACAATAATTCCTCCAGAATTGTCACGAAGCTCCCTAATGTGTATTAATCCATTTTTAACAGGGGTAATTAATTTAATATTATTCAATTTAGGAAATAATAAGGGTATGGTTCTACCATTCACTCTCAATTGTTTTCTATTGAAGTCTATAACCGCGTCATAAGTTCTAAGAATGTCGTTGCCAATTATCCCATCATAACTATTATGAAATTTATATTCTATTAAGAACATTGTATTATTCGTATTTCCAAGTTCAGAGAATAATGGGATCTTGTACCTGGTATTAGTAAATATTTCACCTTGTAATGTTTTCAAGGTCATGGTTTTAGAATTAATCTTCCATTTTGGATCGCATACCCCAGGATTTACAATGGAATGAGTAGCACCCGTATCTACGATAAATTTAAATTTTTTCTTAATCACTATATAAGGTAACTCTCCGGAGAGGCCAGAAAATGAAAATTTTGGCCTGTGGGAATATTATTCGTGGTTGTCGGTTGACCTGTCTCTTGAAGTCCGTGAGAAAATTTTAATTGATCCTCCTGTGTTGTTGAAAAACTAGTTACCGGAGGATTTTGTAGTCTACCTAATTCCCTAGCTTCTACTACAGGTTGTATGTTACTTAAATGTTGGTTTGGATATAAGTTATTACTGTCATTAGGAAATTTGTAGGAATAAACTGGGGTTCCAAAATTACGAACCATATTGATATCCATGGGTTCCGAAACTTGTCTATAATAAGAATTTTGATTCTGAGTTGTTCCAGGAAAATTGTAGCCACTATTGTAGTTATTTCTAGGGGTAAAGTTTTTGTTTCCCTGCTGGTTTTCAAAAGTATTCCTAGGTCTTGAGATATTATTTCCGTTATCAAAATTATTAAACCTATCCACATGGTTCCTATAATTATTATTATTGGGTCTATTATTAAAATTTCCATTACTGGAAATGTAAGAGTCTCTGTTACCATTCTTATTCGCTTCAAAGCGTCGATTACCATTATTGTCCTTGCCTCCAGCATGAGAGCGATTTCTTCCCCTGTTATCGATGTTACCATTTAAATTGTTCCTATCGTTGTTAACGTACCCTGATGTAAACAAAATATTCATAGCCTCCTCGAGAGTACTCGGATTTCTACACGCTAACACAGTTTTCATTGGCTCTGGCATTTTCTGTTTGAAAATGTTAAGAGCAGTTCTCACATTATTGCAAGCAATGCGCTCACTTTGTAGACACACTCCCAGGTCAGAAACAGTCTTGTTATTGAGGCTTCTAAGTCTATTTTTAATTTCATTGTAGAAATCGACGACACCTGTTTTGAAAACCGTGGATCGAAGCTTATCGTACAATTCCTCAGTACTCTGATACTCTCCGAAATAATTAATCAAAATTGTCTTAATTTCGTCCCAAGTATGAGCATGAAAATTAATTTCAATTGCCTCCTTAGCACTACCTTTAAATTTGCTCTTAATAAAATCCAGAAAAAGTAGTTGGGAAGATTGATCATATTGGGAAAAGAGAGGGTTGATTTTATCAACAAGAGAAATAAAGGTATATAAATCTTGCCTATCGCCTGAAAATTCCGGTAATCTCTCTATAAACCTAAGAGGGTCCAAAGAAATTGGAATGAAGGGAATATTTTGTTGTTCCTGAGCCATATTGCATAAAAAGAAGGGTGGGGGAAAATATTGAAATTTATCGGACTAAAATAAATGATTCTAACAGTTAAAATTAATTAAAAGAAAAAGGAGAACGTAAAAAAAAATTTTATTTTGACTTCCAAATTGTATATAGATTTATGTATTGTATGTATACACCTACATATGTATGTGCATGTAACATCAAATAAATTAAACAGGTATTATTGTATTAATACTAGATTTATAACAAAATATTTTAAACTAACACTTATGTATGAATTTATTTATACTTAAATTATTTTCAGCTCTATTGTTTTCAGTTGATGAATTTTTCCAGTGGTGTCTCAATTTCTTTATCTACTTTGTGTAGGGGTCTCCAGAATTTTCTTCACTTTCTCGATTTTGATTAAAAAGTAATATTTTCTTATTTTGTTTATTGGACAAATATTTTCCCACTTGTATAGAGTTTGTTTTAATTTAAAGGGTATTTCAGTTTAAAACCCTTTCGTATTTTTATAAAAATTTTTTTTGTTTAGTTTTAGATTTTAGGTTTAATTGAGTTTGTCTTACTTTTTATTGATTTTTATCACCAATATTATGTATATTCAGGTAAAAAATAACGTTGTATATTCAAAGAAGTTAGTTTTGCACTTTAGAATTTTTGTGTACATTATGCAAGTACAATATTCGTTTATATGTATTGTTTTAAGGATTCACGTCCTTTTATATGTATGTATATAACACTTATTTATATATTTATTTTTTAAAATTCAACTTTCTTTTTATTAAAATTGTACTTTTTGAGCAATATTCACATTTAAAATTGTAATTATTCGATTGCCCATAAGGACATTGAAATGTCTAGTATCTTTTATATTTAATTTTCACTTAAATATAAAGTTAAAGGATACTTGGGCAATCCTACCGACTGCGCCAGTTTTGTTTATTGTCCGAACCTTTTTATAAAAACACTTAAGTTTTGGGTTTTTATTTCTTATTAAATCAGTTTTTATTTATATTTTTTGGTTATAACAATAGTTTATTTTATACATTTAATATATTTTAAATATATTTTAAATATGTACATATTTATTAAAAATAATAGTTTTGTTTTAATTATGCGGGTGCATTAATTCCTTTCTATGACAAAATCACTACTGAATCAACTTTTTGTAAAGACTTCTTCTTTACGAGTTTATAGAAAACAACTGTTCATGACTGTGCATGATATTTGGGAATGCAGAATCATGATTGCTTAGCAACAGTTGAATTATTAACAAATTATAACGCCTGGTATTTTAAGCATACAGAATCATGATCACTTACTTTTACATTTACATCGTTCGTATGTAAGAAAGAAAACAAGATTGTGCATGCTCAATTACGCTTAGCAACACATACCAAAATAAAACCGGTTATTAATGATTATTGCTACTTATCTTACGTACACATTTTATGTATGTAAGAAAGTAAACATTATTGAACGTATTTGTTGTAACTAAGCAACAAGTGACCAGCAATATAATTAAATTAAACCACAATATAAAGTACTGGGCATTCATAAATATTATTAATGTTTGTTGTTGTGAGAACAATGTACATATATATAATTAATAGGGGTATTCATACGTATATGCATATAACTATAAACCTCGCAACTTTCCAATGTCATAAGGACATTATGAAAATACATAAAACACGTTGTTTTATGTTTTCACACTACAGCAATGCCTTTTCTTTAAAAATTTAACATGAAAAAACAAAACCACAAAAGCGAATAAAAAAGAAACTTCACACAAAAAAGTGAAATACAAAAACAGAAAGAAAAAAAAATACCCCCTAGTTAGCATTTTGGCAATAACTGCTGCTGTTTGCACTTGCCATAAACACCATTGTGTTGTAGAAATTTAAAACTTGCCAATACTAGCAGATACAAGAAAAAAAAAAAAAAACTACCAAAACGTGGTTAAAGATACAAATGAAGTTGCAAATCTTCTCCAAAAGAAAACAACTCAAACAAATATGTACATCCAAATGTAAAGAGATAGAGTCATAACTATTGTTGTGACTGGACAGTGTTCTTTGGAAAATGAAAATTCTGTATCTTAATAAAATGCTCATTTGAAACTTAAAACCCTCTCAACTTTAAGTTAAAAAATGTAGAAATAAACATTTATTTAAAATACAAAAACGTTCAGGGGAGCACACACTGTTATTGGTATGGTTCTCAATTCATTTCTTTGATATGTAGTTGAACATATTGGACAGTTTTAGAAATTCAAAGCACGTTTATGATACTTAACATAAACTAGTATTTATCCCTATCGGTACGGGTAATACAGCAATAAGATTGACTTTGCATGCATCAAAATAAAATCGAGGGTTAATACACTTTTTTTTGGATGAATTAAGAGTGTGCTAAATGTCAATGAGATGGTGCTGTTCTATTTCTTAGAAAATTAGCGAAATAATCTATTTGAAGTTTTATATTTTAAAAGATTGAACGTTTTTGAAAAAAATTTGATAAAAAATTATTGTTTTTTAAGAAGAAGACACTTAATTAAATTGTTAACTATTTTAAACAATTGTGCTAATGGAAACAAAATCATATTTGATTTAGTTTAGGTAATTAAACTTCAAATGCTGAAAAGCAGTAGTCGTTTGCCAAGTTCCATTTTAGGTTAAGTTCGGTTAGGTTATGTTAGGTTAAGTAAGCTTAGGTTGAAAAGGCAGGCTTTAAAAGCCAGATCCTATGACAGGTATACAAGCCTAAATTTTCATGTTGTGCGCTCTAAAGCAATGAAAACTTCCCTACTAGAACTACAATACCAAACTTATATATTGCGATTAGGTCAGGAACCCAGTCCCTTCAATGTAATTCGTTAGGTATTTCCAATTTAAATTCTTAAGCTATTTGAAGTTCGGCAGCCTCTTATTCGCATGCTGTACATGTAGCTTCTTTTCAACAGACCCATGCCAGCTAGATGATTTTTCAGATCCGTGTGCCTGTTACTACACTAAAAAATCTTTTTAGTGTAAGTCTACTCAGTTTAAGAATCTCCTTCAATTTCTCCAGATTTTGGTCACTCCATAGTATGTTCGTTACTTTAACGATAGCACTGTTTGGCCAGTTTCTGACATCACTAACATCCCTCACACATGTAGGCGCGCCAAAGCCGCGATTTAAAAGGTTTTTGTGTCAGATATAAAAACTAGCTTTTTTTTCGATAAAATAAACAACAACAAATTTATTGTCGTTTAGATAACAATAACAACTGTCGTTAAAATATGCTACTGAATACCGAAATAGATAAAATTGTTGTTAACTTTTTTTTAACGACACGATTATCGTTAAAATAATCGCACTACTGGTATATCCATAGTATCTTTAAATGTTCACAATTTGCATGCCAGCTTAGTTTACTCTTGCACATTTCTTGGACGTTCCAAAATCAACTCTTTCGTTCATAAGTGTTTAGTGTTCGTAAATATACGAATCGTAGCTTCGTTATCAATCACCTTAATATGTTGAATGCTTTCCGCGATTGCCATAGTCTCAGTCTGGAAAAGTTTTATAAACCCATTTCACTTTGTTCACCAATCCTTGATCCGTCTGTATAAAGATCGCTGTGTTGGGTATTTCTTACTCTAATTACTTTATCCTCTTCTCCCTCCTCTAATATGATGGTGATACAGTTAATAACTGTCTAGTACCACAGGAAAGTCTGTATATTGTAAGTATAATAGAATGAGAAGAAACTCTTAGTGTAATGTCTTACTGAGAAGTAAGAAAAATAAGCGAAAGTCATTAAAATAATTTTCGTTGTAATTTAAAAAAGATATTGAAAAAGCTTACCCATATTTATTACAGGATAGTAGAAATAAACATAAAATAGACCTTCATAGAAAGCTTTTATAGCACTGCAGTGAAAACGTGCTCCTTCTTTTTAAAGATAATGATTTCAAATGAGAATTCGTCATATAGAAATCATCCATCATTTAAGCAGGTCATAGACAGTGTGTAGTTCTGCCTGAATTTCAGGCACGAAGTATTTCATTTACATTTACACGGAAATATATTTATTTTTATTATTACTGGGAAGCTTTTTCACCTAAAGGAAACTTTTTTAAAGTAAAATATTTTTGACTTTCATCAGCTTTGTCTGGAAAAAAGAAACTAAAACTAAGATTGTGTTCTGCTTTCGATTTGTGGATCTTGGCAGAACGTTTAAAATTATAATTCCCTCCAGAAGTCAGTGGGATAGAAATAGTTGACAGGAGGATCTATACGTTTGGTTCTAAGATGGGCCGCCGGGTGGTTGCATCCGGTATCTTCTCTGACAAACTAGGACTTGGGATCTAGATTTTTGATATTATTCGCTATCTGGGTGGCATGCTAGTTAATGAATAACAAGAATATTCACGGGAATATTGTTATTTTTGTTGATAGTCAAATGGCAGTTTTGTCACCTAGGTCATACAGTACCATGTCTAAATTAGTAGGCCAATGCAGAATAAGTTGTCAAGGCATAGCCAGCTAAGCCGAGCCAGGGTTCCTGCACACAGCGGTTACTTTAACAATGTGCAGAGTTACCAAGTTTTTGTGGTCCTCTTTCGAGTTGACTTCGGAATGACATCTCAAAGTTGCTGGCAGTACTGAAAGGTCAGTGGATGTTAGAAAAATATGCAAACCGACTCATACTTCCTATGATGGACCATTGACCAGCTAAACAGACTATAAGAGGGAATCGGTTTTCCACCTTCTTTGCGAAAGTCCTGCCCTGGCTGCCACTTTCTTTGCAAAAGTCCTGGCCTGGCTGCCAAAAGACAGAAAATCCTAGGCAAACATATGTATATTGGATAAGCTCTTTGAGGTCAAATTGAACAATCTGCTGAAATACATTACGGCTACGTGGTTCTCTAGTATATCCCTCTCGGACTGATTCCAAGAGACATCTTATCTGACGAGTAATGTGGTGTTGTCAAAACGGTCATACAGACTACACTTGACAGTTCGCGAAAGGTGAGTTACCTTTATAACCAACCAATCAACTAAAGATTGTGTTTCCTTTTTGAAGGAGGAATAGAAAGAAGAAAAAACCCGATAAAAGATAGAAGAGATAGACATCTTTATTGTTGGATGTAATGTGTTGGAAAAAATTTTGGTGAATTTTTAAAACGCCATCTATACGTAAATTCTTATTTAATTATAAAGAATTGACTTCCAATTAATCATTCAATAATATTTATTCTTTTGGGGGGGTTTAGCTGGTTTATACACAGAAAAAAATACGATATTAATATACAATTACGAAATTAATATTAATAATTAAAAAATTGCTTAATTTTGCTCCAATCATCAAAATGATACTATTAATTAAATGAAAATTAATAGTTTTAATTGAAAAAATATTGCGAAAAATATCAATTAAAACAGTATTAAAAAATTAATTAAAATTTCCATAATTTTCAAAAATTATTTTAATTAATTTAATCATGTCTATATTTGAGATTTGGTAATTATATAATAAAATCATTTATTATATCAATAACAAAAATTATTTACTGCTTGTTCAACGATGACGAAAAAAATCCCAAGCGAACTTTCATTCGTACAAATATATTGAAAACAACAACAACAACAACAACAAAAACTAAAAATTTGTTTTTGTTTTCAACGTATTTGTACAAATTAAATTTCGTTTGGGTTTTCTTTCGACATCGTTGAACAGGCAGTTAACCTGTTTAGAAAAAAAAATAAATATATTTTTTTGATATTTATATATTCTTAATATACATATATGGTACATATGAATCTATGTTTTTAAATACATTTCGTTTCTTATATAAAAATAACTTAGCATAAGAAGTAGGGTTCCATAAGTAGACATACTACACCATATCGAAAGCCGGAGATCCAAAAATAACTGGTAGCATCAACAACCTAGATATAAAGAATATTAACCGGTAAAAAGGCTTGATCAGACAGAGTGAAGAAATTCAACAAACTTACCTACTAAAATGAGAATTCTGAGGAATATAAGGGGATACAATAATTATTGGATTTGGGCACATCTACAATGAAACTGAGACCATTTATTATATTAAAAACTGAACATATTTTTATATACTTTCACTTACCAGAACTTTTTCATGCAGATTGTTAACTATTTTTTATTATTCTGCTCCTTGAATAATAATTATATTAAATTTATTCTAAGAAATTCAAATTTCAAAAAATTTCATTTAAAATAACATTTTTTATTTATTTTATTCAACTGACAGAAATCTCTTTGTTTTTTGAAAATATTTAATATCAATTAAAGAAATTAATTTAGTTAATGAAAAATATAATTAGAATTTGAAAACAAATCAAAAAGTCAATTAATTAAACAAATTGAAGGAATATTTTTTTCTGTGTATGTATATACACAAAATTAAAAAATCTATATATATAAAACAGGATGTATGTATGTATGGAACGTATGGATTCCAAAACGGCTGGGCCGATTTTCATGAAATTTTCAGGGAATCTGTGACACTGCGAAGTCTGATTTTTGATTTTCGGTCTGCGGGCGGAGGGGCGTGGCAAAATCCAATTTTCATATTGCACCACCAATGACATATACATATATTTATTTTGTTAGTTCTTTTTTATTTTTTTTTAAAGCCTTTGTCATGTTTTTCTAAACGAGATATCAAACTCTTAAATTGATTCTGTAGTTCCGAAGATATTTACAAAAAACCTATGTTAATAATGATCGAACACCAAAATGTTAAAACTTACGAAATGTTGCATTCAAAGATCCGAGTTTTCGGTTTATTTACAAAAAATATTTACAGCTCAATGAGATTTTTGGATTCATTGCAACCACCCGGAATGCCTTCGCATGTACTAACATTAAAGGTTAGATCACCGGTACTTCTTATTCGCAACTTAAACGCACAATAAAATTTCCAATTTGCCTTTAATACATGCGTTTCTTTTTTGATTGAGCCCATATCTACACCATGTGTAAGTTATTCTGTAAAAAAAAAACTTTATGAGAGGTATTCCATGGATTTTTCTTTGAAGGCCGTAAATTTCGTTAAAAGCTCAATTTAAATCGTGTGGTAATACAACACTAATGTTTGCTTACATCCAAATAATTATCATTGAATTCTTATATAAATTTTTTAACGGCATTATTATTACTATAAGCTTTCATGGAACGTTCTCTAACCACTAAAGATACATTCATCACCCCTTTATTAAAATAATTTGGAATTTTGGTAATAAAATTGTTTCAAAACTTTTATATTCAAATTCTTTAAGTCGATATTATGTTTGGCTATTAAAGTGGAGTAAAAATGCTGGCGCAAACAGGCACGTTTTTTCTATTACCAATTGCAATATTAAAATACATAAAAAAGAGCGAACCAATACAGCACGTGCATCTAACATCAGGTTAATGTTAGATTTTTTTATGAATTTATTTTATGCACTTGTATGTGTGTTACATTACCCTGCAATTTTTGAGGTATAAACGTAAACATTTGTGGGGGCAAGAAACCCGCAAGGAACGTTTTCAAAAAGCTTGCCTTAAGCGACAAAATAATAAAGATTCAACAGGGTGTCAGTGTTTAATTAAATACAACTACCGATAATAGTTAGCCGTCATACTTATGTGTGTTCTATTAGCCCTGATAGCATTCCCCCATGGTACAGAGTTCCTGGTGGAATCGTTCTGTCTTTTCTTCACTTAATTCTCTAAGTCCAGGTGGCTATAAAGAAGGTGCAAGTTGCTGCTCATGCTACATCCAAACCTTTGAAAGTTACTCCTCATTGGTTCGACGTGTTAGGAAAATTAAGAACTTTTCTTGTTTCTCAAAAAAATAAAATCTAACTAGCCAAACAAACTCATCCTATGCCGTTTTCTCGATCTCTGTCATAGTATACAAAAATGTAAGACTTTTATTAAAATTCTTATAATGTAGCCCGTCAAATATTTCAGCTTTTATCTTTTATACACTCAATTTTGGTAGCTGTTGAATAGGAAACGTAAATTATTTCTAGTTTTGACAAGACATTTTACAAATCTTTTTAGTTTTCTATGTAACAGATGTAATATTTTACGTTTTCTTGATACTTAATGTAGGCTATTCACGTCCTGTTGTCCTGTAACAAGCTCATTTTAGACTATGTTTTGCTAAGTCTGCGAGTATCGTAATACTCACTAGAAATGTAAATTTAGAATCCCGTTGCAGCTCTTAAACCAGGTACTTTACAAATACGAAATAATTCTTTTTCAACAAATATTGGAGAGAATTGTATTCTCTTGTGGGGTAATAAGAAATTTTTGTTTCTTCTGTTACTGAGTTTTTTTGTTTAAGCTTAGCAGCTAAAATTCAGAAGCAGCCTTTGCTTGTCCCAGATCTTTGTCGTTCAAATTGTTTTGACGCTACCAGGTCACACTGTCACTATTGTCAGTTTTCGCTTTAAAAAGTGCAGCTTTAGCTTGAGGTTTAAGTGTTATTATATGACACAAAACACTTCCGCATGAAATGATATTACCATTTGGATCGACGTTTTCGGTTAATGCCAGTTGTATTCACCAAACGAAAATAATACCTGTCATGGTGGTTTAAGACTTTAGTCCACATCATAGCGGTTTCGTGCCTAAAATTATTCCCTTTATTATTTTTCTACAAAACGTAGAAACTTTAAACACGCTTTTCATACCTTTTGTGGATTCCACGGCTTGTCTTTCATTATCAGTTTGTGGTCAAAATAATGTTTGTAAATATATATTCTGCGCAAATGAAACAAAAATTAATTGGATCATTGACTTGATATTTTCCTAATTTGGGCAAATGAACACACTAACACAGAGATTTTTTCGTGAAAACCATACATTGTAAACAAGAGTTATTACAAAAAAACCTAGAGTATTATATATTTATATTTTTGACAATATTAAACAAGTTTAAATAAGGAAATACCTACAAAGGTAATGAAAAGTTAACACTGTTTTTGCATCTAGTGTCACCTGTATCTTAACTTAAAAAAGAAAATTCTTTAAACATATCGGTTGAAAATATTCTATTAATACCTGCTTCACCAAACTATCAATTAGCAAAATACCTTGAAAACTCGTGAACAAAATTTTTTTTCTGTAATTGGAAACTTAAAATAATTATTTTTTTCCATAAAAGAGAAAAACGCACTAAATCTTTAAAACCTCATCGAATCAAGCAACACTGTACCATACAAGTGGAAAACTTCTTAAAATTTTTGTTTAAAACAAATCTCTTTGAGTGTACTTTATCTTTATCTAAATGAGAATTAAAAAGATTAAAAGACATTTGTATTTAAATATGCAAAGAAAAAAATGCTGAAATTCATAAAGACACTTTACTCACCCTGTTCTGTATTTATATGAGTTTCCGATTCCAGGTGATGGCATTTGATGCTTAAATAAATAAAACTTTCATTACTTAAACGAGTAACTAATGGAGGTAATACGTTCCTAGAGATGTAGTTGCCTAGAAAACTTCTAGGCAAGCAGGTGACGGTGTATTTTTAGGAAAATGCAGATCAAGGGTAGTACATGTGTAGATGAGGTTGCCTGTTAAATAGAAAGGCTAATGATTGTTTACTTACTGAGTGTAATATATATCAATGTATTAAATGAAGTACTAAAGGGTGGGCCATTTAAAAGTTTAAATTTAAAAATTGTTCCGGTTAAAAATGAAATATAAGTTTATTTATATTGGTTCACGAATGTTGGCCTTTAAATGCTTAATTGTCTCTGGTTTATCTGCATACAACTTGTATTTAACTGCGCCCCAGGAAAAGTAGCCCAACGGTGTCAAATCTCTGCTTCGTGGCGACCAATTAATTAAATGGCTATCAAATATTGTACGTAATAATTCCATTGTGGTATGAGATGTGTGGCAAGTTGCACCATTCTTCATCAATACATCAATAGCATGAAGAGCGGGTACAAAGAAATCGGTTATCGTAGTGAGATAGGTGTCTCCATTGACAGTAATCGTTGCGCCGTCCTCATTTTCAAAGAAATATTGGATAATGATACCTCCGCTCTACAAGCCACACCAAACAGTCTTTTATAATGGGCGCAGTGGCTTCTGTAGGATAAAGTTTGGGTTTCCTGAGACCACAATACTGCAATTTTGCTTATTAACGTAGCCACCAAGATGAAAATGAGCTTCGTTTGAAGAAATTATTATTTGTACGCTACTTTTGTGTAATTTCAGAGCAATTGTCTTTGTTTTGAAAATAAATTAGAAATAAATCCAAATAAATCCAACGCTCAAGCGTAAATTAATTCATTTTGTTCAGCGGGGATAATTCTCCGACAGAATAGAATGACATAAGTATTGCCGGATTCAAAATTATCCGTGGTTGAAGTTTAAATCGATAGATGGCCCACCCTTTGAAGGCCATTGGTTTCTAAGGAATTGTTGGTTATCACTTGTGATCACCGTGTGATCACTTAACCTATTTTTGACTCTTACATCTGCCTTCCACTGTTTATCAATCACTTAATAGTCGTCGGTCTAATCTTACAAACAATTCATTTTTAAAATGTAAAGAAAAGCTAATTGCCCTCTTACTGTCCCTAAATAATCTAGAGTGTATATAATTAAAACTTTTTTTAATTGTATGCAGTTTTTTGAAATTCTGAAAGCTTCAAGTGATTTCCTTCTTAAACATTATAATCTCACGCTAAAACTATAGGACAAAGTATGTAGGTTTATGTTAACAGACTATTTGTAACTGCATTGTTATGGCCCCATTTTCCAAATTAGGAAGTTAGCAGGTGTCTATTGCTTTTCATCTTTTACACAGTAAAACTGTTGCAAAAAAAGTTAAATCACTATTTTTATGACTGTGGTAAACCACAGAACAGTAGACGGATTGAAAAGTGTTTTAAAAATTTAACAATGGCATTGAAAAATCATATTCCATTACTTCAAGAGAACAGCCTTTAATTCAATGAATGGAATTCAAAGAAATTACACATGATTCATAAAACGTTATCTTGTGATACGAGTCCTTTGAGTCCTTGATAACTGATCTTTGAAATTTTTCGAACCGTTCCAAAGTGAATCACGCAACAACGTGAATGAACTTAACATACGGGAAGTTTAACGCACTGCCACACACTTAATAAAATTTCAGTTTCTAGAAGTTTCCGTGCCAAATTTGAACGTTGGAAAAGCTTAAGTAAGACAAGAAATGATTGCTACATCAATGGACCCTGTTACGAACGCATACATTCCCCGTTTATTACTTAAGCCTCATCTTCTCAACAAGTACGCGCTAGTAGTTTTCATCATTAGAAGAAACTCATAAAAAGTACGTTTATGTATCTGTTAACTATCTTACACTCATATTTTCCAAAACTTCATCTATACGCTGAAACTTCAGCTAAAATAAAAAATGCATCTACAGTAGAAAAACTAAATAAATAAAAAAACCTTAATGCCTTCAAATGTTGTACGTGTCAAATTTTTAATGATTATGATAAAAATTACAAATTGTCAAAAAAAAAAAAGAATTTCCTAACAGTACCAAGATGATGAACATTATAGAGCAAAGTTAAACTGTTTTCCACTCCTCTTTAGGAGTTTGTGGGAAAGTGTTCCAAAGAAATAAAGAACGATAATGCAAATATCTTGTAATGCTGAAGTTTCATTTACTTTTTTACTTCATTTATGAATCACAAGGTGTTAAATACAAAATTTATATTTTCTCCTTATGGTGCCAACAAATTTGGGCGAGAGAGCGAATGCAGGAATATGGAATTTAAAAATATTTGAAAATTTTATAATGACTAAGATTAAGTAGTTTAAAAGTATGTTGTTAAAATTTTATTTAAAAATTTATGAAAAATTTTACACTAGTAAATAGAGAGCGAAAAAGTGGTCAAATCATTTTGTGTAGGTAAAATGTAATGCTTAAAATCAAATCTAAAAAAGGGTAAAAAATACGGCTTGTGAAGGTCTACAGAGACGTACAGACGGGTATTTTTATTTTTTTTAACCAACTCAGCGTATTATAAGTCACGTGGCAGTTACTATATACTATTGTTTGTAGAAAATTCAAGGGCCACGCCCACTTTCCATATAAAAATATGCATTCTCACATATTTGATTAACGAGTCTACACCTAAAAAATTGAAGTAATCTGAACAGAGTGCATGTTGGCTTCTTAAATTTCTCATATTCTCATTAAGTTTGTAGACAGTCTCCGTTGTCCAGTCTAAGATTCTGGTGGAAGAACTAGCTAATACCAATACCGATACCGCTGGAGTTGTTGTTCCATAAAACAATTATACTGGAAGACCGTCACGTAACTTATCGTGAAATTGGGACAAGCTTAAATAATAGTGGGCCCAGCATACATTCAATATTGCATAGACATTTGGCTGAAAAAAATATTAGTGCGCGTTAGATCCCACATTAGTTGACAATCGCTCAAAAAAAAAAGGCTCATGCCAATTGGATGCAAGCGATCACGTTGCTTCATGTACATATATGATAACGTGACAGATGACGAATTGTGGGTCTACGTCTATAAGCTTGATGTATGTATGATTCTTTCAAGATGAGCTAAACTCTACAAATCCAATCAAATTGCGTTCAAAATGCATGTTTTAAAAAAACTCTATCGGAATTGAAAAGTGCTTCTGAAAGTGGTTTACTCTTATATTCTTAAAATCCGATAAAGACATTTTTGACGATTTTTCTTATTTGTTGTCTTTAATTCCGAAACATAAAGACTGCCCTAGTCTAATACCATTCATGTTTTCGTGATATTTATCATGATACTAACTCATATAGAGTCAAAAACAAAATTATATTTTTGCCGATGCGAAGGCCTGTCGCATTTTTCTCGAGTTTGTTGTCACTCTAGTGCAGTCAGTGACAACAAATGCATAAGATGGACTCTTTGTCTCTAACAGCATTCTGAAAAATATTAATATTAATTTTAAATAGCATTTTAAACAACGAGTGTTAAGACAACCTTTTTGCTTTAAAGCTTTTTTAAGTCAATGCGTGTGAGATGTACTAGAGGAGACTAAAAGTGCAATTTTGCTTTGAACGAAGTTATATCGATGACTGCTTTACCTAACGTATATTCAAACACTAAATAAATGTTTCGCTGAATACAAGGCTACTTGTTGCTTTTTTAAATTCGTAGTGACTCCAGGTATATGTTTTGCTTGATCTTGCTTTCACTAGTTTCTCTATCGGTGATTTGTTGAACTACACAGTGAAGTAGCAAAAGCTTTAGAGTACATTTGATGCGTTTCCCGTATAAAATTAATTATATTTGGTTTCATAAGAATATTGAATTACCCAATTTAGTATTTTTTTTTCATCCAACCAATAACCTGGTATTTTATCTTTTAAAGGAATTAAGAAAACTGAATTGAAATTCTCAAAATAATTTTTTTTTGTCAGAATAACAGTTGCTTACAGTCGTTTCATTTAATTTAAACGAAGAAATCAAATCAGTGGGCGTGGCAAAAAACGAACAACGTAAGTGCTGATATTTGAATAACCGTAACTCCGAAAAATTTTTAATTTTCTACTATTTTCTTTATTAGTGTACGTGCTCATGAAAACAATTGTCAAATGGGAGTCAGTGAGCGTGACATCTGTGATTGTTTTTTTGGACTATAGTCTTAAGAAACTTATAAAAATACATTTGCATAATCTACCAGATCACAATAATGTTTTCTATTCTGAGACTATAACAATTACGGAAGGTGTACTGGTTGAAGGAGACCGATACCGAAGCTCCGATTCGTATCTTTATGGAGAGAAGAACTTATCAACTTATCCAGACTCTTATAAATGGAAAAAAGTTGAATCTTGGAATCTCCTGTAATGCAAGAGTGAAATATACTCGCGTGCAAATTGCAAATGTCTAAAGATAATATGGATATCAAGTCATCACGGCATAATCGAAAACGAAGAAGCTCAAAATTATTCAAAATGGAATATTGGAGATTATTCAAAATGGAATTTAGAGACTCAAAAATTAACTTAAAGTTTGGACGATAGTGGAACTCATCAGAAAATGACAAAATACTGCCGTCAATAAGGCGACGAACATACTATGGGGTGGACAAAATCTTTAGAAATCGAAGGAGATTATTAAACTGAGTAGGCCAACACGTAGGAGATTAGATAGTGTAATACCAGGTCACATGGAGATGAGAACTCATCCAGCTGTCATGGGACTTTTAAATGAAAGCAAAGGAAGAGGATGAGACCTTGAAACATTAGCATTGGCAATGTCCGTAGACACTATGTCGAACTTACTTAAGGAATTTAAATTGGAAATTCCTAAGGAAATTTAAAAAGAGGACTTGGTTCATGAGCAAATCGATAATTCAACGAAATTGTTTTTTTTTTTATTTCTTATAAGGGTAATGTGGTTTTTTTTGGAGCGCACAACATGTCAATTGGGCATACGTGCATACTTTTCATAAGTTTAGGCTTTTAGTGCCCCTCATTTTCAACCAGACCTTATCTAGAAACAAAATTAAAAAACCAAAAATTAAATTAATACAAGTAGGGGGCTTGGTACATACGACCCAAACGTTATAACAAAGTGTATTGGAGATGCTTACTTTAGCCTTATGAATTATTATTATTAGTTGCTCTCATAAAATCCTTAAATTTATCATCATATCTGAAGAAAAGTTAAAGCTTGTTATCTTTTGAGGGTAGGGCAGCAAAACGCACCTGCCCTCTGCTATTGTTCTACAATTTTAATTTTCAAAAATATAAACAAACAGCATATTTTTGAAAAAATCTTTAAGTATAGAGTTCATTTATTAAATATTTTCTATGAAATATAATACATTTAGCCAATTTGTTAAATATGTTTTCCAATTAAAGTTCTAACATCAACTTTACTTAATCCATTAGTTGAAAATTCAATTAAATCACCCATAAAAATAAGATACACATTATACAAATGTATTAAATAAAATCAATAACTCACAAATCACCATTAACACCAGTTAAATAGACAGATAAATATATGTATGTATGTATGGCCGTATATGCCAAGTTTAAATTTCATTTGCTAACAAGTTTAATTTAAGGTAATTTCTCTCTCTTTCACCCTATGGATCATCAACTAGAAAGTATATACAAATACTTTGATAACAAAACACATTCGTTCAAATGCAAAAGTATAAATGTATGGATGGATGTATGTATGTATGTTTGTATGTATGTATTTTTGGTTCATTGAATATGATTATTGCTACACACATAAAGTGACCGCAATTTACACAACGTTAAACACATGTGCAAACACACAAACCCATAGAGAAACATTTATGTTTATGTGTATGTTAGTATATAAACACTAAAGCATCATACACTTGCACGATTTCTCGTTTAAAATGATGGTGATGCATGAATTGTACTTATGGATGAATGTGAACACAATAGGAAATAAAAAATCTAACCACCAATATCGGCATGTACACACAATTATACCGAGTGTATATATTTCAAATATGTATTTGTATAAAACTAACGCTAAAACAAATTACATTTGCACAAACATGCATGCACTCATACGTTATGGCATCTGCGATTTTTGAATGGATTTGGAGTTATTATATGAAAAAATAAAAAAAAAAATAAAAAAATAAAATAAAAAAAAAATAAATTTTCAAAAAAATAAAAATATATAAAAAAATATTTGCACTAGTTTCGAAGCACAAGCACAAATTTCTTCTACATAAATAATTCATTTTTATTGCCCTCCTGTGTTGGTACATAAATTCAATTTAAAAAAATTAGAAAAAAAAATATTAAAAAAGCAACGTTTTTGGAAGTCAATAAAAATCTAGTAAATGATCAGTTTTTAGTTTTTATTTTTGTTATTAAGTGCTTTTATTCAAAAGCTAGCCTAAATACCAAGCAATTAGATAGTGAATGTAGTTAAATTTTGAAAAAGATTTAGACCAACTAAATAGAAATATATAAACGTAAATTTAAATGGTTTTCTGTCAAATTTACAAATTTAACAAACTTTTTGTTTAAAATTTTTTTTTTATTTTATATATATATTATATCTTTATATATATGCAGTCAAAGCCCGGTATAGTGAATACTCGACATAACGAAAAAGCAATATAACGTACGATCAAATTTTTTACATTGACTACCTTATATTACGAACATATCAAAAAACGTATACCCAATATAACGAACGCAGGGCAAAAACTCAAACAAAAAGTAAACGCTAAAAATAAAACAAATAAAAGAATTATTTTAAGTGAAAAAATAAATATTTTGGATGACTGTAAAAAGAGTCCAAAATCTTCAATTGGCACATTTTAGAAAATGAAAGACAAAGTTGTGTTAAATCTAGAAGCTACCATATATGGATCAAAGAACCCTTGATCACTTAAAGAAGGTGAGTATCCAAATATGGAGCAAAAGCTGTTCGATTGGCTTCTGAATCAAAGGAAGAAGTTTGTACCAGTAATTGGAGAAGCACTGAAAGCAAAAGCCATTCAAATATAAAGCAAATGTTGTAGTGAAGGGTTCAACGCAAGTGATGGTTGGTTAGCTAGATTCAAAAAAAGATACTGCATTAGATAAGATACATCATCAAGAGATAACTTAGTAGAACCATTTTAACAAGAATTTAACTCATGGTGTAATTTTCAATGGTGACAAAACGGGACTTAATTGGAAAATGCTTCCAAGCAAAACATTAGTACATGTTTTGGGAAACTACCGCTCCAGGAAGGAAAATATTAAAATATTATTTAAATCTCTTACGCTTTATGGCGCAACATCCATGATTACTTTGGCTTGGCATAATTTAAAGCTAGGTACATTAACAAAGTGCTGGAATAAAATATTGTATACTGGTAATTTGGAGTTTGACGAGGAAGATGAGATTCCACTGGCACAGATGATGCAATAACAAGAAATTGTGTACATGAAATGCGGAATAAGGCTATTGAGTTCAGTTTTTCGAAACGCAAGCTATATTTAAACATTTTCTTTAAATTTTTATCATTTTAACCTTTTTATACTTTTCATAGATATCTTTTATTATGGACGATTTAATGAACTGAAATCAAACTGGGGCATATATGTACAAATGTATATTTTTTTTCTGTATATCTTATGTCAATTTTAAAATATAACGAGTACAAAATAAAGTAAACATGTTCAAAACTTATTTATTTTTTTTTAGTTTTAAAAATCTGATATTGCAGAATTAAATATTTATTAACATAATTTTATTTTTTATGTTAACCTAATAAAAGTACTGTAAAATAAAACTTTTTGATAGGATAACGAATTATTCGATGTAACGAAAGGGCCTGACAATATATCATTCGGTGAACCGAGCTTTGACTGTACATATATATTTTATATAGTTCTTCGACCTTAAAATTTTTAAGTTTTCACTGACCTAGAGCCTAAAGAAAATCAATAAAAACTAAAAATTTTTAGATTATAAAATACACGATTTTACTCTAAGTATGGTAAATAAAATTACTTAACCCTCGTACAGTGGAAAGGGCACAACGGCAACTTTTTCGTTTTATTAGTGATATAAATTTTTTGCCTATATCATCAGGTGCGTAGAATTTCGTGACATCTTTTATAAGACAATCTTGTTTAGGCTCACAGCTTATTTCATGCAGTTAATTTTTTTATTTTTAAAGCTCTGTATAAACAAAACTAAAAGGAACTTTAAAAAGAACTTGGAACCATTTTAGAGACAAAACGCTATTATTTAACAAAAAAATATCATGTTCTAGAAAAGTTTACGTTTTAACCATTTAAAAGTAAAAAAACAAAAAACTGTCCTTAATTCTATCTCACAGCTTGTTTTATGCAGTTATTTTCTACTGTAACGGTACTTGAATGCAAAGTTATTTTTTTTTCATTCTTTTTTTTAAATCTAGTAATGTTTTGCGTTGAATTGTTAGTCTGATTTGATTATATGAAGTGTCAATTAACAAAAATTCAAATGAGTCCGCGAACAACGATAGAGCAGCGAGAATTGGTTTTAAACCATTTTAAAAATAGCCATTCACAGCGAAAAATAGCAGAAATGGGTAATACTAATGCTTCTACAGTTCAAAAAAATCATTGAGCGCTTCATCCGTCAAAATCGTGTTTATAACAAAGGCAGAAGACCACCAAATAAAATTTTTAAGGACATATTTTGCTAAAAATAAGGGCGAACCCAAAGCTGTCAGCTCAAAAATTGACGTCCGAAGTTAAAGCTGAACTGGGCAAACAATGTTGCGGTGGAAACTGTTCGTCGCCTCTTGCGCCAACATGATTTTAATGGCCGAGTTGCACACAAGAAACCGTTTATTAACCCGAAAAATAGACAATGGAGGCAAAATTTCGCTAATGAGCACATCTCAAAAGAATCTGCATTTTGGAATTCGGTCATCTTTGCCGATGAATCTAAGTTTAACCTATTTGGTTCAGTTGGCATGTCGTATGTGTGGCGGAAACCAAATACAGAACTCAACAAAGAAAACCTTAAAGCAACAGTAAAGCATGGGGGTGGCAGTGTCATGGTTTGGGCCTGTATGTCGGCTGCTGGTACTGGAAAATTAACTTTTGTTGAAACAACCATGGATAAATTTAAGTACCTCCAGATACTTAAGGACAACTTGTTGGAGAGCGCTGAGAACCTGGGTATAAAATCCGATTTTCGATTTTACGATCCGAAGCACAAATGGGGTATTGTGCAAACTTGGCTGATATATAACTGCCCACATTTGATGACACCGCCAGCACAGTCGCCAGACCTTAATGTTATAGAGAATTTATGGTTGATATTAGAAAATAACATAAGAAAACACAAAATTTCAAGCAAAAATGATTTGAAACAAGCCCTTTTGAGGGAGTGGGCAAATATTTCGGCAGATATTACACAAAAACTGGTCGATTCTATGCCAAATCGTCTTAAATCTGTAATAGATAACAAACGCTATCACACAAAATAATAAATTGGGTAATTTCCAGTTTTATTTTTATCTTCTGAAAACCATACGTGCCTGCATACAATAAGCTGTGAGATGAAAAAAAGGAGTGTTTTCTGTTTTTTCTAGTTGTAATATATTAAAATGTACATTTTTCAAATAAGTGAAATTTTTTTGTTATATAATAAGGTTTCCCTTTTTAATGACATGAACTTCTTTTTTCAGTTCCTATTAGTTTTTTTTTTACAGAGCTTCAAAAATAAAAAAGTGCACTGCATAAAATAAGCTGAAGCCACTGTATATTAAAAAAAAAAAAATTGCGTGCTACTTGCAAATAATAAAAAGTACTTCTGAAACATTTTAGCTGTACTGAATTTTTATTGAAATGTTATTTATTCCGCAACATTCATAGGAGTACCTTAAATAGGGGTTTAAAATTAGTTTATATAGTCTCAATACAGGTACAACATTTAGTTTATTTTATGGAGTGTTCATCGCAAGCAGGATTAATGCAGATATTACATTACACTCTGGTTTTTCTTTGAGTGTGTTTTTGACATTAACATATGTTACACCTTATAATTATTGGCGAAGCTCCACGGCTGTCATAAGGCTTTTTTCCTATAGCTTCAACAACTGGTGCTCTAATGACTCGACGTTTCAACATCACTTCGAAGAAAGTATTTTCGCATTATCAGTTTGTTATTTCTTCGGTCCTCCACTGCTTTTAAGCACAACTGGTTTGAAAGATTATTTAGAAATTTTCGTCATTGTTTTTTTGTTTCACGGTTAAGATGGTGCTCTCTATTTATTATATAAGATGCTAAAGCAGCGACATCAATCATATTGTAGAAAAATGCAAGTAATCAACGCAGTGTTCTTCGTTTTATAGTGTATTCACCTAACATTTTATCCATGACATCGTTTTTATACCCGCCACCAAAAAAATGGTGGGGGTATATTCATTTTGTCATTCCGTTTGTAACACATCGAAATATCCATTTTAGACCCCATAAAGTATATATATTCTGAATCAGGGTTTGATTTGATGACGATCTAGCTATGTCCGTCCGTCTGTCCGTCTGTCCGTCTGTCCGTCTGTCCGTCTGTCCGTCTGTCCGTCTGTTGAAAGCACGATAGAGGTCGCACCGAAAAAGCTAGGGGGCTCAAATTTTGCCAGAATCTTTCTTATAGACAAGGTTTGTTTGGTATTGAAAATGGGCTAAATCGGAATATTAGGAAGAGAGTTATAGCTCGAAAAGCAAGAGTAGGTCGAAAAAACCGTGTCTCTCGAACACCGAATAAAATGGAATTGTGTCCAAACGCATTAACGTAGACTCATGAAACTTCGAATATATATTTCCTGAGTAAAAACAATATCTCTCTCCGAAAATTATCTAAATCTATGCATTAGGAGGGGAGTTATCGATCAAAATGTACGAAAATTTTTACTGCACAGTGTATTTTTCGGTATATTTAAAAACAAAAACGTCATAAAAACAACAAAATTGGATGTACGACTCTGAAATTTTGCACACTTTGTTTTTTGGTGAAACGCTTTTTTGTAACGGAAAATCAATGTGCCACGCCCACTTTTACGCCCACCTCCCATATAACGTTTTAAACAAAATTCATATAATTTCTCTATTAATATAGATTTTGGAATAATAAAGGACTATATTGAAACGTCTAGGTTGTGCTCATTAGAAAAAACAATTTTGACACGCCTACTTTAACGCCCACTTTTCACGTTATCTACCGTTAATGAAATTTAAAAGCTCATAAAACGGCCAAAATTAGAGGTATGATGATCAAATTTGCTACGTGTATCCCCCTAGGTAATTTCATTACTGTGCCAGAAAATTAAGGTGCCACGCCCACTTTTACGCCCACCTCCCATATAACGTTTTACCTAAAATTCATATAATTTCTCTATTAATAAAGATTTTGGAATAATAAAGGGCTATATTGAAACATCTAAGATGTACTCATTCGCAAAAACAACTTTGACACGCCTACTACAACGCCCACTTTTCACGTTATCTACCGTTAATGAAATTTAAAAGCTCATAAAACCGCCAAAATAAGAGGTATAATGGTCAAATGTGCTACGTCTATCCCCCTAGGCAATTTCATCACTACTCCAAAAAATTAAGGTGCCACGCCCACTTTTACGCCCACCTCCCATATAACGATTTATCTAAAATTCATATAATTTCTTTATTAACAAAGATTTTTGAATAATAAAGGGCTATATTGAAACATCTAAGTTGTACTCATTCGCAAAAACAACTTTGACACGCCTACGTTAACGCCCACTTTTCACGTTATCTACCGTTAATGAAATTTAAAAGCTCATAAAACCGCCAAAATTAGAGGTATAATGGTCAAACTTAGGTGAAATGCCCACTTTTACGCCCACTTCCCATATAACGGTTTAGCTGAAATTCATATAATTCCTCTATTAATAAAGATTTTGGAATAACAAAGGACTATATTGAAATACCTTAGTTGTACTCATTAGCAAAAACAGCTTTGACACGCCTACTATAACGCCCACTTTTCACGTTATCTACCGTTAACGAAATTTAAAAGCTCATAAAACCGCCAAAATAAGAGGTATAATGGTCAAATTTGCTACGTATATAACCCTAGGCAATATCATTACTGTGCCAAAAAATTAAGGTGCCACACCCACTTTTACGCCCACCTCCCATATAACGATTTATCTAAAATTCATATAATTTCTTTATTAACAAAGATTTTTGAATAATAAAGGGCTATATTGAAACATCTAAGTTGTACTCATTCGCAAAAACAACTTTGACACGCCTACGTTAACGCCCACTTTTCACGTTATCTACCGTTAATGAAATTTAAAAGCTCATAAAACCGCCAAAATTAGAGGTATAATGGTCAAACTTAGGTGAAATGCCCACTTTTACGCCCACTTCCCATATAACGGTTTAGCTGAAATTCATATAATTCCTCTATTAATAAAGATTTTGGAATAACAAAGGACTATATTGAAATACCTTAGTTGTACTCATTAGCAAAAACAGCTTTGACACGCCTACTATAACGCCCACTTTTCACGTTATCTACCGTTAACGAAATTTAAGAGCTCATAAAACCGAAAAAATTAGAGGTATGATGATGAAATTTGCTACATATATCCTTCTAATCAATGTTATTGTTGTGCCAAAAATTTTGGTTACACGCCCACTTTAACGCCTACCTCCCATATAACAGTTTATCTTAAATTCATGTAATTTCTCTATTGACAAAGTTTTTGGGAAAATAAAGGGCTATATTGAAATGTCTAAGTTGTATTTATTAGCAGAAACTTTATTGACATGCCTACTTCAACGCCCACTTTTACTAAAAGACTACATTAACAAAAGCATTTTAGTAGCATATCGAAGTTATAAAGGGTGGTTAAATTTCAAGGGCCGATGTTGAATTTAAATAAAACACAAATTATTTAGGAAATTATTATTATTTCTTTTAGTAATGATAACATTTGTACGGTTCAATTATGTATTTAACAAAATATCGGCCAAACGGCCCCCCCATCCTTGGCGCCACTCCTCTATCTGATGGTCCAAATTTTCAATGACAATGTTGATGGTCAATTGTTGGGCATGATGATGAGTCGATGTTGACTGATTTTTTGCCACACTATCGCAAAAAACAGCAATGGTTCCCATTCAACGAACTAAGAAGGCATTCACAGATTTTCTAACATTTTATACAGACCTGTTTTGCAGAAATTTAAATATGTTTTACAATTCTCCCGATTGTGGACGAATTTGAACGATTATGTTGATCAAAAGAATTACGAAGTGCACAAAGTGCATTTTGACTTGAACGCCCATTTTTATAAAAAACCTGAATAACTTTAACGCGTTGCTCATTTGCGTATCTTTCCACTTTTAAGTTGGTCTGAGATTTAGAAATGTCAAATGAAATGCAAAAAAAACTTGTTGTTTGTGTGGCTCATCTTCAACATGGGCCCTTAAAATTTAACCACCCTCTACAAAGAAAGTGATACATATTTTATTATAAAGAGATTATCCATAATGATTAACAAAATAATAAATATTGTGCTTTAAATGTACACAAAATTGGTGGTGGGTATAAAAGATTCGGCACAGCCGAATATAGTGCTCTTACTTGTTAACTTTTATTTTTATTACTTAATATTATTATTTCCGGTTCGGCTGATTCTGTCCTTTTAACTTATCCCGTCATATGCATAGTTGATAGTAGTATGACTGATTTATTTATTTTTTTTTGGTACATATTGCAACATGTTATAGACAAAATTTATAGATCTCACCGGCCTTTCCTTTGAAGTTTGCATATTACTTGGCAAACATTTTTTATTTTTTCTAACTGTTCCAACTAGCATTATATTCCAGGAGTTAAGGAACCTGCTTAATTTCAAAGAGTTGAAAAAAGTTATCGGTGACGATGTTTAACCAGAACCTTTATATGTTTTTACAAGCTGCATAACAGTTGCATCACCGACAATTTTTTTTTGGCTGAGGCCATCTTTTGATTCGTTGCAGTGGATAGGATAGATTTTAATTCACTGGCTTAGAGGTATATACTCCATAAATCTTGTACGCCCCTTAAACGAAAAACAATTCAAAATCTAACAAAATTTTATTGAAGCTTCGAAAAACTACTTTCGCTAAAATTTCTGCATTGCAATAAGAACTTAAGCTGAAAATAATGACAGCTTTTTCATTATAAAAGCTTATGTTTGAAAAAATAATTGTATGAAGTTACAATTGCACCCAAAAGCGTTGTAAATTTATACCGCCTGTCGAGTCTTTCAAAGTCTGTGGTTATAGCGCTTGATTTTCTCAGACAATGTTTACCTTTAGTTCAAGGATTGTCTCGCTAATTTATAAACTATTGTGAGCAAGTTAAAAAATATCGACCAGCTTGGTTTTTGTGATGTGAATTAACATTATCGCCAGTTCACTGTATAATCTTTAAAAAATATATATTTATAAACGTAAAAATGATTAAATTTTGGTCCACCCTATATAAAAAAGAAATCCCCTGACCATCATATTGTAGTAAATACGACAATTGCTACTTAACTTTGGAAATTAAATCTCAGTAGAATTAATATTTATTATATTTATTGAAGGAAAAAGATGATCCCTATAAGACCCTTCACAGCTCTGCAGGAAGGAAGTAGTGAACACTGTTTAATAAATCTGTTTGTTGAAATATTTTGTTTGAAATTTACTTCTGAATTAAACTTTAGATAAATTTTTTATTTAAATACAATTCTTTTACTTTTAATTTAAATTCTCTTAAACAATGACAACTATTTTGTGTGGATTATTGCAAAAGTTTTCATAGGCACATCTAAGATGTCTTAAAACACCGCTAAACTCTAAATGCCAAAACAATGCGTTGACATTTTCACAAAAACTTCTAATATACCATGAAATCACCCTCTTAGTGACTACATCGGTTTCGAAAACTTTTTGTTTTATTTAATTAAATAAATAACAAATGGCTGTTTTTTTTTGCTCGAAAATATGTACAAAATTCTGTTGATTTGTTAAACAATTATTTTTAAAAGCGAAATATTGTTAATTGCCTATAAAAGGCTGGTTAAATGAAGCATGATTTGAAACATAAAAAAAAAATTAAATGAAATAAAATTGTTATGCTTTCAATTACTTTCTGGCTAAAGAACATAAAAACAAAATCAAATCATAGTTAGCTGCACAATACAACCATAATACATACATTAATATGTATGTGTGCATGTACTTACAACTGGCCACAAACCCAAGCAATAATCAAAATCCTTAGTTGTACTTATGTGTGGGTAGAGAAGTAATAAATGAACTGTAGTGAGAGAAAGAAAAAAAAAATAATAAAAACTAAATTGAAGAATGTTTTTTATTAAAAAAAAAAAGAAAATTGAATTCTTCACTTTAATGTAATGGTTTTAAAACAACTTGGCCAATAATGCACACACCGACACACCCATAGTCTCTACATACAAATCCAACAATCAACAACCTACACTTATGCTGACTTTAAGATACAAGATACAAGACGACGCCATGTTGTAAAAAACTAAGTCAAGTATTAGAGAATATTGTTGTAGTCTTAAGTAAGAAATAAGGAAAGAAGAAATAGAAAAAAATACATATTTACGACAAGGAACTAAAGCTACTATTTAACTAACAACGGCTTACAGCTACTCACACTCGTACTTGCATTTTAATGAAAGTATTACTTGTACTCGTATTCGCACCCATACTACTGCAAATAATTCAAACAATGAGAGATTGCAAAATATTTATGAAATAAATAACTAGTAGAAGTTTTAATAAGAATGTATGGTTCAAGATGGTCGAATAACTAATGCCCTTCGCAATAAATTTCATAGAAATTTTTTTTATAAAATAAAGAATTTTGTTTTATGGAATATATGGAAAATATTGACAATTTAACAGATTTTGCTTGTAAAAAATTTTTACATAAAAAAATATTTTAATACAAAATTAAACTCTTCCTTGTTCTAATTTTTGAAAAAAAATTTTAAAATTTTAAAAGATTTTTTTTTTTATAAAAATAATTGTTGGACAAATTTTTCTCTTTTATATAGAACTAGAAAAGCCCGGCGCGCGTTGCTACGCCCCTTCATGAATTTTAATCGCATTCTAAATTTTAATCGAATATCAAGTGCAAAGCTAAAAACTATAACTTTTTCTTTATGAGCGTGGCACTGCCCACTTTTCTAATTACGAAACTGTATAGTAATGACAGCTCAATAAGTGTGCAAAGTTTCAGAAAAGTCCGTCCAGTGAAAGTATCTTAAAATTATAACTTTTTTAATGGGCCTAGCCCTACCCACTTTTCTAATCACGAAATTATATAGTCATGACAGCTCAATATGTGTGCAAAGTTTCAGAAAAATCGGTCCAGTGCAAGTACCTCGAAATGATACCTTTTTTTATGGGCGTGGCACTGCCCACTTTTCTAAATACGAAACTGTATAGTCATGACAACTTAGTATGTTTGCAAAGTTTCAGAAAATTGGGTCCAGTGCAAGTACCTCAAAATGATACCTTTTTTTAATGGGCGTGGCACTGCCCACTTTTCTAATGACGAAAGTGTAAAGTCATGACAGCTTAGTATGTTTGCAAAGTTTCAGAAAGTTCGGTCTAGTGCAAGTAGCTAAAACTGATAACTAATTTTTAATGGGCGTGGCCCCGCCCACTTTTTTAATCACGAAATTATAAAGTCATGACAGCTTAATATGTGTGCAAAGTTTTAGAAAAATCGGTCCAGTGCAAGTACCTCAAACTTAAAACTTTTTTAGGGGCGTGGCCCCGCCCACTTTTCTTATCACGAAATTTTTTAGTCATGACAGCTCGATATGTGTGCAAAGTTTCAGAAAAATCGGTCAAGTGCAAGTAGCTAAAACTGATAACTAATTTTTTATGGGCGTGGCCCCGCCCACTTTTTTTCACCCTTAAACACTCCCTGGTATGTGTACAACAACTTACTAAAGTTTGAGCCCGATCGGTTTTACAGTTTCGGAGTCTATAGCTAACACACACACACACAGAGTTTCACTTTTATATATATAGATACTGGAAAAATATCCACTACTTCGCTAGCGCAGTATTAAATTCTCGAGTTAGTTTTCTAATTACTAAATATTTTACCGTTTATTTTATGAAAACTTGTCTCTCTGTACTGTCAGAATATATCTTCTATTTAAGCCTAGTTTAAAACTTCTTAGTTTCGAAACTTTAGATTCATAAATTTAAAAAATTCAAAAATTACTATTAAAAGAACTAAATTAATATTTTGTCGTTCTTTATAATGTTTAAAGTCAACTTGGTTTATTAGTACCTAATTTCAAAATTCCAAGCATTATTTATTCATTTGGAATTTTTAATTCGTCAGCTTCTTATTATTTTTTTCTACATTATTTTGAAACTTTAGCTGTCAAAGTCTAGAGAAAAAAAAGCAATTCTCTCTCTCTCTTCTCATTTATTGAAAATGTCAAACTTGATTTATAAAAAATATAAACAGAAAAATTATCTCTAATCTGCGATTACCTGATGAATAAATATGCCTTGCACAATGATATGTATATTCCAAAACAACAAAAAAAACCAACTTTCTTTTATAGTCAATCACTTCAAAAATCTAGGATCATAAATGCAGAAGCAATGTTGAGGGGATTCAAAAAGTTAATTTCAACATTTACGGACAGACAGACGGACAGACAGACGGACGGACAGACGGGCGGACAAACAGACAGACAGATGGACAAAAGAATAATGTTAAATCGACTCCCCTATTTATTAGCTTTTAGAAAATGTACACTTTATGGCGTCGGAAATGAATATTGTAGAAATTTCGCACAGCTGACTAACTTATATACAAACATATGTCCTTACACTCACTGTGAAAGAAAGAAAGGGTTTAAAAGAGGACAAGTCTTCAATGTAAAAATTCCAAGTTTAAAATCTTTATCTATCTATTTAGCAATAAAATATTTTGATAGACATGATTTAATTAATACACATATTAATATTCTATTAGCCGATAAAAATTACCAATTAATGTCCTGTTGAATATTAGGTATAATATTTTTTTTTTTAAAGGCCATACACCTGTCAGCTTAACTTTTGAGTAGATTGCAATTACTTCTCACATTAATCTGTATCATTTTTAGATTAGCAGATATACGATTGAATTTCTAAAAATCCCTTCTAAGTGGATTTATACAAAAGAAGGGGAAACCCCTGTCCGAATTTCTGGTCTCCAGATTTTTGGATTTGAGCTGTATGAATCAGTCAGTCACGTTACTCTTTTATATAAAAAAAATCTGTTTTTTATAATAAACATATAAAAATCTTTTGTTTTTACGGTAAAAGCTTTGGGCACACGAAAGAAACGAGCATAGAACAATAGAATGCACGAACTCTTCGTGAAGCATTAAAGCTTGCATCAGATGACATGATATAAGAACGAAGTCCTAGGCATAAGCATAATAAGATGGAAATTGATAAATCGTGTATAAAGGAGGTACTAAGTAGAAGCCATATACTACCAAAAGCGTTAATGAAAAACAAGAAAAATATGGAAATTAGTGTAACTTAAATGACACCCGCCTTCAGCTTCACAATGATAGGCGTGTTTTGGAGCATTTTGCATAACTTTTTTCAAAACTTGTTATTTATAGCGCTCAAATTTCTGCAACAATGATGGCTTTGAGTTCAAGTTTTTCCTTGCTCGTTTAAATAACAAGAAATATAGTTAAGTTTTTACAAATACGACTGACGCGCTGTCTAATTAATTTTAGAAATTCTACCTTGGCACTACTCAACAAACCGTCTCCATGCACTTGCAAATATCGATCTCATTATAGATAGAATTAAGAGATTGACATCAAGTTTTAAAACCCGATGTCTCACATCAGAATATGCACATATTAATGAGTTGATCTCAGCGTAATTTTAAGCTTTTTTACCTTAACTAACAAAAATTGGAAAGGTTTTTTCGTTGCTAAATTTTCCTTCACACTTTGTAATATTAGAAACAGTTAGCGTTCATATTAGAAATAGATTTTGCACAGAAAGAACAAAGTAGAAAAGGAATTAAAAATTCCTAAACTCTTTAGATAAATTATATTTAAGATGATAGATGTACATTATATTAAATAGTAAATAAAGAAATTGAATTGAAATTGAATTTTTAAAAACCCGAAAATTATTCGCTTTCAAAAAAATTGTCTTAAAAGCGCCAGGAATTTTAGGTATTTTCTGCATCCTACTGAAACCAAATCTCAGGTCTGTTATCAAGAGTAAGACGTAAAAAATGTTCCATATAAACCGATACTGCTCTCTATTTAAGAAAACAGCACTTCCATCTTCATTTTAGAAGAAATAGGGCCTAATGATATGTATGTAAGTATGTTATGGATTTTCAAAACCCTTGAATCGACTCTTTTGCTGATTAGCAAAGTTATACACATGAACATGATCTTGATCAAAAAGAATACGATTTTCAAAAGGTAAATTTCATTTTTGGTCAAATGTTGAATTTTTACTTCGAAATTTAGACGCTTTAGTTTTTGCATGAATTACACATTCTATTAGAATAACAGTTAACCTTTTTCAAAATGCCCCATAGTGACGTAGGAGCCATTCCTAGTTGAGTAGAACGCCTTCTAGGTGTTGTTTCTAATGTATCCTCAACAATTTGATCTATACGTTTAATATTTTCTGCAGTGCCGCTTAACCGTGGTCTGCCAATGCGGATCAAGTTTTTTACAATCCTATATCGAAAATGACAGTGAACTTGGCAACGAATCATTGCTTCAAAGGGCGAAATACTGACATTATAATATCAACGATATGCTCTTTGTTTTTCAATAATTGATCACTGATGTAAGTAATAAAATTTTATTATTCTGTTTCTCTGTTCAGTTGCGAATCTCTTCTTTGATTATTTCCCAGCTGTTTTAATCTAATCTGAGAAAGAAATGTATAGACGAAAAAGTTATTAAATTTTTAAACCTCATGGTTACCTTTGGCCTACGTTGTACTAGAAACTTTTTAAATTTTATTTTTATTTTAATAATTTTTTCGAGTTGTTAAGTAACTTATAAATAAATAAGATTGTCTTTCAACTCGATATAAAATTAAATCAGAAATATTTTTTAATATCCCTGATGATGATCTACGAAGTAGGTCGAAATATTGGAATAAAATAAATAAAGAAATTTAAAATCACAAAATAGAATTTTTATGACCTTAAGCCAAACAAACATCTACAACAAAAAAAGGTCAACAATACTTATTCAAAATTTTTTTACACTAAAAATTTTTAAAAAATTGCTCTTAATATAATTTTTTTTTTAAATTTTCTGTTTAAAATGGAAATTTTTGGATATTTTTTTTTATTAGAATTGTTTTTTAAATTTGCATTTTTTTGTAGAATTTCCTTTCAATAGAGTTTTTTTCAAAAAAGTTTTTTTGACAAAGAAATTTCTTTAGCAATTTTTGAAAAATTTTCTTTTTAAAATGCTTCTGTTTAAAGTAAATGTTCAAACAGATCTACCGTGTATTATGAGGACAGTGTAGTAGCATGCCTAAAAGCATTCTGTAGCGTCGACACACATAAAAAGTGTATAAAAAATTATTTATTTAAGAAAAGCAAAAATGACAGCAACAAATGACAACTACTAATAGACGCTGGTATGTGCGTTAATTAAATTTCGTTATTATTTTCCTCCGTCTTTTCATTTCGTTGCTGTCTCTCTCACTCTTTTTCTTTCTAGTTTCATTCATACTTGTTGTTTAGTTTAGTGGTTGTGGCTGCCACTGATGCCTGTCTGCCTGTAACTGTTCATGTTCGAAAATTAGAAAAAGGCATCCTTGTCCAAAGTACTATTCTTCTTATTTGGATTCTTTTTTTTTTGCCACTTTTTGTATGTGAGCATTTGTGTTCATTCATTTATTTCATGTTCAAGTATTTTGTTAGCTGTTTTTATTTTGCTGTTGCATTCATTCGATTTTATATTGTTTGTGCTATTTTTGGTTTCTTTTGTTCGTTTTTATTTTATTTAAAGCTGATTCTGTTTAATTTTTGGCCAACTGACTTGTGTAAAACTCTTGTTAAAGCCAAATGTATCCAATGATTGCATTTAGAATGTATTTTTTGTGCCCTCAAATTCTGTGCTCAATGATGGTAACACTGTTTAGCGGGAATAAATATTTTTCTGCAGCTGAATTTTTTGTATTAAAAGATTTTCAAATATTTTGAATTAATTTAAAATTTTTTAAAATTTCTTTTTGTCCAATTTTTTTATTATAATAGCTATTTTATTCATCATGTTTAATCTAGAAAATTATTATTCTCAGCTTTATTGTATCGACAGATATAAGTGAAAAGTCTTTCATGGTCCTCGGCCTGTTAACATTTAATTGATCCTAAATCCTTAATGTATTAATAAGAAAAGGTTTGATAAGAAGATAAATCGTATGAGAGAACTGGTTAAGTTAGGTTGAAAAAGAAGGGCTCTATGAGAGACAACAACTTTGTTTTTTTGTGGAAACAGTGTCGTATTAGTGTTGTTAGTTGTTAACAGCTAAGCTAAATACTTTTATTTTATAATTCCCTATTTCGACTGTTTTGTTCGTTTTTTGTTCCTCACTTTTTTTAAGCATTCGTTTTTATAGTCTGATGTGTCAATGTGTCTTTTTAAATGTTTCGCGTTTTTTTTTCGCCCGCTCAGAGGAATATTTCAATGCGATATTAATGTTTTTATTGTTATGGTTTAGAATGGAACTGCATACAGGGTGACTAAAACTTAAGAGGACATTAAGGTAATTTATGTAACTTAATCTCTCTATTTATATAAGTGTTTTTGTTTTAAAGCGTTATTTATAGTAATACTGCCTTAACGCTCAATGATTATTTAAGAGAGAGTTCTCAGTTTATTTTCACTGTATCATGCATGTCCTGGTAGTAAGTTTTCTGTTAACATATTTTATTCGTACAGTGTTGAATTATGCCAAAAATCGCACGACCGAGGAGGCCAAGCGACTGGACCATTTCGTGACATAACACGTTCTCCAAACTTGGATTCAAATAAATTGATTGTGACATTCGTTGTGTCGCTTGTGGCGACGTCCTGTTGGAGCCACATGTTCTCCAAGTCCATATCTTCCAATTGAGGCCGAAAATATTCTGTTATCATTGAACTGTAGCGATTCCCATTCACAGTAACGTGCCGGTCTTCATCATCACGGAAGAAGTACGGCCCAATGACGACGCCGGCCCATAAACCGCACCAAACCGTAATTTTTTCGGGATGCAATGATGACTCATGGTGTACGCGTAGATTGCTGCCTGACCAATAACGCATATTTGCTTATTGACAAAGCAATTCAGCCAGAAATGAGCCTCATCGCTGAAGATGATTTTTCGATGAAATTCCGAATCATTTTCAAGTTGTTACTTAGCCCAATTCAGGAACATACGACGCTTTTGGTGGTCAAGCGGCTTCAGTTCTTGCGTCAATTTGATCTTGTAAGAATGTAGGCCAAGATCTTTTCGCAAAATTCACCACAACGACGTCGCAAAGATGCCCAACGCTTCAGAACGACGTGTGAGAGATACATTTGGGCTTTCTTCAACTGAAGCCTCAGCGGCAGCAATATTCTCGACACTACGGGCACTTCCTTGTCTCACTGGCACGGGAACATTTTGTACTGTACCTGTGGATTCAAATTTTTCCACTAGACGCTCTATTGTTGATCTGGTAGAACGATTATGACGGTCATAAATTGAACGTAGTGCTCTTAACGTTGATGCCTCTGACTCCGAATTTCGGTAGTAAATTTTAATATTTTCGACTCATTGTTGGCTCGTATATCTTTTCATCATGAAATGGCAAACCTTACTGAAGAGAAATGTCAAAAGAGCGGCAAAAAATATGACGTCGTTTGCTGTCCCTATCGATCTACTTTTTTAGCGTACCTGTTGAAAAACGCTTTAATTTGGTATTTAAAATGGGATCTAGAGCATATATTGATACGATAGATATAGAAGTATAAAATATATTGCACAATCAACACAATAACATTATCAGACTTTATCGAAAAATAAATTCAATACAAATACAGTGTTCGGGCCAACAACAAGGACCAGGTTTAACTATCACAACATATACTTCTACTCTTAAGTATGAGCTGATACCCATGATCGCTAGTGCAGGCGAGGGTAATGATATTTATCATGCAAATTTTTTCAGACCTCAGCTATCAGAGGATGCTTGACCAGTGAGTCTTAATACATTTAACAGAGAAAACTTTACGAAAATACAACTTCCTATAATTTTCGTTTATAAATCTTAAAACCAAACTTTTATTAAAGAAAAACTACGATAACATGTTAGTGTTTCAGACTTTTATTCAAATTGCAATATGCTTTTAAAAACGCATCGGATTTGAATAAAGCTATCATGCCAATTAATATATTCTGACAATATGTTTTGAAAAAATTTATATCTTTTGTCACTCTATTTAAATGTCCTAAGTACTTAGCGTTTGTGTAACAACAAAAAAAAGCCTTTTTCAAATATGGTTGTTGTTCTATCGTTCACCAAACTTCCATTCATTTATTTCATTCAATTTCATTGTTCTTATTGTCATTCTTATAAATGTATGCGTATTAATGTTCGCTCATTGTTTAAAAAAAAAGAAAAATTAAAACAAAAACCCACACAAAAACACTTAAACACATACCAACACAAATAGACACAAACCCACATAGTGAAACCTACTGACGCACACACACACACACACATACGCACACAAACACATACTAACACATAAGTTCCATGGAAATGGTAACAATTCGTAAAGTAAGTTGAAGTCGAACCGCAGCAGTATGTTGAATATAAAATCAAATTGTTTTTTAGTTTTTTGCTTCCTCTGTAGGAGTCTTTGTGTAGGTTTTGTGTGAGTTAACGCTAACAACAACAATATCCATACTAAAGTAGCGCTACTACTAGCAAACACACACACACACAATTTTTTTAATCGCTTTTAAAATGGTGAAACAGCTTGAAAGGATTTTATTATTACTATAAAATGTTTTTCGTTGTTTAAGGATTAAAAGATTTTCACCGAAAAAATAACTGCCTCCCTACACACATACTCACTATTGTTAAGATGAGTGTATGTTGCTGTTTGCCTGTACATGAGAAAAAACATTTATTTAACAAGTATTAAGAATTTTGTCTTTCTTTCATTATTGCTCGTTGTATATGTTTTAGAGAAATTTTATTCAATTTTATAATAATTGAATAAAATTGAATTAAAGACAACTTAAACGCATTACGAATTCTAAATGTCTTTGTAGTTTTCAAAAAAATAAAAAATTATTTCAAATTGTCAATTGTGCGTTAATTTCTTTTATATTTTATAATTTTATAACTTAAAATTTAGTTTGATGAGATAGAAACAAAGTTAATTTGGGTTTATTTCTGATAAAAAAAAAATATAAAATAAACGTAGTAGTGTCATGTGTGGAATAGCTCATTGGGATTTAATAGCTTTGCTAGCACATGGCAAATTAACATTTTCATTCTATACAATTATGTTTGAATTTTATAGATATAGTGTTGAATTTATTTTTTAGTACAGAACTTATTGTTGGCTTCTGAATATGGAACCTTAAAGTCTAATAACCTTGAAGAAATAAAATCAATCAATTATAAGCCAAGGCATATTTATTCATCAGGTAATTGGAGTTTGGAGAGAATATTTTTATTTATATTTTTTTGTATATTAAGTTTGACGTTTAAAATAAAAGAGAGAAAAGAAAAAAATATTTTTAATCTGTAGGCTATGACAGTTAAAAATTGAAATTAATAAAATTTGTCATTTGAAATAAATGAGAGAAGAGAGAAACTTGTTTTTTTTTTGGCGTAGATTACGTCTTACCTTACGGTATAGGGAGTCATGTCAGATTGTTATTATTGTAATCTTTATTTCATTGATTATGAGGAAACGGCGAGATAACTTTTTTTAAAAATTGTTTTGTAGGTAAACGAAGATGTTGTCTTTCGTTTGATATACATTTCATATTGGTTGATATCTTTCTAATATTTAAATTTCTCAAATGAAAGTTGTTTAAACACATACACTCAAACATATGTGTGGTGTTTGGTTGAGTGTGGGAGTTTGTAGCGTGAACACAATCTATGCTGCTGTTTCAGTGTGGACACAAACCTTCGGCTGTTGTTTTGATTGATGAAAGATTGAAATTTCGTATATTTACTTATGCATTTAAACAAAAACAAAATGTTAAATGTGAATTTGAATTTAACATGGATATATAATTATAAAAAAAATATATGAAAAAATTAATTCATACATTTTTATGTTAAATGAAAGTGCTGCCAAGTAAGCAAAATAACAATGCTGCTTGATGCTGTTTGACAGCAGCTGACAGTTGACGTTTAGTATTCTACGTTAAACTTAATGGCCGTGTCTCTGACACAGCCTGCAAGGACAGACCGTGACCGAAGGCCTCGGACAACTGTTTGCTGTTTTTTATCTACAGGTTATGACAGTTACAAATTTAAAGCGACGAAAAATAATTAACTGAAGAATCAAGACTACCTGCCTTAACATTACCATTATTTATTCATAGAACAACTATTTCTGTGCCCAAAAGGAAAAACTGCTTAAGTCGGCATAAGCTCAAATTTAGATATTCACATCATTGCAATTCCAGAGTTCACAAAACTTCAGGCAAGTGCTTAACTATTTTGGACAACTATACAGGGAGTTATGGTAAACATTGCCTATATTTTGCGAGGAACAATATCATTTCGAATAATAACTTATTTTAACTATTAGTCTTGCTAATAGGATAATGCACAGGAATTTTATCAAAAAAATAGTTTCTGTGACATTATATAAAAATCACGCCCAAACGTTGATTTTCGCCCCGCCATGTTTGACAGTCTTCGTAACAAATTTTCGGTGATATTCTTTATTCTTTGGCCTTCTAACAAATTGTCTTGTACCAGGCAAACCAAAGAGAACCACTTTGGACTCATCTATCCAAAGAATATTGCGCCATTTAGCCTGAGACCAATTAATATGGGTTTTAGCAAACTTAAGCCGATTACGTTCCTGTCTTTAATTAAGCAATGGAACTTTTCTTGGACTTCTACCAAACAGATTTTGTTTAATTAGATGTCGACGAGTAGTCGACTTATAAATATCAAGTTCCAAGCCTTGCTTTAGTTTTGTAGATGTCACAAAAGGGTTAGCCGTCACCATTCGTTTTATACGTAAAGAGCCACTGTGATCAATTTTTGACCTGCGTTTCCTTCTTCGGTTTGCTTCTGCTTCGGTTTGAATTTTGCTTTTACTTTGGGCGAAAATCCCACCATATTTTCAACATATCTTTATGATTTGCCTTCTGATAAAAGTCTTTTTATAAAATTTCTGATACTTGGCGTACAGTGCTTTCCGCATGCCATATTTTACAAATTCCACAATTTATACTTTACCAAGAAAAGCTACAACAGCAAACTAATATAGCAAATTTATTCTTTGACGTTTTTATGTGACTACTATTATTGCGCACAGACCCAACACTCGCTTTTTTTAATTAGATAACTGTAAGTACGAAAAATGCTTAGAAAGAGACAAATATACTTATCCATAGTTATAACGAATGCATAGGGATGCCATATTAATATTCGGTATTTTATATGCTAATATAAGAATTTGGCATTTTAACTCATGTAGCAGCGCTATTATTATATTTCACAAAGCTGTACAAAAAATAAATATGCTCTTTAAGTTCAATAGCACAGAATTCACATAATTGTATTTTTTAAAGAAAATCAGTTTTTAAAAATTAATTAAAAAAATTAAAAGTGCTTTTCTGAAAAACTACAAAAACAAACAAAGCCGCTTTTCCTTATGCCTCAGATATTACGTTATTGTTTGATAGAACTACAGTACGTATTTATTCTATTTTTAAACAAGTGAAAATAATCATACGTCCAGTAGTGCTTTCAGTTTTAAACAAGGGCCAAGTTACGGCATTATATCACGACCGAAATTTTACTCGAACGATCGAGTTCGTTGTGCTTAAGGTATAGAGATTCTAATAAGAATTTTCAAATTTCGATCACGTTCGAATGCCGTAATTTGCCCCCAGAGCTCTGCAGAGTCCGAAATAAAAATTGCTCTAAACAAAGTGTTACATTTAGCCAGTGTTCCCAATTTGGCTATTTTATGGCTAGATTTAGCTATTTTTGAACACGCTTAGCTAGAAAATCTGCTTTTAGCTATAAGCCATTTTTTAGCCATTCCTAGATAGTTTTTAGCCTTTAAAATATTACATAAGTAAACAAACAATCAATCAATTCGTAAAAAAACCAACCAAGCATGTGTATTTAATAATTAAATAAAAAAAAAAATAAATTTAAGAAATATAAACAAAATTTTCCCAGAAGTTTATGAAGGAATGGTTATCCCACACAAAATTAAAAGAATGGATTACAGAATTTAAAAAGTTTTTGTAAATATTGTAAAAGTGAAATTAATGCAAAATTATATGATTTAACTGTTCACTCTGAAACACATAAATGGTATCGGATATACATATTATCAAGAGATAACTTTCTATTTAAAACATTTAGCCATTTTTAAGCTTTTTTTTAAGCTAGTTTCTAGCCATTTTTTTCCAGAATTTTAGCCATTTTTGCTAATCAAATTCTGGCATCACTGCATTTAGCGGAATAAACATTATAACTGAATAGGCATTAATACATAAAAACAATTGTTTTGTAAAAAAATAATAGCTCTTTGTCAAGCAAGGCGAAGAGAATTGTTTTTTGATTGGCGTAAAGTTTCCACCAGCTACAACTCCGTATTAGCACTATGAAATCAAAACATGCATATTAAAAAATGCCATTCAAAAACAACAACACCAAGCTGTGTACACGTATGCATTTTATGCCAGCTGAATATTGCATCTTGTGTTGCAAACAGAAAAAAAGTTGTGTGTTTAATATTTTTTCTGGTGTGTAAAGGAAAAATAAATAAAAAGTAAAATTTAATATGTTTTATTTTAAATGTAATTATTAACATTACATTTATTACTATTAAAAACAAATATTTAAATAGTATTTGGAAAATAACTCCACTTGTATTGAGTGTTAAATATTATTTAATGTAAATAATACATTATGCTGTTGTGTTTGGAATCGTAGTCATGACAGCTTCTGAGAAATCATACAATGAATGAACCCTTCACACACTAAAAAGGATATATGTATATAGGTTTGTCATTCCGTGTGAAATTTCTACAATTTTCATTTCCGACCCCATAAAATATATATTTTCTGATAGCATATGATTAGGGGAGTCGATTAAGCTCTTTCAGTCTGTCCGTCTGTCCGTGTGTATGTTGAAATCAAGTTTTTGAAAATCAGAAACACCGGTACATAAACAACTGAGATGTGAGCAAAAACCCACGACCACCTCGTTTTTTTAACACAAAAACAACATACAACAACAACATACATACCAACGTGGTATACTGGTGGCATCGAACCCCAGCTGAGCCCAAAAAAATTTTTTTTTTATTTTTTGTTTTATTTTTCATTTTTTATTTTATATATTATTTATAATATCATTTTTTTTTTAATTTTTTTTAATTATTTTTTAATTTTTTTTTTATTTATTTCTTATTTTTTTATATATTTTTTAATTTTTTTATATACTTTTTTTTTATTTTATATTTATTATTTATATTTTTATTATTTTTTAAATATTTTTTTTAATTTTTTTTAATCTGTTTTTGTTTGTTTTATGTACTTAAATTTTTTTTTATAGTTTTTTTAATACACAGACGTAAATTTATAATTTTACAATGGGATGTTTTTATATATGTATGTTTCTTATATATGTATGTACGTATTTCATATGAGATAAATGGTGAAACAAACATGACTTATGTTATTGCATGACTACACGTTGTGAAGGGTATTATTAGATTCGGCACGGCCGAATATATCACTCTTTCTTGTTCACTGTGTGAAGGGTATAAAATTGGTACCAAATAGTTAACTAAAATTGTAAAAATTTTTAAAAAATATTTTTAAAAGATAATAAATAATAATAAAATTATTTTTTAAATAGATAAATACTCGTTTCTGATGATGCTACACTAAGAACTGGCGAAATGTCGATAAAATTATATAAAAAGGAAAACAAAAAAATTTCTTTTATTATTAAAAGACCTAAAGCTTAAAAAATACATATTTTTAATAAAATTAACCATAATTACGGTTAAAGCTTTATTAAATTTTTTTTAAATACTTAGTGAATCAAAGATGAAAAGGATGCATGGAAAAATTTTTAAATTTTTAAAATAAAATTTAGGATTTAATCACAGCTTCTTTATCTGACGCTTTTTCAAAAGAAAGCAAATTTTGCAATTTTTTATTAAGTTAGTTAATAATTAAGCCAATTTTTATTAAAATGTAGTGCCAGGATTAAAAACTATAACGTTTGTTGTTCCTGGATAATGCCATGTAGTGAGTTTTTTTCATATAGGGGCTATAATTTATATAACTCAGATCAATATTTCATAAAATGTTTTTAATTGATATAGAAGATGCCACGCCCAGTATTTTTTTTTTTGAGATTATTTAAGCTTAGCTATGTAAGATCTTATTGTGATACCCATTACTAAGGAAGGACATTGCATTTTTTTTTGTATAGATTAATTATATTCAAATATATTAAAAAATTTAACTCTCCCAAAACTCAAGTTAGTAACGAGTACAGTTGGATTTGCTAGAAAGATAATATTTTTTTAAAATCGAAAATTTTGGTTTTTATATAAACTCAAGTTTAAAATTGTTTGTCTACATAATTATTAAAGTTGTTTCATTGCAAATAAAGCTTGTTTGTACTGTAAGTATACATAGCAATGTACTACATCATTTAACTACAGTCAGTTTAGTTAATGATATTAAGTTACAAATTTGACTAAGTAGTATCAAAAGTAGAAAACGAAATTTTCGGTTTCAGTTTATTGGACAGGGGCACTTAATTTGCTAATTATGAAAATATTTAATTTACCTATTAATACTAATAAAACTGTCATAACGTACATAATAATCAATTATGTTATTACGCTACTGCTATTAAGTGCAAGATGTTATTGGTTGTTCTAGATTATGTTTCCTGGCCTAAAATCCATTTAATTGAATTCACAATTAAATTTAATGCGTAGCTTTACTTTGCGGTGTACTTTTCTTTTTTGTTATAGAATTTTATTAAAGCTTTTATCACAAATGGGTTTTGCAAAAGATTACTTCATATAATTGACATAAACGGTTTTTATTTGCATTTTATAATATTATTAAAAGCCAGCATATTTTTTTGTTTTATATAATGTTAACGAGTCTTTCATAAGGTATTTTCAATTTTTAAATTTAAAAAAAACAAAGTGTTTCTAAGACATAATCGTAGTTTTCTATGCTTTTGAAAAGTCTACCGATGCTATTATGTATGAAATATGACATTGTGAAAATACCTGCCGCTACTTTGCTGTTTGGTGCACGTCCAAAAAGTGTCAATTTCCTTTGGCTCTAGCGCATAAATCAGTTTAAATTTGTTCGATGGTATAGGTTATTTTGACTTTGTAGATCGTTTTAGTTTTTTTAATTTTGTTATTCGTGAAGAACTGCGACAGCATTTCTTTTGCCGGCTTACGTGAGATGACCACGCCCTTAAGCAGCCCTTGCGAGATATATAATGTGGGATGATATGTGTTAAACGCGGAGGCACCCTGTTGATATCACATATCGTTCGTATCCATATCTTCCAATTCTGATAATTAGCTGATAATTATAGATTTATAGCGTTGTAGTTCTCAAACAAATATAGAACAATGAAGTTGCCAGCATAAAATTCATACCGAACGGTGATCTTTTTGAAAGACATGTCAATAAGTATCGGTCCAAATTCAGCAACTTATTTTTGCTGACGTGCACAATGGGCCTTATAGCGCATGCTTGTTTCTTATTAAAATTATGGTTAACTAGCCAACTAATCCAGGGCTCTTTTAGCTAAGAGACGTCGTTGTTTCTGGTCATATCTTCTACGTTCTAAAACTTATGACTTAACATTTCTGCCTACAGATTTAGAATTATAATTTTAACAAAATAATGGACAGCTAAATTGCTTAACTACTTTTTTTTTATTCAGTTTCTCTTAATTTACCGCTATCGAAGTTAAAGCAATTTCTTGTTATATTCTAAAGAAATTTTAAAAATATAACAGCTTAGCTTATACTCCCAAAGCAAGACAAGTGTGGCATCATTGATAAGTTACAGTCTTATCTTTAGAATTAGTAAATCGTTCGTATATCATATTGTTACAACTAAAGTGTCCGCTAAATAACATTTTTTAGGCTTTGACTGTGTGGCACGTAGCGCCGTCCTGCTGAAACCAAATGTTGCCAATATCCTCCTCTTAAATTTTTGTGAACAACATGGCCCAATAACGATCTCCATTGACTACGGCCACTCCTTGCTCATATTCGAAGAAAAATGGCCCAATTATGCCTCTGGACCGAAATCCGCACCAAACAGTGACTCGTTTTGGGCGTATCGGCTTTTCAATGTATGCGTGCGGGTTTTCCGTGCCCCCAATACGACAATTTTGCTTGTTTATATACCCGCCAAGTTAAAAATGAGCTTCATCTGAAAAGATGATTTTTTTTTCGCAAAATCGGCCAAAGTAATGTCGCAATATTTCCCAGCGTTGTTCAAACGTATATACAACCATATTCGTTCAGCGGAAGGACAAAACTAATTATCTGTCAAATCAGACATGCGCTAAGTGTTACCATTCACGAAATAAGCACTAGTTGAAAAAAAAACGTTAGACGGCGGACCCTTTACAAGGTCGTTGTAACGCGTCCTCAGAAATTTAAAATTGCTATCAGAGTAAAGAATTACTGTCGATAATGTTGAACGTGGACTTTGTGTCGAAGATGACTTATATTAAAAAAATTTTTATATTAAAACCTGTTTTAAGGCATGCCCTTCAACTATGTCAAGTGATATTAAGGTATAGGCTTCCTTAATTGCTCATTAGAGTGTCTAATGTATCATTACATTCCATTAAAAATAAAAATGGTGCAAAAAGGCTTCGTAATAACACAATTGGAATCATTGGACCATATATACAACATGCTTAGAACTAACATTTTTTAATAGCTGGTCTATGTGTATGTCTATTAGACTGACCGCAAAAAAATCGATGTTGAAAGTTAGGATGACCGCAAAAAATCGATGTCGGTTTTTTGTTCGTCTATTCCACCCACTGTAGCTTCGCTTCTGAGAGAGAACTTTATATACCCGCTTTAGTTTTGTAATCTACTTACCAAGGGCTTTTACCCGGTATATCACAACCCCATTAAAGTATGTCTGAAATGCCACGCATAACACTTTGAATTTAATACTAGAGGGAGATTCCACTAGGGGGATATTCCACCTACTGTATCGCCGACCCTGGGGAAGATCTTCATATACCCACTTTTAGGTTTTTAATCTACTAATCAAGAGGTTTCACCGGATATACCACAATTTTATACAGGTATGTCCGAAATGGCCCGCATAACACTTGGAATGTCTTAGATACTAGAGGGGCACTTACTTTATTTGACTTAAAATAACAACAATTATGTATAGAATATAAATTTTGAAGAACAACCTTCGCTTTCTTTTGAGATATTAAGCGTATTTTTATTATTTACCGTTCTTGAGTTAGGGCTCCATATGCCAGCTTTTTGGGCAAAAATTTGGAATTTTTCAAACAAAGTGACGAGAGGCACATGTAAGAGTCGTTTAATCGATCCAAAATTGCGGCTATTACAATATCTGGAAAGTAGAATCGTTTTGTGGGGTCCAGATGAACAAGACACTGGAATTTTTTCTGCCAAGAAAGATGCGGTCACTCTAATGTCCATAAACTTGTGCATATTAGTGCAATGCAGCGCTTTTAAATAAGTTTCATTTTTTATTGAGCATATTTTTCAAAGAATAATTTCCTAAATGCTGTTTAATTTTTTGTCCTTTTTGTGGTAATAAAATGATTTATAAAGTGACTTGCCATAAAGGTAGTTCATCTTGCTTTGCTGGGAGGATGGGCGCCTCTAATTCATTTGTTTTTATTTATTTAATAACATTAAAACGGAGATAGTTTTATGGTTACCTAACGTGTTTGCCTTGATAGAAAATGTATCATGTTTTTAGTAATAATGGGAGGTGGGTGTTAAAGTGGGATTAAATATTAATTTGTGTAATATTAAGGTCGTGGTAGTTTGTATACAAAAACTAAGAATCTTTATGTTTTATGAGGGGGGTTACAATTTTGAATAAAGACAATGTGGATTGTAAATTCCTGCTAAGTAAAATAGCGTTAATTGTTTCAACCAAACCAAGTCGAAAGTTTCGTCTTTTTAACTTAAAATACTATAGATCCAAATATGCTAATAATGATGTTCTTTTATAACTGTAATCACCCTACTGGCCCTAATGAAAGTAAAGAAATATTGTTTTATATTTAAATCAGTGAATTGTATTTTACTTTAATCTGTAACACAGAAAAAAATAAATATGAATTTCAATTACGAAATTAATACTATTAATTAAAAAAATGTTTAATCTTGCTCCAATCATCAAAATGATACTATTAATTAAATAAAAATTAATAGTTGTAATTGAAAAAATATTGCGAAAAATATCAATTAAAACAGTATTAAAAAATTAATTAAAATTTTCATAATTTTTAAAAATGATTTTAATTAATTGCATCATGCCTATAATTGAAATTTGCGATTTATATAAATAAAGAATTTATTGTATTAGTTATTAAACTATTTTTAATAAAATTACCCAAAAAGAAAAAATTCATTTTTTAATATTTTTTCTTAACATAAATTTTAATTACATTTCATTACTTATATACTATTAATTTAATATAAGGTGTAGGGTTCCACAAGTACACATACTATGCCATGTCAAGCGCCGGAGTGGTTTTAAATTCATTCGTCTTTGTAGCGTATTTCCATAGACCTACGACATTAAAAACCCCACAAGGAAATTTTAGCCAAATCAAATTGCACGTATTTGATTAACAATTCTCCGTCATCTGTGGAATAGATAATTGAAAAATTAAATTGCTTTTACAGAACTTTCACTTTAACGTTCACTATGTAACATGTAATAGGGAAGTTTGGTCCACGTTTACATCGTTCGATTGGTTGAAATTAAAAAAAATAATTGGTAGCATCAATAACCTAGAGATAATGAAATATTTACTGGTAAAAAAGCTTTATCAGAGTGTAGACTACTACTGACTTACCTATTAAAATTAGAATCTTGAGCAATATACCAGAATACAAGAAATTTTGGCTTTGGACACATCTAGAATAAAACTGAAACAATTTATTATATTTAAAACAAGATATATTTATTATATATTTGCACCTACCCACCTACCAGAACTATCTCTTGTAGATTGTCAACTATTTTTTTATTATTCTGCTCGTTGGATGTATTATATTATATTAAATTTATCCTTTGAAAGCAAATTTTCAAAAAATTATATTTAAAATAAATTTTTTTATTTTTTCAGCTGACAGAAATCTCTATGTTTTTTGAAAACATTTTACATCAATTAAAAAAATTAATTAAATTAAATAATATTTTATTTAGAATTTAAAAACAATTCAAAAAGTCAATTAAATAAAAAAATTTAAGAAATATTTTTTCTGTGTAAGGATATATAATATAAAGGCAATAGATAAAAAAATTAATAGACAATTTTAACCGTGGAAATTGCTTTTATTTACAATATGTTAATTTTATCGTTCATATTTCTTACAGGTTAAACTAAAATATTATGGCAAAAATAACATAATATAGAGAAACAAATTTAAAGGATAAGTTAATTTCAATTTTCTTAATTTTATTTCGATTAGTCACATTCAACCAATATTTTGTGTGAATTTGGAAATAAGAGTTAAACACAAAAGTAATTTAAAGTCGAATTTTTCAGTTCCTCTGCCGTCAAACTTAAATTTGCATGTCTAACGAAGCATTGAAACGTCTTGATTTTTCATTCATAATTCCTTAAGAGTAATTAGAAAATCATTAAATATTAATATTTTAATAAGTTTTTATATAGTAAAAATTTTGAAATTAAATTGTTAATGAGTATTTTTGCAGTCACACAAAAAGGTGGGTGTCGTTTACGTTGAAATTTAATAGGTTGTATTATTAAAACTATCAGTACTCTCAATTCGATATTTTAACAAATGAGGTGTTGGAGACTGAAGACAATTCTGCAGCAAGAATTCAATTGTAAAAAATATGTTAGTTACGTTATTTTCGCTGTTCGCTGGCTTTACATGTTTACCTCAAGAAATATATCTATCTATGCTCAATGACAAATAAGCATATTAACATAACCTTATCTTGCATTACACAGTGCAGCACTAAAATCTTGAACCAATTGACACCCCTAAAATCTGAAAGCTTATGATGGTAGAAGAAAAACCCTAGCTACGTTTTGAATTATTAGCTACGGTTTTTTTAAATTCATTTTTTAAATTTTTGACTGGGGGTTGGGTTTTTGGTAAAATTTTCAAAAAACATGTACTAATTCTTAAGTCTATATCTCGTGAACTATTCGAAATATTGCTTGTCTCTCTTCGGAAAACTTTTAGCTCTTAATCAGGTCTAAAAATTTTACCTTGAGATAAAATGAAAAAACAACAACATCGTACTCAAAACAGCAAAACTGTCAAAAAAACGTAAAATTTCGTCAAAGATTTTTATTGTTGATGATGGAAAATATAAGGACTCTTCAAATATTTTAAAATAGATACTTAGAAAAATTGATGATTTTGAACATAAGGAATGAAAAACAAGTAACAGTGCTATATTCGGCCGTGCCTAATCTTATATACCCTTCACAACGTGTAGTCATGCAATAACAATTGTTTGTATCACCATTCATCTTATGTAAAAAACATACCAAAAAAAATATATAAAAAAAATAATAATAATAAAAAAAATTACAAAAAAAAATTAAAAAAAAAATTTAAAAAAATTTAAAAAAATTTTTTAAAAAAAATTTAAAAAAAAAATAATAAAATATAAATAATATATAAAATAAAATAAAATAAAATAAAATTGTTTTGGCTCAGATGGAATCCGATGCCACGTTTACTTTAACCAGTATGTATGTAGGTTGTTGTTGTAATTGTGAAAAAAACGAGGTGGTCGTGGTTTTTTGCTCATATCTCAGAAAGTTATAGGGCGATTGTGCTGAATTTCAATAGCGATTCATTCCCGGATATTTCCAAGAGATTGATACCATATACAGATCTGAGGAACATATAGTTGCTTCTAAAAGTTGATTTCAACCAACACACGGACAGACGACCAAACGGACAGACAATCAGGGCTTAATCGACTCCTCTATTCATAAGCTTTCAGGAAATATATACTTTATAAGGTCGGAAATTAAAATTGTAGAAATTGCAAACGGAATGACAAAGCTATATATACCCTTGTGCACCACAGGTGAAAGGTATAATAAGGACACTTCAAGTCTTTTTAAATATATATTGAACCTTAGTCGTCGCTTTCGGAGCTAGTCTCATCATCTGAAAACATATATCCGACCGTTTTTCTAGCTTTATTTTCTTATGAAAATACTTTATGGCTAGACCAGCATACTTCCCTAAGCATCGCATCTATTTTTTTCCCTTTAAACCGCTTTTTCATCGGAATGGTTACTTGGGGGAAGTGCTCACCTTACTCATCAGATTCTGTTGGCAATTGTTTTTCGAACTCTGCCAAATGATTATTTAAAATGTGAGGTTTTAATATCATGGTCACACCGATTACTTTTTAGCAACTTTCGAATGTCTGGTTCATTGAGTACACCTGCTTTAATCTTCTACCATCATAAGCTTTCAGATTATGGGGGCCGCAATTGGTTCAAGATTATTAAGTTGAAAAATGTGCTACTGTGTTATTATACATTATTCCATTCTATTCGAAAAATTTTTCTAATTTCTAATACTTTATCATTTGTTTTAAAGTAAACAAAACGGAAGCTGGGGTAAGCTTCTCTTGTTCGACCTCAATCGTGCACAGATGGATGGACGTTGCTCGTCGGATATTTCTGAAATTATATAAAAATTTAGAAACATACACTAAGTAGGATCTTAAGCAAGTTTTGTTTTGGTATTGGATATAAAAAGTACTCTCAAGTTTCTTGTCCTATGGTAGTCATGCTTTGGCAGCACACTGCTAATCTCCTATGCTTTTTGCACAAAAAACTATTTTTTTACAAAAATTTTCCATACTAACGTTAATAACATTTTATATTAATTTGTTTTTTTTTTTGTAGAATTTAAGAAATTACCTGAATTAAATTAAAATATTTTTACGTTTACTTTTTCATTTAATGAAACGTACTTACGTATGTAATCAATTCACAGTTGGGCTTAAAAAAATAGCTTAGAAAAGTTCGATTCTATTTAATAAAACAGCAGTGTTTTCATTACGAATCCTTATTCTAGTTTATTACACACTATTATTTATTTGTTCATGCTTTTACAGAGCGATACTTAAACAATTGTAAGTATAAAAACAAATACACGTACATATTTATTTATCTATGTATACTTGTTATTCTGTACAGACAAACATACCTATGTACATACATGTGTGTTAACATAGAAATTCGCATAATAAGTAAACATAAAACTTGAATAGATACAAGTGCAAGAACAACCCACTCATTACTATTTCTATTTACTGTTTACATAATCATAAAAATCTATGTGTTTGTATTTATATTTTAGTACCTCAATACTTATGTATTTTTAAGTGTATGCTTGCATATGTGTGTGTGTGTGTGTATGAATTTGTTATATTGTACACTCATTAACATAGAAACATTCATCCCCACACACTCTTACTCATGTATGAGTACAACCTCAACTTTCATTATGTTAATATAACTCTATTGGGAATAACATTTAAGTTTTGAATACTTTTCGTCTACAATAAAAAGAACGGGTTTTGTATAGCACACTAACATGCATGCACAAAATTATAGCATGTTTGAATATGTATAAAATTATTTTTTATAGATATATTGTCTATTAAAGAAACTTAATTACCAACAAGTAACAGTGCTATATTTGGCCGTGCCGAATCTTATATACCATTCACAACAAGAAAAATTTAAAAAAAAATTTTTTAAAAAAATTTGAAGAACATATATGAAAAAGAATAACAAAAATATAAATAATATATAAAATAAAAAATAATTTTTTTGACACGTTTGCTCTAACCAGCTGTTGTTGTAATTGTGAAAAAAACGAGGTGGTCGTGGTTTTTTGCTCATATCTCAGAAAGTTATCGGGCGATTGTGCTGAGTTTCAATAACGATTCATTCCTGGATATTTCCAAAAGATTGATACCATACTCAGATCTGAGGAACATATAGTTGATAAACATAAAGTTTATTTCAATCAACATACGGACAGACGGGCAGATGGACAGACGGTCAGGGCTTAATGCACTCCTCTATTCATAAGCTTTCAGAAACTTATGAACACTTTATGGGGTCGGAAATGAAAATTGTAGAAATTACAAACGGAATGACAAACCTATATACATATACCCTTGTGCACCACAGGTGAAGAGTATAAAAAGCACTTCTTGATAAGCTTGCTTAAGCAGCTAATACACGGCATGTTTCTTACATCTGACTTGACAAATTCCGCACTGATAAATACGAACATGTCCTTTAAAACATTACGTCTGTAAAAAACATGTTTTGAGATAAAATTTTAATTAGAGCGCGCTCTATTTTCTTCTGTCAAAAAACGTGACATCAGCCGTTAGCAGAAATCTCTGCTGCTGTAAAGCAGTCAGCAACGGATGCCTCTAAAAGTACAATTTTGACAGACATGTAGATTTACATATGTCTCACAAATTTTAAAGATGTAAAAAACATGCCGTGTATTAGGTGCTGCAGTGCTTACCTTCTTTTTTTTTGGCAATTAATAAGGGCTAATTTCATTCCTATTTTATGGCTGACCTTTACGCACTGCTGAAAAAAGTAGCAGCGAGGAAGGGAGAAATATAAAAAAGCCACTGATATAATTTTGCCTTCTTCTTTATGCTGCTGAAGCATTAAGCAGTATAGGAGGCATATTTTCTTGCGGCTTCGTATGTAAATAAATAATTTTAGCATTTCTATGTATGCAATTTGGTAATCTGGGGTCAGCCTGAACGCTTATATCTTTCGGCTACGGAATGGATTGACTTCGCTTATTTAATATGCGGTACTACGTCGTTCGTAAATTATTGTGTTCTATGTGACATATAAAACCTATACATATAGACCACAATAATTTACGAACGACGACTAGTTACACCCAATTTATTTAATTTGCAAAAACAATTTTCTTTCTAATGGGTGATTCATCCTGAGGTTTAATTGATAATGTAAAATGAAACAAAAAGCGAACTTAAAATAAATTGTTATCATCAATTATTATTTACTGTTTGAAAATTATATCATGTAAATGTTAACTACGACTGCGTCTGAGATGGTCCATTCGGAAGGTCCTATTTCGGGCTACTCGTTTGAGGATAGCAACTGGTATTAATAACGCGCTTGACATACAGGAAGCACATAGTCATGATGCAATAGCAGTTACCATTGACAGTCACATTATGATTTGTCTCATTTTTGGAGCAACGATTACAGCAGTCTATAAACCATATCGTAGCGTTGTTTTTGATGAATATAGAATAGGCATTAGTACTCTTAGGGTAACTCAGCAGCCCAAATATGAAAATTTTGTTTACTAATGTATCCATTGAGCCAGAAATATGCTTCATACTTCATATCTTAGTTCTTATTCCCTCCAGGAGAGAGTGGAATGGGGGTCGACTTTTAGGGAGCTTTGACACCAGGATCTATACTGACGGTTCTAGGATGGAATGTGGTGCTGGATCTGGTGTCTTCTCTGATGGACCGGAGATTGAACACTCCTTCCGCCTTCTGGATGATTGTAGCGTATTTCAGGTGGAAATACTTGCTATCAGGGAAGCATGTAGGCTACTGAATGACGGGAATACCCACGGGAGTATTGGTATATTTGTCGACAGTCAGGCGGCACTCTTGTCACTGAGGCCATACATTACTACGTCTAATTTAGTTGGCCAATGTAGAAAGAAACTGTCAAGGCTTGGCAACGGGCTGATGTTATTCTAGTTTGGATTCCTGCGCATAAAGGCCACTATAGTAACGAGCGGGCTGATGAGCTAGCCAGGAGAGGATCTGCTTTGGATATCTCTAACGCAAGAGCAGTTGCAATCCCGTTAGGGACTATTAAAAGCAGAACCTCAAGATACTTTCCCCAGAAAGCCGATAACAGGTGGCCTGGGCTAAGTACGTGTAAGGTAGCACGTCTTACGTGGCCCTCTTTTGATGCAAGACGTACATTGCAACTTACCAGTCGAAGTCGGAGGGACATATCGAGGCTGCTGGCGGTATTGACGGGTCACTGGATGTTAGGCAAACATGCAAGTCGACTCGAACTTCCATCGAACGACCATTGTCGCAGCTGTCGGAATAGAAAGAAGGAGGAATCGGTTTTCCACCTTCTCTGCGAATGTCATGCACTGGCGGCTAAAATACACAGATTTCTGGGCAAACATGTACTGGATGGCCTCTCTGCGATATCTGCAGTTAGACTGAATTATCTACTGAGATGCCTCACGACCACGGGGTGGATCTAGTATCTTACCTACTCTTGGATTTATTCTGAGATACAGTGGAGCTGACGAGTGATGTGGTCCTGTCAAAACGGAGTCATACAGACTCTACTTGACTGTTTGCGTGCAGCGAACTACCACGGTAACCAACCAACCATCATATTTTAGTTCACAAGGTTCGGAAGTTCCTCGAATCGCACGTTTAACATTTTCCACAGAATTCTGTTTTTCGTAATTGAACAACGCTATTTTGTTATGAGTCTTTTATTGATGACTTGCCAAACGATACAGAACCAAGTTATGAGTAATCTGTCATTGAAGGCAATTGATAATAAAACCTCATAAATAATGACCCGATACATAGTGGTATGTTATTATACTTGAGACTTCAATTGACATCTAAAAATCAAATTTGTATTGTTTAATAGTTTTGTTAATTTTTTTTTTTTTTTTTCATAAAAAAAATAATTACAGAAATAGAAGCAAGCTTTAAAAATTATAAGTTTAGATAGAAACAATTTGCAAATGTACAAAAATACTGTAACATTCCCTATTATTGTTACTATTACTGTGTTAGCATGTGTTCCTTAATTGTTAACATGCGAATGCAAACAAATATCTACAAACATACACACTATATACACCTTTGTTGAATTGTTTACCAAAAATATTAGAAATTTTTTGTATATTTTTCCTTAAAACACACTCATACCCAAAAACTAAGTAACGGCTTACATCAAGAATTAGAGATGTAATCGTGCGTGATTTTTAACTCATCGTTACTCACGATCACGAACGAAAAGTATGAGTCATTACATATTTTTAAATATTTTTTTTTTTAGTTTTCTGTTTTGCAATCGGTATAGAAGTGAGGTCTTCTGCTGTTTGTCAAAGATATTTGTCTTCAAAATATATTTTTATTCTGCCTTCAAATTAAAGTGCGTGACTTATACTTTAGTCATGCGTACATCTCTCTTTCGAAATCCTTTACATTCAATACGTAGTTGTTTAATTTGTTGATGTTCAAATCACTAAAGAAAAATTATAAAAAAAGCCAAGGAAACATTTTTGACTTCCTAGATTTTCTGTTTCTGTGTTCTAATCTTTAAATAGCAAAAGTAAAGAAAAAAAAAAAGAAAAATTCCATTTTAGTATGAATATGTTTATGCCACAGTTATTGTACAATATTTAAATAAACAAATAGTTTGCTTTTGCATATCAATGAGGAAATTTTTCGATACATAAATGGCAAATGTTTGTTAAATCAAAGCAGTCATTTATTTAATCAAAATCGAAAAAATATGTAAATTTTTAAGGTTAAAAAGCAAACAGTAATAAATGCACATACACACATCCATACATACATTACCAGCAGCTAAGAAACACTATTTATATTTATATTCAAATTCTGCAAAAAAAAAAAAGGAGTAGAAAGCAAGTTAAAGTAAGCCCGAAAGCAGGCAACAGTAAGAAAAAAAAATGGTTTAGAATTTAAATATTTACAAAATGCCACAAAAGGTTGAAAAGTTTTAATTTAAAACTCTATTCCTATTTGTAGTTTATTATTATTTTTTCTTTTTAGAAAATTTCCTGATTCTAGACATGATTTGTCGGTATGTTTATTTCATTTAAATAATGTGGGTTGCAAAGTTAAGGAATTAATGAATTAAAGAAGAATACGTTGTATGGATTGGTCATGGGGTAGACGTATGCAAGTCTTTTGTTACTTTGTTAAGGATGACAAACATCTAATCAATATTGATTTAAAGTTTGAAATAATTTAAATGAAATTTTCGATATTTTTTGCTTAATCTATATATATAAAAATCAATGTGGGTTTGTATGTTTGTATGTTTGTGTGTGCTTTATAGACGGTTGAACGGCTGGACCGATTTCCTTGAAATTTTCACAGAATCTTTCTGTATGTCTGGAAGGAACTATAGGCTATACCTTGGTTTGATATTGTTAATAGGGCGGGGTGCCACGCCCTGGAAAAAATGGGTTTATTAGAAATAGTGGGCGTGGCACCTGTCATATTAATTAAATACAAAAATTCGTATATCTGAGAAGCGATAATAGTTAGAGTACCCAAATTTTGCAAGAGACATTTTGACGTCTATATGAGTATTTGAATAAGAAATGGTTGATTTAGTAATAGTAGGCGTGGCACCTGTCTTATCAATTAAATACAAAAATTCGTATATCTGGGAAGCAATAATAGTTAGAGTACCCAAATTTTGCACGAGAAGCTTTGACATCTATATGACTATTTTGATAAGAAATGGATGCTTTAGTAATAGTGGGCGTGGCACCTGTCATATGAATTAAATACAAAAATTCGTATATCTGAGAAGCGATAATAGTTAGAGTACCCAAATTTTGCAAGAGACATTTTGACGTCTATATGATTATTTGAATAAGAAATGGTTGATTTAGTAATGGTGGGCGTGACACCTGTCATATCAATTAAATACAAAAATTCGTATATCTGGGAAGCGATAATAGTTCGAGTACCCAAATTTTGCAAGAGACATTTTGACGTCTATATGATTATTTGAATAAGAAATGGTTGATTTAGTAATAGTAGGCGTGGCACCTGTCATATCAATTAAATACAAAAATTTGTATATCTGGGAAGCGATAATAGTTAGAGTACTTAAATTTTGCACGAGAAGCTTTGACATCTATATGACTATTTTGATAAGAAATGGATGATTTAGTAATAGTGGGCGTGGCACCTGTCATATCAATTAAATACAAAAATTCGTATATCTGAGAAGCGATAATAGTTAGAGTACCCAAATTTTGCACGAGAAGCTTTGACATGTATATGACTATTTTGATAAGAAATGGATGCTTTAGTAATAGTGGGCGTGGCACCTGTCATATTAATTAAATACAAAAATTCGTATATCTGAGAAGCGATAATAGTTAGAGTACCCAAATTTTGCAAGAGACATTTTGACGTCTATATGATTATTTGAATAAGAAATGGTTGATTTAGTAATAGTAGGCGTGGCACCTGTCATATCAATTAAATACAAAAATTTGTATATCTGGGAAGCGATAATAGTTAGAGTACCCAAATTTTGCACGAGAAGCTTTGACATCTATATGACTTTTTTGATAAGAAATGGATGCTTTAGTAATAGTGGGCGTGGCACCTGTGATATTAATTAAATACAAAAATTCGTATATCTGAGAAGCGATAATAGTTAGAGTACTTAAATTTTGCACGAGAAGCTTTGACATCTATATGACTATTTTGATAAGAAATGGATGATTTAGTAATAGTGGGCGTGGCACCTGTCATATCAATTAAATACAAAAATTCGTATATCTGAGAAGCGATAATAGTTAGAGTACCCAAATTTTGCACGAGAAGCTTTGACATGTATATGACTATTTTGATAAGAAATGGATGCTTTAGTAATAGTGGGCTTGACACCTGTCATATCAATTAAATACAAAAATTCGTATATCTGGGAAGCGATAATAGTTCGAGTACCCAAATTTTGCAAGAGACACTTTGACGTCTATATGATTATTTGAATAAGAAATGGTTGATTTAGTAATAGTAGGCGTGGCACTTGCAAAATAAATATATTTTTGAACTATAAAATTTTTATTTCATTACGATGGGGGTGGCGAAGCACACCGGGTATTAGCTAGTTCTCTATAAAAATGAGTAACACATATTTGCTTAACTAACTATATTTAAAAGCAACATTGCTGTATATGGATTGCCAGGTGGAAATACATCCATACAATGTTCCTTTTTAATAATGGGAGTTTTTTTTATAGAGATATAGAATTTTGAAATAGAATCAAGTAGTGATGAATTTTTTAAATTGACATAAAAGTAACTGTTGTGTTTTGTTGATTATCACTTGTCGAATTTGACAATGGCTCTGCTGATTTGTAATTGTAATTTGACTTACTTAATTGTACTATTTTTTGAGGGTGTTTGGGCTGTGTTTGTAAAGCTGCAATAAAATTATTATTGTTTTTCTCACTAAGATGATTTAAGTTTTCTTTTGCGATTGCTATTGCTTTTGCAATATTCATGGCCTTTGTTAAAGTAATATTACCTTCACTTAATAATCGTTCTTTTATATGCGTATACTTGGAGGCTTGTCCTTGCATACAAAAATGTCTCGAATTAATTCTATTTGTAAAGATCAGAATTCACAGGGGCTACTGAGATTTTTTATTGATGTCATACACTCATCAAGTGACTCTTAATTTTCTTGTAAAAAATTTATGACGTTCTATTGGTATATCAAATTTTGCAATTAGACTTTTATAAGCAATAGTGTCGAGATCAACATTGAACGAATTAAAAATTTCTATTGCTTCGCTGCCAAGGTGATGCCAAAGCAGAGATCTACAAAACGTTTACCTGTTTGTTCTTCCAAATTTGAAGCTCGTAAAAAATTGTAAACTGGGGTTTCCATCTTGCCCACTCACCTGAAGGATTGGATGGTTTAATATATATATTGGGGCTAATTTAGACCACTAACAATATTTGATGCATTTAACCCGGAGTCACTTATTATACCCTTCACCTGTGGTGCACGAGGGTATATATAGCTTTGTCATTAAAATAGTAATTTCTACAATTTTCATTTCCGACCCCATAAAGTATATATTTTCTGAAAGCTTATGAATAGAGGAGTCGATTAAGCCCTAACCGTGTGTTGGTTGAAATCAACTTTTAGAAGCAACTATATGTTCCTCAGATCTGAGTATGGTATCAATCTTTTGAAAATATTCGTGAATGAATCCCTATTGAAATTCAGCACAATCGCCCTATAACTTTCTGAGATATGAGAAAAAAACCACGACCACCTCGTTTTTTTCCACAATTACAACAACAACATACATACATACTGGTTAGAGTAAACGTGGCATCAAATCCCAGCTGAGGCATTTTTATTTCTATTTTATTTTTTATTTTATATATTTTTTTTAAATTTTTAAAAAAATTTTTTTTTAATTTTTAAAAAAAATTTTTTTTAATTTTTTTTAAAATTTTTTTTTTAATTTTTTTTATTCTATTTTTTTGTTTTTAATATATATTTTTTTATTGTTTTTTGGTAATTTTTTTTTTTAGAAACACATGTTTTTACATGAGATATGAGATGAATGGTGATACAAACAATTGTTATTGCATGACTACACGTTGTGAAGGGTATATAAGATTCGGCACGGCCGAATATAGGACTGTTACTTGTTTTTATTTTATTTTTAGGCACACGTACCTGACACCATGATGTATTTAGAATCAATTGACTTTAATGTAAAGTAATTTATTTACATTGAGTCTTAATGCTACTTATATATAAAACAAAGAGTGTTATTTAGAAGAGTCATATTAGTCTCAATTAATACATATGCATACATATTTTTAAGCACACAACATTAACTATATTTGAAAGATAATCTCCTGGCATTATAACTTTTAAATGACTTCTGGCTTATGACCGCTACGGCAGTCTCGGACGTGGTCTTATCTGAAGGTCCGATTACACTGCTCTGCAGCAAAATCCTCCATTTAAAAAAACTTTGTGGACTATATGGATTTTGACGCGCTGAACTCAAATCCGGTGTCGGTTTTTTTCCATCAGATCTGGATTTTTTTTTATGGGCGTGGCAAATTTTTCCCCCTAAATTAGTCAGGTACGGACACATATTTCCTCCTAACTCGAGAACCAGTCATCCGATTTTCAAAAATAAAACACCAAAAAACGTGTAACAAAATTGTATTAATTTTAATGGAATACAATTTTTCTCTATCTCTTATCATTTTGGAGTTATTTAGAAATTAATGGAGAAAAAACAATTTTTTCGTGCAAAATTCGTAATATTTTTTAAATTTAAAATGGAATTAAAAAAAATGTAACGCAAATATTCAACATTTTAAACTTTTTTCTAAGAGCTACTAATCTTGGAAATAAAAAAAGCTATAAACCATAAAAATCGGTTAAAAAATTTAGATTTTACTGTCAATTTACCGCAGGTACCCAATATTGTAATGCAACCAGCCTTACATATGATATATGTAACATTTCGTTATGTGAGCAGGTAATGGAACTAAAGTACAACGGTATTTTACATAGTTCTTGGAATTATTATTTATAACAGTATTTTTCAATTACCTGTGATTTCAAATTAAGAAAATTAGGGTAGATTCTGGTATTTATTGTATATATAGAAGCTAATGGGCAATAAGTAAGTCACTTTTATTGTTATTGTGTAAAGAAATAAAGCAAAAGAATCCACAAACGCTTTCATATTACAAAATGTCAAGGATTTGTAACAAATCTCTAAATTTATTTTGTTACGCTTGTGGCGATCTAACTTTAAGTTCTCAACGGGAGACAATATCTTCCAAGGTTAAAGATGCTTATTGCCGTTATTTTGGGTTTCCTATCAATGATAGAGATAAAAATTGGGTCCGAAAATATGTTTTAGTAGCTGTGGTAAGTCCTTAAAAGGTTGGTTAAAAGGAAGTCATAAGTCTTTATGAAGCCGTTTATGAAGCCAGCGATTTGGAGTGAACCAAAAAATCACCAAAATGATTGCTACTTTTGCCATTATAAAATACGTGGGTTTACGAAAAAAACAAAAAATAAAGTTACATATCCAAATACTTCATGCGTCAAATGACCAGTTTTCCAGTTTACAAGTAAATTTTTACCTCCATTGCCTCCTACAGACGATGAAGAAGATGGGCTTTCTGCAGCAACTGAATCCACTTACGCCAGCATGGGTGTTTCTTCGCATTCGTTTGGGAGTCCAACGAGTACACCTTATTTTCCGAATTAAACTGATATGAATAACTTAGTTTGTAAATCAAGGCTTTAAAAAAACCAAGTCTGAGCTTCTTGCATCCCAATGAAAATGATGGAGTTTGGTGCAAACGGACGTTAACGTCTCTTACTTTCGAAATAAAGAACAACCTTTTTTGAGTTATTTCAGCAAAGAGGAAGGTTTGATATTTTGCGATAATGCTGATGGACTTTTGCGACAACTGTGTTTCAGTCATAAATCTCAGGATTGGCGGCTTGTTATTGATTCATCCAAGACAAGTTTGAAAGCCGTTTTACTTCACAATGGCAACAAATTTTCATCGGTCCCACTCGCGTATGCAAGAAATATGAAAAAAAAACTATTCTAGCATGAAGATGATACTACAAACAATTTTTATATTCCAATTACTCATGGAACGTAAGTGCAGATTTGAAAGTCGTAGCAATGTTAAATGGATTGCAAAGTGGATATACCAAGTTTTGTTGCTTCTTATGTGAATGGGATAGCCGCGCAAAAGAAAGACACTACAATGGTAAAGTTTGACCGAAAAGAGTAAATTTTATTTCAGGAGAAAAAAAATGTATCAGAAGAGCCTTTAAAACAAAAGGAACAAACTCTTCTCTTCATATAAAGCTAGGCCTAATGAAAAATTTTGTCAAAGCAATGAACAAGGATGGTGAAGCCTTTCTATACATTAAGAGCAAATTTCCTAGAATCAGAGATGCTTAAGTAAAAGAAGGCATATTTGTAGGTCCACAAATACGACAGCTTATGAAGGACGAGGTCTTCAGAACGAAATTGAATGATGTGGACGATAGGGCATGGACAGCTTAAGCTACTTTTTTATTTTAATAATGTTTCCTAAATAAAAATTAATAATTATTAACAAACATTTTGTGTTATTTTAAATAAAATAGTCTGTAAATATTTTGATTTTTTATTGTACATAATTTGAAGTTATCTACGGAAAACGACAGGGTGGGTGCTTTATGCGAGGCGTTGCTACAAAATTACAATCTTGCAAATTTTTTTGCTTGTATTTGTTTTTGTTGTACGAAAATAGATAGAAGTAAAAAGTTGCGATTCATTGATGCTACAAGTCGCTTTAGTGTGCCCACTCTGACGTTGTTTGCTGCATTACACATATTTGGTCAATATTGGGTACCTTATGGTTTATGGCTTTTTTTATTTCCAAGACAAGTAGCTCTGAGAAAAAAGTTTAAAATGTTGAATATTTGCCTTATAATTTTTTTAATTCTATTTTTAAATTGAAAAATATTACGAATTTTGCACGAAAAAATTTTGTTTTCTTTATTAATTTCTAAATAACTCCAAAATGATAAGAGATAGAGAAAAATCGTATTCCACTGAAATTGATACAATTTCGTTACACGTTTTCTGGTGTTTTATTTTTGAAAATCGGATGACTGGTTCTCGAGTTAGGAGGAAATATGTGTCCGTACCTGACTAATTTAGGGGGAAAAATTTGCCACGCCCATAAAAAAAATCCCGATCTGATGGAAAAAAACGGACAACGGATTTGAGTTCAGCGCGTCAAAATCCATATAGTCCATATAGTTTTATTAAATGGGAAGACAAAAAATTATTTTTTGCAGAGCAGTGTTATCGGTGACTTTTTCAAACATTTGTAGCCGTATAGCGCCACCTACACGGCGAGTGTTGTCCCCTCCAAGTGGTCAAAAGTGGTTTCAATGACAAGCACATGTAAAAATTCTATAGCAAAGAACATTGTCTGGGGTATAATTGGTCAGCAAGTAGTACTGGTGACAGAGTCAATAGTGAATCAGTACTGTTTCACTGTAGACATTTCCTGCAGGTTAGCTATAAAGTACCAGGCGAATAGTATAGCTGTCTTCACGAAAACGTGAGCAAAATCAATATTTGTCAACCGATCTTTATGATTAAAAGTTTATTTTATTCACAATTTTCCTGCTTTACCGATAAATCATAAAAGTGTAAATTTTTACCCTAATAATTTTTTAATGAAGTTTTAAAAACAAAATACTACTAATTTTGCATGAAAAAGAAATTTTATTGTTTTTTATTTCTGAATAACTTCTGAACACTTCACAATATTAAAAAACGTTATCTGGCTGACTTAAAGAAAATTTCATTGTTAATTTGCTAGTATTTTCATCAAAAATCGGACTAATTATTCTCAAGTTATGATGAAATGTATCTTCATAACATCCGACAGAGTCCGATAGAAAAAACCGAAGACTCATTCAAATTATGCGCTTCAAAATCTCTATAGTCCACATGTTTTTTTTTTTAAAGGCGGGAGTTTTTTTTCAGCACAATGTAATCAAAACAATTTGACCGGCTTTCGTTTAATATACGTCTGTAATAATTTTTTTTGGATGGAAAATTATAATTTTTTTTTAAATTTTAAAATAAAAGTCCAACGAATACGTTGCTTCTAAATTATATTTTCTGAAAGTTTAGCTTAAGTTTATTTTACTATTTTTATGCTCTACTGTGCAGTCATTAAAGCTCACATAGACGTAAACAAAAACCATATATTATTGATTGGCGTAGTGATTTATGTCATAAAGTGTATATTTGCACGCCAACATATGCGGGCGCATACATAAACATAAATAACTCGGAATCATACCACAGTCATTTGGAATTGTGTTATATGGGCTGAGTGAGTGATTAAAGAGTTTTCCAATACATATTAGTCTTCAGAAAATTTTCTATAATAAATTTAGTCGAACAGTCGAATTCGCTGTCCTTTAGCTATAGAGATTCTAATAAGAATTTTCAAATTTCGATCACGTTCGAATGCCGTAGTTTGGCCCCTGTTCTTATCGCTATCTTACTGCTGGCTAGAGCAGGACAAAACTAGCGATAATATGAAAGATAATAAAACATAAAAGAAAAAAGGTTTTTGTTGGTAAATTTCAATTTAACTGGTTGTGGTAAAATAATATGAAAAACGAAAACAAGTTAATTGTCGAATTCAATTAATCTTAAAATTGGGAGTTGAATAGATGATATTTACACCCAACACGTAATCATTGATCAAAAAGTGCTAATGATGAAATCGTTGCTGGTTTCGAAAATACATTCCACTCGGCTAGTGTCGGCAAAAAATACTTTTTCAGATTATTCTTCCATTTTCCACAATTAAAGATTCTCTTTAAAAATAAAAATGTTAAAACTGAACTTTAGCCTAAATACAAATTTTAATAATTTTTTTATATAGCATTTCAATTATAATGTATTAAACATTTTTACCAATTATTTAATTTATTTTGTTTAATATTTTTAAAGCTCGCAGTATATCCTCCCATTTGCGTATTCTTTTGGGTACCAACAATTTAGATTCATAACTAAGCTCATCGCTTCACGTGTTATTTAACAAAATATGTATTAAAACAATTTCTATTAAACGCATGTACACGCAGGTACAAATGAATTGATTTAATTTGACAATTTATTTATACAAATTAAAATGGCATGTTATGAATTAAAAACTTGCGTATTTATAATCAATTTTAAATGCATAAAAGGTTTATTAAACGATTTTGGTATGAAAAATTTATTCAGTAAAGTTTTCATAAACTTTTAAATTGATTATGACAAAACACTAAATTTAATTGACAATGACAGCCAGACGTACTTAAAAATTGGTGATCTTTGTCCATCGAAATAATCATGTGTGGTTAAAGGTTCTTTCCAATTCAGTTTTTTTTCGAATATTTTGAGAGAGAATGTGCAGCTCACCAATGTAATATCAAGTGCTGCAGCCCACTGGTATAGAATATAAAAATGGAAATATTTTTATATATTGCATTCTTCAGTGCTTGTTTGGATTAATCTATATATATAAAAGTGAAACTCTGTGTGTGTGTGTGTGTGTGTGTGTGTTAGCTATAGACTCCGAAACTGTAAAACCGATCGGAATCAAACTTTGGCAAGTTGTTGGACACATACCAGGGAGTGTTTATGGGTGGAAAAAAGTGGGCGGGGCTTCGCCCATAAAAATTAGTTATCAGTTTTAGCTACTTGCACTTGACCGATTTTTCTGAAACTTTGCACACATATCGAGCTGTCATGACTATATAATTTCGTGACTAAAAAAGTGGGCGTGGCCACGCCCATTAAAAAAGGTTATAATTTTGAGGTACTTGCACCAGACCGATTTTCCTGAAACTTTGCACACATATTGAGCTGTCATGACTAAATAATTTCGAGATCAGAAAAGTGGGCAGCGCCACGCCCATAAAAGCAATTATAATTTTTAGGAACTTGCACTGGTAAGATATTTCTGAAACTTTGCACACATATTGAGCTGTTATGACTTTACAATTTCGTGATTAGAAAAGTGGGCAATGCCACGCCCATAAAAAAATTATAATTTTTAGGTTTTTGCACTTGATATTCAATTAAAATTTAGAATGCATTTCGATTCATTAAGGGGCGTAGCAACGCGCGCCGGGTTTGGCTAGTTTAAATAAAAGCAACTAAAATAAATATTTTTAATTGCAATAATCGTTCAAACCAATTCAAATGCAATTAAGTTTAAACTTTATAGATTAAAAATATTTCTTATATTTATTTAACCCCTTTGCAGATGTGATTGAGGCGCGCATATAAACAAAAATCACACATGACACAAGAGAATTGTTGATTAATTTCCGTTTTTATATATCTGCCAAATTCTTTTTCATCATTCATTTAAATTGGCAATAAAACAAATATAGAGAACGTATAAAGAACCAATAATATTTAAATGTCTAACAATGGAGAAATCAACTGTTGGGCGGCCATATTCCCAAATGTTTGTGTGAAAGAAAATAAATTTTTAAAATTATATTTATTCTTTTTCCTGAATGTTATTCATTTGAAACATCTGACAAACATCTGCTAAAACATCAACATGAAAACCCATACACATGTGCATTTTAATAACATACTTATTCATGCAACATGAATAATCCTTTTAAAATTGAAAAATTTGTTAAATGAATCTATTTCTGTAAATGTTTGTGTGTATGACTGAGTATCTAGTTATTGGTATTTAAGTTCTATCTCTATCTGTTACTGTTGTTTTTTTTTTTTTTTTGGTTTGCTATGATGTGATGGTACTTAAAACACCTGCTTAATGTGAAAAATAAAATTCCATTTCCTTTGCTCTAATTTAGAAAGGCTGCATACGAGTAGCTGACTGTCAGACAAACGGACAGACGTATCGTCTGACTGAGTGAGTTACAGTCATCATCATCATAATCATTACGATGACTATTTAATGCCTAAAACAAGTGTTAAATTCTGTTTATAGTTTTATATTTTTAATAAATACTACTAATAAGGTTTGATATCAATGTGCAGGTTATTGCACAAGTTGGTGTTAAAAATCATACAGCATTTCAAAGATTTTGTACCAGTTTTAGTTCTTATTTCATTAGTAAAAAAAAAGTTAGTGTTGTAATGAGATAATTTGAAAATAGATCAAAATTAATATATGAAAGAAACATTTAGAGAATATGTTAGGCGTAGAACTAAAAATGCAGGATTGATTATAGATGGCGTATCTTTTTAAGGCGGTTTTTATCTCTTATATCTCTAATGTATCATATCTGTATGAATCTGTAATTTATTCTCATTTATGGTCAGTAATTTGCCTGAAGTGTTAAACCTTAAAAAAAGTCTCACTAAATACAAATAACAATAGAGATTAAATCGCTAGATGGCCTTGAAAATAGCTAAATTTGCATTATTTTGCAATAATTATAAAAATAAGAAAACAGAAGTTGTACTGCAGCCAACTTCATTCCCTAACACCTTGTCAAAATTTAATTTTTCAAATGTTAACCATTGCCGCCGCGGTTTCGTTTTGCTTCATACAAATCGTATGAACAAGAGAATTCTTGACAGCAAAAATACCTTCCGCTCTTGTTCAGGTTAAGCTGTTAGTTATTGCACATTATTGTTTTCCTTTGAAAATGTCGATATTTTATTTCAAGCTTAATGTCATATGCGGGAGGTCTTCTTTTGTTTCTTTTTATTTCAATAGTTTGAAAAATGAGGTGCCTCTTATATACACCGATTGCTGACTGAAGTTTGTGGTCGATTCCACCGCTTAACAAAAAAAAAAACAAAGATCACCCAGGCCAATCAAATAAGTTTGAGGTCGAAGAACTCAAGACAATCACAACAACAACAACAAAAAAGGCATGCAAAAGAAATAGTGAATACATGAGTTCAACCCATGATGAAATGGTTCAATTTAAGTGAAACATGCCTCCATATGAATTTTTTTATATTCTTCACTGAATTCCAATTATTGCATGGAACGCAGGCATAAATATTAGGTGAAAAAAATTTTTATAGGTTGTTTTTGTTTGTTCACATATCATTTATGACAAACAATTTCGGATTTAGGGCGGCATGAAGAATGCCATCAATTACACTATTGATTTAAAAGTAATGAAAAATGTTATTCAGTGTAAAATTTTTTTTTCTGTGATAATCCCTGTTGTCAGAGCCAACCAGAGATTTTACATTTATTAGGAAATACTCCCCAACAGCAATTACAAAATTTGTACAAGCAGCAGAATTAATTCAAAAGCAGGTAAATGGAATATCATACAAATTGAAGACGAAAGGCATTGATATATGATGAAAATAATTTGTTCATAGAATAATTATTTGCAATGCATTACGATAATCCGAAGCATAAGAGATCGTGTGTAAAGCCCGGCTTTGATAATCGATATCAAAGCCAAATATCTCTGGCGCTAAGGAAAGGCTATGTATTAGGTAGGAACAATAGGGTTCCCATCTATTATGAGCTGCTGATATCTGGACATATCAGATATGCCAAATTCGGAAACCTATACCGAATGCAATTGATTTGGTTAAAGCAAGCCGAATAACGCTCATATTATGTAGCCGGACATAAAACTGTAATATTCCATTATGACAATGCTTGGGCGCATGCTACAATACCTTCTAAAAACTGTTTGGAAAGAAGTGGTTGGCAAATTTTGTTTTATCGGCCTAATAATCCAAATCTCTTCGCGTCCGACTACTATTTTTATGACCGAAGCAGAATGCTTTCTCAGGGTTACTTTTCACTTCCAAACAGGATATCCGAAAATGCCTTGATTCGTTCTTGGTCTTGAAATGTGAGCACTTCTTTTGGCGCCAAATCCATTTGTTGCCAGTAAGATTGGAAAAGGTGGCACAATAAATAAAAGCTAAAAGTTTGAAAAAATACAGCATCACTCCCCAAACTTTTAAAATTGTCATGTGGTCTTTTGTAAAGGAGTAAGTGATTGATCTTAATGTGGGCACGAGATTTTTTTTGCATATTATGCAACAATATAAACACTTATTATTTATATACTGAGACACAGTTTTTTCGTTGTATCGACGAACATTGTTTATTTATTCGTTATTACTTCTCAAATAGCTTTAACCATTGCCATAAGTGGATGTAAGTAAATGTATATTTTGTATTCTAACTTTGCCAAGATAATGTAAATATTATTTATATCTCTCTTAAAAATGCCATATTGAAGCAAACTAAAAATTATTTTGTGTTTCTGTGTTACTTAAAATTAACACCCCTTCATATGATATCCTGTATATATTATTTTTCTTTAGCTTATTGGTCCTTTGGATATTTTTTTGCCTCCTGTAAATACACACATCGCCTACATTGAAACATTTTTACAAGAGGGATTCCTAAACAAGTACTTTGTATGCTACTACTTATGTAAAAACATATATTTATATGCATCTGTATACATTACGTGTATTGTTAAAGTGGCATCCCAGTTGATCTACTTTTTGAGTTGATTTTAAGGGCGGTCATAAGACGAAAATCGTTGAAAATAAGCGAAGAACATCCGGCACAAATGGTCAATGGTATTTTTCAACAAATGTTGACTAAATTAAGAAAAGCTACAAGAGTAACAATTTGGTTTATTTTGACGTTGATAAATACATTAATACAACTACATAGAAAAGATTATCATCATCTTCATTGCGAAAGATTTTAAAATAGATACGACCAATGTGGTTAGTAATAAAAGAACGTGTCATCTATGACAATTTGATCAATTGGTTTATATATTACTACTACAGATTGCTTAAAATGGGAAATTATTTCTGATCTCAAAAATATTTGTATATCAGACACATGCATGCAAACATCACTGTACACATACATACATTCATCTGAAATTGAAGTGTGTGTGTAAGTACACTAGTGCCACATAAACGGCCTTTAACATTTAGAAATTGGTTTTCAACTTTTTTCTTTAATATTTCCATTGCAGCTTTTAGCAGTAACGACTTAAGGGCCTATTAATTTTAAAACTATTTGAAGTTTTTTTATACCCTTCACACAGTGAAAAGGGTATATATAGTAGGTTTGTCATTCCGTGTGAAATTTCTACAATTTTCATTTCCGGTCCCATAAAGTAAATATTTGCTGAAAGCTTGTGAATAGAGGAGTCGATTAAGCTCTGTCAGTCTGTCCGTCTGACCGTCTGTCCGTGTGTATGTTGAAATCAACTTTTTGAAGCCCCCCAACATCGCTTGGACCCGGGTGAGGTATTAAAATATCAGAAATATTCGGGAGTAGATCGGTATTGAAAATCAAAAACATCAGTACATAAACAACTGAGATATGAGCAAAAACCCACGACCACCTCGATTTTTTTTTCACATAAACAACATTACAACAAAAACATTCGTACATACAAACGTGTATACTGGTTAGAGTAAACGTGGCATCGAATCCCAGCTGAGCCAAAAATTTTTTTTTAATTTTTTTTTATTTTTTATTTAAAATATTATTATTATTTTTTTTAATTTTTTTTTTTAAATTTTTTTAAATTTTTTTGTTTTATATTTATTATTTATATTTTAATTATTTTTTAAATTTTTTTTCAACTTTGTTTTTTAATTTTTTTTTATTTTTTTTTTAACATACATACGTAAATTTTTTATTTGACAATTAAGATGTTTTGCATGACTAGACGTTGTGAAGGGTATATAAGATTCGGCACGGCCGAATATAGCACTCTTACTTGTTATAACTAGAGTTATTTAAGAATATTTTTTAAATTTAAAATTTATTGTTTATTTTTTGTTGATTAAAATTAAATTCGCGTAATAGATGTGTGTCTTGCTGTCAAGACATTTTTGGAAACAAAGACGGGCTATTTTATAAACACAAATGCTTTTCTTAATGCATAGCAATTCGGTGGCTAAAAAATTAACTTAAAACATGGGTGATGAAATAACACGTCAGGAAGTGATAAAATGTTGATGTCGAGTGAGTAATAAACTATGAGGAAAACTAACTGTTGGGACAACGAAAAATAATCTAAAATCAAGGAGACCAGCACCAAGAATAACTACTAGTGTAGTAACAGGTCATATAGAGCTAGTTTGCTTGGAACTATCAGACAGAACGACATGTAGAACATGCACACAAGGGATGGAAACTTGGAGCACTAAATTTTTTAGTTTTCTACGTTTTATGGATATTAGATTCATTGGAAATTATATTGAGAGGACTTTATGTAATTTTGATCCCAAAACATTTTGTGAGAGATTTAAATGTTTAAATGTAGTATTCGTATTTAATTCGTCAGTGTGTATCACTTCCTTTTCTTCGATCCTTATTATTTTTGGTTCCTATTTGGAAATTATTCTCAAAAGTAGCTCCTACAAGTAGAGATTAGAGTTTTCCCGAAATGACATCGAATTTATTTTTTGGCGATGGGGCCATCATGTCCTTTGTTCTGATCCCATTGATGATTATGCAAACTAATATCGTAGGTTATTACACAGAATTTAAAATATATAAAAATGCAGCAGATATGTCATTATCTATATTTTTTTATGTGGGAGGTACAACGCCCCCTCATTTGATTCTATCTCAGTATTTGAATAAATTTTAAAATTTTTATTAAAATGTCTAAAATTGTATTAAAATCTTTTCCTCTTATTGTACAGGGCTGTATCCCTGCCCCTGCTCCTATTGTATCGATTTTTGGAGAAAAGAGTGCAACTCAGAAGATTTTAGGATTATAGATTAATATATATTTCTATGCCAATGGTTACTTTTCATTTTAATTAAAACAACACAAGTTCTTATAATAATAACCGACACGAAAAATATTTGATTTTGTATGTGAAATGGATGAAACTTCCTCTTAAGTTGTTTAGAAAAAATAATCATTCTTTAGCTTCATAAACTACTTATAAATAAAATCATTCTCTGATTTTAGATAAATTTGTCAAAGTGGGCGTAAAAGTAGGCGTTGTTTTTTATGCCGTAAAACCTAAGTTGTGTCATGACAAATATTATGAAAAATTTGTGAAACCGGTCCAGCCGTTCTAAAGTGATGCGACTGCCAACGAACGACATTTGATTTTTACCTGCATACGAAGTGAAAACCAAAAAATCTTAACACAGGTTTTGTCTTTTAGCATTTTTTGGAAGCAGTACTTCAATTTGTCTTATGTCACTTGTTATTTTCTTTGACAGCGATCTTAATTTTTTTTGAGTTTGAGAGCAGTACGTGCTAAAACTATCTTACTTGTTTATTATACCCTTCACACAGTGAAAAAGGGTATATGTAGGTTTGTCATTCCATGTGAAATTTCTAAAATTTTCATTTTCGACCCCATAAAGTATGTTTGTATATTCTGAAAGCTTATGAATAGGGGAGTCGATAAAGCTCTGTCAGTCTGTCCATCTGTCCGTCTGACCGTCTGACCGTCTGTCCGTGTGTATGTTGAAATCAACTTTTTGAAGCCCCCCGACATTGCTTGGACCGGGTGAGGTATTAAAATATCAGAAATATTCGGGAGTAGATCGGTATTAAAAATCAGAAACATCGGTACATAAGCAACTATGATATGAGCAAAAAACCACGACCACCTCGATTTTTTTTTCACAAAAACAACATTACAACAACAACATACATACATACAAACGTGTATACTGGTTAGAGAAAACGTGGCATCGAATTTTTTAATTTTTTGTTTTAATTTTTTTTTATTTTTTATTTAATATTTATATTATTTATATTTTTATTATTATTTTTGTTTTAATTTTGTTTTATTTTTTTTTTAATTTTTTTAAAATTTTTTTTTTAAATTTTTTTGTTTGTTTTTAACATACATAAAATTAAATTTATATATTTTTTTTTATATGTACATATGTACGTATTTCATATGGAATGAATGGTGATACAAACTACTGTTATTGCACGATTTTTCATAGGCCGTATTAAAGCTTAACCAGATTTTATGTGAACAAATTGTTACAATAACTCGAAAATCCTATACATCTAAAGATTTGCCTCGTTTTGACTTTCAAAGTATTGCTGCTAAGAGTTCCTATTCGCCAGTGTTATTTCATGAAATTCATTCAAACGACATCAAGTTTCATTACAAGTTCTAGTAATTTAAATCTTCTATTTTCTGACTATAAAATTCAAAGATTTATAAGAACTGACATATGAGTTCACATTTATAGTTGAATTAAGTTCATGATTTTTATAGCCAGATGCCTAAAGTTACATAAGCATAAATTTATGACTAGTATTAAAGAGCATACTAACACATGCAAGTACATACAAATACATACATTTATATTTACACATGCTTTTGTAATAATATATTAGAGCAGCTTGCAAAAAATGTTGATCCACCAAAATGAGATATAATACACTATATAAGAAAAATGTATTAACTTTGTCTACTTATTTAAAAAAAATGTCAATGTTTTATAATAAAAAAATGAATTTGAAACAAATGTTGAAATATGTAGCTTTGCTTTGGGAAATCTTTCGTATTATATTATATATTATAATTTAATGTACACCCTTTAAAAAACAAAATGAGCACAATTTAAAAGTCTTTAGAATTACACCCTAGAACATTAGAAAACAAATTGCAAAATACTTCGCCATTACATCTATTTAGAGGATTGCGGCAGATGTTGCGCCGTTCTAATATACAAATTTTTATATTTAACAGCGAGTGCAATTTTATAACTTTTATTGTCTGTGTTTTTTTTTTCTTATTAAAATGTGTGTTTTCAAGCTAAACTAGTGCACATGTATGGTTTTAACTAGTTCGGATTTGTATATGCTGTACATTTTAATTTTAATTTTTTTTTAAAATCCTTTAATTTAAAACAGGTCAAAAGTATATTATCTAAAAATGTTATTTATCTCTAATGTGCCCGTTTACTCTATTTCCTCTCTATGCCTTCCTTTGTTTTTTACTTTATCATTTAGTTGCATTCTATACACATACACACAAGTGCATTTTAGGGTTAAAGTTTATTTTTAATTAAAGCGTTATCAAATTTATTTATTTAACATTTTAATTGCACAAGTGTTATAAATTTCAATAAGAAACATCAGCACACTAAATATTAAATGACAAAAGTTTTTTTCTTGGTTCACCCTACACAAGACCGGAACATATTTACGGTATTTTTTGGATATGCAAAATTTAGGAAGTAATAATGCTAAAATTCAAATAATTTAATAATAACCTTTACCGTCATGTACACAAGTAAAGTGACCACACTTTAGCGTAGACTAGATTTTAGATTTAATGTTTAATGACATTTTGCTTTATTATTTCCGGCGCCATCTTTGATTTTGTATTTTTTACATAGTTAGTTGTATTCTACTAGCCCTTTTATACGTTAGCGATATTTATGTTGTTGCGAATAAGAAGTATTCGCAATTTTGTTTTGGATTTTAGCTTTTTTATAGTTTACTGCATTCTAAAGGTCGAGCCATTTCGTTTGATGCCAATATTGTGAGGGTTGAAGGGGGCGAAGGCGTAATTAATACGTTTGACCTATATATCCGCCATTTTATATCGGACGCCATCTTAGATTTTAACTTTTTCATAGTTCACTGCATTCTATTAGTATAGTTTTATTGTTTGATACCAATATTGAGGGGGGTTATTTTTAACTGCCATTTTTGAATCATATATAAATTTAGTGTACGCCATTTTGTAGTAGCGAAATGACAAGACAAGAAAATAATTATTGAAAATAATGGATTTTATATTATTATTACTGTGTATTATACAGGGTCCGCCATCTAACGTTTTTTTTCAACTAGTGCTTATATCGTGAATGGTAACACTTAGCTCATGTCTGATTTAACAGATAATTAGTTTTATCCTTCCGCTGAACGAATATGGTTGTGTATACGCTTGAACAACGCTGGGAAATATTGCGACATTACTTTGGACGATTTTGCCAAAAAAAATCATCTTTTCAGATGAAGCTCATTTTGATCTTGGCGGGTCGCATTTGGGGCACAGAACACCCGCACGCATACATTAAAAAGCCGATACACCCAAAACGCGTCACTGTTTGGTGCGGATTTTGGTCCAGAGTAATAATTGGGCCATTTTTCTACGAAAATCAGAAAGGAGTGGCCGTAGTCAATGGCGATCATTATCGGGCCATGTTGAACGATTTTTTGTTCACAAAAATTGAAGAGGAGGATATTGGCAACATTTGGTTTTAACAGGACGGCGCTACGTGCCACACAGCCGAAGCTACACTTTTGTTATAACATTTTCAAAAAAAAAAAAAAATTATTTGGCGGACCCCTTATTTTGCTAATCAGACCTATTTTATAAAAGCCTTATCGCTGCTCCCTGTTGTCTAGAAGTCTAAAAATCGAAATTTATGGAAAAAAATGAAGCATTAATATATGTGTGCTTATATCACAGTTAGTTTTAAGCCGATTTGTGAGATCTTCGCAGAAGTAATTTTCAACTACGGCTTTTATTTTGGTGTATTTAGCGTGTTTAAAAATTATTTAAGAGGCTGTATAAATTTATTTAAAAAATTTTTTTAAATATTTTCTCAAACTTATTTTTGCCTATAACTTTGCCGGTTACGAATAGACCTAGAAACATATAAGAATTGCAAATGTTAGCAAAAGTGTCTTTAAATTATTTTTATTATGAGTTTTATGGTAAAAATATGTGATAAAATAGGGGAAGTAGTGTTTTTTTTTCTTGCTGGCATGTCTGAAAGTTATGGGTTGTGCTGGACATCGCTAGTGATTAATTCGCGGACATTTCAAAAAGGCTGATAATACATATAGATTTATGCTACATGTAGGGGCTTCTTAAAGTTGATATAAATAATTTGGAATATGAAGTAAAAATCCCAGAGTTAAGTAAGTTCTACCAAGTAAGATTTTTCAATAAATACGTAAAAAAACACTAAACTGTCTTTATGTGCTTGCGTTTGTTTTTTTCTCATTGTTCCACTGAGGGTAAGATTCCATGAACTTAATATTTTTGCCAGTTCAAGGGATGTAAAAAAATTATCGGTTGTCAGATTCCTTCCTGAGCTTTTTAGGGACTTATAAGATCTAAAACCGTTCTTTGTCCTACATTAGTCAGACGCTCACTTTCTGCTGGTTTCCCAGTATACAACTGGTCATGTAAAAAGTAGGAGTAAGATGAATCGCAAGCCCAGCATTTATTTAAAAAATTTGATTACGTATCGTTGTAGAATTATAATTAAATTCTAATTAAATTCTTTAATTATTTTAAAGTATCTCATTTTTGTAAATTTGTTTGAAGAAATTTTTGTTTTATATTAGGTTTGTATTAAGGTACCCGGGTATCTTGTCGTCCAGGATAAGTAGTTTTTTGTCAATCACATAAGAGTTAAAGTTAATTTCAACCAACACATGGATAAATGGATATTACTCAATCGAATCACGGAGTCATACGCTTTCAGAAAATATAATTTTTATTGTAGAAACTACAAACGAAATGGCATACCCTTGGCACTACAGGCCACTACAGGGTATAAGAAATTGTTATTGTTTTCCTGAAAAGTTCTCAATTATTTAGTTCATACTTTATACTAGTCTCTATAGTAGCATGTAATGAACGTAGCCAATAGCTTAGTGAAGTCTGCCATCTTGTGTAAAGCTTATAAAATAGCTTTAAGTATGCTTTAGTCTAGTCTAGTCTAGTTTAGCCTGAACTATGCTTGATTCATACATTCTAAATTAAACTTCCCAAACACAGCTTTCGGTACCCACGGCAAGTTCTCATATGCTTAGTTTTAGTATCATCATTTCGGTTGGCTTTATGGATTCCTTTTGGCTCTCTTAGTGTTTGGCTTACAGCTTTCATACTAAGAATGTGAAGTCTTCACTTTCATCCTCATCTTAACACTCTGAATATCTTGGTGAGTTGCCATACCCGAATCGGTGCAAATATTTTCGGTAGCCTCTATGTCCCGTTAGACATTGGATGAGATATGTGATTTCACCATGTGTACCATTTAATTATTTTTTTTTTGATTTGAGACAGAAGCCAGCTTTAAATTAGTCTAATCTATGGTCTAGCCTACGCAGGCAAAAATTACAAATTTTCTAAATATTATGTAGCATTACGGCTCTTAAAAAAATCTTACATAAATAGAACACTCTTTAGTTTTCAAATGTGTTAAGGATAAGCCAGTACTGCTGCAGAGTTGTGGATACAAAATTATGGTTCTCATTTTCTAGTGCCGTGTTGATATTTAATTAAGAATATATGTATAAAAAATATGTTGGTGTCGTCGTGTACTGATTAAAGTGCAAATTTTTAAAATCAAAGTACCCTAGATTTAAATTCAACCAGAGGTAAACAATACAAAAAATTACACTTTACTTTTAGTTTATTATCAGATAAATGTTGTAAATTAATATTTAAAATGTTGTAACAGTAATGAGTCGGATAAAGCCCATTTGGTGTTGTCATTTCAATAAAGTAACTACATAGTAAATTTGTTAAAAATGCTGTGTACTCCTTCCTCTTCTACTCCTTCATCAATGACGGTACAGCGGCGTACTGTCTAGTCTAGTCTAGTCCATAGTAAATTTCAAATCAAGTCAGTAGATGTAGATGTAGGGCATTCTGCAGTCTATTCCGATCTAATATAATATTAAAGCTTAGTTTTAGTAAAGTCACGGCTACATTATGCACAAAATTAGGAGGTGGGTGTTTAAATAGAAATACCCTTCTAAAGGGTGGTTACATATTAAGGGCCGATGTTGATCTTAAATAGAACAAATTATAAAGAAATTATTTTTATTTCGTTTTTTTATTACGATAATATTGGTATGGTTAAAATATGTATGGAACAAAATATTGGCTAAATGGTCGCCACGACTTGGGCGGCACACCTCTATCCGATGATCTTAATTTTCAATAACAATGTTGAGTCGAGGTTGACTGCTCTTTTGTCACACTATTTTCACATTTAATACAGACCTGTTCTGCTAAAATTTAAATATTTTTCACAATTCTCCTGATTGTAGCCCAATTTGAACGATTATCTTGACCCAAACAATCACGAAGTGCACGAAATGCATTTTGATTTGAACGCTCATTTTTATAGTAAGACTGAATAGATTTAACACGTTGCTCGATTGTGTATCTTTCCATGGTTCAAATAAATTTAAGTCTTAAATTGAGAAATGTCAAATGAAATGCAAAAAAAACCTTGACGTGTAGGTGTGGTTTGCATTCAACATCGGACCTTAAAGTTTAACCACCCTTTACAAACCAAATTATTTCCTTTGATAATTAAAAAAAATAATTCTTATAATTTTATAACAAACTTCTTCCGCCAAATTGCGTAAGTTAGATTCGCGACTAATTGTTAAAGTCTTGGCTGTTACCTCGCCTAGTCTTTGGTATAATTCATAGTTTTGTCTACAGTCGTAATAACCTATAGAACCCTACAAAATCTACCTTTTACATTCAAGTTTGCAGTATAAGAAGTGCGCACAAAAAAATTGGTGCATACTTTACGTCTTCTAACTTTTATTGTCAGTAGAAAAATTTCACACTATTTATATTTCTTGTAAGTATTTCTTTTATAACTGCAGGCTTAATAATCAGAAAAACCTTTTACTGCATAAGAAAATACAATATTTTCTTTTTTGGCTTTATCTCGCCACATGGCACTACAGTAAAAATACTTGCACGACTCTGCCTAGAGAATAATTTCGTAGATGTAACAATATAAAAAGATTTTCATAATGGGCTAAAATTACGCCTATTGAGAATTAATTAAAAAGTTAAATGATTTAAAGACTATTAAAAATTGTAACAAAAAATTACAAAAAATTAAGTCGATTTCCAAAAAAAAATGTCTCTATAAAAAATTTTAATTTTGATCATCCATACCAGCTTTAAACAGAATTCCAAATAATTCAAAACTAAATATATATTTTTTAAGTTTAATTTTTATAATAAAATATCTTTATAATTTTTTGATGCACAATCCTTATATAATCAAATTCTTTTAATATTAATTTTATTTCAATTTTCTATTTAATTTTAAGTTCTACCTTTTTTTTTATTTTTTTTAGATTTTTCTAATTCAAATTGTGTACAAATTGTTGTCGTGTAATTGTGTGTCTGTCTGTAACTGCTTTTGTGCTCTATCTTTTGTGTGCACCAAACGTCTAACCCGCCCTCCGAGTGTGTTCATCTGCTTGTACGTTGTGTGAGTAGGAGCAAGTTGGGTTTGATTTTACATCTTTAAACATCACTTCCACTGGCTGGCACAGTCATCATTAAACAGCACTTAACATTTATAATCATTCCATTTAAACATTTCAACACCCGTTTACATCTCACATACGAAATATGAACATGCAGACGGTTCAGTTAATGGGTTCTACACAACAACCAGCACCATTTCGATACAATGGACCACCATTGCATACAATGCAGCAACAACAGCATCCACATCATCAGCAACATCCACATCAACAACAGCAGCAATTGCTACAACGTCAACAGCAGCAGCAGCAACAACAACAGCAACCAACCTGGTTTGTAAATAATGGCACTGGTAGTGGCGTTGGTGTTGGTGTCGGTGGTATTAGTGTTAGTGGCATTGAATCTGCTGGTTCTAGTTCTGTTACAAATGCTGGTTTTCTGCCAAATACAAATCCAATTTGTAGTACTACACCAATTAACGGAAAGGTAAGTGAATTAAATAGAGAATGAACAACAATAACAAATCCATTAAAAATGAAGAAAAAACAAAATTAAAGAACAAAATTAATTACCTTTAATACTCCACAAATAAACTACAAAAAAAAAAAAAAAAAAACAGAATTACAAGCAAAAATTCAAACTATTTAAAATATAAAATGAAAACTGGAATGTGTGTGTGTGTTTTTTTGCACTTTTTGTTTTCTTTGAAGGAAATTGCAATTTAAACCATTAAGAGCAAAATAATTTAATGGGTCATATCGAGTGTAATTAAAAAAAGTTTTTGTGTAATGTAATAGTAAAAATGGTTTCTGATAACCGATTCGAACTTTAAAATATTTAAAAATTTAGTGTGGTCACTAGTTTAAGCCAACTAGATAATCTATAGTGTAGACCATAAATGCCCAAAAATGTTAATGTGAATGATTAGTCAAGCTCAAGGTCAGTTTTTTTATTTCCTTATTTATTTAAAAAATATTTCCAATATTTCGAAATCCAATGGATCTCATCTTCAGGGTACTACAATTATAGTTAACAAAAAATAAAAACAAACATAATTTTAACATTAAATAAATACATATTGTCACACTGTGTCATAAAGAAGACAAAAATAAAAACTTACAAGAGGAACAATAATAAAAAACACGTCACACACGGTTTTACATTTAAAATAGCACTAATTCCTTATTCTATTTTTGTTTATTATATGTCTATATTGTCTTGCTGAGCTCGTCTCTAAATCGCTCTTAAAGTTCATTCGGTACTCTTTGCTTGTGTTTATTATATTTAACATATCCAGTGTATAGCGTCTATGGTATTTTTCTTCCCTTTGCAATATCTCCACATTGTCGAAGTTTGGTGTGTTCCCTTTTTCTGCACAATGGGCTAGAAGTGCGGTTTTTTGTGATGAAGTTTTATTTATATTTTTTAGGTCGGATTTATGTCCTGCTAATCTTGTAGTACCCTGAAGATGAGATCCATTGGATTTCGAAATATTGGAAATATTTTTTAAATAAATAAGGAAATAAAAAAACTGACCTTGAGATTGACTAATCATTCACATTAAAATTACAACAAAAGGTCGAACAACACACATACTGAATGCCCAAAAATGTTTTGCAGCCATACTGGTAAGAGAATTTTAAAGTACAGTTCTATGAAAAAGAAAGCACCCAGATTTTTATCAAAATAAATTTTTTTTTTTTTGGTGTTTAGAAATGTACAATAATACAGTTCACACTGAATTTGCTAGTTTTTAGTTTAAAAAAAATAATCGTAAAGATTAAAATGTAATACATTTTACATTAATGTAGTGTTATATCTAACGGGTGTTTTTTATAGAGGTATAGTTTTTGAAGTTGGCAACACTTCTTTCACTGGCTGCCATTTTGTCAGCTGCCAGGTAATTTATGTTTAGTTTGGTTTGGCATTTCAACATGAATAGACTGACGCATAAATAGCAAGGCGTAGATTCGGCGAATGGGCCCAAAACAAGATTGCCATTGATCTCGATTTGTATAAGCGAACTTTTTATCACTTTTGCTTAAATGGATAAGTCAATAAAAAAAACAGCCGTATTTTGAGAGATGACAATTCGAAAAGGTAATTTGGTACACTGTTACATCTAGAATAACTGACTGTTTAGTGTCCTTTATGGGCTGGTGGAATCATTAATCTTTAAAAATTATGTTGGTCAGAACGTTAAAGTCAATGGTAACCGCTATAGAGCCACGATTATTGAACATGTCACACAGCTCGTGCCACAATTGCTTTATTGAAGGAAACGTTTGGTAACCGCTTAGTTTCACGTTTCGGACCCGTGAATTGGCCTAAAAGATCGCACAATTTAACGCCACTAGACTATTTTCCGTGGGGTCTATGTTAATAAGTTCGAAACGATGGAACACTTAGAGAACAACATTCGATGTTTTATTGCCGATATACGGCCACAAATTAAAAAAAAAAAATTATCGAAATTTGTACCTCCAGATTAGACTACCTCCAAGCCAGCCGTGGCGGTCTTGAGTCTGAAGTCGTATTTAAATTATAATGGAGATTGGCTTTCGAAAAAAGTAAATTTCATGTGAATTTAACTAATTCATCATTATTTTATTCCATTTCAAAGTTTTATACCTCTATAGAAGCAACCTTTATATGAAGGGTTTTTAAAATCGCCAACTTGGCAATACTATTTATTAGCTGTTAAATATTTGTTATCTAAAAAGTGTCATTTATTTAGTAAAAAAGTTTGCCATTTGTGAATATGAATCGTTTAACAATCAAAATGTGCACTAAAATTCTTTCAACTTAGTATAACTGTGGTGGTTTAAATGTGTCTAGAGTAACTGGCTTTCAATGCTGATTTTTCAAACATACTTTTTTTCAGCGTTAAAGCTTATTTTCCACTCTCATGGACTTTATATAGACTTGTTCTATATCTATCTACAGTTTCGACTACAAGTAATTTTTTTTAACAATAAAAAGCTAAAGTAATGCTTTGTGTTTTATAATGCCCTATGTTTTATTGTTAGTAGTCAAAGGGTTGTGTTTTCTTCAGTGGACAACTTCTTTTGGCACAAATGTCTACAGATGTTAATCTTTTTTTAGTTTATGGACACTGTTTATTTGTGGCATATTTAGGGAACAAATAATTTTTAAGTATAATAAAATAGATTCACTACTCTCTATAAAAAGAAGTAAATATTAACAATTTCAATTCGAAAGTCATTACATTTTGAAACTCAATTTTAATAATAAAATTTTTATTTGATTCAAAAGTTCGTAAAACGAAATTGTCATACACAAATTGTTTCATGATCCTGCAATAAAATCATAACCTTTTGAATATCTGAGACAGTTTTTTTTATGAATTTAAAAAGCTTGTGGTAAAGATTAAATAAGTGTATGTATTAACCAAGTTAGACTGTCCCAAAAGTAAGGGTTCTTTAAAAACAAAATTTATAGCTTTTAGCACTTTTTAAATTTAGTATTTAGGAAGTTCTTACATTAAATCTGAAAACTCCATGCAGAAATTATTTTAAATAGTTTTATTGTAATAAGAGTTAGTAAAAATGTAACATTTCCAGATTTAGTGTCTATTCAAGAGATTTGAAATTTATTACAATATTTTAATAAAATTTTACATTTCACTCATATTGTACAGTAAAGTTTACAATATCCTTAGGCATACTCATACATAAACTGTTTTATACTTTCGCCTCTATTTGTATTGTAGTCGAGCTTACATGTCTTGTTATGTACACGAGTATGTTGCAATTTAAAAACATTTGAAAAAAAAAAATAAATTTATAATAAATTTTATTGTTATTCGATTCAGTGGTATAATAAAATTAAATCTACGTACTTGTTTACACAAGTATTTGAGCAACATTTTCTATATCTCTTCCTTCTGCTGCGTATAGCTGAATTTATTTAAATTTAAATATAAAGTTTTATTACAATTATATAAAGCTACGAGGGTAGATTGTAATTCAATTTAAGAAAAACTTACTTATATGAAATGTTCTTTATTTCATACTTATTTTTCATTAAAACGTGTTTTTTGTCTAAGTTTTCATACTTAAATTCTACTCTACAAAACCAAATTAAAGCCGTCTAAAATTATTAGTAGAATTTAAGTGGCGCCTTTTAAATATAAGAAAACTAGCTAATACCCGGTGTGCTTCGCCACACCCATCGTAATGAAATAAAAATTTTATAGTTCAAAAATATATTTATTTTGCAAGTGGCACGCCTACTATTACTTAATTAACCATTTCTTATTCAAATAATCATATAGACGTCAAAGTGTCTCTGGCAAAATTTGGGTACTCGAAATATTATCGCTTCCCAGATAAACGATTTTTTGTATATAATTCATATGACAGGTGCCACGCCCACTATTACTAAAGCATCCACTTTTTATCAAAATAGTCATATAGATGTCAAAGCTTCTCGTGCAAAATGTGGGTACTCTAACTATTATCGCTTCTCAGATATACGAATTTTTGTATTCGAGTCATATGACAGGGGCCACGCCCACTATTACTAAAGCATGCATTTCTTATCAAAATAGTCATATAGATGTCAAAGCTTCTCGTGCAAAATTTGGGTACTCTAACTATTATCGCTTCCCTAATATACGAATTTTAGTATTCAATTGCTATGAGAGCTGCCACGCCCACTATTACTAAAGCATCCATTTCTTATCAAAATAGTCATATAGATGTCAAAGCTTCTCGTGCAAAATTTGGGTACTCTAACTATTATCGCTTCCCAGATATACGAATTTTTGTAATTAATTGATATGACAGGTGCCACGCCCACTATTACTAAAGCATGCATTTCTTATCAAAATAGTCATATAGATGTCAAAGCTTCTAGTGCAAAATTTGGGTACTCTAACTATTATCGCTTCCCGAATATACGAATTTTAGTATTCAATTGCTATGAGAGCTGCCACGCCCACTATTTCTAATGTACCCATTTTTTCAGAAATGTTTATTTGGGTGTCAAAGTTGCTCTTGCAAAATTTTAGTACTCTAATCGATATCGTTTTCCAAATATACGAAATTTAGTATTTAATTCATGTGGTCACGCCTACTATTGCAAGTCCGCCCATTTTTTACCCAAATGTTCGTATGGATGTCAAAGTTTACCGTACTTAATTTGAAGACTGTATCTGCATTAACTTTCGTTACATATAATATTTAATACTTATTCTTTAATAGGGCGTGGCACCCGGCCCACTTACAATTTTAAACCAAAGTATAGCCGATAGTTCCTTCCAGACATACAGAAAAATTCTGTGAAAATTTCAAGGAAATCGGTCCAGCCGTTTAACCGTCTATAAAGCACAAACAAACATACAAACACACATTGATTTTATATATATAGATACAGTCAAACCGCGATAACTCGTAACTTGTTAATTTAAAAACCTCAACAATTTAAAAAGAAAACGGCTTGTCTCTTGAAAAAATCTTTAGTTTGCTAAAATCCTTTACAGTCTCCTTGTTAATATGTATCTTTTTTTTTGATAGGAGATCCTTCTTAATTGTATTTAGTCAAAAATAATCTGTTATAATCCATACAAATAAAAATCAAATGTCGTTTATTGGTACTCTCATCACTTAAGAACGGCTGCACCGATTGCGGTAATGTTTTTAAAATATTTGTTACAAAATAATTTAGGTTTTTACGGAAAGAAAAATTGATCACGCCCACTTTTAAGCATCCCCTTTTCGGAGAAAAGCTGGACAATTTGTCTGTTCTTTTTAATTCTATGCACCTCAATAATGATGTATGCAAAAAATTTAGAGTGGGTGTGGCAACTACCTTTCGTACAAAATCAAAAATTAAGCCGCATATACAGAATGCTCCCGTAATTCCTAAGCTTTTCAAAATTCGTGTCGGCTTATATAATAACAACAGGCAAAGTAGAGTTTAAAATGAACTGGAAAAGAATAATGGGCGTAGTATTTTCCATATAAATACATTGACTGAGGTATCTAGAAAACTACTGCATTTCTAATTTAAAAACTCTGTGTGATTTACTTTCAAATCATTTGTCTTATTCTAACCAAACATTGATACGATCGAAGTAGGGTAAATGATACCCCCTATACAAAAAACTTGTTCTATGATTTGTTTCAGTAACAATAAGTGTTGGAGTTTTTTATTCTGATATCAGACAATTTAGTAAGACTTGTATAATTTATTTAAATAATTTAACAGCATAAAATGAGGGGGCGTGGTACCTTGTATACAAAGAAAATGTATTTAATGGCATAAGTATCTGAGGAACTATAATTGTTATAGACTGTGTAATTGTGTGTAATTGGCTATGATATTAAGTTACTTTTTCGGGCACAAAATCGATAGTTTCAGAGCAGAGGACATGGCACTTCTTATTTTACTTCAGGAAAACTGTAATCTGTTTTGGTGTGAACGAGATATGAGCTAATTTTAAAAACAATTTCCAAATTGAAACCAAAATTTGTAAGGATAGGAGAAGGACGGTGATAGCCTCATACAAATGAGATACTATTTTTAGGAGATATCTATTATATGACTTTTTGCTAAAACCGGTTTTGGATATTCTGAATAATTGCCAAATAACTTTTTTTTTCGAAAATGCTATAAAAAAACTACTGTGCTTCGGCTGTGTGTGGTACGTAGCGCCGTCCTGTTGAAACTAAATATTGCCAATATTATTATTATAATTAAAAAAAACCGGTTTTCGGTTGAGCAATTTCCAGTTAAACAGATTTATTCGAATAAACAATAACACAAAACTCAAATTATTTATTTCAAAAAATAAGAAGTTTATTTAAATAAAATCAATCAGTTTGCAAAGGTAAAGAACAAACAGAACAGGTCATGACAGACATTTTTAATAAATTTTTTGCTTTAAAAATTATAGAAACATATTTATACATTTTTTGCCCTTTCATTATTAAAATAAAATTTATATGTAGTTAACAAATTAAGCATATGGGCATTTCCATGTCATCGTACGTGACATTTGTACTCCTATAAAGTGGACTAATTTTTTCTAAAGTAAGAGTAGCTGTAACAAAATTAGATCTTTATGTTCCATTCAAAGGGTACTTTATTTAAAAGAAATTTATTATATTCGAATCATTGTTGTCTAAAATATCCAGAAAAATATAAATATATCGTACGTGACATAAAACAGAAGTGATTTTGAGGTATATATGGAAATATGAAAAAATCAGCGAATCTTGGGAGGTATTTCTTCTTTTTTTCAATTTCTTACACTAAACCAAATATTTTTCATTTAAAATCCATCATACTTTATTGAAAACAATCTTTAAATGATTTGATAATAAATTCAATTTAATATCGTTTGTGACATATCGTACGTGACAGATTTTTCTCTAATAGTATCCTTAGGTAATTCAATTTAAGAAAAAAATTTAAATTCTAAATTAGGTGCTCTTGCGACTGTTCAAATACGAATGGCGGAGACAAATAATGTTTTTGCACTACGTACGTGACATTAAAATAACATCCAAGAGAAATAAAAAAATACCACTAATTGGAGTCTATATTTTATTTTTTCTGCTTATGGATCTTGTTAATTGTTGTTGTTACCTCAATTTTAAAGCACATTTACAATAACAATTTATTTTTACAAATTAGTCGCTAAAAACAAAATAGCTGATTGCAATTCTTTAAAATTAGTCAAAGAGATAATCAGATTAAACTATTATTATTGCTCTTAAAATAATTTAATAAGCTCTTAATACCTGCGCATAGTAAAATTTTAGCAGAGACTATAGACATAGTCTACAGCAGTGCTATTCAATCTTTTTGGCTCGTGTACCACTAAATTCACGACAAACTTTTCGCGTACCACCAAAAAAAATATAATGTAAACAATTTTAAAATGTTTAATCTATTTTATTTATTAATAATAAAAAACAATAAAATTAAAAAAAAAATAATAAAAATTACAAAAAACGTAAGAACATGTACATTAAAGGTATACTTTTAGGATGATTTTTCTTTTTGTTTCCAATTGCAAAATAGAAATCGTTTAAATTTTAAAAGAATTCGCGTACCAACTGGAAATTTTTCGCGTACCACCAAGTGGTACGCGTACCATAGGTTGAATAGCACTGGTCTACAGTCTTTGATTTTAGTATTTTTTTTTTTATCAATAAACTTATATTGAAAAACTTTTAAGAGTTTTTATATTTACAGTCGTGGTTGACATATTCATGGAAATGACCATGTGTGAGACCACATTATTCAATTAAAATAATAAAAATTAAAAATTTTTTCTTTTTAGTTGCTTCTTTTAAAATAATCTTTGAGAAACAAAATGCAGTTTTAATGTTTTTAAGTATTTTTTTCGACTTTTTTTCCTTTGTTTTTGTGAAACTTGACATTGAAAATTACCTTTCACTTAGCATAGATGCTGGACTTATAGAATCAAAAGCACCAAGTAATCTTGTAGATCACTCATGACACTTACCTAAATCAAACAAATTCTCCAAAATGTGTTCTTTATGATTGACTTTTGTATGGGCATTTTTGTGCATATATTTAGTAGTAGTGTTCCGTTCATAACAATAACCGGTTTATTTGTACTTAAATAACCGGTTTATTCGTTATGCGAAAAATGGGCTTTTTAAAATATTCGGCTTCAACAAAACTAAAAAAAAAAACATGTAAAAGTGCTATATTCGGCCGCGGCGAATCTGACAATACCCTTCACAATCATGTACATAGGTATAATCCCGCATCGTAGCTTAACCTAGATTTCATGTTATACGCCATTTTTCTTTATTATTTCCGACGCCATCCTTGATTTGGAATTTTTATATAGTTAGCTGTACTAGTCAAGCCCTTTGATTTGATACCCGCATTGATAGCGTTAAGAAAAAAATTTGATCCGCCATTTTGTTATAAACTCCATCTTAGATTTTACATATTTTAATAATTTACTGTATTCTACTGGTCAAGCCCTTTCATTTGATACCAATATTGAATGGGTTCTAGAAGTTACATTTAAAAATACCAGTTTTGACACATTTATAAATTTATTGTCCGCATTTTGTAGTGGCGGCCAACATGAGTTTTAGTTTTTTTAAAGTGCTTATATTGCGCTAGTCAAGTCCTTTCAGATGATACCAAAATTGACGCTTTTGGTTGTCTAAAAGTTGAAAAGAAATTGATTTTCGTTTGTAAATTTTTGGAATATATTTTTCAAAAAAATTTTTCGCCTATAACTTTACCAATTAAAGCCCGATTTATCTAAAATTTTTCACGAATATCTCTCTAGGCATATTCTATCTATAAATAGTAACAAAGGAAGCTATAAATTATTCATTGGCTGAAAAATTTTCATTTTGGTGGTAAAAATATGGGAAAAAACAGAGGCAATCGCGTTTATTTGCTCACATCTCAGAAAGTTATGGGGCGATTTTGCTGAATTTCAATAGCTATTCATTCCCGGATATTTCCAAAAGATTGATACCATACACAGGTCTGAGGAACATGTGGTTGCTTCTAAAAGTTGATTTCAACCAACACATGGACAGACGGGCCGACGGTCAGTGCCTAATCGACTCCTCTATTCATAAGCTTTCAGAAAATATATTCTTTTTGGGGTCGGAAATAAGAACTGTAGAAATTACAAACGGAATGACAAAGCTATATATACCCTTGTGCACCACAGGTGAAGGGTATAACAAGTTAAAACCTATCAATAATAACCGTTCGATCACCCTACTCTTTATGACAATTATTTTATACCTAACAAATAGTGGCAGATAATATTGAAATTAATCCCAAAATAAATATAAGGCAAAATCTTTGTTGGGGCCAATAAAGCAGTCCAGCGAAAAAAAAACAAAGGCATTGCTGAGGCATATTTATTTTATTATCAGGTAATTGCAGTTTGGAGTTATTTTTTTTTTGTTTACCATGCTTTCTTTTTTGACATTTGAAATAAATGAGAGAAGAGAGAAAAAAATTTTTTTTTTCTATGGGCTTTAACAGCTGAAGTTTAAAATAAGTTAAGAAAACAATTATCAGCTGACAGTTTAAGACTACCTTATGAAGAATTTTTTTTCGGTTGTTGTGTTTTAACAAGTTTATTTACAATTGCCGCGAGTTTTCTTTTTGGAATTATTTGTGTTCTTTAGATTAGAAAGCAAAAAATAGGAATCATTTTTGTGAGGACTTTGACGTAAAAATGTCAAACAAAAGCACGATTGCAACAAAATAATAAAATTTATGCAACTGAAAATGGAATAAAGAAAATTTAAGTTGCTAAAATATTAAGAATCGCTTATTTGAAACTTTGATCAATGTTGTCGAAATAGAAAATCCTTCAGTATGGAAAATAAAATTATTAATGTTTACTTTTCCTTTTTATTACATAGTAAATGTTTGCTTTTTATACATTTTTATTTAATTGTTTTATTTAGATGGTTTTTCTTTTCTTAACTTAAACCTTATTAAATTCAAACCACATTGAAATATCTCTATTTCGAAGGCTCTTCTAGTCGGTCGTATTATCGGGATTCTACTGTATTTAGATAATTTTTTTCTAAATAGCCTTTATACATTCTATTTGCATTATTTTAAAGATGCTATTATAAATTGAATTTTTGTGCATAAATATTTATAACAATGAATGGCACAACAAATATAGAAATAAAATATTATTGAAAACAATGAAAGTAAAATCCCCCATAATCAAATTTAAATACTTGCAAAGACACATATACACGTACGCACAGAGTTGAGCATATTCAGCTACAGTCGTATACAAAATTGTATTTATTGTTTAAAATCACAGTCGAAAAATAAGTTGTCCTTTTATTATAATTTTTGACTGATGAGAAATCTTGTTAATAAATAAATCTTTATAATATACAAATTTTGTTTTATTTGTTTTCGTTATTCGCCAAGCACTGCTTCATCTACTTCCGTATTGTATAATTTGGATAAACAGAAACTTTAAATTTTTATTGAATTCTTCATGCGCTTTTGATGGTATTACCTTTTTAAATATGGACTGGCGAATGAGGCTTCCGTCCTTTAAAGGTCGCCATCTTGACTATAATTTCCAAGGTCTTAATATCGTGAAAATTTTAAATCAGTTGTGCCGAATTTTGAATAACACCCTGCCTGTTCAACGATGTCGAAAGAAGACACAAGCAAAATTTCATTCGTACAAATATATTGAAAACAACAACAAAAACTAAAAATTTGTTTTTGTTTTCAACGTATTTGTGCGAATGAAATTTCGCTTGGGTTTTCTTTCGACATCGTTGAACAGGCAGATCTATTTTAAATAGTTCTTATTTGTAAAAAAAATAAACAAGAAATTCTATTTAATTAGAAACCCATTTTATAGGGCAGAGTACATGAAGATGTTTCGTACCTATAACGAGATTTCCATAAAAAGTAAAAAAGCTGCAGATACAATTTACTTTCAATTGAAAGGTTATATTTTGCCACTTATTATGATAAATTCATAGTTCAAGTTAACATTACGATTTCTTTGAACATACTGCATTCTTTCAATCCCATCTTTCAGCTCTTTCTAACATAAATTTGCTTGTATTTGACTAACAATTTGTTTAGTTGTTAATAAAGACAAAACTCAAAATATTATATTTAACAGGGTCTTAACTTCTTGAGATAATGGTATCAACTAATGTTCCATTTACGAGATTAATTGCTTCGAAGTGTGTACGGCAGGTGGTACCGACATGCTGAAATCACAAGAACTCTAGATTATTTTCATCAACAGTAGGAAAGAAAAATTCATTTAATTTTGTTCTGCAGCGCTCTTACCAACATGAACTGCGTACCATGAATTGCACCATCTGGTACTTTTGTAACTACAAAGAAATTGACGAATAAATAGTGGGTAGACCAACTGAATGATTTCCATGAATTCTTCCTTTTAATTTTAATAAAATAATTCAATAATTTCGAAACGTTCTTTAAGCCTTATTCGCACATGACTAAAGGTAATTTTTGTCGTTATTACCTCCCAGGGGACACTCTTCTGGTTAGGGTAACTGAGAATCCTGGACTTCATACATGAAGCGGTTAGGGAGAATTAGTTGACAATATAGTATGGGCGTCGAGTGAATGTGTTCGAGGTGCTGCATCACACGATCATAACGGATGGATCCATTCACAATGAGGGCATGGGTAGCGACATCAGTTTTTTAACTGATAAGTCGTATAAGAATCCTGGACCACTTAAATAAAAAGTTAGGAAGACTCAGATGGAGATGGAGCACATGAGTCCAGTGAATGCGGTCGAAGGGCTAGATCGCACGCTAATAGCGGATAGTTGCATATACAAAAATGGCATAGAAAATGACATTAGTATCTTTTCTGGTGAAGAATACAATAATCATGGACCTCGTACTTAAAAAATTAAAGGAGACTCAGATTTACATTAACTACTATGGGAGACTACAGTCTTACGAATATATCGACAATTACGAAAGACTGTGTGATTGGTATTGTCAAATATCTTCAGTCTGCAATATGAAATCGATCTCTAGTTAAGAGATATCGTGTAAGGGCGAGGGAAGAAGGAAGAAAGGAGCGAAGAAAATCGAAAAGGGATATAATAATAACAGTGGTCTGCTTCGATAAACCCCTCACTCATATCGATAGCTTAACATAAAGATAGCGTATCTTGATTTTCTATTACTTTACAGGAGAAACAAAAATGAACACAAGTTTAATGAATGAAATAAGTTCGGGCTTTTAGGTGATTATAAATTTATTATTTTCACCCATGGCTTGCAAAACTACAAAACAACTCTAAAACGGCCTTTTTCTATTAAGCCATCGATATATATTTGTCGTTATCAAAACACCGCTGTTTGGTGGTTTTAGAATCAATCCAACTTTTGCACAACTAAATTGTTTTTTCTTACTGTCAAACATATATGTTTTTGGTTGGAATTTTAATGACTTAGAAAACTGAAAAAAATATTTTATTTTACATAAATTAAGTTTTATCTATAATTGAATAGGTTTGCAAATTCTTATCTATTATGCAATTTTTTGTTGTTGCGTTAATTGCTGCTTTATAAGTTTTTTATATTTAAAAATGTGGGCGAGTTCCTTTTTGCTCCCCTATTTAAAGCCTTTTTGTTACTATTCTTTGTTGCAGTTATTATGGGTATTTATGTCTATTGTTTGTGTAAATATTTCATTATAGATTTAAATGTTGAATGTTGTACAAAATATATGTTCATTGTTGTATGGACCCATATATCAATGTGTGTGTGTGTGTGTATTTGTATGGGTATTGTAATGCAAATGACAAATTACTTTAAGGCATTTTGATGCATTAAGGAAAATTATTTATTCAAGGTTTTCTATTGTATAAATGTTTTTTATTTTTTTTTATTGTCTTCTTCTTCCTTTTTTTCTTTTTCTTTTAATTTAAATAAACACATTTTAAGAATATAATTCTTCAATTGTAGATTATTTTAATTTATACTTTTTATACCATTTACAGCTTATTTAAGATTTCTTTCTTGTATTATTTCGGACATGAATTTGTTTGTAGCTAATAGTCAGTATTTCCGGCTCTAAGTTGCTAATGCAGAAATCAGGAAACAGAAACAATTTTAGTACAATTAGCCAACACAAATGGTAGTAAATATATGAGGGTTTTCGAAACTTACAGCAGATGAAGGTATTTGTCTTCTCAATAGAGGAAAGACCTTTTTCAAGTGTGTTTAGAGTTAGAAGCTGATGGATGCACTGTTACCAAGCGCGGATCTGAGCGGAGGGAGGAAAACAAGGATATTGCAAAACCCAGCACCAGTTCTAGTTCAGTTCTAGTTCAGTTCTAGTTCAGTTCACCACCAATCAACCACAGCCCCCTTATTCCCTCTAAACAACAATTTTTTTTCAAAAAGTTATGGCAGCGATATTTGAATAAAAAATTCTCCCCAAAAACCCAAAAGCTAGATCCGCATTTGACTGCTGTAAAGAATAAAATTTCAGCAATTCGTAGCAGTTTGTGCAAAATTATTTAAAACTTTTGAAATTTTTCATATAAACCCTATTTTTTTGTTAAAAATATTACATAAATTATAAGAACATTAAAAAGTTTTTAAATTTTATATCTTATGGGTCAGTCTTTCATAAACTTTCATATTGACAAACTTGACCGATAATAAATTTTATATTTTTTTTTTTTTTGCTTACTTTAGAAATTTTTTAGGCCAAATTTTCAATATTTTAATATAAGAAGTTAAGACCAAAAATAAAAAACGAAATTCAACAAACTGATATTAAAATAAATATATGACCTGAATATAAAAGGGATATTTTTGTTATTGTTTCATTTTCATTTTCATGTTCATGTTCTTGTTTTTTGTTCATCATATTTCAGCTTTTTTCAATAAACGCCTACAGCTACTGTTGATAGTTGGTAACTTCTTCTTTGAATGTGGCTACAAAAGATTGTGTTTTTGACTGAGTGTGTGTGTGTGTGTAAAATATTTTTTATTTATTTGCTAGAATGCATGTGTGTATGCGTGTTTGTTTGTGTGTATGTATTTGCATGTTTGTATAAGTAGGGTAATAACAAAATGAAATCTCAAAGTGTTCATAAGCCAAAAAAATACAAAAAAAAAAAAAAAAAATATTTATAACAAAAAATGATGAGCATGAAAATATAAAGCAAAGAAATTGTAATAATGTAAAATAGTTCATATATAATAGCATGAGATTTCATTTTTAGACTCAAACGCCTGCCCTTTAAACGCATCCTGTTATTTTTCGTTGCCATAGGCTTTATTTCCTTTCCTCTTTTGCATTCTTCTTTCTTTTTTTTTTCTGTATAAACTTTTCTCTATATGCTTTTTTATGGATGCTGGCAATAAATTAAATCTCAACCATAAAAGGGCAAATGTTAATACTCACACCCACTAATACACTTAGACATAAACTATACACACATACATACATACATACATACAGATGCATACGTTTACATCATTTTAACTCATATATTTTAACATTCTCGTACTGGTATCGCTCTTGATAGCTGTTGCCTATAAACATATAAATTTTTGTAACTTTTCCCTAAAGTTTTTTATTTCATTATTACAATTTGTTGGTTTTTTTCAGCTTGTTCATGCTTATATTAAACTAGCCAATCCCGGCGCGCGTTGCTACGCCCCTTCATGAATTTTAATCGCATTCTAAATTTTAATCGAATATCAAGTGCAAGGCTAAAAACTATAACTTTTTCTATATGAGCGTGGCACTGCCCACTTTTCTAATTACGAAACTGTATAGTCATGACAGCTCAATAAGTGTGCAAAGTTTCAGAAAAATCGGTCCAGTGTAAGTACCTCAAAATGTTACCTTTTTTTATGGGCGTGGCAGTGCCCACTTTTCTAAATACGAAACTGTATAGTCATGACAACTCAATATGTGTGCAAAGTTTCAGAAAAATCGGTCCAGTGCAAGTACCTCAAAATTAAAACTTTTTTAGGGGCGTGGCCCCGCCCACTTTTTTTATCACGAAATTATTTAGTCATGACAGCTCGATATGTGTGCAAAGTTTCAGAAAAATCGGTCAAGTGCAAGTAGCTAAAACTGATAACTAATTTTTTATGGGCGTGGCGCCGCCCACTTTTTTTCACCCATAAACACTCCCTGGTATGTGTACAACAACTTACCAAAGTTTGAGCCCGATCGGTTTTACAGTTTCAGAGTCTATAGCTAACACACACACACACACACACACCCACACACACACACACACACACACACAGAGTTTCACTTTTATATATATAGATGTCTGCTGCAGTTTTTTTATTTTTTCGTTTACTATTTGTAATGGTTTGTCGTACAGTGGCACAAAGTTCAGTTGATGTTTTATTGTAGTGTACTCTATAAAACACTATGTGAAGTTTTTTAAAAACATTTCCCGGTTTATGAAAAGTTTATATAAAAATGTTCATAAGTTACTTCTTGCTGAAGAAGAACTAACACTTAACTTGTTTTGCTACTGATTTCATAATTGTTCGCAGGAAGAAATAAATAAGAGTTTCGATTACGAAATTAATATTATTAATCAAAAAATTGCTTGATTTTGCTCCAGTCATCAAAATGAGGCTATTAATTAAATAAAAATTTAAAGTTTTTTAAAAATATTTTGAATAATATTAACAATAATTATTTCAGCTTAATTTAATTTTATTATTTATTTTAATATTTCGATACTACGTTGTGTATCAACAGGAAATTAAATTAATGTTTTGATTTTTATACCCTTCCAACAAAAGTGAAAAGGGGTATACGTATATAGGTTTGTCATTCCGTTTGAAATTTCTACTATTTTCATTTCCGACCCCATAAAGTATATATTTTTCTGAAAGTTTATGAACAGGGGAGTCGATTAAGCTCTGTCAGTCTGTCCGTGTGTATGTTGAAATCAACTTTTTGAAGCCCCCTGATATCGCCTGGACCCAGGTGAGGTATTAAAATATCAGAAATATAAATAAGAAATATCGGTACATAAACAACTGAGATATGAGGAAAAAACTACGACCACCTCGATTTTTTTTCACAAAAACAACATTACAACAATAACATAAATACATACAAATGTGTATACTGGTTAGAGAAAACGTGGCATCGAATCCCGGCTGAGCCAAAAAAAATTTTTTTATATTTTTTTTTATTTTTTTTATTATTTTTTTTTATTTTATATATTATTTATATTATTATTATTTTTTTTAATTTTTTTTTTATATTTTTTTTAATTTTTTTTAATATTTATTATTTATATTTTAATTATTTTTTTCAAATTGTTTTTTCAAATTCTTTTTTAATTATATTTATTTGGTTGGTGGGTTTAAGCTGGTTTATATGCATTTTACTGGTGCTTATGCCAGATCATCAAAGTTTAAAATGTTATAAGTTGTATTTTCAAATTCTCATTAACAAAATGAGAATTCAAAAATAAAACTATAACTATAAAAAACTTTTTCAAAAACCCAACCAACAATTTTTAAATTTAAATTTATTTTATTTTTCAAAAATTTTTTTTTGTTTTATTTTTTTTTTATTTTTTTTTATTTTTTTTAACATACATACGTAAATTTATAATTTTACAATGGGATGTTTTTATATATGTATGTACGTATTTCATATGGGATGAATGGTGATACAAACTACTGTTATTGCATGACTACACGTTGTGAAGGGTATAAGATTCGGCACGGCCGAATATAGCACTGTTACTTGTTTTTTATTATTCTGCTCCTTGGATAACAATTATGTAAAATAAATTTATCCCTGGATATGAAATTTTTAAAAAATTTCATTTTAAAAACAATTTTGTTTTGAATTTTTTTTTTACTGACAGAAACTTCTGTTTTTTTTAACATTTTGTGTCAATTAAAAAAATTAATTGAATCAATTAAAATTATAGTTAGAATTTAAATTCAAATAAATTGACTTTTTGATTAAAAAAATTTAAGCAATATTTTTTTGTGCGTTGTAACTGCCGGTAATTTAAGCACTTTATACGATGGTGACTTGTCTCTTTAACATTGCGTTGTAAATTGACGCTTTATAGACACGTGGGCAAATTTTTCCAATACAAAAAAAAAAATACTGTGATAAGAATTAATACCACCCAGCAAAATCTTTTTGAAATTGTGTAATAGGTTGTCATTACTTCATATATTACATAGTAATGAGGGGTCGTTACCAACATCATTATTTTAAAGTACAGAGTAATGGCCTAATGGTTATGACCTTCGTAAATTCTTTTTATATATTTTTTTAAACAGTGAACTTTAAATTAACTTCATAAATATTATAATATGCTTAATATTATAATTTTTATATTTTTTTGTATTGCAACAGTATACAAATATCCTGCTATAATTCAGCTTTATTGGTAACTACTTATTTTATTGCTTTTTGTAAGTTAATTTGGAGGCGAGGGTCATGATTTTTGGGACAACTCAAACAAAAATAAGTAGTTATTCGGGCGAAAAGTAACTAGTTTATGTGTATCTCCAATATTACTTGCTAACCTACTAGGTAAGTAAAGATTTTGCTGGGCAATTTTAAATTTGTTTAAAATACATTTGTACAAGTCCAATGAGATATCTAGGCTTCATTAGTTTTAGGACTTGCAACTTTAAAATAATTAAAAAAGTATTATAATTGGCTTATTTAAAAGTAGTTCATTTTTACACCAAATCTTAGTTAAAAGTCATTAATAAAGGTCTATTATATTATAGATTATTATTATATATTATTATTATCATGATATTATAATTTAAGTGTTTGCTGCTTTTAAGCATAAGTAAAACACTTTCATTCATGTTTTAAGAATGTTTTGCCCAACAACCATTTCATATAGAATTTTATTTAGTATTCCGAATAATAGAATAACTTATCGTAGGAGTTAATATTTACTATAAATATGGAATATACAGCATTTTCAAAAATTCTCTGATACCAGATCTTGATGAGGCATCGATTTGTTTTCAAAACGAGCAATTTTTTGTGGCCACATAAATTGTCACTCGTGCACTAAAGTGTTTCGAACTCGCTGAAAGATAATTCAACGACGCTTCTGAAATTTTATTTTTTGGCACGTCTTAAAATACAGCTGATTTAGTATTTGAAAAAAAAAGAAGTTAAACTATTACATGTACTCGGGTGAAGAAATATAACTGGGAATGTAAAATTAACGTATACAAATTTTAGTTGTCTCTTCTAACAAGTGTCGACGTTTTCTTTAACAGTTTATATATTTCAGTTTAAAAGCATTTTCCCAACCTCTTTTTTTAATCCCTTCACTTGTGGTGCCACATATCTTTGTCATTCCATTTGTATTTTCTACGATATTCAATTCCGGCCGCGTAAAGTATACATTTTTTGAAAGCTTAAGACCTGGGAAGTCGATTATATATTGTCCGTTTGTCCTTGTGTTGTTTGAAATCAACTTAGAAGAAGCTCCCACATGTTGCACAGATCTGTATGAGATATAGATATTTTGCAAATATTCGGGAATGAATTGCTATTGAAATCAAGCACAAGCGCTTATGATTTTCTGAGATATCACGAAAAAAACACTATTGCCTCTATTTTTTTCAATATTTTCACCATAAAAATTAGCATTTTTTAGCACTAGGATAAATTTTGTTACTATTTGAAGATATAATATGATTCCTAGGGCTATTGGTAAGAATTTTTGGACGAATCGGCAAATTCATTGGCAAAAATATATTTTAAAAATATGTGTTTTCTTTAATATATCAAGTCACTTTTAAATTAATGGTTGTTATTTTTGTTTCTCGAACTTACCATTTTGTATTCCATAATTTTTTTAAAATTAATTTTCTATGTAGTTTTCTCTTAATTATAAATTTTCTAAAGTTTTCTAAATCCCTTAACAGCTGTAAGTGATTGTGTGTAGCTCACTTTTAATTCATTTCAAACGGTGTCAGCATTTATATTTCCGCTTGATCCATTGTTTTTAACATTTTTCATTTTGCATACTATTCTGTTTCGCCTACACTAAAACAAGTATCACACGCACCTACACGCAATGAAAAAAAAAAACATTTGGTTTTTTGAGGAGAAAAATTTATATTTGCATAAAATTAAAAAAAAAAAAATAAATGACCGAAAAAGTTCATGTTTTATATAGAGATTTAATATTGTATTTGTATTTATACAATTCACGCTTAATTAATTTTTGTTTGGCCAAAATTTGTAGAGATAAAATATATAAAATAAATTTGCTTTTAAATGATGACCATAATGTCGAAAGTTAACTGCTCAAATGAAATTAAATTACTATCAAACTTCAAGCTTAATTTAGAGAAACTTAAGTATCAAAACCACTCAAATATGACAACACATAAGACAGCTTTAATTTGTCAAACTTGCTCCCGTCCAGGATGAAGCTTTTAAACATAAATTAATTGTTCATTTATTAACTGCGGCGGTCTACAACGAAAAGACAAAAAAAAAATAAAGTTTGTTTTCATTGTCACTAATTTCCCAACTGAAATTGAAGCATCTCATCTATCTTACAAACAAACAAACAAACATAAAACAAAGAATTGCTTAAAAAACACCAACTTATTGATTTTATTCCCCCCTTGTCCTTTCGTGTCATTTTGGTTATTTTTTAAGGATAATTTAAATCAATTACTACTGCACATAATATTCCAGACATTTGTCATCGAAATTCCCACATACATCACTTTCAAAAACGTAAAATGCTTGAGAATATTTCTTTAGTAAACATTTATATTGTCGAGGATTTCCACTTTTCTTTTTCTATTATTTTTATTTTATTTGTTGTTGTTGGTTGGCAGCTTAACGGCTTTTATGTGACAGATGACTTTTTTTGTGAAGAAAATTGATGGATTTTACTGTGAAATTTCAATATTGTACGAGGGTTTAAAAAGTTGCCTTTTTTATTGTACTCAAGTTAATAAAACACTACTTTGAGTTTTATAAACACGTTTGTGCTATCGTATTATGCTCCAATTTACAGTTGCTCATGGCAAGCATTTTGGGTGTGAACCCAAATTACGCATAATGGGTGGTAGAATTTGAATACTTATAAAGAGTCCTAATTTTTATACAACAATAGAAGATTATGGCAAGGTGTATTTGAAATACTTTGAACTATAGTCAATATACGTTGTTGCATGAACTGTTTGAGTGTCCCTCATTTGCCGTTTCATTCAACATTTTTTGTGATTTTCAATAGCGATATTTTGAATAGTGTATTTAATACAAACATGCAGCATGTGTCTCTTTAAATGGCTTAAAAACTTTGAAACTCTGATTTCAACTAACTAAAAGGCAGAAACTTATATTTAAAATTAAATAAAGGTTGTTTCTTTAAAGCGTAGAACATTAATTGGCAACACTGTTATGTGTGACATCTAATGTGGGATTTTTCGATTACCTTAAGTTAAGTTAAAATGGGAAATTCATGATCAGTAGACCCTTGAAGAAGCAACTCTTTTGAATTGTTTACATTTCTTTGGGAAATTTAATCTCCTGCCGTATATTCCCAACACAGTGTCCAGTAAGAGCACCAAGAAGAACCCAAAATTAAGAGTGAGGGAGTTGCATAATTGTCCTTGACTTCCTCTGCCTTGCTTTTTTTACAAGCAGCAGTCTCCTCAGACTGTATTGTTATTGCGAATCTGTATAATTGCTGTTTGACTAGTGTCCTATAGGTTAGAAGTCCTCAATTAGTAAATGTGTCAATCACCTCTAGTGGAGAAAAGTTCCGTTGTTTTCTAGCCCATCCTCAAGGTGATTTCTGACACTCCACGTAGCCACCTGAGCTAAACAGTGGAATTCCTCGTCATCTTAGTTAGAGATGTGCGTCATTACACAATTAGAAAAGATGTTATATAAACATGAGCTAACAACCTAATAACTGCCTGACTATCAAGGAACATGCAGATATGGGCATAATTTATGCAGTAGGTTAGGTTGGATTGAAAAGGAGGGGCATTAAAAGCCCAAACCCATGACAGGTATACACTTATGTCCAGTTGGCATGTTGTGCGCTCCATATGGAAAACGGAATTTCCAAACAAAAACCATAAACATAATTTCCCATAAATAACGGACTAGTCCAAGAACCCAGTCCCCTCAATGTAACTCCTTATGGATGTCCAGTTCGAGTTCCCCAGGTATTCCATGTTCCATGTATCTAGTGTAAAATTCTCGCGTCTAATATGCCAAAAAGCAGGACAATGACAGGGGTAGTGTACCAAAGTCTCATTCTCCTCCTCGCATGCTCTACATGTTGCTTCCTCAGACAACTTCATGCGAGCTAGATGGGTTCTCAACTTCGTATGACCTGTAATCACACTGGTTAGTTTCCTAAGTGTTGGTCTACTTAGTCTCAAAATCTCCTTTGATTTCCCAAGCTTTGGGTCACTTCATATTGTTTTTTTTTGTCACCTTACCGACGTCAGTGCTTTACCATTTTCTGACATGTTCGTCCATCGCCCAACATTTAAGTTCATCCTTTAATCGTTTAAAGGGTTTAGCATTTTCCGAAGTTATAGTACTCAGAAGAGCTCCCATTTTGGATAATATGTCGGCTTTCTCGTTTCCGATCAGCCCGTGATGGCGTAGAATCCATATTATCTCCAGATGTTCACAATTTGCATGTAAGTTTATCTCGCTTTTGCATTGCAGAACGTTCCGGGATTCAACTTTCTACTTTCTAAATGTCTTAATCACTGATTGGCTATGCGTAAGGATACCAATCGGTACTTCGCTATTCGTTTCCTTTATTCATTTAATTCCTTCCTTATGTAGTAACCTAGACAGTTTACAACTCTTTTGATTGGCGATATTTCAGCCTGTAGAATGCTACTAAAAGACACCTTTCTGACAAAAAAAGGGATAATAAAACCTCCATCGACCATTTCCTGATTTTAATCTGCCAGTGTAATTCTTCAGATGGCCACCCTCTTCAACGGATGATGTCAATCCGGAGATTGATACTGAGAAGTAAGTTTCGCTGCATTAGACTTTATATCCCGGAACATTTGAAATTCATTCAGTTCTATCTGCATGTTCGAAAGAAAATTTTTTCCATACATTGGTAGCTTGTAGCTATCTGCCGTATTCTGAACCGCCTGTAACCGATATGGAGTCATGATTTTCAGTCATTGTGAGTTCAATTTGAATGGAATGTTTTGTTGTAAACGTTTGGCGAATCCAGTACTTGAGTCAATCGGACACAAAAATCATCCTATAATCCTCCTTTGGAGTATTTTCTGTGGACTTGCATAAAGTTTTGTGTTTATGCGAATGAACAAAAAACTTTGAACGATATAAAAGACTGCATGTAAGTTGCGAAATAAGGTCACAAATGCTTGAAATATCAGTTGTATCTAGGCCAGCTACATCTATCCTATATCTTAGATCCTGTGAAAATATTACTGCAATAAATTTATCTCGTAGAGGGGCAAATTCTATGGATATTAATAAAAAAAATTTACAGGTTTGATTTTAAACCAAGTTTCCCTCCTCTTTTTAAAAATATATTCTTTGATAATAATTAAATGTCTGTTAAAATAAATTTTTAAAAATTTTTTCTATTAACTATGACTGGAGTTATCTAATTGATGCTAAAAAAAAGCATCACCTAAAACGAATGTATATCTTATGGTGTAAATAATAATGTGGTCAGGATTGACCTGATCTTTGTCACTAACATTAATTTTCTTAACAAAACTTCCTTTGCGACCCTCGTTAAAAGTTAAAATTTTAAATTTAATTCTCTGGTTCATAACATTTTATAATCAATCTACCTTCTTCCACTCCTACTACTACTCCTTCTACGCCTATTCAAAAAATTAAAAAAAAAGGAAGCGAACACAGAATTATTCCCAAAGTAAAAGGACTGATTATACCCCAGTAAAGGCAGAGTGGATAATGTCCAGATATTTATCACAAACGAAACGATTGAATTGAAAAAAAAAATTGGATTAAAGAAGAACACAGATAGACTTCCAAGATGTGAAAAAATTTTCTTGTATGAATTGAAAATTTAATTGCGTAAATGATTTGCGATGAATAACATAGCATGTGGATGAAATGTGGATGATGATAGTTGTATAGCGGTGCAATATTGTTGTTGCTTTTATGTATGAATTGCAGTGTCTTTTACAAATATTTCTTTTATTATCCTTAAATTGGTACATGACACAATGGTTGGATGATTGGGTACAAACAATTTGCCCGGTTCGACGTTTGGTTGTATGACTGAATAATCCAGTAAACGAATGAATGAATGTATGAGTGATTCTATTGACTGACTGAGAGACGCACTGACTGATTGAACGTATGTATATGTCTCTTCTGTAAATAAGCACCAGTCAAGAGAGCTTTAAATAAGTGACTAGAGTGTAAGTGATTGATGTGTGTATTTTTCAATTGGAAACGCAGTAAAAAAACCAACACACAGAATCGTTAAAAGTATATTATAATAGTTTTGCAGAGGACCAAATATTAAATCAAATTGTTTTTCTTTTGTAAATCAACCCGTAAAAAAGCCAACCTGCGCAAACTAAAAAACACCATAATAAAATAAACGAAAACCTATAAATAAAATTAATGATTTGAAAAAATTCTATTATTTATACAAAGTTTTTTCTTTAGACCAATTTTTCCATTTGTTATCATTGAAACATACTTTAGGTTATTGGATATTATTCGCAAAAGAAGAATTGATCGAAACATTTTAATACAATAAATAAATAAATTATCAAAGTTTAATGTGTGTGTTGAGAAATTCAATATCTTTTAATAAATTGGAAATTAATAACACATTTAACGCTGTATATCTCAACTATGTATAGAATATCTTTGTATAAATAAAATAAAATAAAATCCTAAGCAAATGATGACATGATTCGTATTGCTAATCGATGGTTTACAGGGAATTATTAAAATTATGAAGGCTGCCTACGCACCCATCTGCTTCTAACAAGGTTTTAATAAGACTCTTAAAAGGTGATGCTAGTCAGACTACACTATAAAATACAAGTTTGCTAAAGTAGGTCGAAAAGGATCTAAAAATTTGGCAGCAACTTCAAAATATGTTGGCATGTTATAAAATGTTTTTAAGATTTTCGTTAGGAGAGAGTAGTTAAGGATATTGGAGAAATGAATCCACTGGAAATGCTAACCGCTCTTACCGTCAGGTTAGAAATCGTTCATATTATATTATTATGCAGTTCTTGAAAATATTGGTCTTGCAACAACGATTTGGCGACGATACAAGAATTAAAGTTAAGTGATCTTATAAAGAGTAATTCAGTGAATGCTGATTTTTCTCATCTCACCTTGGCATTGTTAAAAAACCATTGCAGTCCGATAGCCTTAGTTTTAATGTATTTCCAAATTCGTTCTTGTGAATTACTCTGTTACGAGTGCTTTTTATACCCTTCACACAGTGAAAAAAGGTATATAGGTTTGTCATTCCGTGTGAAATTTCTACAATTTTCATTTCCGACCCCATAAAGTATATATTTTATAAAAGCTTATGAATAGGGGAGTCGATTAAGCTCTGTCAGTCTGTCCGTCTGTCCGTGTGTATGTTGAAATCAACTTTTTGAAGCCCCCCGACATCGCTTGGTCCCGGGTGAGATATTAAAATATCAGAAATATTCGGGAGTAGATCGGTATTGAAAACCAGAAACATCGGTACATAAACAATTGAGATATGAGCAAAAACCCACGACCACCTCGTTTTTTTTTCACAAAAACAATATTACAACAACATACATACATACAAACGTGTATACTGGTTAGAGAAAACCAGGCATCGAATCCCAGCTGAGCCAAAAAAAATTTTTTTATATTTTTTAAATTTTTTTTTTATTTATTTTTTTTATTTTTTATTTAATATTTTATTTATATTTTTATTATTTTTTTTTAATTTTTTTTTTATTTTATTTTGTTTTATATTTATTATTTATATTTTAATTATTTTTTTAAAAAAATTTATTTTTTAATTTTTTTTTAAATATTTATTTTATTTTTTTATTTTTTATTTTTTTGTTTTTAACATACATACGTAAATTTATAATTTTACAATGGGATGTTTTTATATATGTATGTTTTTTAAATGTATGTACGTATTTCATATGCGATGAGTGGTGATACAAACTACTGTTATTGCATGACTACACGTTGTGATGGGTATATAAGATTCGGCACGGCCGAATATAGCGCTCTTACTTGTTTTGTTGTAATATAATCTCATTTGGTTATTATAATATTGAAATTGTGTAAGATCACATAACAAGTTGGGATTTGATATATTTTCGGTTTAGCGATCAGCTGACTATAAGGCTGTCTCAATTTTACCAACATAGAGTATTAAACATACGGCCCTGTATGTAAGAAACAGCAACACGATTGGCATATTTTTGTTTGTACATGTCTGTAACAGTAACGTAAGCAAGAGAGTTGGGATGGATAATTAATCTTCCAACGTATTTCCTTGAGTGGTCTGTAATTTCTTTTCATATGGAGGGGATATTTAGAAATGCCAATCAATTTTGAAAGTGAATTCTTACTCAGAAACCCTTTAAAGGCCATATTATTAGTACAGGGTGTCCGCCGGGAAGGTATACCGTTTTGTTTTGCCGCCATTTTGGTAAACCTAGTCTTGACAGTTCATATTTGGCAGTCGTGAAGTAGAGACGTGGCAAATTTATTATGGCAAAATTTTCGGTCAAACAGCGTGTTTTAATCGTTAAAACATTTTATCAAAATCGACCATGAAATTACTGTGACGATGAGAAAGTAACGTGAAATTTTTGGGAGAAACAACGTGCCAACAAGACACACTATTTATCGAGTTGTAAATGATTTCGTACTGCAAGATCGGCTGACAACATTACTGCTGTTCAAGACATTATTCAAAACAATTTATCAATCTCAATTCGACGCCGTGCTCAGGAGCTTGGTCTTCAAAGAACAACTTTGGCCACAATTTTGCACAAAGATTTGCATTTGTTTCCATTTAAGATTCAGTTGATACAGGGGCTTCTTCCAGAAGACAATTAACGCCGCCGTACGTATACCAATAAGATGTTACAGTTCACCCATGACAACCCCGATGTTCATGAGAAAATCATAATGAATGACGAGGCATATTTTCATTTGAATGGATATGTGAATAAACAGAATAGTCGGTTCTGAGCAATGCAAAACCATCAAATTATTCCTCAGTCACCTTTAAATCTATTAAAAGTGACAGCTTGGTGTGCAATTTGCCAGGAGGATTTATTGGACATAACTTCTTTAAAACTGAAAACGGCGTAACTGTCAATGGAAAGCGATATAGTGATATGATTAAAAACTTTTTTAAGATACAACTGCATGCTTTGGCCTTGATAAACATGGGGTTTCAACAAGACCACAAGGAATTACTGCGAGTAGTATACCATACGCCGGCTTCCCTAAAAAAATTAAAGTTATTTAAGGTTCTCCTATAAAAGGCCTAAAAGCACATAAATAGACCTTCCTCGGAAATTAATCTTTTTGACTATTAATATGATGTGATTTAATATTTTTAAAATTTATTTTCTTAAACACATATCGAACTTAAAAAAATCTATTAATTGGTGTTAATTTGTTATTAAAAAATAATTAACCCTTTTAACATTTGCAAAGCCTGCTTAACTTCTGAAGTCAAAAGTGCCAGACAAAAGTTAAATTTTACTTTTGAAGTTAAAACAAAAACAATCCAAAAAATTCAATAAGCCGTGCTGTGTTCAAATGCAAACACAATCACAGCACACTCGCATTAATACCCAAACATATTTAATCACTAAAATCCCGGTAGTTTTCGATCTGAAAGTTATGTAGTCACTTAACAAATAAATAAAATAAAGTAAAAATAATTTAATTGACTGCAAAGTATTTTATTGTTCAAAATAAAATTAAATTTGACATACGAAATTAAAAGAAAATATATTTTCCATTTTTCAGGACCATAGTAATCTAAGTTGTAGTCAGTTGTAATTATTTTGTTTTGTTTCAACGACTTGGGTTTTCATCTATGGACTTAATAGTCCCCTATTGAAACAATGAATTTTGTGAAATTGTAGTCAACCATAATGCAACCTCTACAATTTGATCACGTTGTATGTACAATAAAGGTTATGTTTAATTGATTGTTAAAAATGACAGAACGATTAAATTCAGTGTAGGGGACGGACGCATAACATTTCACGACTTTTAGTGTATTTCTTATTGCCTACCAAACCTGCAGGGTTTTTTGTTAAACAACTTAATTTTTGGTGCTGCTGCTGTTGACTATTAAAAGGTTTAAATAATAAATATTTAAATGCGTGTAGGTTTTACTAGTGATTATGTGTGTGTGTGTGTGATATTTTACGGTTTTATTTTATTTACTTTTCGAAGCTTGTGTAAAGGGGTTAATAAATATAAATATCAATCACCAGTATCAATATTGACAGAACTTTATGTAAAATGATATGAAATATTTTATATTTTTTAGTTTATAGTTAAATGGAAACTCGGTCGCTTTTGCATGAAATTGTTAATTATTTGATTAATAATGAATATGAAAAAAAATTTATGCTAAATAATTTAGTGAGTTTATTTCGCTATTTTCAATAAATTCATATTAATTATACAAAAACCACTTCTCTCCTTTTCTTGGATAAACCAATGGTTTTTACATGTTAGCCAGTATTTTTATACCCTTCACACAGTGAAAAAGGGTATATATAGGTTTGTCATTCCGTGTGAAATTTCTACAAATTTCATTTCCGACCCCATAAAGTATATATTTTCTGAAAGCTTATGAATAGGGGAGTCGATTAAGCCCTGTCAGTCTGTCCGTCTGTCCGTCTGACCGTCTGTCCGTGTGTATGTTGAAATCAACTTTTTGAAGCCCCTCGACATAGGTTGGACCCGGGTAAGGTACTAAAATATCAGAAATATTCGGGAGTAGATTGGTATTGAAAATCAGAAACATAGGTACATAAACAACTGAGATATGAGCAAAAACCCACGACCACCTCGATTTTTTTTTTACAAAAACAACATTACAACAACAACATACATACATACAAACGTGTATACTGGTTAGAGAAAACGTGGCACGAATCCCAGCTGAGCCAAAAAAATTTTTTTTTTAATTTTTTAAAAAATTTTTTTTAATTTTTTTTTTATTTTTTATTTAATATATTATTTATATTTTTATTTTTTTTTTTTATTTTTTATTTTTTTTGTTTTATATATAATAATTATAACTATATATAATAATTTTTTTTTAAATTTTTTTTTTTAAATTTTTTTTTCTTTTTTTTAACGTACATACGTGAATTTATAATTTTACAATGGGATGTTTTTATATATGTATGTACGTATTTCATATGGGATGAATGGTGACACAAACTACTGTTGTTTCATGACTACACGTTGTGAAGGGTATATAAGATTCGGCACGGCCGAATATAGCGCTCTTACTTGTTTTTGTTAATAAGTTTTCTTTTATACTTATTACTTTTTTCAGAAAAAATTAAATTTTAAGTTCATGTTACCAGTATCCTGCCACACTTTAAGTATGATGAGAAATATCCTCTTTAAATAATTCGTTTTTATAGTCAACATATACTTTCATTAAAATCTACAACCTTCTTTTGTTGTCTAGTTTTCTTAACATATTTCTTTACACTCGTTACCCTCGTTCCCTTCCCTTCTCTGCGCTCCAGCTCATCTTTACGTGTCGAACAAACATCAAATGTATGCCAAAAAACTGCCAGTTGTTTTGTTAGTTTTTTTAATATTTAGAAATGATGCCAACTTAATCGAAATTCCAACTCGTCGCGTGCTGACATTTTTCTGCAAACATGTGTTAGTTTGCTCTGGAATCGATGTAGTGTCTCTTCCTTTTTTTAATTTTTTATTTTGGCTCGTATTGTGGCAGCGGTTTGAAGGAGAGAATTCTTTGAAAGATTATTAGCAATACAGTGCTTTGGAGCTTGTCACCAAAAATTAGTGTGGTGGTATATTAATTTTGTCATTCCGTTTGTAACGCATCGAAGTATATATTTTATGTCCGATAAAGTATATATTTTCTGAGTCCTTGTTTTATTTAAGGATGATGTTGCTTTGTCCGTCCTTCTGATTGTCTATTGAAATCACGATAATCCTGAAGCAAAAAAGCTAAGGGAATGAAATTTTGCCAGAATATTTCTAGTACATTAGAAATATTTGGTTTTGAAAATTAGCAAAATCGGTAAAATAGGTAGTAAATTAAAGCTTGTTATAAAAGAGTAGGTCTTCAGAAAAATGTCATTTGGACATTATAAAATGCAATTGCGCCTAAACGGAATGACGTAGAGTTATAAAATTTCACAAGTTTATTGAAAAATTGTACGAAAATTTATCTCGCACAGTGTCTTATAAAACCGACAGAATTAAATGTATGGTACCAAAATTTCGCAAATAAAACTTCTTTATTAATGATATTGACGAAAAATTCAGGTGGCACGCCTGCTTTAACGCCCACCTTCCTTTAAACGAAATTTTTTTAATTTTTAAAATTTCTCTACAGTCAAAGATATTAGAAGAAAAGGATAATCTATAATGCAATATAGATTATCCTTTTCTTATCTTTGTTGAATTTATTAGCAGAAATAACTTTGACACTCCCACTTTTTAAATATTGTGGTACAAAGAATTGGTTGGCATCAATGCTATTTTATTGAGACTAAATATAGTAAACTTTCAGAGTTTTTGGTTTTTGTGGTTGTTTGCTGCACACAACCTTTAAGTGGCGTCTAAATCATACCGTTTACACAACACTACACTCCTCGTTGGTAAGAGGTCCCCTTAAGCAAAATGTCCAATAGGAAATGAAGTACTAGACCACCCTGTCTCGATAGGTCATTTAGCTCAATTGATGATACATCCCTTAGGTTATCCAGTATTTGACTGTCCAGGAATCTGTGCCTATTCGCAGCCAGGGTAGGGCATTCGCAGAAAAGATGGAAAACTGATTCCTCCTTTTCCCTATTCTTACAGCTGTGACAATGGTCATTAAACGGGAGTCAAAGTCATTGTGCATGCTTTCCTAGCATCCAGTGACCTGTTAATACCACCAGGCAACTTTGAAATACCCGCGCTATTTCGGTTGATAAGTTGCGCCGTACGTCTAATATCAAAAGAGGGGCACATTTGCCCTGTGACCCTGTATAGCTCAGACTCCTCCACCTATTATCAGTAATGTCAAGAAAGAATACAAAGGCTCTGCTTTTATTAGCCTTCAATGTAATTGCGACTGAATTCACCATGGAGATATCCAAAGCAGATTCTATCTAAGATAGCTCGTCTGCACGTTCCGAATTATACTCAGTGAGCAAATGGCGGCGTCTATTTGCATTAATTTAAAGTTGCACGAGTGTTATTTAAAGTTTAAGTCTGCAAAAATTGCAGGTCTTGTGCTTACATTAATGGACAGTGCGTATGTTGTCGGTCCAATTTGGCATTGCTTTCATGTTAATTAGTTTGTTGATTGTTAATCAAGCGGTCGTTTCAAATTTGCCTATCGAATGTTAGAAAGTTGGTTTTAAAGGACCATAATGTCTATCTTTAAAAACATAACATGCCAAACGTGTGGTTTAAAAAAGACTTATTTTCATCATCGGCACGCTTTGATAGAATGATGAGTTATACTTTTATGCTTTTATTACATACTAGCCAAACCCGGCGCGCGTTGCTACGCCCCTTAATGAATCGAAATGCATTCTGAATTTTAATTGAATATCAAGTGCAAAAACCTAAAAATTATAATTTTTTTATGGGCGTGGCATCGCCCACTTTTCTAATTATGAAATTGTAAAGTCATAACAGCTCAATATGTGTGCAAAGTTTCAGAATAATCGGTCCAGTGCAAGTACCTCAAAATGATACCTATTTTTTATGGGCGTGGCACTGCCCACTTTTCTAACCACGCAATTATTTAGTCATGACAGCTCGATATGTGTGCAAAGTTTCAGAAAAATCGGTAAAGTGCAAGTAGCTTAAACTGATAATTAATTTTTATGGGCGTGGCCCCGCCCACTTTTTTCCACCCATAAACACTCCCTGGCATGTGTACAACAACTTGCCAAAGTTTGAGTCCGATCGGTTTTACAGTTTCGGAGTCTATAGCTAACACACACACACACACAGAGTTTCACTTTTATATATATACTAGCCAATCCCGGCGCGCGTTGCTACGCCCCTTCATGAATTTTAATCGCATTCTAAATTTTAATCGAATATCAAGTGCAAGGCTAAAAACTATAACTTTTTCTTTATGAGCGTGGCACTGCCCACTTTTCTAATTACGAAACTGTATAGTCATGACAGCTCAATAAGTGTGCAAAGTTTCAGGAAAATCGGTCCAGTTTAAGTACCTCAAAATGATACCTTTTTTTATGGGCGTGGCACTGCCCACTTTTCTAAATACGAAACTTTATAGTCATGACAACTCAATATGTGTGCAAAGTTTCAGAAAAATCGGTCCAGTGCAAGTACCTCAAAATGATACCTTTTTTTTAATGGGCGTGGCACTGCCCACTTTTCTAATGACGAAAATGTAAAGTCATGACAGCTCAGTATGTTTGCAAAGTTTCAGAAAATTCGGTCCAGTGCAAGTAGCTAAAACTGATAATTAATTTTTTATGGGCGTGGCCCCGCCCACTTTTTCAATCACGAAATTATAAAGCCATGACAGCTCAATATGTGTGCAAAGTTTCACATAAATCGGTCCAGTGCAAGTACCTCAAAATTAAAACTTTTTTAGGGGCGTGGCCCCGCCCACTTTTCTTATCACAAAATTATTTAGTCATGACAGCTCGATATGTGTTGAAAGTTTCAGAAAAATCGGTCAAGTGCAAGTAGCTAAAACTGATAACTAATTTTTTATGGGCGTGGCTCCGCCCACTTTTTTCACCCATAAACACTCCCTGGTATGTGTACAACAACTTACCAAAGTTTGAGCCCGATCGGTTTTACAGTTTTGGAGTCTATAGCTAACACACACACACACACACACACACAGAGTTTCACTTTTATATATATAGATATTTGCGAAAGTTGTTCAATAAATTATAAATAGGAAATTTAAGTGACGGCGCTGAAACAACATTGTCACTAACTTACTCCCAATATTACCCAGCCTTTCTTAAAAAACCATAAAAACTGTTTGATAAAAAAATATAATATTTCTATTTTCATGGGAAATCTTGACATCTACGTTTAAAGTTTTGGTTAATTCAAATTTTCCGACAACAGTTTTAATTCCTTATAAATTCTATTTTTATAGAAATTTGATAATAAGTTTTTTTTTTCACAATTAAATCTTTAGATTCATCTTTTTTAGAAAATATTTAATAAATTTTGTCCTAAAACCACTGATTAATTTCCACTTAACAAAAATTCTTTAACAATTTCCATTTGACAAATTTTTTCAATAAACTTTATATTGATGACGAAATTTATTAATTTTTTCTTTGAAGAATCAATTCCTTTATCCTTCTTTTCTTAACCAAATATAATGCAAAAATAATGCAAATTCCCCAAAATATTAGACAATAAACTTAAAATGTAGAAAAGAAATTGTACAAATGGAATGTAAATTATCATGTATGTATAACACCTTTTAGTATGTGTTCTCTGGTAGAGAAATAAACTTTCATGCAGCTAACGAAATTATAAAAAAATATTTTTGTACGAAATATTGCTGAGAAAGAGCAGAAAATAAATAAAATAAAATAAGAAAAATGGAATGCAGATAAACAAGCGAATATAAAACTGAAACAGCAAAGAAACATGTAACAAGTGACATTTTAATGTATAAATGATATTTGAAATTTTTTCTAAAACTTAAAATTAATGGATTTTTAAGTAAAATCTAAGAATTTTTTTAAACAATTCAAAATGGATATATTAAAGATAAGGTGGAGAGTTTAATAAGATAAAATGAGATGACTTACAAATGATCCCTAATGATTTCCTGTAGTAAGTTAAATATTAGAGCGATTAATCTATACATATAAAAGAGTAACGTGACTGACTTACGACTTACTGATTCATTATCGCACTGCCCAAATGCAAAAAGATAAAAACATGATGGAAATTCCGACTTTAAACGGTAAAAACAAGGGATATCGACTCGGTTTTGCAACCGGTGGAAAACCCAGTTTTTAAACTATTTCAGCTTGCGGTTTTTTTTTTTAATTTTGATTTTTCGAATGTCGAATAAATCAGTTTTTTTTGTTCTCACAGAACCCAGTTATATTTTTTGTGACCAATGGTGCACTATAACTACTAAAAATTTCCCAAAATCTGAAAATTTTTATTTATTTACAACCAACTGAAAAATATATAATTCTGAATCGTCACCTCGCCGAATCGGGTAAAACTTGGTGAAAACCATGCGTATGGTAGGATAAGTATTTCATGTAAAATATAGGCTAATTATCGCGGCTTACTTTCAAAAAATTGATTCAAGTTAAGATTGAAAACATAATGGAAGATAAAAAAGATCCTTTTTTTAAGATTTTATTGTACATGTTGTATTAATTAATTAATTAATTAATTTAAGGCTGACAGATGTTGTACAGAAAATTGTCAAATAAGTTGTAATAAACCTAAAATATTTTTTATGAATACGGCGAAAAAACTTCAACATATTTACAAAAAATATTTCATATTAAACTTGCATCATTTATGATTAAATTAGCATTTAGTTACATCTAAAAATCTATACATATTTGACATTTTTTGTCAGACATACACACATAGTGCCCCCTTTAAATGGAATGACTTTAAACAAAACATCAAACCATTTTTCCAATCTTTATAAACCAACAAGATTTTTGTACATTTTAAAAATATATTCAAAATTTATTCGATATTTAATGGAAGTATCATACACCTTTAACGGTTTTATGGCAGCAGAAAAAATAACAACAGTTAAAGAGAAAAAAAAAGAAAGAAAATTATTAAAAGTACAAAATTCTCGTTTATCATAAAAAAAAATAAAAAAATAAAAAAAAATTAAATATAAAGAGAATGAGCGATGGCGCAGCATGTATGCGAAAAACCGCATGTTCTATATAACTTTCCTTTCATCTTTTAACGACAAAAATTTTTTTAAATTTATTATAAAATTTTTACCGCAGAGCACAGTATGATGAATAGTAAGATAAAAATAATAATAAATAAGTTAAAAAATTCTAAGACAGTTTATAAAAAAATTATTGTAAATCATTATTATTCTAGCTTTATATCCTGCTCAGACAGATATTTTTATTGTTTCAATTTAGTGTTGATTGAGCAATTAAAAGAAGTGTTCACACATACTCAATTTATCGTACTCCATTAGCATTTGATAGCTGTAAAATACGATGTATTAACACCAAATCAAATAATGCCTTCTTTTCAGTGTTTTTCCTGTTCATAAAATATATTTACAATTATATTTATACATATGTGACAGCGCAAAGATTAAGGGACCTAAGAGTAAAAAAAAAAAATTTCACTTTGTTTTTTTTATGTAGACAACATCTGAGCATCGAATGAGACCGATCCTATGCCGCAAAAGTGTTCCCTCCCAGAGATATGCGCGTTTTATAAAAGTGAAGTCGACGATTTTAAGCTCAAATAGAAAGGGACCTAACGGTGAAATTTATTTATTTTCATTTTTCCCCTCTAAATAACCAAAATAACTTGATATTACGAAACTACAAAAAATTTATTTTTTTCCTTATGAACAATTTAAAAAAAATATAAAAATTATTTAATCTTTAAAATGGCTCTCCTGAACAAAACCTGTTTTTACTCTAGGTCCCTTTCTCTATGCGCTGTCACATATATATGCTTATATGTATTTGAATTTATTTAAAAATTTTTTTTTAAATATTCATCAAACATTTTATTTATTTATTTATTTAAATTTCGGCAACCAAGCCTCTAGGCCATAATTGGCTACAAACTTCTACTAAAAAAAAAAATTTACAATGCTTTTTACTTAAACTATAAAAATATAATGTAAAAATTTAAATATAAGTAAATATAAGGGAATTAAAAATATAATGACAAGAAAATTGCACAGAAAATATAAGCCAAACTAACCAAACTTCAGACCAAGATTGAAATATGTAAATGGATAGAGTATGGTCATTCAATTAAGTACTATTATCAGACAACTCGCGAAAAAGTTTTTTCCTAAAAGAATCAATGTTAACATCAAACGTCCTTAAAGTATCCGATAACCTATTATAAGTTCGTGCCACTCTCACACAAAAAGATCGTTCCAAAATTGAGGTCAATCTTGGTATGATCAACTGCCTTTTTCTATTAGGTCTGCAAAACCTAAAAAACGTAACTAAATATTTAGGTATCTGCAACTTATATAACTTATAAAAGTGTAAAATATTTCTAAAATTTATAAATTCCATAAAAGAAAATCCTAAAAACTTCAAAACAAACGATGAAATATGCTGACCAAATCTAACGGAGTACAGAAACCTAACCACCCTATTAAATACTAACCTTAGTCTCTTTATAATATATCCAAAGGTACTTGCGTACACTTCTAAGCCATACAAAAATATAAGCATAATAAGAGCATGAACAACTTGTTTCTTTATATTAAAAGGCAGCGATAAATTTAAACTGTATAACTTACGTAAAGTAAAGTTAATTCTATATATAACAAAATTGACATGACTCTCAAAATTCAGACCTGAGTCAAGAATAACACCAAGGCATTTAATTTTATCAACAAAGTCTATCAAAGTCCCATCCAAAGTAACAGAAAAACTATTTTTAATGCTTTTACCAAAGATAATTGCCTTTGACTTTCTAACATTAACTGAAAGACCATTATCAGAAATCCAGCATGATAACAATCCAGATGTATAATCAATCATGTTCTGGAAAACATCAGGGAACTCAGTTCTGCCTCTAAACAACAACTGAACATCGTCAGCAAATGAAAAAGGAACACACATATTACACGATATCTTATCAAAAAGATCATTCATAAACATTATAAAAAGCAAAGGCCCAAGGACAGATCCCTGAGGAACACCACTGTGAACTGAAAGCATTGAAGAAGCACGACCACCACTATATACATTTTTCATTTTCTTAATTTTTATTTTTTGTATATTTATTTTTTTTACATTAGAAATGCCACCTATAGAATTTTCTTCTCACTGAACATACTTCTCAAGAGTCGTACTTCGAGTTTTAGACAATAAGTGAAACAATTAAGTATATATTGATCAATTTATAAGTAATTTTTAGTATGGTAAATTGAGCTCATTCAAGGCCTTTAATTGCGAGAATATTATAAATTGACAATTAAGGCGCATGTGTGAACATAGTATTAGTTCATTTTTCTATTAAGAAATTTAAGGAGCTAACGTTTGTTAACGTGAGCAATAAACTGACCGTTAAGTATATTTCGTCATTACAACCTCCTTGTAAAATAAGTTGTATTTTTTAAATATGGCAGCACCAAAGGAAATACCGACTATTTTTAACAAATTAATTAGTTCCTTTCAAACAAAGTTGCAACGACAAACTAATAGTAAACAATTCCTTTATACCGTAGAAAATATGGTAACTTGTAATTTATAATTCTCACGTTAAAAGTTAAGGGTAGAGTGATCTTCCCTTTAACATATCGGACACTTTTAGGTTAAAGTGAAGACCTAGTTATCTGTCCGATAACATCTTAACTTTAACTATCAGTAAGTTATAATAATGGCCCTTAATTTATTTAATTTAATTCTAGTTTTATTCAAACATTTTATTTGTTTTTTAATTTTTGATAGAATTTTCGACTATCATTTTATCTAATTCTCAGTAGGTTTTTCATTTACTAATTGATTCTGATAGAGGAGATAAAAAAAATGTTAGCTTATGAAAACTGTTGAATTCGATCTTATTCTCTACCCAAAAAAACTGACTGCATGTAAAAGCATTAGACACGTTATATCAAATGTTCTTGACGTATGTCAATCTCATTCGGCTCAAGCATACACAAACATAATGCTAGAAGAGCTCGAAAAACTCTGGATTCATATCTCAACAATACTATACTTTTTTAATTCACATATAAACTTTTTTGAAATTCAGTTGTCAACGGAATTTGATAAACATTGTGAAAGTTTTCATCAGGTACGTCTTTCTATGGAACAACGAGATTAAGGCCAGTGCATTTTGTCTCTTATAACAAACAGACTTTTGTTGGGCATTGTTCAATAATGGTGTCGAATTGCCAAGAGCATATTAAATTATTTACATATTTACTAAGTATTTGTTTTTGTCAATATGTAATTAAAAGTGTTTTTTTGTTGAATCCTTAAATGTCAAGACTTTCTTTTACTATCTCTAAATAATAACTAAATTAACCCTAAATAGGCAATCTTAAATTTGATTCGTTTTTGGTGTGTGTGTGTGTGTGTTAAGCCTTGGGTCTTGGTGTGTTCTGACAACTAATATATTTTACTTCTTATATCATGTTTTTTTTTGTGTCGCCAAATCATGGTTTTTTGCAAGTAAGTTTTTTTTTAATATTTCCCTTGTTTGTGTTTATTTCGTAGCACTGTGCCGTACTAGAGGTTTTGGTTTTCTTCCTTGTTTTTTGTTTGTTAAATACATTGTATTTTTTGAACAACCGGCAAAGTTCTTAGCACAAAAGGTGCTGGCAATGATTAAGGACACATGTGAGCATTTATTTACAACATCAGAACATAAGTATGTATGTGTATGTGTGTATTTGATTACATGCATGTGATGTACGTAGATTAATTGCTTATTAACTTAAAGCGACAATAAAATATACATGCAAAATTAAAGGTTCATTGAATCCTAAATCGAAAAGTGACTAATTTTTCATATATTTACTATTTATACAAAAAAAAAAATGTATTTCCTTCTTTTTTTACAAAAAAACAACTATCTGCTTTCCAATTTATATAATTATTCCCCATAATGATATAATTTTTTTCTATGATTCTGCACGTAGTTTTTTAACTTTTAACGATTTTAAAGCAGTTTAGTTTTTAGAGTTTTTTTTTTGTATCTTGAATATATGGTATGAAGGAAAGTTAAAAATATTAACACCATTTCCAGAAAACATTAAAAAAAAAGCAAAAAAATAAAGAAAAATATCTTCAAAATTATAGGAGCTTAATCTTATCTATATATATAAAAGTGAAACTCTGTGTGTGTGTGTGGCAGCTATAGACTCCAAAACTGTAAAACCGATCAGACTCAAACTTTGGCAAGTTGTTGTACACAATCCAGGGAGTGTTTGTGGATGGCAAAAAGTGAACGGGGCCACGCCCATAAAAAACTAGTTATCATTTTTAGCTACTTACACTTGACAAATTTTTCTGAAACTTTGCACACATATTGAGCTGTCATGACTATATAATTTCGTGACTAAAAAAGAGGGCAGGGCCACGCCCATAAAAAATGTTATAATTTTCAGGTACTTGCACTGGACAGATTTTTCTGAAATTTTGCACACATATTGAGCTGTCATGACTTTACAATTTCGTGATTAGAAAAGTGGGCGGGGCCACGCGCATAAAAAAGTTATAATTTTCAGGTACTTGCACTGGACCGATATTTCTGAAACTTTACACACATATGTCATGACTATATAATTTCGTGACTAAAACAGTAGGCAGGGCCACGCCCATAAAAAAGAATTATCATTTTCAGCTACTTAAACTTCACCGATTTTTCTTAAAATTTGAACACACATATTGAGGTCTCATGATTATACAATTTCGTGTTTAGAAAAGTGGGCAGTGCCACGCCCATAAGAAATAAGTTATCATTTTTAGCTGCTTGCACTAGATCGATTTTTCTGAAACTTTGCAAACAAATATTGAGCTCTCATGATTATACAATTTCGTGATTAGAAAAGTGGCCGGTGCCACGCCCATTAAAAAAGGTTATAATTTTGAGTTTCTTGCTCTGGACCGATTTTCGTGAAACTTTGCACACATATTAAGTTGTCATGACTATATAATTTCTTGATAAGAAAAGTGAACAGTGTCACGCCCATAAAAAAAATTATAATTTTCAACTTTTTGCACTTGATATTCAATTTAAATTCAGAATTTATTTTATTTATTAAGGGGCGTATCAACGCGCGCCGGTCTTTTCTAGTCTATAATATAAGAAATGTAAATGCTTAGATGTTTGTATATTTGCAAAACGGGCTAAACGGAACTAAATAAAATTTGACATGCAGCTAGATAAAATAAATAAAACTAAATATAATAAAATATTTAAAAAACCTATTGAAGATTGTTCTGAAATAAAATATATTTGAAGTTTTCAAAATTTCCTTAGAAATGAAATTTAATAATTTCTTTAAGTAAAACCAAAAAGTTAAATTGGTCCTTAAAGGCTAAGTAGTAACAGTTCCGGCTGAATTTAAGGCGCAAAATCATTTACTTATCTCGAAACCATGGTGTAATTATATAAGGTGATTGCATTTCGAGGAAAATTTTTTTTATAAAACAATTTTATATGAAGTTTGACAATTGTAAATTATGAGAGAAGAGCGAATATAAAGGAAATTTTTACATATTTATATTTTGAAAGTTACAGTTGATAATCAGATGATCAGTCAAACTATCTCATGGCATTCAAACGTGATTAAAATTTTATAACTCGTAGTAAAATCTGTGTATTAAAAGCACTGCAAGCTCGAAAGTTCGAGTAAAATTTCGATCGAATAATTGAACTTCAGGCAGAATTGCACGCTATCCTTAAGTCTAAAGAACCATTTTTAAACTATTTTGTTTTAATAAAAAATTAATCAACATTATAGGAATTGAATTACAAGAATTAAATATCAAAATTTTTCTTTAAAAAAAAATCAATTAAACATTTGATTTCATTAAACAAATTGAACAGAAAATTTCTTTAATAGAGAATTAATTACAAGTCGCCCAGCAACAGCTCTATCGTCTAAATAATAAGTTGAAATTACAAAAATGCATTTTTTTACTACCTTCAGTTTGCCTTCTACGAGCACTACTGTATATATTTCGGGAATAGCAATTAATGACAAATTATTTTTAAATGAAAATGGCTTTATTGTTTTTCGAGATATTGCCCCTGATGATCAATGTACTTTTGCATTCATTTAAACCATTTGTCATAGCAGTTTTTAATTCCTTTTTTTAGGCCTTTATTTTGAGCGATTTATAAAATATGCTCACATTTAACAACTAAGTATTCATGCAAAATCAAATATAATATATTATGGAGGTGAAACTAATGTGCAAAGATGCCGCTATCTCGCAATATTACACATGACCATCTTGTATTATCAATTCACGCACTGCATCGATGTTTTGTGGCTTAACAACCGACTTTGGGCGACCTTCAGAGACTTCCTCGGGGACGAAACTACGACCACTTTTGAATTCACTTTATCAGCGATATACTGTGGTTTTTGATACAAAGAACTGAGTTCAGTGACACTTTCTTGTAAAGACAATCTACGTCCAAAAATCCAACGAAAATCTTCTTCTGAAATTTCCATTTTTTGTTAAATTTATTTTCTGAACTCACTGTAAACAAAATAAATAGCACTTGTATATCAAAACGTTGGGAGTACGTTTATGTAAAAAAATGTCAAACTTTATTATTATGGTGTTGGCCGATTTTAGTTATAGACATTAGTGTTGCCAGTTCCCGAAAAATAAAAAAATCCCTTCGTAAACCCATTACTTATACAATGCTCTGATTTGATTTAAATAGTTACTCCGCTCTCTTACAAATAGGGACTTAAATGAGTATCCATCTCCCTCGCTTAAAAGAGGAACTCAAATAAGTACTTACGTTGATATCATAAAACAAGTAAAGGGTGTCCTTTTTGGACCTATGGAACATTCGATAGGGGTAACTGTCAAGCCGTAAGTTGTGTTAGACCTTTTTCAGTAAACTTTTGCAAATTACCATGTATAAACTTATACCAGAACAATAAGAAATTTATTTCCAAAATTCGCGCTCTATTTTCCAAACTCATAAAGCATCCGAGCAGGTACGATGCAATACAATGGTTAGATTCATTAACGCATTTATTCTTTTGGATAATATTTATCCAAATTAAATCCGTCGCATGCGCACAGAGGAAGCCATCGTCGCTGTAGACGCGAGTGTGACAGAATACTCGAATTTATCGGTCCAATGCCTGACTCAGCAATTCAGTCTCCTGATTTTTTTTTTCCTAATTTCATTGCAAATCATGTCAAGGAGAAGTAATTTCAATAAAATGGCACAATACGCCGTGCAGCTCATGAAACCATCCCTTTTTTGAGCGAAGCGTGTGCTTACCGAAAAATGTTAAGAAATAGGTCTGTAAATTGACATTCTCTTACGTTTAATTATTGCTACTCTTTGTGGGTATGAGCTTTATCTGTGAGGGCATGTCGTAGCCTTGGTCTATGGTGATAAACCAGAACGTTTGATCATTTAGAAGGCCACTTTTGTAGCACTATTGTTGAAGTAAGATCGGTTATGCTCGAAAGGTGATGCAAAACTAAACTTCTAGGATGGTGTTTAAAAGGCTCCGCGTCTGCGCCATATGCTCAAATATTAAATGTCATAGAATGTGTGAGCTTATAGTCAAAATTTGGTTATTCCCTAAAATTTGTTGTGCTTTATTAAAAAAAAGTTCTACACCTGATTTAAATTACGAAAATAGCACATTTGTTGTCTGGACTTAAAAAAATCGTTCAGCTTTTTGTGAGGCCATAAATTCGGTTTTTTTTTATCTGCTATTGAAATTAAAGAATCAGTGACAATCATTTCACACAAAAGTTATTCCATTGTAAATTTGTAGAAAATGAAAGCTTTTTAGAATTTTTCCTTAAGTTTAGAGAACAGTCTGTGAACAATTATATTTTATTAAAAATTTTATTAAAATTTTTTTATTACAGAAGTTAAATAGAAAAAATTTTTAAAGCTTTTTGCAACGAAAATATTCAATTGAAATTTTTTTAGAATTCATCTTTAAATAAAAAATTTATTGCAAATTTTCTGTCAATAAAAAAAATTACCAAAATAATTAATATAGAATAACTAACTAGTAATTTTTCTAAATGTAAATTTTTCCAAGATATAAATCAACAAAAAAATAAAAAAATAAGAAAATTTCCCTTTAATTTTAAAGAAAAAATTATTAAAAATTATCTCTTGATAAGATTTTAGAATTTTTTATGTTTATGTCATAGAAAAGTTTTTGGAAACGGTGTCCTTTTACACTTGAGTTTGTAAGAACTCCTAAAGTTTCTGATATAATATTTATTTCAAAAATGTTATCCTTTTTTATACCCTTCACACAGTGTAAAAGGGTATATATAGGTTTGTCATTCCGTGTGAAATTTCTACAATTTTCATTTCCGACCCCATAAAGTATATATTTCCTGAAAGCTTATGAATAGGGAAGTCGATTAAGCCCTGTCCGTCTGTCCGTGTGTATGTTGAAATCAACTTTTTGAAGCCCCCCGACATCGCCCGGACCCGCATGAGGTATTAAAATGTTGGAAATATTCGGGAGTCGATCGCTATTGAAATTCAGAAAAATCGGTACATAAATAACTGAGATATGAGCAAAAAACCACGACCACCTCGGTTTTTTTTTAACAATAGACACTAGATGAGCTTATGTTCGAATCCCAGTTGAGACAAAAAAATTTTATTTTTTTTTATTTTTTTCATTTTTTATACCCTTCACACAGTGAAAAAGGGTATATATAGGTTTGTCATTCCGTGTGAAATTTCTACAATTTTCATTTCCGACCCCATAAAGTATATATTTTCTGAAAGCTTATGAATAGGGGAGTCGAATAAGCTCTGTCAGTCTGTCCGTCTGTCCGTCTGACCGTCTGTATGTTGAAATCAACTTTTTGAAGCCCCCCGACATAGGTTGGACCCGGGTAAGGTATTAAAATATCAGAAATATTCGGGAGTAGATCGCTATTGAAAATCAGAAACATCGGTACATAAACAACTGAGATATGAGCAGAAACCCACGACCACCTCGATTTTTTTTTCACAAAAACAACATTACAACAACAACATACATACAAACGTGTATACTGGTTAGAAAAAACGTGGCATCGAATCCCAGCTGAGGCAAAAAAATTTTTTTTTTCATTTTTTTTAAATTTTTTTTTAAATTTTTTTTAAATTTTTTTTTTATTTTTTAATTAATATATTATTTATATTTTTATTATTATTTTTTTTTTAATTTTTTTTATTTTTTTTTTAAATTTTTTTTTTTATTTTTTTTTTGTTTTATATATATTATATATATAATAATTTTTTTTTTAATTTTTTTTTACATTTTTTTTTAAATTTTTTTTTTTAATTTTTTTTTTTTAATTTTTTTTTTTTCGTTTTTTTAACATACATACGTGAATTTATAATTTTACAATGGGATGTTTTTATATATGTATGTTTTTTATATGTATGTACGTATTTCATATGGAATGAATGGTGACACAAACTACTGTTATTGCATGACTACACGTTGTGAAGGGTATATAAGATTCGGCACGGCCGAATATAGCGCTTTAACTTGTTAGTTTTTAACGTGCTGGTTTTCTATTGATCCAAAAAAAATATATAAAAAGGTAACCAAATAGTAAACAATCTTTAACAAAAAATAAAAAAAACGCGACCATATTTTTTTATACTACAAGTTTTATCATTAATTTTTTTAAGTTTGTGTCGTTTTTTTTTTCGTTCAGTCTCAACCTTTCTATTGCCATCATATAAGAATTTTTTTAACTTTTCTTTAATGTTGCTGTTGTTATTCTTGTTGTCATTGTGCTGTTGATAGTTTAGTGTATTTAGAGCATCCTTTCATGTAACTTTCAACAACAACAGTCAAGAGCTACTTATTATTTATTTTTTGTGCAAAAAAGTCTCCTGTTTTTAGATTTTTGTTTTTTACCTTTTTTTCCAACTTTCACAGTACTTTTAACCATAAATAATGAAAATAGGTTAAATAAAAAGCGGATTAAAAGTACAGCAGTTAAAACAAAGTGCTGCGGAAACAAAAAAAAAAATAAAAAAAAAGTAGATGAAAACAAGTAGAGGCGCTATGTTCAGCTGTGGAGAATTTTGTATGCCCACCACTTGTGTTTTAATTTGTAATAGAAAAATAAAAATATTTTTAATTAAGAAGTCCGCTAATTTATACTTATCTAACATCCATTAAACATAAAACCACAGAGCCCCCTAATAATTTGATCCATTTAAAATAAAAAAAAAATGTCAATAAGAGGCTCATTTTGAAAAGAAAATCAACGTAAAAGTTGACGTCTCGCACTCATTTCTACTGATGATTTTAATTTAAATGTTAAAACATAGAGTCTTGTATTAATTTTAAATGTTTCGCCAATTTAAAAATATGTACATTTTTTAATAAGCCTTATGTTTGAGGAGGAGTGTGTCATTTTTTGTTATTGCTGTAATACAGAAATTTATTTAAATAATTGATCAGTTTTATTTAAATCAAGGGAAACAGTGTACAGGATCAATTTTCATAGATTTGAATTACTAAATATTTTCATATTTTTTGGATTTAAATAGTTTTTACGGAAATATACTTTTTGTACCGAACAGCCAAAACAAAAAGCGTAAATAAGTTATAGCTGTCAAAAATTCTAATGCCTCTGCAATTCTGTGGCTACAGCTTCCTGTTTTGTTGTCCAAAAAAGTTAAAAGTTTGCCTGGTCATTATCGCATTGATCTTATAGCCATAATTGAAATTTAATTAAAAAAAGCCTGAGAGTAGTTTTGACTTCCGGGATTGCAATGATGTGATTTTTATTTTAGCTTATGTCGACTTAAGCAGTTATTCCTTTCTGCTACAAAATTTGTATGAAGCTAACCGAACTAACGTGGTAGCAATGCTTTTCGATTACAAAATCCGATTTTGACAGAGCGTTAGGTAATGAAGTTGGCTGCAAGTCAGCATTTGTACAGTTTTGGTTTGTTTTTGTAACTGCTCTAATGTAATACCAGTTTAGCTATGTTTAGGTAAATCTAGCGATTATATCTCCATTTTCTTCTATATGATTGCTATTGTTTAGGTTTATCTTTAAGAATTATGTCATAGAATTTTATTACTCTATGCCGAACGGCAATATACAGTTAACTTAATTTTGTTGTAAAAATTTATACATTTTTGCTGTTCGGCAAACAACTCTGATGCATTATTTTGCAATTTTTGTTTTGTTTGTTATAGCTGTTATGATACTTTAAGCAGACAAACAGACATCGTCATATTTTCTTAGAATGGCATAAGGATTCAGAAAATATATACTTCTTGACGAATATTTTAGTGTGTTACAGACGAAGTGAAGAGATGGATATACTCAAACAATTTACTAGTGGGTATAAAAATAATGGGAAGGTAACCCAGGAAAGATCTTGTATTATTTTGTTAACATATAATCTTTTAAATCGAACATATTCTTTTAGGAAAGTTTCTGTAAATAATTTTGCTAAACTCAATTAATTGTTTTTTATTTATAAGGCTTGAGAAAGGTCTTCTATTTTATTTTTATTTTATTCCGATATTTCCCTACCACATTGGGTAGCTTCTTCAGGGCACTATTGGAATAAATAAATATTATTTTTATATAAAAACTAGAAAAGTCCGGCACGCGTTGCTACGCCGCTTAATGAATAAAAATGCAATCTGATTTTAAATTGCATATCAAGTGCAAAAAGCTAAAGAATATAACTTTTTTTGATGGGCGTGGCACTGCCCACTTTTCTAGTCACATAACTGTAAAGTCATGACAGCTCAATATGTGTGCAAAGCTTCAGAAAAATCGGTGAAGCTCAAGTAGCTGAAAATTATATTTTTTTTATGGGCGTGACACTGCCCACTTTTCTAATCAAGAAATTGTATAGTCCTTACAACTCAGTATGTGCGCAAAGTTTCACAAATCGGTCAAGGGAAAGTACCTCAAAATTATAACTTTTTTATGGGCGTGGCCCTGCCCACTTTTCTAATCACGAAATTATATAGTCATGACAGCTCAATATGTGTGCAAAGTTTCAGGAAAATCGGTCAAGTGCAAGTAGCTAAAACTGATAACTAATTTTTTATGGGCGTGGCCCCGCCCACTAATTGTCACCCATAAACACTCCCTGGAATATGTACAACAACTTGCCAAAGTTTGAGTCCGATCGGTTTTACAGTTTTGGAGTCTATAGCTAACACACACACACACAGAGTTTCACTTTTATATATATAAGTGATCTAAAGCTTAATAAAAATAACAGCTAATTGATATAAAAAAGATCTAAGACATTTTCATAAAATTTTTTTAAAATTATTTTGTTTCGATAGACGAAATATTCTTAAAAATTTTTTTTATTTTATCAAAAATACACATTACCAGGATTTTAACAGACTAAAGCCATGTTGCAGAGTTAACCTTCCTCAAATAAAAATGAAAACATTTAAAAAAGCAACAAAAATAAGAACCAGATATTATTTGTACTTGTAATTGGCAAAGGAGAAGCATTTTATTTTTGTGTTTTTGTCTTCAACACACTTAAAAATGTTAAAAAGCGTATTTTTCCAATTTATGTGTCTGATGGCAAAAAAAAAATAAATAAATAAAAATTAAGGAAAATATTGTTCTTCGAAATATAAAAGCAAAAATTATGATGCTGTTACCTGCTAATAAAGTGATAAAAAAGACAGTATGAAAAATGTGTTTTTTTTTCTGTTTGTCTTTTTGTCTCACTCTACGTAATATTGTATTCGATATTATTAAATTTTCACTCTGGTTTGAGCCAGTCGGCTAGTTAAATGCTAGTCTGCCAGTCTCAGCGATACGTGTTTGATTGCCCCTAACAGTTAAATTGTATTCGTTACTTAGCTCGGCTTACACGGGAGTGTAAAAGGGTTTATATAAGTTTCTCATTCCGTTTGCAGTTTCTACAAAATTCACTTAAGACCCTATAAAGTGTATATGGAATTGATTTAGATAAGTTCGTCTGTCCGTCAAAACACAACTTTTGAAATATTTGCGGAAAACTCAGTTGTTGGCAAAGTTTTTGGCGAAAAAAAATCTAAAATAAAAAAAAATTTAAATTTAAACATTTAAATTAGCGATTTTCTAAATAAGTTTTCGTCACTGTTGAAACCTTTAATTGTCAATTATGGCAATTACATGATGGTACAACCTGTGTGACGGGTATATAAGAATATAGCGCCCTTACTTGTTTTAAGTGTAATAAGACAAAGAACTAAATTTTAATTAAACAGTTTTTTTTTGTTCAAAAGACCAACACATGATTTTAACATTTAAAAATGATTTTGGTTATGTGGCTACCACGGCTGATCTTAATGAAGCTCATTGTGGATGACCAATTTTTGGCTACTTTTTCGAGCCTTGCTGTCAAAAAGTCACGAGTAGCTTTAACAAAGTTGGCGCTAAAGGCTGATAGTTTGTCAGCATAAACAAGATACAAGAGTAAATACAGAGATATATTTAAGTTCAAATGAGGAACATAGAGGTTTAAAGGCGTTTACTGTTTTTGATCTTATTCATTGCTCTTATCATTCTCTAATTAAACGACTTATTGGATTTAGCTGCTTCGACTATTTGACGCAAAAGCATAACGTTATCAATTGACCAAATCGCGAGCTACGACTTAATTTTATATGAAATAATCATCAGACTGATGCATGTAACGGTGTATTTTTGGGGATATAGTGTAGTCTGTAGGGTAAGGTTGGTCTCACTCCATGTTCGGAAGTTTTGTTTTGTTAAGCCAAAAACGATCTTCATCGCTATACACAATTTGGTTAAATCAATGACTATTTTCAAAGTAAATTTGTATTATTTGGTAACGTTGTTCAAGCGTCCGTCTATCCACGATGATTTTTCAGAATATACTGTTGATAGATGTTAAAAAGTTAGCGCAGTATGGCTTTATATAATTTTCAATTACATAAATAACAAAAAAAAATAAAATAATTGGGTGATTCACAAGGTGTCTTATCATGTCATATTGTTCTTAAATTTTACAATGGTTTAAAAATGTTGTTGTTGCTTTTCAAACAAAAAGTGTCTTATAACAAGTAAGAGTGCTATATTCGGCCGTGTAGAATCTTATATACCCTTCACAACGTGTAGTCATGCAATAACAGTAGTTTGTATCACCATTCATCTCATATGATATACGTACATATATAAAACATCCCATTGTTTTAAGTGTGAGACAATGAAATGAGTGAAATTAACTCAAAAGTTTAGAAGTGTTTTCCTGGAAAACTGTCAAAAAACAGTCTTAAGCAGTTGTTTCTTATTGCTATAGTAATAAAAGTATTTTTTTTTTCCTTACTTTATTATGGTTTGATTAGAAATAATAAATATTTCCATTATTTTCAATGATCTCTACCTCGATAAAAACATTTTTTATAATAAATTTTAAATGTTCAGAAGTGCTGATGATGAAATCGCAGCTTTTTGTGAAAATGCATTGCACTCGGCTAATATCGAACTAAATTTTCTTTCATTACTCTTAATGTTTACAATTTACTTAACTAAATGATATACAACAAATTTAAATTAAAAATTTTTAAAAATTTTAATTTAAAATTACTTACGTTTATACCCAGTTCAGACAGATATTTTTAATTGTTTCAACTAAGTGTGTTGATTGAGCAATTAAAATAAGTGTTCACACATACTCAATTTATCTTAATCCATTAGCATTTGATAGCTGTAAAAATACGATGTATTTATACCAAATCAAATAATGCCTTCTTCTCAGTGTGCTTCCTGTTCATAGAATATATTTACAATTATATTTATACATATACTAGCTAATACTCGGTGTGCTTCGCCACCCCCATCGTAATGAAATAAAAATTTTATAATTCAAAAATATATTTATTTTGCAAGTGCCACGCCTACTAAATCAACCATTTCTTATTCAAATAATCATATAGACGTCAAAGTGTCTCGTGCAAAATTTCGGTACTCCAATTATTATAGCTTCCCACATATACGAATTTTTGTATTGAATTCATATGACAGGTGCCACGCCCACTATTACTAAAGCATCCATTTCTTATCAAAATAGTCATATAGATGTCAATGCTTCTCGTGCAAAATTTGGGTACTCTAACTATTATCGCTTCCCGAATATACGAATTTTAGTATTCAATTGCTATGAGAGCTGCCACGCCCACTACTTCTAATGTATCCATTTTTTCCAGAAATGTTTATTTGGGTGTCAAAGTTGCTCTTGCAAAATTTTAGTTTTTTGTATATTTATTTTTTTTGGCATTCGAAATGCCATCTATACAATTTTCTTTTTACTGAACATACTTCTCAAGAGTCGTACTTCGAGTTTTAGACAATAACTGAAACAATTAAGTATATATTGCTCAATTTATAAGTAATTTTTAGTATGGTAAATTGAGCTCAATAAAGGCCTTTAATTGAGATAATATTATAAATTGACAATTAAGGCGCGTGTGTGAGCATAGTATTAGAAACAATCTTCTTTAAAATAATAATTAAAAACCATACAATATTCATCAGTAGGAAGTAATTACGATTGTGTTAAATTGTCTATTCCTAAGAAAAATGCTGAAAACAACTCTTTATGTATTACACATTATTTTTCCCGTAAAATGTAATGAAAAAATTTTTCTCTTATATTTTGTTTTCACCCTAATAATTATTTATACACGCTCAAGTATTATGCACAAGTACACACATCATCCATAAACACATTTGTGGCATTTGGAATACCTAAAAGTGGCAAACAAATATTAACAACTACCAAAAATTGTTTACAACATTTTGCACAAACGATTTTGTAATAAAAGTATTTTAAGTTTAACTATTTCTAGTTCGAATAGTTTATCGAAATCAGAAAAGTGCAGAGATGTAGGTAGTCATGCAAAAATAAAAGGAGCATTAATTATGTTTAATATTAAAACATGTGCAATAAAGATGAGTTTTTATTTTAAATCTTTTTAAGGAAAATCTTTTAGAAAATTAATTATTTTTTAAGATATGCTTTTTGAGTATTTAAATTTCCAATAATTTATAGTTCAGGCCATAACCGACCACAAATTTCTACTCAAATAATTTTACAATCAATTAACGTAAATCATGAAAAATATAAATAATATATGGGATATTCAAATGGTATGCTATCAAGTCATATTGTAATAATAATATTTTATTTTACATTAGTTTAAATTAAATGTTGTTGTACTTCAAAGAAAAAAGTCCTAAAATTTTAAGACTTTTTGTTCTATATTTATTGTTTTGTCATAACTTTTAAATAGAAATCTGAGCCGAACGGCTGAAACTCTTTATTCGAGCCGGCGATGATATTCAGACGCCGGTGTCATTCATATATATATACTAGCCAAGACCGGCGCGCGTTGCCACGCCCTTTAATGAATAAACATGTATTCAGAATTTTAACTAAATATATTAACAATAATATTTTACTGATTTTTATTATACTTAATGCAAGTGGGTATACAAAATTTTTGGTTTTTCCATTTGCTGTAAAAATGAACAAATTTTTTGGTGTTTGGTGAAAAGCATGAATTTTCCAAATTCAATCCTGCAACACGCAGAGATTATCCTTGTGCTTGGTTGATGGTAATAGCGAAGGCGATCTAAAAACTGTAGTCGCTGGAAGTTGAAAGACAAAACGGTGGGAACCATTGGAATGCGTGGAAATAGCTGAAAATAATAACTTATTTTAAAAGTTTTCTAATTACGAAATTATACAGTCATGACAGCTCAAAATGTGTGTAAAGTTTCAGAAAAATCGGTCCAGTGCAAGTACCTCAAAATTATAACTTTTTTTGTGGGCGTAGCCCAGCCCAGAAACACTCCCTGAAATGTGTACAACAACTTGCCAAAGTTTGAGTTCGATCGGCTTTACGGTTTCGTAATCTATAGGTAACACACAGACAGAGTTTCACTTTTATACTCGTATATATATAGATAGATATGTGTGCAATAAGTTTGTTGTACGTCTTTTATTAAATCCTTTATATACACAAATTCTTCCGGTTGAACCCGTACCTTGTGATTAAATCGATTATCGTAAAATTTTCTTAACACGCTGTGCTGCCACGTATCAGACTTTGGGACCTTAAGGTCGACGCTTCTGCGAGTAGTAAGCAAACTAACAATGTTTATTAAAAACATTTTATCAGCTTTTTCTTGCTTGTCTTTATCATCTGCAAAAAGGTTCATTAAAATTTAAACAGATGCAATTTTGTTTATACCTATTTGAGCCAGCAATTACAATAACAATAATTTTCGCACAAACCGGTGATTATTTTCGGTTTTCCACTCGTTTTCGACATTTTTTATTTAAATATGTCCAACTGCTTTTTTTAAAGAGCTGACTCAAATTTGAAATAGCACACTAAATTATGAGGGGTTGTTCACAGCAGTCATATTTTTTTGTGCTATTTTATTAAATCATGTGACTTTATGACAACCATTTGAATCCCCCAATTATAATAATAAATTTTAATCAAAAAAAAAAAAAAAAATATTTTTAAAAAAAATTATTTAAAAATTCAATTTATCTATCTATCTATCTATCTATCTATCTATCTATATAAAAATCAATGTGTGTTTGTATGTTTGTATGCTTGTTTGTGCTTTATAGACGGTTAAACGGCTGGACCGATTTCCTTGAAATTTTCACAGAACCTTTCTGTATGTCTGGAAGGAACTATAGGCTATACTTTGGTTTGAAATTGTAAGTGGGCGGGGTGCCACGCCCTATTAAAGAATAAGTATTAAATATTATATTAAATATTATATATTAATGCAGCTAGAGTCTTAAAATTAAGTACGGTAAACTTTGACAGCTACACGAACATTTGGGTAAAAAATGGGCGGGCTTTGAATATTAGGCGTGGCCACATGAATTAAATACTAAATTTCGTATACTAGGAAAATGATATCGATTAGAGTACTAAAATTTTACAAGAGCAACTTTGACACCCAAATAAACATTTCTGCAAAAAATGGGTACATTAGAAATAGTGGGCGTGGCAGCTCTCATAGCAATTGAATACTAATATTCGTATATTCGGGAAGCGATAACAGTTAGAGTACCCAAATTTTGCACGAGAAGCTTTGACATCTATATGACTATTTTGATAAGAAATGGATGCTTTAGTAAAAGTGGGCGTGGCACCTGTCATTTGAATTAAATACAAAAATTCGTATATCTGGGCAGCGATAATAGTTAGAGTATCCAAATTTTGCAAGAGACACTTTGACGTCTATATGATTATTTGAATAAGAAATGGATGCTTTAGTAATAGTGGGCGTGGCACCTGTCATATGAATTAAATACAAAAATTCGTATATCTGGGAAGCGATAATAGTTAGAGTACCCAAATTTTGCAAGAGACACTTTGACGTCTATATGGTTATTTGAATAAGAAATGGATGCTTTAGTAATAGTGGGCGTGGCACCTGTCATATGAATTAAATACAAAAATTCGTATATCTGGGAAGCGATAATAGTTAGAGTACCCAAATTTTGCAAGAGACACTTTGACGTCTATATGATTATTTGAATAAGAAATGGTTGATTTAGTAATAGGCGTGGCACTTGCAAAATAAATATATTTTTGAACTATAAAATTTTTATTTCATTACGATGGGCGTGGCGAGGCACACCGGGTATTAGCTAGCTTATTTATAAAACTCAAAGTTGTTTTAAAATTTTTAAAAATATTTTTTACACTGTTTTTCAGCCAAAAAAAATTATCATAAATTAAAAACATTTTTTGTTTTTAAATACAATAGTCTCAATTTTAAAAATAAATTCATCAAATCTTTTAATTTGCACCTATTCCCCGGCAACATTTTCACGTCTGTGTACAATTTTATTTGCTTTGCTGTTTGCTTGTGCTTTTATTTAGATGCGGTTTAAGGAAGTTAAATAAGTTTTGTGAACATTTTTTGGATGCAGTTTAGAGTCTTTTCTCCCTCTACTACTGTATTTGCATTCGTATTTTTACTATTTGGCAACAAACTCTTCAGAGAACTTTATTTCACAACAAATATTTGTTAAACAACATAAACTTGCACATACACTCACCCGCAAACATACACACACACACATACATGCAATACGTTGTTAATAATTTAATTTTCTATATAAAAGTTAATTTATAATAGAAAAAAAAAACGTTTAATACTTAAATTCTACAAAAACTAAACTTCTAAGTTTTCTTCGGCGAGATTTATTGAAGCTGTATGTTTGTGTGCATGGCACAAATAAACAAATATTCAGCAATTATTTATTTATTTTTATTTTTTATTTTTAATTTTTAATTTTTAATTTTTTTATTATTTTTTAAATTAAAATGCATGTGCTGACCATGTCAGAGAAAAGGCCCAAGATTAATTGTTTCTTTAATCGTTAGTTCGGTTACATTGATATTCTTACTTTAATGAGTGTGTGTGTATTTCAATTTCAATTTTTATTTATTATTTTTATCATTATTTAAGGTATGAATTAAATTTCATATACAAAGCAGATTGTTTAACATGCTATTACATCGTTATGCTTTTTATAGTTGTTTGTTTGTTAGTCTATTTTCCTTTTCTTTTGTGTCTTTTTAATGGTGAAAAAGGAACGTGACCAAAACCTAAAAAATCATTGTCGCTCTTTTAGCTGAATGGCATCTCGTTACTTTCTTTCCACATCGACCGAACGCCCAAACCAACAACCATTACTTTAAGTAATAACTAAAAGTAAAGAGGAAAATAATAATGGCTAAAAATAGCAAGAAAAAAATTTGTATCTCTCATCATGTAGATAAAATATTTGTCTATAAAGTTATAAATAAACATAATAGTGTGCTGGAGCTGCTCATGGAAAAATGTTAGTGTAGGTTAAATGGACAGCAGCTCTTCAAATTTCAATCCGCCTCAGTAACTTTAGTGAAACTGACATGACAGCTATTGCAACATCGTAATAAATTCCTCTAAGATGACAGTTAGCTCACTTATTTTTCAAATCTTTCACAATCTGCCATTAAAAAGAATCTATTGGTGTATAATAACAAAATCTCAGTGACCGATTCATAAATCAATAAAATATGAGAGTAGAACAAGAAATATCTTAATCAGGTTTAACTTGTTTTACAAAATTTTTTTTTAATGAAATATTTCTGTTGAAAAAGCATATGTGACCTTCTCCGAGAAAAGGGACCTAGTGTGTGAAAATGAAGTTTTGAGAAAAACGCGTTTCATAACGCATTATAACTGTGAACACACTTTCAGTTGGGAGATGCCATTTGGTATGGTTAGTTACGATTAGGTACCGACTTTGGTGACGTCATGCCTATGTGGTAACGTATTTTTTTCGCTTTAAGTGGGACAATACCTTTGCTGTTGTTGCTGCTCTGTTTGTTATGATCTTGATACTTGATTCTTAAGCCGCAACTAGTGACCGACGCAACAACGTTTTTATGGGGAAAAGAAATTTTCATCAGAAATCTAACTCATCTCATCTTTTAGGTTGCAGAATGCATTCTAAAAGTCCAAACCCGTTATTCGCCACACTAGGACCCTTCTCGTAGATGGTCACATATATTAAATTTAGACAGAAACAACTGTGCTATATGTCTTTATATTAAGAGCCTAAAAAGTGAGTCAGAAAAAGCCTATAGACACTATTCCAGCCAAAACTTATGCTTGGTCCAACAAGTTATGTTTTTGTCAATGACGACAGTATTTTATTATCATATCATATTATCTTTTCAATATTATTCATTTTCAACTCGTATTTCTTTAAAAATGGACAGCGATAAAAAGTACGTAAAACAATAATTAAAACTCTTCCAAATAGCTCAATATGATTTTTCAGAAAAATTGCAAAAGATGTAAAAGTCCATCGTTAAACTGTTTCAAAATCCATTAAACAGTATAAGGAGGACTTCACAAGGAAAGGAAGAAAAAAGTTTGTAACAGATTTTGGTTTGGCAAAAGAATTCGAACAATTCTTTCGAAAACATCGTAAAGCATCATACCTAGATCGTGGTATACAATTTTGTCAATAAAAATTTTGTACAACGGGAGGCGAATTCTCCCAACTGTTCACAACTTCGCCCTGTGAAAAGGTATTTGGCAACTTTAAAAAAGAATTAAAAACTTTAGAAAAAGCTTCCCAGGACATGTCCGGTTTTAATTGTTAGTGGACCACCAAAAGCCTAAAAGGTAATGGAAGCAAGTACATATAAAATCTTTAATAGGAGGATTTCCAGAAAAATTAGATAAACTTTTTTAATACCGAGTGAAATGCCAATATTTTCCTATTTAATGAGTTTTTGCAATATTTAAATAAATTTACGTGTTTTAGAGAATTTTTACATTAAACAGCTTAAGTTTTATTTAACGTTATACGAGTATAAGTTTTAACTAACTCACTCCATATAAGAGTCATCATTTTCCAGCTATATCTATCAGCAATCAATATTTTGATATGAATTCGTTCTAAACAGTGATGTTGTGTGGATGTCTTTGTGTCATACAAATAACAGATTTGTTTCTTAATCTAAATTATGGTACTTTAAACGATTTAAAAAGCCATAAAGGTTAAAATAGGCTTAAGCATTTACTAGTTGCTGTTAAGTAGTACCGAGTGGTCCAAATACTAATATCTTTTAAAATCATATGTTATTTCGCATTATTGATTTATCTGTTTGAAATACTTATTCAATATCAGCCATTGTCATATATCCGAGGAGCTTTACACTTAAACAACTTTGTAAAATATTTTAAAATTATTTCCAAAGCTTGTGCTGTGTTGCTCAGACAGAATATTTGATTAAAGTCCCTACCGTGATGGACTAACGCAAGTTTGTGAAAAAATTGATAAGATTGACTTGCTTTTGGCCAATACTCATGATCCCCTAAATTATGTAAATTAATCCAAAAACATCGGCTCACCATCGATCTCATCAATTCGTTAATTTAGTCACAAGCATGATAAGAATTTAGCATATAAATCACGAAGTATTACAGTTACATAAGCTCCAATCGGACTTAGAATGAGACGGAAAATTTTTGTATTGTGACGAGATGCATTTTTATCTCAGTGATTATGGAAAACGCTTACGTCATTGTTAAGAGTTTAATGTGGTGTTTGGAATTGCGTCAATATTGCCCTTTTTATACCCTTCACACAGTGAAAAAGGGTATATATAGGTTTGTCATTCCGTGTGAAATTTCTACAATTTTCATTCCCGACCCCATAAAGTATATATTTTCTGAAAGCTTATGAATAGGGGAGTTGATTAAGCTCTGTCAGTCTGTCCGTGTGTATGTTGAAATCAACTTTTTGAACCCCGACATCGCTTGGACCCGGGTGACGTATTAAAATATCAGAAATATTCGGGAGTAGATCCGTATCGAAAATCAGAAACATCGGTACATAAACAACTGAGATATGAGCAAAAACCCACGACCACCTCGATTTTTTTTCACAAAAACAACATTACAACAACAACATACATAGACACAAACGTGTATACTGGTTAGAGAAAACGTGGCATCGAATCCCAGCTGAGCCAAAAAAATTTTTATTTTTATTTATTTTTTTTTTTATTTTTTATTTAATATATTATTTATATTTTTATTATTATTTTTAATTATTTTTTTTAAATTTTTTTTAAAATTTTTTTAAAGGTTTTTTTAAATTTTTTAAACATTTTTTTTTTTTAATATTTTTTTTAACATACATACGTAAAGATATAATTTTACAATGGGATGTTTTTATATATGTATGTTTTTATATGTATGTACGTATTTCATATGGGATGAATGGTGATACAAACTATTGTTATTGCATGACGTTGTAAAGGGTATATAAGATTCGGCACGGCCGAATATAGCGCTCTTACTTGTTTTTTCTCAATTCTACTAAAATGCCGTTTCGGTCAATGATCACCACTATAGACTCACAATTACAGAAATTAAGGTTATCATCTTGATAAATCTTTTGGATGGCGTACCATAAAACATAACTCATGAAATACTCGGTGATGTTTAAATTTTGTCAGTTGACAGCCTATAGCGTATACTTTACCCGCCAATGATGACCTACTGGTGTGTGAGATTGGGTGTATTAAAAAAGACTTTATTTTCTGTTGTTTTTGGTTGTAATTTTGAGTAGCTACCGCATTGTACATCCACCACCATTTGTTCACGTCAAAACTGCTTAGTGAACACACGTTGTGTTTTATTTTTACAAACCCGGTGCTTGAGCCCGTGTGTCACCTTGTAAGTAAGTAAAATTATACTGCTCAGCAGCAAAATCCTCCATTAAAAAAAAACTATGTTAACTATATGGATTTTGATGCGCTGAACTCAATTCCGGTGTCGGTTTTTTTCCAACAGATCGGGATTTTTTTTTATAGGCGTGGCAAATTTTTCCCCCTAAATTAGTTAGGTACGGAGACATATTTCATCCTAAATCGAGAACCAGTCATCCGATTTTCAAAAATACAACACCAGAAGATGTGCTATAAAATTGTATTTATTTTAGTCGAATAGAATTTTTCTCTTTCTCTTATCGTTTTGGAATTATTTAGAAATTAATGAAAAAAAAAAAATTTTTTTCGTGCAAAATTCTTAATATTTTTCAATTTGAAAATAGAATTAAAAAAAGGTAAAACAAATATGCAACAGTTTGCACTTTTTTCTGAAAGTTACATATCTTAAAAATAAAAAAAGCCATAAACCATAAAAATCGGTTAAAAAATTTAGATTTTATTGTCAATTTACCGCAGGTACCCAATATTGACCAAATATGTGTAATGCAGCAAACAACGTCAGAGTGGGCGCACTAAAGCGCCTTGTGGCAACAATGAATAGCAACTATTTACTTCTATCTATTTTCGTACAACAAAAACAAATACAAGCAAAGAAATATTTCCAGATTGTAATTTTGTGGCAACGCCCCGCTTAAAGCACCCACCCTGTCGCCACCCGTAGATAACTTTAAATTACAATAAAAAATTAAAATATTTACAGCCCATATATTTTTTTATTTAAAATAACACAAAATATTTGTTAATAATTATTAACTTTTATTTAGGAAACATTGTTAAAATAAAAAAAAGTAGCTTAAGCTCTTCCGTTGTATGCGGAGATTCAATCTTAGGTTTCTTTAATTAATATTTTTTTTTTTTATTAATATTATCAGTTTGAGATTCTTGCCAAATCGACCATCAAAAATCTGCAAACATTCCTTCCGATGGGTTTCCATTATAACGCTTCTCTATATGTAACATATCTTGATGGAACCTTTCATCATGTTCGTCTGCTACAGCACCAAGATTATCCGGAAAAATTCTAGATGCGAGTCTAAAAAATGAATTTTAAGGGACATATTACACTTTAGAGCTGTGTAGGACCACAGATTAAAACTATTCAAGTTAATATCGTCCGAACCATTCTTTAGATATAACTAGATATGGTAAAAAAATTGTTGGTAAAATGTACTTACCGGATAAGCTACTGCGCAACGTCAGTCACAGCAGTCACATGAATGAAGCGGTGTTCTACAAGGGACTTGTTATTTCCAATAAAGATAATAACAAATATACATTTATTTGTACATTTATTTTACTTTCAAGGAACCCTCTCCGATATGCATGGTGAGTAGGATGCACTACTTATATCAATTGAATTTTATAAGCTTCTTGACACATGTTATTCTTGTCTATGACGATTCGGTTTTTATAGACTTTCTCCAAACCTATTACGCCCTGCACAAATTTTATAATTTTAACGAATAGTAATTAAACATCTGTAGATAACGCTCTCAATTGATCGCGTCTTTCTGATTTTTTAGTTACTACTTAAAATGTTTATGTTACCAATGTCATTCAGCTGGTCAAATATGGGATAAGTTTGGCCATTTTGTCACGCATCCTTTCGCCCCTGCGAATTTTAAAATGTTTTTTTATTTTTTAAATAACTATTGACTTTCATCATTGAAATTACACCATTGAGCCATTTAGGTCTGGTTCGAAATCCTGCGAGATTTTAATGAGTGTAACTTTTATCTTAAGTATTTATGTATTGTCGCATAATCACTTTCACACGCACACACTCACCCCATATACAAACAACGTCTACCATGTATGTTTTACGAAAATCTGAAATATGTATTAGCAGTTAATATTTCTTTTTTTTAATGTAGTTTGTTACTTTTTCCTTCAGGGGTTTTTGGGAACACAAAACACTGTACGAACGTAGAGTGAAGAAAATCTTTAAGCATGGAAAAATAAAAAAGTTCCTTAAAATTTTTAAATAAAACTATTTATATATGTAAGTGCTACTGTATGAGCATTACACATACAGAGGTTATTTATAAACATTCATGTGTTGTGTATGTGTTACTTCATAGTTTAGAAATTGTTTTTAACCATCAGTAGCATCAGGAATGCATTCCTGCATGTACATACAAACATCCCAAGTGGTATTCCAAAGTTTAATGCACTGCTTTTTCGAAACGTTTTTTGTTGTTGTTGTTGTTGTTGTTGCTTGGTTGCTACTTCCATATTTTGGTCCTACGCATCTTATTTTATAGCTTGTTCCCGTCACACATACTACTACATACATACACTGAAAGCGGTAAATGTCCCTACAGTTGTGTTTTAAATATTTTTCCACATAAAACTCAGCATTGCTGTAGAATTGTGGCAACACTGGATAACTGAAGCAGAGAAATATCTTTAAAAATTGCAGTCTATTCCTTTTTAAGGTCAAAGTGTTGTAAGGGGTTTTGTACAAGGAAACCTTAAATGCAGATCAAAAACCAAAGGAAAATAACTTATTTTTTATGGGCGTGGCACTGCCTACTTTTCTAATCACGAAATTGTATAGTCATGACAGCAATATGTGTGCAAAGTTTCAGAAAAATCGGTCAAGTGCAAGCAGCTAAAAACAATAACTAATTTTTCATGGGCGTAGCCCCGCCCACTTTTTGCCACCTATAAACACTCCCTGGAATGTGTACAACAACTTGCCAAAGTTTGAGTCCGATCGGCTTTACGGTTTTGGAGTCTATAGCTAACACACACACACACAGACAGAGTTTCACTTTTATATATATAGATAGATGTCAATGTGGATTAACGTAATTTTCCTTTACTGAACGCTTACTTAAGATTATTTAAACTAGTTCACACCTTTTCTCACCTCTTGTAAATCCAGCTTTTGCTAATATTCAAACTGTCGGACTATGAATGTCTCTTTTCTTTAAATATATTTATGTACTAGTGTGTTGTATCTGCATTTTGTAGCTGCACAATACTTCATAGTGTTAGAGACTATAAAAGCGTATGTGTATGTCTTGTAGGTCCAAGTGTTCGTTCAGAGTAGTTCGTTTATAATAAAAGTTTCTCCAACATTAAGTTTGTTTAAAAAAAAAACTGACAATTACTGTGAAGTTTATAAGTGGGCACACAAGAGATTTTCCTCTACTGCCCAGGCAGGCTAGACTAGACCAGAACAGCCAAACAGTCAGCCAGTCAGACCAAGCGTAAAATCAACTTTTTGTTTGTATGTATATATGTACGTTGCATGATTTTTTTTCTACTTTTTCTAATACATATGCATAAGTCTAAAGTAAGTTTTTTTCTTTCCTTATTTCAATGTAAATATTAAAAATGAGAATAATTTAAGAGTTTTTAATGAATCATTATGATATTGAAACCACAAAAATATTAATTAAAACAAAAGAGATTTTTGTTATTAAACAGAGCAAAGCGTTTCGCCCAACTAAAAGTATCAAGGGACAGCTCTATAAATTTTACCGCAAAAAGTTCATTTTTAAAAGCTTTTTTTTATTAATATAAATGCCTTTTGCCAATTTAATTTTTAAGGAGTGAGATTGAAAAAAATCGAACAAGTTTTGCCTCCTAACCTATTTCAGAAGCAATATTTATTTGTTTTTAGTTATTTTTGGAAAATATTTCAGTTATTATTTTAATGACAACCATGTCGGTTTGTTGTGAACAAGGCGAGTTCAATAAGGTGAACTCGTCGCTAAAACAACTACAAAGTGAAAAAATACAAACGTGTATTTTGTTAGTGTAAAACAAAACGATATGTCAAAAATACACAAAAATTTAACAAGTGGTCCCTAGAAGTAGTCAACAGCTGATGATCAGCTGATCTAATAAGTTCACGTTATTGAATTCACCTTGGTTGTGAATTTGTTCAAAATAGTGATAAAGAATTAAAGGTCTGCCGTGAAAATGTTTTCAATATTGGTTAACAGTACCAGGAGAATGTGATTATTGATAGAAAACTTTGAGGCATTTGAAAAAGAGCTTCAAACGCATCTGGTAGAAAATCAACCCAGTTAGCTCACTACTTTTGCTAATATAAAAACAAACAAAAAAAACGCACGGAAATTTAAAATTAATTTTATACAAAACGTATGTATGTACGGGCGGATTTTTCGCAGCTTCCTGGTCAATATTTTTATGTTGCTAATGTTTGAGGAAATGCTAAAGATAAGTTTAAGACCTAATAGCCGACAAAATTTCATAAAAAAATTCATTGTAATATCGAAATATGCATCAAAGGTTGTTTGCACAAAGAAGGCTTCTTCTTTTCATAAGAGAGCACAATATGCTCAGATAATTTTTTTTTACCCACTTTGTCATCATGTCATTATGGTAAGAAAGCTCTGGAGTGGTACCAAAATAATAACCTACTTTTTGTACCAAGAGTGGCGAATCCTATAAATTGTCCAGAACTATTGGAGTCTTGTGAAAAGAAAACTGAAGAGCACAAAAAATGTTTCTTACAATGTGGGAAATTAAAAATAGAGATGGTCAAACTGGTCCCATAAAATGACTGAAACAACTATCAAATCTCTAATGGAAGGGTTAACAAAAAAATTCCACGAGCTCATAAGTAGCGGTAAGAACTATAAAAGTGATATTTTTATAATAACAATGAAATAAAAACAAATCAAAATTCTAAGATTAGAAAGAGAGCTAACAAATTATGCGAAAAAAATAACGACAGAATACAAAATTAAAAAAAAAAATTAAAAAACCATAGCTTTAGATATTTAATAGTCTTAGCATTTTTTTCAACTTCAATTTTGTCATTCAGTATGAAATAGAATGCTATTAAAATGGCTACCTCGTCTCTGTTGGCGCTGCTTCAAGGACTGGTTTTAACTTTTAATGACTCGAACAAATAATAGCGTTTCGAAGGTTTGACTGCTAAACGCTTACGTTGTGATGAATCAGTTTGTCAAATATTTCTTTTGCAACTTCAATAAATTTTTTTTATAAGTAATTGTTTTTAAACCACGAATAACCTTTATGCTCCATGAGGCACAACCTGAAGGGTTAAAGTCGGGATCACCTCAATTATTGTTAAAATTAACTGCTGTAATTTAGTCAAATTCCTTAATTGTATATGTACACCTTTTGCTTGATATAACCCCATAAAAAGTGTTTGTTGCAGTCAGGTCTGGTTACCTTGATGGACTAGGGAAAGTGAGTTCTGGATTTTAATTTGTTTGGGAATTTTCATTAATGCTTCGACTTAATCGGTCTGGCTATGTATTGTACGTGTGAGAACATCGTACAATACTTTGGATGTCGCTATCTCATCTGTATACCATAGATCTTACCGCAAAGTATCCTAGAATAACCCTATTCGTTGTTCTCAGACATATCCTACTCAAGAACTGGAATACCTTAGTACATGCTAACTAGACTTGATTTAACATAATGTCCCTTCAAGGATTTAAGAGTCACCTGACTATAAACGTAATATGTAACCTTCCTACCCTGCAGCACGTGCTCCGTGAATAACTTTGCGGGGAACTTATTACAGTCATTAGATAGTCTGCAGAGATCTCCTTTGAACACATCCGCCTCTTATAAAGTCTGTTGGATCCCAACGAACAATAAGGGCGAATTGTACTGTATATCTGTGGATTGGAGCTAAAAGGGCCAATGTCAAAGTATTTACTTTTGAGAAAATTGAAATTGAACTTCAACTTTTCATTAAACATTATGCGGTTTTTAAATATTCAATTTTTTTTGGTATATAAAAATAATATTTAGATAATTGATAACACTAGGCTTTGACATTTCTGTTAAGGTTTGTACTTTCTGTTAATTAATGCGTTTCATGCGAAGACCAGCAGCGATTATTTGAAATTTAAGATTTTCCTTATAGATTTTTTAAGCAGGCGACGAAGAAATGTTCTAACGTACGTTTGCAGTTTAGTTATTGACAGTTGAATTTTGCATTAAATTTAAAATATTTATTGTGGTGGAGTTTTACAGAGATTTTTAAATTTTAATTATCGAAGGTGTTGAAGTTTCGCTCCAAAAAGTAAGTGTCATTTTTTTACGGTTTCAATGCTAACATAAAATTTTGTTTAAGAAATTGATATGGAGAAAAATAAGAAAAAACGACAAACGATTTCTTTAGAGACCAAAATCGAAATTTTGGACCGCTTAGCAAATGGAGCTAAAAATAAGGCTATGGCAGACCACTTTAAACTAGGCGAATAATCAATCAGGGCCATCGAAAAAAATGAAATTTCCTTTTTTTATGCGAATTTGGTATATTTTTAATACTTTAATTTCAATTTATGCGATTTTTTTAAATTCCGGAACGTATCCCTAGTTTTTATATGGAGCTAGAGTCCTTTTTTATGCGATTTTTTCTTATACGGTTTTATGCGGAACGCATCTACCGCATAAAAAAAGACCTGAGTGTACTTATGCTTAAAATCGGACATACCTGATGATACATTTTCTGTGTTGTTTAATTTTTTTTACCTTTTCACAGGCCGACGTTGAGAACAGTTAGCATGATATGGGGCCAGAAATATCAAGGCACTCTCTGCTGTTTTAAAAAGCCGTATTTCTAGATACTACGTAATATATTTGTGGCTTGTAGCTAAAAGGGCCAATGTCAAAGTATTTTCTTTTGAGAAAATTGGAATTGAACTTTAACTTTTATAGATGCTTTTATAGTGACATTGGCCAGCATTTTATTTATGAAGCTGTTCTGGGTTAAGTATGACTTTAGCTGTTTTACCATAATGAAATAGAGCAAGAAAACAAACCTAATGCAATAATTAACTCAAAAGAGCAAAAAAGTGACATTGGCACTTTTAGCTCCAAGCCACAGATATATCATATCAAAAATAATATCTGTGTCCACATAGTCAACCACTTCCACCTAACGTCGAATATAATTCTGCAGACCAGTTTTCCTTAAAACCGTAGTGTGCCCTATTTCTATTTATTTTGCCACATTTTTTTTACTTTCCACCACAACAACACCCCCCCCCTCCCCCCATTTCCATCATCTAGTAAATTTTGTGTTTTCATTTTAAATAGAAGCTTGCTTACATATTGGAGTAACGTTTGTAAAAGTTATCAGAATTCATCTAAACATTACTATTAAAACTTGATAATAGATGAAGTAGGCTTAGATTTGAATTAATTCCAACAGTCTACAAGTCTTTTGATCAACCATCCAACTGTTTAGAACACCGAACTTCTGCCCTTAAAGTTGACAATAATTACAATAATCCACAATAATTGTAACAATCCAACCACACTTAGTGTTCTTTAAAAATGGTCGTCTTTGTAGATACAATTTTTCAAGATACGAGGGTAGTACCAAAATTTTTAGGTATGTACTGAAAATTCGCTAAATGCTCAAATTGCTCAAAATAATATGAGAAAAGAAAAAAAAACGTTTTCTGCATTTCAATCAATCTGATGTTAGGTTTTCTCTCCAAAAAATTGAAAATATCATGACTTAGTGGTGTGCTAGAGTTCACACCTCTATTAAAGCTATTAAGTTTAATAGCCCCCAAACATTTTCTTTTCATTAAAATCTCATGATTTTTCTTCATCATCATTTGTTTACTGATATTTTTATGTTTCAAACGAAATAAAAAAAGTCAAACATTGTTACAATCAATAGGTTATCAAGTGAGCTTTTGGTTCCTTATTGCAAAAAAAAACACAATACAAAAACATCTAACCGGGAGGTTGTTTTTACATTAAAATTCATACCTACACAAACGCACAGACACACACGCACATTCCAAGTTTATATCAGTGTTATTGTGTATTTTTGTTGTTGCTATTTTTCCCAACTCAATTTCTTACAGATCGATTATTTTATGCAATTTGTAATGTATGTGTGTGTGTGTAATTTTTTTTAATGACATTTTGATGTTAAAACTGATTAGACACTAGTAGAAGAGAGCAGCAGAACGATAGCGAGCATACACACGTATGTATGCATAAGTAAATCTAACAAATCTCTCAGGTTATAAAAAATATAGTATATTAATTTGTTGTATGCACAACTATTCGTGTATCTCTATACGTAACATTATGATTGTTAGAAAGCAAATACCGGCATCTTTGTATTCAGAAAATATGTTGTTATTACTGCTGTTTCTGCTGTTGGTGTTGTTATTGTCTCGTCGAAGTTGCTGTTATTGTTATCAGTTGACAACCCAAACGAAACAGCTGTAAAACAGAATCACAAAATAGAAAAAAACACCAACCACTAAACTCAAACAAATCGTACATACATAGTATATAAACGACATAGAGTTGTTGAAGAAAAAAGAAGAAGAGGGAAAAAGCATAAAATCAAAAAAATATGAGAGAATAACGGAGATTGCGCTGTTCAAATACCGCATACAAATACACCTTTCTGGCTGTTTTTTTTTTTTGCTATTTTTTGTTTTGTGTGTAAACATTTAACTATGATTGTATATATTTTTGTCTTGTCGGTCTTTTTTTTGTCTGTTTTTGCTTTCATTTTTTCTTTTGTATAACAAGCTTTTTTGACTGGTTAACAGAGATGTTAACTAGTTTAAATGCCACGAAGAAAATTATTGATTTTGGATAAAAAACTTAAAAACAAAACGCTTAAATGGTTTACAGCGATTATTTTGATTTCATTATGGATGATTTTTCAATAAAAAGAAAACGTTACGTAGAATCAAAAAAAAAATATTTTAATATATTTCAAGAAATAAAAAAAAAACATTTAAAATTTTCCGTTTTCCTTCATTTTTAATCCGACAACTTTAAACTATCATCACCGTTTTTTATGTCAGCTGATTTATTAGTTCTCGGTTGTTTTAAGGTTAGCTGATTTTTTATGAATATGCTTAAGATAAAGATAGCCTTGAATATTGTTTTAATCAATTTTGAAAATCATTTTTAACTTGGGAAATGTTATTATGAGCGATACGTTATTCAATAATCTATGCAGCTATCATATTATCTCTTTGGCAATGGCTATATTTGTTGGCAAAATTGCCTCCTTTGAAGTGAGAAGAACATATGAAAGATTTGCAATTCACGCAATATTACTGTTTGCTAAGCCCTAGGGTCTATTTTTATGCAGTTTAGAAGTTCACCGTGAATGCCGGAAATTAAAGAGTCAGGGTTTCCAATTAAAACGGAAAAAATGTCAGACAAATAGGAAAGGGCAATCATTTGTGTGATGAAAAACAAACAGACTACTCTTGAAATTGTTAAAAAGAGAATTATTGTGATTTTAAACATATTTTTGCGGTCTCCTCAAAAATGTCAAAAATGCCACTTGGGTTTAGTTTTCTTTTCACAATAGATATAGATAATATAAACGTAGGAATGTGCTATTTGTACATCTATAAAATTTATAAATTTTTATTTATTTTTTATTTCCGAGCTTTAAATACTTAAAATAGTATTCAAGATTTTTAACAGGCTTGAGTTCAATTTTTAAACATTCGTTATTTTTAAAAATAATTTTTTAATAATGTGATAATGAAAGAATAATCTGCCGAGTGGAATGCATTTTCGAAACCATCTATAATTTCATCATCTGCACTATTTGATCAGTGATTACGTGTTGGTTGTAAATATCATCTATTTAGCTCCCAGGTTTTTAAGTTACTTAATTGAATTCGGTAACTAATTTGTTACTTTCTTCATATTATCTTACCACACCGAGTCAGATCAAAACCCTTTTTCTTTTATTTATTACTATCCTTCTATTATTACTAGTTTTGTCCTGCTCTAGCCTTCAATTAGGTAGCGATAAGAACAGATGATTGTTTTTTTTTAGTAACAATCAATGTTTATAATCATTTGTATATTTCTTGTTGGGCTAGTAATCAACCGACACACTATTAAAAAATTCTTTGTAAAAATAAAGAATGTTTAAAAATTAAACTCAAGCATATTTAAAAATTTGAATATTAGTTTAAAATATTTATATATAATACGATTTTATAAAGCCTGTGTCTATAGTAAAATATTTTTTGATATTTTCGGTGGTGTATAAAATCTTACATTAATAGAATTCTTTTCTGTTTTCCTTTACGTAATAGGCTCAAAAGCTATTGCACGTTATTTGTAAAGAATTTTTATATATAGGGTACTTTTTGATGGCAGAAAATATTTTATTTCTAACACAAACTGAAAAAAAAGAAACCAAAATTTAAAAAAAAAATTATGGTAAAAAATAAGTATATGAACACGACTGAAGGACGAATATAAAAGAAATAACACTAACAAGAACAAACTAGTTTTTTATACAGATTATTAAATTTATGAATACAATTTTTTAGTTTGAATAAGTTCTCTTTATTCCAAGTGGTCTTAGAACATTGTCGATAAAAATGTTTAATGCAGTTTCTTTTTTCTCTGCAACATAAAGTACATATTGGCAACACTGTTTACTATTCTACAAACAATGTATCTACAGATTTTTACACAGACATTTGGAAATCCAACTTGTATTTACAGAAAAACAACCTGCTACAATAACAACTTTTAAAAAGAAATAGTTGACGCGTTTGTTGTTGTTATTGTTTTTTTATTCTTTTAATTTACATAAGAAAAACTGTAAAATTCTGTTATCATCGTCATTGTCATCATCAACACCACCAACAACATGAGCATTAGCATCATCGTTTAGGAATTTTAAATTAAATATTTATTAACTCTTTATAAGTCGGCTATAGAAATATCATCAGTATAGTCGTCATCATTTTCAGCGCCATGTTTGTACCGATTTGAGAAGCTGTTAGTTTTCCATTAGACTAACATTAATGTTGATATATTAACAGCAATATCTGAAACTTTTAACAAACTCTTTTCAAATGTACAAACATTATTGCTCTGTATGGATTATTAATATTTTCTAACGTTTCTTCTATTCATCTTCTGTTTAACTGCCTTTAACTCTGCTAGTTTTTATACAGTCTGTCTGTGTATTATGAGGTTTATGTGCATGCTGATGTTGGCTATTTTTCAAATTCGGTTGTTTAATAGAAGAAAACTTAACAGCAACTGTAAAATAAAGAAAAAAAAGTTGTCTTATTTTCTACTCTGATTAAAGTACTACTAGCAAACGGACACACTCACATACATACTTGCTCTCAAACAGAAACTCACAAATAAACACACATCTCCACATAAACAAACATTCAGTAGCAGTGTTGCCGTTGACAGTATAATTTTATATTAGTATCGAAATTTTGAAAAAAATTGTTTTAAAAAAAGAATTGATGGGAGCCTTTGTAAAAAATTTATCAAAAAATTTATTTTTAAATTTAAAAATTAGGTCAAATGCTTCTTTATAAAAAAAAGCTTATTAAACAGTTGAAGGAAAATAGTAAAATTTATTAAAAATGTTTAATACATAATAAAAAAAAAAATTATTCACAAAAAATTTACCAACAATTTAGTGATGCAACGAATATATAAATGTTTAGAAGTGTACGTAGATGTAAGTGCGAACATTAAGAAATATATTAATAAATATTTGCCAAATGACAAACGTGAATATTCGTTATATTACTAGAACGTAATTTGAAAAGGAATCTGTAATTAAAGAATTGCATAATTTGTTCACAAATAATGAATAAAGGTTCGCAACGTTTTATAAATGGAACATCTATATATTAATGGGAAGTTGGTTTGTTGTTACGCAGTTTACGCTCACATTATATTACCAGTTTTAATACAAACATTTTATACATGTATAGAATTTGAAAGCAATTTCCCTACAGATGTGCACAATGTCAGTCCTATTAAAATTGATTGTGTATGTTGAAATCAACTTCTTAAAGCTCTCACTTATAATTCAGACACTTACATGGTATCCATTTATCAGATATACTGTCGTGAATTTTGCTACTGAAAATCTATTATGCCAGTATATTACGCACCTTTATATAAACTCCCTTATTCCTAAAAAATATCAAAGGCTTATAAAGTGCTTGCATGAAAATTTAATTTATAAACCTCCTGAAAAGTTTTTTTTTTAAATTTTATGAATTATATGGAAAACATATGCCTTTCGCAACATTTACAAAAAATCTTGGTTCAATGGGTCAAGTACCAACAAAGATATCGGTGAAAAAATTTTAAAAAAATTTATTTAAAGTTCAAATTATCAATTTTCTAAATAAATTTCGTTCACAGTTGCAACATATAATTGTCAGCAATGTTCATTACATGATGGTAAAAACCGTGTGAATTCGCACAACACTCTTTCTTGTTCTGTTGTAGATTTGGTGTTCACAGTTTATTATATTTACTTTAGAGAAAATATTCAAGTCAACATAAATAAAGAGATGAAATAAGAAATTGTTAGAAAAAAGCTATGTTTTTATATATTTTACTTTGACAACTTGATTACAGTCGAATGGGTCGGCCGCAGAACATTCTAGTGTATTAATCTAGAAATTTTTTTATTAATAACAGTTCTTCCAAAATAGCTTTTTAATATATAAACTATTAAAAATTTTTTATAATTTACTATTCAACCTTTAAAAGAGTTTTAAAAAATATATACTTTGTAAAATTTTTTGTTGTTAAACAATTTTTATTTATGAACAATTTTATTTTGAAATTGCATTTTCGGTTATTTTGTGAATGTAAGTAAATATTTTTGTATGTAAGTGGATGGTTTATAAGAAACAGTAAAAATGTAATTTCTTTGCTTTCTGTAAAATAAGTTTTTGACTTTGGCAACACTGTGACACACACATCCAAATATACACATAGATATTCATGCATATTTTAGTCGTCGTCATCTTTTGAGTAAAACATTCGCATAGAGTTTTTAAACGTCAGACGCGTTTTTTCATTACAAGTTGTGGGTACTCAATTGCGCTTATAATAAAAATATACATACAGCAGAGCACACCGCACAGCACCACTCAGCACATAGAAAGAAAGTGAAATAAATATTGAAAAAAAAAAATACAAGAAATAAAAAAGAAAGAAGTATATTTTTATAGCATAATATAATAATAAAATAAATTATTTAAACAAAAAAATGTGTAGACAAGTTTTAAATTAAAAAAAAAAATAAAAATTCCAATAAGAGTTATTAATAATAGTTACAAAATTAAGAAAATTATTTTTGTGTATTTAAATGAAATAGATAAAATGGTGCTTTAAAGTTAAAAAATAAATAAATAAAAAATTATTTATAAATAAATTAAAAAAAGAAAAATAGTAAAATTTACAATTTATAACAAAAGTATAAACCTACATATTTGTACATATATTACAAATCAAAAAAAAAAAGTTTAACTTAAATTTGTGCAATATTTTGTTAATTTTTGTTTGATTTACTCGAAATTGTTTCGAAATTTATTTTAAGGAGTTTCCTCTAAGCTTTAAACCACAAATGTAAGTTTTCTCCAACTGCAAAAAGAAAATAAAACGAACAAGAAATAATTTCATTAATTAAAACAAGTAATTAATTGATTAAAAGTATGGTGTTAATGTTGCAGTTGGTAGCTATTTGTTAACAATTTTTTAAATATTATTATGGTTTTAAATGTCGCATACCTTTGAAAATCTATTTTTAGCCATAACTACCATATGCTTACTAGTTTCTATGATATGAAGTTTTTTTTTCACATTTATTTTTTCTATACATTTTTGTTGTTGCTTTTTCCTCCTTCTTCATCTATCAACCAGCCAGCCAGCCAGTTAGTTAAGCAGTCTAACAGTCAAACAACTAACCAACCTACCAAACATCCATCCAACCATCCAAGCACACAGTCAGCCAGCCATTCATTCAGCCAACTTTTTTTCTTCTTATCATTTTTGTTGTTGTTGTTGTTTTTGTTTTTGTCTAGTATACAGTCTAGTGTTGCAAAATTTGCGGGTTTTACAGCTACCGCTTATTAAACACAAACAACACTGTCAGACTATTTGTTTGTTTGTTTGCATGTTAGTTTGGTTCGGCTAATGTTGCTCTGTTAAATTTTTAACAGAGTTACCAACATAATGTTAAATCAGTTATACCCATCTGATGGATATTTGTATTTTCCTTGACTACCGTCTGCACGTGCAAGCAATTCTTTTGTGTATGTGTATGCGAATTTCATTGCATTTAAGCTAGAGAGGGAGGCTGTTAGCAGGGTGGTTGTTTTGTCTAATGGGGCGTTAACATTTAAGTTAAATTTGCTTATTATTTAAATAAAATCCAATAATACCTAAAACAACTTTAAGATAGATCTTTTGATTTTCTTATAATCTTATATTAGTTTTGTAGATTTTTATTGATAATAAATTCACTGAATAAGATTTTATAAGCTCTTATTGTAAACAATCTGTAGACTAGTCGTCAGGCCATTTTTTTTCTTGGTTAGGGTTTGTTAATAGTGTCTAAGTTATAACAGCTGTTTTATTTTTCGCTAGTTGTATAAAACATATCACTAGACGTATAAGTAATTGCTTTACAAATACTTATTTTCTTGATATCGTAAACAGCTGTTTGTATTTTTTCAGATTCATGTTACTTTTTTTTTAATACGTATGAGTAATAGATATAAAAAATTCTGTTAGAAATGCGTATATCTATTACATAATGTATATCTCGTCATTCTTATTAGGAGTAAAGAGCCTTAAAATATTAAGATTAGCTCAAATAAATTATTTAATTTGAACACCCACGTAAGCAGCTGGGCATTATGGTTATGATGCTTGATTTTTTAACCGTTTGGGGTTGGAAATTAAAAAAAAAAAAAACAGGAAATTTGCAAAAGTGAATGAAACATTTATTTAGGGCGATAAATTAATGATCACCATTTACTTTTTAACAATTATTTCAGGCTAATTTTAGCCACGGCTACACTGTAGGTGATTCATCTAATATTGGCATATTTTTTCCAGCATTTCGACCACTATCTCACCAATGGCAGCTGTAATATTATATATAATATAGGCTTGAAATTGTAGCTGGCTGGTCCCTCTACACGAGAAACTTCACGTATTCCCACAAAAATAGTCATGTGGGATCAAATCGCATGATTCACTAGCTGCTTGTTAAAGTACCCGTTGAGCCTCAAATTGTAGAGATTGTAAAATGAATGTATTTTATAAAACATGTTTTCAACCAAGCACAAATTTTGATAATAAATCCAATTATTTGCAGCCATTACTCGATTGTTCAAAATAAGCGGAAAACAGAGGCAGTCGATGAAGTGCTCGGCATATAAATCGCACCAACCAGTATTTTTTTGGGATGTAATAGAATCCCAAGAGTCTAATTAGTACTTTTCCTTTTTAAAAAGGACAATTCAGTTTATTTTCACACGCATTAGTGCAGAAATGAGACTCATCGCTAAAGTCGATTTGCCGATAACATTCTGGTACAACTTGCAGTGGATTAGCAGCCCATTTACCAAACACACGATTCAATTTATGTCCACTAGCATTAAGAGAGATCGAATAGTTCAAGTCCTCTGTCTCACTTGCGTCTTTAGCGTCTTCTATACGCCTAGTACTGGATCGGTTTACTTAATTGGTTCATTGTATTGTGTATTACCTGCTGAGATGGACGATTATGCCCAATTTTTAGTTAAATTGACGAGCAGAGCGCTCGTTGAAATAAATTTCCAAAACTTTTAAACGTTGTTCTTGTGTAAGCGTTTTTATGGTTATTTGCCAAAGAGTATTGAAAAAAGTTTAACAATTTTGCATTAGTATGGCAGCTAGCTTTAAAGGTATTCCTATTGGAATTTATGTTCGTCTAAAAAACATTCTATAATTTCCTTAGGGACGGAAAATAAGGTGAATTTATGTGGATCAAAATTTTAATGTGGGAAAAGGGTTAGTTAGGGCAAAGGCTCTTGAACGGGTAGACTCCATAAACCTGTTAATGTGATGAGAGAGAACCACTTGCAAATAGGCTTGTAAGATGCCCAAGGGAATGATAGTACAATGCCTTATATTAAATAAGTGTACCTTGATCTGGTTATCTGCATTGGTGTTAATACCATCTACAGAACATAAATATTAATGAAAAGTTTGAAAACTGTGCTTGGAGAAAACAGAGCTTGGTGCGTGGGACTACCCATCACTGGCTGCTAACAGTTATATTACAGACTTATTATTTAGTCTACAACAAATGTTAGCGATTACAAACGACCCTCTTTAAATGAGCTATCATTAGTCGATAGTCAAAAATTGCTACAGTCTGGGGCAAACATATGCAACAGCATTGGACTGAGAAGTCAGTAGTCCGTTATTGCCATTCATTAAAAATCAAGAGTTGGTAATGACCAGCTTATTTCTTTTGGCCTTTGGACCTACTTTATTTTTAATAGTTTATATGAACTTAAGGTTTTAGCAATAGGAAAGAAATTACTTTTAAGATAAAAGTACAGCAAATTTGTCATACCCCAATAAAATATAACAGAATTTTATTCCTTCAAGATGATTTAAAAAATATACTTTAACAAGGGGTGTTTGCCGAAAGCTTTATTATCTCATTTTAATGTAAGCAGTTAAAATGTGTTTTTTTGTACCCTTCACACAGTGAAAAAGGGTATATATAGGTTTGTCATTCCTTGTGAAATTTCTACAATTTTCATTTCCAACCCCATAAGTTTATAATATAGTATAATTTTCTGAAAGCTTATGAATAGGGGAGTCGATTAAGGTCGGTCAGTTTGTAAGTCTGTCCTTGTGTATGTTGAAATCAACTTTCTGAAGCCCCTTGACACCGCCTGTATTAAAAAGAAATATTCGGGAGAAACTTCGGTACATAAACAACTGAGATATGAGCAAAAAACCACGACTACCTCATTTTTTTACAACAACAACATACATACAAACGTGGTATTCTGGTTAAACGTTGCATCGATCCCAGCTGAGCCAAAAAAAAAAATTTTTTTTATTTTTTTTTTATATTTTTTTGCATAAATTTTTAAACATACATACGTAAATTTATAATTTTATAATGGGATGTTTTTATATATGTATGTTTTTATATGTATGCATGTATTTCATATGAAATGAACGGCAATACAAACTCTTATTATCACACGACTACATGTTGTGAAGGGTATATAAGATTCGCCACGGCCGAATATAGAACAAGCCTGCTTATACAGGTAAGCATTAACGTTAACTGGAGATTGACTTTCTTAAAATAAATATCTTTTTTAGAATGAATGGAATGTCTTACACCTAAAAAAAAACCGGAAATTCATTAAGAGCAATTTGCTAAATAATGCATTTTTGATGACTAATTTATGGTTCTGTATCACAAGAAACATGACACGAATTAAGCAGTAATATAAATATAGAACTAGTTATTTATTTATGTACTGTAAGAGGAAACGAGTTGTAAATGGCAGTTGCGAATCACTTTTATTTTCGATAAATACCTACTTAATTTTGTGCTCGATTAGATTTCTGAAATTTTTTTGCTGGACTGTGTTACGTTGTACTGACTAATTTTATTTTTTAGTAAATGTCGGTTCAATATTTACTTTCAACTTTAAATACTTATCATATTTATCAAATCAGACCACATTATTTTTACTTGAGCTTGTGCGTCATACAGGAAGTAGTTTTCTATTGACATAAAACATACAAAACTAAAACAAAATATTGAATAACGCGGAACGAGAAGTAAATTTTAAAAAAAAATTGGATAAACAAATTTTTTTAAAAATGTTTACTAGATAAATTATCAAAATGTTTGTGTTAATAGAAAATGTTTAACAAATTTCAGGAAATGAAGAATTTTAAAAATTAATCTTTAGTCATGTTGGTAAGAAATTTTTTCGTTTGGCAACACTGCTCATAACTACTATTTTCTTATTATTTGCTATTGTTGTTGTTTTTGTTAATGTAGCCGTTTTGTTATAGTGTGACGCCCTAAAAATATTTATTTTGTTCTTTCTTTTATATTTTTATTTATTAGAGAAAGAGAAAGATTTCGAGAGTGTATTTTATAGATTCATTGAATTGAGCAAATACAAAATTATTCATTTACTACACAATTTAATGTGATAGCGTTTGTGGTGTATGTATGTGCTTATATAGAATACATTGGATATGTTGTTGTCATTTCTGTTACTGTTGTTACTGTTACTCTATTACTGCTGCTCTATTATTGCTGTTATTGATGTTGTTGTCGTATTAAGTTTTGCTTATCAATTTTCTTTATCGTTTTGTTTTTTTCGTACACATTTTTTCTCTATATTTTCCCAATTTCAAAAGCCGGCTCATTAACAGTCTCTTATGAATAATTGATAGTAGAACTTATCTTTTATTTATTTTTAGATTCAAAACGAAATTTATAGTAAATGTCAAATACTCATACCCACAGTTTATAATTAAATTAAGAGATAAACTGTTAATGCCTTTCGCTTCAACGGACTTGTAAACAAATGAATGGATGCCAGACAGCAACTTTTTGCGTTGACATTTTCTTGTCGTTTTGTCCACTTTTTCAATCTCTTGAACAATTAAAATATGTAATTGAATAAAAAGGAGAGAAATTGAAACAAGAATATTGTTAAGCGAATTATCTTTTAATGAAAAAAAAAAAATAAATAAATAAAGTGAATTGTTTCCTAAACAGAATAGACATTTCCGGACGTAAATTTTCATTATGCTAGTTAAAGTTTTTTTTTAAAATTTTTTTTTTATAAAAGAATAATAAAATTATTAAAAAAAAAGCTCTACATTCTCTAATCTACATTAGCAGACAAATACATCCATGAAATAAGTTTTTGTTTTAATAATGTTGCCATTCATTACTTTATCTGATTTAAAATTTAACATCTTGTTTTGTAAATATTGTATTGAAATGAAGAACTGAATTTTGTAAAGCAGTTTTCATTTATTTATTTACATTTCCCAGCCGCAATGTAATAGATTAGAGTTTCGGTCGGGAATGGCTAGTCCATTGGACACCCTTAAGTTGATTTATTTTTACGGTGTCTTGAATTATTATAACTATTTTGAAGATATTTTAGTGCTTTCCCATATATTTCTTTAATTAGCATTTTGATAATCCAAGGTGAATAAAATTTTACTACAAAAGCTTTTCAGATTTGAGGCATAATAGCAGTTTTGTTTGGCAGTTGTCTCTTACAGGCCATGCGATTTAAGAATATAGAGAATTTTTTAAACGAACATTTAATTATTTCAAAAATTAAATTTAATAATGATCTAAAAAAAATATTTACTTTGACAAACCCACATTAATTTGATAATGCTTAAACACTCAGTTAGAGAATCCACGGCATTGCGCATGATCCCTTGGCTAAACCTTTTGTGTCAATTGAATCTTGTATCTGTAAAATTCAGACCTTTTAATACATTAGGCTTTTAGAAATGTTTGTTTCATGACTACGATGCCGAATAAATGTTTTTGGATTCTCGGCCTATCTTTCCCTTATTGCGATTATAATTTCGAGTAACTTTTAAAGAAGAAGACAGCGTAATTTTCAGCGTAAATTTAGTTTCAATTACACAGGAAAATAACATATTACAAAATATCGAGTTGAAAGTACTATAAAACAGTTCTTCACTACTTACAATTTGGCATCTAAACCCATTACTTTAACACGGCGATGTCATTGGAGGCAAGTGCTTACCACGCTTGCTTACAATTAGGGACTAAAATAAGTACTCACCACCCCCGCTTACTCGCATAAATACTTATCACGGTCGTTTAAAAATTGTAACTTAAATAAGTACTTACTTTTATAGCAATAAATAAGTACTTGATTTTAATAACCTAAATAACACATTACTATTATGGGCTTGCAAAAGTCGTTTGGTTCTTTTAGGTACGGAATTTCGGTTAGATTATTCTGCGTCACGTTAGTTTGAAATTTAAAATTCAGTGAGAATCTATGTCATCACTTTATAAATGAAATGCTGTTATCAAATTAAATATTACTTAATTATAAAAAGCTATGTATTTGAATGGATCCTAGTAAATTCCGCAATAAGAAATTGTATTGTGTGTGTATCTAAGGAAATGTCTGAAAAAAGGTTTTTTCGTATCACAATATAAATCAAGCCATTACTAAAATACTTCTTAGTTGGACAGACGATATGTAATAGTCATTGAAAAGTATGTTGTTTAGTAATAGTAATTAGTAAGTACCTAGTTTTTGTTGGATAATAATTATATGTCTCAATGTTGATCTATTTGGCGTATAGTTGTTTTCGAAAACTTGACGTAGTTGCCGAAATGTTCCATTAAAGTTTTTACCATTACTGTAATGTGTTTCATAATAACTGCAAATCACTTGTTTAAATATTTTTTTTGTATTATAAAATAGCGTGATTCGTATGTGACAACTCCCTAAACACTCCAGCGCTCTTGCTGGGGTACACGAAACTTTCATTAATATTAAACTGGTCAAGTAATGACTGCTACGGGTGTTCTTAAAACATATTGAAAGCCAATATAAATTTGATTTCGCAATTTAATAGAAAGTTCGAGTTAAATGTATCTTATTTATATTAAAAAAGAAATCAATATATTTAAAAGGAAATATTGAAGGTTATTAGGTGTACTCTTTAAGTGACTACTAATACATAATTTGTATAAAATTGATGTCTTTGTAATTTAGTGATGGGCAAATAGAAAAAATTTATCTATATATGTATATCGTATTGATATTTTTCGATATATCGAAACGTAGTCACCTAACAATGTTGTTAAAATATTCCAAGTTTAAAAATTAAGTACATACACATAATACATACAAATGTACAAACTTATTATATGACTAGCTTGTGCCCGCGACTTCGTCTGCGTAGTTATCGGGATAAAAGGTAGACTTAGTATTAACAACAAAAATAAAAATATTTACAACACAAACAACCCGTTTAGGATGTGTTATGATGAGTTTGCCAACGACTTCGCGTTACTATCGTGATAAAAAGCCTATGTGTTAATCTAGGTTTAAATCTATCTATGTGCCGAATTTCATTTAGTTCCGTTCAGCCGTTTTTGCGTGATTAAGTAACAAATATCCAAACATTCACATTTATTAAATTAGTAGGATCTTATATGATTTTAAATATTTCTTTCCCAATAATATCGCTTATTTTTAATATAGCATTTGAGGCAGCTGTTATAGAAGTAAACAGAATACGCTTGAACAAATGGTCCAATGTGGTGGATATTGAAAAAAAAATATTTTTTTCTTCAACCTTTTTCAGAAAAGCGTGTTTTACAAGAAGCCTTAAAGTGGACGAAGGAGATTAAAACAGGAATGGCTAAGCTAGACGTCATAAAAAAAATAGTGATGTAAAAACATATGGTGCATGAGGTGATGCCAGCCAGTAATGTTGAAAAAAGTCTAAAATGTATAGAGCTCTAAAAATATCGAAAAAGATACTGAAAACGTTACTAGTAAATAAGGATCGATGTATCGAAATATCGGTTTTTGAAATATCGGCGATATATAAAGATATTTTTTTCTAAAATATTGATGTTCAGATTTATGTTTTACTTGTAGATAACTTTTGTTAAGTTCTGTGTCATGTTTACTTCTTTAAAATGTGAATTCATGAGAGATTTACATACAGTAAAATTAATTTGTTATATTACCTCACAGCTTAATGTGTTACATAACTAAGTAAATAAGTTACGTAACTCGTTCTGTGAAACTGTAAAATGAAATAGTTTTTGTATGGCAAAGGTGGAACCATATGATATGACACACAAAAACAAAAATTTCATAGTTTAATAGAACGGGAAATGATACCTTGGTGTTTTCTTAAAATGTGAAGAACTTTAACTTGGTAATACTGCTTACTGGCACGTTGACAGCTGTTACTTATTTTGTATTTAATAAGGTTAACAATTTCATCATACATTGAGTGATATTTAAACAACACTGGGAAATTGTGCACATTTCTACTTTCTACAAAAAAATATAATTCAATTGGAGAACCTCAAGAATTAGCAAAACTGTCTTATTTATAATAAAAATAATCCACAAGCCATTACAACCAAAAAATGTAATATCTTGTGTACTTTATGTGATCATTGGTCGGTTTTTCTTCAAGAATTATTCCCATCAGAAAGTTAATGGAGAACGCTACCGGTCTATGATTATTGAAAATTTTGAATGTCCTTAATATGGAGGAGCTTTGACTTCAACAAGATGGTGCAACATGTCTGACAGCCCATGCCACAATTGCTTTATTCAAATAAATGTTTACTAAATGAACAGTTTTACATAAAGAATCCGTTAATTGGCATTAATAGTCATGTGCTATATATATATATAGCTCTAGACAATTTTTGCGGAGTATCTGGCCAATGCCGATAATCCAAAGACAAATTATGTCTTAAAAGGCACCAGTAGACACGTTTTCACTGACGTGTGGCCTCCATTTAAAATTGGACTTTGAAAATTTGTGTCCATATTCCGACAATTTATGACAATCAACATAATCTATTTGTGTTCAATGTAAAGATCTATACTATACAAATAACACCCTTTATTTACATTGAAAGCATTTAACTAACAGAGTATGAAATTTAAACAAACCTAACGAAGACAAAGACATGCAAAAGAAATAGTAAATGCTTGACTTTAACCCACGATGAAGTGGTTCAATTTAGGTGCAACATGCATGATTTTAACATTAACGTGTCATTGGAGAGCATGTGGTTATATGAATATATTACTAAATTTCACTCAATTGGGATAAGTGCATGGAACGCATACTCACTAGATGAAAATAAACCCATGTTTCATGAGTCAATCATTTCTTTTAATATGAATTATTCCAGATTTTTTCATGTATTTGAATGTATTTTGTACTACATTTCTAACGGTTATATACACATCTAAAAGGAATATCGAAACAGATCACTACTATCACGGGTCCCTTTTCGACCCCCTTCGCTCCCCAGTGATTTCGTGTCCACCGATCAGTATACCTTCAATCACTGATTCCCGCGCCACAACCGGCCATTGCTCTGGACTAGGAAAACGATTTCACACTGCCGACTGGTGATTGTCGACAATTCTCATCGCATAGTCCTTTGTAATTGCCAGCATCTCCCTCAGACTAAGGTCCCCCAGCGCACTGACACTTAATGTGTGCTTGCCTGTGATCCTTAATCTTCCGCTCGCCAACGTCGGACACTCGCATACTACATGCGCTGCTGTCTCGGCATCCTGCAGGCACATTCTACAAATATCATCATCCACGATCAGTATTCTCTTCAGATGATATTTGAAGTTCCCATGTCCTGTAATCAACGCAGTGATCCAGCTCATCATACTCCGATTAAAACCGAGTATCTTCAGTGCACCCCTGCCAAGTGGCTCCCTGAGCACCATACGAGTCTGTCTACACGTAGTTCCCTCCACCTTCGCAAGTTTATAGAGTTCACCCATTGAAAGATCTTCGCCCTCACTAACCCATTGCCCAGAGCAGTTCTGGGTTCCGGTCCGCAGAATGCAGCCTCAGACCACATCTTCGCGAGTTCGTCAGCAGCCTCATTCCCAGCTTACTAACGGTTAACTATTTGGCATTTGAAGAGACATTCTTCATGCCTCCTTTTGCACTAATGAAATAGAAGTCATGAAAAATGTTATTCATATTGAATTAGTGCATAAAAAATTGGAACATTTGATTGTTCTGTTAAAATATTTTTTTAAAAAAACTTAAAATAACTATAATTTGTTCCCAGTAATTTTACATTGTTATGGAGAACATAATATGACTAACGTTATCATGTCGTAATTATGTTTTTTCCTTGAGTGTAGAAATAATCGTCTTTAATAATTACTTCGTTTGTAAATTTTAAGGAAAACACAGAAGCATTTTTTGTTGCTGTTATCTATATCTCAGTTAGTTTCAAACACATTTCTCATGAATAATTTTCGAGACCTCGGCTTAGCTTGTCCAAAAATTAATTAGGAGCTTGAGGAACCTAATATACCTAAAAATAGATATTGTTCCAAATAATTTTGCTTATAACTTAAACGGTTAGTCACCAATTTGTACCATCTTTTTAACTAATAGTTCTAGAGATATCATATTTAAAAATAGTAAACGAGTCTATAATTTATCTGAAGGCTGAAAAGTTTTAATTTTTTTGGGAGAAATATTTGAGAGCACTCATGATTTTTTTTTCTTTTCCACATATCTTAGAAAGTTAAGGAAGATTGTGCTGGTTTTCAGTTCCCACTCATTCCCGAGTATTTCCAAAAGATCCATACCACGTACAAGTCTATGCAACATATAGAGGCTTCTTAAAATTGATTACAACTAATTTGTGGACGTTCGTTGACGTCAATTGACATAGATCACTTCGCTTTTCATAAGCTGTCAGAAAATATAATCTTTATGGGATCGGTAATGAAAAAATTAAAAACCAAATATTTTGCTAACCCAAAATTATAATACTGACCATAAGATAGCAGATTTCGTAGCAAAGTCACTTCCTTCTTCTAAAAAAAATTGTTTTACTTTTCTTTGAAAATAAAAATTCATACACACACTTATACTTCCCAAAAACTTTCATCCTAAAGTCTGGCAAAACCAGTACATTATCCTTGACAAATGTCACCGAAATATTGATTATCTCCTTCCAATTATTTAAGCTTCTTCCACATTGTGACTCTTTATTCAAGCATCTCAAATTTCAAAAATATCATCATTATACTTATTTATGAACCACAAATATACTTTTGGTCTCATATAGTCTTTGGTAAAATTATATTCATAACAAATTCTTATTTTTAATGAATTCCTTTGAGAAACAAATTAACAAGCCAGATATACAACTAAGCAAGTGAGTGTCCTCTAACCACAATATTTAATTTATAATTGAACCATTTTTATAAAAAAAAACACAAAAAAAAACAAAACATTAACTGAACTTAACATATGGTGCATTAGACTAAGTGTGCAGTGGGTGGGAGTATTAATATCCGTTTTAATAGCCACATACACATACACACACAAACATATGTATACAGTTTTAGTATAACAATATGTGTATTCTTAATTAAAGGCACATAAAATTTTATCTTGAAACATAATTAAATGTGGTTAATTTTTGAATATTTTATGAGGATTAAAGATGGTCAACGCAAAAGTAAATCGAAAATCAGTTTAATGCCTGTTAATGCTAACGTTTAGTTATATATTAAATATAGTAAATGCATCTAAATGGAAAATAAGAAATATGTAAGTATTTCAATGCCTGAGTGGCTCTTTAGTTAGTTCAAATAAGATGTAAAGAAGTACTCACTGTTTATCGTGATAAATATATAATGAGTTCACGAAGCCACTTCTAAGACTAATTTCGTACTATATCCCTTCTACTCTGCTGCATTATTAAAAGATCTAGTAATGTTTTATTTTTAAGTCCTTTGCATTTTTCATATAATATTTTGTAAGACGTAAATATTTTTGGTTAGATTTGACTTTAATGCCTTTGAGATTACATTTAGGTTTTCGGTGTAAAAGAATCTTTAAATTCCCTTTAGTTCTATTTTCAGATTCCTTACACTACCATTCGTTCATATGTATTGTGTATGTAGTGGTAATGTGTGCACTGTGAATTGTAAATAGTATTCGTGTATGTATGCAGAGAAATCTGTAACGAAAGAATTACACTACAAGACGGATAGAAGAAATGAAACTGAAACCTCAAAGCAACCCCCATCTTAACAACCCACATCTAATAATTTTTTTTTACATTTTACACACTTATATATGTACATGTATATGCATACATGTGTACTCTAAATTAAAGCAAATGTGCACACACTCTCAAATCTCTTTTAACCTCTCAAATAACTAGCAGCAGTCTCTTATTAAACAGCAAGAAAAGTTATTTTTTTATATTTCTTTTTGTATCTTGGAAAGAAAAAACACAAGAATTGTAAAAATGGAAACATTTTTTCAAGGTGTTTTTTCTTTTGTTTTGCCCACGTTTCGTTACAAATAGAACAAAAGGGAAAAAAGCTCACACGCAAACATACAAACACCTATTCATGCAATTGTATAAAGAAGTGGGCATCAGGGATGTCAAACGTAGCAAAAACTTAAAAAAAATATTTTTGCAAAAATGTAGAAATTCTATTGAAAATTTTTTTAAAATTGAAAATTTTTTTAAAATTGAAAATTAAACATTTTATTATAAAAAATTATTTTCAAATATTGTAAATAAGAGAAAAAGAGTTAATGTTAAAATTTTCCTTAGAGAGGCGTTAAAAAAAAACTTATCCCTTTTGTAAAAAGAGGTTGAAGAAGATAAATTGAAAACTAAGTTATTACCTAACTCAAGACTTGGCTGCTTCAGTAAATACCTGTACAGAATTAGAAATAGCAATTTTCCTACTGTTTAACAAAGAATCGCATGTTATTTACGAGCTAGAGTAAGTGTTTTACTTCTGTAAGCGCTAGTCTGTCAGCTGATAATAACTGTAGAGACAAAGTGGTAGTATTAGTAGGGAATCTTCAAGGCAAACTTATCAGAGACGAGAAAAAGGATTAAGATAGTTAGTCGGTTTTATTCGTTGAGCCCGATGCACAGAGAAAACAGTTTTGTTTGTGAGTACCAAAATTTCTACCAAACTTTTAATTTTGTTGCGATAGAAGAATTTAATGGCGGAATTTCGCTTTGGAATATCCATTCGACAAATTATCACAAAAAAAAAATCGATTACACGAAGTGAACTATTTAATTGGCAAAGAATTTGATTGTTTGTTTTCTGGGTATAGGAGCGCCCTACATACTGTTTTAAATTATAGCCTAATACTATGTTCACACACGCGCCTTAATTGTCAATTTATAATATTATCGCAATTAAAGGCCTTATTGAGCTCAATTTACCATACCCAAAATTTATTTTTAAATTGAGCAATATATACTTAATTGTTTCACATATTGTCTAAAACTCTAAATACAACTCTTGAGAAGTATGTTCAGTGAGAAGAAAATAGGTGGCATTTTTAATGTCAAACAAATAAATATAAAAAAATAAAAATTAAGAAAATGGATTATGTTTAATGAAAATTTAAAAAAAATGTTTAAATAAATTTTAATACATAGATATAAGTATATATATGTATAAATATAATTGTAAATATATTTTATCAACAGGAAAAACGCTAAAAAGAAGGCATTATTTGATTTGGTATCAATACATCGTATTTTTACAGCTCTCAAATGCTAATGGAGGAAGATAAATTGAGTATGTGTGAACACTTATTTTAATTGCTCAATCAACACTTAATTGAAAAAATTAAAAATATCTGTCTGAACATGTATAATGTTAAAATAAATTAAGGCAATTTCCCACTCCTATAACAAAAACCTAATTATTTCTAAAAGCCGTAGTATATATAGATTTTTCTGGCGGTCCCCACAAGGTTTCAAAAATCCTTTTTGAAAGCAACTTATCCTTACTTAGAACCGAGTACCTTCAATGGAATTCCTCAAGGATTTCCAATTTAAATTTCTTATATATTTGAAGTTTAGAAAAGTGTCAACGTTAAAGATCTCGTGTCTTCTACGCTTAAACGCAGGACATTGACAAAAGTAGTGTTCCTCTTTTTCGCATTCTCTACATGTCGTTTCATTTGACAGTCTCATGCAATCAAGTTCTTATCTCCGTGTGACCTGTTATTACACTAGTTATCCTTCTATGTATTGGGCTGCTTATTTTTAGAATATCCTTCCATTTTTTAAGATTTGGGTCACCCTATAGTATGTCCGTCACTCTACCGATAGCAGTATTTTGTTACTTTCTAACATGTTCTTTTATTGCCAGTATTACAACTTGCAGTTAATGAAGGTAGGCTCTTTTGTGCCCGATAAATAGCTTTGCATTATTCTAGCTTCCCTTTTTTATAGGTACTATTATTAATAACAATAATATTAAATGGATAAAAAAATAATAAATGAAGGCTTTATAATGCAAAGCCATTTATTGGTCCTGCTTTTAACTAACGGCAAGTTGTAGTCCCTTAAAGGGTTAATCATTCTATAAGATGATGATATTCAAAAATTACCTAATTTTGAATAATTTTTCGGCTTCTTCGTTCTCGATTATGTCATGATAGCCTTGTATCTATATTATCTCTAGACGTTTTCAATTAACATGTGAGTTTATCTCAATCTTGCATTGCAGGATATTTCGAGATTTTACTTTTTCGTTCATAAGGATCTTGATAACTGATTGGTTATTCGTAAATATACGAATCGAAGATTTGTTATTTGTATTCTTCATCCTTTTCATAACGTCCGTATTTGGCATAATCTTACCCTGAATAACAGTTTTATGATGTGGTTGATACAAGTATTTGCCTCTGTTTCGGCTGATGTACTATGGACCCATTCCAGTTCAGTCCCAATCTTCGATCGATCTGTATAAAGATCGATGCCTTTAATATTTTTTACTCTAATTACTTCATTTCATTTGCCCTCCTCTAGTATTATGGTGATGCAGTGAAGTCTATGAGAGACTCGTCACCGATATCGATTATTCTTTGATATCTGGTTAAATGGTCCCTCACGAGCCACTAGTCTAGGAGGAACCAAGGCTGATTTATATTTCACCTGTTTCTCAAGCGGTTAAAATTATTTATATTTCGCTCTGAGATTTTCAAAACAGAATTCATTTTAATGAAAAGCTTTATTGTCCATCCCTGCTACAACTACATACAAATTTGTAGCTTTGTGTATTTGCTGGTATGTATATGTGCATGTAAGTGCGAGGTTTCTGATATATCTGTATAAATTTGTACTTTTTACTTGTTTTTTTTCTACTTTTTTCCAACAGTTTTCAAGTACACCTCTTGTAATACTTTAGTTATAATTTAACTTTATTTTTGTTCATTCGTTGTGTACTTTAAAATGTACAAAAAAATACTGAAATTCTTCACTTATTTCATCTCATCAACCTCCTCATTGCCGTCATCATATACATCTATTCATTTGTTTGTTACTTTTTTTGCGACATTGTTGTTAAGAATTTCCTTTTCACGCCCCCTCTACCATTATTCACACATTTAAAATGTACGTGGCGCTATGGGAAATTTTTCAAAATATTTGTTACAAGGAAGCCAAGAAAGAGAAGCTTTTAACATTGGTACTAGTAGAATTGAATCTTTTAAACTGTAGTTTCTCTCAGAGCTAAACAATAGAGAGAAATGCGATTGTGCGTTGCAATAACAGCAATGATATCAAATAATCTACTAGGATTTAAGAAGTGTTCCATTAGGGATGGGCAAGTGAAAAAATATGTCGATATATGTATATATGTCGTTTTGAAATATTTTTACTTCATTGATATCGCGTAATTATGTAAGGTGATAGCATTTCGAAGAGGATTTTTTGATAGAATTTATAAGAAGAACGTATGAAATGGAAACATATGAAAAGTAGCTGATCAGCTGATTAATTGATTCTATCTAGTTTAATATACCTTGATTGATATACATATGTATATGTATGTATGTATGTAATGTATATGTATGTTTAAATTACAATAATTTTAGACACTAAAAATGTAAGTTATTAATTGAAATAAGTTTAAATATGAAAGAATGCTTTATTCGGCCCCTCATCATCATGTACATCGAAGCGTAGCTTAAATTTCAGAATTAATGTTTCATGGTATCTTTCTTCATTACTCTTTAAGCACTTTCATGAGGTTAAAAAAATATATCCGCCATTTTTTGGGCGCCATCTAGAATTTAAATTATTTTGCGTTTTTTTTCTATTGCATGCGATAGCAATTCGCAGAACCAAACAAAAATATCTATCAGGCGGGTATATTATTGCTGTTACGGACAGGATAGAATTTGTTCTTTTACAATTTTTTTCAGGTGATCATATTTTACAATTAGTCCTGAACTCTGGCCAGTGTTTGATGAAAGAAATTCGTTACTGGAATAACTAATACTTAACTAGCACCATTAATCTCTACTGTGTCTTTTTTAAATGGAACATGTTTTGCATTCCGAGTGAAATTAAATCATTCAGAGATGCGATTGCAGTGTTTTCGTTTATAACAACAATGCTGTGATAATTCCGAACGACCTAACTTTACTTAAAATGCAGAACATGGGCGAAAATCTCTTATTACATTTATTTCGACAGTTGCGCGATTTTTTACAAACAAGCTGCACAAATTACCAAACTAGCGTAAAAAGATATTGAATTCGAAATATGTATTTGGAAAAATATCGAAATGTCAAAAATAAAAGTTTTGACGAAATTAAAAAAAAAAAAACTATATCCGAATACACCGATATTTTTTTCGCACTCCGAAGCAAGTAGATGATCATAATGTCAATGATGTTACAGTCTGCGAGTGCATTTCAAACTCATGGTGATCGATGTTCTGTTTATCACTAGTGCAAAGTATACTGTAGGGAAAGCCGACGTGTTAGGTACTCACAACAATTTTTTAATCTTATCCGCACAAGTTTTATTTGTTCAAATAAAATTTTGCTTTTTCAAGCTGTATGACACATGTCATTATCTAGCTGAAATCACATGTCTGTAATACTGCATATATGTATCTATACTGCTTAAGGAGCTAACGCGGCATGTTTTTTACATCTGACTTGTCAAATTCTCCTCTTCTAATACAAACATGTCGTATGTTACCTTTAAAACATTACTTCTGTAAAAAAACATGTGTTGAGACATCTGACAAAATTTTAATTAGAGTGCGCTCTATTTTCTTCTGTCAAAACATGTGACATCAGTCATTGGCAGAAATCTCTGCTGCTGCAAAGCAGTCAGCGTAAAAGTAAAATTTTGACAGACATGTAGATTTACATATGTCTCACAAATTTTAAAGTCAGATGTAAAAAACATGACGTGTATTAAGCCTTTTACCAGACGCACCGTGTTTTTTGTTGCTACAAAAAACTAACTAAATGTCAAAACAAACACTTAAACAGCTGATAAAAAAGTAGCAAAATGTTAGTAAATAAAAAATATTTATGATACAAACACATCTAGTATAAAACAAGTAAGAGCGCTATATTCGGCCGTGCCGAATTTTATATACCCTTCACAACGTGTAGTCATGCAATAACAGTGGTTTGTGTCACCATTCATCCCATATGAAATACGTACATACATATATGAAAACGTCCCATTGTAAAATTATAAATTCACGTATGTATGTTAAAAAAACAAAAAAAAAAAAAATTTTAAGAAAATTAAAAAAAAAATTTAAAAAAAAATTTAAAAAAAAAATTTTAAAAAAAATTATTATGTATATAATATATATAAAACAAAAAAAAATTTAAAAAAAAAAATTAAAATAAAAATATAAATAATATATTAAATAAAAAATAAAAAAAAAATAAAAAAAAAAATTTAAAAAAAAATTTAAAAAAGATTTAAAAAAAAAATTAAAAAAATTTTTTTTGGCTCAGCTGGGATTCGATGCCACGTTTTCTCTAACCAGTATACACGTTTGTATGTATGTATGTTGTTGTTGCAATGTTGTTTTTGTGAAAAAAAAATCGAGGTGGTCGTGAGTTTTTGCTCATATCTCAGTTGTTTATGTACCGATGTTTCTGATTTTCAATACCGATCTACTCCCGAATATTTCTTATATTCTGATACCTTACCCGGGTCCAACCTATGTCGGGGGGCTTCAAAAAGTTGATTTCAACATACACACGGACAAACGGACAGAGCTTAATCACACGGAATGACAAACCTATATATACCCTTTTTCACTGTGTGAAGGGTATAACAAGGCATGTAAATGAACAAAGAAAGGTAAACAAATTTTGACATTTGGGAAGAAAAATGCATAAACAAAACAATGATCAGCAGTGAACTTAAGTCTAACTGGAGTTTATATACCTTGCTGCTTACCGTTGACTGTAACAGAATGTTGCCGTAGATCCCCTCTTTGCAAGTAACTTCGTCGCTTTATTGCTAACCAAGCCAACGTGTCCATTAAAGGCACACGTAAAATAAACTCAAGCACCAAAGAGTAGTTCATATCCATCCGCCGCCAGCGTTCTATAACTGACTGATTATATCATTATTTTTTGTATAGAAATATTGAGCAATGATTTCACTGGCCTATATAGAGTAATTAAAAGTTTTTTTTTTGATAATGTAGGGTTATCACCGCTCCAAATTCAATTAACCAAACTGTGCCTCATTAGTGAAAAACTTTAAATTGTCGTTTTAAACCAAGATTTTAAGAATAAAAATGAGAAATTTGCAATCGTTCCTCTAGCGTTAGTCTTATATTGATAAGTTGCTAAATTAAACTACCCTCAAGGCATACCAAGTAGCTGTCAAAGAAAAAAATTGCTTCGCCGCTAAAATAACACACTGTGTATTTGCAAGTTCACCTTAAATACTTGCTTGCCTTACGAGGAATTTTTTTAAGGTATTGTTGTTTTTTTTGGGGGGGGCTTTTTTGTTCTTTTATATTTCCTCTGGAATCAGCGGCATAAAATTCCTAATTGGAGTGATACTTCATAATAAGGCGGATTTTTTTGAGATGTATTCGATTTTAATTTTTCTTTAATTTTCAAAAAGAAAGTTATTGAGGAAAGTGTGTGACAAGAATATTCTTTTCCCAAACTTAGATTTTTTTTAAATCCTACTTATGTCTATATATATATAAAAGTGAAACTGTCTGTCTGTGTGTGTTAGCTATAGACTCGGAAACTGTAAAACCGATCGGATTCAAACTTTGGCAAGTTGTTGTACAAATTCCTGGGAGTGTTTATGGGTAGCAAAAGGTGGGCGGAAAACGCCCATAAAAATTAGTTATAATTTTTAGCTACTTGAACTTGACCGATTTTTCTGAAACTTTGCACACATATTAAGCTGTCATGGCTATAAAATTTCGTGGTTGGAAAGTGGGCAGTGCCGCGCCCATAAAAAAGTTATTATTTTCAGCTACTTAAACTTCACCGATTTTTCTGAAACTTTGCACACACCTATTGAGCTCTCATGGTTATACAATTTCGTGATTATAAAAAGAGGCAGTGCCATGCCCATAAGAATTAAGTGATCATTTTTAGCTACATGCACTAGATCGATTTTTCTGAAATTTTGCACAAACATATTGAGCTGTCATGACTATACAGTGATTAGAAAAGTGGCAGTTTTTTGATATTCAATTAAAATTCAGAATACATTTTTATTCATTAAGGGGTGCAACGGGCGTAGCAACGCGCGCCGGGCTTTTCTAGTATATAATAAATGTCAATGTTTGAATGTTTGGATATTGGTTACTCAATCAGGCAAAAACGGCTTATCGGAACTAAATTAAATTTTGGAACAGATAGGCAGCATCCTAGATTAACACATCTGGCGAATTCGCGGAATTATGCGAAAAATATTTTTTTGTACTTAGTCGTTGTATCGAAAAAATTTAATCATCCAACGTCGTCTGTAAAAGTATTTTTTCTTTCATATTTGCATTATTTTATGTTCCACTAATACCTATAATAAATATGAAGGTTTGTATGTGTAAATATTTTAATGTTTTTACTCAATCACTCGAAAAATTACTAAATGGGTGTAAATGAAATTTGCTACACAGATATATAACAGCCGATAACTACGCAGAGAAATGTGCGGGCACAGGCTACTAGTTTATAAAATGCTATGAATTTACAAAATTGTAATTAAATATTAAGTTTTATTAATTTAGTTTAAAATTAAAAAATTTTTCTTTTGTATTCTTTAGATGTTTTATTGTTATTTTACGTTTACAGTTTTTACTCTATCAGTTTGTTTGAAAAATGCATCTCTTTAGTGACTCATCAATTGTAACTCTTTTTATTTTTGAAGTCAACGCAAAAACACTCTTACGTAAATGTAGACGTTGCCGACCAGCTGACAACTTTGTTTGTCGTCAAATGGGTACTGTCTTGTAATAAAACATTCCGTTTCGTATTAGTAAACAAAATTTGTATATTTCTACCTCTTTACGTAAGAGCTAAACAGTGATGGTAACTTTTCTCGTATTAAATTCATGTTTCTTTCTTTTTACTAAATACTTTTTCTATTTTAATTTCTTTAAATTTTAAACATATGTTCAAATCATAAAATAATTTTTATAAAACTCCTGCAGTTGTCATCACTGCAAACTGTTTGTTTACATTTCAAAAACACATGATACGTCGTCTACTCTCTTTAAGTACTAACTGGAAAATTATAAAACATCACGTTACATTTACATCACATAACATCTACAACAGTTGAATAATGAGTACAAAGGCACTCATATAAATGATATATTCAAATAAAAAAATATTTTTTTTTACATAGTTTTTGTTGTAGAGTGTTTCTTGCTTTATGTTTTATTCCTTTCAGCGTTGTCAACTCGGTGATTTTATCACCGTTTTTGGTGATTTTTAACAATTCGAAAGCGGAAAAATTGTGAGTCAGTGCTTGGTGATTTTTTTTTTTAGTTTTTAGTGCTTTTCTTTTTATTTCGGTGACACCAAACACTAAAATTAAAATATATTAATTGAAAAAAATTTTTTGTAAGTGTAAATTTATATACATACTACCAAAATGTAACTTATAGTACAATTACATGCAACTCGGCAAAAAAATAATATTACACTTAAAATTTAATTATTTATAAGATGGTATTGATTGCCCAGAAAGTTTTTGTTTCAAAATGTCTAACTTTATACATATATGCATATGAGGTAATTGTGAATAAAAGAAATTCCTCTTTCTATCATCTTATAAATGACTTTTAGCGTCCCACAACTTTAAACGTTTAAAAATTTTACCAGAAAACTTTGAAATTTTGAGTAAAATTAACATAATTAATGTTAGAAATGTTTTATAACGTACAAAAGAAGATATTTTACCATTACCAATGGCAAAATATCGAATCCAGTCGATTTTTGGATTGAAGTTAAATCGTACAAACATGCAGTTAACTTTAATCCCTTTGAAGCATTAGCTAATATTGCCGTTAAACTTTTATCGCTCCCATGAATGTGTTTAAATCTAAAATACGCAACCGAATGTCTTTAAATTCATTTAATGCCTTACTTCACATTAAAAATGGGTTTAAACGGGAAAATTTCTGTTGCGAAACCTACTAAATAGCTGATGAAGTAAATATTCTGATTAATAGCAATAATATTTATAAAGCATTACAATTTGAAATTAAGACTGTGTTGTGGCCAGATGATAGTGATAATAATGAAGAAATAATTGACTTTATCATTGATATTTGATATTATTTACACAGAGAAAAGCTTAAATCCGAATCAAATTATTAAACTGCAAGTTTATTAAAATTTTTCATAATTTTTAGTTAGAAATATTTCTATTTAATTACTCTAATATGTAATATAAAAATATTTAAATATTAAATAATAGTTTTACTTATTTGGTGAATAATTTCTTTAATATTTTGTACAACAAATTCACATATGTTTATAAAACGTCGTATAAATGCATCAGGTATGGAAAAATTAATCCTGTCTTAATTTTTTCTCAATGTTGAAATAAATTCCTTACAATGCATCACTCCTGAGATATATTGTGAATTGATAATTACTATAATAATTTTTCCAATGTTTTTGTTTATTTTTATTTTCATATAAATATATGTATCTATGTAAATCTCTACTGACTGACTAAAAGATATTCGTTGTTTGATTTTTGTAAATTTTTTTGTTATTTATTCTGATATACATTTAAAAATGTCTTAGTTTTAAAGAAATTTATAAAAATGTATAATTTTATTAAATAAATAAAAAAATAATTTACAAATTATAAATTTAGTGCTTTTTTTTGAGAATGACGCGCTTTTTCCTGGGTTATGGTGCTTTTTGAAATTTTAAAGTTGACAACGCTGATTCCTTTCGTCTCTTTTCCTTCTTAGTCATGTTTAGAAAAATTTAAAGGTGTATATTTTTGTTGCTGATAATGATGATGATGTACACACATACACGCAAGCATCCATACACACTCAGGTGTATGCGTGCATTTGTATGTGTGTTTTCAAGTGTTGCTGTAAGCTGGCGTGTTACACGTAGTACGGCAAAAAAAAAAACAACGTTGTAATTTTTATTATTCGTATACTTTTTTCTTGTTTCAGTTTTGTTTTTAGTTTGTATTTAATTCGACTCGGTTCTCTAAATGTCTCCTGTGTACTGTTTAAGTTTCGAAGCTTTACTTGATGTCACAATGGAAAGCCTTTACTAGGGAAACATATACACATGCATACACACACGACTAAACAAATAATCGTTCGTATGTTCGTATGCGTGTTTGCATGTGTGTAAATGTTGTGTACATTTTGTCATCAATCAAATATTACAAGAAATAATACAAAAAAAGAGGAGGACTATTTACTGTGTACACATAAATAGAAAGATTTTCTGATATTAGAGTTTTGTTTCAAACGTTATTATTTGTGAAATCAATGTAGTTTGCTGATTGAAACACAACAAAAATGGAAACGAAATTAGGAATTTATGCATTGCTAAAGAAAACGGAGCAGGACAATTAGAGGTTGAATGTCAGTTGTCAGTATTTCAAAAATTCACTTTTTATCGGCAAGTTCGCGTATTCAGCAAACGGAAAATTAAGGTGACACGCCCACATTCCATGTAACGCTTTACCTAAAATTCATATAATTTTCTTATGGACAAAGATTTTGGAAGAATGAAAGACTATATATTGAAGTATCTAAGTTGAATTTATCAGCAAGAAAGAAGAAATTTTCGAAGATGGTAATAGCGATGATGAAGATCAAACAAAATATTAAAATATTATGAATTTTGTATACATTTTTAAATTATTGTTAATTTGTAGATAGTATCCAATATTTTAATAAGAATTGCCTTAACATACTTACATATTTAATAATCTTTTTCTCTGTACGAAATCTGATTTATGTTCAAAGCTGGAAATAACATAATAATTTAAAACATACTTCAATATATACTTCCTTGTTTAAATGCTTTCAAAAGTATTTAATGCGCCACGCCTACTGTTATTTTGCAGCTCATGTTAAGCTCAACTATGTAAGTTTTTATAATATTCCACACGAATGTAAAAGACTGAGCATTACAGTACTCTGGTTAAGTGTGAAAAACTGTTGATTTTATATGGAATGTGCCACGCCCACTTAAAATTTTAGAAACAACTTTCCGTAAGAACCATTCTTAAGATTCATACATAATCATTTAAAAAAAATAGACAACTCGGTCTAGCCGTTTGCCGTTATTAAATAAATTAAAAGCTTTGGGCGTAAAGTGGGCATGGTAAAATTTAACACGAGGATTTGATCAAAGGCTTTATACTATTAGAATTTCTATTTTTATAAATGAAACAAGGCACAAATATAAATTTTGAATTTATAAACTTAAAAAAAAAATTATATAAAAACAGTGTTTCTACTTTAATAATTGAATTCGGACTATAACATTTAGGCGGTTGGTAACTATTTTTAGATTTATCAAAACAAATAATAAATCACTGCCGAGAAGGTTGTGCATATCCGCATTTGAAAGATGATGTCAGCTAGTGTTTTGAGAGGATTTATTGTTGTTTGTATTTTTTATTCGTTCATAACAAATTACCAGGTCGTGATCAATAAAAAGTTGCTGAACAAACATATTAAATCAAAAAAATGTTTTATTTTTTCTTTCATTCTCACTACACTTAAATCATATTAATTTGTACGTTTTATTATTGTCAAACGTTGACAAAAAGTTTTATCGATACAGCACGTTAAGTATACATGTACCTACATACGTCAACCCCCTTATTGTGTTAATCACTTCTTTATGCTTCAAAAATATTTCAGTACAAACGTTTTTAAAAAACAAACAAACATTTTACTTAGACAAAATAAAATTTAATTTCAAAAGCAAAAATGTATGTTGAAATAATTTAAAAAAAAATTGCATTTCAAATTGTTGTTGTTTACAATTAAATTTTTGTATATTTAACACCCTGTTTAGAAGCTTTTTAAAAATAAGTAAGAGTGCTATATTCGGCCATGCTGAATCTTAAATGCCCTTCACAACGTGCAGTCACGCAATAACAATAGTTTGTATCACCATTCATGTCATATAAAATACGTACATACATATAAAAACATACATATATAAAAACATACCATTGTAAAATTTTAAATTTACCTATGTGTGTTAAAAAATATAAAAAAAAATATAAAAAAGAAATTTAAAAAAAAAATAAAACAAAATTTAAAAAAAAAATGAAACAAAATTTAAAAAAAAAATAAAACAAAATTTAAAAAAAAAATAAAACAAAAAAAAATAAAAAAACATAAAAAAATAATAAAAATATAAATAATAAATAATAAATATAAAATAAAAATAAGAAAAAATTTAAAAAACAAAATTTAAACAAAAAAATAAAAAAACTTAAAAAAATAATAAAAAAAAAAATATTAAAAAAAAATAAGAAAAAATAAAAATAAAAAAAATAAAAAATAAATTAAGAAAAAAAAATATAATATATAAAATAAAAAATAAAATTTTTTTTTTTTTGGGCTCAGCTGGGGTTCGATGCCACGTTTACTCTTTCTAGTATACCACGTTTATATGAATGTATGTTGCTGTTGTATGTTGTTTTTGTGTTAAAAAAATGAGGTGGCCGGGGGTTTTTGCTCATATCTCAAATGTTTTTAAACCGATGTTTCTGATTTTCAATACGGATCTACTACCGAATATTTCTGATATGTCAATACCTCACCCGGGTTCGGGCGATGTCAAGGGGCTTCAAAAAGTTGATTTCAACATACACACGAATAGACGGACAGACAGTCAGACGGACAGACTGACAGAGCTTAATCGACTCCCTTATTCATAAGCTTTCAGAAAATATAAATACTTTATGGTAAATGCACAAGTAATGTGCATGCACTTACACACAAACATAAATAGCAACCAGTTCATTGTATGCTGTTTATTTTTAGCATTTAAATACAAATTTTTATAAATAGTTTAAAAAATTTATTTATTACACAGTTGCAAATTCTATTGACAATTTTAGTATCTTTAAATTGTATGTTAAAACAAGCATCAGTCGCAGCTACACCAATTATAAATGAAATAAAATAATAACAAGAAAAAATATTTTTATATTTAATTAAACTATCAAAATAGACCACAACAGATCATTGAATGTAACAACCACAAAACTGCAACCGCATAAATTATTTAGGGAATTTAAAAGGGTTCAAATTATATTTGCTTAATTCACAAGCTGTCGTAGGTGTTGTACATACGTCGTATTATTGTACACATTTTGTTGATAATTACTTTTGTACAATAATTACAACAATTTTACATCTGCTTATAGAATGCCGTTTAAATAGATCAAAAAATTAATCCTATCGTCGCTTTTCTTAAACCTACGACTATAAAATGTAATTTTTTTATAAAATGTTACGCAATTACGCACTTTTTACAACTTTCAAGTAAAAGATAAAAATAAAACAATTCATTGTACACGAAATCAGTGTATTAAAAAAGGTCTTATTTATCAGATACAAGGACTCCGTGACCCATTGAAGACTCATTTATTTATTAAACGCTAGGGCGAGGTTATCAGAAGACTTTCTGTTAAAAATATCTTGGGAACCTTTTGTGCGGTGACATGTTTAAACATTTTCAGATTTTTAAGTTTTTAAAAAATTGCTGCTGTTTCTAATTTAAGAACGTGCTTTATAAATATGCAATCTGTTTTGCAACACATTAATCTTCTATGCTGCATTTTTGATACGTACATTGCAACCAACAACTTAACCATAAATGCAACATCATTTGTTTACACTGAATTAACATTGAACATCGCAAAAGAAACAGATTAGATAAAATAAACGTTAAACAATTATCGTACATCTTTTTCTATAAATTGTTTAAATGTACCTAACGCTTATTAATTCTTTTTAGTGTTTACGCAGCCGTCGTTTTTTTCAGCTTAAAACGGCACAAGAAAGCAGCCGTTTTGATCAGCTTCAGTCGACACAAGAAGAAATTTAGTTCGTAACAAAGAGAGATTTTATTCGAAAATTTTAAGTAACGTTACTTTGAATTTTGCAGCCGTTTTCATTTTGTTGTAGCCGCCGTATAAAAACTGCTTAGCCGCCGCTGCCGAAAATTTTGCCGCGGCTTGTTTCACTGCTATGCAATCAACATCAATGCAACCGGAAAATATAAAAATATCGAAATATTTTGGTATTTTTTAAATGTAGATTGCAACAAGAAAATAAACTATAAACATGACTAGACACTTTCCAATTAAAAACAACAACAAAATGGTTGCATAAACATGTTGCATATAAAATGAATTTTGTTTTTAATGTTTCAATGTTTTTGCTTTTATTTCTTTTATTTCTAACAATTTTATCTGGTTTAAGCAGCGTTCTCAGTTTAGGGGATTTGTCCCCAAATTGGGGATTTTTTTTCATGATTGGGGATCAAAATTTCGTGTAGGGGATCTGGGGATTTTCTGGGGATAAAATATAATTGGTTTACTTTACTAATTTTTTATTTTCCTCTTAATTTTTTTTATATATTTATTTCTTTTTTTTTATATTCAATGGGTCGAACTAAAGTACCACTTTTTAATAAGAGCAACAGCAGAGGCAGAAAACACTGCACAACTTATATATAATTTAATGTGCAATGATGAAATAAGGCTATATTTAATATTTATGGCTCCTATTTTAAATGAAATAAATAGACTGAATGTAGATTTTCAAAGCGATAAAATGGATGCTGGAAGAATTTACGAAAAATTATTTGTAACTCTTCTTTCACTAGCATCAAGAATTCTTAAACCATCAATAATTTCTAAATTGAAAGAAGAAGATGATGTAGAAAAAATTTAAGAAATCATCGAAATGGATTCAGTATATCTATTATTAGATGCAATGGATATGGGTTACGAATTTGAAGAAGAAGTTAAAACTCAACCTATATCTATATGCCTAAAAATTAAGAACATGTGCTTTTTGTACATGAAGAGTCTATTGGCACAAATGTTGAAACGTTTTTCTTCAAATTTGATATTTTTTTTAAATATTCAAGCAGTTTTCGCCAAGCTTATGTTGCAGTTCAGTAGGACAACTAAAGTTTATATCTATTTTAAAAATATCACAGCCCATGTTAGATATAAATGCGCAAAAAGACTTGTATGAATCCCAATGGAGAAAAATGCCATTTGTTTCTTGGAGAGATTTTTTTTGGTGAAGATGTGGGTACAAATTTAAGTGTATTTGGGTCCAAAGTTTTTTCATACCAAGATGCTGCTGGTTCGAAACCATTTGAAGAGCTTGCTGAACTTATTTTGAATATGCTGTCCGTCCCAACGAGTAACGCTTGCGTTGAACGCGATTTTTCAATAATGAATTCAACCAAAATAAAAATTTGCAATAGAATACAATATGAGTTATTAGAAGCTGTTATCAGAATGAAAACATACTTCAAAAATAATTCAATTTGTTGTGAAACCTTTTATCCATCTTCTAAAATTCTGAAGCTTTTTAATACAAACACCATGTATAACAAAATTTTATTAGCCGATGAATCAGAAGATTTTGATTCTGATAAACATTGATACATAATTTGCTTTTAACTTATTTATTCTCTGATAACATTTTTTTTTCATATACATACATTTAAAAGTACAAATCAAATTAATTTAAAGACTGCTACATATATTACTAATAATAATACGAATAAAAATGAATTTAATTTAAAACTATATGGCTTAATTTAATTGAAATAATTTTAAAAAAACTTGGGGATTTTGGGGATAAAAAAATGTCTTTTTGGGGATTTTCGAGGATAAAAAACTTAAAATTGGGGATAAAATTAAAAAAAAAAAACTGGGAACCCTGGGTTTAAGTAACGCTTTTAAAATTTGTGTGTTGTTGCAAAAACACAAAAACTAAAAAAAAGTAATGAGAATAAGTATTGATTCTTTTGAAGGTAGTTCAATGACATTCTAGAATTGAGACACATTGAATTGAGAGAATTAGAGAAATCTTATGGTTGAATATTACTCAAACATAAGATTATACTTTTTTACTTTCCTTAAAACTAGAACAAAAAGAATTAAGATTTTTCTGTCAATTGGATTTTAAACAAAAAAATTTACTTTTGCCATACAAGTCGGTGCTTTGATTGCATATCTTGCGTTCTTAAGAAATATTTTTATTTTTATTTACTGTAAAAATCTATGAAAATGTCTTATCTCGAGAGAAGCCATTTTGTCAAATGTCCATAGATATCCGAAAAACATAAACACGTTTTCACGATAAACATGTAAAATATATAATTATATTAATAATAATAATAATAATAATATCAATAATACATATTAATAATAATATTATTATCCAGTCGATATCCTGAATGATATGAAACAAACTTGTATGTATGTATATACTAGTATAAAAATCACCAGTACCAGTTCTCTACTGTAAACTTTCTTATACCATCTTAGTGTTCCAATGTGCACTGAGTATGCATGGTAAAAAACTAGTACCATTGGTTGTAGGTGTATACTATTACTGCTACTAGTATGCTTGGATCCGATTGGGTGCAAAAGATTATAAGTCAGAAATCTTAACTAAAAAATCTGTATTACAAATCGAATACTTGAGTCAATGTTTCGTCACAAAAAAAATATTGTTTCTTTAAAGAAGCCAAAATGCCCTTTTGCCCTCTAATCGTTTCTCTACATACTTAGTTACACCACATACTACATACATATGAACATAGTTTTGTATAAGTGATTAGTAAATACTTTGAGTATTTACGAGAATAATATAAATAAAATTTAAATGTTTGTAATAAAACTTAATACTAATTGCTCATACTGTGCTGTGAGTGCGTTTTTTCCGACCATAATCTTATATAAATCACAACGGACAATTGTGGTCGATGACTCAAATTGTAATGAGTTTAATAGTCTAATTAAATGTTACCCACACGAATGTCTTCAAGATTAGAATGGGATGCATTATAGTTGGTAATTAAAATAAAATTCCCCTAAACACCAAACTCTAATTGTTTGTAACATTTTTGCTTGTTTGTTTTTCTTCTTTTTTTTACTTTTTGCTTTAACTAAACAAAAACAACTACTTTCAGCAATTATTTTCTAGAACTAGAGGCTGATATTCTTCCCTAAAAGCAGCACATATCACAAAGTTGTAGTAACATATACATATGTTGTAGTATAAGACATGTAACTCCTGGGACAGTTGTTTTAGATTTCTAATCTTAACATCTTGTTACTGTTTTCTTTATTATGTTTCTGTTAATATTATTATGTTCTTAGGCGTAACATAGTATCATCGATGTCAAATGACATTTAATATAATTAAATCTCGCTGTGTCTTCTATAATGTATAAGAGTCTTTAAAGTTAACAAGTAGTAAGCAGTATGAACTAGTTGTTAGTCATTGGGCAACATTGTTTCAGTGTATTGAAATTACCCATGATAATTAAATTTTTATATAGAATGAATTATTACAAACACACACTCACGTATGTATGTTATTAATGCATACTTCTATTTAATATTATTTTATTTAGCGGTAAAAAGAAGGCGTAAGTAGGTAAGAAGAATCGATACCGACACCGATAAACTTTTTACGCGGATTGGGATATAGAGTAAGGGCTTCAAAACTCGCATTTAATAACAGGGCTTCTAGAAGACATTCTGATTAAGGCCACTTGGGCCCCCTTGTGTAAAGACCTGTTAAATAACTTTCTAATTTTAAATTCAACAAAAGTGTTTCTTTTTCCAAAAGATCTCAAAATTTTTTCATTATTTTACTTTCTTTTTTTTTGAGCTCAGCTCTACTAAACTCATTTTCAAGAACACAACTAAATAAATTCAGGTTTATTGTTCAATAATTATACCCTTCACACAGTGAAAAAGGGGTTTGTCATTCCGTGTGAAATTTCTACAATTTTCATTTCCGACCCCATAAAGTATATATTTTCTGAAAGCTTATGAATAGAGGAGTCGATTAAGCCCTGACCGTCTGTCCGTGTGTTGGTTGAAATCAACTTTTAGAACCAACTATATGTTCCCCAGATCTGTGTATGGTATCAATCTCTTGGAAATATCCGGGAATGAATCGCTATTGAAATTCAGCACAATCGCTCTATAACTTTCTGAGATATGAGCAAAAAACCACGACCATCTCGTTTTTTTTCACAATTAACACAACAACATACAAATGTGTATACTGGTTAGAGTAAACGTGTCATCGAATCCCAGCTGAGCCAAAAAAAAATTTTTTTTATTTAATATATTATTTATATTTATTTTTAATTTTTTTTTAAATTTTTTTTTGTAATTTTTTTTTTGTTTTTAATATTTTATTTTATATTAGTTGAGCTTGAGGTCAAACAATTAAGTTAAAAATATTTGTTTATTTATTTATTTTTAAATTTTCAATATTTCGCCTACCATCTTTTGTTTGACCTCAAGCTCAACTAATATAAAATAAAGTTTAAAATAAAAGGTCGATAAAAGCAAAAATAAATTTTATTGTTTTTAATATATTTTTTTTTTGTATTTTTTTTTTGTTTTTAATAAATTTTTTTTTGTAATTTTTTTTTTTTTTAACATACATACGTAAATTTATAATTGTACAATGGGATGTTTTTTATATGTATGTACGTATTTCATATGAGATGAATGGTGATACAAACAATTGTTATTGCATGACTACACGTTGTGAAGGGTATATAAGATTCGGCACGGCCGAATATAGCACTGTTACTTGTTCTTATTTTACCTTTGTTTTAGAAACAACAAATAAATTTCGTACATATTATTATGGAAGAGTATTCAAGAAATTTTCTGATTTTTGTAAATTTTTTGGGTAAAAAATATTGGTTACTAAGATATATGAACATAAACTAAAAAAAATTAAAGAATCGGCTTTTATGGGTAAAAAATGCTGTATTCGACATTTAAAAAATCAACGTTTGTAAAAAATCGCCAGCTGAAAAATTAAAAAACCGGGTTTTCTACCGGTTGTACAACCGAGTCGATCACTCTTATAGATAACTTATTTATTACATGGTTAAATTTGTTTTTAATGCCCTTAACATTTGTATAAAAACAAATTACTCATTGCTCCTACTATTGCATATTTATGATCCAATTGAGTGGGTATGTAGTGTAGTAGTGTATGTAGACTTTAGTCATAGACTGTATCTTAAATAGATGAAACTGATTATGTCAATAATATTATGGGGATATTTTCTCATAAACAGTGAATTTATAGACATTTTTAATGCAACACAGAATTTATTAAATATATCCAAATTATGTCTTAATTCTTAAAAAGTTTTTTTTATTATAAATCTGGCTTCTTAAAATATTTTAAATGAAATTGTAAGCATTTAAGAGTACTGACAAATTAAGCCGATAATAAATCCAGAATAATTTAAACACAATAACGTTAAAAAAAATAAATAGTTCGAATAAATATAATTTTATAGTTTTCTTTTAAGCCATACAAGTTTTAAAATTGTTTCTTTATAAAAATATTTTAGAAAATATTTTTTAAAATTAATTTTCTTATCAAAAATCAACTTATTAACGTGTTTACGACAACAGTCTTATACCCTTTTTCTCCTAAAAAATGTTGCCCTTTTTCTGATCCTTTTTTATACAATCGATTTATTGGCGTATAATTAATTTTTGTTGGATATAAATTTAGTACCAAAATAGATGTATTTTAGAAAACCATTTTATGGTGAAAATGAATAATTTCAAAATTGTGTAAATATTCTGTAAGATCTCTAAATATTAGTTTGTCAATATTAATTTATTGCCTTATTACATGCGCTACAACATATTTAGTGCACAAATTTCTTAATTTGGTACCAAATTTGAGGGCAGAAAAAAGGCAAATTTTTCTTGCAAAAATGCAAATTAACTGAATTTTTTTCTGTTACTTTTCTATAAACAAAATCTCTTTTAGAAATTTTTTTCAATTAAACGATTTAGGGAGTTTTTATTTCAATATCGTATCATCGTTCAGTGTTTTAAATATTTTCATCTCCATCCAATATTTATTACTAATCAAACATTGTGCAACGGGGAAATATTAAATTAAAAAATAATTTTAATTACAAAAATGCTAATGGCTAAAACAAAGTTAAGCATAAATAATATTGTAAATAATTACACATACAATTTCAATATTTCTACTGATTTTCCTAACTTCCATGCATGTAAGCTGTAAACATGCAAATGATTTAATTACCAATCGAATTAGAAACTTTTTATTACCAATAACAAAATATTTCATAACGTTTTTTATTCTTTCACTTTTCAGCCCCATTCTTCGTTTTCAAATTCAACATTTAGTAGCAATAAACAGCAGCAGCAGCATCAGCAACAAATATCATCAGCATCAGCCGCAGCAGTAGGATTAATACAAAATCAACAGCAAAATTTTCAACAGTCATCAACAGCATCATCAACATCGTCGTCATCATTTCCGCATAATACTAGCAACTCCCCAGTGGCAATAACTGCTACAACAACTAGTCTGGGTCAAAATTACATTAATTGCAAATCAATTGCAATAGCATTGCAACAACAACAGCAACAACAACAGCAGCACCAGCACATTGGTATGGGACCGACAAATATGAATGGGACACAACAACAACAACCAGCTCAATTGCAACAATTACAACAAATGCAACATCAGCCACAACAGCATTTACAACAACAACAGCTAACAACTGATAATCAGCATCTTCATATACAGCAACAACAACAACTGCAGCAACAACATCAAGTGGGCTCTGATCAGCTGTCAAAAACAAACGTTTATATACGTGGCCTGCCCGAGGGTACGACTGATAAGGATTTAGTTATATTATGTTCAGAGTAAGTAAGAAAATTATTATTATTATTATTATTATGGATGTGTCGAACTTCAAACTTCCTTCTATTTATGCATTATGTGATTCTTCTTACATCAAATATATAATTAAAACATACTACAATGGATTATGTAATTATAAAACTTGTCTAATTTGAGACAATTTTTAATTTGAAAATCTGTTTATTAAAGCAGAAATTGATACATTTAAAAGGTTACATCTATTTCGTTAAAGATTTATCCAGTGTCCAACTATTATACAAGTCATTGAATTTCGTCAAATGAAATGGGCAAATGAGAATTATTATAACCTTCACACAGTGAAAAAGGGTATATATAGGTTTGTCATTCCGTGTGAAATTTCTACAATTTTCATTTCCGACCCCATAAAGTATATATTTTCTGAAAGCTTATGAATAGGGGAGTCGATTAAGCTCTGTCAGTCTGTCCGTCTGACCGTCTGTCCGTGTGTATGTTGAAATCAACTTTTTGAAGCCCCCCGATATCGCTTGGACCCGGGTAAGGTATTAAAATATCAGAAATATTCGGGAGTAGATCGGTATTGAAAATCAGAAACATCGGTACATAAACAACTGAGATATGAGCAAAAACCCACGACCACCTCGATTTTTTTTTCACAATAACAACATTACAACAACATACATACATACAAACATGTATTCTGGTTAGAGAAAACGTGGCATCAAATCCCAGCTGAGCCAAAAAAAAAATTTTTTTAATTTTTTTAATTTTTTTTAAATTTTTTTTTTAATTTTTTTTTATTTTTTTTTTTATTTTTTATTTAATATATTATTCATATTTTTATTATTTTTTTTTTTAATTTTTTTTTTTATTTTTTTTTTGCTTTATATATATTATATATATAATAATTTTTTTTTTTAATTTTGTTTTTAAATTTTTTTTTTAAATTTTTTTTTAAATTTTTTTTTTTATTTTTTTTTTATTTTTTTTTTTTTTTTTTTTTTTCTAACATACATACGTGAATTTATAATTTTACAATGGGATGTTTTTATATATGTATCTTTTTATATGTATGTACGTATTTCATATGGGATAAATGGTGACACAAACTACTGTTATTGCATGACTACACGTTGTGAAGGGTATATAAGATTCGGCACGGCCGAACATAGCGCTCTTACTTGTTTTTTGTTATGCTTGCCAAACAATCAAATAGAAAGTTTAATTACATCTTGTGTGTAAACTAGAGTCGTGCATTACTGCATTCACTTCTTTAAATAACAATGAGTTCTGCTTAAACTGTGATGCAATTTACTATACAGCACACACCAAAGAAATCAAATGAGATAGAGAAAAATGCCATTCGCAATAATCTTTCATTTACTTAAATATGTGCTCGTGTTCTGTATTCCGAGTGTAATTAAATCACTCGGAATTGCTATTGTAGTCATAGCTGCCAGATAAAATAGGGGCAAAATCGTCTAATTTGGGGAAAAAAATCGTCAAAATCGTCAAATAGTTTACTCAAATCGTCATAAAAACGTCAAAATTAAAAAACGCATTTTTCAAAACAAATAATTTTTTATTTAATGCATAACATAACAAACTTTTTAAATTCAGAGAGATCAATGGTTTTATTAGACCCTTTTAAGTTAAGAACATGATAATAAATATAATACAATTTAGAATTAATTTTGAAAAATAAATACTAATACATATGTATATAAATACAAAAAATAATAAATAATGAATTGGCTGCATCTAATTCAGACTAATTGACAAATAATTATAATCATTTCTTTCTAAAGTTTCTACCGATTAAGGTAGATTTAGGCAAGCGTAAAACGAGCACAACGCCAAAATAAACTACATCGTTTCGCTTTTTAGCCCATAAACTTATTTCTGAATCTGCAAACCAGTCTTCCTTAATTTTCCTCTTCTTGTTCGTTACCTGTGAAAAACACCATTAAAATTTCATTTAAGCTACTACAAAGTTTTGTATAAAAAATGGATGAAATTTCTACTTACAGAGGAAGATCTGCTAGAATTTTCATCATCTTGGTTTTCTTTTGAAAATATAATGTTTGATTTTTAAGGTTTTAATGTATAATTAAAAATAATGGTAAGTAAGTAATTAAGCATATTAATTTGTCACTTAAATAATTTAAATAAATTTACTTAAAAAACTAAAATTGTTTTAAACGCATTTTCAAATTTATATTTGTTCGTGTTGTAGGTATCAGTTGATAATATGTGGCATATACTATGTTAAAAATGTACAAAGTGGAAAAATTACTCACACAAACACATTAAATAATGATCGATGTATCGCTTTCACTCTGTTCTATTATTAATAACATAAAAAACCGTTACAAATTATTTTTATTTAGTTTAAGGTTGATATAAAAGTAATGAAAAATGTTGCAAACTTGAATTCTTGAAAATCGTCAAAAACACAGCATAAATCGTCAAATCGTCAACACTTAATTTTAGCACGTAAAATCGTCAAAATGACGATAAATCGTCAAATCTGGCAGCTATGATTGTAGTGTTATTGTTTAAAACAACAATTTTATGGCAATACTGAGTGAATTCATTTCACTGTGTGTGGTGTTTGCAATTAGAACATTTGACAAAATTAACTATGTATTTACATTTAATATTAGGGACCGTAACGGTTATAATTTTTATTAAAAAATTGCTTTTAATGATAATTTTTAAATTTGTGTTTTTTTGCTTGGTAAATAAAAGTTAATTTTCAATTTTTATTTTGTGTTTGGAAAATAATAGTAAGTATAATATTTATACTTTTTGCTTAAAAATAACTGATTTTTCAATGAGTCTTCTTTGTGGCTTAGAAAATAAAAATTAATTAATTAATTTCACAAAAAGGAGTTTATGCACGGAGTCAGGAGATAAATTTGACCTTAAATCAGTTAGTATTTGTTTTAGGGTGAAAAATGCTCTTTCTACAGTAATGTGTGCCGCTGGCACGCTTGCGCCAATCTATATACATAAATACGTATACATATGTATCTTTTCCTCGCTATATTTCATTAAATCCGTGTTTACGTCATTGGGCTTGGGGATGTAGTTATCGATTTCACTCTAATATTAGCTTTTGTCGACTTAAGCGGCTATTCCATATTGGCGCAGATATAAAACAAAAGTAGTTTTATTTTCTAAGCAAAAAAAAGAAACTTATTACTAATTCTTAAGCAAAAAGTAAAAATTGAAAAATAACTATTAAAATAAAACTTGAAAAGTAAAGGGTCCGCCATCTAACGTTTTTTTTCAACTAGTGCTTATTTCGTGAATGGTAACACTTAGCTCATGTCTGATTTGACAGATAATTAGTTTTATCCTTCCGCTGAACGAATATGGTTGTGTATGTTGTGTGTGCACTTGAACAACGCTGGGAAATATTGCGACATTACTTTGGCCGATTTTGGCAAAAAAAATGATGAAGCTCATTTTAATCTTGGCGGGTATGTAAACAAGCAAAATTGTCGCATTTGTGGCACAGAAAACCCGCACGCATACATTGAAAAGCCGATACAACCAAAACAAGTCACTGTTTGGTGCGGATTTTAGTCCGGAGGCATAATTGGGCAATTTTTCTTCGAAAATTAGCAAGGAGTGGCCGTTACAGTCAATGGCGATCGTTATCGGGACATGTTGAACGAATTTTTGTTCACAAAAATTGAAGAGGAGGATATTGGCAACATTTTGTTTCAACCGGACGGCGGAGATTTTATGTTCCCAAAACAAATTTGTCCAAAGGTGATGGTTTGAACTTCCTAATGATTTGCAATGACATAATTAATAAGAAAAAGTACGAATCAGTTGCCCGTAGCGTTCGCCAGTCATGGTTTCGGACTTAAAGACAAATGGAGTGTCATCATGAACAACAATTTTATAAATTTTTGTAATAACTCAGCAAAAACTCTCATTACAAAATAATGAGTTAAATGTACTAAAAAACAGTTCTTCAATACTTTTTGGCAATACAATTTGGCATCTAAACCAGTGAAGGAAAATCGAAAACTTGAGATGGTACTAACCAACAAGCAAATTTAAATATTATTAATTATTTGTTTTTATACTAGCACTCTCATATATAAGATTCCCTACAAGAACTGTGACGGTCATTTGACCGGTTATATGACTGGTATTAGTGACTGATATATCGGTTAAAGTTTCTATTAGTTTCTTAAGGGCAATGTGAAAAAAATGACTGAAACTTTTGTGTACATGTGATTTTCCGTCTTTCTTTTACTTATTAGTTCTGTGGATTGCAAAACATATATCTCGACTACTTACACTGCAGCTATTTCTAATCAAATATAATATAAAAAGTAGTCACACTTAACGTATATATCGGTCAAAGCTAACTAGTCACACTTAACGTATATATCGGTCAAAGCGAACTCGTACAATAAAACAAATTTATTATCTTTTATATTATTTATTATTATAATTTTCACTACATCACTTTTTTTTTTAATACAATATTTCCCGTTAATTTCACTGCTTCCTGCAGGGGCTCATTTTAATCCGTTTCCATGGTATTAGCGTCATTGGTATTATGGCTGGAATTACTAAAAGTAAAAATTATGAGAATATACAAAGGCATATACATACATATTTATGTTTGGCTGTTACCTTTCGTACTTTCCTTTTATTTCTCGAGTATTTTATAAAAAACCTGGCCGAAAGAACTTCAAATTATTAAATAAAAATTACTTTTTGTAACACTGAATTAAAAATTTTTTTTCACAAAATTTTTTTAAACGTCAAGAAATCAACATACATTATTTGTCTCACTCTTGCATACGCATTATATTTCCTGTAGCATGAATTATGTATTGAATTGCTGCAATAGTGTTAGAACAAACATTTTGTATGTGTTAGTTTCAGTCATTCCTTTCTTGTAGGGTTATTATCTTGTTGTGTTGGATTTCAATTTAAGTAAATAAATTTAAGTAAAATAAATAAAAATTAAAATTTTCCAGCCCTAGGAAAATTTATAGACACGATTTGAGGAGTTACCCAAGAACAATTTTAAACAATTTGGTCAATAATCGGCAAAGTTATAAGCACAAATTACTTAAAAATATTTATGCATTTTTAAATATATAAAAAGTTTTAAAACTCCTTAATAACTTTTGAACCCGTTTAAGATACAAAATTATAAACCGTAGTCTTAGATATAATTTCTAAGAAAAACTAACAAATCGATTTGAAATCAGTTGAGACATAAGCACCAAAGTACAATTGCTTCGGTGTTTTTTCTAAAATTTACGGACATACGTAAATAGATATTTTTCAGTTTCTATAAAACCGAGAGAGCCAATATTGTAATCAAATAAGAGAGCTTGAGTTTTAAAATATAGTTAGCTCTGAAAAAAATATTACCTCGTAGATTAAGTTAATGGCGAATATATGAATTAAAGATAGTAGTTACGACTTTGTCACCTTAAACTATAGATGCCCAAAAATATTTTGTAGCCGTATTGGTGAGAGAATTTCAAAGTGCAGTGCTATGAAAAAGAACGCTCACAGATTTTTACCAAAATTTAGTCCAAAAAAATTGTTTTGGTTTGTATAAAATGTAAAATAATACAGTTCGAACTGAATTTGCTATTTTTTAGTTAAAAGAAAAAATAAGCCAAATTAACCCAAAACAAGCTTTGGCATGAAATTTTAATGGAAATCTTAATCCATTAAAATTGAATACCAGAAATTGTTTTGGGTTAAACCACTAATTACAAGTAACAGTACTATATTCGGCCGTGCCGAATCTTATATACCCTTCACAACGTGTAGTCATGCAATAATAATTGTTTGATCATTCATCTCATATGAAATACGTACATACATACATACATATAAAAAACATACACATAAAAAACATCCAATTGTAAAATTATAAATTGAGTGTTTCTAAAAAAAAATATATATTAAAAACAAAAAAAAAATACAAAAAAAAAATTTAAAAAAAAATTTAAAAAAATTAAAAAAATATATAAAAATAAAATAATAAAAATATAAATCTAGATATATAAAAATGAATCCCTTTTTCCCTTGGTCACGGCATCACGCGTGAATGGCTGGACTGATTTCACTAATTCTTTTTTTGGTGTATTTGTTATTATTAGGAGAAGGTTCTTATGTAAGAAAATAATAATAATAATAACGTGTTACTGGCAGTAATATTCACGTAGTTGACATTAAAACAAAGAAACGTAAATAGTGTACATGCTTTTTGCAAATATATCGGTCGGAGTTGGTCTGTGGTCGGAGTTATAATAACAAAATACCTACATAATTCATTTACCATTTCTTAATGTACTTTTTACATTGGTCTCTACAGGATAATTTGTACTGTGTGTTTTTTTCTGAAGTGTTTGTTCAACAAGGTTAGTCAAATTAATATAGTGTTGGAAACTTTTGATAGACCATTTTGATACTTTTTCAAAAGAATATGCATTAATCTTGAAAATTCATGTTTTTCACATGGCCAGTTATATGTCGCCTGTTCCCATGTCGGAATAGCAACAACACTATTTATATACGCGGCAGAAAATAAAACTAAGAATATTGTGTATCATAAAGCATTAGAATAGGTTAGGTTAGGTTGCGATAGAGGAACATGTCAAAAAATGGCAAAGCACTGATGTCGGTAAGGTGACAAGAACACTATGGGGTGACCCAAATCTTGGGAAATCAAAAGAGATTTTGAGACTAAGTAGACCTACACTTAGGAAACTAACCAGTGTAATTACAGGTCATACGGAGTTGAGAACCCATCTAGCTCGCATGAAATTATCTGAGGAGACAACATGTAGAGCATGCGAGGAAGAGGATGAGACTTTGGTACACTACCTCTGTCATTGTCCTATGTTTGGGAATATTAGGCGCGAGAATTTTACAGTGGATACTATGCCGAACTTGGAATACCTGGGGAACTCGAACTGGAGATCCATTGCATACCTGTCATGGGTTTAGGCTTTTAATGCCCCTCCTTTTTAACCTAACCTAAAATATTAGAATAATAAACACTTTGTTTTTGGAATAATTTTGATTTATTAATATACCAACAGCAATACTTAATAAAGAAATTAACTTAATTCAGATAAAAAGGTAACAAATATTTCTTGATTATAGGGCGGTACGAAGTTCGCCGGGACAGCTAGTAATATACATATAAAATAAAAAAAACTTTTTTTTTGACTCAGCTGGGATTCGATGCCACGTTTACTCTAACCAGTATATATGTATATTGTTGTTGTAATTGTGAAAAAAACTAGGTGGTAGTGGTTTTTTGCTCATATCTCAGAAAGTTATAGGGCGATTGTGCTGAATTTCAATAGCGATTCATTCCCGGATATTTCCAAGAGATTGATGCCATACACAGATCTGAGGAACATACAGTTGCTTCTAAAAGTTAATTTCAACCAACACACGGACAGACCACAGGTGTGGACCACAGGTGAAGGGTATAAAAATGCAGTAAATATTGAAATTATTATTTTTTTACTTGGTAAAATGGAAAATTATCAATAATTTGTGCAGTTCTAAATTGGACTTTTTAAAAATAATTTATATATCTAATTCTATCAAAATTTTTTTACGCACTGTTCACACAGACGCTAAGCATGTGCACTTGCCGCTGTCCCATGGACGTCTTAATTAAAAAGCATATTAAAGAGGTGGAGTTAAAAACAATTGTTTGAAAAAATGCTTATGCCTTAAACCCCCACAATATTGTTATCAAATACAAGGGCTTGGCTAGTTCAGTGTAGTCAACTTTTAAAACGTGTAAGATCTGCAACAAAATGGCGGAGAAAATTTTTAAAGCCAACAATATGGGTATCAAATGAAAGGGCTTGACTAGTAGAAAATCAGCAAACTATGAAAAAATTCAAAATCAAGGATGGCGTCGGAAATAATAAAGAAAATGGCGTATTGCATGAAATCTAGGCTAAGCCACGACGTGGTCATTATACCTATATACATGACAGTGAAGGGTATAATTTGAATCGGAACGGTCGAATGCAGCGCACTTACTTGTTTTTTTATTTTCTGTTGCAAATTCTTTGTTCACATTTTATTGGTTGGAGGATTGTTTTTCCTGATCCAGTGATATTTAGGAATAGCTAAAACTTTGCAGGCACCAACAAAGCGATCCGGGTTCAGATAGCTTAAATATTTATTTCTACTGATAAAAATTTATTTTTTTTCTTTCGCTTCTACACTTTACACTTTGACATTTTATTAATTATTTTTTCCATTAATGTCCTTTCCATTGCAGATATGGTACAATTGTATCAGCCAAAGCTATTTTTGATAAGACAACAAAAAAATGTAAAGGTAAGTTTAAACATGTTTCTTATCTTCTACATACTTTTGTTAATAAAATCATTAAAAAAAAACAAAAAAATTAAAAAGACATTCAAGATATCTCAAACAGCCAAAAAATGATTATATAAAATAATTAAAATTTTTTCCTAAAAATAACTTTTCTTTTATCATGTATGTTGTATTATATTTGTTTTTTTCTCGACTTCCATTATATTCTCCCCACATTTTCAATATAAAATATTTCTTTTCGTTTTCTAGGTTATGGTTTTGTAGATTTTGAATCACCAGCATACGCTGATAATGCCGTCAAATCGTTGCAGGCAAAAGGCATTAAAGCACAAATGGCAAAAGTGGGTGTTTGGGTGCTACTTAGGCCGGCCATTGTACGTTTTTCTTTGTTCAAAATTTTTAGTTTTTAACATTTTTTGTTTTATACGCTTTTTAAGTTCCTTTATGATTTTTATGTTTTTTTACATTTTTGGTTGTTTGTTGCATGCAAGTATAATTAGTATGAGAAAACAGTTTGAGAAAGAACGAAAAAAAAGAAACGTTTTTTTTCATATGACACTTTTTATTAAGGAGTTTGTTTTATACGACAATTGAAGTGCCCAGTGGAAGAAGGAGGAAAGAAAATCTAACAGAATTCTTTAGCAAATTTTATTTTTATTCTTTTAATTAACAAACAAAAAATACACAACATAAAGACATTTTAACAGTTTTTTTTTTCTACAAACTTAACTACTTACCTAACCCCCCCTCCCCAAAAAAAAATAACATACATACACACATACATACGTATGTATGTGTGTGCACACGTATGTTTATAATAGAAAATCTTAAATAAAAACAACAACAGTCGAGGACCTCAAGGTATATCCAACATGTACATAAACATTGATACAAACATATAATAAATGTATAAAGCAGCGTAACTGTAAAATTTCTTTTCATTTTTTGTTGTTTTAACGTCTTCAACATATTCAGATATACATAAATAAAGGACATTTAGCAAAGTATTTATGAGAGCTTTGTTTTTCTTAAATTAAATTGTTCGAGATTATTTTTAATTTTTATTTGTCTTAGTACATAGTTAAACAAATAGCGTTCTTTTTTAGTTAATTAATTTTGAGTTCTATTAGTATCATATTTTAAAGGATTAATCCTTGTTATTTATAGTTTTGGTTATTTGAAAGTTTGTTCATTGGTGTAGAAAAGAAAACAGTCCTTAGTTAATGGTGGATTTTATTTTATTTATATTATTATTTAATATTTTTCTAGAGTACAAAAAATTAAAAAATAAATTTTTATTCATGCAAATCAACAATCCATACAACTTATGGCGGGCACTGCAAACGGTTGAAAACATTATACGAAAATCTTTGAAATAAAATTGCTCCAAAACTGTTTAGATGTGAAAATAGATTTCAACATACATTTTCAACTGCGAGTATTTCCTATAAAAATTGTTGTGATCAGTTTAGATTTTGTTTCTTCTCAATTTCAGATTTTTGTTGTAATTCACATTTTAATCTCTGTAAAATCATTTAAATGTTGGCCCGTCCCTAGACTGGTCTTTTCAGCGCTGCTATTGGTTTGTTTTGAGTAACGATAGCAGTGTTTTTTAAGCAGCCGTAAATAGTAGACAACTTGACAATGCAGACTTTAAGCATGACATACCGTGGAATTCTAAGCACTTCCCTGCTATTAATAATAAAAGGAACAAGCTATATGCAGAATACCAAAAGTATGCATCTATCTATTGATTATGGCAAGTACTCTGTTGTTCGTGCTCAATATAACTGAGTTAACCAGTCCTGTTACTTCAGTAACTTAAAAAAAATTCAGCAAAATTTTAAATCTAATCCAAAAAGCTTCTAAGGGTCCGCCAAATAACTTTTTTTTTTGAAAATGCTATAAAAAAAAAGTGCAGCTTCGGCTGTGTGGCACGTAGCGCCGCCCTGTTGAAAACAAATTTTGCCAATATCCTTCTCTTAAATTTTTGTGAACAAAAATTGGTTCAACATGGCCCGATAACGATCGCCATTGACTACGGCCACTCCTTGCTCATTTTCGAAAAAAATGGCCCAATTATACCTCTGGACCAAAATCCGCACCAAACAGTGACTCGTTTTGGGTGTATCGGCTTTTCGATGTATGCGTGCGGGTTTTCTGTGCCCCAAATGCGACCTGCCAAGATCAAAATCAGCTTCATCTGAAAATATGTTTCCACCGAAATGGTTGTGTGCATTGGCTTTGACATACCCGCTTGTTTACATACCCGCCAAGATCAAAATCAGTTTCATCTGAAAAGATGATTTTTTTTGGCAAAATCGGCCAAAGTAATGTCGCAATATTTCCCAGCGTTGTTCAAGCGTATACACAACCATATTCGTTCAGGGGATGGATAAAATTAATTATCTCTCAAATCAGACATGAGCTAAGTGTTACCATTCACGAAAGAAGCACTAGTTGAAAAAAGCTAGATGGCGGACCTTAATAAGTTTATCAACTCCAAAAGAAAGACAATTGTATTTCCACCGAAATGGTTGTGTGCATTGGCTTTGACACTAGACGCTATGAAATTCATTGGGCAGTGTCTAACGGTGGCAAACGCATATAAGTACACGGAGGAGGAAAAAAATGATTTTTATCACTAATTTTTTCCAGTTCATATATTTTAATTAAAACGTCCTCCCCAAAAACACAAGCTTTATTGGCGGTCACCGCTGCCCACACCACTATTTGAGATCTAATGTCTTTGGTTGGCTGTTCGTAGGGTCAAATTTATGTAAGTGCGTTCAGTTGAGTAAACTCGATCATTTTGAGAGTTCATGAACTGCTAAATAGGAAATTTTTAAATCAGGGAACACAATGTTTAAAAAATCTTAAATTAACAAGTTCGTAAAGCAAGCAGCTCGTTTTAGACCATTTTAAGGTCATAGTCTAGGCCAGGGGTCACCAACTAGCGGACTGCGGTCCGGACCCGGTTCGTAGACTTATTTTATGCGGACGTTGTGTTAACAATGCAAAATATTTTACATTATGTGACAACAAATTCATGAGAAATATTTTCGTCACGACACCAGCCTTTGGTGATGATCCGTTAACTGACAAGTAATAGGGAAACCTATGCAAAAAACGATAATTTGCGAGCGATAACACAAACAATTTCATTCATGTCATCACATATACTCGAATTAAAAGAATTAAAAAAATTAGCCTTGAAACTTCGCAGTTTGTTTGCTTTACTTCAATTTTCAGACGGATAGTCCAAGACAAAAAGTGTAATTTTTATACCCGTCACCTGTGGTGCACAAGGGTATATATAGCTTTGTCATTCCGTTTGTAATTTCCACAATTTTCATTTCCGACTCCATAAAGTATATATTTTCTGAAAGCTTATGAATAGGGAAGTAGATTAAGCCCTGTCCGTCTGCCCGTCTTTCCGTGTGTTGGTTGAAATCAATTTTTAAAAGCAACCATATGTTCTTCAGATCTGTGTTTGGTATCAAACTTTTGGAAATATCCGGTAATGAATCGCTATGGAAATTCAGCACAATCGCTCTATAACTTTCTGAGATATGAGCAAATAAACACGACTGCCTCTGTTTTTTTCCATATTTTACTACCAAAATTAAAAGTTTTCAGCCATAGAATAATTTATAGGTATCTTTGCTACTATTTGTAGATATATTATGCCTCTAGAGATATTTGTGAAAAAGTTTGGATAATGCGGGGTCTAATCGGTAAAGTTATAGGCAAAAAAATTTTTTTTAAATATATATTCCAAAAATTTACAAACCAAAATCAATTTTGTTCAGCTTTTAAACAATCGGGAGAGTCAATATTGGTATCATTTGAAAGGACTTGACTAGCGCAATATAAGCACTATCAAAAAAAAAATTTAAATTCATGTTGGCCGCCACTACAAAATGGCCGACAATAAATTTTTATATGGATCAAATTTGGTATTTTAAATTGTAACTTCTAGAACCACCTCAATATTGCTTAACCAGTAGAATGCAGTAAATTATTAAAAAATTTAAAATCCAAGATGGTGTGTAAAACAAAATGGTGGATCAAATTTTTTTAACCCCATCAATATGGGTTTCATTTTAAAGGGCTTGACTAGTAGAACACAGTTAACTACATAATAATTATGTACATGATGGTGAAGGGTATTATCTGATTCGGCACGGCCGAATATAGCACTCTTACTTGTTCTAGTTAATATTGTAAAACCGCTTAGTACTTACGTCTGTTTATTTAAAGCATTTTTTATTTACTAAAATAATGCTCCGGAACCCATTTGTTTTATTTGTCTATTTATATAGTATCTAAATACATATATTATTTAAATAGTTCAGTTTATTACCATCCGCGCCGCGACGGTAGTGATTTTTAAAAAAACGGACCCCACTTGAAAGTAGTTGGTGACCGCTGGTCTAGGCAATAGGTGGCCACATCGAGCTATAGCAAATGGATACTAAAATTTTGATTATATTCACACATTTTTTAATTATAATCGATAAATTCGATAATTTTACACAAAAAATGTGCTCCTCTGAATGGGTTACACTTCAATTACTTAACCCTGTAGTGTTACCAGATTTTATTTGAACAAATCTTTGGGTAAATAAATTACGCCCAAGTTGACTAGAATTTAATATAGTGCCAACAAATTGTTATAATTTTTTGTAAATATTTTAATTTTAATTTGTTTGTGTGTTTTTTTATAATATTTATTTAATAACCTATAAAGAGAACATACTTCTTAGTTTTAGAAATTTAAATTTACCTATTTTTGGTTTCCAATCATTTAGAAAAGTATTCATAAAAAATTTTTATTATTAAAATGTGATTCTAAATATGGAGGTTAGATTTTTTTAAATTAGATTTTTTTTATATTTTGTAGGTTATATTTGTTAAATCAATCCTTATTCAATATTTTTTTTTAATAAAATACAATTAAGGCGAATTTTAAACCATTTGTTTGGAACAAACTTTTTTGTCCGGACAAACTTTTTTAACCGATTTTCAGAAAATCAGAGCTGTCATATCAAATGCGTATGTGAACAAGCGATATATTTTCATATAAAATTTTACTACGAAAATACTGTATTTATGTACGTACTTATTAGGGTGATCGATTATTCGACTTTTTGAAAAAAACCGGTTTTCAAATAGTTTCAAATTTAGAATTTAAAAAAAACCGGTTGTTATTTTTTAAATTGAGAAAAAACCGGTTAACCGGTTCGAATATATAAAATATAATATTTAAAGAAAAAATTTAAAAATATTGTAAAAAAGATTATAATAAAAATTATATCTAAATATGAAATTTTTACAGTTTATATACGTTTGGCTGCACAATTACGCAATAACTGGCATGATTTGAATTTAAGGACAAAAGGTCCTCTTCACCAGTAAAATAAATAAATACAATAAATGAATAAATAAATAAATTAGACTTTTTATTATGCTGTTATACATTTTTGTATCTCCCTCTGTACATTTTTTAAATGTTAAATAGATTTTTAAACTAGTATGCACTAACGTATTTTGCTTAAAATGATTTCTCTAATTTGAAATACATTTCAAAGGCTAGGGACAAAATCCTTAAAATTTCATTTTAAAAATTCTTTCTTATACCGCTTTAAGACATACAAATATACGCATAAACTAGTTTGTTCGATAGTTAATTTGAAATTTAAGTTGACAGACACTCAATGCCATAATTAAAATTAGGATCTGGACAACACTAAGATAAGTTTGTGCCATAACTACCTTTAACTTTTAACGTTAGTTTTATATCCTATAAAAAAATACTATTTAAGCTCTTTTATTTTTCTTATTTTACATTTGTTTTTAAACAACAAATAAATTTCGTACAATATTATAGAAGAATATTTAATAGTTTTTATTTTCTGATTTTGGAAAACTTTTCGTGTACCTAATAAACTTAAAAAAATAAAAAACCGGCTTTTTTGAATAAAAAAACCGGTGTATTCGACATTTGAAAAATCAAAATTTAAAAAAAAACCGCCAGCTGAAAGAGGAAAAAACCGGGTTTTCCACCGGTTGTAAAACCGGGTCGATCACCCTAGTACTTATATGACGTGGCAGCTCAGGTCCATCTTGGTAGTACACAAATTATACCAGTTCAATTTAAGCTGAGAATTGTCCACACATTATCAATTATTTTTGAAAAAATAAAAGAAATATAACAAAATACTTATCCGGACGAAAATGTTCGTTTGAAACAAATGGGGGAATTCCCCTTTTAGTAGGTACTTTTTATTTAATGAAACATTTTACTGTAACAGATTTTTAGGAAGATTCTTATACATATACATACATACAAAGTAGAGAGTTTTAAGCAAATAGAGTTCGTATTTATTTTTAAACTAAATATACTTAGACTCAGATATTTAAAGTATTTAGTGTAGACATGGACCGGCCGTAGACAACAACATATTTAATAATATTTTATTTTTTTTATTTATGTAAACACAAAAAAAAGTACCTAGTCTCTTATTTAAATAGTTAATTATGTAGTTAATTTTATTATAGAACATTTTGTAAATCAATTAATAATATAAAAATTTTTGAAATTCTACATAAAAAATAAATACAAAAGCAACAAGAACAAGATCCAACAAATTTGTATATAACAAATTTGCCACCATATTTCAAAGAGACTGATTTAGAGAAAATGCTATCCAAGTATGGTCATGTGGTGTCAACAAAAATTCTATGTGATGCACAAATGAATTCACGAGGTACGTATGTATGTTTGTTTGGTTAATGCTTAGCGCACAACTGGGACGAAAGACGAATTTCGCCCAACACGACGAATTTGTCGGTAAAAAAATTCGCTGTATTAATTCGTCGTATGAAACACAATAATGACGAAAAAGTTGATAACATTGTTTACTGTTCGTGCAAAGAAAGAACGAAAATAATCAAACGAGTCGTAATTAGGGTCTGGTCGGATCAAGAGCTCGCGCGTCATTATCATTATTGTTATCGAATAAGGACAATCAGGCCGTTCTTTTGATCTGGCTTCGTAAGTTCATTCTCTCATTGGTTAATTGCGTGACGTCGGTTAGCTGCACCAAGTTGCAGTAGCCCGGAGTTTCAAAACTTTATACAGGGTGTCTGGTGGCAGACAATTGACACACAATTTTATTAAGAGCATTGAACGATAGAATAGAAATGCACATTTTATTTTTTAAAGAGTATGTATGTCGTCCAGATGTCTTCAGTCGAATTGAACACACTGTTCAAAACGGAGCCTAGTAATCTGCGCCAAACGCTGCTGTAAACTTGGCTAAGCTGATTTCTCAACGAATATTTTCCTTAAAGTCACAAGAGTTTGGGGATTGTCATTATAAACCCTCTCTCTCCATGGTAGTAAGATCGGGCGACCTCGGTGGCCATGGGATGTCCCCAAAGCGACTGATCAGTTTTTTTCCCGAAGCAAATTCATCGAAGCTATGGCTGTGTGCAGTCGCCCCACGTGTGTGAAAAGTACGATGGTTGAGCGCGGGGTGACAAAATGAATTCCGTAATCATGCGTCGATAATTTTCACCGTTGACATTCATCGCCTGGCCTCGAGAATTTTCGAAAAAAAAAATGGTCCAATTATCTCATGGCACACAAAGGCACACCAAAAAGTTACCCTGGGGTAATTTGCAATTTATACTTGGTCCATCACGTATTCGCCGAATACCGAACTTTGAACAAAATTGTCGACGAGCAATTACGTAAGAATCATTACTCTTAAAAAATGTCTCCACAGCCAACGCGCAATGCTAGCTCGACCATTGCAGCATCGTGACTGACAAATCCGCGCACGCCCGATCGATGCACCGTTTATTACTTTTTGGAATAATCGTATTTAAAAATATAAATTTGCCACCAGACACCCTGTATAAGAAAATTATTAATATATTGGTGGTGGAGTACCAAACAAAACTCTTTGAATATATATATAAGGACTCGAAGTTGGGAATTTCGGCTTCTTATACGAAGTTATAGCTCGATTGCCAGATACTGGAACAGTTTTTTTTTGGCAATTGCCGGAATTTTGATGGCGTTATAACCTCTGCTTTGGGCAAATAATTCTTCCATCCCAAACGCTAGCTATTGGGATGCAAAGTAACTTCGAACTTGGAAAAAACGGCCACGTCAGATAAAATTTCTTCGCGTTGCAAGAGGCTTATGACACATTTAAAACTTTGACACTACTTAAACATTGTAAAAGCGTTTAGAAATTTTTACAAAAAAATATTTTTTATTTTAATTTTAATTAAAATTTACAAAAAGTTTAATAAAATTACATTAGCACATACGAATTTAACACAAAATAATTGAAAATTACACCAACTGATTGTCAAAGCGCACAAAAAGATGAGAATTGCCTAAATTTTCACCTATCGGCGCGTTTAAAGTATTTTATGACATTTTTCGAAAAACTATGCACATTTTATCTTTGATGTTTAAGCGAATATGTAACATAACGCAAAGCAAAAGTTTTATCTGACATGGACCCCAATTTTCGTTCTATGAAACTGTGAAATGAAAAGTTTTTGTATGTCATATCATATGGTGCCACCATACCTTTTTAATTCACAGTTTTACAGAACGAGAATTGAACCCATGGCCTTGAACCTTTGCAAAGAATGTGATGGGTACGTGCAGTAAACAATTATAAAATTTTTATTTTTGTATAACAGCTAAAAGTGTTACCATATTAAAAAAAATCACTTAAACAATTCAAACATTTGCAAAAACACAAATAAAAATAATATTTATAGTTAACTTTTTTATTCATATATAAATGTCTTAAAATAAAATATGAAATAATTATTAAAACTTTATTTTCTGAAAAAAGTTGAAAAGTAAAACCAAATTTAATAAAAATGGTCACCTTGTACCAATTTGTTTATCGTTCGCCAGCGTAAGAAATAGAAATAAGTCTATTGCAGATATAACTGTATGCATTCTCATGAACAAAAAAGTGTTTTATTTTTGATGACGAATATTCGCGGCGAAAAGTTCGTCGTTCGTCCCAATTGTGCGCCTAACATTATAACGAATTAAAAGCAGTGCTGCCATATATATTTTTCTTAAAAAATCGAAATATAAATTATTTAAAACGCCTTTTGAAGATGTGTAACAAATATATATATTTTTTAAATTAATTTAAATATAAAATAAATAATTAAGAAAAATATATTATTATAGCTTTAACAAATGAGTAAATTTTTGTAATCTGTCTTAAATTTATCAAGGGAAATTTATTCATCAGGTAATAATCAGCTCATAATATTTTTCCTCACTTGTTTTAAACTACAACTGTCATAGCTTATAAATAAAAAACAATTATCTCTTTATTCTCACATTTATTTCAAATGTCAGACTTTGTACATAAAATAAAATACACAAACAACAATATAATGTTCAACAACATTTACCTGATGAATAAATATGCCTCATATTGAAAGTTGCCAGATTTTAACGTGTCACTTTATTTCGAAAATGAGAAAATTATTATTAAAACATGTTCATTTTTCAATATCCTACTTGTAATGAAATTCAAAGTTTTAATTGTTAAAAAAATAAAGTTTTGCTACAGTCTTATTGTCATTGTAATAATAATAATTTTTTTTTAAATGTTACTAAAAATCTATGATAGATGAAAGCAATAAGTGATAAACAAAATTTTCCCTCCTTTGTTTAAAAATTAATCAAATAAATTGTCTAAAGCTGGCAACACTGCATTCTACTCTCACCATCTTGTCTTATATACAATATTTTTATCAATTTGTTTTTATTAAATTGTTGTATAGGTGTGGGCTTTGCACGTATGGAGAGCCGCGAGAAATGTGAACAGATTATACAGGTGTTGAATGGTACTACAATACCGGGTGCTAACGATCCGTTGGTGGTGAAATTCGCCGATAGTTGTTCGTCAGCCAAAAAGAATTTATTGAAGGCACGAGATCCCAATAATCGCTCACGTCTGGATATATCGGCCGGAACCACAGGTATGGAAAGTATACCTGTGACCCCTGATCCAGGGGCTCAGCAAAATGGTAGTACAGCTGGCTATACTCGTTTTGGTACACCCCAAATAGGTAGTTATCCATTGGCTAGTTCTCCCTGGATACCCGGCTATATGATGGCAGCCGCCGCCACCCAACCGGCCACGGCCTTCGAAAATCAGGTTAGAAAGTCCGCAAAGCAGGGGTGGGATAATTTTAAACGAAACAAATCGTTTTCTTTTTCCCTGTTTAGTATTTACAATTGGCCTCTTCGCCACAGCATTTGAGTGTATCTCCTTATAAGCCGGACTTGGTAAATGCCTTGCAGGCTCCGGGCATGTATTTGAATGGTTCAGAGACTGTTATGCAATATGGTGCTATGATGGGTCCACCCATGGGACCTTTACAGGTGAATTATCTATAAATTTTCAAATACACACAATTGAAAGAGCATAAATGTTATTTTATCAATAAACAAGAATTATTTGTATTTTAATTAATCCAACAATTTTGCAGTATATAAGCCCTACATATCCCTATTATGCTCCAGCACCTCCTACCATGATTCCTACCATGTCTTTAACAGATTCAACAGATCAAGCATTAAGTACTGCAGCTTCGCCCAATGGTGCTGCTTATACACAATTCTTACATCCCTTAGCACCCAAGTAGATCAATTTTTACTATTAAGGTAAGTTTAAAGTTTACAAAATCGTATATAAAAATTCTTTTATTTAAAGCTATTTCTTTCAAAACTTATTTAGTTCTGTCGTAATTTGTAAAACCAGCGGAAGTGTAGTAAGAAACCAAAACAATTTTCCATCTTTTTCCTCTTCTTTTTTCTTTTTGTGTTAAAAACCAACTTAAACTTTAAGATTTAAAATAAAACCAAGAAAAACAAACGCTTTTTGTGGAAAAAAAAATATTTAAGCAAAGAAAAACAAAAAAAAATAAATAAAAAAAAAATCAGCAGTTAAGGCATTTTTTACATTGAACTCCTTTGAGAGACAAGTTGGCAACCTTGCCTAAAACGGGTGATGTTAAGCATAAAGATTTTGTCAACCCAACAAACGTTTTTGTTTTCAGAACTGAAGACAATCCAGTCGGGGAAAGAAAATAAGAAAAACAGAAATATAATAATATTATAAAAGAAAACTTGAAAAAACAATTTAAATATTTAAGAAGTTAATAAAACATATTTTATTGTTTTTGTTTTTATTTGATAATTTTTTATTATTATTTTTTTTTTTTTTGGTATGTAGTGTAATATTTTTCAATAATTGTAATATTATAAACGGACTTTTTTTTATTTTGAGTAATTTTAAGCTGCACTTTCCATATTTTTTTTTTTAAATTTATATAAACGCGCAGGACCCAATTCTAAATTAGGTCCGCATTTTATATTTATTGTTAGGAGTCATCATATATGTTTTATTTGAATTTTTTAGTTTAAGTAGTTCAGTAATAAATGAATGTTTTCTTTTTTTTTTAAAAACTTTTCTATTAAGCTATTTAAACTATTTTTGTAAAATTAAAAAAAAAAATAATAATAATGAAGGTGAAAAAAAAACGAAAAAAAAAAATTAAATAAAACCCTGTAGTTCTTAAAAGAATAAAATGTAGTAGTAATACAAGAGATAAAAACCATAAATGGCAAAAGAAGAAAACATGTTTTTTCTTTTAATTTAAGACAAGAAAAAAACATAACAACATAATTGTGGATGTATTATTTATTTTGAATAAAAACGAAAAACTTTGAAAATATTTTTAAGAAAAAAAAAACGCTTTTTATTTCAATAAAGACGGAAAATTATTAAATGGTGAGTAAGTAAGAAAAAGGTAAGTTATATAAAATAATTGAAATTTATAATAAAATATGCGCTTATATAAGTTGGAAATTGAATACAATTATATAGGGTGTCCCAAAATGTAAGATTTATATTGATGCTTTTGGTGCGGTTTTGCTAACAAAAAATATATATAAAACCAAAAGCTGATAGTTTATGAATACAAAAAATATTTTCTTATAAAAACCAAAAAAGAAATGCAGTGCCTTTTGTTGAAGGGTTGTTACCAAGGCGAATTTAATTATCAGGTGGTAGTAATTCTACAACAAATACAACATTAAAAAAACAACACGGTTTTTTATTGTTGCTTTCGACTGTTGATGTGTCAAAAAATACATGGTTTTTATTTGTGTTTTTTAGAGCGGGAAAAAGTATGTAAACATAAATAATATTTGACAACTCAACCACCATTTATGCAAATAAAAAAAGTAGATCAGCTGCGTTGTCAACACCTGATAATGAATTCGCCTTGGTTGTTACTTAATATGTGGGCACTTTGTTTACCTTTTTGTAGTTTGCTGAAGATTGGGTGAGAATTGAAAGCGGGCAGTTAATCGGACATATATGTTGTTTTTCTTAAGTTTTTTTTTTTTCAATTTCATCTTAAACTTGCACAAGAATAAAAAATGTTACCTTAATGAACCTCGTTAAAAATGGCTTGCTGGAAGCGATAAAGGGTGTTAATTTTATTTTTATCTTTAAGCTTATTTCATTCATTGCAGCTTTTGATTAAGACATGTTTGATTAACGGGAAATAAAGAAATTCTCAAAAATTTGTCGTAACACAAAATAAAAATTAATTTTAATTACAAAATTAATGCTATTAATTAAAATATTATTTGATTTCGCTCAAATAATCAAAACGATGATATTATTAATTAAACAAAAATTAAAAATTTTAATTGAAAAATATGGCGAAAAATATCAATTTTAACAGTATTAAAAAATAATTAAAATTTCTATAATTTTTAAAAATGGTTCTAATTAATTTAATCACATCTATAACGGAAATTAGGGATTAATTTAAATAAAGTTTATGTTTTATCAATCATTTAAACGATTTTAAATAAAAGAACGTGGACCATCCGATGGTCCAAATTTTCAATGACAATGTTGATGTTCAATTCTGGGGCACGATGATGAGACGAGGTTGACTGCTCTTTTGCCACACACACACACTATAGCGAAAATGTTTTCCGTTCAACGAACTAAGAAGGCATTCACAAATGTTTTCATATTTCATACAGACCTGTTTTGCTGAAATTTAAATATTTTTCACAATTCTCCCGATTGTGGACGAATTTGAACGATAATGTTGACCAAAAGAATCACGAAGTGCACCATATGCATTTTGATTTGAACGCCCAATTTTATAATAATAAGTTGCTCGATTATGTATCTTTCTATGGTTCAAATTGACTTAGTGTGAAATTGAGAAATGTCGAACGAAATGCAGAAAAAAACTTGAAATTTAGGTGTGGTTCACATTCAACATCGGCTGTTAAAATAAAACCATCCTATATTTTTAATTTATATTAAACATACAAGTATTATAGTTATAAGAAAAATAGTAAGCATTAGAATGTTTACAATATAAAATATTATGAAGTGGTGTCACAACCAAGCGTTATATTTTTCCCGACCTCGACACAAAGAAATTTTACCGTTAAAAAATCTTTATCAAACCGAAGGAAGGAATTTAAATAATGACTAACCAATTAATTTTCGAACCCAACAGAATCTATTGCGCTGCAAGGAATATTGACTTCAGTCACATCTGCAATAGAGTCTAATCCCTTTATTATATTTAGAAACAAAGTCGATTTTTCGCTCTGTCTGAACTTACTTGAACTTTAACTTGTTGATTTGACACTATTATTTTAATATTCACATCGCGTTTTTGCATGATTAATCAACATTTTATTAAACATATCCTTAAAAATCAAATCTAGACAAATCTTAAAGTTTTTCAAATAAATTCAATATCAATTTAAAAAGCTTTTTAAATTAATTAAAAATATACATAAATCAAATTTAGAACAAAATCGATTAATCATTTAATTAAAAAATTGTAAGCAATAATTTTTTCTGTGAAAGTATTTAATATATTGTAATACCTTTTAGCATAAGTGAACTTTGCAAACAATTTGTGAGTTGACTAATTTTTTATTCGTAAGATCCTTAAAAAAATTAATTCCTATTAAAAAAAAAAAAAATAAATAGGTATATAAACGATATTATGCTTTAAAAACTATAAATCCATATTTAAATTTTTCTTTCAAGTCCGTAAACATTTTATTTTTAAAATCCTTTTGTTATAGAGAGTCCCATATGTAAAGTCTGCAGTATTACATAAATTAACCAACAACATTTTACATAATACCTACACCATTCGCAAATAACACGCACACACATTAATAATTTCAAGGTAACTTTGAGTTAACAGTACCTTTAAATCATAAGTAACAGCACAGTGTTAACTGAGACAAATATGTGCACACCAGCTCTCTCACTGTAAAATTCGACTAACATTAAACATTCATTTTAGTAGAGCTCTAATATCAAGTTAGCGCATGTGTTGTTGCTATATTTTTACTTTGTTTTTTTTAATGTTGTTGTTTTTGAATGCATTTGCAATTTTATTTGCTTTAATTACAAAATGTAAAAAAACCGAAAACAAATACAAAATACGGAGAGAAACAAATTGATGCGCTTTTTTCTTGTTCGGTCTATGTTTTATGGTCGGTCATTTGTGAGTTCGTTTTGTTGTAATTTTTTTAGAAGTAATAGAGAATAAGTAAAGAATTAGTAAAATAATTTTATTACTATATTTGTCTGTAGTAGGTACGTCGGGGAATTAAATTATGTGAAGTGTGTGCTAAATTGAATTTTCTAAAAATAAATTTAATTATATTTAATTAAACAAAAAAAGAAATATAAATAATTCAAAGAAAGTAAAGTAGAATGTTAAATAATTTTGTGCAGCAGAAGAAAATAAAGTGAAGCAACAACAAAGAAAAAAACATACTGGCAGGTGTAGTAAAGCACAAGAAAATAAATACCATCACAATATTGCAATAAAGACAACAACAATACAAAACAGAAAGTTCAATAATAAAAAGTGCACCAGATGAAACAGAAGAAGCAGAATTCAATGAGTACATGAATAACAGCACTGCCACATTGTTGTTTTTTGTGATACTTCTTAATATTGAAAAGATGTAGAATTTTGTGTTTTAGGATTTTTTTAATATAAAAAATTTTTTGGGCAAATTTTCAGATAACCTTAATTTTATAAAACTAATTTAGGAAGTTCACAAAAACAATAATAGGTACCATATGTTTATAATGTGTTGTATTGATTTCATACGGGAATAGGAAATGCAGAACCAAAATTGTTTTTTGTTGTATTTTTTTGCTTAAAAATAATTTAATAATTTTTTTTTTTTTACACAAATTTTGTGTTGATTTTGTAACTCTGTTAAAAAGTTTTACTAAAAATTGTTTAAAAATATTTTTTGTAACTCTGCAAATGTAAGATGATCAAATTTTCCATTACTTTTTTTTTGCCCGACGTTTAAATCAGTTGACGTTTAACAATACAATAAGAAAACTGATACATAAGCCAAAACTATTTCAATAGACGATACAGAATACACTAGGAGGCATATTTATTCATCAGGTAGTCTTGATTCGTCAGCTGATTATTTTTTTCTTCACTTATTTTAAATTTTAGCTGTCAAAGTCCTTAGATAAAAAACAATTTTCTCTCATTTATATGAAATGCCAAACTTAATATTAAAAAAATGTAAACAAAAATTTAATTTTTTTACTGCGGTTACCTGATGAATAGATATGCCTTGGTCTATACTTAGATTATATATCTTTACAGACTAAAGTAAAATACAATTTATCGATTTAAATATAAAATAATATTTCTTTACTTTCATTAAGGCCAATAAGGTGATAATAGTTATTAATGTTTTCACATTTACGACGAAGAGGATCACTATTAGCATTATTAGTTGGATCTATGGTATTTTAAGTTAAGAAGACGGAAGCTTTGAGTTGGAAAATTTTTTGTGAGCATAGTCAGAATTTAGTAAATTATTTAATAAAAAGCTTAAAAATTTCTGCTAGCATAGAATTTATGAAAATATTTTTATATATAACTTGTCCACAATATTTTCTGATATTTTATTCCTTTATTAATCCTCTAAATGGCCGAGGAAAACCATCTGGCAACACCAATAATTAGTTTGTTAGACAAACAACAATAACAAAAGGGAGTAGTAGTTGTTGTTTGTTAGGCCACCTTATTTAAAATTTACAATTTTGCTGATAATTTCTTTATTGAGTGTGAATGAATTTCAGTCTTTATTGTTGTTGTGTCTTCTTAATAAACTTATTTTATATACCTATTCTCATGCGATACTTATTATCGCATTTAATTATGCAAGTGGGGAAACCAATTCAATGCAAAATAAATAAAATTAATTCAATAAAAATCGACGAACCACCAAAATAAATTAAACATAAAACGAGAAAATATGATGGTTAATAAAAAAATAAATAAATGTTGAACAAAAAGCAAGTGCAGTGCTATTAAAGTAAAAACATAAAATCGCAAAAAGTCGTTGAACTAGAAAAAAATTTAAACACGTAACAAAACAACAACAAATACTCATTAAGCAATTTTATACAAAAGTAAACTTCATTGAGTATTTGATCATAAAAAACAAATCTGCTAAAATACAACAAATTTTATAGAACAAAAATGTGTAAAAATTGAACAAATTGCAAACGATTGTAACAAAGTGTCGGTTTTTTAATATTTTTGTGTTTTTATTTTTTTGCATTTGTGGACCCCAGACATTTAATGTAGGTATTTGTCAAAATTTGTTCCTCTATCTTGGTCTCTCTTTAATATTCAAAATATTTACAATCCCTCTACGTTTGTAATATTTACTCTTGCAAATGGTTTAGTAAGTAGAGTTGCCTTTTTCTGTTTATAATCCTAAATTTGGATTTATTTAAGGCCATTATCAATGTGAGTTGTTAAATAGATTTTTAAGGATAATATTTTGATACAGTTAACTTGGCAATTCTAAAAACATTTTGCACGACAGAAACATGCAGATTTCTGCTGTCGTAAAGATTACTTGTAATGAGTATTTTTTATTTTTTCTACTTTATATTAGAATAAAATAAGGAATAATAATATATAAGGAATTCTTTTATTTGGCTAGTAATTTTATGGCCTTAATGTTTAAAAATCATTTCGGGAATGTGACCACTGCGGCTGACTCAGCTACAGTACATTCTGAAGATCCAATTTTTAAACATTTTAAAGCATTTCAGAATATATATTTAAAGTTATCGAAAATTGTTGTTTCGTTTATAATAACTTCATGTAACCCCATGGCCTTAAGTCGTATGATATCAGTAGTTATTTCGAAAATAAATGCATTTGCCAAATATTTTCTTGTGCAAATGAACAGGCGTATGAGCAAAAAATACTGAATATAATATTGTAAATATTGCTTATTAGAAAATTTCGAAAACTGAAACACGTTTTTCGAAATAAATATAAACAATATTCCATCGTGTCTCTGGCTTAAGTATATTCATCATAGCTCCAAGCTCAGTTAGCCTAAAAATAGCCGCAAACTCTGAAATGAGCTGGTACAAAAAAAAAAAAAACAGTGTTGCCTTTTTATAATTTTGTGCCAAATAAACTCTGTATGAGGGAAAATTAAATCTGTACAAACCTAAATAAGGCATAATTATTTAGTATATTACATGGAATATCTTAAGAGAAATACCTGATAAATTGGTAGAAATAAGTTTTGACTTATTCAAAACTGCGTTGTTCTTGGGGTCATTATTGTGCATGAATATGTTATCTTATTTAAGATTGATTTTTTTGACACTTGTCATAAAATCGTTTTTTAAAATGTGTATATAGTCACGACTGTTTATAATACCATCAATAAATTTTAATTTTCTGATACCATACCGAACCATTACCATGCTTCACATTGATGCATAAATTTTTTCTCCAAACTCTTTTCGCTTATCGTTTCCAAAAAGCTTAAACTTACTTTTTATAGTATAACACACCCTTTCTCAATATTCAAAATCATCTTTGTACTCTTCAGCATTGTAAAAATGTTTTGTTTTTTATTGATGGAGCTGATATTTTGCTTTTGGATGGACGGCCTATTTTAATGCCTTGGAAGCATTATATTAAAAAATCTTTGTTTTTGTTCACTCCCTTTCTCATATATTGCATATATGTACCTGTATGTAGCTTTAAACTTTTAGAAAGATTCGGGAATAAATCGCTATTGAAAGCTAATGAAGACGACTCGCTTATTTCTAAAATTAAAAAAAAATTTTTCAGACGTGGGATAATTTATAAATACGTTTCTTACTATTTGTCGATATCGTATGCTTCAAGGATTATAATTTTTGATAAGTCGATTAGTAATTGACAAAGTAGTAGGGAAAAATAATTTAAAAAAATACATATTTTTTTGTATGCTCCTAAAAAACCCGAATAACACACTGTAGTCTCTCAAATTATTGCAAAGAAAACTGACAAATTGGTTTAAAACTGACAAAGCAAAAAAAATACAAATGTTTGGTGTTTTTCCCAAAAATTATAAACAATAATCGGCGCTAAGACTACCATGAGAATTGGAATCAAATAAAAGGCTTGGTTAGCAATGTATGATACACTTTAAAAGTATAGTATACATTGACTAAAAAATGGCATACCAGAATTTTATTTATGGGCTATATCTATCATGCAATTATAAACCCTTCAACCCCCTAAATATTGGATACAGAAAAAACGGCTTGATCGGTAGAAAAAAGTAAACTGTATAAAAATAAAAATCTGTTATGGAGACCTAAATCAAATGGAGGATATGTATATCAATAAAACATGGTCCGTTTTAAGCTCCAAAATATAAGTATAAAATGAAAGGGCATGACCAGTAGAATGCAGTAAATTATGAAAAAGTGTAAAATCCAAAACGGCGTAGAAAATAATAAAGTTTAATGGTGCAAAACATTAAATATGAAGCGATGTTGTCATTATATCTATGCAAATTATGGTGAAGAGTATTACCAATATATGACCAAATATAATTCTTACTTGGGTGTTTTTATCGTGAATTAAAGTAGACTTTGCGTTATAAAGAACAGTAGAACTTTTAAAATTGTTTATATTAAAATCATTCAAGGCGAATTCAATAAGGTGAACTTATTAGATCAGCTGATCATCAGCTGTTGACACTTCTAGGGACTACTTGTCAAATTTTTGTGTATTTTTGACATATCGTTTTGTTTTACACTAACAAAATACACGTTTGTATTTTTTCACTTTGTAGTTGTCTTAGCGACGAGTTCACCTTATTGAATTCGCCTTGAAATCATTATAATGATACAGTTAAAACAAATAAATAGGTATATTGTAGGGTTCTTAAAAATTATTACAATTTGCAAATTATTTTTAGGATTGTTTTGTAAGTGTTTAATGTAGTTTTTGAATTTTATAGGTATAGTATACATATGTTTTGTGGTGTGGAACGAATGCAGTTGTTATTTTTTGTATATTCCAAAAAAAAAAAAAGTTTTCGTTTGTACCTACATAACTACAAAATGTTAAAAAAAAATTTTTTAATTGTCGTAAACTAATTTAAAATGTAAAGTCGTTAATTTATATTAAAAATTCTTGTGTGGTATAGGAACATCGGAATAAAAAAATTTCATATAACACTGGCAGCACTGCTAGTACTAGGTAATATAAAAATTGTTGTTGTTTTACAGCCATAGCCTTAAAAATACAACCAGCTGTATATTCCAACTGCATGAGATGCCAATTTTCTAACAACAAAAGTAATTTTTACACAAATTATACTTATCTAGCTACAATAAATATTTTTCTACAATAAAACTCAAATCAAAATACGTTTTAAAATAAGTGTGTGTAGGTACCTAGTATATGTGCTTTTGATTTCAAAACATTTTTCCTATAAAAGACTGCATTAGTGTGCCTAAAAAATTTATACAATAAAACAACGTTTTGCACTAGAGTGAAATTTGTATTCTAAAAATAAATAAAACTTCCGATTACTTTATGTTAAAAAAGAAACAACAACAATAAAAATTTCCAAATCAAAACAACTATCTTATCTGTACGTTATAAAAAATCAGGAGAAAAAACAAACAAATTTAAATTAATTTGTTTATAGGTATTCATGTTTATTCTTGACTTAGAATAAAAAAAAAATAGCAACAAACAACCAAAACAATACCATAGATAAAAAAACAATAAAAACACAAAAACAACGAAGCAAAAACAAATTGCAGAATTCAGAACAAAAACAACGCCCGTTATTTTGTTTTATACAAAAGAGATCTGACAAAAAACATTACAGAATCAGAAAATAAACAAAATCTTCTCTTAACTCTTCCGCAAGTTTGAACTCTCTTCGTAACAAAAAAAAAAAAAAAAATAAACAATTGCCGGTTAACTTTTGACATTTGCTTTTACAAGCGTTCGCGTATACTCGTATTCGTGTGTAAATAAAACAAAAGTGTTTTTTTTTTAATTATCGTTTCGCCCCCGCGCGTGTTTACAATTGTGTGTGTTCATTATTTACAAAGTGTTTAAAATACTCATTTATCTCAACACTTGTTTTGTTAAGCGTTTAATTGGTTTAAGTTTTCTAAACGTTTACTGCTGGTAAGTATCATTATTATATGTGTTTGTTTCTTAGTCTTCAATACTTAAGGTTTTTTTTTAATTTTTAAAAGGGTTTTATAATTTAAATAAATCTCAGGAAGTTGTTTTAATAATTGTTAATAAGCTAGATAAGTTTAAATCATTAGTTGCCGTCACACTTGAATGAGATTTCGTTCCCATTGTAAGGCCTAAAAAAGCATCTAGGTAGTTAGGAAAGAGGGGTGCCGGAAGCTTAGAAACACCTCCAGCACCCACTCTCGAAGACCTATGTGGTCCATTATGTTTCCCGTTTAGTTTAGGATCCAAACCACTCCTTTCCGCGAAGTGTAGATGGCCTTATAATACTATACATACGTAGTTAGATAAACTCGTTAAAATGTTCAAAAGTTCAAAAGATTCCCGTCTAGATACGAAAATATAATATCCATTTTATTTAACGGACTGCTTTCCATAAAGTATAGTTTTTGACCTCCTTATTCTAAACGTATTTAGATAAACTCGTTAAACTGTTCAGAAATCCTTCGTCCACATATGAATATCTAATAAACATTTCATATTTTATTTAAAGGACTTCTTACGTCTAAAGAGGTTCCAAATCTCCTTAGTACATGGGTCGCACATATAAATTCAAGATAAATTAAACGATTTTCATAAGTTGGTAACTTAAAATAAACAGAAAATTAATTTTACGTAATAAATTTATAGAAATGTGTCTGTGGTGCAACACTTCTGTTTCTTTCGGGAGCGTGTTATCTTTGTAAAAACCTAATCTTGGTTGTATGGGAACTCAGCTCAGTGCCGACTTTAGATTATTGTGATACAACTGAAATCAATAATCCATTAGACCTTATCCGAAATCGATTATTGGTATGGTATCTTTAGAGATCACGTGACAGCTGTGGCTATATACCCAAATTAAAAAGAAGAAACGAGGGGTTTTATGATTGATGCTCGATGACGGACAATGGGCAACCATTAATGTTTCTTGGTGATGTTGACGTTTAATAGAGCTATTTAGGTAATTTTCCGAATTCTTTCAAAGTATTAGGCTTGTTGTTTACTATGAAGCTCTCAGTAAATAAGATTCGTTTCTATCGCAGTTTTATCTTATGACCTTACAAGGGATTAGATAGTGTAAGCTTTTTGGTGTCTACATACTTTTTTTTATTATTATGCCTTTATCGCCTCCTCTGACAGTAAGAGTACCTCGTTCACTAGTCTTACGAGTTTGTCAAGTGCATTCAACTTTTTCTCCGATAGCAACCCCCCAAGTTTTAAATATTCTCGACTGTAAAGCCTTAGTCCATATATACTTCTACTGCTTTTTACTAGTCATCGAACATCGGGCACGTAAATACTACCGTCAGTGTGGTCACATTGGTGAGATACTGCTCCGTTGCTAACGTCAAATCAAACCACATCTGTAATACTGAAGTGTTACTTATAATACAGTTCTGAATATTTCCTACATTTCACATTCAGTTTCTCTATTCAATATCGTTATCATTTAATTGGAAACTTAGCATGCGGCTTCATAATATATTTTCCAGGCAAATAAATACATCTCATATACTTTAGGTTAGATTGAAAAGGAGGGGCACTAAAAGCCCAAACCCATGACAGGTATACACTTATGCCCAATTGGCATGTTGTGCGCTCCATGTGGGAACCGGAATTCCCAAATTAAAACCATAATTTCTCATAAATATCGAACTAGTCCAAGAACTCAGTCCCCTCAATGTAATTCCTTTTGGATCTCCAGTTCGAGTTCCCCAGGTACTCCAAATTCGGCATAGTATCCACTGTAAAATTCTCGCGTCTAATATGCCCAAACGCAGGTCTGTATGTCGTCTCCTCAGACAATTTCACGTGAGCTAGATGAGTTGTCAACTCCGTATGACACTGATTAGTCTCCTAAGTGTTGGTCTACTTAGTCTCAGAAGCTCGTTTGATTTCCCCAGATTTGGGTCACCCCATAGTTTTTTGGTCACTTTACCGAAGTCAGTGCCTTGCCATTTTCTGGCATGTTCCTCCGTCGCCCAACATTTAAGTTCGTCATTGAATCGTTTAAGGGGTTTAGCGTTATCCACAATTATATTCACAGAAGAGCTCCCTTTTTGGATAATTTGTCGGCTTTCTCGTTTCCGATCAGCCCGTGATGGCTTGGTATCCATATTATCTCTAGATGTTCATCTCATATACTTAGTTGGGAACGAAATAGTTTCATACTTTAATGTATTTGTACAAATGTACATTTCAATTACCCCAGTTGGGCATTTGGATAAATATTACTCGTGTTTCAGTAGAGTAGAAAGATGGCAAATGGGTAAATTAAGTTATTGTCATTTTATTCGTTATAACTAGGATTTGCTTTTTCTGTTTATTTGTATTGAAATTTTTATGACCATTTTGCATTATGTATGTGTTCTCCGTACTCACTGCTACATTTATGATAAACCTTGCGAATTTTATGACTAATTCTGATCACTTAAACAAGAGAGAGTATGACATTGTATCAAACACAAGTGAAATACATTGCTTGATCAGCATAATTTTTAAAGAAGAGTTTTTTTTTGCCTCTGAATTGAATTCGATCCTGAATTGTATCCACTTGGGGAACTCCCGGGAATTGTAGTTATTTATTCTTCCCGTTTTCCCGGGGTTAATTTTTCGGGATCCCGGGAAATGAAAAAAGTGGCTACGATTCGAAAACTTATGTTTATATTGTGACATTTCTTTTTCATAAAAATATTTTCTTCAAGGTTTTTTTAACTTTGTTTAAAAATATTTTTACAAATAATTTGATATACTTTTTAAAACGAAACTGTTTTAGATGGAAAGTTTAATAGTTTTGAAGTTTGAAAAGAAGGCTGATGACACTGCTGTATGCTCGTTATGTGCAAATATAATTTGATGTTAAGACCGAAGAACCAGCGGATTAATGCGTCATTTGGGATAATTGCCAAAGCAATCTTCAAAATTTCCGTAAAGAAAGACTTAAAATTGTTTGAGGGAAGTGGTCAAGGAACTCAAAATATTATAATTGTATGTATTTGTTAAATGCACTTGTAACTATTCTTCCAACAACGGTAAAAATGAACTGTAACTGGGAAATTTGTTAATAAAATCAGAAAAAAACTTTCTAACCAGTCAATATACGCTTTAAGCTCTAAGACGTTAAAAATTGTTACATTATATTTTTTTAGTTATACCTTGATTTACATGTTTTTGAAATTGAATTGTATGATTTTATTTATTTGGTGAACATAGGGCGTTTACAACTTCCTTTTATTTTCTTCGATCCCTGGCAAGGCATATTTATTCATCAGGTACTCTTGATTCACCAGCTGATTATTTTTTTCAACACTTATTTTAAATTTCGTCTGTCAAAATGCATAAATAAAAAACAATTTCCTCTCTTTTCTTATTTATTTCAAATGTCAAACTTCATACATAAAAAATATAAACAAAAAATTATCTCCGAACTGCAATTACCTGATGAATAAATATGCCTTGGATACCTGGCAACATTTTTAATTTGATTCCATGACTTATAAATAATATTGCATTCTTGTTTGACAGCTCGTATCCACGTAGTGCATGGTCTTCCAGGTCTACGATGGCCATGAGGGTTCCATTGAAGTGCTGATCGGGTGACATTATTTTCAGGTTTTCTCAAAATATGACCAATCCATGTCCATTTACGTTTCTTTATTTCGTTTTCAATTGTAATGTTGCTTGTAACTTTTAAGAGGTCTACCGTTGATATGGTGTTTGGCCAGAAAATACAAGAATCCGGCGCAAGCATCGGTTTAATTGGACTGTGTTATTCCCCATGTAGTTGAGCCATACAACAGCACAGACTTTACACTGCAGTCAAAGAGCCGCAGTTTTGTTTTCCTACTGATAGTGTTGGTTTTCCATACCTTATGCAGTGATTGGAAGGCTTTATTAATTCGCGCTTGAATATCATCAGTAGTGCTGCGATCTTTTGTTATTATGCTTCCTAGATAGTTAAATGATTCTACATCTTCTATTACTATATTTTCTAGTTTAAGTGGCGTGATTGAAGCAGTGCCTATACGCATAAGCTTTGTCTTTTTTAAATTAATTTTCAAACCGAACTTTCTCGCATTTACTCAAAGTTGATTTAGTTAAACTTCTATATCATCGAAGCGGTGTGCCATTAGGCAAATGTCGTCGGCATAATCTACTTCATTTAGTTTTTCGTCCAAGTTCCACTGTATGCCACTTGGGGCTTCGATATTAGTTTGCTAAAGTACACTGTCAAGAAGCAGAATAAACAATGTAGGTGATAGAACACAGCCTTGTTTAACGCCAGTAGAGACAGAAAATGGTAGGCTGGTATTACCACTAAAACGGACTCTACTGGTGGACCAGTTATTTAATTCTCGTATGAGCATTACAATTTTATTGGGGATACCATTAGTGGGGTATCCCACAAGTGAAACCTTGAGACTGTGTCAAAGGCCCTTTTGAAGTCTACAAAAAAAAATAAATATGTGTGTTGTATTGTCTGGACTGTTCAATGTTGATACGAAGTAAATTAATATGGTCTGCACAAGATCTACCAGTTCGGAAACCTGCTTGTTCGTTGCGAAGTATAGATTCTTCTGATGGTTGAATGTGTTCTAGTAGAATCGTTGCCATCAGTTTGGCGATAGCGTTTAATAGGGTAATGTCCCTCCAGTTTTTGCTTAAAATCGCCCTTTTTTGAAATCGTAATTACGACACCTTATTTCCATGATGTCGGCATCTGGTTTGTGTCCCACACCTCTTTTATAATTGGATGTAGTTTTATTGCTTTTTAATAAAAAGCTTTTAGTTAATTAAAAATAAATTTACTTCTTATTTATTTTGTTGCGGGATCCCGGGAAACAAAAAAAAAAAAAATAAATCTCGCATTCCCGGGAAAAAAACCTTCTTTGTATGGTACTGTTTATATTTATTTATTGTTTTTATGAGGCTAGAATATTGAAATTAGTAATTATTGATACAGAGTTACACTGAAAATGTTATGGAATAACAAAAAGGTACTTTCTTGCATTTTTATGGTACTTTTTTGCATTTTATACGTTTATGAATCTAGGTTTGTAAAATAAGTGACTAGTGATACTTTTTCTTATTTTTATGGCAATTTTTTGTGTACTGTTTATGCTTTGGAATATAAAGGGTGGTTAAATTTTAAGGGCCGATGTTGATTTTGAGTTAAACGCAAATTAGTTTGGAAATTATTGTCATTTCTTTTTGTTGTGATAATATTGGTATGGTTCAATTATGTATGAAACAAAATAAAATCCGATGGTTCAAATTTTCAATGACAATATTGATGTTAAATTTTTTGGCATGATGATGAGTCGTGGTTGATTGCTCTTTTGCAATACCACACTATAGCGAAAAAGAGCAATGTTTTCCGTTCAACTAACTAAGAAGGCATTCACAGATGTTTTCGCATTTCATTCAGACCTGTTTTGCTGAAATTTAATTTTTTTTTCAATTCTCCCGATTGTGGACGAATCTGAACGATTATGTTGACCATAAGAATTACAAAGTGCATTTTGATTTGAACGGTCATTTTCATAATAAGCCTGAATAACTTTAACGCGTTGCTCGATTGTATATCTTTCCATGGTTCAAATTGAGTTAGTCATAAATTGAGAAATGTCATATGAATAGCAGAAAAAACACTTGACATTTAGGTGTGGTTCATATTCAATATGACCCTTAAAATTTAACCACCCTTTACATAGAAATTTGAATTTAGATATTGTTAATCCTAGTTAAGTTTGCAAGTACGAAGTGTTACTTTTCTTATTACTGTTGTCACTTTTTCTTTTACTGAATAAGTGAATCAAAAATTTAGAAATTCAGAAGCATTGATTATGGCTGAGACAGAAAATATTATATTACTTCTCACTTTTCTTAATAAAATTAATCAGTGAAAAAAGGTCTCATTTTACAAAATTTAACGAAAAGTGACTTAGTAGTTAGAGAAAGAACTGGAGTATTCAACGAGTAGTAGGAACTGTGCTAGCGATGTAGCGGATACTTTGTTAGTAAATATAAATATGAGTCGCATTAAGTATTTACAAACATACCACAAATGGGATGACGACTTATAAAATTAGTATTTTGATTTTAAATATTACCGATTCTTTTTGTTTCAATTTAATATTGTTAATTTCTGTTCCAGATTCGTTCATCAATGATGCACCAGCCACGCTACAGCCCAGCTCAAACTTTACCTCAAGTACCTCTACACGGAGGTATGAGGCCATCAATGCAACCACTAACACGTCCTCCAACATTTGCCAATGTAAGTACTTAGTACAACATAAGTATATCTTTAATTAACCAAAAAATGTTTCCAAAATTTGTTTCACTGAATTAAAATATTGTTGGGAATCACTTATTTATAAACTTTCTTGAATTTAAAATTTTTCTTTTAAATCCTCCCCAACAAGAACCTGTCATAAACGAAAGAAAAAGAAATTATTAAAATTGCAAAAAGTTGACGCACCATGAGTTGGTACAAATAACTTCATATCTACAAGCTAGCGCTTAAGTGAGTGTGTGTCTGCGCCATCAGTTGATTTTTTAGTCTGTCGGTGGAAGTTTTAATTATGCTCTTAAATTATTATTAATTGTAGATATTGTTCCATTTATGAGTGCGTGCTTTTAAGTATGTCTAAGACTGTGTGCGATAACATAGAGTGGGTGATGTGTGAATAAATTACTACGAAGTAACTTGTATCTGGTAATAATAATATAAATAATTTTGCATTTATTTTTTCTCCATGCAACAGTGAGTGGGAAGGCCCTTTTCTTAACTGCCTTCTGCACAAGCACACGCGTTGAATTAGAAGCACAAGATAAAGGGAAATCTTAATAACAGTTAAGTATTCATAAGTAAAGGAAGTAGGCACTTTTATTTATAAAATTTTAAAATTAATGTCTGCTTGTTATTACATTGAGAATACTGTTGTAAAATAAAAATATATTGAAGGAAAACAACAAGGAGTCAGTATTAGTGGCATGTACGTAAGGAAACTGTTATCGATAAAGGTCATTTTCAAACATTTTTTACAACCGATTGCGTAGTAAATTGTTGTGGAAAAAAATCATGCAATAAAGAGTAGTGAAGAGTAGGAAGAAGGCAATTAGAAAATACAATTTTAAGCTGTGTAATTTCTAAAATAAAAAAAATAAAATTTTTTTAGATGTCTGACAATCAATAAATATTAAAAACACTTACACATATTCACTTATTTCCTGAGTCTAGTTTAGCAATAGAATAACAAATAATTATCTACTTAAATAATTGGACGCAGTAATGTCGTAGTAAAGCAACACAGATTCTCTAACAGAAATCGAAAACTGAACCCCCAGACAGGCAGTTTGAAAAACTATTGACAAGTCCTCAGAGGATTTTGAAGAATTTATATGAAACCCTTTTATAAACACATCACGTATTTGTGTTTTAATTTAATGGCCAGAGTGTCGTCAATTTCATTTTATTAGACCAGTCATAATAATAAACATTTATTTTAATGTTGTGCGAAATCATTAACTTTTGTATGTGAATATTAGGGAGGACAAAAATAAAATTCATCGTCATTTATTTAACAAAATTACAGTTCTACCGATTAAACTAGGGGTTAATGCTGTGTATTCGATAGTGATGTAGTTTTTTGTTATTGAATAAACCCACTTAATAAAAATCAACACGAAGATGAAATCAGTAGGGAGGCCTTAAAAGAAATAAAATGGCGTTAGATTTCAATAATTACAAAGAAAAAAAAATAAAATATGTATCAATTGTCTGGCAGCCAACTCTACTATCTGAGGCTCAGTAAAAATCAGATTATATAAATTGTATTGGAATGACAATTTTTGAAGGCTGAAAAACGGTTGGCTCTCTTGTTTCGGTTTTCCTGTTACTTTTCTTATTTAACCCTGGTGGTCCTTGGTATATTTTTTTATTGTACTGTTATTTTTTTTTGTATATAAATACATGAGCTTTAACATAACCCCACAAAAAATAGTCCAAAGGCGTTAAATCGCACGATCTAGACGGCCAATTGACCGGTCCCGAACGTGAAATAAAATGTTCTGCGAACTCGCCTCTCAATAAGTCCATTGTTAGGCGTGCTGTGTGGCATGTGACACCGTCTTGTTGAAACCAAATGTCATGCAAGTCAAGATTTGCATTTTGGGCAAAGAAAAGTTGGATATCATCTCACGGTAGAGCTCACCATTCACAGTTACGTTACGATTCACATCATTTTTGAAGAAGTACGGTCCAATGATGCCACCAGCCCATAAACCGCCCCAAACTGTGACTTTTTCTGGATGCATTGGTAGCTCTTGCAATGCTTCTGGCTGATCTTCACTCCAAAATCGACAATTCTGCCTATTAACCTACCCATTGAGCCAAAAATGAGCTTCGTCGCTGAACACATTTTGATAATAAAATTCAATAATTTGCAAGCTTTGTTCGTTTGTAAGACGATTCATGGTTAAATTATAGACCAAACTGAAGATGTTTGACAGTGAAACAAAACACGAAACGTGTGTCAGCTGTTAAAAGTAAATAGCTTTAATAGGCTTTTTAGCTTGTAATTTCCTTAAAATAAATGCATCAAATAAGGAATTGTAATTTGTGGATTAGTCGTTTTGAGTAACAAAGCACGCAACGATGAACTTCTAAAATTAAAAACATTTTGTAGTCAATTTAAGTTACCTCAGTAGGAGATGACCCTGCTCTCAAGAAATTTATTAAAAAAGTTAATTGTAGTAAATATTAGCTAAGAGACAATTACACTTATATCCATAACGTTACAAAAGGGAAAAAGAACTTTGGCTATAAGTGGTAGTTGACCTTTAAGATGAGGTGGTCTTTTAAAGCAGGAGGAACCAATAGTTGTTGCCTTTACATTTTGCATAACTTTGCTTTTTAATATAAAAATTTATATAGATATTCCTAATAGCTGCAATGGATCGCCAAAATTGTGTTTATCAAAACGCCTCGATTGCTGGGTATAGCAACGTTATAGTTGAGGGCATAAATGAAAGTGAACGGAAAAAATAATGTTAAGTTTTCATCAAAAGACAGAACCGTGCTGGTGCTCAGTAAATCTTTTATGCATGACCGCAGATCGTCGTATTCCATTTATTGCACATCAATCAGCCCTTTTTTTTGAGAATTTTCGATTTCTAAAGGTGTGATATTTGTAGTTTAATTACAATGTCTATATAGCTAAACTGACGAATGCAGGGGCAGTTTTACTGAAATTGCTTATTTGACTCAGAAAGAAAGCTAATTTAAATGGGTGACTGAGAAGCCAGTTGTTATAGGCAGGGTTGCCGTTGAAAATTTTGAAAAAGTGGCATTAAAAGGGTATTTAAAAAAAAGTGTAATAAAAAAAGGTATTTTAAACTAAAAGAGGGCCAAGTTTTGTGTAAACAAAAAAAAAATATTTAAAAATATAACTAATAACGTTTTAAACTTTTTTAAGAATTTGGCTAAAAGTTTACTGATGATCTGGCATAAGCACCAGTGAAATGCATATAAACCAGCTTAAACCCAACAACCAAATAAATAATAAAAAAATAAAAAACTTTATTTCAAGATAAGAAAAAATACAGAATTTCAACAATTTATTAAATTTAAAGTAATTATAAATATAATATACATATTTGGATAATAAAGCAATGTTTTAGCTAAAAAATAATTCACAGGTACATTTCAATATCAATCATATTATCAAGAAAAAAAAACAAAGTTACTTTTATAAAAGTATGTCACTTTTTACAAATACTAATTGTATATTTTGTAATTAAGTCTTCACTTGGTGTCCATTCTTCCAGCTCCGTGTTGAGCAAGTTGAGTGATGAAAACATGGACTAGCAAGTTTTTATTTTAAGTCTTTTTGAAAGTTTATTTTTATTCAATGATAGTTTTGAAAAAATTCGTTCAGCTGAAGCACTACTATGAGGCAAAGTAAATATATATGTAACAAATTCAAATAAATTTGAATAAATATTTTCATCAAATTTACTTTTCAAATTTCCTATATCAAACCAAAACTTTTCTGCGTTAGTTATTTTAGATATGTCCTGATACGTTTTGCTGTTTATATTACTTTCTAGTAATTTAAATTGATTCACAAAAGTTTCTGGCTCGACAATTATGTCGTTGAACTCAGAAACAATTTCAGAATAATGTATATCTTTTTTCGACTTTATATTAACCGGGTCAAAATATCTTAATATATTAACGGTCAAACTCATAAAAATTAAAACAGCTTAATAAGAGGTTTATAAATCAAATTTCCATAGAAAATCTGTTTTTTTTAACCTTTTATAAATCTTCAATAATCTTTATGAATAAGGCAGTAAGTCTTTTATTTATTATACCCATTCTAGATATAATATCGTGGCATAACTTTTTCTAAAAATTTTAAATGATAGTTTTTATTTTCATAACATCACTTCTTGGAAACATATTAACACATATTTCGGCATCTGCTTCATACCTATATATATATATATCAAATGTGTCTTTAGCATAAAAAATATTCTCAAAATCAATATCTTCTATTTCTTTTTCGACTAGTATTCTTTTTTCAAAAAGTTTGTAAAAATTATTAATAAAATTTGCTTAGTTGAGGGACTTAGATATATTATTTGTGAGCTTTCACTCTGAAAGTTAAGATTCAGTTTATTCATGAAAGTATATATGCTAAAAACTTTAAATAAATTTCATTTGTTACCGACAATTCTTCCTGTATTATTTGTATTTTTTTCTTTATTTGATGCAGTTTTTCTTCAAGTTGTGCCAAAAGAAGAATAATTAGAACTTTTACTCATTATAAAAAGGGTCAAAAAGGGGCACAAATTTGTTTAAAATGATACAAAGGGATAAATTAAAAAAAGGGTCATTAAAAGTATCATTAGAATGAAAAAGGACTAAACGTGATACTTAATTGTCACAACGGCAACGTTGGTTAGAGGCGTTACAATGTCAGGGCAAAGTTATTTGACCCATGTTGGTATTAGGTATAGCAAACTAAATTTATTTTTTTTTTTTTAATTAACTTGCTCTCCTTATGGGTTAATTTAAACATTTTATATTTCATTTATTTATCGTCACTTCCACAAATATATTTCTGGAAAATATACTGTTAATTTCTATTTAATAATATTCCGTCCATAGATCTTCAAGTTTGGTAAAAACTTGTAATAAATCAGGGTTATCTTTTGGGGTATTTTTATGTTAAAATTAAAAATAATATAAATAGGTATACACAATTATACCTGTATAACAATGTACACATAAACAAGTAATTTCAATTTTTATTGTGATAGAAATTTTATAAAAACACACTTGCGGAGGCACTTACAAAAAATCCCAAAAAGCACTAAAACAGTGATAAAATCTCCAAGTTGACAACGCTGCGTATGACATTTCAAATAGATGATAGAAGAGAGAGAATTGTATTTTATGATTGGATTGAAGCAAGGCATATTTATTCATCAGGTAATTGAAGTTTGGAGGGAATTTTTTTGTTTATATTTTTTATGTATGAAGTTTAACATTTGAAATAAATTAGAAAAAAACGAAAATTGTTTTTTATTTATGCATTTTGACAGATTAAATAAAAAAAGTGAATAAAAATAAATAAAATAGGTGAATAAAAAAATAATCAGCTGACGAAATAAGACTACCTGATGAATAAATATGCCTTGTTCTCAATCTTATTTGTTTAGACCTATGACAATATGATATTGCCATTACAATATGATTAAACAACTTAAATTTTTTCCATACTCAGGCGACCCAGGTCTATTTTGCTTCTTGCCAGTCTTGTCTACTTTTATCTTTGTAATAAAATATTATTGTATCAATTTCAATTTAATGCACAAACTTTAATCTTCAATGTGTTCTATGTTTGAATATTATTAATAGAGTAATATTAGGCTGGCACTTATCAACCTATCAGACACTGATCCCTATGGTTTTTAATACTTAAATAAATAAAACTACAAGTAAATAGTTATAAATGTTTTTTTTTCCAATTAAAGAAGTCTATTAAAAATATTAGAACTTGTGATTAATTTAATATTTTAAGCAGACAATTTATTCTTGAGTATGACCGCAGAAAGCGTTTAATTTTGCATGTCCCGCCCTAGTTCATAGCCACCCTGCCGTCAATTCTGTAGTCATGTGTTACGCAATTTAATTAGTGAAATTAAAACATTTTAATCTGCGATAGCAGAGATATAAAAGATGTCACGCAATTCAATTGTTTGAGTAAATTATCAACACAACACATCAAATTTTTTAGGACAGATTTTCCTTTTTCGCACTCTCGTGTCATTAATTGTTAGGGAAGAGTCATAGCATGTGTTGCGTTAAGAAAACTATTAGAGATTTTAACGCAATCAAATTATTGTGCATGGAGACATAAAATTGTTGAAATAAATAAGCACCTTAGTTACACCTAATTCGTAAGAGTGTTTTTATACCCTTCACACAGTGAAAAACGGTATATGTATATAGGTTTGTCATTCCGTGTGAAATTTCTACAATTTTCATTTCCGACCCCATAAAGTGTATATTTTCTGAAAGCTTATGAATAGGGGAGTCGATTAAGCTCTGTCAGTCTGTCTGTATGTCCGTATGTCCGTCTGACCGTCTGTCCGTGTGTATGTTGAAATTAACATTTTGAAGCGCCCCGACATCGCTTGGACCCGGATGAGGTATTAGGTAGGTAGGTAAGGCTGGTGCAAAGTTACCCTCACACCTTCACTCGGAGACTATTACGGTCCATTGTGACGCCTTAATAGAGAGAAGAATAGAATAAGAATAAAAATATTTAGGATAGAAGAGAAAGAGAAGCAGACAATTCCAGAGTCTCCGGCGGGAATCGAACCCGAAACCCCAAAAAAACTGTCTTGTCCTTTTACTGACTAGTCCACAGGGGCACTCTGGGTGAGGTATTAAAATATCAGAAATATTCGGGAGTAGAACGGCATTGAAAATCAGAAACATCGGTACATAAGGAACTGAGATATGAGCAAAAACCCACGACCACCTCGATTTTTTTTCACAAAAACAACATTACAACAACAACATACATACATACAAACGTGTATACTGGTTAGAGAAAACGTGGCATCGAATGCCAGCTGAGCCAAAAAAAAATTTTTTTTAATTCTTTTTTAAATTTTTTTTTTATTTTTTATTTAATATATTATTTATATTTTTATTATTTTGTTTTAATTTTTTTTTTATTTTTTTTGTTTTATATTTCTCAATTATTTTTTTTTAATTTTTTTAAAATTTTTTATTTTTTTTTTATTTTTGGTTTTTTAACATACATACGTAAAGTTATAATTTTACAATGGGATGTTTTTATATATGTATGTTATTTATATGTATGTACGTATTTCATATGGGATGAATGCTGATACAAACTACTGTTATTACATGACAACACGTTGTGAAGGGTATATAAGATTCGGCACGGCCGAATATAGCGCTCTGACTTGTTTTTAATTATTTTTTTTATTTTTTATTTAATATATTATTAATATTTTTATTATTTTTTTTTAATAAATTTTTTTTTATTTTTTTTTTTAATTTTTTTTTTGTTTTATATATTTATTATTTATATTTTAATTATCTTTTTTGAAATTTTTTTTTTATATTTTTTTATATTTTTTTTGAAATTTTTTTTAATATTTTTTATTTTATATATTATTTATATTTTTATTATTATTATACCCTTCACCTGTGGTGCACAAGGGTATATATAGCCTTGTCATTCCGTATGTGATTTCTACAATTTTCATTTTCGACCCCATAAAGTATATATTTTCTGAAAGCTTATGAATAGAGGAGTCGATTAAGCCCTGAACGTCTGCCCGTCTGTCCGTGTGTTGGTTGAAATCAACTTTTAGAAGCAACTATATGTTCCTCGGATCTGTAAATGGTATCAATCTCTTGGAAATATCCAGGAATGAATCGCTATTGAAATTCAGCACAATCGCCCCATAACTTTCTAAAATATGAGAAAAAAACCACGACCACCTCGTTTTTTTACACAATTACAACAACAACATACATACATAAATAAATACATGTAAAAAACATAAAAAAAAAATTAAAAAAAAAATATATTAAAAATAAAAAAAAATAATAAAAAAAATTACAAAAAAAAAAATTTTAAAAAAAATTTAAAAAAATTATACAATATAAATAATATATTATATAAAATAAAATAAATTTTTTTTGGCTCAGCTGGGATTCGATGCCACATTTATTCTAACCAGTATATACATACATATGTACGTATTTTATATTTACGAATGGTGATACAAACAATTGTTATTGCATGACTACACATTGTGAAGGGTATATAAGATTCGGCACGGCCGAATATAGCACTGTTACTTGTTTTTTTTTTAAATTATTAATAGAAGAGCAATACATAAACTAATAAACTAAGTTCGTAATTTCTGTCTGGATAGATACCCCTCTAAGCTTAATGGTTGTATATCTCGTTATCTATCGTTCAAAAATCCGGTTTTCTTAGGTCAACGTGTTTAGACATGAGATCAATCAATGACTAGAATAGGGAATAGTGCGTATAGTGCGAATAGCGTCTTTTATAAGCAGTGCCGCATATTATAAAATGTTTTCAAAGAGTTTATGGGTCTATAGGAAATGCTTTACTACACCAAAGCTACAAAAATGATTATCAGTTTTACAAACCTATCAACCATATAAAATCTTGCCAATGGCCTTCCTACATAGATGGAAGCAGTAAAAGAAAAATGTCTCCACAGTAGAGTGAAATGACACAAATATAATTACTCTACCATTAGATTTATCGCTTAGGCTAATTTATAAGGCGGTCATTTATTTTTATATGACTGTTATTATAGTCTCTGTATAATGTATTAACAATTGTCAAACCTTGTTGGAGCAGTGTTATACCTTTTAGCATCATCCAGTGTTTTTTTTTAATCCACTAGAATTATTGTTTATTATACTAAACAAAATAATTATGACTTTTCTGCAAACAAATTTATTTTTTGCAATAACTTTTCAGTTGTTAAAAAATTATTCTTCCTCTGGTTGTGTGTTTTAATCTCTCTGTATGTATGTGTGTGGTGTGTTTATTAGTGCGTAGTTCGACAAAATTATAACATAAAAAATTTATTACCTCAAGCGGTGAAAGAAGAATTCTCAGCCACCTCTAGAGTACAGCGCATTACTGTATAATACTCGTATGACTCTTAAATGTATAGTGCTAAGCGAGTGTAGGTACTTCTAGGACTGCTATTGTAGACATCACTTAAGTTCACCTGGCTTATTGTTCCAACTTATGAATAGATTATTTTAAGCATGAGCTGTTAAAACTTTGTTTTTCTTGTGCTTTAGAGGTTTTATCGTTTGTGTGGGTTTCTAACAATTCTCTTTCTTATTTTTATTTTAATACAATTCTTTTTGTTTTGAATGAATAAAGTACATGTATTTAAATAATTTTTTATTTTTCGCTGGTTTTATCCTTGCGAAAATATGTGTGTGTGTGAGTGTTTTAGTATAAAAGTTTAAATAACAAAACACAACAAAAACAACATTAACACTTTCGTTAAGGATAAATTTTAATGTGTTGAATTGTTAATGGTTTCCTTTTTTTATTTTTAACAAATACAAAAACTACAACAAATACAATCACACATGCATCCATATACTTGTATGTTTGTGTTTAGTTTATTTGATGTTTTTTCTCCCCTGTAACTAACTAAATAACTTTATTATGAATTATATATTTTCAAGAGCTTAATGTCGAGAAAGAAAACTGATTTTTAAATTTAAAATATATCTGATGTCAATGGTAGTGTTTGTTGTTTAAAAAAAATTCAAAATGCGGAAAAACTTTGGAGGAAATTTTTTATTTATTTCATTTTTTTATTAAAGCCTTCGAAATAATTTACTATATCTTATCAAAAATTTTTGTATTATAGAATTTTTCTCTATCGAATTTTTTTTCATAAATTTCTTATTTGTTTAAAATATTAGTTCTTTGTTTCTATATCCTAAACACGATAGTTTATGCTATAGATAAGCTTGTCATTCCATATTCGTTTGAAGTCCTTAAAGGGTATATATTTATAATCCTGTTGGATAAAGGATTTATTTAGCTAAGTTCGTCTATCCGTTTGTCCGTCAGTCCATTTGTTGAAATCAAGTTTTTGAAGACCGCACGTTTACTTTAGACTCCTATATGTTATAAATTTATTAGATATGTGGATATATCACTTGCTCCACACTATTGAATCTGTCGAATCTTTCAGCACACAGAAAACATTTTGATCTGTTTATTGAATGCCACTATAAGATACATAAAAGGTTTTCCAATAAGAGGGATTATGATTTCTTTAAAAAAAACAAACTGCTTGCTAGGGAAATTCAAAAGTTTTTTATTTAATGTGAAGTAAAGGATCGGGCAAATAACTTTTTTTTGAAAACGCTATAAAAAAAAAACTACTGAATATTTTCTCAAATTTCTTTCTTTATTTGAAAGTACAATTCTTCCGGTTAATAATGGAAAATAATTTCATTCAAATAGCTGCCTCGGCTGGCCATGCAGTAGCCTACACGATCGGTCCAATTTTTAAGCACATTATCGATTGTGTGCAGCTGTATTTCACCAATGGCTTCACGAATATTATCCTTTAAAGCGTTAACTGGCTCTGGCTTGTTGGCGTAACACTTATCTTTGACGGCACCCCACAAATAATAGTCCAACGGTATCAAATCGCAGCTCCGAGGTGGCCAAACGACATCAGCTCTGCGACTGATAATGCGATCTTCAAAAACAGGGCACAAAACATCGAGTGTATCTTCGGCTATGTGGCACGCAGCGCCGTCCTGTGGAAACCAAATGTTGCCAATATCTTCCTCTTCAACTTTTATTAACAAAAACTCGTTCAACATCGCCCAATAATGATCGCCATTGTCTAGGGCCACTCCTTGCTCATTTTCGAAGAAAATTGACCCAATTATGCCTCTGGACCCAAATCCGCACCAAACAGGGACTCGTTTTGGGTGTATTGGCTTTCAATGTATGCGTGCGGGTTTTCTGTGCCCCAAATGCGACAATTTTGCTTGTTTAAATACCCGCCAAGATCAAAATGAGCTTCATCTGAAAAGATGATATTTCAAATATTGCGAATGTAATCTTCTACCCAGACGTTATATTTATCACATGTGGTTTGAAAAAGCTCTTCCGTTAATTTGTTTGTCTTTTGTTGTGTTTTTATCGAGATATTCTGTATTGCTTTTTTAGTTGATTACACTGTGCTAGTCACAAATTTTAACAAGCTGGACATCTCGCTGGTAAAACTAATTCGAGTACGCTGAATTCAATGGCATTAGCCGTTTGTCAGAGTTAGCGCTCGTATTGGCGATATTCGCCATTTAAAATTTTAACGCTAAAGTACTTTAAAAACGATATTTTTATACTTTTTGGACCATTTTTTCATTTAAAACTTAGAAATTTTGATTAAATATGCACAAAAAAATTTTAGCGAATTTTTTTTCGCGATTTTTTCAGGCCAATTTTTTTTCGTTATTTTTTTTTTTCGCATGTTTCGGATGTTTTCCGAAGTTATCACTTGTGTTAGAAATATTCGCTAACTTTGATCTTAATCAATCTACTCTGATTAAATTTAAATATGGAACATGACAAGAGTAGCATAGCAGTTAACCCTTTCAGTGTTTTTATCCATTTGATTTTTTGCGAAGTCTTCAACCACAATTCGACAATTCGCTTTTAAGACACAAGACAAATAAATAAACCAAATATGATACAACATAATCATAAACAATACTGCACTGAAGTATGCAAACACAAAAACACGATAAACAACTGTTAATTATTATACCGTTAAAACACAAAGAAACTATGTAGATCGCAATGTCGAATATACATAAATATAAAGTTAATAGAAAAAAATTACCCTTTATAAATATTCAAAGGCGTTGTCGTATTTTTTTGGTACCGTGTAATATTTACGACAATGTTAAATGAATGAGATCTTGTCGTATTTCTGTCATGTTCGTCACAAAAACGACACGACAACGCCACTGACAATAAGGCGGAATATCTACACCCAGAAAACAGACAATCAATAAATCATTGCTAATCAAATGCTGCATTGCCTGTAATTAAACTTTTCTTCTGTGGTTATAAAATTTCTATTGCATGAATCACAATGTCATATTTATTTATTCGAAACGAAATTCTGTAGATACAACAGTAGTTAAATTCTACTATCAAAACTAAACTACGCGATTGGCAACAATTGTGGTAGTCACAACCGCTACTATTTTCTCTGTGTAGCGCATATTGTTATTTTCAAAAAGCAGCGATAAAAAGTAAATATAGAGTGGAAAATAGAGCGAAATGTTTCTACATTTTTAAAGATAAAATCCCACTCGCAGAGCTTGAAGTTTACAGCACTACTTTTAGCTAAAACCAAATTTTTTAAAGCTTCTTTTATGTAAAAGTTTTACTCTACGTCAGTTTGTTCGTAGAAAAACAATTAATCTGCAAAAATGTTATCATGTTCTTTGATGTAATGAACCCGTGTGAAGGGAATTTTGTTGCTGTCTTTATGTGTCGACTCCTTCTTTCAGTTTAAAAATGTTTTTTTAACATCGTTGTGCGAATAAACATCTTAAAAACGCTGTTTTAACAAGAAGAAAGCATTAATAAGATTGGTTTATACGAGACAAATTTGTGTGCGTTCAAAAAATCATTCATTGTTCGAACAAATCGATGGCTAATGCAGAGCCTTGAAAATAGAAGAAAAACATCACCAATACTTTAAGCATAAACCAGTTAGTGTTAATATCTATATCGATTATTCACTTTAAATAAAATATTTTTTATTTAATCATATTTTGTATTATTAATGATAATTGTTGCCAACTTGATTTTACAAAAAAAAAAAAAAAAAAAAAAAAAAAATTATAGATCTGGCAACGATAATTCGGCATTAAAAATAAAAGTTCACAAATTCAAAGAGTTGTTTGAAATTCCTCTCAAAATACGAGTATAAATCCTTGTGAACATAGAATAATAATCTCTCAGTTTACAACAATATTTTATCTTCTAGATAAAATCGCCAACATATCCAAAGCCCACCTACCATAAAGTGGGTGTAAGAGATTACCCAAATGCCATCCTATAGAAATTTTACCCCACACAATTTTAACATTTGCATCATGCTCATTATTCTCATCATTATGCATATATGAGTGTGTGTGTGCCTACATAAAACAGCTGCTTAACGAAGTCGAACGAAGTTTTAAGTCTCTGCTATTTTGTCTGTTAAACGACCACTTCCGGTTTAACTTAAAAACTGCGCGTGCTTCGATCTAAAGCTCTTCTCTCTGTTGCTATAAATGGCTCTCATTAAACCTGCGCCCAACCAGGGTGACATTTATACGTTTTTTGTATTGTAGTATATATGTATATAAAATATTTAAATGCCGGCTTGTGTAGAAATCTAATAATAATCATATTTGACTCTGTTGCTGCTTATAACAATCAGCAAATTCTAGAGTAGCATTTTATACAACAGCTGCTCTGTATCTACATATGTGTGTTGTGGATGCTCTCGTATTTGTATCCCAAAGATAAAATAGTCATGTTATTCAGTACTTTTTTGTATTTGTTGGCTTGTCATATATATTGTCTGCCTTAGAAAAGCATTTATATCATACCACTAAGACTGATGGTTGTATTGAGTCTGCAAAAATCTCCAAAATATATAAAAGCAACAACAACGAAATTTGTTGTGTAAATGAAAGACTATGAAACAGACACCGAACAAAAAAGAAGAATTGATATCAAACAGAAACTCTATGTGTGTTTGAAAGTGTGTGTGCGTGCAGATAAAAAAAAAGTCATTTTGTAAAGCTGTTAAACGGCGGCAAACCAACCTTACTCAATATTAAATTCACATTACGAAAAGACCATTCATTCGACCAACGATTGTCAAGTTAAAATAAACACGCCAAAAAAATTACTCCCCTTTTTTCCAAACAAAAAATAAATAAAAATCAACGACTTTAAACAAAACTAATACAACGGCAGTATTTTTATATTATTTGTCTAAAGCAGTTAAATAATAAAAAAAAAAATAATAATAAAAATAAAACTTTTATTTAAATTTAGTAAAAAATTTTATTAAAATAAATTATTTAATTTAAACGGAAACTATTTAGTAACATTTTCTGTATCGTTATTATTTATAAAACGTGTGCGTTTGTGTGTGCGTGAAAAAGTATAAAAAAATAAAACTGGAACGTGCTTAATTTACCAAATGTTGCATTATATGTACATGTAGCAGGCATATTTGATTGTTGGTCCTCCAGTCAGTCCATTAAATAATTCCGTCATTGTTTTCAAATACTTGAACTATATATGAACAGTTAAATATAATATTTTTGTTGTTTATTAGAAGAAAAGAAAAAAAAACATTGTTGAAAGTTTAAAAAAAATTAAAATAAAATTACAAATAATTCACTAAAACGCGGAAAGTGTTTTGGGAAAAATCCTAAAAATTTAAATTTTTAAATGTGGAAACTAAAAGTGTTGCTTAATGTTTTAAAAAAATAGCTAAAATGCATATTAAACTTAACAAGTTAGAGGAAATGTCTAAAGCAATTCTAAAATTTAGCTCAATTTACTAATTAAATTTAAGAAAAAAAAACCTGCTTAAATAAAATCTTTAATAAAACCAAATTAATAAGAAAAACTTAGTGAAAAAACCATAAGAAAATAATTATTAAAATTTGAAAAAATAAAAAGTTCTTTAAAAAGAAATTAAAAAAAAAAACAATTAAAAAAAAAAAAGATTAAAGAACAAGGCCAGAACAAATTTAAAATATAGATTTCAAATATAAAAAAATTGTAATAAAAATACGCTGCAGAATTAAATGATATTTTCAAGAAAAAAAAATTTTTTTTTGAAAAGCATATAACTAAAAAGAGTCTTAAATAACCAAACTAACTGATGAAAAATAGCTAAATTCATAATAAAAAAAATTTTGAAAACAGCAATAGAATCTTAAATAAAGGACAAAAAATAGCAATAAAATTTGCAGGTTAAAAAATGTAAAATAAAATTATTAAAAAAAAATCCAAGAAATTTTTGACAGCAAGGACTAGCAAATTTTAAATAAAAAACGGTCTATAAAATAAAAAAATTTTTAAACCTAAATTAAACATTTTAAACTTTAATTAAATAAACCATAACTGCTAGTGAGCATAAAAGTCTCTCAAAATAATTTTATAAAAACCAAAATATAAATAAAAAACAAATAAAAATTAATTTAAATCTAAACAAGAGAAAAAAAATTTTTGCGATAAAAAAATTAAATAAATTATTAAAAATTTTACAAACTTAAGCAGAACTAATTAGTGAATATAGTGTCTCCACTGCATATGTTAGGAAAAGGATTTAGAAAAAATAAAATTAATTAAAACAAAATTTATAGTTTGCTAAACAAACTAATCAACTAGACAATTAAAACTAAAAAAAAAAACAAAAAAAAAAAAAAAAATTTAAATTTATAGAAAAGTTTGTTTAAATATCGAATAATTCAAATAAGATTTAAAAAAAAAAAAATTCATAGAAAATTTTTAATAATTTAAACAAAATATTAAAACAGAAATAACAAAACTTATTTAAAATAGACAACAGGTTAGCAAATTTACATGCCGGCTAGAGATACAGAAACTATTAACGAAAAAGTTCTTCAGAAATAGCGCTAAACAAACAGTTGTTTCGTTAAAACAAAAAAAAAAATTTATAAACAAACTAAAAAATCCAATTTAAGACAAGCAAAAAGAATAACAAAATTATTATAACTTAAATGTTAGTAAATAAACTCTAAACAAATGAAGCCCAAACAAACTAAACTCTCGTAAAAACCAAACAAATAAATATAATACAGACTTAAAAAATTGAATGCTAAACAACAGAAATATTCCTAAACTAAAAACTAAATCTTGAAAACAAATTTTTAAAGGAAATAAGTTAAGTTAATAACTAAATCAAATAGTTAAAAAAAGTCTTAAATAAACATACAACTAAGCTCAAACAAACATTTACATAAATAATCCTTAAAATAATTAAAAATAAATTCCAGCTCAAATTATTATTTAAAATTTGCCAGTTTATCCTGAAGAAAAGTTAAAAAAAGTACGAAATAAAATTAACATACAAATTAATATGTGATTGCTTATGTTTTTAAATTATTAAATTATACCCTCCACCACGATAGAAGGCAAGAAGCGTATTATGTATTCATGTGCACATTGCTTTTAGTAACACCCATCATTCTGTATACTGATTAAATTTAAATCACTTTAGGTGCCGAACAAGTAATGTCCGGCTGTGTGAAAGTCCATCAGTTCTTGTAAATATTTGAGCAAAAATATATTTGACAACCTTCTAGTATATTTCAATGAATTCGGGTGTGTATAACTTTTTGGGCCCAAATACAAACCCTTCTGATTTTGATAAATTTCTCTGTAATTCGTCTTTCAAAGCCAAATAAAGCGTGATTTTTTAAGAGCTAAAGGAATGTTAAAAAAAAAACATAAAATTCAGAAAAATGCATGAGATCTTTATTTGCATCGATAGTATGGTCCACATAATTTAATGTTTGAGTATTATTTCATGCAAATGTTGACCGTGACTGCGCTGCGAATGGTCCATCCGCTTAGTCGAATTTTGGCATACTCTTTCCAACATTCCGGCCGGTATCTCATGAATAAATGCTTTAATGTTGTCTTCCAATGCGTCAATCGAAGCGGGCATGTGTATATAGGCATGAGCTTTAACATAGCCCCACAAAAAATAGTCTAAAGGCGTTAAATCGCACGATCTAGGCGGCCAATTGACCGGTCCCGATTGTGAAATAAAATGTTCACCGAACTCGCCTCTCTATAAGTCCATTGTTAAGCGTGCTGTGTGGCATGTGGCACCGTCTTGTTGAAACCACATGTCATGCAAGTCAAGATTTGCATTTTGGGCAAATAAAAGTTGGATATCATCTCACGGTAGAGCTCACCATTCACAGTTACGTTACGATTCGCATCATCTTTGAAGAAGTACGGTCCAATGATGCCACCAGCCCATAAACCGCATCAAACTGTGACTTTTTCTGGATGCATTGGTAGCTCTTGCAATATTTCTGGCTGATCTTCACTCGAAAATCGACAATTCTGCCTAATAACCTACCCATTGAGCCAAAAATGAGCTTCTTCGCTGAACACATTTTGATCATAAAATTCAATAATTTGCAAGCGTTGTTCGTTTGTAAGACGATTCATGGTTAAATTATAGACCAAACTGAAGATGTTTGACAGTGAAACAAAACACGAAACGTGCGTCAGCTGTTTAAACCAGTGTTGCCAAAAAGATAATAGATAAAAAAATCACCCTATATATATTTTTTATTTCGGAGCGATATATTTTTATAGTCAGGATCCGGATTGTCATGCCAATGAATTCTTTCTCCCTTTAAAATTGCATCGTGATGTTTGTGAATATTTTGGCATATTTTTCTTAACATTTCTAAAAGGTTTTCCAATAAGAGTGATATGATTTCTTAAAAAAAAACACACTTGTTGTTCATTTCAAAAGTTTTTTTCTTAAAGTGAAGTACAATTGCTACAATTAAGATCTAAATAAAACGTCATTCAAATAGCCTCCAAGACTTCTTCTGCAGAAACGAATTCCATGAACCCAATTTTCGAGCACTTTTTCCATTAAATCAAGTTGTACTTAATGAATGGTACGAATAATACATAAGACACTTTGTTTATAATAGAATTCTGAATGGAGCAATTGTTGAGAGAGTGCCATGAAATGACTGGAAAAAAACCTGTTCGAACAAAAAGTTTTTTATTTTTTTTAGATCAGCGATTCGACTGAATCAAATTCCATTTCTGCATGGCCTACTTACAAATACTTCAGAAAGATTACGATTTAATTTCTTAAAGCAGTTGTTAGATATTGGCTTACGTAGCATTTATGTCTTATACGCAATTGTTATCAATTTATAACACTATTAGCAAAGAAAGACCAAAATGCTCCCAATGTCCTGAATCTTTTCAGATTTTTTTATCTCAAAAACAAAATAATATTGGGTGACACTGAAATACATATTTCCAAAATCAAATATAAAAAGCTTTCAGTTTTGCACGCAAATGTAATTTTGTGTTGCGTATACGAGGTTTTCGAATTGCTTTTTTTTAAATTTTTTTTTTCAAACAAAGTTGTCAAGATTGGATTGGGCAGTCCGGTTAAAAATTTCGATTCCCACCATTAATACCAAAAAAATCTATTTCGAAAAAATGGCGCTTAAGTTGTTTAAGAAGATTCACTACGATATGTTACAACTTATTAGTAGTAGTAGTTGTTTTCCCTATCGATATGAGGCTACGTGGTCCATTTTAGCTAAATGGACTCCTATGTTATGCAGTCATGGACCATATCATTTTCAAACAAGAGATTGTAGTTAAACGACAAGTGCTCGTGTTTTAACGATTACATATTTTGTTGTCAAAACGTGACAAAGAGTAGTTTTAAGACTACTCCGATGGCTTATATGGTCCAGCCCTAGGACATCGTAATGTTAAATCGACCATGTTTTCTCCATACATTTGGGTTGGTTACCTTTGGACTAGTCCTAGTCTATTATGGAGTACACTTTACATACATGTATGGACTACTCAAGTTATCGGCAGGGTTAATCTAGAGATAACACCGTAAATAATTTTTCACTCACGATCAAGCAGCTCACAATACAAATATTACGAATACACTCATACATACAAGTTTTTTGTTTCTTGTTTCATGTACGCTCACGTAAATATAATCAAAAAATCAAACGCGATCAAAAACTAATGGCCATGACATATTCACGGAACACAACACAGTAACAAAGTAATTTCCAAAACTTATTCAAATATAAATAATTCTTTAATAAATTTCAAATTGTTCTTAAGGAATTTCGAATAAAAAATACAAAACTGTTCAACGCTTGATTTGACATGAAAATTGGAGTTTGACCGCAGAGAATCTAAAAATATTCGTCTTTAAATTTTAATGTCCTAAATGTTTAACATTTATTTTAAAATTTATGAAAAATATTAGATGAGGCTATTGAAATAAGTGTTGAAAGTGACCTACTTAGAAAATTAGGAAAAAAATAAAAATAATAAAAACAAGTATGAGCGCTATATTCGGCCGTGCCAAATCTTATATACCCTTCACAACGTGTAGTCATGCAATAACAGTAGTTTGTATCACCATTCATCCCATATGAAATACGTACAGACATATAAAAAACATACATATATAAAAACATCTCATTGTAAAATTAAGAATTAACGTATGTATGTTAAAAAAAATTAAAAAAAAAAATAAAAAAAAATTACAAAAAAAAATTTTTTAAAAAATTTAAAAAAAAAATTAAAAAAAAAAATTTTTTTTTAAATATTTAAAATATATATAATAAATATAAAAAAAAAAAAAAAAATTAAAAAAAATAATAAAAATATAAATAATATATTAAATAAAAAATAAAAAAAAAAATTAAAAAAAAATATAAAAAAATAAAAAAAATTTTTTTTGGCTCAGCTGGGATTCGATGCCACGTTTTCTCTAACCAGTACACACGTTTGTATGTATGTATGTTGTTGTTGTATTTTTGAAAAAAAAAATCGAGGTGGTCGTGGGTTTTTGCTCGTATCTCAGTTGTTTATGTACCGATGATTCTGATTTTCAATACCGATCTACTCCCGAATATTTCTGATATTTTAATACCTCACCCCTCACACGGAATGACAAACCTATATATACCCTTTTTCACTGTGTGAAGGGTATAAAAACTCCTCCGTTAAGTGTTTTTTTCTGTGTGTAACATTATTTTCGCGGTATATTATGGTCTAACCTAAAATGTAGAGGATAAAGTCAACGTAGGTTAGGTAGAATAGGCAGCTGTTGTGCAGCTCACTTGGGTCCATTATAATGATCCTATTGTGATACCTGAATAGAAAACTAAGAATAGAATAGAAAAGAGAGAAGAGAAGCAGACTAGTCCAGAGTCTCTGGCGGGAAGGTCAACGTAACTTACAAAAAAAAAAATCTTTACGGAGACTTCTCAATAACGTACATAAGGTCCTGGCAGGCTACATTTAAATTTTTAGAAAAAAAGTTCTGAAGAGATTGGAACAAAAGTTCGAAAAACCTTATGCTGTAAAATTTGGTTTTCGTTAAGGCGATTAAGGCTCGTACATATCGTACATACATTCACCTGGTAACTTTGATTTTCAAAACACATTTCAGATACTACATGAATTGTGCTGCAGAAAACTATCAGTCAAGAATTTTGTATCCGACAAAAGTTTTCAAAAACAAATGTTAAGCAAATGGTGATTATCTACAACACGTTGTTTGTTAAGTGCGATAACGTCAAGTTGACATAGTTAAATTCATTAAACAAACATAGAAAATTTAAAAAGGCGAGTGAATTTCAAAAATCTTAATTTTAGAAAAAAGATCTTCAAATCAATTTTGATTCAAAAATATATTTAATTAAGGTGGAATCTCCATTCTGGCATCGCTGCTGATAAGTTCGATCCAGCATGCTTTGTGTGTTATCTAAGCCACAACAATGTACTGAATTTTAACCAGCATTATAATATGTATTACACACATACTTACACATACTTTCACAAACTAAATTATAAATTATTTTTCATTTGAAAAAATCTAACACAATTTGCAAATTTATAGCAGCAGCTAGCAATATTTAATGTTTTTCTATTTTAGCCTCGACAAATAAAATTGAATTTTATTTCGGTTTACATTTCATTTGAATGTATGTATTTCCTTTGTTATTTCTGCTGCAGGAACATAAATACTGCAAAATATAATTAGAACAAAAAATAGCAGGATGTATTATACTACATTATATTTGATAATAAATTTAAAATAAAACTAAATTCTGTCCAAACAAAAATAAATAGGTTTGAATGCTTTTTTTCTTAGTCAATTTTAAACTTTCGTATGTGTAAGTGCTTCCCTCGAAGAAGAAAAGTTTTAACACACAATACCAAATCATTTTGCACCCTGCTGACATGAAGCCAAGATTTTGGTTTTTATCATTTGTTACCAATAAATTCCGTTTTTTTTTGGTTCGGTAATAAAAAGAAAACTCAAATTACACACATAAATTGTACCGAAGGCAAACGTGTATAGACTTATAAATCAATAAAGTTTATTTTTCTATTTATTTTTCATGTTTTTGCTATTTTCTATTTCGTTGTGTATAAGCAGTTAAACAAATAGACAAATTGCTGGTGAACTAGAAACGAAATAGCAATAATATTCTAAAAAATAAAAACTTAAATCTACCCAAATCAAGAAAATAAAAAAAAATCTCTATAAGACCAGTAAACAGCAAATAAATTTTTATCTTTTACGAGTGAAAAAGTGCCAATAGAAAACCATTAAAATTGCGTCTATAAAAAGAAAACTATCGGCCTTATCAATAGAACCATTGGAACAGCTAACACAAACTACAACCAGTCACAGACTTAGCCATCACACGTTTAAGCTAGTACTAGCAACTAGACACCCACAACTCCAGCCAGCTGTAGTGGCACATACCACAACAACAGACCTTTCAACGGCGACAACACTGAAATCATCTAAAACATCTTCTTCGATAGACCACGACAAAATACCACAGGCAACAGTTGTTAGAACATTAACGGACACATTAGAAAAGCTGACACCTACAAATTGTGCAACCACCGTAACAGCCGTACCAACACCAACCCCTACAACTTTCAGTCCCTTAGACTTGAACGCCAAAGAAGGAGGAGGTGAGAGTAGAAACGTAAGAACTATTTCAAATATTGACACAACACAAGCAGAGACTTTAATCAAAACTGAGTATTTGGAATTGTCTACAGAAACCACTACAACAAGCAGTGAAACCAACACTACCACAACCGATACCACAAGCTATAGCAATAACGATAACGATAAAACTGTTGCAAACTTTGTTATTCCTGCTAATAATACGTTGAAACCTTTAGGCGACATTTCAATAGCAAACAGCATTAATAACAGTTTGCGATCAACTATATCTACTACTAGTACTAGCACAGCTGTTGCTGTTACTGTTGCCAACAACACTAACACAACGGCCTCGACATCATCACTGTTGCCCTTAGCAGCTGCTGCAGCCACCAACTCTACCAACACTTCTACCACTACGACTTCAACAGCAGCCGTAACCACGCAGCAGCAACAACAAGACCAACCTTTGTTTTACACTTGCACAGCAGCGTCATCATCCTTATTGGCCCAACCACCACCAACAAAAATTTTTAAAACGGATCATTTGTGTGTGAACGCCTACGGTTTGCCCCCGGTTGCTGCTGCCACCGCTGCTGCTGCTACTGTTGGGCATCCTTGCGTTTATTGTGTTTTTCCTGTTGTGGTAAGTGCTTTTATTACGTTTTGTTTTTCTTTTTTAGTCTTTATTACGAATTTCGGTGACAGATTCTTTTTTTATTTCTTAGGCCACCATATTTAGGTGTCCTTAGATTGTTTATTCAAATAAATATTTACAAAATTTGTTTTTATTTGACAATAATTTATTTATTTATTTACATAAATATTGCGTGGGAGCGTGACATTTTAAAATTTGGTGTTGTTATTTGTGCAAACATAAGCCCTATAGGGGCCTAGGCGTACTTGCATAAAAAAGCATAATTTTATACAAATATAAAGAGCATATTTGAACAATTATTTAACAAAAGTTGTGTAATTTAAGCAAACACTTGCTGAAAAAGACCCAAGCTGAAATTGAAACAAAAACAGTATTTGAAAATTTTTTTTGAAGAGACTTAATTTCATAGAAGTTTTTTGCACCCAAAAAGAAGAAGTTGTCAAAACAAAAATTTTTAACTAAATAAACGAAATGAAAATTGCTTAAAAAAATTTATTAGAAATTTTATGCAAAAATATTTTTTTTTTAAGTTTTTATTCATCAATGTCCATATGACAACTAATACTACTCTCGCTACCTTTAATGTTAAGGGGATAAAATATGTAAGATTTTAATCAAGGTGAATTCATACAGATGAAATTACCAGCCCAGCTGATTGGAAAGCATTTTGTCAAAACAAACTGAAAAATTTAATTTTCCTTGGTTTCATTCAAGGCGAATTCATACAGGTGAAATTATCAGCCCAGCTGATTGTGAAACGTTTTGTAAAAATTGGTTGAATTCGCTTTGATTTCATTTATTAATGCAGGGATAGGAAATGTGATTTTGGTTTCGGTATTAAACAATTAACTTGAGTGTACTTTTTTGACAATAAATGTGCGTAATTTATGTATATTTTTTGCTTTTGCGTCATTAATAATGTGTTTAAAAAATTTATATTCTGTTTTTAATCAAATTTTATTATATTTAATATGCAAAAACAACTTTTCCATCCCTGATATACGAATTGGCCTTGACATAAAACATCCCATGAAAAGTTGCTTTGTTGTATCAATTCGCCGTTGCATATACCTTATGGATATGCCTTGGTTTCATTTATTAAAGCAGAGATGGAAAATAAGATTTTGATTGCGGTATCAAACACTTTTTTGATAATACCTTCCCAAATTTATGTATATGTGTTGCCTTTGCACCATTTATAATGTGTGTTTACAAATATTTAGTCATCTTTTTATTCAGTTTTATTAAATGAAGCAACTTTGGCTTTGACAGAAAATATACTTTAAAAAGTTGCTTTGCATTGTTGCAGGTAAAATTAGCAGCCCAGCTGATGGGGGAGAAATTTCTCAAAATTTGATGAGTTCGCCTTGATTTCATTTACTAATGAGATGACAAAATGAGATTTTGGTTTCAGTATTAAACAATTAACTTGATTGTGCTTTTTTGATAATAAATGCACCATTTATATTGTGTTTCACAAATATATAACTTTTTTTTTATAAAATTTTATTGAATCAAACAATAATAACTTTTCCATCCCTGATATACGAATTGGCCTTGACGGAAGACATCCCATAAAAAGTTGCTTTGTTGTATCAATTTGCCGTTGCATATACCTGTATGCAAGGCGAATTCATACAGGTGAAATTATCAGCCCAGCTGATGGGGAAACTTTTTGTCAAAATTGGTTAAATTCGCCTTGATTTTATTTATTTTTTGCAGGGATAGGAAATGTGATTTTGGTTTCGGTGTTAAACAATTAACTTGATTGTACTTTTTTGATAATAAATGTGCTAAATTTATGTATATATGTATGTTGCTTTTGCGTCATTAATAATGTGTTTTAAAAATTTATATCCTTTTTTAATGAAATTTTATTATATTTAATATGTAAAAACAACTTTTCCATCCCTGATATACGGATTGGCCTTGCCATAAAACATCCCCTGAAAAGTTGCTTTGTTGTATCAACTCACCGTTGCATATACCTTATGAATATGCCTTTCCTGTATGAATATGCCTTGATTCGAATTAACATATTTTTCTACAAGGTGGATTGAAAAGGTGATTATTTTTAAGTGCCAAATGAATTCGCTTTTGTTTACGTTTTTATACATACATATGTATCAAGGCGAATTCATACAGGTGAAATTATCAGCCCAGCTGATTGTGAAACATTTTGTCAAAATTGGTTGAATTTGCCTTATTAATGCAGGGAAGGGAAATGTGATTTTAAATTTTGTATTAAACAATTAACTTACATGTACATTTTTGATAAAAAATGTGCTAAATTTATGTATATTTGTAGCTTTTGCGTCATTAATAATGTGTTTCAAACAATTATATCCTTTTTTTAATCAAATTTTATTATATTTAATATGTAAAAACACCTTTTCCATCCCTGATATACGAATTGGCCTTGACATAAAACATCACATGAAAAGTTGCTTTGTTGTATCAATTCGCCGTTGCATATACCTTATGGATATGCTTTGATATGTATTTTAGTTTGAAAATTAAATTTTAAAAAGCAAATTTTGTGTAATAAAAATACAACAAAAAAATACAAAACTTTAACTTTAAAACTTTACCTACAGTCTACACCAGCCATCGATTTGTTCGAACAACGAACATTTTTTTGTGCGCACATGAGTTTGCCTGGTGTGGACCGCTGTTGTCCATGTTTTGTTCTTGTTCAAACAGCGTTGTTAGAACATTTGTTCGAACAATGATGTCTGATATTAAAAGGCATTTTGAATATGAAAGAAAGCAATAGCAATAAAATACATTTTATCCATATCAAAGAACATGAACAATTTTTTGACAGTTGCTCTGCCGACGGTTTGTTCAATTCTTAACAAATCGATCGCTCGTCAAGACGTAAAGTTAAAAAGATTTTGAATAAAAACATATGTATGTATGTATGTATATGTACAAGTAAAGCATGATATTATTCCTAGTATAGGAAAATATTTTCAATGATTTATCGTGGTGTGTGGATGCAGAAATAAGTAACCAGGGAACAACAGAATCTGAATCTTTAAACAGGTGCACCATTGAAGTCTGTACTTCTACTACATTTGGCTGTAATTAGCAGCTTATATTGATATATTACAGATGCACAAAAAGAGGCTATAGGAAATCAGCAATATAGACCCATTATTTTGCCTACTAAATTCCGGCGATTTATTATTAAAAAAAAAATATTTAAATTTTTATTTACATTTTAATTGAATTAGTGGATAAGTTAAAAAACCTTGGAGTTACATTTAATAAAAATCTACTCTGGAACGACCACATCATAATTACTTCGGCAAAAATATATGGTATGTTAAGGAATCTTTGGTGTACACAATGGTTAATTCCCCTTAAAGTCAGAATGCTGCTAGCTAAAACATATCTTATACCTACTCTTCTTTACGGATGTGAACTGTTTACAAGTTGTGATGCAACTAGTTTACATAAACTAAAGATAGCATTTAACAATATTGCACGATACATATTTGGCATACGACGTTTTGACAGCATATCCCGCTTCGCAAAGCAAATCTTTGGAGTCTCCTTCGAAAATCTATTGAAATGTAAATCTTTAATCTACCTTCACAAAATAATTTACACACGGCAACCAAAATACCTATATGAACGACTAAACTTCTTCAGGTCTGATAGAGGATGCCGTATTATTCAAATAAATCATCGCACTGCTTTCTCCGACCAACACTTCTATGTTAATGTCATACGAATTTGGAATCAATTACCCTCTCGTTTACAAATAGTCAGCAACGCAACGCAATTTAAAAAAATGATATATGATTATTTTAAATAAATAATACTTTTTTATAATTAAATACATGTTTATATACATTCCTTATAATAAGGTCTTAATATTACTTGTAACTAAATGTTAACTGTTATCATTATTGTTATTCTCTTTTTTTTTAATTTTCATTGTTAAATGTTACTTAAACTAGTATTCAGTGCTATTATATAAGATTAAATCTTTGCGCTGGATTATAATAATAAATAAATAAATAAATAAATAATGCATTTATGAATACTAAAGAAGAAGATGCATCTGTAGAGCACTTATATAGGATTTGATAAAATGTGGTTAGGAAAAGGATGATATCAGAATCGTTTTCAGCCTCTGATGAACTCGAGCTACGGGAAACTGTCCTTAATATTATTTCGGAAAGTGTATAGGATATTCGTTTTGTCAGCTTAAAACAAAACATTAGCGAGATTAAATTCTGCTTGAGTATGATATCTTTCTGAATGTCTTCTTATTTACTTGCTTCCAGTATTTATGTGTTTACATTTGATTGGTTTAATTGATTTTATTAGTAGTTTCGATATATGTACATATGTATGTATGATTGCTTTCCATAAGAACTTTTTTGGGCTTGTTTTTTATCGTCTTATCCTAGCGGTTTTTTATTAAGAATTCTACATTCAATAATATTTTCTAGTAGGGGTTTTGCTTGACTTAAATCAGTTATTGCCCACGGAGAGCTTTGCTAAAATGTTAGGGAATTTTCTGGTACGTCTTTTAAATACTTCAATCTTCAGTTGCTTTATTATCCAGTAATTTACTTTCAATATCAGCATCAAATCTATGTTTTTTTTAGAGTATTTGAGAAATACCATGAATTTTAATTTTTGATTTGTTTTTGAAAAACCATTCTAATTATTTTTGGCTGTTCTGAATTTCAACAGTGATTGCATTTTCAGATAAAAAAGATTCAACTTGTTTTGAATAACTTGCAGCTCTTAACTTAAATTTCGTTCAACAATTTTGAACTAAACACATAAATTAAATTAAAGAGAATACAAAAATAATTGTTTAAATAAATGGGGCGATTTGTCGGTAGTTGTCAAAAATTTACGACGAGTTTCAATTCGCCTTAATATTGACATTTTGCGTACTTAACAACAATAAAAAAATGCGTGTTGTTTTTTCTATTGTATTTGTTGTAGTTATGCAGTCATCTGATATATTCGCCTTGTTTTTCTACTTACAAATTCAAGGCACATTATAGATTAAAAACAATTTTCTCTCCTCTCTCATTTATTTCAAATGTCAAACTTCATATATAAGAAATGTAAACAAAAAAATTCTCTCCGAACTGCAATTACCTGATGAATTAATATGCCTTGATGCCTTGTTACAAATCATATATTTTTTTTATTTTCTAGCATTCTATGAAATGTTTGACAATTCAAAACTAATTAATAATTGACAAAAATAATCAAAATTATTATACTTTTGTTTGTTTTTATAAATATAAAAATTGTTTGTGTTGGATTTAAAAATGTTTTGTGAAGAAAAAAAAAAATACTTGAGACGAGACTCCGATTTGTGTAAACGATATGGAATTTTAAAGGCGGTTGGCTTATCACAAAATCAACGCTTATTACAAACTTAAATGTATGTCAGTATCAACAAAAGCAATTCATAAACCCTGCTTTATGCTGCACTCTTTTTTGGTCAATTGATGCATTTGTGAATTTTGTCTTATAGTCAATAAGAAGGAAGAGCACAAATGAATGAGGGCCAAAAATTCCATATTTCAAGTTTAATTAAATTAGTGAGTGAATCTTTCATTATCATGCTGAATTTTTATCGTAAAAAATATAGATTTATCTTAATAACAAATGGGAGTGGCATATTCGGCCGTGCTGAATCTCTTATGTTTAAAGCTACTTTCATGTGCAGTTCTCGGAATTGATTCTCAAAATTGTGTGCTGTACTGTATTATCTAACTTAAAGGAGGCTGACAGTTTGCAATGGAACGTTACACTTACAAAAAATATTTTATATCATAAAAGTATTCATCTAATGATCTACACCATCACCTCTTCTGTCAACCACTATTTATACGTGTTCGCAGTGACTAGATGGTCTCTGAAAATTGCCTTAGTCGTCGATTTACGATTGTCGTTTAACTCTATCGTTCTCAACTCTATGTTCTGCGAGTTCACGCCAAGAGATTAAATTTCCGTTCAAAGACTTCTTGTGTAGTTGTAAACAGTAGGTAATGATGGTGCAATATATTCTTTGTTATTATCTGGCTTTATAAGGGATTAGAACGCAGTTTTCTTTTTTTCACCATTAAGCGAGTTACAAGAATATACTTTTTTTATCCTTCGACGGCATCATTTTAATGGAACCTTTGTTATATAGTGAGAGAAGGGAAAAGCTACACGCATGTTATGAAGGCAGCAATTATGAACCCAAGATTGATGATTCTCAGATCTTCTTCTCATATTTACAAAGTGGCATCTAAAACAAGGATATTGTTTTTAAGATCCTATTTATAATGCTCGTATAATTAGCTGATATTAAGTGATATTTTTCTTTTTTGTTTCTTGTCTTCTTTCTGGGTGAAACGTGAAGCTGGTGTCAAAGAAACTCTGTTACAGGGTACCAGTTAATTCATGTTAGTTCGGTTAATGAAAAACAAAAAATTTAAAAACGTCTTTGCCATTTAAATAAAATTTAGTTATAAACGCAAATTTGAGTTAAAGCAAAGCCTGTTGGTACCTTTTTCTCCTCCTAATCGTACGCTTTGAATAAAGAAACCCTCATCTGTACAAAATATAATTCTAAGACTTTTTTAAAAATTTGGTTAAGTTGAACATAAGAAAGTCTTTTTTATATGGTCTTTTTTAGAACTTATATTTTTATTAATTAATATAGACACCCTCTACGCCAAACAAAGTGAAAGCTCATGCAAGTCTTAATTTTGAATTTTTGTGCTAGCAAGTGTTAAAATGGATTTGCTTTTACTAAATGAAATCAAATGGAAGTTTTAGCGCAAGTGAACCTTATCAAATTTGAATTGATCTGAAAATTTTTATTAAAATAAATTTTAAACTTTTATTAAGAAGAAAATGAAGCACTTTTTGATACCCTAAATTAGTTTTTGAGTTTTATATCGCACTTGATCAACAAGAGGGTATTAACAAATTTTTGAATTTAAAAATTCAAATATACTATAGGAAGCAAATTCCATTTGAAAATATATATATACATTGTTTTTGTTTTAAATTTTACCAATCATTGCAAAAAAATCTCTTTTTTGAGTTAACACCATTTTTTCATGAAAAGGGTCACAACTCAAAAAAAATTTGAACAATTTTTTCATAAAAAGAGTCACATTTCGAATTAAAATTATAGAATAAAACAAATTTTATCAAAAAAATAGTATCAACTCAAAATACAACCAAATATAAATAAAACAGTTTGATTATTTTTAACATAAATAAAGGCTCAAATCAAAATAATACCTTTTTTATGAAAATATACGATTCTTACCTATTTCAACTTTTGTATTAACTCGAAATAATACCTTTTTGTTGAAATAAAGGTAATCACTACATTATCATGAATATGGTCTCAAAAGTGGTTTTCGAGATGAAAGAGTAAACGGAATACGCTGAAATTTTTACAGTAGATAGATATTGATGTTGTTTGCTGATTTCTTGAAAAAAGTGATATTTTAAAAATTTTGAGTTAATACCCTCTTGTTGATTAAGTGCGATATGTGCACTAGAAAAGCCCGGCGCGCGCTGCTACGCCACTTAATGAATAAAAATGCATTCTGAATTTAAATTGAATATCAAGTGCAAAAAGCTAAAAATTATAACTTTTTTTAATGGCGTGGTACAGCCCACTTTTCTAATCACGAAACTGTATGGTCATGACAGCTTAATATGTTTGCAAAGTTTCAGAATAATCGGTGAAGTTTAAGTTGCTGAAATTGATAACTTTTTTTTATGGGCGTGGCACTGCCCACTTTTCTAATCATGAAATTGTAAAGTCATGATAACTCAATATGTGTGCAAAATTTCAGAATAATCAGTCCAGTGCAAGTACCTCAAAATTATAACTATTTTATGGGCGTGGCACCGCCCACATTTCTTATCACCAAATTATAAAGTCATGACAGCTTAATATGTGTGCAAAGTTTCAGAAAAATCGGTCAAGTGCAAGTAGCTAAAAATGATAACTAATTTTTATGGGCGTGGCGCCGCCCACTTTTTTCCACCCATAAACACTCCCTGGTGTGAGTACAACAACTTGTCAAAGTTTGAGTCCGATCGGTTTTACAGTTTCGGAATCTATAGCTAACACACACACACAGACAGAGTTTCACTTTTATATATATAGATGAATAAAAATAGTTGCATATGTTACATACCCAAGCCAAACTTTATAATAAAATCTAATAGTCCTTTTTGTTTTTCTTAACCCTGTTAACATATTTTATATAAAAAAAAAAATTCCAAAACATAAGACTAGAGAAATCTCTACTTATTGGCAATCTTTTTTTTACATTTTTATAAACTCGAAGCCATTAAATTAAGTTTATGTGGTCTCAAGTGATATATAGTTTCTTTGTTTATAATTTTATTGTTTAAAAAGAATATTTATTGATTCTGTTTAACCTTTTTTGGATATTGGAAGGCAGCTCATGAATAAATCATTAAAACATTTTAACCATTTGAAATGTAGCTTTCAGTTCGTTTTCCTTTTTTTAATAAATAAAGCATCTATATATAGTCTTTAATTTATTTATTCAATATCCAAACATTTATCCTTTTCATAATTTCTACATATTTGCCTTAGTCCTTAACCGTGTCTAATTCTTTCTCTCTCGCTGCTTTCTATATTAATTAAAACTGCCAACTGTTCCATTTTTTTTAGCACTCTATTGTTTAAATATTTTTTTTAATATTTTACTGCTCTCGATTGTTTTGTTTTATTTAGCATTGTTTTCGTTGTTGCCGTTGCTGTTTGTGGACCAAAATCTTATTGTGAATAGTTTTGTTTCGTTCGGCTGTTTTGTATTTGAAAGGATATTGCACACAACAGCACTTTTCCGATATGAAGAAAAATATGAGGGAATAGAAAAAACTAAAAATGAAAAATGGCACAACGTAACAAGGCAGTAATAAACAGGCCAAGAGTAGAAATAATTGTTGTTGTATTTGCACATGTAAAAATGAATGGGCGTGCAACCAATATTTTAGTTAAACGAGCATGCAATGAAAATGTTCAGAAATAAAAGGACTTATAAGTAATTTACCAAAATATTCTGTTTGTAAAAAATTTTTCTTTTTGTAGAAAAATTCTTAAAAATTTTTTTATAAAAAAATTTTGACTCTACTTTTATTAAAAAAGGTTTAATTTTTATTCATAGAAAATCTCTTATAATTTTTTGTTATTGAAAATTTTTAGAATTAAATATTTGTGATGTTTTTTTATAGAAAAATTTTAACATTAAAAAATTGTTAATACATAATTTTTTTAAAAAAAATTTTTAACAATTTTTTGTTTAGAAAACTTTCTCCATCGAAAATTATTTAGATTTTTTTCATTACCAATTTTTGTTTTATTAAAAATGGTTTTTATAGATTTATATTTTTATAGAAAATATTTTGAGTCACTAAAACTATTTTTCCTGTGTTTTTTCAATCGAACGTGTATAGCGTTGGTCCCACAACAGTTTAATAGCTTAGAATCAACTTTATCGAGCAGATATCAACCATTGACAACAGTTTACGAAAAACCATAATTGAAAATTTTGTTAACAACTAAGAGCTTGGCGAAGCAGTAGGGAGGTTCACTTAACCGACATAATTTTTAGCTGGAGACTGAAATAAAAATATTTTTAACATCTCAAAAAAAGTATTTTTTTTTATTAAAATTAAAATAATACCTGAAATTTGGACACCACTTAGAACGAAGCTTTTTATATATATTTTTTAAGAAAAATTTTAATAATTTTTCTTTTTATAATATTTATTTGGTTGTTGGGTTTACGCTGGTTTATATGAATTTCACTGGTGCTTATGCCAGGTCATCAGTAAACCTTTTACCCAAATTCTTGAAAAAGTTTAAAATGTTACAAGTTTTATTTTCAAATTCTCATGAACAACCAAATAAATATTATGGAAAAATTATGGGACCATTTCCTGAATAATTTAGTAAATTTTTCTTTCTATAGAAAAATTTTAATAAATTTTCTTTCTATAAAAATTTTTAATAAATTTTCTTTCTTTAGAAAATTTTTAATTATTTTTTTTCTTTCGAAAAATTTTAATAATTTTTTTTCTATAGAAAAATCGTAATGAATTTTGTTTTCATAGAAAATTTTAATAATTTTTTTTCTATAGAAAAATCGTAATGAATTTTGTTTTCATAGAAAATTTTAATAATTTTTTTTCTATAGAAAAATCGTAATGAATTTTGTTTTCATAGAAAATTTTAATAATTTTTCATTCCATAGAAAATTTTTGAATATTTCTTTTTTGATAGGAAATTTTGAAAATTTATATTTTTTAGAAAATTTTAAAAATTTCTCTATTTTTATAGCAAATTTTTAAAATTTCTGTCTTTATAGAAATTTTTGGAAAACTTCTCTTTTCTTATAGAAAATTTTTAAAATATCTCGTTTTACACAGAAAAATTTTAAGATTTCTCTTTTTACAAAAAATTTATAAAATTTCTTTTATTTTATAGAAAATTTCACATTTTTCCAAAAAATTTAAAATTTATTGTTCTTTTTATAGAAAAGTTTGAAAATTTTAATAGAAAATAGAAATATAAATTTTGAAAATATCTCTTTTAATAGAAAATTTTGGAAATTTTTCTTTTAATAAACATTTTGGAAAGTTTCTCTTTTAGAAGAAAATTTTAAAAATATTTCTTTTTATAGGAAATTTCGAAAAGTTCTCTTGTTTTATTGAAAATTGTGAAAATTTCTCTCTTAAAAAAATTTTTAAAATATCTGTTTTTTTATAAAACATTAGGAAAAGTTCTCTTTTTTATAGGAAATTTTAAAAATGTTGTGTTTGATAGAAAATTTTTTAAATATCTGCTTCAATAGAAAATTTTTAAAAATTTTGTTTTGATTAGAAAATTCCTAAAATTTCTCTTTTTACGAAAAATTTTTAAAATGTGTCTTGTTTTATGGAAAACTTCTTTTTTTATTAAAACTACAATTTTTTTATAGAAATTATTTTAAATTTCTCTTAATAAAGACAATATTAAAATTTTTTTTTTAATAAAATTTCTCTTTTTTATAGAAATTTTTTTTAAAATTTCTATTTATATCAAAATTTTTTAAAATTTATATTTTTATAGAAAATTTCTGTTTTTATAGAAAATTTTGAAAATTTTTTTTTAGAACATAAGAACATTTTGAAAATTTATTTTTCTATAGAAAGTTTTAAAAAATTCTCTTTTTGAAAAAAATTTTGAAAATTTTATTTTATATAAAAAATGTTTAATTTTTTTTGGAATTTTTTATGTAATATTTTCTTTTTGTAAAAAAATGTAAGATATTCTTATTTTTATATTTATAGAAAACTAGCCGCCCGGTACATGCTTCGCTACGTATCAAGTCAAATAATAAAAAAAACTACATGTATTAGGTCCATGGATACAAAATTTCCAATTTTACCCGTCCTAAATTCCAAAATTTCGAAATAGTACAAAAACTCATTATAGATTATTTTAAGGAGAGTAAAACTACATTTTTACTTTTTTTCCATTGCTATCCCTCTCAAAGATAAATGCTGTTCAAAAAAGTACCAAAATTCTGTTTTTACCCGTTTTATCCCCTTAAAACTCAAAATTTCCAAAAAGTACCAGACCCCTATCCAATTATTTTTTACAGGCTCTTTGATCCTTTCAGAATTTTTGTGATATCTTTTTTAAGCCCGGAGTTACTGTGTTACCGATTTTACCCTTTTTTACCCGTAAACCACTCAACGGATTTTGTGCAAACATGACCATAAGAACAAACCCTAAAAATTTCATCGAATTGGTTAGACCGTTCGTGAGTAATAAAGTCACAACGCACTTGCAACAATTTTTTATATATATAGATTCCTTAACTATTTTTTGCCTTTTTAAAATAATTTTTGTATTTAATTTAATTAATTTTGAAACTTCAAAGTAAAGTAAAAGTATACTTTTTTTATTTTTTATCTGTGGCCTTTTGACAATCTATCTTAAGTCGAGTAAGAAAATATTTCAAGTTTCTTAAACACAAAATTAAAGTCATAAGAACGCTGCGTTTGCATCCATACAAAATTTTTAAAATTTTTGCCATATAAATACAAAATTGAGACTAGATTGAAGCTGTTACATTAATTTTAATTATTTTTATCTATTTTTGTTATTCTATTTTTATTTATTTAAATAAGAAAATGCACAGAATTTTTAATGATTAAAGCCAGACATTCAGGGCGTTTTCATTGGTCTGATCGATCTGCTTTAAGAGGTTTCGCAATCCTTTATGTATCACGCATTCAACATATATTAATTATTTTTTGCACTCTCCCAAAATAATATAAAAATTTAATTAAAAGCGCACAAAATTCTGATTAGTTTTCATTAATATGCGTTTTGCTACGAGTGACATAATAAAAGATATTGTAACAAAAATTATCAACTTCATTTTAATGTTTTTCTTATTTGTTTGTTGCTCTTATAAAATATTTATAAATACCAAATAAGTTATTGGGTCAAAACGGAACAGATATGTGCGCTATAATTTTATAAATTTTAAGAAACTAAAAAATTTTAAACTTTAATTTATCGCAAAACTTTTGCGATATCTCTGCTGAAATACCAGTGCAGTCTTAAAAATACTTTTTTTTCTTAAAAATATTTCAGTAAAATTCTTTTTTCAAAATTGTTCGATAATATTTTCTGAAGAGAGGAATCTCTATTTAAATTTTTTTAAATATAATTTTAAAACAATAAATTTTTAAATTATTGAAATATTTGGTGAATCTGTAAAAACTTGTCTGCAATATTTCTCTTAATATTAAACAAAGTTTATAAAATCCCTGTAGAAGTAGTACCACTTTATTTAGATTCACAGCTAACGGACAGCCGAAAGCTGCCTCGGGTTTAACCCTTTTAAAACAGGAAAAAGTGCCATACATTTTATTGCAGAGAACTGTTCTGTTGTCAAGGAAAGTGCGATTATATTTATGTTCATATAAAAAAAGTACCACTGAAATCAGCAACAGTTAACATCATGCTCATCTATTTTAAATATATTGTGGGTGTCCGAAAATGAAAGATTTGAATTAAATAAACTTCGAAATTATTACGCCTGTGCTTTAACACAAATGCATCTCTTCAGTTCATGACCAATAGACGACGTAACCCAAACTTAGTGAATCCAATTACAACTGCTTTAGAATCATTATATTCCAAAGAGTTTAATTAAATGATTTGAAAAAATGTTTGCTTTTTTTCTCACTAGTTTTCGGAATTTGTGAAAATGAAATTTTTATAGGTCGCTATTTTTGATAGATGATAAAATTTTCTAACTTTGTTTTTAAATACATTGCATGCTCCAGGGTATGTATGAGTATGAGTATGAGTATGGGTATGAGTTAAGTATCACTCAGAAGAGAACTAAAGAAAACTAAAGTTTATAAAAAATTTCCAAATTTTTCGCACTAGCGCGTCTAAAAAAAAATTTAATTTAATGTTGATATTTCTAAGAAAATGAAGCTCTCTTAATTTTAAATTCCAATTTTTTGTTTTGTACTTAATCATTTGTTAATAAGTCCTTTTAAGTTGGATGTGCAGTAAAATTTTTTGCCCTACATTTTACAGCATTTTTTAAAATACAATGCATTAATATACTGCATCACACTGATATACCCAATTGCAATGCAATATACCTGCAGTTTTTATTATTAATCAGGCGCAGATAAGAATAGTTATCTAAAATAAATTAGGAATTAATTTTGATTAATACCTTCTTAGACCCATACACCAGAGACAAGGAATAGGTTTCTCATTAGGACAAGTATCTTTTATTTTTACTTTAATTTCACGTAACTTTAAAGCTGCAGGGTAACGTTTCACATATAGACAATTGATATTTCATATTTACACACACACACAGCCATAAGCATATAACCCAGCATTTAGCAATTGTGTAATACGAATACAAGAATAACAGAAAAATTATAAAATATCCATAAAGGTATTATTTCTCTAAGTCTGGGTTCAAATATCAAAAGCTTATTTATTATCTAAAAAAAAAGAAAGAAAGAAAATAGAATAGAACTTTAAAACTGTTAAACTGTTCGTAGAGTGAAAATAACTTAAGTATCTTGCTGAGGAGAACTAATACGTTCTAAGCACTGCAGCATTAGTTTGAAATAGAACAATACAATATATAAATACATTCAAAATCGTATAAACAAACATACATATGCATTTACATTCATATTGGTATATGTATGTGTAGGCATGTGTGCTTAAGTTTGTGTAAGTACAATCAGCCATTGTTTTATAAAAGTGAATAGGAAAACAAAATGGCAAACGTTGAAAAATGATGAACCATCAAACAAAATTCATTATGGCAGCAACAGTGGCTGCAGCCTTGTAAAACCAACTGTAACTACTCAAACTAATACTCTCAACAATACGAAAGATAAAGACGAAAAGATGCGATATGATGATGATGATGTTGTTATGTACTACGATACAGCAGTTTCTAGCCGGGGTACAGCAAAACAATGAGACAAAAATTGCAATAATGTTCATCATCATCATTATCATCATCGCAATAATCGACCGTAGTTTTTTTTAAGCATCTTGTTAAATGAAAATATCGTTTTTTGTTTCTTCGTCCTTCTTTTTTCGATTTTAAATAGTATCCTTTACTCTCACATACATTTCGTTGGCTTATATTATTATACCCTTCACCTGTGGTGGACAAGGGTATATATAGCTTTGTCATTCCGTTTGTAATTTCTACAATTTTCATTTCCGACCCCATAAAGTATATATTTTCTGAAAGCTTATGAATAGAGGAGTCGATTAAGCCCTGACCGTCTGTCCGTCTGTCCGTGTGTTGGTTGAAATCAACTTTTAGAAGCAACTATATGTTCCTCAGATCTGTATATGGTATCAATCTCTTGGAAATATCCAGGAATGAATCGCTATTGAAATTCAGCACAATCGCCCCATAACTTTCTGAGATATGAGCAAAAAACCACGACCACCTCGTTTTTTTTTCACAATTACAACAACAACATACATACATAGATACATGTAATAAACATACCAAACAAAAAAATTACAAAAAAAAATATTAAAAATAAGAAAAAAATAATAAAAAAAACTACAAAAAAAAAAAATTTTAACAAAATTTAAAAAAAATTTTTTTTTTAAATTTTCCTAAAAAAAATTTTTTAAAAAAATTTAAAAAAAATATAAAAAAAAAATAAAATATAAATAATATATTAAATAAAATAAAATAAAATTTTTTTGGCTCAGCTGGGATTCGATGCCACATCTATTCTAACGTGTACGTATGCACGTATTTTATATGGGATGAATGGTGAATCAAACAATTGTTATTGCATGACTACACGTTGTGAAGGGTATATAAGATTCGGCACGGCCGAATATAGCACTGTTACTTGTTTTCCCTTTCTTTTTTTTTTTGTTTAACCAATAACATTTTTTCTTGTCCACGCTGTTATTGTTTTGTTGCTGTTGCACTTTAAATAGTTTGACTTTTTTTTTTAAATCTCAAAAATCTCTAAAGAGTTTTGTTTTTCATTTTATATTTTGTGGTAATTAAATGTAACGAATTTGAATGAAGATTTTCTGTAGAAAAATTTATTTTTCTAAAAAAAGAAAAAAAAGAATTTGAAAAAATTTGTTTAAGTAGAAAAAATTTTCACATTGGTAATTGTTCTTAATTATTTATACTTTCGCTGCAGAAGCTACCCAATGTGGTAGCGAAATATTGAAAAATAAAATTAAAACTATTTTTTATAAAAAAAGTGATCTTAATATTCTCTAAATATAAAATTTAAAGGAAATTTTCTGTAGAAAGAAATTTAAAAACAAGTTCAATAAAAAAATTTAAACAAAATATTCTATGACGGCAAAGAACAAAAAATTAATAAATTTAGCGAAATTTTTCAGACACCCACACAGAAAACTGAGGCAAAGTGATGCAATATGTGTATAGCTTTTGGGACAATTTGGCGTATAGGTGTATTTTGTACCTTGCTTATAAAGAGATCAGGTAAACTCAGATGGAGCGCATGAAACAGATGAAAGTGGAAGTATCACTAATGAGGGTAAAGGGACATGTGAGCATAGACGGTAATGAGTCAGCAGACGAGCTTGCGATAAGAGGAGTTTCTGCGGACCAGAACCTAGAGTTGCTCTCAGAAATGGGATAAAGCGGACAAGGGTCTTACAATGGGTAAAATCATCCAGCATAAAAAGGTGGTTGTATACAACCATATGCAGACAGGCACGTATGGTAATCAAAGAGCCTTTGAAAGGAATGCAGCTAGGGTACTCGGAGGACAATGAACTGAATGACTGCTTTCGTCACACTTAAAATATTAAATGCAAAATTTTAAAATTATGGAGGATGATGTTTGCAAAATGTCTTTTGAGGCGGTTGAGACAGTAGCGCATGTAGTCCGTCAATGTCTGACGACAGACTTATTGTCACCAGCAAGCACACACTGGATGTAAGTGCTATCTGCGAAATTGGTCTAGTGCATATGCTGACGATTACGAAAGACATTGTAATGAGCATTGTGTATAATCATCAGTGTACAATGTGAAGTCATAATAGTCTAGAGTAAACGCCCGTGGCAGCAGGGAACTGAGGAACGAAGGGGTGAGAAAAGGGACCAGCTAATGGAACAGGTGTACTTCAATATCCTCCGTACATGTATATATGTAAAGGGTCCGCCATTTAACTTTTTTTTTCAACAAGTGCTTATTTCGTGAATGGTAACACTTAGCTCATGTCTGATTTGACAGATAATTAGTTTTATCCTTCCGCTAAACGAATATGGTTGTGTGTACGCTTGAGCAAGGCTGGGAAATATTGCAACATTACTTTGGCCGATTTTGCCAAAAAAAAATCATCATTTCAGATGAAGCTCATGTTGATCTTGGCGGGTATATAAACAAGCAAAATTGTCGCATTTGGGGCACAGAAAAACCGCACTCATACATTAAAGAGCCGATACACCCAAAACGAGTCACTGTTTGGTGCGGATTTTAGTCCAGAGGCATAATTGGGCCATTTTTCTTCGAAAATTAGCAAGGAGTGGCCGTTACAGTTATGGTGATCATTATCGGGCCCTGTTGAACTAAACATTGTTAAAAAAAGTTACAGAGATGGATATTGGCAGCATTTGGTTTCAACAAAACGGCGCTACGTGTCACACAGCTACACTTTTTTTATATCATTTTCAAAAAAAAAAAAAAAGTTATTTGGCGGACCCTTTATTACAAGTAGTTTTATTAAGACCAAAAAGAAATATTAAAAAAAAATTATAAGTTCGAAAATGTAGACAGGGACCATTTCTACCACATAATGGAAGCAGAATTCCTGAATTGATTTTGTGAAGTTTTAAAAAAAATTTTTTAAATTTATATTTTCTCACACTTAATTTCTGTGAGTTATTTTGGTCAATGTGGAAAAATATGACAATAACACGCAACACCACTATATGGAAACAATAGCCAGCGGCCTTTACTACCACATTATGGAAGAAGAATTACTTAAATGTTTTTGTGAAGTTTTTAAAAAATGTTGGAAAATTGATATGAAAATTGAATTGATGAAATTTTTGTGAGGGATTTTGGTTATTTATATTAATATTAAAAAAAAAAAAATTAGACAAATTCTAAAGCAAAAAATGTATTGAAAACTTTTTTCAAACGTAATATAATTTAAAATTTTAAGTAAAAATCCGAGATCTTTTTACAAAACAATAATGATATTGATATATCGTCAGGAATACCTTCACATTTATTAACACAAAAAAAAACTGGAAATTTAAAAATTGAGGCAATTCCTGGTGTAGGTTTTTTGCTGCTGTGTTCTTTTTTTTAATTTTTCTGATTAAAGAAAGTGGCAAAATAAACAAAAAAAAAAAAAAAAAAGATTCTAAATCCAAATCATCATTATCCTAATGATAAGTATTAAAGCCAGATGTTTGCATTCACTCATTCGCTCTGTGATTTTGCTTTTAAATCACTAACATCTTTTGTGATTTCAGCAAAAGAAAAAGTATTTCCATTATTTCCATACATATTTTTGTTGTGATTATTATTATTCTTTTCTTTTTGTATTTAAGAAATAATTTTGCAAAAAGGTATTGCTCAGTAAGTTGTTATAATATATGAAAGAAAAAAAAAAACAATATTTTTAAAAGAAATGGGAGAGTGGAAGGTACTGCAATAATATTTTGTCAAAATAATTTTGAAGCAAGCAAAACAAAGCCAAGTTAAATAACATTATGGAAAGATAAACTTTAGCAATTGAATAACTTAGAAATTACATTAAAAAAACATTGTCAGCGAATGTGTTAAACTGTTAAAGTACTCCAATGTTTCGTTTTGTTAACTAAATGGGAATTATATTGAAATATTTTGTCTTGCAAACATATTGTATGTTTTTTTATATCTAAAACTCAAGCATAAAAATTTTTAAATTTTCAATAACTCACATATGTTTACATGGGAATAACTTAACCATTCTGTGGCTTTAATGCCAATAATTGTTTTTGAAAATTTAAAAAAAAAAAATTAACTATTTACATTTAAATACATACAAAATTAACGTTGCTTAAGATTTAGCAAGAGAAACAATTACTTAGCTTTAGCCACCTCCATAAAAAATTCGTAGCTACGCCAATGCTTGACTGCCTCATACTACTCATGTTTCTTTCTTTCATTTTTATACCCTTCACACAGTGAAAAAGGGCATATATAGGTTTGTCATTCCGTGTGAAATTTCTACAATTTTCATTTCCGACCCCATAAAGTATATATTTTCTGAAAGCTTATGAATAGGGGAGGCGATTAAGCTCTGTCAGTCTGTCCGTCTGACCGTCTGTCCGTGTGTATGTTGAAATCAACTTTTTGAAGCCTCCCGACATCGCTTGGACCCGGGTGAGGTAATAAAATATTAGAAATATTCGGGAGTAGATCGGTATTGAAAATCAGAAACATCGGTATATAAACAACTGAGATATGAGCAAAAACCCACGACCACCTCGATTTTTTTTTTTCACAAAAACAACATTACAACAACAACATACATACAAACGTGTATACTGGTTAGAGAAAACGTGCCATCGAATCCCAGCGAGCCAAAAAAAATTTTTTTTTATTTTTTTATATATTTTTTTAAATTTTTTTTTAATTTTTTTTTGTTTTATATTTATTATATGGGCAATTCCATGAAAATGTCAACCACGACTGTAAAAACAAAAACTCTCAATAAAAGTTTAATGATAAAAAAACACTCAAATTTTACTATGCGCAGGTATTTAGAGCTTATTTCATTATATTAAGAGTAATAATAAGAGTTTAATCTGATTATCTCTTGGTAAAATGTCCATCCCAATCTAAAGACAAAAAACCTCATACGTTTTTATATTATAACAAGCACTTTATAAATGTCTCTCAAACTGCATATTCATTAAGGGAAAAAGTTAAAACTTAACTAGTTTGTAGTAGGCTAAGGTGACAGTTAAAACTTAGTACCTAATTTAGAATTAAACTTTTTTTCTTAACATATATACCTAAAAATATTATAAGAGAAAAATCTGTCACATACGATATGTCACGTAAGATATTAAATTATATTTATTATAAAATCATTTAAAGATTGTTTTCAATTAAGTATAATGGATTTTAAATGAAAAATATGTACTTTAGTGTAAGAAATTAAAAAAAGAAAAAATACCTCCCAAGATTCGCAGATTTTTTCATATTTCCATATATACCTCAAAATCACTTCCGTTTTCAGTCACATACGATATACTTTAATTTTGCTCGATATTTTAGACAACAATTATTCGAATATAATTATTATTTTTTTTAAATAAAGTACCGTCTGAATGGAACATAAAGATCTAATTTTTTTTTCAGTTACTCTTACATATGCAAAAATTATTCCACTTTATAAGAGTACAAATGTCACGTACGATGACATGGAATTGCCCATATATATTTTTTTTTTTTTTTTTTAATTTTTATTTTTTTTATTTTTAACATACAAATTTACAATGGGATGTTTTTATATATGTATGTTTTTTATATGTATGTACGTATTGCATATGAGATGAATGGTGATACAAACTACGGTTATTGCATGACTACACGTTGTGAAGGGTATATAAGATTCGGCATGGCCGAATATAGCGCTCTTACTTGTTGTAGAAAAGTTTTGATCAACTTTCGCTTTATACAACAAACTTCGATAAGTTTTTCTTAATTTTTCATTTTGTTTAAAATTTTTCTTTATGCTGGTGCCAAAGGCTTAGAAAATTATTAATTTAAAAAAAAAGTTTCACGTGTTCCACAACAGTGTTCACATGTTTGTAGCAAATATTTGATAAAAGTTTATTTAAAAAAACATTTTTATAATTATTTTTATTGATTTTTCTCTTATAAAATTTTGATAGATTTTACTCAATTATCAATTTCGCTACCCTCTCGTAGTTACGATTTTAGCATAATACAAATTTCATTGATCCATCAATACAATATTTAAATATTAACGACAAAGTATAAAAATTTATTTACATTGAACTTTATGCAAATATGTTTTTTACTTATAGTTCACATACACACACACACACAAACCTATAAACACAAAAACTGTATTTTTATTTCCCAGTTGCCGTAGTTTGGATCTCCACCCAACCACGATTAAATGTGTGTATGTGTGTGTGATAGTAAGCAAATAACATTGTTAGTGGCCGATTGAAAAGAGAAAATTGTAGGGTGTTGTTTGTCGGTTTGGTATTCTCCTGGCATAAGTTTATAAGCTACCAAATGGGAGTTGCATTGCTGGATGGTGCTTATAAATAAGCATTATAGTTACAAGAGTAAATTGCATGTTGCAACGCGCAAACATAATAAAATGGTTAAGGATTACAATAATCTGTTCTAGTTGTATATGGAATTTAAAAGGGGGCTGTTTAGAGCTCTCAGTAAAAGTAACATTTTTAATATTTTTGGGATTAAAATTTATTCGATAAGTTGGGAATCTATTAATGCTAAATCATATTTTTTATAACTTAAAAAATAATATTTGAATTTACTATTTTTGAATATATTTTAATAATTTGTTTTATTTTCTTTTTTTTTAGGTAAGTCAGTTCTGTTCAAGCTTGTAGTTGAATACATATTTGTAAGTTAAATATTTTTTCAAAAGATATATTCTAAAATAAAAAAAAACTTCCTATTTTATACTGATATTTAAAGGTTGTTTCATCCATATCTTCCGAACAAAAGTCTTGTCCGAACAACATTTTTTTAACTGGAAGTTTCTGCAACGAGATGCATTTATTCAAACAAAAGATTTCGGTAAAATAAAAGGTACTATTTTGAACACATTTACTGCTGCATTCATAAAAAATATTTCAGGTTTATCAAAGGCTTATTTGACAGATGTAGAAAAATTTGTCAAATAAGCCTTCAATAAACTTATATTATATTTTTCCAATACGGCCCTTACTATTTTACTATACAAACATTATGTGACATGGCAACTCATTTAAATTGTGTTTTAAAAAAATTTAAATTAATTCAATTCAACTTGAGAGTTTTCCGAACACAATTATTTTTCTTGCTTAAAATGAAAGACGGCAAACTTAATATAAAAGAACTTTATGTGGACAGGAAATTTGTTCTAGCTTAAGTGGTTAAAATTGTTGTTTTTTGTTTTTTTTTTTTGATTGAGACATTATTTAGACTACAAATTGAAACACTTTTTAGTTCACTGAAGGTACAAATTTTATAGAGTAAAATAAAATTAATCCAAGCTTTTAAATATACATTTATTGGCCGGCAACAATATTGCATTTTTATTCAATAATCTATGTACTTAGAAAAATTTTAATATTAGCCGTTTGTGGTGGATATAAGGTTATGGCTACATCTGCTAACCTTTGTCACCTGTCAAGTTATACCAGAAAACAATGAAACCAAATTATCAATTTACATATTCCTACTGAAATGAAATCAATTTCGTAATAACCACTTCAGATTTCATTTATTTTACACAATCAATTACTTGCATAGCTAAAGATGCAACACCCAAAGCTTAAGAAGTAAATACATATTCGATGCCCCTAAAAGTATGCTCATATAAAAGCACATGTATCTATATCAATTCCACTTCAGAAAGAAAAAGTGGTTTAAATTTTTGAGCGAAGTTTTTATTCATGCTTGTATAACATTTTTTTTATTAAAGTGAATGTACGTTAATGAAAAGTTTATACACGATCAGACTGTTTTACGGTCATAGTGTTAGAAGCCCGCTCTATAACGTTTGGCTTATAAATCCCATGCACGTATTCGGTGGATAATTAATTAGAAAAATTCCAAATCTTAGAAGAATATCACGGTTATCTGTGAAAGAGTGGATAATAACTCGATTAAGTATATTTGTCATCAATGCAAGAACTCGTACTTGAGTTGGAGTTTTGGTTTTGGTAATCTGGCAAAATCTAATTTGACTTTAGAGCACATCAAACAAAAATTTAGTGTTAAAAGGAAAACGCCAAAAAAATTACGCTAATAAAGTTAACACTACGTTTTGTCATAATGACCTAATTGAAGCATTGCGAATTCCAAAAGAAAGAAAAAACGCGTCTGGCGAAGGTGATGAAATTCACCACCTAACTCATGTAGTATGACTTGTTATTTCTTTGGTTTATTTTTCCTTAGTCTCTCAAAGTCTTAAAAAATAAGTTTTTGTGACCATTGCTACCGTGTGATATTTAATCCTTTAATTGCCAGTGGAACATAGGGCCGGAACAAATGCTCTCCATTGTATTCTATCAGTAGACATCGTTTTCATTTCACTCCAAGACACACCATGCTCGTGAAAGTCGTTCTCAATTTGGCGTCTCCAAGTATTCGCAGGTCTGCCAGGTCTTCTGAATCCTTGGAGGTTATACTCAACGGACTGTCGAGTTAAATCATCCGCTGGCTTTCTCATTGTGTGCCCCAGCCAGATGAATTAACGCAATCGGATAAATTCATTTTGCGACTAGGAATGTTATTGCACCGTTCTTTGATTTAATCTACTCTTTTAACTCATCTATGTTTGATTCATCTTTACCCTACTCGAGTCGACACTGTTCAACTCGACTTTGCTCGGTTTGACTCTTAACGTGCAACTTTTCTGAATTCGAATCTATTCGACACTTATTGATTCAACTATACTCTTTTAAAATCTACTAGACATCCGGCGAATCTACTTGACTCTATTTTTCTCTAATCGGCTCTTATCGAGTCTAGTCGACACTGCTCGGTTGGAATATTTTTGTCTCGTCTCTTTTGGACTATACTTGACATGGTTTGATTCTATTAGACTTAATTCTATTGTCATTTCTACTCTTCTCGAATCTATTTGACACTTCTTTTTTTCTCGACTCTTTTTAACTATAGTTAATACCACTTGACTCCACTTTACTCACGTCGATTCTCATAGACTTGAGTCGACATAGCTCTATTTGCCTCTTCTCGCCTATTCTTAATTTTATTCTATTCGACTTTGCTTGACTCGATGATCTATATTCGACATGGTTGGATTGAACTGGACTTCATTCCATTGTCTCTTCTACTCTTCTCGACTGTATTTGACACCTCTTGATTAAACTCGAATCTTCTCAACTACACTTGATTCCTCTTGACTCCACTCTTCAAATATTGACTCTTATAGACTCGAGTCGACATTACTAGGTTTGCCTCTTCTTTGATTCGGCTTTGCTTAACTCAGTGGACTATACTCGACTTGATTTGATTCTACTGGACTTCATTCTATAGTCTTTCCTACCCTTTTTGACTCAATTTGACTCTTCTGGACTCAACTCTCGACTTTGCTTGAATCAACTGCTCTCATCGATTCTTTTTGAAAATGCCCCATTTTACTAGGCTCTACTTGACATTCTCGACTGTACTCAGCTCTTCCTGACTTTGTTATAGACCAGCCGTCTTTAAATGATTTAAATGGACTCTTTGAAACTCTACTCGACTTTATTCCATTTTACTCGATTCTGTTTAACTCCATTATATTGACTTTTCTATTCTATGTCTAGTTTAATCTATCGTAGACTCGTGTCTTCTACCCTATACTACGCTATAGTCTTTTACTCTATTGTTTACTTTTTAAAACAAATTCCTTGCAGCGGACACCCTATTACTCTCGCACTCACATGAACTTTCTTCTTTTTTATATAATTTTTATATCGAAAGTTAAAGAACTTTCACAAACAATGACTTTCTGAATGAGGGAGCATATTATCTTACTCTACTTTTTTCAAACAAAAAACCAAATAGAATCACGTTAAAAATTGTTGTGATTTTTCTAGCTCTTTTCTGTCAGTTACAAATTTTTTTTATATAATTTTATTACACATGACGGCGCTGACTAAAGACAAAGTCAATGATATTGACGACATTGTCGACGATGATAATGAGAATAGTTTTGCAAATTTGCATGACTTTATTATAGAGATTTTCGCTTTATGTTTTATAAGGTTTTCAGTGTTTTCTACAACGATGGTGTAACAGAAAAAACAGCAAAATAAATTACTTACTTGTTAACATAAAGGATAAAGAAAATAAATTCAAAAAAAATTCTTTTTATATTTTTTAGATTCTATTTTATGCTGGCAACTTGAAAAAAATAATAAAACATATTGTACAAAAATATTTTCAGTCTAAGAGGATAGAATTACTTTAAGGATAATATGACCAATTATAACATTGTTTCAATAGCATGTGCAATGTGGTCTCTTTTGTTTCACATTTTTGTTTTTCTAAAAAACATTTTTTTACTAACTGCTATCGATATTAGTTATTGTACATTGTTACTTCCAAGAGGGTGACAAATGATGAAAAATACTAAGTAATTTTATGAGATTTGTTTGGTTATAAAATCAATTTAAGTTTCTAACTTTTTGTCACTTGGTTTTCGAAAATATATTCAGGTGCCACAAGAAAATAAAAAAGAAACTTAACTTTTACGACAATCGTTATTTTTTGACAAAATCCCATTTACTTTTGAATGAACTGTGACTCTGTAGATTAACTACGACAAAAACAAGTATTTTTGTAAAGAAAAAAAATTTTTGAAATTGGAAAAAAACTTAGGGTTAAAAGGGTGTAGTAAACTTTCTTTTTAAATAATCTTTATATATAAAATAATGAAACGTTCCATGTATGTAATCAAGTCGCGTGAGAAGCGTTAATGCAATTTGACTGACTTTTCTTATTCGATTTAAAATCATCAGGAGGTTGTTTGTAAAGAAAAAAAAAATTATAATAATACAACAATTCCTGGTAAAACTCGGAGAATTTAAGTTTTGAATATTCACTTCACTTGAGTTTTCTAATCACTTCACTTCACCTTTTTTAAAATAAGACAATTTTAGGAGAAACGCGAATTTTTTAATAAAAGAAAAGAACGCAACAATGCATGTAATCCTCTTAACATATCAAAGCTTAATCTTTGGATTTTTAAATTTTTGTTATTAAATCGCGCAAAAACGTCCAAACGGAACTAAAAGAAATTAAAAAAATAAAATTACAAAAAAAAATATCTAAATTTACAATTGTTTTTTGTAAAGTGAAGGTCTATCAAAATCTATTTTTTAACTACTGATTGTATGTTTTGTGAAACTGTCCACCATTACATTAAAAAGTGAGTAAGAGCAATTTAATTGTCTTCGCTCAATTTTGTTTATCCATCATCACTCCTAATGATTTAAAGGTATCAAATCAAATTAAGCCACTTAAAATGAAATGGAGGGATAAAAGTATTCGCACTATACTTATATTCCGCTCTAAATAGAGAACCATAGAGTTCGATAATAGTTTAAAACCTTTGAGTATTTAGAATAAGTAGGCGTGTCATTCTCATTTAAACAGATGAATAAAATGTGGATATTGAAACATAGACTATTTAGGTCTATCAAACATATTTGGATGTATAAAAATATATAAAAATTGAAAAAAACAAATTAATATTCTAAAATCTTTATTCATAGAGAAATTATATAAATTTGTAATAAAGCGTTGTATGGGAGGTGGGCGTAAAAGTGGGCATGTCACATTTTTTTTCTGTTACAACAAAGCGTTTGACCAAAAAGCAATTCCTGCAAAATTTCAGAATCGTACATTTAATTTTGTCAGTTTTATTTCGTTAATGCGTTTGGACACACCTACAGACAGACCTACTCTTGCTTTTCGAGCTATAACTCTCTTCTTAATATTCTGATTTAGCCCATTTTCAATACCAAACAAAGCTTGTCTATAAGAAAGATTCTGGCAAAATTTGAGTCCCCTAGCTTTTTCGGTGCGACCTCTATCGTGCTTTCAACAGACAGACGGATGGACATAGCTAGATCGTTATATAATGAAACCCCGCTTTAGAATATATATACTTTATGGGGTCTAAAATGAATATTTCAATGTGCTACAAACGGAATGACAAAATGAATATACCCCCACCATTTTTTTGGTGGCGTGTATAAAAACGATTATCAAAGTTAATTGTGAAAAAAAAATCCTGGGCCAAATTGCGGCATTCGATCACCATCGAAATTTTACTGGAACGATCGAGTTCGCTGTACTCTAGGTATAGAGATTCGTAAAAGAATTTTCAAATTTCGATCACGTTCGAATGCCATAATATTCCCCCAGCTCTTTATTGAACGTTGCATTAAAAAGTGACATACCTCACTGCTGCTTTTTTATTAAGATAATAATTAGAGAAACACTGTGTGGGATTTCGATTTGTCGATTTTGATAAACAAATCTTTTTTCAATGATTTATTAAAATGGAGGGTAGAGGTAAAGGCATTATTGAATTTTAAGCTTTAACAATTTCTTTCTTGTATAGATTTTTGTTCTTTTTTTTATTATTAAAAGTATGGAACTTAAATATGCCCCGTTTTAGCTTCGATCGTATGGGCTCGCTTAATAGCATTTTCCATACCTCTTAAATTTTATGCCTAAATTGCTCGAAATTATGCAAGAATGTTGCCTTAAATTTCATTATTGCTTAGGGTTTGTTGCTTCTTTCAAAAAACTGACAACTGTGGTCAATTAATTTCTGGATTTCTGTGAGATCATTCGATTTACAAAAATTTGACTCAAATGTGCCTATGTGTCTCGCGTAGTATGGGCAAAGGCTTCATCCTCCTGAAACAACATCTAAAGTCTGTTTTCAAAAGCAAGATGCAAAAAATGTTCTCACATAAACCGGTACTGCCTTTTATTTATGGTTACAGCACCTTAGTTTTCATTTTCGAAGATGTAAGGCTTTTAGGTGTAATGCCACTTCATACTGTACACATTAAAGGGTTCAATTGGTTGATGATGATTTTCATTTATTTTGTTTATTTAAATTATCGATGTCCCACACACAAGACATAAGTCTCATATTACAGCATGGAACTAAGTCCTAACGTAAATACATTTAATTCGTTATATCTATTAACTCCAAATACTTATATAAAACTTTAAAATACTAACAGTTTGGAACAAGATTAATTTGTTAATCACAACACTATTAAAACAAAGAATTTATAACTAATTAAATTGTAGAAAAATGGCTAAAAGTTGACTTTCTGAATTGATGTGCATTACGAATGATTTGAAATCTATATGGTGTTCCATTCCAGAGACCAACAGCTTGGATAAAGAACTTGTACTTAGATATCTGAGTATAGTGTCTAAAAACTAGAAGTCTTTTCCCTCTATTAAGAGATGAAAAATGTAATCGTGTATAGAGATGTTCTGGCTGACATGTATATATTAGTTTATGCATAAAGAGCAAGACTCTTACTCTTAAATAGTTATCAAAGTTAATACCATAGAGCAGGGTTAAGTAAGGGGATATATGATCGTACCTTTTCAGGTCATAGACATAGCGAATTATATTATTAAAAGTAATATTATTCTTTGCTTTTTTTGTCACAGCTTGCAAAAAGTTCACAGCCATGTAACAAAGTTGGTATTGAGTAAGTTTTAGCAAGAAGTATTCTAATTTTAATTGGGGTACAATACTGAGTTTGCCACAGGTTTTTTGTAATAGAAAACGTTCGACCTCATGCATAATTATGGTTTGACCAATACAATACCAGTACAATATTCCTAGATTTTTAGCAGACTCAACAATTTCAATAGTTTGGTTATTTAGGGTTATAATTGGAATGTGTTCAATATTTTTAATAATAATACATTTTGATTTAATGTGATTAATTGTGGGAGCACTTGCAGTTGCCTACTCATAAACAAGCTGCAGCTTTCTATTAAGGGTTCTGACACATTGCTGAATCGAACCAGCATTACAGCTTATGTAGACCCGTACGTCATCAGCACATATTCTGACTTTACAGTCTTTCAGCTTGTTCATTTGAGTATAACGAAAAAAGAAGTGGACCCAGTATAAACCTTGCGGGACGCCACGATTTACTAGTAAGATTTCTGACACAGAAGTAGTAGTTACAACGTACTGATATCTATTAGATAAAGAGGAAAAAATTAGATCTATAGCAGTTGAAGAGAAACTGATAAAGTTCGTAGAAACAGTGGCAATAATATTCTTACAAATCAAGGATCTATACCATCCGCACCAATCTGCATTAGACTTTACTGTCGCAAGACTACTTAACACATTGCATGGTCTTACAGTAATAAAACTAAAATTGTTATTCGAAATTTCAGCTGATGAATTCCTCTTAGATTTTGCGGTTTATTAACAAAGACAGTGAAAAAGAAGCATTATATGTGATAATCAGATTTTCAATAAAGATGATTCCATTTATGGCCAACAAATTAAACAATGCCTAAAAAAACATTTCTATATTTCTAAAGAATATCGAGTTAAAATTCTGCTAAAGAATTTATTTATTTATTTATTCAATTCACAGTTTTTTAAGCCATTAAGGCCAATAAACCAGTAAAACAAAAATATATATGGCAACATTTCTTACTACTTATTTTAATAATAATATATTTATTTTAACAGAAATAAATAAATAAATAAAGAATTTGGAAAATGCAAGTCAAACAAATAATGCGCTTTTGCGAGACATAAAAAAAAATCTGTCAAATGAGAAGGTTGCTATAGAATTTTTACGAGCAATGTGGTTACAACGGCTACCGCCTAAAACACAACATCGTCTGAGTCAATAGGTCGTATGACTCGGTATGCAAACACTTCTTAGTACTTAGTTCTTTGATTTATTTCTATTAAATCAGCTGTTACAGTTGATCAAAAATGTCAAAGTCAGTCACAGTTCACATTTGGTTTAGAAAAGTTTTTCATTAAAAAAATTATATAAATGAAAAAACCATCATAAATGAAATAAAAAATTTATAAAATTAACACTTAACCCTAAGAAAGTATATGAAATTATTTGTAAAAAAATATTTTTAAACGTATAGTTGAAAATAGTCATAAAATAAACAGCACTTGGCTCCAAAAATAAAACTTTTTGTTTTTGTAGGTTTTTGTCGTTCTATTGATTTTACTTACAAGGGTTTTTTTTTCTTGCCACTCTTCCTTGCCTTTTAGAAGATTCAAAATTTCATACTGCTGTAGCGAAGCTAATATAAAGCACTGCAGGGCACTTCACTTAAAAACACATTTGTACCGCAGGGTACCTAAACTCACAATTATTTGGGTAAACTGTAATATAAACCCTGTTGTGACAATATAAATAAATGTGTGTGAAATAAGCCGCGCTTGAGAAAAGATCGCATTACTTCAATTCGTTTGGCAAGCGTTTGGCGGCACTTGACAACATCAAGTGTTTGTGTGCCATTACTCTTGCCGTTTTGGGCAAACATATAAACACACACACGAACCCATACTATTGGTGTGTGTGTATTACAGTGTCGGCACGCTTCATATTACTTTAATTTTTCTGTTCATTCCCACGGTATATCAGTGTGGGACTGATAACTTATTTTTAAGTACTAACACTAGTTATTTAATTATAATGATAATTTTAGAATAAGTACTAACCAACACTAGACTAGTTTTAAGCTTCTCATAAGTAGTGTATAAGGAAATAATTTTAAGAACAAATAATCAATTGTATTTTAACCACACTTGGTAGAGCTTCCTAGAGAAGCTCCCTAAAGTAAGCTCCTCGAAGAGCTCACTGAAATAAACCAACAAAAATAGTGAATTTTAATTAATAAATACAAACAAAATTTACACTGCAATGCAACATTGCATTTACGAAAACACCCCGACTTACGGTGCCAAGTTGGTGGTGCTGAACTAATCAACCACTAATTGCTTCACAGTTAAAACTCTTAAAACGATGATGTGCTCTTTGCGCTTAAATAATTCATAAAAATAACAAACTTATATTTTTCTGGTTCTTTGTTCGGTTGTAAAACTTTAAAAGGTCATACAAATTTTAAACTTTTTAATGACTTTCGGCTCACACTGTTGTTTTGCGACAAATTTCTTTCCACTAGGTTGTTTAATATTACCCCTATGATTTTCCCAGTTTTACCGTCAGAAGAACGGACATCTCTAAAGCATTTTATATTTCTATTAAGATTCATAAAATATAAATTTTATTTGACCGAACCGGAAAATCAACATGAGTTACAAACAGGGTGACAAAATGAGTATATGCCCCAACATTTTACTATTTTAGTGGTGGATATAAAAAAAATCTCACAAAAATTACTTTTCAAATGAACATCATGCAAATTGAGTGAGTGAAACAAATTTCTAAATCTATTCCAACTACTTTTTTACAACGTCAGTTTATGCCACATTTTTTTCCTTTCCCCATAAAAGAAAAACGGAAAAATATTTTTCATAAAAAAACTACAATAAAATTTGTCACCGAAAAAATGGCAAAAAACTGAAATAGTAAAAACTAAAAAGAAATGCAAGAAAAACTAACTTTTTTTTATAACTTTTCTTATCTGCACTAAATTAGAATAAATTGTCACTATGCTAAATGGTTTAACTTTTGGTTAAGATGGGAAAATCACAACGAAAAAAGAATGAAATGAAAAAAAAAACAAATAAAAATTGAGGGCAACTAAAATGGACCACAAAAATCAATCACACACTTAGAGAGTAATGGATAAAATCGAAAACTAATTGTGACTTCCATCTTTTTTTTCTCATCCTTAATAAATGATTTTTTTCAATATTAATAAATAAAAAAAACGACCAGATTCAAATTAGCTGGAATTTGTTTTCAAAAATTGCCATAAAATACAATTTATCATCATTTACTATACATTTAACTTTTGACCTTTTTTTTTTAAAAAAATGTTGATTTGTTAAAACTTTATAAATAAACATCATCGTAATGGTTAAAAATAATTTTATATTTCTAAATATTTTGATGTTTTATTTTCTTTTTTTTTGTTCAATATTTTGTATTTTGTTTGCTTTTTGATACCCTCTAAACTGTCCATGATGTCCATGATGTTGGTCGGTTAGCGTTGGTGTTGATGTTGTTTTATTGCTCACGAAAGAGCAAATATTTGTTAAACTCATTTTGGTTGACGGACGGCACTAATGTTTAGTTTTTGTTAGAAAGATTTGTTTTTTCAGGTCTGTTGTACGTGCCTTATGGCCTTAGGCAAATGTGGTGAACATGAAAATTTTAATCACAGTTTATTAGGAGGTAAATATTTTCGTATTTTTTTTATTTTAGTAATTTCAATAAAACTGTTATTTATATTAGTTGAATAAATGATTTTTTGGTGGAACAATTTAAACAGGGGACCAACAAAAAATATAACAAATAGAAAAAACCATTAAGCAATCAGTTCAGTTATGGAATTATTTTTATAATTTTCTTTTCCCTTTTAAAATGGCTTTTGCTAACGTATTAAGACAATGCTTTTAGTGACTTAAACTTGTCTTAATGCTTCTTATTTGGCTTAGAATATGCTTTGTAAAGCTTGGTCTTGGTTCACGAAATCTTATATCTATCAATACCTGGATGTCTAAATAATTTTAAGGTTTTCACGCTGGTAATATTTCTTTGACAATGCTATTTTCTCACATAAAGTCTAAAAGATAGTCAAAACAAGTAATATTCGGCTGTGCCGCATTTTTGGAAGGGCATGATTTTTTGACCTACACTTGCATTACGAGCTATAACTTCCTTCCTAATATTCCGATTAAATTAATTTTCAGCGCCAAGTAAACCCTGGCATAATTTGAGCTTTTTCGGTTCGAGATATATCGTTCTTTCAACTGGCGAACAGACATAGCTAGGTCGCCATCATATTAAACCGGGACTCAGAAAATGGATTCTATATGGGGTCTAAACAGATATTTTGATGTGTTACAAAAAGAATGACAAAATATATATACCTGCACCATTTTTTTGGTAGCGGGCTTAAACAAATAAAACATCTTAATTGCCTACTGGTCTCTAGATCTAAACTCACCCTCAAAAATAAATTAATGATAGGCAAGGCAATGTTGAATTTGATTTCAACCTACAGTACACCTGTATGCGGCTAGAAGCAGCTAGTAATTCCAATATCGAAATTTTAGAAATATATTAGTAAAAGCATTGAAGTAAATTGTCAACGCTTTAAGGCTAATGTCTAAGAAAGCTATTCATGATGATTTTTTTATTTAAATACTTCATAAAATTAAAAGAATAAGCGCTTAATAAGTAGAGAGGCTAAGTGCTGACAGTAAATTGTGCGCTCGAATGTGTTTAGATAAAAATAACGAAGTTAGAAGACTTAAAAGGAACTCTACACTGGACTTGCCATTTCGACATTAACATGTTTAGTGGGTTGTAAATGGAAAGCACTAGCAGTTCGCAGACCATATATGGGCTGCTAAACCATAAAATTTTAAAGCGATTTTGAATTGTGGACGTTGAGAAAATGTCGTTTATTCGGCGTCAAAGAGTAGACAAAGCAAAAATACAAGATATACTGGGACTGGGAGGAAATCTCATTTATTTGACGTTGAACTGATATAAACCCTAAAAGTATTGAAAGATAACACATACCAGCCAAAAAATATTACACTGGTTCCATGTGAATTACAGTTTTTATGACTTCTTATCCATCAAGTGCAAGAGGAAGAATGCCTTTTCCAAATACAAAATTGTTAACCTTTAATGTTGTGCTTCAAATTTCATACAAATGCATGCAGTCTTATACAATTCGTGTAAACAAATATTGTAAAGTTATAAAACATGGGTTTCCTTTCATCTACCGTACATGCTTGTTTGTTAACGTTTATTTTTTCAACTAGTGATTATTTCGTGAATGGTAACTTTTAGCTCATGTCTGATTTGACAGATAATTAGTTTTTATCCTTCCGCTGAACGAATATGGTTGTGTATACGCTTGAACAACACTGGGAAATATTGCGACATTACCTTGGCCGATTTTGCAAAAAAAATCATCTTTTCAGATGAAGCGGGTAAATAAACCCCTACGTATACATTGAAAAGCCCATACACCCAAATCGAGTCATTGTTTGGTGCGGATTTTGGTTCAGAGGCATAATTGGGCCATTTTTCTTCTAAAATGAGCAAGGAGTGCCCGTAGTCAATGCGATCGTTATCGGGTCATGTTGAACGAATTTTTGTTCACACGAATTTTTGCAACATTTGGTTTCAACAGGACGGCGCTGCGTGCCACACAGCCAAAGCAACACTTTCTTTTATAGAATTAAAAAAAAAAGTTATTTCGCGGACCCTTCATATTTATATAAATACACGCTCTCCAATGACACGTTAATGTTAAAATCATGCATGTTTCACCTAAATTGAACCCCTTCACTATATCTTTTACATGTCTTTTTTTGCTTAAATTCATTGAAAAGAAAGAACAATAATTACGAAGAGTGTGGGTGTTGAAGGTGTCTCTTGCTTCCCCCATTTCCTAGCTACTCTTTGGAAAGATTGTAAAAATTATGACTGGGTACAGACATTGCATATTTGTGATACTCTTTTTAACTTTATTAATTGCTGCTACTGGTGTCTCACTTTTGAGTCTATGTTTTAATATTAACACCATGTACATCTATGCCTGGTCAATTTTGCGTCCTCTCTATCCAGTTGTGTAAGAAGATGTTTGTTCGAGACAGTGGGCAGCTCATAAGCTTTTCGGGTTTTACTTAAGCAACTCTGCGATACTTGAGTGATATTTATTAATAAAGTGATAAATAAATATATTGTTTACAATTTAATTAAATTATTATTCTTTTTGGATTGATTGTAAAAAAAATAATTAAAAACCAATTTTACTTAACCCTAGCCCTTATACCCAACTTTTGTTACGTAAACGTATACCCAAGTACATGTGTGGCCAGTAAAAATTATTTGCGTTTTTCCTTATAATTTATTAGCAAACAATTTTTGTATTTATACAATTGCTACTTTAATATATTAATTAACATTTTGACTGGCTAGAATAAGTTTGCGTATTTATATTTTAAATCTGGCGACGTTCTGATTTGCGTATTATTAAAAAAATATGGCATTTTTTACAGCCAAAAGATCGTTATAAAATGTGTTCGAGTTAATGACTTCATTTTTTAACATCAAGACCTTACAAGCAAAAATTAGTATTTGCTACTTCTACTGTCGAAAGCAATAAAGATTTTCCATTGTTGTTAGAAAAGTTGGTTTTTAAAGTCAATTTTTTTGAAAATAATAAAATAAAAAAAAATTTATGGCAAAAGAAACTTTCAACTGTCTTCGAGACAACATAAGAGGTGAATTCAAATACATATGGGTGTAGCTGAATTCGCTGCACGTGATGATACCAAATGATGCACGCAACATCACGCCAAGCCAGACAACCAAATATTTTGAGACAACGAAGTGGCCCAGTAAAGTTTACAGCTACAATGTCCATCGTGAATACATTAAAATGTTGAGTCTATGCATTCATAGGAGTGCTTATTATGACTGGTACCAACCATAGTAAGAGCGAAAGTATTTCAGATTTGTGGTCGGTACAAAATTGTCCACTTTATCGTTCTGCAATTGGCATCAATCGATTCCAAGCAATACTGCGATTTATAAGGTGTGATGATTCAAACAGAAGAGAAATTCATCAACAAACTGACTTAGCTGCTCCAATCTCCGAGTTGTGAACCGTGATGAACTATAATTTTGAATCAAGGACCTATTTATGCTAGTCATTGAAAGTCAGTCAGTCAAGGTTCAGGTAATGCGCAACTCCAACACGATACTTGGCATAGCGAATTTTGTAAGTACGGCCATGCAAGACGTTTTACTTTCAACGTCTGCAGCGCTTAGTATGCTGCTTTTTGTATTATATTCACGACGAGCACAAAAAACGTACTCGTAACATATGCTTTAATTGTAAATGGCCATCATGTGTGCAACATTCAAAAAATTACTTCGTATGCGAAAATGTCAATAATGGCGACAAAACTTTAATTAAAGTTATAATAAATAAAATAAAAACATAAATTTACATAAAAAAACAAACCATCTTTGACTTGTATAGTCAATTCATACAATTGCATTAGTGGCCACATCTGTACTTGGGTATACGTTCTTGGGGGTCTTAACTTTAGAAGCTCATAGCTCCTCAAAGACTTGATCTAGGATAATAATTGAGGTGTCAGTTAACGCAGATTTCATCAATTTTCTCAGATCTAAAGTTTCAGTAAAAAAGCATAAGCCGTTTAGAAGGTGCATTACTCAGAAGTGTCAATGGCCACACCTGTACTCGGGTATAAGGACTAGGTTTAAATGTCTTAAAAAACGTTTTTTGTATAACAAACAACTAAGGGCCAACATTACAACTTGCCGTTAATTCAATGGAGGAATTTTTGTGAGCGATAAATAGTTTTGCACTACTACAACTTTCATTTCTTATTGTTATTATTAATATTTAATAGATAAAAAGATAATTAAAGCGACTTTTATAATGCAAAGTAATTTTTCGTTCCGACAAAATCCTGCCTTTAACTAACGGCAAGTTTTACTAATGGCCCTTAATAATTTATACGTTCATACATCTAACAAATAGGAAAAAATTTAAATTCAAAACGATTTAAACATTAACACCAAATTTAAACCTAAATATTCTAAATAAAAGAGCAATTGAAAAGAGCAACATTTAATCTAACCCGGCAACACTGATGTGGGCTATAAAATTTCAAGCAAATTAAATTCATCGTAACCTGTTACGCTCTGAACGTATGATTAATGATTTGAAATCATTTCGCTGCAAACGTACTCATACGTCCCCATGCCAGTATGAGTTGACAAAGGTTTTGCTGACGTGGCGTATGATTTATATATAATTTTATTTCATTTTATATTAAGTATGCGCTCTGGGGGGTACGAGTATGTGGAGGTAATAAAAAACAAAACACATAAGTATTTTAAATTTTATTTTTATTATTTTCGAGTTTTACACATGTAAGTGCATATGTATGTTTGTGTGCGTGTGTGTGTGTGAATGTGAGTGTGTGCGTGTGTTTTCGTACTTTTCTCTCAAGCTTTAAAGATTTAAAGATTTTGAATGTTTAAAGATTTTCGACACACTGTTTTATGTCTTACATTTGTAAAATATGTGTGTTTTAAATATTTTATATCTTTCATAATCTACCATGACATTTTGTATTTATATGCCTGTCAAATGAAAAGCAAAAAAAAAAAATAAAAAATTGCTGTAGGAGGGTAAAAAAAAAACAAGGGCACACTTATGTTGCATTTATTAGGTTTTTAGAATAAAGTGATTTGTTTTAAATATTGCTATCTCTTAAATCTATTTGATAGCTATAATAAGGATGCTGCGGCAATGTACATACTTATGTCTGCCGTAAATCAAATATAGACTGAGGCGTCTTTATTTTAAAATATGACATCTATTTATTTGTTAGACGTTAGTGCTGATAAGGTTTATTCTATGTTGAAAGAACGTATTATTTATTTCGATCGGCTTAGTTCTGTGCACTGGGAAAAGTCAACAACATTTTGTTTTTCTTTTTTGCTTAACACACAAATTAAATGATTTTGCAATGTGGTAAACAAGTTCAGGATAAAGTTATGGAACCAGGATTAATTTGATTTTTGTATGCTGAGCGCTTGTCAGTATTCAAATTGAACAATTTGGTAGTGATTAGTAGAAAAAATAGAAATTTACTAAAGTGCGAAAAATATTTTCGTTTTTCGTAAGAACATTAAGTTGCATTTCAAAAATAAAAACCAAAAAAAAAAAAAAATTATCTTAATGCCGTAATCCTGGTACAAGATATATATTAATGGAAATAGTACCTCTCCTAATCGCTTAATCATAGCCCGTTTATGGACACATGGAATCGAGTTGCTTATTACTGTAATAAGGTATTTCCAAAAGTTTAATTTCAAAAAATCTTTAAACAAATCTTTAAACAGGGTGCTATTTATGTGAGACTAAGTGGCTTAACTGTTTTGCCTAATATAATCTGTTTAAGTAAATTTTGCAGTTTTTCTTATTTTTTTAAATAAAATGCGCATCCTGTGATAGTAAACCGTTGTAGTCCTTAGCCATAATACCATCATGATTGAGAGGTTCCTCCAAATCAATTTCTTCACTAATATTCTCACTTTCTTCTGGGCAAGATGTATTTATTAAAAAATATTTTACAAGAAAAGGTTCAGCTTTACTACCTTCTCGTTGAAAACCAAACAACTGAAGAAACTAAAGAAGTTTGATTTGAACGACAAAAAACAGGATTCCAATTATTACAATTTATTTTGTTGTTTACTTATATTTCATATGAAAGGATAATAGCTGACGTTGTCATATGTGCCTTAGATGTACATATTGACGGAACGAAGTCCGTTTTTAGTTTTTTGAAAAAACAAAATATATTAAAACTAAATTTTAAATTCCAACAATTGAGAGTAGAAACTCAAAGACCAGCAAGAGCCTTAACCTTAACTCAAGGAAATTACAACAGTTTAAAGTCAAAAATGTGCCTGAGAAGCACATGTTGACTAGATTAGCGTTAAAAAAAAACTTTTTTCATATGATGAGGAGCTGTCGCTAATTTGAATTGCCTACAACAAATTGTTTTACTTAAATTTCTACCTTTTTTATTATTTAAATTTATTTAGCAAACATTTGTAGAGGACTTATATTTTTAATTCATTCTGGCTTAAAATGATCTTTTTTAATTTCCTTTTTCATGGAAAAAATTCAATTTTTTAATTGGGATAAATGAATTAGTATTTAGAAAAAGTAAATTTTTTGCCAACAAAAGAAGAGAGTAATTTATTTTCATAACTAGCTACTGCTTTATCATCAGTATCGTTTGATGCGACGTTGAATTAAAACTATACTCCATCATTAGGCTGGATTTTAATTTCTATTACTTTACCGCGCAGTAACGGGCATTAATCGCAATTAATGGCGGTTTTAAAATCCCACAAGTGGCCTCTAGCTTAACTAAATTGTTACCGTAAGAACAAGAAGCACACACATTATTTTGTAAAATAAAACTATGTCTTGCATACAGCTTTTCTTTCATTAAATATTTAGCTCAATTCAAAATTTGTCTGGCAATAATTCACTATTACAAAAGTTATCTTGACTCACCCTATTTTTTAGATTTTATTTTTTTATGCTGAAACGTTTTACAAATGTACGTTTTATGATTTATTTTATTTTCCAAATCTCCTAAGCACCTTTAAAGCTGCAGTGATTAATTAAAATGTGTCAGTGGGAGCTATAACAATGCATATTATATATTTTTATTTTTTCTGGATGTTTTTGGTTTATGTTTGTATGTGCGTGTGTGTGTTTTTTTATGTTCTAAAGACTGTTTATAAAGTACGTGTGGTCATTTAAAGCGTAAGGCATATTACAATACATTAGCATTTACAATTACATTTTTACATTTTTCCTGAGAATGATATTATTTTGGAGAAGTAGTTGTTTAGAAAAATCCCATAAAACTTCCGTTACAGGTTAAGATTTAAGTTTTCTTTATCAACAAAGTTTTCGCTTTGTACTCACTAGAAGATATGTTTTAATATTATCTATTCAGTAATTGTTTTTAATAGCATTTCTCTTGTGTTAAGGTATCGCCTTTCCTTCTACATTTTTAGTTATTTTTAGGAATTGTTGCTCGTACCTCGCACTTAAGTCAAACCGGTTACACTTTTCCAAAATTAACATAAAATTTTTTTTTTTGTTTGAATGGGGTTGGGACACCATATCCTCTGCTCTAAACCTATGGATTTGTGCCCGTAAAAGTAAACAAATATCTGACTACAAAGAAGTTAAAGTCCTAGACAATTATCGTTGTGCATATATGTATATCATTAATATATATTCGTTATATGGGAGCTACCACGCCCCCTAATTTTATTACTTTAAATTTTTTTAATCAGTTGTAAAAGGATTGAAAAATGTTACATTTATTGTTTCTCCTTTTGTTCCGATTGTATTGATTTTTTGCTTGGAATAAAATAAATAAGATGATAGTAAAATATATTTTCTTTATAGTGGAGGTGTCACGATGTTCTTTTCATTTTAAACTCATCTAAGTTTTACAGAACTCTGGATATGCGGCCAAAACTTTTGATTTTGTGTAAAAGGTGGGTGAAACACCCTCTTCAAGTTTAAAAAAATATCTGTAAAAGCGATTTTTGAACTTCATAGATTAATAAAAAAAAAAAAATCAGACAAGTCGGTCCAGCCAGTCGAAAATTTTTGATGAATTAAAAAATGGCTATATAAGTGGACAGGGCCAATTTTTCTTCCATAGAACCCAAAATGGGTTACAAACAACTTTAAATATAAAGTTACCGATATCTTTGCTGCCATTCTTAAGTGTTGCGATTATCTATGAGCGACATTTGATATTTTAATATAGATGTTAAAGCCAGTAAAAGATCCTGCGCAGTAATAAAAATCTATGTCGATATGATAACAGTGGATTTTGTGATAGATTCTTAACAAGTAAAATACTTGTCTCCAAACTAGTTTAAAATTTAGATTTATTTCTTGCGTTGCGTTTAAAGATTTATTACAAATATTTTCATTCCAGTTTTAGGGGAAATTTTTCCGTTTTATTTTTTAGAAAAACATTAGCTATGAAGTGAATATTTAAATTGCTTTTCTCGGCAGTATTTTAAACTTGTAAAATATTTTACAATGGAGAGAAGTGTTGCAGTGGTTAAAGTGCCAAAACTCAAACAGAATGACCTCGTTTCAAATCTCCGTACAGACAGAACATTTTTTCATCACGTTATTCGAATTCGTAATTAGGAGGCTTAAAGGCTCCTCTAGATAAAAGAGAAGGATGAACAGTATTACACAATTATCATCTAGAGGTGCCTAGATAATGTCAGATATCAATTACAGCATCTTTAAACAGGCTAGTAGAATTATCATCTACTTAAATGAAAAAAAAAAAAACAGAAAAAATACCATTGAAACTTAAGCAAGGTAAAATAAGAAGCTTTTTGGAATTCTATGTTATCCAGAGGAGCAAAAGGGGAAAAGAATTATGTCATGTATCTTAAATGTCAGACTTACGGCCTTATTCATAACGAAAAGGTCGCATAAAGTTAGCATAAAGTTTATTTATAACACACATGCCAACCACTGGCTAACGATTTGCTGAACTCTTGCTAACGAGTTGCCAAGCGTTTGCTGAGTTGTGAAAAACAGCTGTTCTGTGCAAAAAAATTGTATAAAGAAAACAATAAAAATTTTTGTGCACGAAAAATATATTGTTCGTTTATTTTTTAAATTTATTTTTAAATTTTAAAAATTGTTAGTATGGATGGAAAATCAAAAAAAAAAAAAAAAATCAGGGATGATATACAAAAAGTTTTTGCATTTTTGATGAGTATCATACAATTTCAGAGTTGATTAATAAAAAGTTTGCAGACGGATACAAGTTTGTTATGAATAAACTCTGTGCCAACGAGCTGCCAAGATTAATCGCCATTCTAGCTCGTTTTACGTAGTGTATAAACTGTGGCTAAGTTTTTGTTTTGAATAAGGTCGTTAGCTAATTGCTGTTTTATAATAATGCCTAGTTTAACTTTCATAATTTTAATCTCACACGTAAACTTAAAAAACGCCTATACCAATCGTCGGCATCTTGTTATTTTTGCAAAACTTTTATTACGTTGTACCGCGTTATTTTGAAGTTATTTTTTAAATTAAATATTAATATGCCGCTATTTACCACCATAAATATATTTTGAAGACCAAAAACTTGCTGCAGATTTTAATCCCAGTATTTTCAGAATTTACTATGATGTGGCAACCGCATTTCGCAAACACACTTATGCCAGTTCAACGAGGTAATTGTATCACATCTTTAAGTGGGACTTTAAATTAAAACACAATACCTGCTAAACAACAAACACAGCAATAAAAAATCGAATCAAACATGTGTGTGCACGGTGCATGGATAATGAGAGAAACGTACCTACTTGTGCGTCATAAATTAAGAGTTTGGTCTGGTTTATGTTGTCGCCTGGAAATTAGGATTGGCTTAATTTGTAATCAAATATATTTTTATTGTCAAAATAAAGAAACCCCAAAAATATTTATTGTATTCCAGATTATCTATAAATTACATGCTCTTTGCAATTATTATAAGGACATGAGGCAGAGATGGCATATAGAAATTTAAAATTGTACCAGGGAGTTAGAAAAATTTTATTTTTTCTACCTTAGAATATAAGGATGAATGTTGATATGGGGCATATAAGTTTTTTGGTTGCCATCGATCACCCAAAAGCATTGGATAGGGTCGATGATAATGTTGTTTGCTACAAATGAAAAATATGTTTGGTTTACCAAAGATACAAGTCAATATGATAAAACTTATCTCTAACTGCGGAAACAGTTAACCGATTTCAACTTAAGTTTCGGAGTACATTGGAAGCTGTCTGTAGATGATAAAGTTTTCACGAAATTGGCCCAGTGGTTCCGGAGATATGGCATTTAGATTTTCCTTTACAATTGCATACAAATACTAACAAAATGCCTTCCATTTTCCGTACTATGATTTTTTTAATATCACCTGAAAAGTTTCTAAACCATGTATCTTAATGTCTTATGTGAACAATGTCATTCGGTCTTTCTAATTGGAATATTGAGCTGAATCGTTTCAGTCTTTGTTTCGATCGTCATTTTATTTGTGCGCTGACCATTTGATTTTTCCCTTGCTTTACACCTGAATTGTATCAGAGGCTTCTGTTATTATTGTTGTTGGTGTACAAAAAAATTATCTTTTCGGAAGAAACAAAAAATTTTGCAAAATTGCCGTAAAGCACCCATTACGAGTGATTGAGGACGGCGCAATCATTATGGCCAATGGAAACACATATTGCACAATGATGTCTTTGTGTCCACTCTTCATGGTTATTGATGTGAACGTTGGTTGGTTTTATCAGATTGGAGTAACTTACCACACATCTCACGCCACAATTGATTTATTGCGTACAACGTTTGAAGGCCATTTAATTAGCTGAAATGGTGATGTCAATTGCCCGTCAAGAAGCTGCGACTTGCCACCTTTAAAATATTTTCTTTTATGTGCCGTTAAAAGCGAGTGTTTTGCAGACAAACCAGAGGCAATTGAGCATTTTAAGGCCAACGATCGTGATGTCGATCAAATAGGGGTTCTGTGAGGCCAGCCGTGGCAGCCATATGAATGAAATAATATTTCATTTCTAAGCGAAACAAATGTACTATGCAAGAAAAAAATAAATTTGGTAAAATTCAAATGGTCTACCCTTTACTTCCACCCAAATGTTAACAAAAATATTTTTACTTGAAGCGATTTTAGGAACAAAGACAATAATTTTAAAGGTTGTGGTTTTGTATTCCAAATTGCTTATTATTAATACTGCCTTTAAAATTTTTAAAAAGTATTCTAAAAAGTATGTACAAAAAAATAATTTTATAAGTATAGATTTGTCTAGGTTTTATTTTAAGAAACCATCATGTTTTAAATATAAATTTAAATAAATTATATTTTCTAAATTTTATTGAATATTTGAAGGATTTTCCAGTACATTGTAAGCGCTTAATACAATGTTTTGAGTGAGGTTTCGGCGCCTAGAATCAAATTTGTTCGGGTTACAATTTTATACTCCTTACAGAGCCGATATTATTATCAAGGATTTTAAATGTGTTCATACGGTTCTCAAGAAAACTAAAACTCATTTGAGTTGAAAAGGATTTTTCTACTTAACATTTATGGAACAAGATGCCATTAAACCGTGACAGCTGTCGACATAAAATACTAAACTAAAAAGGCAACTATTACTTAAAGCACTAGTCATTTTTTATCTCTATCAAAGCCTTGTTATTACACTGTATGCTCACAAAAATGTTCCTCTCATCTAATGCTTTTATCCTTAATGTGAAATTTATTATTTTTTATTACAAATACACACATGTTATAAATACGTTCTTAAGTTTCAACATTCCATTAAGAAGAAGAAACAAAAATATTGAAATAAGTCAAATGTATTTAGCAGTTGATTCCAAGAATTAAACTCAATCACACATTAGCTTTGGTGCGATAAAATTGTATTAGTACTCATACAGATAAATAAATGGCAAAAATACAAACGATAAATTATTGTTTCTGCACAAGTACTTCAGTATTCGTCCCTTATTTTCAATAGCGGTAGGTAATATTATTTTTGTGCTGCATGCACACAGGCAAAATGGGTTTGCAAAAATAAAAAATGTGTGATATCAGTTATTTGGAAATATTCGGAAATAAATCGCACAATCGCCATTAACTTGCAGAGATATGAGCAATTAAACATGACTGCCTGTTTTTACCACAAAAATTAATTAATTTGAAAAATTTAAAAACGGATTTAATGCTACTCATTAATTTAGTCTTTTAGGCTATTTGTAGAAAGTTTTCAGCAATTCGGTAACTAATCGACAGAGTTATAAGTCACGATATTTTAGAAAAATTTACATTGTTTTTAATCTATCGATTTCTAGTAGCACGGAATTAGGTTTTGGATACTGTAGTCACACTTAAATTCAAGTTGTAATTTCACCAAAAAATCCAGAGAAAAACTGAAAAATCAGATCTTAACTGACTGAGATATGAGCAACAAAATGCAACAACCTCGCTCGATCTTTTGTCTTTAAATTATAAAAATTTGTCCTTAAAGTTACAAACGAAAATTGATTTAATCATCTTCAAGACAACCGAACAACTCGATATAGGTATCAACTCAGAGGGCTAGCAGTATATAGTAAATTATAAAACATTTAAAATCCTTAAAGGCGCCAAAAAAAATAGATATGAGTCAATTTAAGTAATTTAAAATTCTCTTCATTATTGATATTAAATGGAAGAGCTTGTCTGTAAGATGATATCCAAAACAAAATCTTGAATATCAGCCGAATATACCGCCCTTACTTGTGTGACAGCGTGGTGTACTGGCTAAACTGATTGCCTACAAAACCAAGTATTTCAGGTTCGATGCCCGGTAGAGAACGAAAAAATTTCACTATGGTTTTTCGTGTTTTACGCATTATGTGGCTTAAGTCTTCTCAAAGAAGCCTCCTGACCTCCACAAAATTGTAACATTATAAAAAAAGGTAGTAATCGATGATTAGCCCTACTACCTCAAATATACGGAGGGTGTTGTTTCTAGAAAACGATAGATGTCAGTGCAATTTTCCTTGAACTGCTGCAGCAGACAGTTCATCTACTTAGCTGAAACAAAAACTGATTAATGAAGCAGAATCTATGCAAAATAAAAGCAGACTGAACCTTAATGTAATAGTCAACAAAAAACAACTGTGACAAATGATTCTTTTGTGCACAGAGTCAAAGCTGATGCTGCGTTAAAGTCGTATGATGTTTAAAAGTTCCAGATCGCAATGCGGTAAAGAACTTAGAGCAAAAGAACGGGCGACAAAGTTGAAGTCAAATTATATTAAAAAAAAATACACCTGTTGTGTGATTAATAACGAAACTTATGTTCTGCCAGACCCTACAGTTGTAGCAAAAGAAGCCAATTATTTGTGATATCAGGCACAATAAACAAAGAAATATATTAAGGTGTGTCTACAAAAATGGTTCATTCCTTTCTGAAAACAGAACAGAGTGCCATCATATTTCTGGCCCGATTTGGCATCATAAGACTGTGAAAATAGATTTTCGAGTGGCATTTAAACAAAATAGCGCTCTTACTTGTTTAATTTATAATCATTTAATACTATATTAATATGATTTAATTTCAGTAATATATAGATTCTAATCACCACATCCATCCATGTTTTTTCTTTGTGAGTAGAACTACTTCAGCGACGGGATTCAGGGTTATAGATTATTTAAATGTAATCTGTTCTTAGGAATTTTGTTAAATCTGTAGCAGTCATTATGGCGCTTGTTGACTTTGCCTGTCTATATCAAAGTAGAACTTTAGAGAAATTTAATCTATATTCCATGTACTGTCTGTCTACTGGCATATTGTTGAAAAATATTCAGATATGTCGTTGAAAGACCTCAGTGCTAAATTAAGGGAATCGCAGAAGAATATGGACGCAGAGCTTTGCGACTCTTTCGTTGTATATAAAATGCCGTTTTGCTCTTTATTAAAAACAACGTTGCAATATTTCTACCTGCTTTTTATTTTTATTTATATATTTTCATATCGGGTGTCCCAACTAGAACGCAATTTTTAAATTTGGCGCCATTCGAAGTGTCATTGTTTAACGTTTGAACAATTGTTATTGTTTGCTAGTAGAAGGTACGAGGTTAGTAAAAACGGAGCGCTACACGAATGAACAACGCAGTCTTATTGTGAAATTGTTTTACCAAAATGGTGAAAGTTTTGCGGCTACAGTTCGCAAATTGCGATCAATTTGGGGTCACAATAATGCTCCAAAAGAGTCAACTGTACAGAGATTAATGGATGAATTTGCCGAAACTGGGTGATGTAAAGACAACAACGCGCCTTCGACCAGGTCGATCGACCGAAAATGTCGCAGCTGTACGTGATGATGTCGCTCAAACTCCATCCAGGCAGGTCAAGCGCAAGCAGTCAATGGTGTTCGGTATGGTGAAATGATAACCAGTTTTTTCTTGCCTAGAATTGAAGAAATAAATGTGGAGGGCGTGTGGTTTCAACAAGATGGCGCCACATGTTATACAGCCAGAGAAACAATTCAATTGCTGCATCAGTTATTTCCCGGTCGTGTTATTTCGCGTTTTGGAGACCAGAATTGGCCGCCTAGATCGTGTGATTTAACACCTTTAGATTTTTTTCTTTGGGGTTTTTTGAAGCCGACGACGACTCAAGCCTTAAAAGAGGAAATTGGACGCTGCATTAATGAAATACCGCAGCATTTGTGCAAAAAGGTCATTGAAAATTTCATTAAAATATCGCGTGTGTGCTAGCAAAGCCGCGGCGGCCATCTGCACGATATATTGTTCCATACATAACCTCATTCTCTCTACTTTACGATATAATAAAGTTTCACGATTTTTTTTTTAATATCTGTGTTTTATTTAAAATTTAAAGATTTCGTTCTAGTTGGTACACCCATTATTTAATATAATTAAAATTACAATAAATCTTAGAGCTAAGCGCACTACCAACAACGGCTATGGGCTTGGTATTTTTTATGTTGTTGTGTTGCTCAATGAGATATTAGAATATTTGGGATAAAAATATTAAATTTGGTTATGCAATTATAGTTTTTTTAATTGTTGTTATTGGATGGGAATTTTAACAAATCGGCAATGTTACAAGATTTGCAAATCGATAGACTTAGGTTAGCTAGGAATGGGAAGTCTGCTAAGTTTGTGAAAGACTGTTAGAGATGAGGAGCTACAGAAAGAGCATATAGGTTGTGCAGTTCTGTTTATAAAAAGTTGGTGAGTAATTCTCGTGTGCGTAAGGCGTAGCCTTTTGAAGCATTTATTTTGTAAGAAGTTGGTTGATGTTGGTAGAAATGTGAACTGTTTTGTAAGCTTAAGGATTCTGTATGGGTGATTGTATTTCTTCTATTTGCGTTCTAAGGACGTAGTAAGTTCAGAAGTGGCATATCTGTTAAAAAATTGTCTGCATTTAGATATAAATAAGCGGATTGGTTGCAGGTATATTGTTTTTGCTGCTGGGTCTGCTGCCTCATTGCCTCTAATATCGCCGATGTAGCTTGGGATTCAAAGAGGTTCAATCTTCTTATTCATCTTTATTATTTTATTGTTTTAAAGAGATAATTAATTCATTTTTTAATTTAAAGCAGCATCAAGTACCGAAGGGCAGATAATATATTTGCAACATGAATTTTTCCCTTGCTTTAAGGCTTCAATTATTGCTATTTCTTGGGCTTCAAATACAGTTGCCACCTGAGGTAATATTCGTTTTTTTTTTGCGTTCTTTCAGCTGATGCACCGTTATGGTAAAGCCTACATGTTTCGTAGTCTTTGAACTATGTGTGAAAATGAAGTACCAGCAATTTTAGTTGTATTTGTTGAATATTTCATTGAATAACAATTTTAAAACTACATTTGCATTTTTGATGTACAAAATAATTTCTGCTTTCGAACAATTTGGTACCAAAAACTTTTTTACAGTATCCTCTTCTATGGTTATCTTGGTAGTTCACGTGTTATACAGGCTCTACCCTTAAGTAGAGCCTGTACAACACCGTTTTGACAATCCGCATCTATAGTGAATGTTTAAATATTCAAAATTGCGTGCGTATCCTGTGATATCTTTTTTAAAAGGGTTAAATAAGGGCAACATTTTATTACATAAAAAGAAACAATGACGCTATTATGAATGCTATTTCTGCAAAGGTGACGAAGATAAAAGAGTACATCACAGGTGGCTAAACTGTTTGCTTAAGCTGGTTTAAAATAATAAAATTTATACAAACAAATTAACCCAAAAGTTTGCTTGTGTTTATGTACATGTAACAACGGTATAAAAATATATTTTATCTTAGTGTTTTTTTTTTAGAGTTAAAGTCTTTTCACTGTTTTATTCCACAGCTCTTACATTCTCTTTATTTTTGTTTTTTTATTGGATAAACATTTTTCTCTTCCTCTACCCTCAGAAACATTCAGTAGAGATGGAAAATTGAAATAACAAAACGTTGTAATACCTTTATGAGCCTTTGTACGAAGGTGTTTGTTTAATTTTTAAGAATAAATTTTTGGTGAAAACACCTCGTTGCATTAATATAAAAACACTTAAATATCGTCTTATTTTTAATGCCGTTAAAAATTTAAATCCATATTTGAGATAAGTCAAAAATATATTATCTCTATCTCTCTATCTCTCTATATACAGGGTGGCTGATGAATATTGCTATATTAAGAAACTCAAATTACCTTTTTTTCAGTGTATGGAATACATTTTTCTTTCATTCATGTTAAAGCTCATTCAATTTTATTAAATATAGTTTAATTTGTTTTAAAATAAATGGAATTTAAATGCCCCCCCCCTCGTTGATGCATGTGCGGCATCTTAGCAAAAAGTTGTTCAATACTGCTTGGAGAGTTGAGACAGGAATAGCCGCAATTGTTGCTCGAATGGATTGCTTTAGTTCATTCAAATTTGTTGGTTTTGCTTTGTAAACTTTCTGTTTGCAATAACCCCACAAGAAAAAGTCAGGTGCAGTAAGGTCAGACGACCTGGGTGGCCAACGGTATGTGGAGTTTCTGGATATCAGCTTATTGGGAAATTTTCGTCGCAATTCTGTTATAACAGGTTGGGCTATGTGAGGAGGTGCACCATCTTGCTGACACCACACAGAGTTAAAAGGAATTCTCTTTCGGCATAATTCTGGATAGAAAAACTCTCTTAACATGCTCAAGTAACGGTCTCCACTAACCGTAACGGGGTGACCGTTTTCTTCGAAGAAGTAGGGCCCGACAATGCAGCGTGATGAAACTGCACACCACACTGTGACACGAAGTGGATGCAATTCCGTCTGATAGAGTATCTGTGGGTTGGAAGCACTCCATATTCGACAATTTTGTTTGTTTACGTTGCCGTTCAAATCAAAATGGGCCTCGTCAGACATGAAAAGACAGTTCAACATGTTTCCATGCTTTTCCACCATTTAAAGCATCTTCTGGCAAAATTCCAAGCGAATCAGCAAGTCTGCAGCGTTCAGTTTGTTGGCCATTTGAATTTTATATGGGAATAAGTCCAAATCTTTGTGCATAATTGACTGTAATGACTGTCTGCTTATACCCATTTGAGCAGATAAGCTTGTTGTCGAAACTCTTGGATTGTGTTGTATCCTCCGTTCGAACTGAAAGGTTTCGATGGTAAGGTCTTCTGTTGACTGTCCCATGCTCGGCAAAATTGTTTACAAGTCTCATTATGGTCCATCTGCTCGAAGGATTGCCGCCAAATGTGTGCCTATATTCTCTTTGAACCGAAACTACGGACTCCAGTGCGTGAAAACGGCGGACAATCCAAATTCTTGTTTCGGTGTCCCAGTTATCCATTTTTGTCAAATCTAAGAATCAATCTGCAAAATAAAAAAAAAATGGACAAAAAAAGTTATTAAATTTTTTTTTTGGTAGCGGCTTTCATCAGCCACCCTGTATATAAAAACTACGTGTATGTTCCAATTATTTTTAGCAGCCTCTTCGATCCTTTCTGAATTTTTGTGATATATTTATTAAGCCCGGAGATACTATGTTACCGATTTTACCTTTTTTACCCGTAAACCGCTCGACGGATTTTGTGCAAACTTCGCATCTACTAAATAGTTCGAACAAAGCCTTAACATTTGGTTCGGATAAATGAGCCCGTTCTTGAGTTATAAAGTCACAACGCACTTGCAAAAATTTTTTATTATATATATATAGATATGGAGCACCTTAAGCAAGTCGTGGACCCTGGTGAACCAAAATCGCCTTTGTTCTCTACTCCGAGTGAAATTAAATCAATTGGAATTGCCATTCTAGTGTCATTGTTTATAACAACAATTTCATGGCAATTCCGAGAACACAGGCGAATATCTTTTTTGTTTATAAAGAGGGTGGGCCATTTAAAAGTTCAAATTTAAAAATACAATAAAACAAAATCGGCTTAAAATGTTGCCAGATTTATTTTTTTTTTTTGTTGCAAAGTACAATTGTTTTGCTTAGAAATGGAAAATTATTTTCTATCCATTCGAACTATAACAACAATTTGATGGCAATTCCGAGAACACAGGCGAATATCTTTTTGCTTATAAAGGGGGTGGGCCATTTAAAAGTTCAAATTCAAAAATACAATAAAACAAAATCGGCTTAAAATGTTGCCAGATTTATTTTTTTTTTGTTGCAAAGTACAATTGTTTTGCTTAGAAATGGAAAATTATTGTATCTCGTCAATGGCATCACGTATGTTCGCCTTTAAATATTCAATTGTGATGTACTTATTATTAGGCAACGATGTGTTGTGCATGTAAAAAAAAGGAACCTTCAAAATATCCCTCTTTCGCCTGTTTATACTAGTCGTTAGGAAAGCAGTTTGTAACATTTATTACTGTGTATTAAAATTAATGTTCTGTCTTATGTTATACCTTAGAAATTTTATATGGCAAGAGTAATTTAATCAATTTCACGTGCGGTTTTCTGTACATAAAACTGTCATTAATTGAATTAATTAAATTTTTGTTAAAGTATTTCATCGTATCAATTAGATGTTTTTAGTGAATTTATGGCTTGTTGTTTTTTTTTTTTTTTTTTTGAGAAAAGGCATAACTTTGGTGGTAAAACTGTTTAATTGCGTAAATTGATTTGATCATCTTCTATTGAAATCAATTTAATAAATTAAACTTAAAAATTATTGTTTATGTTTTTAATGCGATATGGCGCGCATGGTTTCCTTGTTGACACAGACTTCTGTTAAATATAAAAACATTTACATACATGTTTTAGTTACAATACAATACAATAAAGAAACTCATTTATTGTATCGATGAAACATTTAATCGATACAATGCAAACATTTAATTTATAAATCTGCTTTGTATATTATTAATTGTTTTCAAATTTGTATTCGTGCTATCCCTTTCATTTACTAAGTTCCGTTTGTTTTCAAAAACTTGTTTAATATTTTATGCTCTTTAGATGGCAACAACATTTATATTGTGTTTAAAATAAAAGCTTTTGTTGTTTGTGTTTTTCTTTTGCGCTTTAATCATTTTGTTTTTTCTTATTTTTTACAGTAAATGGAGCTCTATGTTTGTACAATTTTTTTGTTTAAGCACAATCTTACTCATTTATTTTTTTTTGTTAATAGTTTTACACAATTCACACAAACCCATATTTACATACTCACATACATAAACAGCATACATTACTTACACAAACAAACATACATATTTTAATACAAAAATAATGAAATTTTAGTTTATGGCAAAAGACTTTTCGTAAATTCTTTGAGTTTTTGTTTTTATTATTTACAAAAATAATGGTCTGTTTGTGTCAGTGTGCGAGAGCATAAAGAAACTTCAGTGGCAACTGCATAAATAAAGGCGAAAATAATGAGGAATATTTTACTGTTTAAATGATGGTGTTTTTCTTGTTCTTGTTCTTTTTCTCTTTTGTTCATTTATTTGTTTGTAATGTGTTCATTTAATTCTTACCACTGTTTTTTTTAGGATTGTTACAGCCATAAGACGATTTATGTAGGATTTGTTGTTTTGTTTGCTTTCAAAAATCTTTGAAAAATTGTTTAAATATTGCGGTATTATTTCAAGTAGTAGTTTTAATTTTTGTTTTTTAAGAAGTATTTTGGTAAATTTTAATAGTTTTTGCCAATTAACATGTTTTGATTTACTTTCATTTTTTTTTAATAGAACAATTTAAATTAACATTTGTGTCAGTTTATGGTTTATTCAAAGGTTTCGAATTAAAAAAATGTACGTTTGTAGATTTGAAAAGAGTTTTTACGAAAATCCTTACAAAAAAGTATATGTCGATATATTTTTTGGATCTCCTCGTCGTCGAGTGTCGTGTGGGTTTCATTCAATTCGTGTATTTTTAATTGCATCGTGGGGGTTTCGTAGGGTATGACTCAGTTCCGTTTTCGTTGTCCTATTTGCTTTGGCATTTGGAACAATTCAACTTTAAAGAATAATTAGATAATCAAATCGGTAAGATTCTTCGTAAGCATCTATTGAAAAGGTGTGAGTCTTGTGCATTTGGTCTTAGTTATGTGCCTTTGTAACCTTTATGATACAGTTCAGGTTAAAAAATTTGCCGCCGAAAACACAAATTAATCCTGCTGTTAGATTAAAAGAAAATAATAGTAATAATCGAATCCTAGATACCATTTGCTCCATATATGTGACAGCGCATAGAGAAAGGGACCTTAGCGTAAAAACAGGTTTTGTTCAGGAGAGCCATTTTAAGGATTAAATGATTTTTCTTCACTTTTATAAAACGCGCATATCTCTGGGGGGAACACTTTTGGGGCATGGGATCGGTCTCATTCGATGCTCAGATGTTGTCCACATAAAAAAAAAAAAAGTGAAAATTGTTTTTTTTACCCTTAGGTCCCTTTCTCTATGCACTGTCACATATATTTAATACCAAAATTGAAATTTTCAGCCAATATTTGATATCTACTTTCATATATATCCCGTTCTTGCAATGATATTTGTCCTCCCATATCGTAACAACTACTACACATCAAGAAGACTTCATTTATAACGTATCACGGATATCATAGTTTAGCCTGGTTTTTATGTTGCCACTTTGCAAAACGAATTGGTATGAACTTAGAACTGTATGAATTTAGAACTGTATGAATTTAGGAACTGACTCGGACATTAGAAAATGTCATGATGACAGATTAGAATTTGCATGATTTGGAAAATAATAAAACAAATAATTGTGAAATTGAAGGTGAACTTGACGTGGGTGCAAGTAGCGATGATCACCTTGTTATATCCTTTAAAAAATAGCTCTTACAGAAGTATATCTGCATGCACATTTTTATTTTATAAGTTCAGTAAAAAAAAATTTCTTTATATAAAATTTATAAATGATAGTGAAATAAATGAAGACGTTCATAATACTTTTAACATGATTTTGAATACGTTGTGTTGTAGCCTAAAACAAAAAAATCGTTTTGCATTGATTATATTTCGAATTTGAGCGGGTAGTTGGTTTCAAAGACGTATAGAATTTATGAACGCTGCTCAGAAATTGCTTTTTATCTCTAATTTTTTTGATTCTGTTGCCACTGTTTGATCTCAAAAAAGAAAAAAAAAATGTTTTGGTAAAGGTAGACAGTAGGGTGATCGATTCGGTTTTAAAACCGGTTGAAAATCCGGGTTTCTTCATCTTTCGGCTGGCGGTTTTTTCCAAATGTTGGTTTTTCGAATGTCGAATAAAGCGGTTTTTTTTATCCGAAAAAGCCGGTTTTTACATTTTTAAAGTTTATTTTCATATATGTATCTTTATAACCAATAGTACCATAGTATATTTAGCAAGCAATAAGTTTTAAAAAATCAAAAAAATAAAAACTATTAAATATTCTTTGATAATATTGAAAAAAATGTATTTGTTATTTAAAAAACAAATGTAAAATAAGAAAAATAATTTAGCTTAAATATTATTATTTCTAAATTTGCTCTACTAATAAACTTCTAAGATAAATTTTTTTCTAAATTATTGTACCCTGATCCTATTTAACACTAATAGTGTAAGCGTCACAGAGCTGACAATACTTTTTTATCTCTTCCAGAGCAAATACCGATTACTTTTAACAAATTAGTTTAGTTCTTAAAAAACGTAGTGGCAACAATGATGCAACTCCAAAAACACATCTCTCGAACAAAAAACACTTTTTAAAAATCAGCAAAGTAAACTTTGTCAGTTAAAAAGCAATTATTCAAAAAAAAAAAACTAGCCTGTCAGACCATGAGGTGCATTTAGCGAACTTTTTCTTTTGGGAGGTTTTTTGTGCCCTAAATGTAATTAAAATGATTCCAAATTCTTTTTTTTCGATTCAGAACAACTTACTTGTAGAATTCATATCCTTCATTTCTTAAAAATTTTGCTACAAAAAAAGATATTGCATATGACAGTCAAATATGGTCTGGCTAGACCATTTAGGACATCTAAGGGTTAATAGTATTTTTTACTGCATTTTTGCAGTAATAATTTTTAACGTTTTATAAACAAAACGCGAACACGACTTGATACCACTGCACTTTTTAACGATTCAAAAACAATTCTTATGATAAAACGCAATATTGTACTTAAGTTCTAACTAACTAAACTGGACATATCTAATCCCTTTAACCCTTTCGACCCGACATTCGAATAGCAATGCTAAATTGAAATTTTTGATATCAGCAGGTTATTTAAGGAATATATAACTTGGAAACCTGTTATGGGGGGGCTTTTTCGCAAAAGGCACCACTTGCAACAGATCTTTCGTCGTCTAGTGAATCTTCGTTGTCGCTAAAAATAGAGGCTCCACGAAAAGCCCCCCAATGAAATAACGCCCAGGAAACAATCCCCAATGAAGTAAACCCCAAAAAATTGGAAATAACACCCAAAAACAGTGAATGAAATAACATCCAAAAATAAATGAAATAAACCCCAAAACGAAAACGAAACAACCCCCAATATTTGGGAATTATTTCATATGAAATAAATCCCAATGATGAAAATGAAATAATCCCCAACGAAATAAACCCCATCAGCAACAAAAATGAAATTATGTCCAAAATTTATAAAAGAGTCAGATTCATTAAGGATTTCATGAAGTCAATATGGACCAACAGCAAAATCCCAAATTTATTGATATAAATCGTGTGGAGGCCCGCAGGCGTCTTCTTCATAATAAGAATATATGCAACTTCGAAAGTATGCCAGCATTCATAATCAATTTTTTTTTGGTGAAAGAACATACAAAGCTCGTTTAATAGTGACTACTTTTGGTTTTGTAGATGGACTAAGTCCAGTGCAGTAAATTTCCCTTATACGATGGAAGCAACCAACGAGCTATCCTAAAACTTTAACAATGGCTTGAAAATCCAACTAATGGGAAATGTTATTATAGTTACAATATTGTAAAGAAGGCAGTATTTTTCTGTAATGGAGATGTAAGGAAGTATGGACAAAGAATTGTTTAATAATTCCAATATATTTATTTTTGAAACCCAACTACCAAAAAATTATTTTCATGTACATACATAAATAATAAACTTAATACATTATACGTAAGAAATGATAAGTTAAAGCAAAATGGTTGCTCATGAAATCAAGATGGAGAAATTATACGTTGTATGTACAAATGCTGCCAGTTGGTTACACTTTATTATTATGGACCTCCTCACTGCTTGGCAAAAGTGGAACCAACAACCGATTACTTTTGATTTAGGGAAAACAATCATTATTGCCGTCCGTAGACTAATTTCGTAGTCTATCACTAAGGTAGCACCATCCAAATCCAGAACGTTATCATTTATGTATTTGAAAAGATATTGTAATATATTCACAGGCTAAGAGTTTTCTTGTAAAAGGCCTATTTTTATATAATTTATTTACAAACACCCCCAAAACCAAAAGCTTTAAAAATGAAATAACCCCCGAATACAAAATGAAATATCACCCAAATTATACACGCTATGAAACAAGCCCCGAATATTAAAAATTTGTTGGGTGTTATTTCATTGGAGATTATTTCATAATTTGAAAACCCCAAATGACAAATGAAATAATTTCCAAAAAAAATGAAAGACGGCCCAAAAAAATTGGGAGTTATTTCATATGAAATAACACCCAAAAATGTATGAAAAAAATTTGGAGATTATTTCATTTCTCGTTTGGGCGTTATTTCATTGGGGGGCTTTTCGTGGAGCCAAAATAGATACATCATCTGGTACAAATTCTTCAGAGTTTCCTCCAGAAAAATCTTCTTAATCGCTGGTACTATCAGCTTTATCTTCCAAAACTATTTGAAGGTCTTCGGGATCTATTTTCTTGAAGACAGGATATCATACTCAACGGACGAATGGTACATATGTGTACCACCATACCATACGAATGGTACATATGGTACATATTTATCTGCCGCAAAAATTTTAATTCTTCTTTATTTTGAATATTTTCTGCAATTTCACGCACAACATTATGCAAAAACCAATTATACACTTCACTATATTTGCGTTTCAAGTCACAAAAAATGGTACCGTAAATATAAAAAACAAAAAAAAAAACATAACGGCACATACTGGAATGTATTCAAGAGAACTTAAAGACTATATGGTACTTTTCACAACCAAGCAACGGCTCCACGAAAAGCCCCCCAATGAAATAACGCCCAAACGAAAAATGAAATATTCCCCAAATTTTTTTCATACATTTTTGGGTGTTATTTCATATGAAATAACTCCCAATTTTTTTGGGCCGTCTTTCATTTTTTTTGGAAATTATTTCATTTCTCATTTGGGGTTTTAAAATTATGAAATAACCTCCAATGAAATAACACCCAACAAATTTTTAAATTCGGGGCTTGTTTCATAGCGTGTATAATTTGGGTGATATTTCATTTTGTATTCGGGGGTTATTTCATTTTTAAAGCTTTTGGTTTTGGGGGTGCTTGTAAATAAATTATATAAAAATAGGCCTTTTACAAGAAAACTTTTAGCTTGTGAATATATTACAATATCTTTTTAAATACATAAATGATAACGTTCTGGATTTGGATGGTGCGACCTTCGTGACAGACTACGAAATAAGTCTACGGACGGCAATAATGATTGTTTTCCCTAAATCAAAAGTAATCGGTTGTTGGTTCCACTTTTGCCAAGCAGTAAGGAGGTCCATAATAATAAAGTGTAACCAACTGGCAGCATTTGTACATACAACGTATATTTTCTCCATTTTGATTTCATGAGCAACCATTTTGTTTTTTTTACCATTTCTTACGTATAATGTATTAAGTTTATTATTTATGTATGTACATGAAAATAATTTTTTGGTAGTTGGGTTTCAAAAATAAATATATTGGCAATATTATACAAGTCTTTGTCCATACTTCCTTACATCTCCATTACAGAAAATTACTGCCTTCTTTACAATATTGTAACTATAATAACGTCTCCCATGAGTTGGATTTTCAAGCCATTCGTAAAGTTTTAGGATAGCTCGTTGGTGGCTGATCTGAAATTGCTTCCATCGTATAAGGGAAATTTACTGCACTGGACTTAGTTCATTTACAAAACCAAAAGTAGTCACTATTAAACGAGCTTTGTATGTTTTTTCACCAAAAAAAAAATTGATTTTAAATGCTGGCACACTTTCGAAGTTGCATATATCCTTATTATGAAGAAGACGCATGCGGGCCTCCACACATCAATAAATTTGCGATTTTGCTGTTGGTCCATATTGATTTCATGAAATCCTTAATGAATCTGACTCTTTTATGAATTTTGGGCATAATTTCATTTTTGTTGCTGATGGGGTTTATTTCGTTGGGGATTATTTCATTTTCATCATTGGGATTTATTTCATATGAAATAACTCCCAAATATTGGGGGTTGTTTCGTTTTCGCTTTGGGGTTTATTTCATTTATTTTTGGATGTTATTTCATTCACTGTTTTTGGGTGTTATTTCCAATTTTTTGGGGTTTACTTTATTGGGGATTGTTTCCTGGGCGTTATTTCATTGGGGGGCTTTTCGTGGAGCCCAAGCAACATTTAATTTGAACCTTTGAGAGATGTTTAAACTTTAAGTGGTACACATATGTACCAACCGAGTCGAAAGGGTTAAAGGGCTCTGTGAACATTCAGTGGGATACATATGTCCCAATAAGTGCGAAGGGGCTAAAACAAAATAATTTATTAAAGTTGAAAAGAAATGTTGGTTTCTTTAAACTTCTTTTGCAACCACCCTGATTTGTCAATAAAATAACAATTGCTATGTTAACTGCTGCTGTATTTCGAAAATGTGCATGCGTGTGTGTACAAATACTTTTTTATTTAATTTTCTCTCATTTTTATTTTATGTACGAAAAAATAAAACTTATATATATATTTTGTTTTTTTAATAGTATATACCACTTAAGTCAAAACAAACATTCATACATTTGCAGACACATATACATTTAAGTGCATTTAGATTTATACCGATGTGTTTATGGATGTGTGTGTGTGTGTGCGTGTGTAAACTTGTAACAATTTTATGTGTATAATCTTAAAGACTGACTGGGTTAAGTATTAGAGATGTTAAGTGTTTCTTTTCTTTATTCTTTTTAATTTTTGTTTTTTTTTATTCTTCTTACTTGTAAAGTAATTTTGCATACACTCATACTCTCGCAAAGATTTTTATGGAGATGAATGTTGTTTTGTTATAGTGTGCCTTTGTTATTTAAGATAAAAGAAAAGGGTTACATTTTGTGTATTTCCTAAACTAGAAAATATAAAATTTTAATGGCCCCAAAATTTCTTTGTAAATTCTAAACAAAACGTTACATTTAGTCCTTTGAAAAACGGAAGGGTTTAAAGCTGTAAATTTGTCTAAAGGAAGTTCATTGTTAAGGATTTCACTTCAAAAAGAAGTAAGTCCCTCTTGATGGCGCTGATTTTGACAATAGCCAAAGCAGTATTCCATATTTAGAAACATAAAACTGAATTAGTGAAATTGTTTAGAGTTAAGCTGGGGCAACACCGTTATACTTCACCCGGATTTGCAGTTTGTCCTTTCCTAATTGGGGTAAAATTTAACATACAGTAAGTATGCCAACACAATCCTTCTTAAATGTCAAGAAAACTCTTAACGTTTTTTTTCCGATACACACACACACACACACACTACCTTCCTACTTTCATTTACATACTGTTAATATTTACCAGTATGTGTTACATTTTTTTCGACACATCTCTTTCTTATTTTTAGTTGCTGCTGTTTAACTAAAATTATAAATTTTTTTGAATGTTGGTGTGTGTGTGTGCTTTAGTACTTCTAATTCTTATGTTCTTAATATTTATGCATTCCCCTCTTAAGATGTGACAAAAAGTTTTTGTCACCAAATGTGTTTTCAGATATTGTTTTCTGTTTTACTTTTCAGAGATGTTCTATTTTTGTGTGTGTATGTGTATATTTTTGCAACAATTTTTCTTAAAATGAAAATATATTTTTAAACTCTTACGTTTTTTTCTTTGATTTAAAAAACTTTTGACATTTTCATTTCCATTTAAGTTTTTTGTTTGTTTTTGTTATTCGCAAAGTAGATGGTTTTAAGTTCCTTAAATCATTGCAAAGTGTTTCTTTGTTTTCAGAAAATTGTAATGATTTTGAAAGTGAAAACATAGGTTTACTAAGTGACCTCAAACTGCTTATTCTCTACGGTATATCGCCGCTGTTGAAGATTTATTGAAAGACACAACAACATACACCAGATGAAGTATGCTACAATAGGACATTTTTCAGTTGACTCTTCAGCATGTTTTTAAAAATAATTACAAGGTTTTGTGGTAATTTATTATCTGTTGCCAGTTGATTGTCAAAACCTTCTTACATATTTATATTCACATATAATTACGCGGGACACCTAAATAGATCGCAATCAAAACGCGTTCTTTTACGATTCGATTATGCATGTGTAGGCTATATTAGGTAAAAGAGGCAGATGTTGTGTATCTCAAATTCACCCCATTATGAAAGAAATATAATGAAGGAAAGAAGGAAGAGAATCATATCCTGGATCTCCAAAAGCTTCAAAAGAATTTGGACCAGACTTTTTTAGTTTTCCCAAAATTAAGCATCGGGACTTTCGACAGACTATGTAGTCTGGAAGATCTGAAAATTTTCTATTCGCTATTTCGTTGTGCGTGTTTACGATACTTCTTCTTTATATCATAACAGCTTCTAAAGAAGTCATTATGGGGCAGTTCCATTCTTTTCTGATGGTTACTTAATCTGCAGTAACCGGTAAACTTAGCCATAATGTCCTTCAGCAACTTTCTATAAAATTCCAGAGTAAGCTTGGTGCGATGAAAATCTGTTCTAGGACACCTTGTCATAGCCGATATGTAAGCGTATATTTCCATATGAATTTTGAAAGTCTGCCGCAGTAGTAAGCTATTTCTCCATCACTTAGTGATGCACTGACCTGAACAAGCTCATCAGATATTCACATGCTACAACTAGTGATGTTTGAAGTTTAAGTTTAAGTATTCATATAGAATACCTTATAATACCTCAGGCTGAAGTATAGTGCATTCATCTGGCAGGTATTCGCAAATGCTCCTGTCTTATGTACTACTCCACTTCTTTCATTTAACCTGACCTTAATTTGATATCCAGATCGTATATTTATATAAAATATACTTTTCTCTGATCTCATATTCTAGATACAATAAAGAGAAATCTTCTACTAAGAAAAAGGTATTAGAATACTGATGTCATTGAGAGTTGGGATGAAATTAAAGGTCTAAATAAGGCTGGGTTGACCATCGCCTATAGTATGTATTTTTATTGCCGCAGTAGCAAGTTCAGCAGCGTAAACAGTTCCTTGGATAGTGTCGACTTGTGTATGATGTCTGATTTGCGGAGCAGTTCATTGGCCTTTCACCATTTTATTGTTTCGTAGAAAATAATAGGTTTTTTAACCGTCTGTTTAGCCAGTTTGCATTTTCAGAGCTTAAGCCCCATGTTCTGCCAATAGCACTTCAACATTCATATTTGGTCGTCATCACTTTGGTTATTTAAAATATTTCCAAGGTTTATGGTACTGTCCAATAAAGACAGATTAACCTCGTTAAGTGTCGGGTGGTCAAAAGATTTACACTTGTTTTTTTTCTGTGAAGTGTGTAATCTTCGTTTTAAAGTTATTTGCGTTTTTGGGATTTATTCGCTCTCCGTTCGCTGAGTATTATCAGAGTGAGTTCAAGCACTAGGAAATGGTGTTACGATAAAATCTCCGCATTACTACCGGTACATAATACGCTTAAGTAATAGTATTCAAGCCCAAAATATCCATCTTCTTGAGTAACACATTTAGTGTGATGTCCAAAAAAAAATGATGATAGAACCCAACACAGTAGTGTTCAATGTGAGGGTAGAATATTGAAGCATATCGGGTGCCTTTTTAAGCTCCATATGATATTAAGGCTACCAATCAATATCTCTTTCTTTAACAAGTGCCACGCCACCACAAGCATTTGCCTTAGAGAGTGTACAAGCATCCTCCAGGGAGAGTGTACAAATATTATTTCGATCCTCATCTTGTCGAGACAATATTTAAAGCTTCAGTGTTCCGTAACCAATTCAGTAATTCAACTCGTCGCACTAAAATTTAATTTGATTATCTTTACTGTAATCATGCCGAGATGCACTACAAGTGATTCCCTCCATTCGCCATTGCAAGTTTATAGATTTTACCTTTTGAAAGACTTTTGCCTCCACCAACCTAGCACCCAATGTAATGCAGGCATCTGGTCCACAGAATGTTGCCGCAGATTCTCTCTTTGTAAGTTCTTCCACCGCTTTATTCCCAGCTAAATCTAAGTATTTCTTAACTCTAATCGACATGACCTAATTTGTAGAAGCACAACTTTTTAGTTTTACAACACATTCAAGCTTCAAAAAGGATTTTATATTCATCTGCCGCATACGTTTTATAATCGACTTATTAGCAGGTGCAGGTAGAATAATCTTGACTTGCACCTGACACTCTAGCAGCTGAACTAACGCGGGAAAAATATATAACACTTACTCCCCTAGACTCAAAATGCAGGACAAGTATAACTCTAGCGAGTATTTCAATTCCTTTTTAACTATGGTGATTTCAAACTGTCAGCCAGTAATTTGTTACCTTATTCGTCATGAACTCTTTCGTTATCACTAGCGTTTGTTTTATACTGAGCTCCCCAGTAGCCTTAAAACTATTTGTGCATGTGTAGCAAACAACAGTAATCTTAAAAATTATTATTTTGTTGGCCTGAAAATAGACTATATGGTATTGCACTGACAAAAGCAAAAAAAAAAAAAAAAAATAATAAAAACAATAAAAGTGGTTTGGTAGCCAACTTTTGACATCTGAAAAACGCTTGCCCCTTCTTGTTTATCTTTAACTGTAATAGTATAAGTACTTTTAGCTAAATTAGAATATAATTTCAGAATAATTTTTATCGTCCCTGTTTTACGAATACGCCATAACGTAGATGATCTTATAATAGGTTAGGTTAGGTTAGGTTGAAAAGGAGGGGCATTAAAAGCCCAAGCCCATGACAGGTATACACTTATGTCCAGTTGGCATGTTGTGCGCTCCATATGGAAAACGGAATTCCCAAACAAAAACCATAAACATAATTCCCTATAAATAACGGACTAGTCCAAGAACCCAGTCCCCTCAATGTAATTCCTTATGGATCTCCAGTTCAAGTTCCCCAGGTATTCCAAGTTTGGCAAAAAAAATCCACTGTAAAATTCTCGCGCCTAATATGCCCAAACGCAGGACAATGACAGAGGTAGTGTACCAAAGTCTCATCATCTTCCTCGCATGCTGTACATGTTGTTTCCTAAAACAACTTCATGCGAGCTAGATGGGTTCTCAACTCCGTATGACCTGTAATTACACTGGTTAGTTTCCTAAATGTAGGTCTACTTAGTCTCAGAATCTCTTTTGATTTCCCAAGATTTGGGTCACCCCATAGTGTTCTTGTCACCTCACCGACATCAGTGCTTTGCCATTTTCTGACATGTTCCTCCATCGCCCAACGTTTAAGTTCATCCTTAAATCGTTTAAGGGATTTGACGTTCTCCAAAGTTATAGTACTTAGAAGAGCTCCTATTTTGGATAATTCGTCGGCTTTCTCGTTCCGATCAGCCCGTGATGGCTTCGTATCCATATTATCTCCAGATGTTCACAATTTACATGTGAGTTTTTCTCACTCTTGCATTGCAAACGTTCCGGGATACAACTTTCTCAATATCTTAATTACTGATTGGCTATCCGTAAAGATACGAATCGGGGTATTGCTATTCGTTTCCTTTATCCATTTAATTCTTTCCGTAATCGCCATGATCGCAGCCTGGAAAATAGTGTTGTGTTCTGGTAAACGGAATTATTTGCTTCTATTTCGGCTTATGTCGTATAAACCCATTCCAGTTTGGTCACCAATATTTGAACCGTCTGTATAAAGAACGATTCCATGGGTGTTTCCTATCCTGATTATCTCATCCCCTTCTCCCTCTTCCGATATTATGGTGATGCAGTTAGTATTCTCATATCTCATCGGGATTTTATCACATGTTAATTCCGTAATATTTCCCATCGGTAAGATATTCTTTGGTATCTGGTCTTATTGCCATTATCTATTGCCATTATTGTGTCAACTAAGGCCGCTTCATATTTTACCATATTTTTTTTTTATTGGCCAAATGGATAATATATTCTCAATGGCCATTGCCGATGTGGTCCTCATGGCGCCGCAAATACTAATGTAGCATGATCTTATAGTAAGTTGCTTTTGTCTTAGAATGGGTTTTGCTGGTTATTTTCTAAGATTATAAAGCTAAGACCATGGGTGTACACATATATCACCCTGTATCTTAAAGCTTAATGGTTACGCCAAATTTACTAAAAATAACCCACAATCATGCATAATTTTCACTTTCACTTTTGTACTGAAAACGAGCTAAACTGGTGAATTTAGAGAAAAAATGGCAAATAATCTTTAAGCTACTAAACGATATTATGCAGAATGAAAATTAAATTTTATAATTTTTTAATTAAACAGCGACTCATGTACCAGTAACGTTCTACTTTATTAATTTCCCCATCCTCTTACTTTAAGCGAAATTAAGCATTTAAATTTGAGAAAACCTCTGAAATGCGTTACCACAACAATTTTCATCGAACATTTGAAAAACAAAAACAACTGCTGTTTTGTGTATCTGGTTAGTGCTGGTAAGTAATTTTACTTGTATTTGCAGAATAATATCTTTTCCATTTATAATAATTTGAATGGCAATTTGTTATAACTTATTAAAATTATTTCGATTAGTAAAATTTAATTATGTAAAGGTCTTTCTCAAACCTTTTATTAGTATCAACTCTTAAAGCCTGTAACGAGTATAGAAAATATATGTTTCTGCTCTCCCTCGCCCTACGTGCTTTAATTATGCCAAATCTCATACCCTTCCGTACAAGCAACGTGTTTTAAAAAGGGTATGAAATTTGTTCATCACGTATTCACATGCATATTGATGTCTTAAAAATCAATATTTGTTCCTTATTTGTATGATAATATTAATGTAAAAAGGTAGAGAGACATTGAAATAATTAAAGTGGCTTTTAGATGCTATGAGTTAACATGATTTGCATTTTAAGCACTAAAAATCGATATTATTTCTGTAAATGTACTTTGGGGTTGTTGTTGCTTTAATTTATGAAAACCTTTCTTAAACCAATGAAATTATACGTACATGTTACGTAAAGTGTAACTAATAAAAGCAAACGACATGTTACTGTTTATAAATTCAAGTAAATGGAGCATATGTTTGACAGACTATTTATAGAATTTTAAATCTATCGAAAATTTAATACAGGGTTACCCAAAATATAGGCATGATCATTATTTGAAAAAAAAATCATCATATCGTTTTAGTACATTTTTAATTTATACTACTGCCGCATGAAATAGCATTACTTTATTACGGCTTAACCGTTTAACCTTAATTTCCAATTTTAATTTAAATTTTTTCTATTATATTTGCAACTACAAAAACAAGATTTGTAGGTAAAAATATTAGCATAGTAAGCGTGGCCGCATTTCTGTAAAAGCATCTCTTAATAACGGCTTATCGAGTTTCTCTGATATTATTTTTGTTTAATTTACAAACACCAGGACAGCATTTAAATAGAACAAAACTTTGAGTGGGCGGGGAATCCCCAATATATGAATAATGACTTGACCTTCATTGAATATTTTTGTGATGTCTTTGTTACAATTTGGACAAGGTTTGCATAAATAAAAATTTTTTTTTAAAGTTATCGTGGAATTCCAAATACATGGAGCAGCAATTGAGAGCCTAAAGGTTGATTTCTCTAACTATTTTTGTGTTGGTTTTAATAAAAAAGAAAAAAGAAAAATTAAGAAAATAGAGCATGATATAGAGGGATACTTGGGAAAGAAAAGATTATTTCCACCATAATGGGCGATGTTAATTGTGAGTCACATTTTAACGTTACGTTTTTTGTACATTACATTTTGACATTTATGTGTCTCAATGTTTTCAAAATTCAACCACGGAAAGGTACACAATCGAGCAGCGCGTTAAGATTGTTAAAGCCTGTTACGAAAATGGTCATTCAAATTAAAAATAATTTCATGCTCTACGTTATAATTAGGTCAGCATGTTCGTTTAAATGTGTCCATAATTGAGGAAAATTATGCAAAGATTTCAGCAAATCGGGTCTGTAGGAAATGTGAAAACATGATTGGTCGCTCAATTCGTTCGATTGTTTGCGTTATTGTGGCAGAAGAGTCGTATACCTCGACTTGTCGTCGTACTAATTAATTGCACATCTCATCTCATTAACATCACTGGTGCGAATTGTGAATAAAGATTTGAATTTATATTTACACTTACAATTGATTTTGAAGAGATGAAGCTTACTAACCATTTCAAGCGTCGTCAATATGTCGACGCTTTACAAAGAAAAACATCTTCAGCGACGAGGCACACTTTTATTTTTGGGGATTTGTTAACAAGCAAGAATTTCCGCATTTGACACATGAGAATCCAGGACTGATAGTTAAAAAGTCATGTATCTGCAAAAAGTGACTGTTTGATATGTGCCGTACTTCTTCAAAAACGGGGTCGGACAAGCAGTTGATGTTTGCAATCTCGAGATAATACCGACCTTCTTGTGGCAAGAAATTGAGTATGTGTACCTCGACGATATGTGGTTTCAATAGTATAGTGACACTTACCGCAAAGCAACGAAACAATGGTCCTTTTGCACAAGAAATTCAATGGCCGTGTTATCTCACGTCGTGGAGATGTTATTTGGCTGCCATGTTCATGTGATTTGATAACATTTGAATTCTTTCTTTGGGAATGTTTAAGAGAAAAAGTGTACTTCAATAAGCCTACAGCAAATAGCTGAGATAATTCGGGACATAAACGACATTGAATTTCAAATAGGTCTCAATATCATTGAGAATATGGACCATTGGATACAAGTATGCTACCGAAACCGTGGCGAGCATTTGACCGATATTCTGTTTCACACATGATTGGTAGAAATCTTTCTATCGCAATAAAAAATAAAGGACCACCCTTTATATTTATAAACGTCTTATATTTACCATAAGTAAATTTTACTAGTTTTAAACCGGGTCCGATCTCTCGTGAATTCTAAAGGATATGAGAAACGTTTAAATATAGAAAACGTGAAACGTTATTTGGTGAATGGTCATCTCATGTAATATTTTAGGTTAAAATTTTTCATAAATATATAAAAATTTTGTTAATGCAGCATTTGATGTCATCATATGTTTTCTAAAATATTTTTTAACACAGAAACTCGCTTTCCCCCCGTAAGATGTTTTATTTTTTACTAACTATAAACAGACAAACATAGACCTAGTCTTTTAAAGGATTTCCAACACTTTATGGCATAAATGCTGACAAGTTGAAAACATTCGCTTATTATGTGACACCTTTTATAATAGCACTTAATTGAATATTTGTTTGATTATTTTTTGGGTCGTTAAGCTAAACTTTTTCGACACCCTATATAAAGTTTTTGAGACACCCTATATAAAGTTTTTGGGGCACCCTATATAAAGTTTTTGGGACACCCTATATAAAGTTTTCTAATAACTAGATAAGATGGCAAATTGTTGCAAGTTAACAATGATGGGGAAATAAAAAGCGTTTGATAAGCAGTAGTAAAGGTTTCGTTGAGGGCGCCATCAACCTAACTACGCAGCGCAAAAACTGTTATCTCAAATTTAATTTAAACAAATTACAAGAAACGCAGTGTGGGTGTGACAAGGCAACAAATATTTAAATGTAACTAAAGAAATCCTTTAAGAATACATGCCAATTTTATTTTATTATTTAATTTTTTTTCTTGACATCTTTTTCTGTTTTTTAACTTTCTTAAGTTTCGATTAGATTCAATAATGGAATGTGTTGCCAATAATAGTTTCTCATACACGTACCATTGAATGTCTCAAAGAATGTGAAAGAGAAAAAAAATGTGTTGTACAAACAATAGTTGAAAATATATTTTTTATGTCTTTCTGTATTTTTTTTGTAAGTAAAATTGTAAAAAAAGAAAAAATATAAAATAAATCAAACGCTCACTAGCAAAACCGAGATGATAAAATATGTATGAATGTATGTGCCAGGACAAAAGAATGTGTACGTGTTTATGTGTGGAAGTAGTAAAAGGAAATGAAACTTGTTTCAAGAACCAAGTTATAACGACATACAAACGTATATCATTTCCTCACTACTGATGCTGTAATTCAGCTGGTGGCATCAGTTCTGATAGTGGTTCTTGTAGCAGTTGTAGTAAAATGTCTACAAAAAAAAAATTAAAAATGTCCATTATGTTCAATCGAAATGCAAATAAATATTAAAATGACGCCATGTAGACAGTTCAAGTCCAATTCAAGCATTGTTGTGTCATTGGTCACCAACCAACAAATCTCATTGATTTGTACAATAACAACAACAAAGAAACGATATTAAACGAGAAAAACTTAAAGAAAAAAAAATGTAAAAAATTTGAAAAGTAGTTCTTGTTACTATAGCTGTTGAGAGAATAAATTATATTCCATGAATTTTTTAACAGATTCTTGAATTACAATTATTTGGTTATAAGTTCTTGTTTATTTATTTATTTTTTAAATATTTTATGTCTTAGAATGATAACAATAATATGATTTAATTCAGTTCAGTAGTCCAGAGCGAATCACTTAATTGCGAAAGTTTGAAATGTTAAGAATTTCATGCAGCTTATTTTGAAATCATTTTTGCAACCCACAACTAGCGACATCTTTCTAAAACCAGATGACGTTAATTTAACAGCCGCCTAAACGTTAAGTTCATATGAGTTTCATAGTGGTTTCCTGCGTGCCATTTGACAGTCTATGTCTTCTGGTCGCCATCATTTTTTAGCCCTCTTATCCTGTTTATGAAGGTGAGGATTTTACCTTGATCACCTGTGGAAAGTTATTTTTTGTCAATAAATACTCATTGACCATTAGACTGACGTCTCAGGTTCCCAAATATCGGACAGTGGCAGTGGACATATTTAGTGGTCCTTTCTTCCATTTCGTCATTGCATTTTGTGCAGTGGTTATTATAGGTGATACTTAACTACTCCGCATGTGTTGCTGCACTAAGAAAATAGACAATAAAATACATTGCCAATTAAATGGTTCAGTTCTTGTAATTGAAATATTCTTTTGTGGTTCTGAAAATTTCTACTGCAGGAATCAGCAATTCTTAGTGATAACTAAAGAGTGTAACGAAGAAAATTTGTAGTTGCATTAACTCAAATCGTACATTATACAAACTCTTTAAAATACGCAAATTTATTGGCATATTGTACAAATTTATTTAACATTTAAATCTTAATTTATTATTTTGTATTTATAAGATTATCGACTTTTTTCGGAAGTCCTTCCATTATAGATTTTACAGTTGCTTCTGTTATCTTTTTGGAGGAGTTGGTCCATCTACACTTAAAATCGGACATGTTTTGAAGCACCTTTCCTGTGTTCTTCAATTCCTTTTTTACAAGAGCCCAGTACCTTTCCACAGGCCTAAGTTCTGGACAGTTAGGTGGATTTGCCTCCTGTGGTACAAAAATGACATTATACTTTGAATACCACTCAAGAGCCTTTTTTCCATAGTGACATAATGCCAAGCTAGGCCAAAAATATGTAGGCACTCGGTGCTGTCTCGAAAAAGGTAAAAGTCGTTTTTGTAGGCACTCCGTGATATAAATTTCTGGGTTTATCGTGCCTGATGCCACAAATGCTTGGCTTCGTTTGCCACAACTGCAAATATCTTACCACACGAGAAATTTCTTAGAGAATTTTGTTTGTCTTTTTGTCCGGAACTCTTTCTGAACATTACCTGTTTCATCAGCAACATAAACATAAAGCATACGTATGCTTCATCATCCATCACACAACAGGTGTATTTTGTTTTATAAAATCTGCCTTAAATTTTTTCGCTCGTTTTTTTGCTTCTAAGTTCTTTACCGAATTGCGGGCTGGAACTTTCTGAACTCTGTATGTCTTCAGCCCAGCATAAGCTCCGGCCCTTTGGACAAAACTAATAGAGAATTTCACCGTACGCGCTGCTTTTGTGATAGAAGTGTTAGGTGCTCTTCGAAACAGTTGCTCGGCTACTTTTACCTTACCAATATCCCTTGGAGCTTTTTTATTTTCTGATCCAGTTATTTTTTCAATGCTCAAGTCTTCCTTGTACCGTTTAAGGGTATTTGAAACAGTTCGAGGGTCAACTATTTTTTTTTAAGTTCATGACGGATTTTGTTGAAAAGTTTTAATCATATTTTCACGTACTTTTTTTCGCAGGCCATTTTGATCGTAATAACAATTTAAAATTAATGAGTTTTAAAAAAATAGTATCTGACATATACATAAAAGCTAACGTGATAAAAAGGCTCAGGGAGTCACTTGGCAGGGGTGCAGTGAAGATACTCGGTTTTAATCGGAGTATGATGAGCTGGATCACTGCGTTGATTACAGTACATGGTAACTTCAAATATCATCTGAAGAGGATGCGGATCGTGGATGATGATATTTGTAGAATGTGCCTGGAGGATGCCGGAACAGCAGCGCATGTAGTATGCGAGTGTCCGGCATTGGCGAGCGGATGATTAAGGATCACAGGCAAGCACACATTGAGTGTGAGTGCGATGGTGGACCTTGGTCTAAAGGGAGATGCTGGCGATTACAAAGGACTGTGCGATGAGGATTGTCGACAATCACCAGTCGGCAGTGTGAAATCGTTTTCCTAGTCCAGAGCAAACGCCGGTTGTGGCGCGGGACTCAGTGATTGAAGGTATACTGATCGGTGGACACGAAATCACTGAGGAGCCGTGATAGTAGTGGTCTGCTTCGATATTCCCCCTACATGTGTATGTATTATCACCCTGTTTGAAAAGCTAATCATTAAACCACAGCATATTTGAAAAAAGATTTGACCATCCAGATACAACCGGTTCTATCTAAAACTCTTAACACACAATTTTCAAAGAAGTGTGAAAATAGAAAAATCATTGAGTGAAAAATAAAAACAAGTGCAATTTTAAAATATTGTCCCTCATCCTCTTGTCTCTTTCATTTTCTAAGAAAGCGAAAAAAATATGAAACATAAAAATATTTGTAAACCAAAAAAGGCAACGTTACAAAAGAAAACTGATTTTCTTGTATCAAAGAGACTACAACAAGAGATTTTATACAATTTTCTGCGAAAATATTTTACAAATCTTTTACTTTAATGCAGTTTAATATCAATGCTAAAGCGTGTGCGTGTGCGTGTGCTTTTATATGTAGTAGCCAGCCGGAAGATGCGAAATAATAATTTTAATAAAATAAAAACTGACAGGAATTAAGACTGGCAAATATGCATCACAAACATACTCGTTTACATGCCGTACAATCAAACATGGCAACAATAGCCAAAATACACATAAAAATACTTTAAAAGGAATCCAAATAGAAATGCAAACATTGATTTTACTAACACAAATGTCTTAGTTCTTGGCTAAGCTGTGATGATTTTCCTTTGTTGGCTGCAAAGAAAATTTAACAACAACAATAAGGAAAAGAACAACGAAAAAAAGAGTTTCATGAAACAACAATAACAAACACGGACATAAACTTCTTTTTCTTGAAAGAAAAATTTTGGAATGATGCACATTGGGATAGGGTACGGCATAAATTTGCTTAGATAGATAAGAGTGGAAATAATATTATTTAATTATTTGAGTCTATGGATCTAATCCTTAACGACTTAACATCATATAAACAATTTCTTTTATTATACAGACAGTTAGATGTTTAAGCTTAAAATAATGTTACGTTTAATAACATTAACATTTAGAGATAAATCTCTAAAGTTAAATATTTCATTAAAATTACACCAAAGTTTCCTTAACGGATCTGCCATTTTGTAGCTAGATTTGTATGTTTTAACATAAATAGGGTTATTGAATCGTGATAAGCGTTGAGAAAAACACAATGATATCTTACCTAAAAGAACATCGAATAAAACACTTCCATTTAAATGATTTACGAGAAATTAAACGCTAAGCACAATACGTCGTCTTTTTAGTGTTGGTAGCCGAATCAAGCAAGATGTTATGAATACGATGCAAGAGCAGAATATGCTCGATTTACAATTCTAAGTCAAAAAAAGCTAAAAATATTTCGTGACAGACCCAATAAGATCAATATGAACTTTACAGTAGGGAGCACAAATAATTAAGCCATACTCTAAAATCAGTGCTACAAGAGTGTTTAATAATATTTTAGTGATAAACGGATGCTTAAATTTATGTGCCCATCTTTTGATGAAAGCCAAGGTTCCACGAGCCTCACTAACAACTAACGAATGTGTCGTATGAAGTTTTATTTCGCATTTAACAAAATACTTAAATCCGTGATTACATTTACCGACTCCAGATTAGAGCCATTGTTATAGTAGTGATTAAAAGCAACACACCTTTCCGAATGTCATGTCCTTAAATTTTTTTTGGATTAAGTTTCATTTAATTAAGGTTACAACAACTATAAAAATTTTCTAAGCCCTTTTGAAGATAGGTACGATCCGGTGAATGTTTGAAGCTTAAAAATTTATGCAAATATCAGTACATTAGAAATATTTTCTACTACCGGCAAGTCGTTAATGAAAAGTAAAATGGGGCCAAGGTGGTTTCTCTGCAGGACACAGTCAGTGGCCTCAACGTTAAGAGCGCTACGTCCAATTTATGGTCATTTCTCATCTCTGGCTGAATGGCTTCGTCAATAAGCAAAATATGCATTGGTCAGACAGCAATCCACACGTACTCCATGAGTCATCATTGCATCCCGAAAAAATTACGGTTTGGTGCGGTTTATGGGCCGGCGGCGTCATTGGGCCGCACTTCTTCCGTGATGATCTAGACCGGCACGTTACTGTGAATGAGAATCGCTACCTGTTCAATGATAACAGAATATTTTTGGCCCCAATTGGATGATATGGACTTGCAGGAAATGTGGTTCCAACAGGATGGCGCCACAAGCCACACAGCGAATGTCACAATCAATTTATTGGAAACCAAGTTTGGAGAACGTGTTATTTTACGAAATGGTCCTGCCGATTGGCCGCCTCGGTCATGCGATTTGACACCGTTAGACTATTTCCTGTCGGGCATCTGGACTTCTGCAAGCATGCCCGTGGTGGCCATGCGAAAGAAATCGAGTTTCATACATAATGGCATCGCACGTACTTTCACAGGAATAAAGAATTTCATTGATATCCAAAACCGTTTTTGTTTTATTTGAAAACACTTTTGTAGCGCTCTTATTGAAAAATCCAATATGTCTACTGAGTTTTTTTCTCATTGGAGAAAGACTCCGGGTTATCGTCGTGCTAAAAGCTTCTGCGCCTTTATAAAGTCAAATCTAAGGTATTCCTTTTCTGAACAGGAAAGGCCTGAGAATGTTGTTGATTTATTGAAATGAACACTGCAATCTAAGCAATCATTTGAAGAGTATGGTTAGGTTCGCTATAGTGACCTGTACGTATTGCGATATCGAGGCTGAGACTACAAAGCATGTCCTCTGCTATTACACGTTTCTCTGCACAAGAATATTAGATTTTCTATAATGAGGATTCACTACGCCAGTAGGAGTTTGAAATTAATTTTAGAGGGGGGTATGGGGATTTGTCAAAAGTTTTCAATCCTCTGGCCGTACAAAATATATAATTTTGGCAGTGGTGAGTTTTGCCCGTTATCTACAATACAATGCGAAACTTGATAAGGCCGAAAGGGATATACGTAGATGCATTATGATATGTCCACTTCTGCTCTGACCTTTCATACGAGACTTATCCTTATATTTAATTAATTTAATTTTGAAATTTATTAAAAGTTTTTGAAACAACGTTTGTATAGAAAGGCATGTTTATTGAACCTTCGGAAAATTCGAAAGGTTCATATTGGCTCTTCTTAAAATTATTTATTTGAATCTTAAAAATTATTTAAAGGAATTTAAGACTATTTGAATAATCAAGACTATAATATTGCCCAGGGTACACTTAGTTAAGTAGTTTCACTTAACCAGCTGATCATCAACTATTCCTTTCGCAGACAAAATTTAAAAGATTTTCTCCCTTCCCTCATACTTTCCTATCTTCAAACTTCATATAAAATAAAATTTTTTTTCCTAATAATTATCTTTATAATTATACAACTAAAACCAAAATAACAGCAAAATTTTTTAAGAATTTCTACAACCGAGAGATTATTCCAAACGAAAGGAAAGTTTTTTTTTTAATTTTCTTATATTCAAACATGGACCCTATGTGCACAACACTGAGACTGTATGCAAAAAACTTTTTGTTTCTTTAGTCCTCTTCTTCTTCTTTATTCCTTTATGACAGTTAAGTACAGCTCACCGAGAATGAACTATTTGAGTACAACAGAGCGAACAACGAAATGGCAAACAAAACATTTCTAAATGATGCTTGCTCATGCATGCTGCGCTTTAGTTTTCTTTTATAATTTTTTTAACGATATTTTTGCAAAAGAAAAAAAAATACTTTTATTGTGTGTCCATATATGAAGAACTTGAGAAAAGTAGCACAATCTGAATTTATAGAGGCGAAAAAGAAATAAGAAAATGTCAAGTTTGAAATTATCTAGAGGATTAAAAAATTTTCAGAAATTTTGAAGAAAATTTAAAAAATTGTTACAACTTGTCTAAAATCCTAGATCAACAAAAAAATTTACTTACAAATAATGTTAACAAAAAAATTAACCATCAGATACAGATTAAAAAGAAAACTAGGAAAAATTAGTTTTTAAAAAAATTCATTATTATTTTACTTTTTTTAAAAAAATTTAATGCTGCTTTTGCTGCAACTTTACCAAATCCTGTTACTATGATACATACAGTCCCTGATTTTTGTATATATTTTGTTTATTATAAAGTTTCCCACTTTTATTTACTGCCTGCGCTTTCAAGTAAGAAAAGTAAAACTACAGAGAAAGAAAACTGTCACATGGAGTCATTGTTAATAAATCACAAAACCAAATGGTAAAGGTTTTTCCACTCACACAAAAGTATGTAGTTCACTTTCGATTAATATACAGATCCACCCACACATACAAAAACTTGCATTCAAACAGTGCTTGCAAATAAATTAGTACAACAAAAATAATAATCATTTACACACACACACACCTGCAAAACTTAAGCAAACTTATTAACAAACTTATACGAGTGTATGAGTACTTCTGAATAAAGTAAACGCTCAAACATACATGCATGCAATTATTAAGGTGGTACCATTTTACAATTTATTAAGCAAACAATTTTTTTTTTAAATTTATAATTTAATGAAAACTTAATTTTATAGGAAATTAGAAAATTTCTATAGATAATTTTTTCTGCATTAAATTTTTTATAATTTTCTTATGCAGAAAAAAAAATAACCGTTGTAAGGAATATCCTTAATAGTATCCTTTAAAGCGCCATTCCAATATTTCGTTGGTTGGTTGTAATTGTACATTCATGCCAACATTTATAATTACTCACACACACACACACACACTCGCATTCGTTCATGGCAGGCACCTGCAAAACTTTATATGTGTTTGTTATTGAAGTGTGTTTGTGTCAGGACATTTTTGTTTTTTTTTTTGTTTTTGTTTATTTTTAATAACATTTTGTTTTGGAGCATTTGTGTGCATTAAATAAAACAGTAAAGAATAGCGAGCGAAAAAAATACAAGTTGAAATTTGTTCACACACTAATTAGCAAAAAGGTGATGAGTATCCTTTTATAAAGCAGACAAAAACAGCAACAACAACATCTGCACTAAAGTAACAATTACGAAGACAACTGGTAACAGTTTTCGTATTTATTAACTGGTAAAATAAAAATATCATAAGAGAGAACTTAACAAAAATATTTTCTGAACGAGAGGTCTGGCAAAAATGTAAAAAAAAAATCTTTAAATTTTGTTTTGAATTTTTGCTTCTAGTCGGATACCTATTTTAGCCATTAGTCTTGTATCCAGCCTGTTTGCCGGCCAATTCTTTATTTAAGAATATTTTACAGTGCAATTTATAGTCTAGTTTTTAATTCAGTCTGGCCTAGTGATTAGCCTGTTCTAGTAGACTGAAATTTTTTTTAACCCGCACGATTCTTACGTACTAAAATAAACCCCTGCATTTCGTCCAATAGCTCCGCGTAACTGCTTGTATTATTACCTGAAGGAGGACACGACCCCTGAAGTGGAAGGTCCAAGAAAGAAGTTTAAAGCTAATCAGCCTTCGAACTCTGAACTAAACCAGATACGGAAGGGGACGGATCTGAACAAAGGACAAGGCAAGACACGCGGAAGCTATCGAGGCAGATAGGTTGGGAAATGAGCCGACCAGAGATCAGGCAGTAGTGGTAAAGCTAATGTGAAGTCGAAGGGAAGCGGGAAAGTGAAGAAAACTTTCGAACAAGTTCCTGAAAGTGGACTCACTTTAGGTGTCACTGACATGTCCATGCCGGCGATTATAAAGGACTCTGTGATGAGGATTGTAGATAATCATCAGTCTGCAATGTTAAGTCACCAAAGTCTAAAGCAAACGTCTAAGATGGCACGGAACTCAGTGAGATCGGGGTAACCTTGTAATCTCTGGGTAACGAAGAGGTCGAAAAGGGACCCATTTATGGAAGAGGTTTGCTTCGATATCCCCTCTACATCTATTTATATTACCTCTAGGGGTAAGGCTGGCTATCACTAATGTTCTTTGCATTTCACAGTCATGGCTTTTAACGCCTCTTCCGCCTTTATGAATGGCTCATTTACTAGCCTTACGAGTTTTTCAACTGCATCCCATTACTTCTTCGATAGTTTCATTAAGTTTATAATGTTCTCGACTGTCAGGGTCGCCAATATATACTTACTGTTACTACTGTTCGTCGGTCATCGAAAGTAGGGCACCTCATATTGTTTTTGGTTAGAATATCTTGTTCTTCTTCGGTAATTATTTAGGTGATATATTCAATTCGTTAACTCTGGTCTAATTTAGAGTAGTCTAGTGTAGTATAGACTGGTGTAGTTGAGTATTAGTAGAGTGTAGTCTCATTTGGTCTATTCTAGTTTGGTTTACTCTAGTATTGTTGGGCTTGGTCTCTTGCTTAGTCTAGTAGTCTTGGTCTAGTCTTCAGTATTGCTTTGTCCGTTGGATACACTTGGGAGGCTACTGGAGTGTTTTTTTTTGCAATGGAGTGTTGTCTTAAACTTATTTCGCGATAGTGGAGTAGATAAATATCTAGATATCATGGTTATGGATCATCTCAGCGATATTATTTTTATTTAAGAAACAGATACCGGCATTAGAGACTATACACTAATGTCCGAAATCCCCCAGGGTTTCGTTCTAGGACCGTTTCTATGGAATTTAATGTGCCGTGGTTTACTTAATCTACAATTACGTTAAAATTAATAGGATAGGCTGACGATGTTGCATTAGAAGCCACCAAACACTAAACGCAACTACTTAGGATTACAGCAAATAATAGCATTTCCCAAATGTAATAGATGGTTTTCATAAAATGGTTTTCAGCATGAAGCAGCGAAAGCCAAAGCAATTCTGATAATAGATCGCAGACCTTAGCGAGATTTTTTTTTGATAGAAGTTTGGGTGCAACTGTTTTTTATCAGGGTGTACGATTAGGCAATAAATTAAACTTTCATAAACATGGGGGAAAACTTAGTGACAGATGCTACGAGGCAAAAATATAAAGTTCATTCTGCAAAAGTAAGACCACATTCACATGTTTTACAATTTTTTAAAGCTTCAAATAAACCAATTTCTGGAGATATTGGTTTAGGAAAAACTCCATTTACACCAATAGTAATTAATAATATTAATGATGTATATGCAAGAACAATAGAATCATATGGAACATATCATCGTTTAAGAGGATGATTTGGATATGATACTCAACCTCAATTACATGTTGGAATGATGGCTACTCCACAACTTAAATTAACAGATAGTTCTGTTACTTATTTAAATAGTGCATGTTATTGTAAAGTAGAATGCTCTATTGAAATAAAATGTAATATATCATCTGCTTTTGGTAAAGGAACTAGTGTTAGTCGGCCTTTAGAAGTCGATTATTGTGCGAACTTTGATAGAGCTTATACCGATGGACAAACATTATTTGGTGTAACAGACGATGATAATGGAAGAATTGCTGTTGAAAATGAAGAATATGAAACTTTTGAATATATAAATAAAACAAAACATTTAAAATTGTAATTATTAGTTAATAATATAATATTTATTTAATAAATGATAACAAGATATTGGATGTGGTTTTTTTTTATATTTTTTCAAATTATTACATGATCTCCATTTATAGGTATACATTCTTGATCGAAATGCAGTATCCACTCACGACTGGTATATGCTAAGTTTGGTGTGTGAGTAGATATTATGTTGTGGCGCAATTGCGAAAACCTTAGAGAAGTAGTACGCTTCCCGGTACTCTCGACTGGTATATGCTAAGTTCGGTATGTGAGTATATATTATGTTGTGGCGCAATTGCAAAAACCTTAGAGAAGTAGTACGCTTCCCGGTACTCTCGACTGGTATATGCTAAGTTCGGTGTGTGAGTATATATTATGTTGTGGCGCAATTGCAAAAACCTTAGAGAAGTAGTACGCTTCCCGGTACTCACGACTGGTATATGCTAAGTTCAGTGTGTGAGCAGATATTACGTTGTGGCGCAATTGCAAAAACCTTAGAGAAGTAGTACGCTTCCCGGTAAATCGGCATATTTCAGGGTACTTACGAATGCTGCCTTTGTGTAGTAAAGTAACGGAATTAACTCTCTAAGAAAACTACACCATAAAGAACACCCTGCGCACTTTACTAGAAGCCCGGAAATATCGGTGGGAAAACAGTCAGTCAGATCGATGGAAATTTAAGCTTGTACATGGATTACTCTATGGCACAGATGATGACTAACCATGGAAAGTTCAACAATAACTTATATAGATAAAGGATGAAAATGCAGAAGGTAGCCTGTTTCACTGCTTCAGATGACAGCATGTAAGATAAAAAACACACCGGTAAACTTGGAAATGATCAGGTTAAGTGCAATGAAATCATTGAAATTCTGTGCGTCTTATATGGGTTTTGTTATGACTGAGAAACGTGGCAGAACTCTGAACCCATAAACTCTTAAATGAAGGGGAGTAGCGAGTTCGTTAGACTTTAAAATACCATCCGTCCTGATGAAATGCTGCAGCGGTACCGGGATGGATTGGGGGAGATAACATTCAGCCACTAGATGATAGAACACTATCAATACATCCATTAAAAAAAGTATTTTATGATCTAGTGTAAGCCAGTATGGGCTAGTCTAGTAAAGTCAAGTGTAGATTGGTCGTCTTTTATCTGATAAAGTCTAGTCCCTAATCTACTCTATAGTTTTGTGTAGTCTTGCCTAGTTTCTAGTCTAGTCTTAGAAGCGGTTTTCTTAATTCTTTGATGTTTTTTTTAGTCTAATATTCGTTCAAATATTCAGTATAATCTCTAAGCTAATCTCTGGTCAAATCTCTATTTCAGTCTCTTGTACAATCATCTTGTTATTGCTGATAGTCTAGTTTGCAGCTAGCTTTTAGTAAATATTTTACCAAAGATTTTTGTTAAGATTTAATAAATGAGTCAACTCCTCTTTTTTCTAGTCCAAATTTTCGTTTATAAGCTGCTTTCTAGACTGGCATTTGAAATAGTTTATTGTACGTCCAGCTTATTTTACAGTGAGATCTTCGATCTAGTCTACAGTGTGCAGAGTTTAGTGTATGATATTATCACTATAATGTTGTAGACTGATGTTGAACCTATAGTCTAACGGTTAAATTTAAAAAAATTAAGAGTTTTATAAATCAAATTTCCATCGAAAATCAGTTTAATAAACTTTTATTTATTTTAATGAATGAAGCAGTTAGTCTGTAGTCAGCGAAGAATATTTCAAGGAAATAAAATTACCCTAATCACTTTTTATTTTCAATTGCTATTTTAAATTTATTATTATTTTGCAAAATATTTATATTTTATATTTGCTGTCCCACTGTTGCAGCTGATGTTTAATGATGCTTTATATTTCTAGTACTTTTTCACAGTTGCTGTAGTTGTTATTTTTGTGTCATTTCTTCATGATACTTTTATGCTTTCCACGTTTATTGTTGGTGACATTAAAACACAAAAGAGTGACGAAATAAAGGCAATAGAGATGGTAAAATACACATACACACACTGACAGCAATATAAAATGTGCCAACAATTAAGACAAAAAACCAGCGGAAAAGCAGGAAAATATAACAAACAATAAAAAGTTAAAAGAGCAAAAAATACACAAAATACCTTTAAAATGGATTCAGGGAATTAACAAAAAATATATATTAAAATAAAATTTATAAAAAATTTAACAACAGCCAAGGTGCTTAAGAAAATTGGCCATCACAGCTTTCCGCTTGCTTTATGCCGTTTTTTTAACACATTTTCCATTATAGTAAAAAATATTTCTTCTCCAGGGATTTACCAAATAGTTTCTGTTTTGCGCTATCTTTAAGAAATTATAATAAATGCGTGTGTGCAAGTAACCTGTGAAACATGTATCGAATTTTAATGTTGTCTTACTTTTGCAAACTTTTGCACTTACCTTTCTCTAGTGCTTAGCTTAGTTGCATTCGTTACACTGTCAACAGCTAAAATGTTCATTTAATAATAATGCGCTAAGCAAAAGATGTTTGAAATATTAAATATGTTTTTTTTTTTAGTAATTTTGCAACGAAAGTACATTTTAACAATGATAATAGTTTTTCATCGTTGTTTAATGTTGTTGAATCGTGACTAGAGTGTTTTAAGGATGGCAGTATGGTCGAATTGAATAAATAAAATAATAAACGTACAAGGGCACCTAAGACCAATAATAGTTGCTGTAAAAATCTTCAGAAAAATGGGAAGGAATGTCAAAAACCAAATAAATTTAAAAAATTCAAATGATGAACAAGTTACAGACGATGTGATAAAATGTGATCTTTTAAATAAATATTTTTTAGAAATTCCAAGCACCTTGAAAAATGAAATTGTTTACTCCTCAACTGATTCGTGTAATGGACTCTGCACTCTAAGATACTACAATCACACTCTAAATTTTAGAAATACGACGAATGATGAAATCACGCAAATCATACTTAATCTAAATATCCAATAATAATCATGATAGCATATCGCCAAGTACATTAATTAAATTGTATTATGAAATCACTCCATATTTAGTAAATATATTTAATAATATTATTTTGTTGTCAGAATATCCAAATATTTTGAAAATATCTAAGATTGTTCCAATACCAAAAATTGTAAATGCAAACAAAGAAGAGATGTACAGACCTATTGCGCTCTTACCTATAATAGATAAAATTTTTGAGAAAATTATTCACCAACAGCTTACTACTTACCTTGAAAATAACAATTTAATTTATGATTGTCAATATGGATTTAGGAAGGGTAGTGGTACTGAAAATTCTGTGGTAAATGTTGTAAATTTTATATCTCGTGGTTTGGATGAAGGATATAATGGTGTCGCTGGAATCTTTTCTGATCTCTCAAAAGCATTTGATCTATTGGATCATGAGATATTGTTTAAAAAGCTTCAATACTATGGAGTTGGTGGCAGCGACCTAAATCTGTTTAAAAGTTACTTGAAAAACCGAAAGTTGAATTAAATAATAGTAAGAGTTTTCTTGGAACGGTTAAACATGGTGTACCGCAAGGTAGTGTATTGGGCCCACTTTTATTTACAATTTATATAAATGATATCAATAATCTTGGACTCTCTGGGAAAGTTTTTATGTATGCTGATGACATATCCCTATTTTATCCTTACAAATTTGAGACTGTATTAAAAACGTACATGGAAAGAGACGCTGCGTTAATTTTGGAATATATAAGATTAAACAAATTAATCCTGAATTCATCTAAAACCAAGATTATCAGATTTAAACTACATTAAAATAAAAACTAAGATAAATTTAGTATTTTCGTTGATGGAAACTTTTTGAAAGTTATACAGTAAAATATTTGGGTATGTCCTTGCAGAGCTATTTATCCTGGAATTTACATATTCAGGAAATTAAATCTAAAATATCTCCCGTAATAGGGCTTTTATACAAATTTAAATACAAATTTAATGAGAAAACACAACTGATTCTTTATGAGGCTTTAATTCAAAGCCACTTAAATTATTTGGTTTCAGTATATGTATATAAAAATAGTTTCGAACTAAAATCTCTACAAAGAACTCAAAATAAAGCGCTAAAAACAGTTTTTGTCTACCTCTTAGGCACCCTACGTTAAATTTATATCAAGATTTTGCCAAAAATATTTTACCTATAAAAGGGATGTATAAAAGGCAATTACTTCTTTTCGTTTTTAAATCGTTGCACAACATTGGGCATAATACAATAACTTTCATGAGTAATCAAACAGCTATTAGTACCAGAAATAGCTCCAATTTGAGAATCGCAAGATGCAGACTTGAAACAACTAAACAAAGAATTGAACATATTGGTTGTGTGAAATATAATAATTTACCGCAAAGTCTAAAAGATATTAATGTAATTTCAACATTTAAATCCAATCTTTAAATGTTTTTATTAAATAATTTAGAAATGCTTTTAATGTAATATTAAATTTTATTCATATATTATATACATATACACGTATATTTGATTTACAAACATTACTTTTAAAATAGTAGTTAATAACTAAAATATTTTATTTAATTTATTATACATATAAATTTATTGTGATTATACATAATTTTATTATAATTACGCCAACTCGCCTCAATAATGTCATAAGACGCTGAGGCTAACAAATTGTTTATCTGAATTAACTAATATTATTTTTGTTAATAAATCAATAAAAAAAAATCTTTAATTTTAATAATAATTGTTTTTGTTCTTAGTATTAAAATTAAAATTTTTCAAAAAAATAAGTATTCGATGTACAAAGTATCAATTCAGCAGATCTTTAACCCAAGTTTTATTGTTTTTTTCTTTTCAGGTAAGTCCTCGAATAGACCTTTGATATTGTTAATGAAATATACAGAATCTTGAGCGTGAGTAAATAAGTTAAATTTGTTTTAATATTGTTTTATTTTCCAATGTAGTTATTTTAAAATTTTATTTAAATTCTCTCAAATTTTCCGGGCCGAAAAATAATGTTTTACATAAGTATTTCATTTATATTCATTTAATGTAATTAATTTAAACAATTTCCCATTAAACATATGTCTGATTAAAATTTAAATTATAAATAAATTATAAAACAAATTTTATTTAACCACTAATACCACATTCAAAATAAATACAATTCACACAACACACACACATTAATACATTTTAAGTGGTTCTCAACGTATGAATTTAAATAGAAAATTTACTTTAAAAATGTGATACATTTTGTTAAACAAATTCTTAACAAATGTCTTTCATGGAAAATTATAAAAAAAATTTAATATAAAAAATATCAAAGAAATATTTTTAAATTACAATTTTTAAAGGCCATCTTTTAAAATTTTTATTTTTTTGTAATAGTTGAGCTTGAGGTCAAGTTTTTTAATTATTATTTTATGTTTATAGTTTAAAAAAATTATTTTAATAAAATAAAATAAATTTATTTATAATTTCCAAAAATTCGCCCATAGTATACATATTCTGAATTCTTATAGATAGAGGTATTGATTTGTCCGTTTCTTCGTCTGTCTATCTGTCCGTCTGTCCGTGTGTCTGTTGAAGTCAACTTTTTGAAGCCCCCCAAATACTTAAGATTATTAAATGGTATAAATTCATGAGATATGCGTTCGATAATTTTACTATTAAAAATCAGACATGTAGGCATAATGTTAGCTGAGATATGAGTAAAAGAATACGATAACCTGAGATTTTACAAAAATCCATGGAAAGCGTCGGCAATTCGGTAGAAGTAAAGTTAATGCCAATTTAACCTTATCGGATGAAGTGCATTTCCATCTGAATGGTTTCGTGAATACACAAAGTTGTCGATTGGGGATCAGAAATATTCATGCCATCCTGAGAAACAAATGCATCCACAATGATCAACTATTTAAATCGAACTTCGGTCAGACATCGTGATTGCGTATTACTTTTGTGAAAATGAGGCTTAAATAATAGTAGCAGTGAATAAAATACGTTATAGAAATATAACAAAATGCTTGTGGCCTCATCTCGACAGCATGGATATGGGTGGCTCCACCTGACGCACTGCGCATAAAACAATCCATTTATTGCAGCAACAATTTCCGCAATAAATTATCTCAAGAAACTCTGATGTCAACTGGCCACCAAGATAATGCGATTTAACGCCGTGTGTTTTTATTGGGTTGTGAAAAATCTTCGGTTAATGTGCTTAAACCAAAAAAACAATTTCTGAGCTCAAGTCAGAGATCCCATGCGCCAACGGTGTAAAAAGGTCATAGAAATTACATGAAAAGAGTATTTGACTATTATCAGAGCTGTGGGTTCTATTTAACGAATATTTTAGTCCATAAAAAAATACTTTATTATACCCTTCACACAGTGAAAAAGGGTATATATATAGGTTTGTCATTCCGTGTGAAATTTCTACAATTTTCATTTCCGACCCCATAAAGTATATATTTTCTGAAAGCTTATGAATAGGGGAGTCGATTAATTTCTGTCAGTCTGTTCGTCTGACCGTCTGTCTGTGTGTATGTTGAAATCAACTTTTTGAAGCTCCCCGATATCGCTTGGACCCGGGTGAGGTATTAAAATATCAGAAATATTCGGGAGTAGAACGGTATTGAAAATCAGAAACATCGGTACATAAACAACTGAGATATGAGCAAAAACCCACGACCACCTCGATTTTTTATTCACAAAAACAACATTACAACAACAACATACATACATACAAACGTGTATACTGGTAAGAGAAAACGTGGCATCGAATCCCAGCTGTGCCAAAAAAATTTTTTTTTATATTTTTTTTTTAATTTATTTTTTATTTTTTATTTAATATATTATAAAGATTTGTATTATTATTTTTTTTTAATTTTTTTTTTATTTTTTTTTGTTTTATATTTATTATATATATTTTAATTTTTTTTTTTTTTTTTAAATATATTTTTTAAATTTTTTTTAAAATTTTTTTTTTATTTTTTTTTTTTAACATACATACGTAAATTTATAATTTTACAATGGGATGTTTTTATATATTTATGTTTTTTATATGTATGTACGTATTTCATATGTGATGAATGGTGATATAAACTACTGTTATTGCATGACTACACGTTGTGAAGGGTATATAAGATTCGGCACGGCCGAATATAGCGCTTTTACTTGTTTTTTATTTTCAATTAAAATTTGCATTCTTCTTTTATTTAAGAAAATATTCGTAAGGTTCTTCATTCGCTTATGTTTTTATAAAACAATTTTTGCTAAACTAAATTTTTGTGTAATTCGTATTTAAAAATGGCCCATATATACAATTATTTGGTGACCACCAACACAAATCATCTAATACTCATTCTCTTACCGCTAGCCGTTATTTTATATGTAAATAATTTGAATATGTTGGTGTTAGAAAAATCAAATTTCATTTGTTATAAAATGTAAATTTTTCAATCATAAATTTTTCCCATTAAAACATTTTAAATTGTTATTTAATAAATACGCATGTATTTAAAGAATTTTTAAATATGTTTATTTATGTGTATGTTCATATGTATGTCGATGTATTTAACATTATAAGCAGGAAATTGAATTTATATGCAAAATAATATTCTAGTTGTATTATTTACTCTTGTTTTTTTTTTGCATACGATTTGTCTGAATTATAATTAGTTACACTGTTTGATTTCATTTATGTTCAAATCGCTGCAATGCGCTTTAAACAAAAATGACAATATAAAGGATAGAAAAGAATTTAATAGTAATAAAATGAAATACATAAATTAATTGTATTATGATGAAAGAAATTAATTAATTACTTACTTGTGTCAAATCGATTGTGTGCTAGTAATTATTGTTTAAATAATTGTATGCAGTAATGTCATAGTAAATATGTACTGTACGTCATAAAAACTTAATACAGTTTTACAAACCATTGGATAGGCCAAAATTCTTAATGTTATATGAAAAAAACTAAAACATTATTAAAGAAAATTGTTTCAAAAGTTAAATTAAATTTTATACGAACTTTTAATGTTTTAAAGACAACATTTATTTATTTCTGATAACACCCTTCACTGTCATGTACATATGTAGGTATAATGACCATATCGTAGCTTAGCTTAGATTTTGGATTTAATTGTTTTATTATTTTCGACGCCATCTTTGATTGTGAATTTTTACATAGTAACATATATAGTGAATTCTACGAGTCAAGCCCTTTCATTTGATACCCATATTGTTGGGGTTAAACAAATTCTCTCCGCCATTTTGTTTCAGACCACTTCTTGAATTTTACACTTTTTTAAGAATTTACTACATTGTAATGGTCCAGTCCTTTTATTTGACCCCAATATTGCGGGACTTAAAGGGGACAAAGCCGTTACTACTATATTTGACTCATATCGCCATTTAATCCAGGACGCCATCTTGGATTTTTTATTTTCATTTCAATACCCAAGTCCTTTCATTTGATCCCCATATTGGCTCTTTCAGTTGTATATAAACTGAAAAATATCGATTTTCGTTTGTAAATTTTAGGAAAAACACCGAAGCAGTTGTACTTTGGTGCTTATATCTCAGTTGGTTTCAAACCGATTTGTTAGTTTTTCTCAGCAATAATTTTTAACGTTACGGCTTATTATTTGTATCTCAAGCGTGTTCAAAAACTATTTAGGTTTTTGAAAAATTTGATATATTTAAAAATATATATATATAAAAATTTTTAAATAATTTTTGCCTATAACTTTGCCGATTACTAAGCAATTTTTCCAAAAATTGTTATGGCACATCAAATCTACAAATGGTAACAACTGTGTCTATAAATTATCCTAGGGCTGGAAAATTCTAATTTTTGTGGCAAAAATAATCGAAAAAATGGAGGCAGTCGTCTTTATTTGACGAAATCTCAGAAGGTTATACGGCGATTGTGCTGGTTTCTAGTAGCGATCTCTTCTCAAATACTTCTGATATTTTGCTGCCTTACACGGGCCTTGGCAATGTCGAGGGGTTTTAAAATCTTGATTTCAACATACACATGGACAGGGCCTAATTCCCTATTCATAAGCTTTCAGAAAATATATACTTTATGGGGTCGGAAATTAATATTGCAGAAATTTCCTACGGAATGACTAACCTATACAAACCTAACAATCACTTTGAAGGGCTATAAAAAGTTATTTAAAGGCGACTACCCGAATGAATTTATATTCGTTTTAGAGAATCGTTAACAGTGATGGGAATTTAGTTATTTTCCCGTCATATGTAGCGATTTTAAGTCCACTTTAGCAGGATAAAATACGTTTTAGCTACTAGCGGAATATCTAATAATTTTTATTGACAAACGTTTTATACTACTAAAGCTTAACTTTTTGAAAGTGTTATTTAAATTTTATACAATTTATTAAATTAAAATAAAAATTGCGATATATTCTGTTAAGTTTGGCGTTTCTCATGTCATTTATTTCTTATTTGTAATCCCCTGGGTAACGGTATTTGTCGAATAGTAAAGGGGATGTAATCCTTTGGTAAATTAAATAAATTTTGAAACTCTTCAACTTTTTTTCTCTTAATCTCTCTTTGTCTTTAGATGTCCAAATAATATTATTTAAACATGGAAATTGCTGCTGCTCGTGATTTAAATGGACCGCATGTTTTTACAAACATATGTCTTAAATATAATAATCCTTTCAGTTTTTGGGCACAGACTATAACAAACAGTAGATCAAGTTATAGAACAACTTACAAAATACAATAAATATTAAAACACACAGATTAAAATTAAACTAAACACGACAGTGAAAAGAAAACCAAACAGCCAAAATCGCGGGGCGGACACATACGAAAATTATCAGTTAATACTCGTACATGTGCAAGGCAGAAGGTATAAACATTCAAACTAGTTGGAATGCAAGATCTAGATTTAAAGTTTCTATTAGGATGCTATGCCACTTAGATGAAACATGGCAATACAAATAGAGGACTTCAAAATTGTTCCCTATCGTATAACATACAAAATTTCTTTTTGATGTAGGATCAATGAGGCAAAAATGCTGAAAAAAGTATCTTATTTTCGCTTTAAAAAAAGAAAAATTAAATTTTTTTTAGGATTTAATTTTGATATAGTTGTGAAAAGTTAGCACTTTATGTGTAAAATTTTATCTTATAAAAAATATAGCTTTTTTCTAGCGATTTTGAGGTCACAATTAGGGGGATTTGTTGAAAAAAAGTTCCCACACTGATCGTCAACAACAAAATGGTAAAAGAAGTTGATGGTATTGCCAATATAAAATTTAAATATTTGCTAAAATTAACGTAAGTTAAAATAATGTTTTCGGATACGTTTTCTTAGCAAAGGCATGTTAACCTTAAAACTCATATGCGGATTGTAAACATCTGGAGATAATATGGATACCAAGCCATCACGGGCTGTTCGGTAACGAGAAAGCCGACAAATTATCCAAAATGGGAGCTCTTCTGAGCACTATAACTTTGGAGAATGCTAAACCTTTTAAATGATTTAAGGATGAACTTAAATATTGGGCGATGGAGGAACATATCAGAAAATGGCAAAGCACTGATGTCGGTGAGGTGACAAGAACACTATGGGGTGACCCAAATCTTGGGAAATCAAAGAAGATTCTGAGACTAAGTAGACCAACACTTAAGAAACTAACCAGTGTAATTACAGGTCATGGAGAACCCATCTAGCACGCATGAAATTATCTGTGGAAACGACATGTAGATTATGCGAGGAAGAAGATGTGACTTTGGTACACTACCTCTGTCATTGTCCTACGTCTGGGCATATTAGGCGCGAGAATTTTACAGTGAATACTATGCCGAACTTTGAATACCTGGGGAACTCGAACTGGAGATCCATAAGGAGTTAGATTGAGGGGACTGGCTTCTTGGACTAGTCCGTTATTTATAGGGAATTATATTTATGGGCATAAGTCTATACCTGTCATGGGTTTGGGCTTTTAATGCCCCTCCTTTTCAACCTAACCTAACCTAACCTAACCAACCTTAAAATGTAAAGAAACTAATATCTATTAGATATCAAGCAGAATAAATAATTTTACAACATTTTGATTAAAAGAAAGTACATATTAAATTTATAAAAAATAAAAGAACGAAAGAAAAGTATTAGGTTAAGGTTGTACATCGCTGACTTACTAAAATGCTTATTGTAAATAAAACTCCTAAATTTTTGTTTTTAATTAAAAATTATGCATTTGTCAGTATTATCTTCAAACAAACTAAACTCTAATGATGTCAAATCACATGATGTAACAAAGCCAATTCCAATCACCGAATCAAAAGTTTACTTGAACAAAAAAAGTCTAATGCCGCTATAGATAACGAACGAACTAATTTAAAGAAATTAAATTCTACAAAAAATTAATTTATATACTCTATGAATTCTAACGTACTTTCTTTTTAACCAAACATTATTCCTTTTCAAAATTACCAGAACTTCAATACGCATGTAAATTTGTCATGACTAAACTAAAATTTTTTTTACCTTTTCAATTAATTATCAATTCTGTAACATAAATGGCAAAACTTGTATAGTAAGTATGTACCTATACTTCCTGTAATGTATATGTAATAACCTATTAAGTAGTTGTAATCAAAAACAGCAAAATATCTACAAAGTGTTAAAAGATTACACGCCACATTTACTGCACATTGCCCATTTGTTAATACTGCACTTGAATTTTTACAAATGAAAGGAGCATATAGTGGAAGTACATACTGCCCCGTTAACAATTTTACACATTTTTACTTATTGACATCTCTATGCTGCTAAAAATGTGTCTCGTGAATAAACAAAGTTCCCCGCAAAGATGGTGGACAAACAGAAAACGAACAAGTAAGAGTGCACTTGACTATTAGTTATCACCATCATGTATATAGGTATAATCCCATATCGTAGCTTGACCTCTATTTCATGTTATACTCCATTTTTCCTTACTATTTTTGACGCCATTTTTGTTTTCGTATTCTTACTTCTTAACTGTATTATACTAGCCAAGCTCTTTAATTTGATACCCAAATTGATGGGGTTAAACAAATTTGATCCGCCATTTTGTTTTAGACGCCATCTTGGATTAAAAATTTTTTAATAATTTACTAATCTACTGATCAAGACCTTTCATTTAATACCAATATTGAGGGGGTTCAAGAAGTTACATTTTAAAAAACCAGATTTGACCCATATATAAATTTTTTGTACGCCATTTTGGTGTGGCGGCCAACATGAATTTTAATTTTTTATAGTGCTTGTACTGCGCTAGTCAAGTCAAGGAATATATATTTTTCAAACAATTTTTTTGCCTATAACTTTACCGATTAGAGCCCGCCTTATCCAAAATTGTTCACGAATATCTCTACATGCATATTATATCTACGAATAATAGTAAAGGGACCTACTTATAAATTATTGTATTGCTGAAAATTTTTAATTTTGTAAAAATATGGAAAAAACAGAGGCAGTCGTGTTTATTTGCTCATATCTCAGAAAGTTATGGAGCGATTGTGCAGAATTTCAATAGCGATTCATTCCCGAATATTTCCAAAAGATTGATACCATACACAGATCTGAGGAACATATGATTGCTTCTAAAAGTTGATTTCAACCAACACAGGGACAGACGGTCAGGGCTTAGTCGACTCCTCTATTTATAAACTTTCAGAAAATATATACTTTATGGGGTTGGAAATTTGCACCACAGGTAAGTGGTATAATAAAAAAAAACTATAAATGATTTAACAGGTTTGCATATTAAACCGACGATTTATTAAAGTTTTCTTTTTTGATGATTAAAATGTTGTCATAAGTCGTTTTCTCAAAAATCCACAGATATGTGTGTGGTTTCCACAACTTTTATCGTTTGTAACTCTTAAAATAATGAGCTGCATTTTATTAAACCCTAAACTGTGAAAACAGTGCTAGAATTACCTACAAGAAAATACTAAAGATTTTCAAATATTTATTTATAATAAAATTTTCAAAATTTTATTCCTAGTTGACCTGATATCCAGAGTTCACATACTTACGACAAAGACTCTTTTGGCCAATAATGGCGAATGTAGTCCTACCGTGGATAAGGATGGATTTTATAAAAGTATACAATTTAAAAACTAAGCAGATCGTGAAAACTATCGTGGCTCGTAAGATCAGTTAAAACAACACCAGGTAGTATAATATCTGTCCATAAGGATAGGGAAAGAGAGTTCTTTGTTGTGCACCATTGCACATAAAATCACTCATCGCTACAATATGACGATTACCCAGAGAGCGAAAAACAAAAAATCGCAAAAATCTATTCGTTATAAAAACAAGGTGATCGGTAGTGTATCTTGAAGTTTTAGTAAACAAAATTGCAGCTGAAAAAATTAAATTAATTTTTTTTTTCAAAAATTGTTCTCCGGGATCTGTAGCCAAAATGACTTTATATTATCTGTCCCATTAATACAAACACTATATCCTTTTATGTTGGACAACTTCTTTGATTGTATTCATACGAATGGGTTTGTGTGCATGTGTTACGTAGAAGTGTATATTTGATTATATTTCTTTTTCTTTCACTTTAATCGCATTTGAAACTCGACAAGAATTCAGTTTTTTCTTTTCTTTTTTTTGTAAAGTTTCAACAAAAAACATTTTTAAAAATTTGTTTTTGGTAACAGCAAACTTGTTTGCAAATAACATTGTAGTTTTCTTGTTGTATTTCCTAAAGGAAATAGGAAATTAAAAAAAAAGTACCCAAAAACTTATGGTTACATAGAGTATTGAAACATTTATATGTGTGTATGATCGTATACATTCATATGTATGACTGCTTTGTGTGAAAACAGTGTTTGTATCGAGTAGGAAATATTATTCTGTGCAAGATAGTAGTTAAAGTGTAAATTCTATGTATGTTTATGACATGATTATTGTGTTCTTTTGTGCTTAAAAAGTTCAGGTTGTCTCTAAAACTACTAAAAAGTACATGTGGTTAAATGGATTTACAAAAATAGTCGGTGATAACGACATTGAAAACCATATAGACCATAAACCTGCATTAGTTTAAGGAAATTTAAAAATTGATAATAAAAAAAAGTAGGAAAGTATTGTGCTACTTAGTGATAATTGAACTATTAAGAAATACTTTTAACAATATAAAGATGCTTCAGATTTAAAGTAGTTAAATATGCCTTATAATTGTCCTGTTAATCGTAGTACTCTGTTTCAATTTGTGAAAAATGTTGAGCAACTTTTGTGTTTTTTACACAAAGAATTTGACATAAAAAAATAATATTTAAATTGAAGAATAAGATTGATCAGTTCTTGCCTTGAATTTCGTAAGAAACCTCTACTTTTCATGTTATTTCATATGAAATAAAATATTGCTTGAATGTTGACAGAATTATTTGACAACATTTCGCATGAAATATAGAACAGAATACCACCAGACTTAATACTAAACAATCAGTTACCCAGTGTGGAGGAAATTTCCTCAAAATTACTCTAATAATTTCAAAACTTTGTTCTTGCAAATTTTGATTCTTCTTCTATTTATTTTCATCGATAACTTTAACAAATGCTTAGAACATTTATTTTACTTCCAAAATAAAATAATTAAATATAGAAAAGGTGTTGCCTTACAACTCCAAATTACTTTAAAATAAATGAACATAATTTCTCACAAATAATTTCTGTGCAACTTAAGGTAGTCTTTTCTATATATTTGTATGTTTCTTCTTAATCTTATATACAATAACGTAATAATAAGAATAATAATTGTTTCTTTAACACCAACAATGTTTTGTTACACACTGACACAGCACACGTAACATCTGTGAAAATCTTATAGTTGTAAATTGAGCAAAATTTCTGTGAGGTTTACCAGGTTGTTCAAAACAAATAATAAATGTTTTTAATACAAATATTTGTACAGTGGGACAATAGCAAAGTATTGCTAAACAATTTATTTAAAAATAAGTAAAATAAACTATTTTTAAATAAAATGGTTTTATTGTAACGAAACGTGCTAATTATGCATATAGTATCGTAGAAACTAAAACAATGAATATACAGGTTCTAGAAGCCGGTAATTTTCACCCTCTTCCCGTCAGCATAATACGTTGATTAGATTTAAATGAAATAGTGGTGCGTAACGTGGCCTGTGCAGATACATATAAAGATAGTGGCTATGTAATGAGGAAATTACTTTCAGGTCACATTCAAAGTCACTGACACTACTATCAATATCCGACTCAAAATGCATAGGTACTTCCTTTGATGCATTGGCTTGAACTTCTAGGGATATTTTAGGACTTAAATCACGGGTCCGTGCCGACGGTATGAAAGGGAATACCCATTTAGCTCGATTTTTTTTGAGTTAATGCTAGTTATGTTCACCAAATAAAAATTATAGTCTTCGTGGTGGTTTATGGTTGCAGTCCAGAACATAGCGGTTTCGAACCTTAAGTTGTTCCTTTTCTTATTTGTAGGCGCGTAACCCACGTTTGGCACACTGAGGGTATATTGGAAATTAACGATGCCAAAGTAATAACCATCAAATGTTCCCCTATTCTTGTTGTGTAAAATCTAATAAATTTTTGTATTTTTAGATACTAGTGGCACTTTGAACTAATGTTTAATAGCTCAACACAAATAGGAAATTAGATGGTATGAAAACAACTTAACAAAAATTTTCTCATTTATAAATTTTTCTTTTTGCCGTCCACTCATTTAAACTTTATCTTTACAGTTTCTAAGTGATTTAAGTTGTAAATAGCTTTAATTATTAATTAAATATATTGCAAGATAACTTGTAGTCGAATTTTTTACGAAAGCTATGGTTACTTTTTTTTTATTAAATTAATGTCCATAACATTTTGTTGCTTATTCTAGTAAAAAACTTATTGACCCCGTTTTGACCTTCAAAAAATCGTTTGATGCTTGCAACTTATTTTAACATAATACTTTATATATCATTTTAAAAACCCCTTTTGCGGCAGCAATAAAGCGATTTCTATTTTTTTAATATACAAATTTGATAAAAAGTTATAAAAATTAGTACAAACAATAGGAAATTTGCCACTAACTGCCTTTTTCGCTCTCCCTACTAGACTTCTGTATCATATATTTTTATCACAATATAACTAACCTAACCCTCATATTCATATCTAAGTATGTGTGTGCTGACCAAACTCAACGCAATTCAAGTAGAATTAAAATCTCTGTGTAATCTTAACACCTCAAATATTTATGTATGCACTACTATATGTATTTGAGTACTCAAGTTATCTTCAATGTATGGGTGCGTTTAAGTGTATTCTTGAGTGTTGCTGTGCGTTAGAGATAGAGAGAGAGAGAGTGTGTAAAATAACAAATGTTAAACAAAGACTTAAAATGTTTACTATTGTAGAACCATATCAAGTACAATTCTAATAGAATAGTTTCATTTATACATTGATTAATTTCACACAGGCTCAAATGTTGTCCGGCGAAATAAAGCAATAAGATGTACGAGGGTTGAAAAACGATTGTAAAACCAGATAAAATACAATTCTAATAGACTAAGTTTGGCCCCTTTCTCATTAGGCAACTTTTAATTGCGCAAGTCTTGTGTTTGTGGGTGTGAGAGTAAAGGTCGGTGTGAAGGGGAAAGAATTGCCGAGATTTGAGTACAGACTTGCCTGTACTTGGCAATTCTGCTTCTGCTGTCATTCTTGTCTTGGAATATTTATTTGTTTTTGACATTTATTCTTTTATTTCTTCTTCGGTGTGTTGTGTAATTTTGTGTGTGTGAAAATTTTATTTGTTTATAAGTGAATCAAATATTTAAAAATGATGAGAAATTGGAAGCGAGATGAAACAGAACAACTAATTCAATTAAACTTGCTCAACCAAGTTGCTCAATGTGAACATAAAAGCAAGTTCACAAGAAAATAAATAAAAATTAAAATTATACTTGCGCAATTTAAGTTGCCTAATGCGAAAGAGGGCCTTTCATTTATACATTGATTAATTCCACAATGGCTTAAACTTTGCTTGGGGAAATAAAGCAGTAAGATGTGCGAGGGTTGAAAAACGATTTTTATGAAAATGAGGTAAAATTCCTTTAAATGTTAATATTCTGAAAATATTTTTTTGAAAAAAATATTTCTATACAAAGTGTTTCTAAAATAGTCATTTCGTCATTCTTTTAAGGGAAGTATGCTGTTTACCGGCATCAATGTTTATTTAACTAACATGTTCTGCAGTCGACCCATTCGACGTTAAATGATTGTAAATTATTTTTAAGCCAAAAATATGGCGTTATTCTAACAATTTATTTTTTCAATTATTTAAGTATTATACCCTTCATCTGTGGCTCCCAAGGTTGTATATAGCTTTGTCATTCCGTTTGAAGTTTCTACAATATTTGTTTTCGGCCGTATAAAGTATATATTTTCTGACAGCTTATGAATAAGGGAGTCGATTGTCCGTCTCTCCGCCTGTCCTTGCGTTGGTTGCAGTCAAGTTTTGAAAGCAACCACACGTTGCACAGACCTGCTTGTGGCATCAATCTTTTGATAATATTTGGTAATGAATCGCTATTTAATTTCAAAACAATTGCTCCATGACTTTTCGAAACACGACTGCCTGTGTTTTTTTTCTAATATTTTTACCGCAAAGGACACATTTTTCAGCCCTCATAAATCTTGTTACTTTTGATTTCCTGCTCACAGGCTTTACTGCGCTTTTAGTAGGATGACCTCCGGCCTTAAAACATTATTTTGAAATTATTTAAATTTCTTTTATGGACAATTTACTTTACATACATACTATTTTGTCTTCTATTTATGGAACACAAGAAATTATAAATTTATTTAAATTTCAACATCTTCTTATTGTGATTTACGCACAACATTTAATGCTACATTAAATCTATGCCCATGACCCTGTAAGGAAGACAACTACATAAATTTTCCCACAACCACAAGCCATAAAGATTTCTAATAACTGAAAGCTCATGATAATGAGATTCTTTTGGTTAATTGAATTATGATTGAATACTAATTGCATAAACAATAAATATTTTCTATTATGATTTACAATTAAGATTATTATTACTATTATTTTCCCCACTCACTTTAATGCTTAAAAGAAATATTTAATTATCTTTCGGTTAAATTAATTACGTTGATATCGATGAATGGTATTTACTTGCATACGTTGAATATTTTATTTATGTTTAACAAATTGCACAAAAGAATTTATTATAAATACAAATATAAATAATTACTATTTCAGCTTCTTTATTGTTAAAACATACACAGAATGGTATTTGTTTTCTCAGGCAATACACTTTTTTCTTGATTAAATTTAGTTGCAGATCTAGAAATATTATCAATTAGTAGTGAAACTGTATAGAAAAATTTATGTCAATATTTTCCTTTGAGGCATTTAGAGACAAATATTGATTTAGTTTATGAATTTCTCTATTGACAAGTGACACACACAATTTTACTCAGTTTAGTTATTAAATTTAACTGAATACGTTTCAACTAAATTCATCATCATCATCATGGTCGTTGATTTGAATATTTAATATTTCTATAGGTTTATGTTTCTTGGAGTGAGGAATAGAAAACTTCAATATATAGAAATTAATTTTAGAATTTTTTGTTTGTTTCTGCTCTAGTACTCTAAATAAATTATTTTTTAAAAAAACTACAAAAATTTCTATCAATGTACTTAGAAGAGAAACAAATTATTCGTAAAATTTTATTTAATTAAAATAAATAGTCAAACAAACAAAGCGAAAATTTCCATTTTAATTGAATTATTTATTTGTCACAGAATTATTGCTTAAGAGGATTTAAGGTCTTCTTTTATACGACATTTTGTTTTCCTTATTTCTATACACAAAAGGTTGAGTGTTGTAATTATTTAATTGTTTGTTATTAATTTCAAAGGTGTTTTGGTTGGCTTTGTAAACATAAATTTGTTTTATAAAGCGTGATTTTTTAAGAGCTATAGGGAAGTTTAAAAAGAAAAACACATAAAATTCAGAAAAATGCATGAAATCTTTATTTGAATCGATAGTACGGTCCAAATAATTTAATGTTTGAAGATTATTTCATGCAAATGTTGACAGTGACTGCGCTTCAAATGGTCCATCCGCTTAGTCGAATTTTGGCATACTCTTTCCAACATTTCAGCCGGTATCTTATGAATAAATGCTTCAATGTTGTCTTTCAAACAGTCTAAAGGCGTTAAATCGCAAGATCTAGGCGGCCAATTGACCGGTCCCGAACGTGAAATAAAATGTTCACCGAACTCGCCTCTGAATGAGTCCATTGTTAAGCGTGCTGTGTGGCATGTGGCACCGTCTTGTTGAAACCACATGTCATGCAAATCAAGCGCTTGCATTTTGGGCAAAAAAAAGTTGAATATCATCTCACAGTTACGTTACGATTCGCATCATCTTTGAAGAAGAACGGTCCAATAATGCAACCAGCCCATAAACCGCACCAAACTGTGACTTTTTCTGGATGCATTGGTAGTTCTTGCATTGCTTTTGGCTGATCTTCACTCCATAATCGACAATTCTGCTTATTAACGTACCCATTGAGCCAAAAATGAGCTTCGTCGCTGAACACAATTTTTCGATAAAAAGCGTGCGATGAACTTTCTTAAAAGAGCACGCATTTTGATAATAAAATTCAATAATTTGCAGGCATTGTTCATTTGTAAGACGATTCATGGTTAAATTATAGACCAAACTGAAGATGTTTGACAGTGAAACAAAACACGAAGCGTGCTTCAGCTGTTTAAACCAGTGTTGCCAAAAAGATAATAGCTAAAAAATCATCCTTTATTTAACAGCTGTTGGCCAGATGAGGGGAAGACGGAAAAAATAAGTTAGACATGCTACCGATAATACTGATAGAAGAATGGGAAATGAAAATTACTACCCAAAAACCCGTGTGTGATCTGCTCCAAACATTTGAGTGCAAATATTTTCGTTATATTTTAGGTACCTTGTCCACATATCTAATTTTTAATAATTTCTTGTGTGACAATATATAACTAAAAGCAATTATACTTGGAAAAATTATAAAGATTTTAGGTATCACCGCGCTTCTGATATACAATTAAAATATATGTTTAATGGGTCCTGCCACGCCCATTGTAACACCTTCGTTCATATATTTTGTATTTAAGAATTACGTTTTGGGCAGAACGTCGGGATCAGCGCTATCCAGTTATAAAAAATATACAAATACATTGTACGCAAGCGCTACGCTCACTATTTGGATCACTAACATTTTGACTCTGGGCTATGCGGCTTATGTTTTAGCATTTAAAAACATTTTATGTTTTGATTGCCTTCTGGCACTTAAGTTTTAATTTGAGCTTTAGTAAAATACTAATAAAATGACAAATACTTCTGTACGATATTTTAGCCAATTATATCCCACTTTTATGAATACTTATCCCCTTGTTTTGCATAAAAATATTGCCCCCAGTATTCGTCTATAAACAGAATGAAGCATTGCCCATATGTCATAAATCACATAAAGCTATCATTTGGTAACAACAATTGTTTAACCTAAATCACAGCCAATCGTAAGAGTTAATTGTATTCGGATTTAACTTCAGTGTATAGAATATCGTATAAATACATCAGATATGGAAAAATTAATCGTACCCAGTTTTTGCATATGTGGAAGTGAATTTTTTATAATAGGTAAGAACTGTTGGTGAACTTAGAAAATTTGTTTATTTTTTTAAATTGGGTTCACCACTTAGGGAATAGCTTAGGTTATGTTAGGTAGAACAGGCAGCTGTTGTGCAGCTCACTTATGTCCATTTTATTGATCCCATTGTGATACCTGAATAGAAAAGTAAGAATTGAATAGAAAAGAGAGAAGAGAAGCAGACAACACCAGAGTCTCTGGCGGGAATTGAATCCGCAACCCCCAAACTAGCAGACCAGCACACTACTGACTAGTCCAACGGGGCACCCCCACTTAGGGAATACTCTGTAATAAAATAGTGTGCGCAAGTGTTTAAACATTCAAAAACTTTTTTATTTTTAGAGAAAAAACAATTAACAGGTGAATCTTTGAAAATAACAGAATTTTATTTTTTCAATCTGCTATCAAATATTATAACAGAAAGTGTATATTGTTGGCATTTGAACCCCAGAATTTCGCCCCTTGAAGCAATTATTCGTCGCTTAGTTCATCGCCACCACCAACATTGCACTGTTAGTGATTTGTCTTGAACCGGTAGACCACGTTTAATTCGCACTGCCGAAAATATTGAACGTGTAAAGCAAAGGTATCAATAAATCACCAGAAACACTTACCAGAACGTGTTCGGCTCCGTTAGGAGTGGTTAGTACGGCACTTCGGCTTGTTAAAAAAATATTTACTGTTACTCCCATATAAGCTTAAATTGATGCAAGAATTAAAACCCGCAAATCATCAGCAACATCTTAATTTTGCAGAAAAAAAGGAACTTGAAAATTTGATTACTTGTGATGAAGCTTATATATTCATTTAAATGGGTTGGTTAATAATCAGAACTGTTAGCATGATGGTGCTTAAAATTCAAAAGCCTTTTATCTGCGCCAATTTCACTCTATTAGGTATGCCGTATGGTGTGGCATTACATCTGAAAATAACTTTTTCTCAACTCATATCTTTTTTATTTATTTTTTTTCAATTCAATTAATAAAGGGTGTTTTTTTAAGCCCGATAGAACTTGAAATTGTAAAAAATAACACAAAAAATTAAATTGTAATCAAAATTTTTTTTTTATTCGAAAGATAAATACGTGACATTAACATTTGAAAATGATTTCGGGAATATGGGCACCGCGGCTGTTCTTGACGAAGCGCATTCTGGACGTCCAATTTTGGGCCACTTTTTCGAGCACTGCTGGCCGTATGTCACGAATAACACGAACAATGCTGGCCTCCAAGGCGTCAATTGTTGCTGGTTTATCAGCATAAACCAGTGACTTCACGTAGCCCTACAGGAAATAATCGAGAGGTGTCAAATCGCAGCCAATTGACAGGTCCATTTCTCGAAATCAACTTATCGCCAAATTTTGATTTCAATAAGTCGATGGTTGCGTTCGCCGTATGGCACGTAGCGCCATCCTGTTGAAACCACATCTCCTCCGGATCAATGTCATCCATATTTTCAAACAAAAAATCATTGATCATGGTGCGGTAACGATCTCCATTGACCGTAACGCGAGCTCCGGCCTCATTTTTGAAGAAATAAGGTTCGATGATGCCACCAGCGTGAAAACCGCACCAAACGGTGCATTTTTCTGGATGTAATGGAGTCTGTAGGGTCTCTTGTGGATTGGTCTCGCTCCATATGCGGCAATTTTGCTTATTAACAAACCCGTTAAGCCAAAAATGCGCCTAATCGCTGAACACAATTTTGCGATAAAATTGGACGTCCAGAATGCGCTTCGTCAAGAACAGCCGCGGTGCCCATATGCCCGAAATCATTTTCAAATGTTAATGTCACGTATTGATCTTTCGAATAAAAAAAAAATTTTGATTACAATTTAATTTTTTGTGTTATTTTTTACAATTTCAAGTTCTATCGGGCTTAAAAAAACACCCTTTAGTTAATGGAGAAATGTTTTTAAATCAAAACTTATCGAAAATTTCCTAAAATCCAAAATTAGTTAAAATGTTTTTTGACTATTTTTATTATAAAATAAAAAAAACTTGTCTATAAATAGAATAAAAATATAAATGGTCGGTAATATAATTGTTTTACAAAATAAAATATTATGCTTTTAATCCATGATGTCTAACATTTGCTCTAAATGCATTAGCCATTTACTCTATAACTTTTACTAAATGTTACTGACTCATTCATAAGTATGTTTTTTTCCTGTTTATCTATATACTAGACAAACCCGGCGCGCGCTGCTACGCCCCTTAATGAATCAAAATGGATTATGAATTTTAACTGAATATCAAGTGCAAAAACCTAAAAATTATATATTTTAATGGGCGTGGCACTGCCCACTTTTCTAATCACGAAATTGTAAAGTCATAACAGCTCAATATGTGTGCAAAGTTTCAGAAGAATCGGTCCAGTGCAAGTACCTCAAAATGATACCTTTTTTTATGGGCGTGGCATTGCCCATTTTTCTAATCACGAAATTGTAAAGTCATGACAGCTCAGTATGTGTGCAAAGTTTCAGAAAAATCGGTCCAGTGCAAGTACCTCAAAATTAAAACTTTTTTAGGGGCGCGGCCCCGCCCACTTTTCTTATCACGAAATAATTTAGTCATGACAGCTCGATATGTGTGCAAAGTTTCAGAAAAATCGGTCAAGTGCAAGTAGCTAAAACTGATAACTAATTTTTTATGGGCGTGGCCCCGCCCACTTTTTTCACCCATAAACACTCCCTGGTATGTGTACAACAACTTACCAAAGTTTGAGCCCGATCGGTTTTACAGTTTTGGAGTCTATAGCTAATACACACACACACACACACACAGAGTTTCACTTTTATATATATAGATAGAAGATAATGCTCCAACTTGCCATATACATGTGTATATACATTCATGCAACATCCCAATTATTGCTTGAAAGGAATGTATGTGGCTACTGGCTTTTTTAATACCCTTTACCATGAATGCTAAGGATATGTATACTTTATAAATATGTTTCTGATGTCTTTAGTTTTATATAATATATAAAATGGTATTCTGAATATTTACAAATTTAGAAGTATGTTGTGTATGTATGTGTATGTCTTTGTGGAAATTTAGTTGATCCACTGATTCGTACGTATCATCAATATATCAAATATATATCTAAATCGTTTTCTTTTAAAATTCAGAAAAATCGTCTTATAAATGGTCGAGAAGTTAAGGAAAACACTGCAACTTAATTTTTTTTCTAAAAATTTTATATTAAAAAATCTGTCTTAACCAACTCCCAAACATGTACTAAACCTGTTTCTTAAACGCTTTTTATAAACTTATATTTTATGTTAATTTCTTTAAAATTTCGTGTGCACGCACTCATTCGATTAGGGTATAAAATATTCTACACATGCCAATAATACTGCAGTGTTACTTAATTTCTAATAATGTTTAATGCTGATGCTTCTGCTTTTACCATCGTTTTATGCTTTAGGCTTTAGTACTCGCAGTTTATTCAGTTGTTCGTTCAGCTTCTAGAAGGGGTGCTAAAGTGTTGACGTCAAAAACAAATACCATTTAAGCGTTAACAAGGCACAAAATTCGCTTTCACCATAATGCCCACGTTGTTTAGCCTAAATGCAAAAATGATACGAAAAAACATTTCTATCATCCATTGCTGTTTTGAGCAGAGTAACGCAAAGGGAAGAGATGAATGCTGTTTGAAAAAAAGTTGATTGCAACGTTGAATTTGGCTTAAAAGTGGACACAATTTTAATTGTAGAAAATTTGCTGCTAAATGTTTTGTCTATTGTTGGTAATGAAGTGAATATGGGCAACTTTTATGTCTGCTATAGGGAGGCTTAAAAAATCTTCATTCCAATGTGTGCAACTAGAATGGAAATTTGTGACATGGCAGCGGTTAGTATTGGTGGATGAAAGACATAGTTTTCTCATGTTAGCATATAAAAAAAACGATAATATTTTGACGCTAGGCAAAAATGTATTAAGTCAAAAAATGCAGTTTGAATTTTTAATTAATTTCTACTGAATTTTTTCTATCTTTTCTTTGGTATTAATCAATTCTAATCATAGTCATTTCAGAAAATTCCAATATTTCTATTATCTATATGATATTAAGCAAAACTGCAGTTTCTGACTTAAGACCTTATTGTCTTACTGCAAAGATTTAATGAGAGTATTATTTACTTTTGGAAACTAAAAAAAATTCTTTCAATGAAATTAAAAAAATCAAAATTAAATCGAAATGTGGCAGAATGGACACAAAAGTATAAATATTTTAGCGCTTTAAAAGTTTACCCTTAAATCTTATTTTAGAATAAGTTGTATATTTGCCGTGATTCGACATGGGAAACTTAGTGACTTTACCTTTTTAGGTATAGAATGTGTTTAGCAGATCTATTTAAAACGGTAAAAGAAATAATTTTGTGCAAGTTTTTAACCCTCTATCTTTTCAAGGTTTGGGCTTTTAAGTCCTTTTTGTATAAAAGGCCAACTAATTATTTAAATCAGAAGTGTTCCATAACAAATTTGCCATTCAATTCTACGAAAGACTGTCTTAGTAAGAATCCATAATTTCATTTTAATTTAAACCATGTATTTTTTAAAGTTGAAATTTTTTTTTATTGGATTGCAGACAAGATATGATCCGATTAAGTATGGAATAATATATCCGTAAACTGGCCCCCAGGTCATTAATGTTTGATGAAAGTTTCTATGATTTTTTCACAAAGTTTTTTTCATCGATAATACGTTGGATATACGATTTGAGCATAGGAATGGTTTCTGATTTATTCGCGTAAGTCCACGATTTCACATAACCCAACAAAAATATCACACGGCGCTGAATTTCATGATTTTGGTGGCTTTTTAACATAAGATTTCCTTGAGATAATTTGCACTAAATATCGTTGCTGCAATAAATAGATTGCCTTATGCACGGTGTGGTAGGTGACACTGTCTTTCTGAAATCACATGTCGCCTAGATCCATCACATTCAGTTGAGTTCACAATAACTTCTTGATCATGTTCTTGTAAATAAAAGTGCTGTGTAACTGCAATTTTGGTCTAATATTCAAAAAAGTAAAGCCCAGTCCGCCATCTGATCAAAATCCGTACCAGAGAGTTGCTCGTTCTGGGTGTGTCTGTTTCGTATAGATTGCATAGGGTGTTTTTGAGCCTTCAATTTGACAATTTTGTGTATTCACGAAGCCGCTCAGATGGAAATGCACTTCAGCGGAAATGTTTTTTTTAAATGGCATTGACTTCACTTTGCTCCATTACTCACTGAAAGAATTGGTAGCGCTTTCAATGACCTGCTGGTTTGAGCTCTTGATGATGATGATTATTTTTAATTTTTGCAGATGGGTGCCCCGCTGGACTAGTTAGCAGTGTGCTGGTCTTCTAGTTTGGGGGTTGCGGGTTCGATTCCCGCCAGAAACTCTGGACTGGTCTGCTTCTCTTTCTCTTCTATTCTCTTTCTATTCTAACTATTCTATTCATATGGAGCGCACAACATGCCAATTGGGCATAAGTGTATACCTGTCGTGGGTTTGGGCTTTTAGTGTCCCTCCTTTTCAACCTAACCCAACCTAACCCTAACCTACTTTTGCAGATGAAGATGCTTTACTGCTTTGCAAAATTTAAAGTTGTTAAGAAGACTGTCAATTTAATATTTTCTTGTTTTCTGCAATACTCTCGTTTACAACAGCAAGGAGTCTTACTCTTCTTAATAATGTCAAGTCTCTCGACTAAAAATTCTTTGAGGCTTCTGAGCGTTCTCAGGAAAAAAATAAAATTTTTGTAATAAAATTTCTTAATTATAATGCATTGTTCTTTCGTAAATCGCTCCATTTTTAATAATCTGAATAAAATATGTGACTGCTGTCCAAATCCAGAGCTGCGAATAGTATGAAAAATGTCGCTTAACTTAGAAGAATGCATTCATACTGAGACACCTTTTATAAGCATCCGACAATACTTACTGAGACACCCTTTATAAGCATCCGACAATACTAAAACTCAAAATTCAAATTTAATGTCGGAAATAAGATCCTGCTTACTCTTAATATTTGCCTGGGATTAAAGGCAGCTAGTTGTTGTAAAAAAAAGTTTCAAAATCAAAGGAAAGCCATAACAATAAACTGCTTTAAGTCATTTTTTTTTTTTTAATTTTTAATAAAATTTCTAAAACTAACACATGGTTGCAATAGTTTTTTCTTGCAAGAAAACTTACAAAGTGTCACATTGTCTTATAAAATTATTTCATTGAAGTACAAAAAAACAAAATCGTTTTACTAAAAATTAATTAATTTTTTTTAATGACTCTAGCTGGTGCAGTATGCATTTCATTCTTCTGCTTTGTTAATATGTCACGGTTTAAAAATGACTTTTGGAAAATTGTTTTACAAAATGAGGAAAAAAACACAAGAATAAAAGAAATTAAACAAAATATAGCCCAAGGGAGGATAGTAAGTACTGCATGCAACATTTCCCTTACACAAATATAAGCTGTCTTAGAATAACTAACACACAAACGTTTCTAATACTCTTAACTGCATAATATTTTGGAAATTAATTGCATGCACACACTCACATACAAACATTTACTACAGTTGTTTTGCTATTCCGTAAGCCTAAAGTTTAAAAATCATTTAAATTCACCAGAAACATTAAAAGAACATGACAAATGACATTTCAACAATTCCAGCTAAATAAAATGAACAATTTATGTAACTGTGTTGGTGGGTGAATGAGTGTGGGTGTGTGCATTTACTATCATTTAATTGCACACAGCTGTTGCTAGAATTTAATAGAAAACCCAACACAGCCATACACATTTAGATGCATTCTGCTAAAATCCAACTTATTACTCCCTTGGCAACATGACACACACATACCCACGCACAAACATATACAAAAAACACTTGTTTAAGTATTTTTATATAAAATTTTGATTTTGAGTTTATATCGCTTATTTTCCACAATAGCGTCATAAGTCAAAACTTGCATATTTGAAACTAAATACTTTAAAAAATATTCTTCATCTTATATATTGTTTTAGATGATTTTATGCTGTTTCCAAAATGTTCAATTCTTTTCGACAAATAACCAATTTTCACATTATATTAGAGATTTTAAAATAAAGACTCTTCTCATGTTTTATTTTCAAAATATTTTGTTAAAATCAGTTTTTAATGGTATAAATCAACAGACTGTATGAGGGATGTGCAGATTTTTTCAGTGATGTATCGAAGATTGATAGAGGCACAGAGGTGTCTTTATTACGGGAGAGAATACCAGGAGGTCTTACAGACTTACTGATGACTGTAGTGTATTCCAAACTGAGATATTGGCTATCTATAGGGCAACGGATCATATTTTTGAACATTTTCCATGGGGTAGGGAGGTCACTCTCTATGTGGACAGTCAGGTGGCACTCAGGGTCTTGAAGGGACATTATGTCAAATCTAGGCTAGTTAGGAATAGCAGAAGAGCACTATATAGAGTCATGATCCTCTTTAATGTCAGATTGTGTTGGGTACCAGGGTACAATGGAATTGTAAATTCCCAGGGTACCAGGGCAATGAAATTGTTGGCGAACTAGGGCGCGGTGGCTCAGTAGTGGTTACAACGTGCGAAGAAAACATGGTGAGGCTACCGATGGATAACTATATTGGACGTATTAGGGCGTGGTATCCGATAGGACTAATATGATGTGGAGAAACAGAAGGGATTGCAGAGTATCAAGGTCCAAGAGTTTAATAGCCCCAGTTGAACTCAGCGGTTACTACGTTACTTCCGGGTCGGGATAGAGTATTTCTAAGGCACTATTTGGGTTTTAATAGGACACTGTCCTGTGAGCACTAGGATTAGTAGATGGTATAGCCGCACTCCGGATTATTGTAGAATGTGTGAGGATGAGGAGAGGCTACAGATTGGGAAACACATTTTCTGTCGGTGCTCGAGGCTACAGAATTACAAGTTTAAGAGGTTAGGTATATGATTCCACAATAAGTTGGGTGATGTTTTGGAGTTCAAACTGGGGAATATTATCGGATTCATCATGGGGGTCGGGTGGCTGGAGCAATGGGGCGCGTAGGGAATCTGTATTTCTTTCTTCTATTCTATTTCCTACTTGCTATATCTTATTTTCATAACCTTTATCTTCAGCAACTCCCTCTTTCTCTCTCTCTTTATCTAATCAATCATTCTTTATCTTTCTTGTATAAGGGAAACCTTAATGGACCATAATGGTCTCCGAGTGAGGGTGTTGGAGGTAGCTCTTGCTTTCTGCATTCCCCTTTCCTGCCTACCTACCTACGATATAAATCTGTTTTGTTTATGCTTTAAAACGATGTTGAAATGTCTTTAAATCTTCCAAGTCATTTTACCATGAAACTTTGTTCTTAATGTTATGACTGTTTAAGCAAATAAGCAACATGTGTACAAGAGTAGTCCCTTAAGGAAATTATATTCTTTAGAATCAAATTATCTTTAATGAATTCATTGCACATTAATAGAAAATTCATTTATTTCTTACTGCCTCTTTCGCATTTTCAAAAGAATAATTATTTATTTTTTATTTAGGTTAGGTCAGGTTAGATCCGGCAGCCGCCCGAAGGCATAGCTCACTTGGGTCCCCCGAGGGTCCCGTTGTGATACCGTAGGCACCATGTCCTCTGGCCGTCGTTCCTTAGCCATCCTGTCCTGTTCACAAAGGTATGGATCTTTCCCAGATCAACTGCGGAAATACAAGTTTTACTTACAAGTATTCGATGACCCAGAATCCGGCGTCTCAGGTCCCCGAATGCAGGACAATTGCAGAGAAGATGTTCAGTCGTCTCCTCCTCTTCCTCGTTATCGCAACTTCTGCAGAAGTCGTTGTAAGGGATATTCAGCCTTTTCGCATATGTACCTATAGGCCAGTGTCCGGTAATGACCGCTATGAGGTTCCTAAGGTGGATTCGGGGCATATTCACTGCATATTGCGTCCTATGCACATCCATGTCAGGCCAGATCTTTCTGGTTTCCAAACAAGTGGGTTCTCTCACCCATCTTTCCATTAGATTTTTTAAAGTAATAGTGACAAACATAATCCTTTTTAATATTATTGGTGATTTCAGTGTGGGCAAAGAATTTCAGTTGTTTGGTCTAACAGTGTTTTAGTAATTAAGAAGAAAACATTTAATTAACACTCTTATGAATAAGCAAGTCAAGATAAAAAGATTTTCTGCAACCACCACTACGCCATTTAGATCTTTTTATTTGTACATAGTAAAGTCATGAACCAGCAGTGTCAACTATTTATAACCAAAAGATGCTAGGCATTAAGATGATTTAAGATGATTTTCGTAAACAGTTTTTTTTTCGAAAACCTATTATTTTAAAAATCACTTCAGAGATAATTTTGTGAATTTACCACTGGTTAAAATGATTTTTTTTAATGCTTCGAGTGGTTAGTAAAGCGGACTTATAATATCGATGCCTTACTTTCTCAACCTCGTAACAAAAAATACGGTTTTGACTTTTTCATATCAAACGATTGCTATTTTTGTGTTCTATTATTGCAACAACTTATTATCTCAATACGTTGTCTTAATTCTATTAATATTAATAAAATATATTTTCGTATCTTACTCACTCCTATAAAAAGAAGAACCGTTTTTTTTTCTCTCCTGAAAAGTTGTATTTTTAAAGATACAAGGATGAGGAAGTAAGGCATCGATATGTGAGATAAATAAAGGGTGTCGAAATGTGACGTATTATTTTAATTTTAATAAAAAATTTAAGCTCGTGAAGTATTATGGGATTATTGCTGAACACTTTCAAATTTACAAAAACCCAACAAAAATAGTCTAAAGGTTCACATGTCATGTACGGGAAATAAGGCGATTTTCGAACTTTTATTTTAAAAGATCCAATGTTTCTCTTGACATGTGGCAAGTAGCACTATTCTGCTAAAACAACATACTCTCTACCTCTAAATCATAAATTTTTAGCCACTAAAAGCTTTAATATAAAGCCTGTTGCGATTTCCGTTGACAATTGAGACTTCAAATTTGCACACCCATTATAATTGTTTAATATTGTATTGAAATCTATGAATATATTGAGGTAAACTTTTGTAGTTTTAAAAATTGTTCGTAATTGCCCTCAAATTTTAGTCAGATAAGTATTTGCTGAACTTTTAATTATAAAGGGTCCGCCAAATAAATGAGAATGCTATAAAAAAAAAGTGTAGCTTCGGCTGTGTGGCACGTAGCGCCGTCCTGTTGAAACCAAATGTTGCCAATATCTCCTCTTAAATTTTTATGAACAAAAATTCGTTCAACATGGCCCGATAACGATCGCCATTGACTACGGCCACTCCTCGCTCATTTTTGAAGAAAAATGGCCCAATTATGCCTCTGGACCAAAATTCGCACCAAACAGTGACTGGTTTTGGGTGTATCGGCTCTTTAATGTATGAGTGCGGGTTTTCTGTGCCCCAAATGGGACAATTTTGCTTGTTTACATACCCGCCAAGATCATGTCGCAATATTTCCCAGCGTTGTTCAAGCGTACACACAACCATATTCGTTCAGCGGAAGGATAAAACTAATTATCTGTCAAATCAGACATGAGCTAAGTGTAACCGTTCACGAAATAAGCACTAGTTGAAAAAAAACCGTTAGATGGCGGACGCTTTATTCAGAAGTTGGTTCCACGTACACTTTTCACACAAAATTAAAAATCTTTAAATTTGCTCCGAGCATTATGTTTAGTTGAAACTTTAATTTTTATTAAATGAGCCATAAATTTCAAGGTTAGGTTAGGTTAGGTTAGATCCGGCAGCCGCCCGAAGGCATAGCTCACAAGGTACAAATTAAACAAAAAAGAAAACGCAATTGTACTAAATTATTTTATAATTATTAAATGTTGGCAAAAATGTTACACCATTGTGATAATTGTGCTTTCAAAGTAGCACTTGCTAATCTAGCGCTTTTTAAAGGTAAGGTGCTGACCAACCAAAATGCGACTTTTGGGTTGGTAAAAGGCACTAAATCTAGCGCCTTTTTTCAGAAAATGCGCTGATCAACAAAAATGCGACTTTTGATTTGGTGAGACGCGCTACATCTAGGGCAAAAATTGCTAAATTGGCATCATTGTCATGAGCAGATTAAGAGACCTTTATTTGTGGTAGATTAGCCAAGAGCTTAAAAACATCTACACATTTATATTCCCATTTTATAAACAAGCGAAATTGCAAAGACCATTTGCCCGTTGTAGTGAAAAGGACCAGTGTCTCTGTAGGGAATCAAACTCGCAGCCCCAAAAAAGAAAGACCAGTCTCTATTGTTAAGATTGTTTCTTCTACTTCTTGATATTAATCAATTGTCAGTCCTTTGTCTTGTGCGTAAGATCTCTATTTATTTTTATTTACCCTGAAGAAGCTACCCATTCTTTGGTAGTGAAATATTGGTGTTAATAAGCAATTTTTTTATAAAAAATAAAAACTGACTTCAAACTCAAGAACAAGAGCTAATTATTAATATAAAGATCAGGAAATTTAGACCATATTTATTTAAATCAACGGTTTAGAGTCGTTTAAAAAAATCGACAGTGTTTTCTATATTTATAAAATCTATGACTAATAATGCTACTGGTAATAAATTTCCCAGTACTGTATGTCATTACATCATAGTTACGTCTATGGTGTGTAATTTTACTTAAATTATAAAAGCATTTATGAAAGTCTAAAATTTTCTTTTCTTCAGAAAATTTAAATTTATTAACCATGAGAAAATCATTTATTGCCTCCTTTATCTCCTCTTTAGACATTTACAAACTATGCATATTTTTGACTTTATAGTCATATTTGTCTAATTTTTTTTAAAAAAACACAATTGTTTCTAATGACCAACATTGTTTCTCTCTTTGTATTTTTTTTTTTTTTTTTGATAAACAAATGCCCAAAATTCGTATCTCATAGTAAAGTTTTCCTGTTGACATTTCTTCGCCTTGTACTAATATCCAAATGTATTTCACTTCTAGCAGAAAACACATATTCATCTCGGAGCCACCACATGATGGTGAGACTAGGTTTTAATAAACACGAAAACGAAAAATACAAAAAAATAAACGTAAAATGAAATGAAAAATTACAATGAAAAAACTTGACACACAGCACTCTTTAGCTTTTATCTTAATTGCTTGTCTAGGCAAAAGTTTCAAGAAACAAAAAAAAAAAAAAAATGAGAAAAACAAAAACCAAATGAAATGAAAAAAGAATGATGATTTTCTAACTGACACTAACATCCTTCACTAGTTGCCTACACTTCACTACACATTTTCGACAATGTACGAGTGTAAGTGTGTATGTAATAAGAGCAACAGTATGCGTTTATTGGACTTTTAGTACAATTTGTCCATGGGGAAAATTCTGTACAGAACTAAACTACTATAGTCTAGTATGATTGCAGCTTTTTTTAAAACTTTTTTTTTTTGCGAACTCAACGAAAACAGTTAAGGCCAATTAATATTTAACAAAAAATATATATATAGAGAGAGAGAGAATTGTGGAATAAAAAAACAATATAGTTAATTTGTGATAGATGGCTGGAGATTTAAGAAAAATATTACTAACAATATTATTAAAAAAATATCACAGATCTGTTTGGTTTCGAGGAAGGAAAGAAAATTTAAAATAATTAAACTGTAGTCCTTGCTGGAGCAGTTGTATGAGTGATTTGAAGTGCATTAAATATCGGACAAATTCTCTATTTAAATTAAATTTTGAATTTTATATACCAGAGAATGACTGGAAATGTGAATGCACTAAAACTTCACAGCTCCCTGCAAAGAAATATTTTAAGGTCTTTGGCATAGCAAAAATGTCGCCCGCATAGTAAAGACTAACGTTAATTTATGGAGTGATCTTAAATACGCGCATGCAAGGACTATTGTCTATGCCACTACACATATAAACATATATAGAGCATTCGATGTTTTAATAGTTTCCAGAGAGGAATATGGCATACAGGGAAAGGTCCTAGATAGACTGTAATGTTAGATTTGGGTTGTTTTCCAATGAACCTAAGCTATGTAGATACCTCGAGTCAACTGCCAAACGAATGTCGTAAATAACAGGCAGAAATGTTTGCCATCAACGAAGCTTGTAACATAAAGTACAAAACAATATTAATGGGAATATTGCGTTTTTTATTGACGTTGAACGTCTTTAATGGTTAATCAATGTATAAAATGTCTGTTAGGGTTGAGCGACTTTCTGTCATTAGCTCTGTTTGTATCTTGCGCATTAACACAGCTATGGCAAGGAACTAAGGTAAGATGCTATTAAAAGTAGAATCCTCATATACTTTCTTCAGAATGCTGCACATTCTTGAAACATACAGATGGAAACAGAGCAGTGGTAGAGGTATATTAAGGTTTTTGGCGGTATTAGCGATGATAATCACAATGGCAGCTGTGAAAATTAACGAAAAGAAAAACAAAACGTTTTCTTGTTTACCATACACTGAACGATCTAGACCGTTAGATATTTTGAAACAAATTTTCAAATTACTCACTAAGATAACTTATATCTACCAGTTGGATTCAGAACCTTTGTAACGTGACAAAGTTAGCACCGCAGAAGCAGCATCACTTGTGGAACATTGTATTGTGAAGCAATGGGAGCGGCGTGTCCGCAATCAATAGAATAGAACTAAATTAAAAGTCTACCCACTGCTTTAGGCTATTTTTCGATTCAGTTATGAGGCTTATTGTTTACTTAATGGGTTGTCGATTAGAACATTTACCAAAACTAAAGTGAGAAAATCCTAAGGAGGCTTGTAGGCTGCCTTATACCTTCAACACAATCACTGTTAGTCGCGCTTAATGTGTAGGTCCAATTTGTATTCCTTTTATTATTGAAAGTGAGGCTGGTAATAACGATACTGGTAATGGCTAGTGGTATAAGGGATTAAATGTAAATTTTTGGAGCCCCAATTATTTACTGAAAACTTATTTTTTTAACAGGACAGCACCATACCCAAATAGCGCATTGAATGCAAGAAAATGTTGTTCAAAATAGACCTGTCTGTTGGCTCTTAAGGTCATCCGATTTAACATCGAGCAAAACGCAAAATCATCAAAAACTACAAAACTGTAATAGAAAGAAGTAACCAAAGTAAGAGAAACCTTAACATAATAAGTAAGAGTGCTACTTATATTTGGCTGTTCCAAATTTAGAAATGCCATCCTGATGATTGAATTTTGCACTACTTTTTCGAGCACACCCATTCTTATTTAATAATAGTGCATCTCCTTTTACTGTTTAAACTCTTTTGGTATAATGTCTGGATATTTTTGTTAATTGGTTACTACTTTTGGGATACTTTCTTTCTTTCGGCTGGGGAGCCAATTGTTCAAATAATAAAAATTGTTTTATATTTATGAATATTCTTTGTAATATAGTTTTTTTGGCCTTTGGGGCTTTTTATATTACTTTTATTGAAAATAAAATAAAATAATGTTGACTTCTAAATGATTAATCGTTGCAGGTTTCTCAGCATAGACCAAAAATTTGTCATACTCCTACAATTATTAATTTAAATGCGCAAATCACAACTACAATGATGTGGCCAATTAATAGACCCATTTCTTGAGGAAATTCGGTAATTAAAAGTTTGGCTCAACAAAGTGATGGCTTCACGCGCTATATGGCAAGTTAATTCTTGTTGGAATCATTTCTCTTCTAACTGATTTGCAATGATGTAAAGAATAAAGAAATACTAAGCAGTTGCTTGTAGCTTTCGTCATTTATAGTAATGTTGAAACTGTCTTCCGACTTATAGTCAAATGACTTCTTCGGCCGTGTAAATCGTACCAAATAGTGATTTTTTGGGATGTAACAGAACCACTAGCGCGTTACGAGGATTGTGTGGTTTTTAAACATTTAAACTCTGCTAGTTTGCATACCCGTTAAACCATTAGTCTCATCACTGAAGATCTGCTGCAACTTCCGGTTTATTTTCATCGAAAATTTTGAAAATAAAATTCCACGATTTCTAAACGTTGTTTTGGAAGAAGTCTTTGCATGGTGATTTGCCAAAATATATTTAAAAAAAAGTCGAATAAGTCCCTCTCGGCAGTTTTATACGTCCAAAGAAAAACAATCTGCAACTAATATGTGTTGCTAATAGAACGTGTTTGGTTGTGTTTTTTCTGTGATGATAATTTATTATCTAACTTTTGAAAACTCAAAACATCGTTGAAGAAATATTTTCAATAGCATTATTCTTAGTCACGGTTTTGGGTTTTCACCGTTGCCAGTTTTTATTTAATTTTAAGAATGGTTTGTTTTGTCTCTGCCAAAACTTTTGTTTAATGGAAAAACTTTTACATGGGGGTTTGTTCTGGTTTGTTTTTACATAATATTATTTTTTCCCATAATAATTTTATGAGAGGTGGATGTTAGAGTAGGCTAGTCAATATAGTCTCTACTGATGAATTCTCTAAGACCTGTGTCCATTCAAATTAAGAAAAAGCCCTCAATTTGGGGACGTTTAATTAGAAGTTCCACTTTCCTCTTTTAGGTAGTGATAGAATATTGGCCAAAAAGTCACTTTTACGCAATGTGATCACGTACATCTATAGGTTTTAATGGAGTTTTATAAATAGATTTTAGCAGTTTTCCGAAACATGTAATTCCCCAGAAATTTTTTTTCTTCACTATTAACACTCTTGGGGCTTTCACAAAGCTTTCTATTTTACTTGGTTTGCTGCTGTTGATTTTGTGCTTTTACACGTAAGATTGTTTTGTCTTAGTTTTTGAAGAATTTTGCATCTGCAGGTGTTCTTTGGTCGACCAAGGCTTATTTAAAATTTTACTCTAGCACCGTTGTTCAAATACTATCGAGCATCTTCATGATGGTATGGCTGATTCACCTTTACTTTCTGCTATTAATTTGTTGCAGTATTGGTTCCACATTGACTGAGTTTCTTAGGTCTGTATTTGTGATGGTATTGGTGTAAGAATATTTTTAGCATATTTTAAATTTTAAGGCATTTATTGATGAAAAGCTGTAATTCTTATGTGATTGTGCTTGAGATCAGCCGGGTTTAACTTTCGTATGACATTTAACACATAGTGATATTTCCAAACTTTTCTATAGTAGTTACAATGTTCCGAATGCTATTCTCTGATAAGTCAGTTTCTGCACCGCAATTTGTTGCTAAAATACTTCCCTGATATGCATACCTGCGAATTTTGATTGATCTATATTTGATTGCTATAGTAAGCTGCTATCGCATTTTGTTCTATGCAAAAAAGGACATTTTTACATGACTTAATCTTGCATTCTAATGCGAAATTTTCTTTCTAGTAATCATGTTTAGCCCAGCAGACAAATTTAGAAGTAGTGCTATGTGATTTGCATTTGTAAGATTTCTAAATCAATAGTGTAAAATCATTTGTTCTCAATGACTCCCTAGATGCCAAATAATATGTCATAATGATATCCTCAAGAATGAATAAATATCTTCAGCATTTCATGAAAACAAGCGATATAAATTCATGAAATATTGGATGCTTTTCACCAACTATGCATAAGTTCCTTACACTTATTAGAATGGAGTGTAGTATATTAGAATATTCATATAAATACATGATCTGCAATGACACACCAATGTTAAAATTATTAGTTTTTTCACCAAAATTCAAGTAATTCGTCACTAGTTAAACCCCTGCAAAATCACTTTGAAAGATTTATCTCCCTGTTTACCGTGCTTTTAACAGACAGCCGAATTGATGGACGGGATCTTCTTAGAATAATACCAGGACTTAGACGATATATAATTTATGGAACTTTGGATTAATATCTAGATGTGTGATAAACGGAATTACAAATAGTATTCTTCTCATCATAATTTTTCTATTTTTTTTTTTCTTTGATGGATGTAAAATAAATAAAAATAATAAAACATAAAATAATAAATATTTTACGTTTAAGATTTAGATAAGGACGTACTAGGAAATTTGCGAGTGTATGTGCTTGCATAAGTCTTTATTTAACCGCTCGTTCTACTTCTACAAAGAAAAGGAACAACAACAACAACAACATCGCTGCTAACACCTATGTATAACGTATAATGCATTGTTAAATATACACCCAACTGGGCACATTTATAATTTACACACATAATGGCACACATTTACGTATGAGTTGGTCTGTAGCTAGTGTTACGATACACTTGTACACCTATTTGATTTCACATTGTCTGTCAACTTGTCCATTCATACTTTACTGTGACGAACATGCATAGTTTTTAGAACTGTAGGGTCCATATATATTCGAATTGCACACTAGATTACTAATGGGTAAGCAAAGTTAAGTTAAGCAGAATACAAAGACTCTTTTGTATTTCATACACATCACATCAACTAAAATTGCAATAATTACTGTTACAAGTGCACGCATACATACATTTGAACAAATACATTTGTGTTTTACTGTGTCCTAATGCATACAGTATAAAACGTTTTACATGTGAATTAGGGTAATCGACAAGATTGAAAGGCCATGTGCTAAATGTTTTAAAAATTAGTAAACTTTTTGTAATTTGAATTTTTATTGTCGAAATTTCTATTTTAAAGTAATATTTGAATAATATTTAGGCTTACATACATACATTCATATGTTCCCGTCGTTCGTATAGGAAGCTTTTGACCTCAACAAAATCTTTCCATCTGCATCTGTTCATAGCGATGTTTTTTTTTACTTAATTTCAACTAGTTCACATATTTGACTTTTAGTTTTTAATTTTTATTCGCCATTTATAATGTGATCGACCATTTCTTCGGCTGCCTTCAGGGTTCAGCTCGATTGCGGTTCAGGCAATATCTGTGTCTGGTTGTCCTATATTTTAGGTTTAAGGTCATTTAAAATTTTCTTTTATTTAAAACAAAATTTAAATTAATTGCACAAGACAGCTGTGTGGCCTGTGGCACCATTCTGTTAAAAGCACATATCGTCCAAGTTCATATCCTTAATTTCTGCCAACAAGAAGTACATTATCAGCTCTCGCTAGCGAATAAAATTTACTGTTACTTTTTACCCAGCCTCATTTTTGAAGTAGAACGAAGCATCGGCTTTTTAACAATTACTCGTGGATTCAGATTTGCCCAAATGAGGCAACTCTGTTTGTTGACGAATTCATTGAGGTAAAAGTGTGCCTCGTCGCTGAAATAACTTTCTTTGTAAAGTCACCATTAATTTTTGTCTGTTAAAACAACTATTCGGCTTTTTGACAAGGCTTGAGATGGTTAGTAGACTTAAGATCTTAGATCGGTCAAATGTTGTAAGCATGTAAATTGAAATCTTTATTCCAAATTCGATCAGTAATCTTTGTGAAATCTTCAATTGCTAAGTACGACGACGAGTCAAGGTTGATGGATCTTTTTGCCACACTATCGCGAACAGCAGCGTTCTGTTCCTTTGAATAAACTGTGTCTAGCCTGCATAGGTTTGTTTTACATGTTCTGCGAACCAGATTTGCTGGAACTTGCGCACAATTCTTCCTTCTATAGACACATTTGGTTAACTAGGCGGACCAAAAAAAAAAAAAATCAAGAAATAAACGAAATTTATTTTGATTTGAAGGCCCGATTTCGTAATAGGCTTCAACAATCTTAACGCGTTGATCAATTGGGTCAAATACTGATACAAATAAATATAAAATTAAGTTGGGCAAAGGAATTGGTTTTAAATTGTGACCCCTAGTTAACATCGTGCATTATGGTTGGACCGCGTTTTATTTTAAATTTAAATAAGACGTAATTTTTTTACAGGTGGATTTGAAAATCTTTTAAAACTTGTACTTACATCATATGTATTAACAAATGAAACGTAGTGTCGCTTTCTATTTTTAAACGGTGTTATAATCTCAAATTTATAAACAGAACCCCAGTAAGAATTATCTGGTTTCTAAAGTTATTAAAATGTGTTTTTTTTTAGCGTTTTTGTTACATTAGTAAGAGATGCTTCACTGTCAACATTTTTTTTTAGGAGGGCAACTCTTCAGAGTTTTTTTAAATAGAATTTCCTTTGTTTCGCTTGCTCCATCAATTTACAAGTAATTACTTTTAATTGTTTAATGCTCTTGTATGTCTACTAACTGCCTCAACAAAGCGACTGCTGCTATATTATATTTTTGATATTTTTCAAAGATTTTTGGAGAATATTCATCAATAGCAGCTTTTGAATTCGAAATACTGGGACTTGCATTTGTTACTGTTGTGGAGTAAGTAAGAGGTTGGAGGTCGTTGTGAAAGCTCATATATTTGCCACTGCCTGATAGTAATTTGAGTTAGCTTCATGATTTTCAAGATGCCAGAAAATTCAGGGATAGATTTAAGATTTTAACAGATTTGTCACACACAACCTACATTGCTCTAAACTCCTTAATCTTAATTGGAGTTTCTATACCATTCCATATTGTCTAACTCATCTAACTCTTTCTGCATTTGCAACTTAGTGTGTTGTGTGGCTGATATTATATTGTGGCAGCCGAAATTATAACATGCAAAGCAATGAATTCCGTCTTTCAGTCACTTGAATCTGACAATATTTTTGTTAATTCATCAACTCTCATGCGACCAGTAATACTTTAATTTCTTCCATTTATTTAAAAATAAAATTTGAAATTATTTCAAAGATTATACACTAGTATCCCGATTTGCATGGTTAGCGGGGACTGACAAAATGTGACGCTAATCGAAACAGTGCAAATCGAATCACATTTCTCCACATAATTTATTTGCTTACAAAAACAATTGTTGGGAAAATATTGAATTTCAATTTCAAATGGCATTCTTTTCCGATTCTTATTCTCTATCCAAATTGATAAAAGGGACTCCATTTTTACAAATAATAAACTTTTATTTTTTTAAAACTTTTTTAGCCTGCCAGTATGTGGCAGCTTTTCCATGGTTCTGTATCTTGTGTACATTAGGACCACAAATTGTTCTTATAGTAATTGGAGCTAAACCCAGAAGTCAGCAAGTGTTTATCAAAGTTTAAATTTCCGACAAAGACTCTTGACTGGTCTGCTTCCGATTCTCTTCTTTTTTATTCTTTTTATTATATTCAGGTATCACGAAGGGATCAATATGATGGACCCATGTGAGTTGCACAACAGCTGCCTGTTCTACCTACCTGCACCTACCTACCTTCACCTAACTATCTATCCAAAGAATGTGAAAAGAACGCTATTCTTCTTGAGTTAATTAAAGTTGTTTATTATTTACATGTATTGCTTAAGATATTTAGCATGATTTTGCATTAATTTTGAAGCCTCTCACATATGACAAATCATTTCGTATTCTGGATGTTTTGTCATTCGGTTTGCAAGACATAGAAATTTTCGTTTTAGACCCCACTAGGTATATTCTGACTTCTGGTTTTATTTGAGCTTAATCTACGTAAGTTGAATTTTGACAGAGTAAGAAGAAAAAAATCGAAATAAATATGGAGTTATATTTATGCAACGAGGTATAGTAAGTTTATTTTTTTTTTTTGCTAACCCTGACTTAAATTTCTTTGGAACAGCCGAAAAATAATCTTTTACTCCTTCGCAATCTTTTTCTCCCCCACATACTCGCCAACATTTACTAAATATTATGCTTAATGTATGAATGTATGTATGTATGTAGGTATGTTGTTTAACTAAACGACCATCATTGTCTATTCAGTGGAAGGAAATATTATATTGCTGCTGTTACAGCAGCTGTTGATTGTGACAATGGCCACCTTCCATTAACCTCATTATTCTTTACAAAGCAAACTCATCATCCTAAGCAAATGTTATTGTTAACCAAAAACAAACAAAAAAAAAAAAGAAATGGAGAACAGAGTGTACAAAAATATAAAACCAAAAAAGAAAAGGAGCAAGCAAACAATTATCAACGAAACAAATTACTGTTTACTTAGCAGAGTATATCCTTTTTGGACTTTTCTCAATATAAATTTGACAAAAACTATAATAAACTCTTAATGCTCGAATTACTGCTAAAGTCCTTTATGAACAGTAAAGTCTTAAATTTTTGTAGGCCAATGTATTGGCAACTATGGGAGGCGATAATAGTTTAAAATAATATTATTCTTCCAAAATGTCGAATACCCATACACTTAGTTATTCTTATAAGTATTATTAGCACATACTTATGTATATAAATCTATAACCATCATTCATATTGGAAACTAAAATTAGTTTGAAGTACATACAAAAATACTTGGAGCCACTTAAGTGATTGAACTTCAAATTTATTTTATCGTATACTGTCCATTTAGCCATGGCTTATTATTGCAATAATATTTAATAATTTTATAAATATACTCTTTCACGTTTCATATTTCAGTGTTCATAACAAGTTTTCGAAACGCAGAACTGAGAGGAGTTGTTCGTTTGTATGTACATATATACGTAATTATGTATGTATATCTTGTTGTTTAAGAATTAAAATATTTGCTAGAGTTAAATTAGCGGTTAATTACATCTTAGAATTATTTATTAATGACTGAGTGTTGTTTACTTGAGCGCACGGCGGACATGTGGTGTCGGTAAATCAGTGATGCATTTGTAGTTTCTTTGTTTTGGGCCAAGCTGACGATTGAAAAGGACCAAATACCTTTGATAGTGGAAAAAAAAATTTTTCGTGTATATTAGACTATTAGCTTGTCTATATAAAAAAAATTTTAAGTTTACATTTAAATAATTCTTTCAGATATGCTTATTTCCCTTCATTAAAGTCTTTATTTTATTTACAAACTAGAAAAGCCCGGCGCGCGTTGCTACGCCCCTTAATGAATAAAAATGAATCCTGAATTTAAATTGAATTGCAAGTGCAAAAAGCTAAAAATTAAAAAAAAAAAATTTAATGGGCGTGGCACTGCCCACTTTTCTAATCAAGAATTTGTATAGTCATGACAACTCAATATGTGTGCAAAGTTTCACAAAAATCAGTCCAGTGCAAGTACCTCAAAATTATAACTTTTTTATGGGCGTCGCCCCGCCCACTTTTCTAATCACGAAATTAAAATTCATGACCGCTTTATATGTGTGCAAAGCTTCAGAATAATCAGTCCAGAGCAAGTACCTCAAAATTATAACTTTTTTATGGGCGTGGCCCCGCCCACTTTTCTTATCACGAAATTATAAAGTCATGACAGCTCAATATGTGTACAAAGTTTCAGAAAAATCGGTCATGTGCAAGTAGCTAAAAATGATAACTATTTTTTTATGGGCGTGGCTCCGCCCACTTTTTTCCACCCATAAACACTCCCTGGTATGGTTACAACAACTTACCAAAGTTTGAGCCCGATAGATTTTACAGTTTCGGAGTCTATAGCTAACACACACACACACACACACAGAGTTTCACTTTTATATATATAGATAAAATAAAACTAATAATCAAATTTATTGCCAATCGAATGGTGCAGTTCCTGCAATCAAACTTTTCGTTCGTTTTCAATAATAATAATAGTTTTTTATTACTGACTACATATTTATACTCCTTAACGTAATTCTGTAGATGCAACACTAAAATTCTACTATCGCAACTATATTCTTCTATTGGCAACAATTGCGGTACTCTCAACCGATACTGTTTTCTCTGTGTACGCACCAAAAGTCATTTGAAATTACAAACGACAAAACAATTCAATTTTCAAGTAAATGCAAGTACGAATAAATTTTTATTCCTTCTTGCTTCTCTTCCACACAACAATAAAAAAAAAAATTTCTGCTAGAAAACTTGTTCAATGTAAACGCAGACTACGAAAGTATTTAATATTTGTGGCAAATTCTCAAGTTGTCCTATTACTCCCATTATTAGATTTTTAAATTTAACATTTATTTAAACATTTAAAAAAATAAACATTTTCCTATTTAAAATTTTGGAGAAGTTTATCACTATGACAACCCGCCACGATAGCACTACTTGTGAATTCAACAATTGTTTTATAGCATTTTGTGATAAAGTTTTATTAAAGATTTTTTAATATTTTTCTACTAAGAAAGACATATGCCTGTGTTCTGCATTCCGAGTGAAATTAAATCACTCGGAATTGCCATTGTAGTGTTATTGTTTATAACAACAATTTCATGGCGATTTCGAGTGATTTAATTTCACTCGGAATGCAGAACACAGGCGTATGTCTTTATTAGTAGAAAAAACAAAAAATATTAAAATATTATATGTCTACAGGTAAAGTTCAGTAGTGACTATTAATAATAATTTTAAAATATGAGCTTAATTAAAACTATGCATACAAATTTGATTACAATGTTAAACAAGGTGGACCAAAAGTGATCATGTGATTTGAAAGTTGAATAACTGTTTCGTTTATTATTATTTTTTTTTGTGATTATAAAATATATAAAGCGGAAATTTTTTCTACACTATGAAAAAAAGTAACACATACATGACGCTCATTTTTCACTTCGTAGTGATGGTTTCACTTAAGAGCATTTACCATAAAATAATTTAATTCAAGCACTTGTAAATCGAATCAGTGCGGTTGAGATGAACTTAATTCCTACATATTTTGCAAACTACAAACTACATAAGTTTTGTATTACAATAATATAAAATTAATAAAATACAGTTTTTTTTAAATTGTACTGCAATGTTCTCTTAGTTTTTGTTTGGTGAATTTTAAGTTGAAAATGTCGTCTCATGTTTTTGCATGGCTTTGAACTGTTTCCAACAAACATGCAAAGAAAATGAAAAAAGTCTAACGAAATGCATGAATATGTAGTAGTGTTGCCAGGGTATACCCTTAAAAGGGCTTTAAATTTTAAAAAGCTGTTCAACGTAACACATAAACTTTGTTAAAATATAAATTTTCGTTTAAAAGCAACATCGGAAATAATAAATTTTTGCCACGAAAACTCTTAACTGGCAACACTGCTGTGGATGAGGAACAAGAGTTTTGTTTTGTCATACATTGAAACCATACATTTATTTGTATGCATGAATATTTATTTTTGCGTAGTGTGTGCTTGTTTTAAACATTAAAACAATTAAAACAATTACAACTTTAAGAAACACTGTTGCCAGATATTTAAACTTAAATAAAGTTAAATCAACAAAAAAAAAATTGTTTCAATTTACATATTAAAGGCGTGTTGGAAGTTAACTAAACAAAAATAAATTAAGGATTTGTTACTAAAGGATGTCTCAGTATAAACACTTTTTCATTTTAAAAGAAATTCTCCTTTTTGAAACAGTTGTGTCTTTTTATATTGGATTGTAAAGAAGACATATTTCGATTAGGCATGGAATAAAGTACCCGCCAAACGGTCAACATGACCGTGACGTGTCGTCATTAATCTTTACAGCAAATTTTCCATAAATTAAAACAAAAGAGAAGTGCCCGTAACTCACTCATGATACGTTGAAACTCGAAATTTAGCTTAAAAATTGTTTCTCTTTAATTCGCATAACCCCAAGATTTTACAAAATCCCAAATAAACAATCAAACGGCCTTAAATTGCATGATCTTGGTGGCCACTTTACAACAAAATAAAATGTTTTGGAAATCGTTGCTGCAATAAACGAATTATTAAAACTTAACCTACATGCCGTTAAATTGAGGCCACAATAACCTCGTTACCATGATTCTGTAAAGAATAACGTTCACAGTAACTGCACTTTGTTCCATATTTTCAGAACAGTAAGGTCGAATCACGCCACGTAACCAAAATCCACACCAGACAGTTGCTTGTTTTGGGCGCTTTTGTTTCTCATAGATATTATCGGGATATTCTTAGCCCTAGATTCGACAGTTTTGTTTATTTACGAAGCCATTCACAGAGGGAATTCACTCCATCCCAGAAGATGACTTTCTTCCAAAAACTCGGGCATCATGGTCTGCTGGTTTGAGCTCATGAATAAGCTGAATTTTGTACGCATGAAGCTGAAGGTCTTTTCTCAAAATTCGCGGCATAGTTACTCGTGCCGAATTGATGTCGGGTTTTGGGCGACACTCTCGTTTATAACAGTAATGTATTTAAGAGACGGTACATTGACGCACAGGAGTGCTACTGTTCATAACTGACCTTCAAATTCTTTAAATTTGTTGAACACTCTTTGAAAGGACGACACATTAGGTGCAGTTTCTATATACAAATTATTCTTCTTTTCAATCGCTCTCAGCATAACTTTACAAATTTTTGTAATAAATTTAACTGTGTAGTTTCTAAGCGAAGGGGTTAAAGTGAACGAATCACCGAAACGAACGAAGTGATCCAGTTATTTTTCTGAGCGCTTTTCGCTTTTTTCTGAGAGCTTAGTGTTCCGTTCAAAGTTTTTTTCTTTAAGTTTTTTTAATGTCAAACTTTCGTTTGTTCATATCGTTTGTTCTAGTGAATCAGCTCTGATTCACTATTGACTGTCGCCAGTACTACTGACTTCCCAGCAAAATAACACATTACATTATAATGACTTGAAAGTACTAGAAAACAGTTGTTCACTACTTACAATTTGGCATCTAAACCCATTATTTTAACACGGCGATGTCATTGGAGGCAAGTACTTACCACCCTCGCTTACAAATAGGGACTCGTATAAGTACTTATTACGGTCGCTCATAAATAGGGACTTAAATAAGTACTTACTCCTATAGCAATTTATAAGTACTTGATTTTAATAACCTAAATAAGCCATTACTATTATGGACTAACAGAAGTCGTTCGGTTGTTCTAAGGACAAAAATTCGGTTAGATTATTCTGAGATACGTTAATTTGAAATTTAACAATCAGTGAAAATCTATAAGTCATCACTTTGTTAATGAAGTGCTTTGCCGCTGTTTTCAAAATAATTATTACTTATACCCTAAGCGCGTTAAACTAAATGAGAATTATAAAAAGTTGTGTATTTGAATGGTTTCTAGTAAATTTCGCAGTAAGAAATTGTGTTGTGTGTGTATCTAAGCAAATGTCTGAAATCAAGTACTTACGTAACACATTATAAATCAAGTCATTACTAAATTACTTCTTAGTAAGACAGACGATATGTAGTAGTCATTGAAAAGTATGTTGTTTAGTAAGAGCAAGTCATTACCTAGTTTTTGCTGGGTTATTATACCCCCGACAATGCTTTTGTCTATAGACATTTAACATGTGCGTGTCATTGGAAATCTACTACTGACAATGGTACTACTGAGTAGGACCATATGTAGACATTGTCACGAGAGATTCAATAGTGCATTTAAGTAATTCTAGTCTACACTTTTGATACTTTTCTGAAATAGACGTCGTTAATGAAATTTTTTTTAAAATATGATGTTTTATTAAAAAAAAATTTAGAAATTCATTAAATATCAAATATTAAAAGTAAATTAGGTACATTTCATTTAATTAGAATTCTTATTTATTGTGTATAAATTTGAATGAAAAAAAATTAAAAAAAAAATGTAGACACTTTGTTGACAAGGTCGCCAAGAAGTCGCCACAATAGTCGACAAAACTGGTGACTTGGAGACACTTGCCCCCAGGTTTCCTTCAGGGTATGTATTGAATGTTTTTTTTTTTTTTTGTTATGTTCTTTGCTTCACTTGAGTGTTGTGCATTAGAACTGTATATGAATAAATCAACAATTAAGTTTGATATAAAACTTCTTAAATTTATTTACATTATTTGAATATTTACAACTAATTTTTTTTTGCATGAATTCTTAAAAAAACCGGGCCCAAATTACGGCATTCGATCACGATCGAAATTTTACTCAAACGATGTGCTTTAGGTATAAAGAATCTAATAAGAATTTTCAAATTTCGATCACGTTCGAATGCCGTAATTTGCCACCAGCATGTTTCCGTACTGTTGTTCAAAAGTGAACGATTGAATGAACGGATTAATTTCGGAAATTGAACGAAAATTACCGATCACTAAAACGAAAAATTTTGCACAGCTCTAGTAATAACGCGTTGTTATCTCGTAAAACGCTTCATTTCTGATAATCGCAATAAACATATGTCACAGCTGTTAAATTTTGTTGTTGCCATCTGAACGCACAAAAATTACGCTTTATTTTAAAAAGACACACGCCCTTTATTTATTATAAAACAGGCCTTAATTATGACTGTTAAAGCACTTAGTTGATTGCTGTAAATTTCGGAAGTAGAAATAAAATTTCTTAAGAAAGTATGATGTTCATATGTACTTCAATAATTATTTATGCTTTGGATTGCCATAATATAAAAAAGAAATATGTTTTTAGTTTTCACACGAAGTAAATATTATATTGAGACACAAAATATTTTCGAAACTATTCGGGATATGGAACGAAACATTCTTCAAACGACATTTCTTTTGCTATGTGTGTGTGTGTTAGCTATACACTCCGAAATTGTAAAACCGATCGGACTCAAACTTTAGTAAGTTGTTGTACACATTCCAGGGAGTGTTTATGGGTGGAAAAAAGTGGGCTGGGCCACGCCCATAAAAATAAATTTTCATTTTTAGCTATTTGCACTTCACCGATTTTTCTGAAACCTGGCACACATATTGAGCTCTCATGATTATATAATTTTGTGATTAGAAAAGTGGGCGGTGCCACGCCCATAAAAAAGGTAAAATTTTGAGGTACTTGCACTGTACCGATTTTTCTGAAACTTTTCGCACATATCATGCTGTCATGACTTTACAATTTTGTGATTAGAAAAGTGGGCGGGGCCGCGCCCATAAAAAAAGTTATAATTTTGAGGTACTTGCACTGGACCGATTTTTCTGAAAATTTGCACACATATTGAGCTGTCATAACTACATAATTTCGTGATTGGAAAAGTGGGAAGGGCCACGCCCATAAAAAAAAAGTTATAATTTTCATCCACTTGAACTTCACCGATTTTTCTGAAACTTTGCACACATATTAAGCTGTCATGACTATACAATTTCTTGATTAGAAAAGTGAGCAGTGCCACGCCTATTATAAAAAAGTTATAACTTTAAGCTTCTTGCACTTGATATTCAATTAAAATTCAGAATGCATTTTTATTCATTAGGGGGCGTAGCAGCGAGCGCCGGGCTTGGCTAGTTCTAATATAAAACTCAAGCAAAAATACTTACACACATACATACATAATCTTAGGTTTATATTTATGCACACCTCTAATGTTGCACTTTGTAAGTACATGTATACGTAAATATTATAAATTAAAATATTAACATACATAAATATTTATCCTTTTGAATAAAAATATAAAAATGCATACATATACATATACACACATATAACACATAAAGTTACCCTGACACATATATAACATCTATATTTATGTAGTTTTAAAACATTATTCCATTCTATATCGAGTTTAATTAAAATAGTTTGGGTAGTTAAATTGCTTAAAATATTACAACCCGTTTGTTATCATAAATTACTTACATTAAACAATTTTATTTTTATTATTGTTGCATCTTTTTTTTTGCCACAATTTATTTCAATTTATATAACAACTTCTTGTACGACTGTGTGCAGCTGCATGTGTGTGTGCGTGTGTTTAAATATTTGCAAAAATTTGGCGAAAAATGGAAAGAAAAAATTATATGCAAAGAAGCATAACAGTGTTGTCGATTTGGAGGGCATTATATAAAAATTTAAAAACATATCGTCTAAATTTCTTGATCTTTTTTATTGACTATATATGATTTTTTCCAAGCTTGAGATCAACTTTTTTGATTTTTTTTTATAAAAAATTATGGGTAGCTTCCTCAGGGTAATATGTATACAAATTTTTTAAAAACAAAAAACAAAATCAAAACAATTTCAAATTGAAAAAACTATAAAAATAATTTTTTATTAAAAAAAAATCAAAAAAGTTGATCTCAAGCTTGGAAAAAATCATATATAAAAATTTAAAAACTATATCAATTAGAAAATAATTGTTTAGACAATTTTCTGTTAATAATATTTTAAAATTAAACATTTTTTAAAGACATTTTTAAAATTATAATCTTTCGAAAAAAGGAACCTTTAAAAATATTTTTCATTAATGAAAAAATCAAAATTGTTCTGATTTGATAAGAAACAAAAATATAAATTTCAAAATAAATGATATGCCTCCATAATTCTGATTTTATTAAATTGTAACATAAATGGTAGTTCCAAATTACATAGGAGTACTGATGATAAAATCGTAGCTGGTTTCGAAATAATATTGGAATAGTTTTTCAATATTCTTAAATGATAAAAAATTTAATTGATTTTAATAAATATTTGTAGGAAGTTTTTTTTAATAGAACAATAAACTTAAGCCAGAATAAAAATAATTTAAAATACACATAAGAATAAAATGGAAAAAAAGTTCGAATTAGAATAAAAAGTGGAAATAAATATTATTTTAAAATTACTAAAAACTTTCTTTAAAAATGATATATTTTTGTATACATTTTTAAATAAGTAAATTTGTCTTAATGTAATTAAATTTTAAATATGCCGTGTGATTTTGTCATAATAAAATTTATAAAAATTTCAGACAAATAGCTTTTAAAAATTAGATCCTAGATGACCAAAATAAAAAAGTGATACAAAGACTGAAAGTTAAAGAAAAAACCGGTTGCTTTTTTGAAAATTTAGAAAAAAACCGGTTAACCGGTCGAATACATAAAATATAATTTTTTCTTATACCCATGAGAGAGATACAAATATATGTAGGTATAAACTAGTTTGTTCTATGGTTTAATTGCATTTTAAGTTGACACACATTCAATGGCGTTATTATAAAATGCCGTTATTTAAAATAAAATTTTACCTAAAAGTGACCGAAAAGTTAGATTCATACTTCAATTATTTTTAACTTTTAAGGTCTATAAATTTATATTTCTTTTCTACTTCGACCTTTTTAATTTTGTTTATTTTTATTTTTTTTATATTAGTGGCACAAAACAGTAAATAAATCATCCAAAATGTTATTTTGTTTTGTAAAATTTTTTAAGAACTAAATTAATTTGTTAAAAGTAAACGGTTTTGCTCTGGTACTGCCATATTAAAAAAAAATTTTTTTGTTACAAGGAGGTTGTAATAATGAAAAATATTAAAACGTCACTTCACTGCTCACTGTAGTCAAATTTACCTTTTACTTACATTAAATTTGTAGGCAAGTTGTAATAATGACCCTTTGTTGATTTTTAGAAATTTTTTGAGTAATGAATATAAAACTAAAAATGAAAAAAACCGGCTTCTGTGAGTGAAAAAACCGGTGTATTCGACATTCGAACAATTAACATTTGGAAAAAACCGCCAGCTGAAAGAGTAAAAAAAACCGGGTTTTCCACCGGTTGTAAAACCGAATCGATCACTCTAGTACAAACCAAACAACTTATGTCAACACAGGTGGTTCTCAATAAAGACAAATATTAGTAAGCTATCCATCCTTGGAGATATAAGGAATGTGTTGAACTCATTTAAGAAAAACTAGAAACGTTGTTTTTCCATTAAGAAATGAGATAGTCCATCTTAAAAAATATTTACAACCATATAATGAACGTTTAAAATAAAGCAATAAGGCATCAGTAACTTAAGATCGATAAAAAGGGATATACGCTGTCACCTCTGAAAACCAAAGATTTATGCAAAATTATAAAACATAAAGGCTGCCTTTTATATAAGTATAAAAAGTCAGTACTGGTTTGGGGGATGCGGGTTCGATTCCCGCCAGAGACTGGTCTGCTTCTCTTTCTCTTCTATCCTAACTATTTCTATTGTTATTCTATTCTTATTCTATTCGATGACATTTTCCAACATGTGTGGCCATCTATCGGCAATAACGTGGCGAATGATGTCCTCTAAGTAGTCAATCGTTTCAACCTAATTGGTATAGACTAACGTGGTCACATATACCCACAGAAAGTAGTCTAGCTACGTTAAATCGCACGATTTTAGAGGCCAATTCATGGGTCCGAAATATGAAACTATGCGGTAACCAAACGTTTGCTTAAAAAAAATCAATTAAGGCACAAGCTGTGTGACATGTTGTGCCATGTTGCTGAAACCAAATCAACTGCACATCTTGATTTTTCAATTGACAAACGAAAAAGTCAGTACTCTTTATAGAGGTCTGTATTGATTGTTACGTTCTGACCAGCAACGTCTTTAAAGAAGCTCGAACGGACCAATGATTCTACTAGCCCATAAAGTACATCAAACAGTTTTTCTAGATGTATCGCTGTCTTAACATGCACTTGAACAAAAGTAATGGACGATTATGTTAAACGTATTATGAACTTAGTGCGTGATACGTATTTTCAACAGAACCATGGTTTTCAAAGTAAATTTTCATATCTTGGAAACGTTTTTCAGGCGTCAGGCTATTCATGCTGAAATGCCAAACCGAACATAAATTACTAAAAACAGCTGAAAAAGAAAATTATATATACATCTATGAAAACACCCGTTGTTTCAACCGTTGCTAGTAGTCTGTTGGAGAGTACATGTCTAGTATATTTAAAATTCTTTGCAGTGAGCCTTGCAGTAATTGAAAGTTTGACGAACATTTTTATTGTAATGCTGTTATGTAACTCATTATGCTTTGAATATTTTAAGCAATGTTTACTGCTAATTGGTGGCACTATGAAAAGGTTCATATTTTAATGAAAATGATATATTGATGTCGATGTTTCTGGTTCCTGCTTCTCTTAACAAAATAATAAAAATAAATGAGTTACGTACGTTGTTTGCGTTTGCGTTTTACGTTCCATTAACACTTTATAGGCGCCAACGCTTTAAGTGTCTCTGTGCGGCCATATCAAAAAGAGATTTGGTTGAGTTTGTCGGTCGTAGAAGCCTCAACATAAGCTTAATACGCAGTACAGTTGACACGAGCTCGTTAAGATCTACAAACAAACGTTTCGAAAGACCAAAAACAAACAATCGCTCATGAGTTTTTTATCTCTATTTGGTGGTACAAATTTAGAGTTTAAAGATTGTGACTGTGAATTTTTTTTGTTTGTTTGCGTTTTATTTAATCCACAAAATGACATAAAAACAGCGAATAAATAAATTAATAATAAAAAAATTATAAATTTTAAAAATTGTATAGTTCGTTAATTATACTCCACTTTTTGCAAAAAAATAAAAATAAAAATAAAAAACAGGATCACTTACTTTAATTAGTTTTAAAAAATAATTTGGGAAAAAATATTATTAAATATTTCTTCTAGATAAAAAAACATAAAATACGTTTTTAGGCAAAAATCAAATAAAAAATTTTAACCAAATCAAAAATTTTAATCAAATCAAAAATAAATAAAATTTCTCTGTAAGACAATATTTATTTATCTATTTTGGGTTGAGTTTATTTATAATCTTTCATATGTTTAAATTCAATTTTTAATTTTTGATAACGAAAAAGCAAATTGAAAGTGTTACTTTTTTTTACGAAACCAACCAAGTAAAGTGTGTTAAAAAAAATAAATAAATGAAATAAAAAATGTTGTGTGAATGGGAAAACAAATTATCAAACACATTGGTTTATAATTATTTTTCCTAAAAGTCAAAAATATAATAAAAATTTCTTTCATATTTCATATCAACGTAATTTAAGATCCTTTATAAATCAAAAGAATTTCTTTGTTAATGTTTTTTATATATGAAGTTTAACATTTGGCTTTGACAGTTGAAATTTTAAATAAGTAAAGGAAAAAATAATCAGATAACGAATCCGGACTTTCTGATGAATAAATTTGCCTCGAAAAAAGAAATCAAATTAAAATTTTGTGTTAATATTTTATAAAGATATTACGACTTAAGCTTTTAAAACCATAAAAAAACTAAAAATCATTGTTTTTTTGTAAATAAAAGTTTATGACTTAAATTTTAAGAGATTTGTATTCCTTCCCCTCTTTTCCACTATTCACTGACACTGTGACCATGTTTGTATGGATAAATTGTATGGAAAAGTAGTTGGTAGTTGACAATAAAAATTACAGTTTTTTTCTAGTTTTTGGTGGAATAAATTCACAGCAAGTACTTTGGTCATAAATTATGAGTTAGAAAGGGTAATATTTGTAAACAAGAGACCAAGGTTCCAGCCAAATGCACATGTCATTCAATGGAAAATTGCTGTGCTTATATGGGGTTACATCACAGATGACCCAATAGATGGAAGGTTGACTGAATTAATGGCTGAAAGAGTAGTGGCTAGGTTGCCTGCCTGATGCATGTTAATGCATAAAAAGATGCTGTAAATATGCCAGAGCAATGCAGAAGTAATTTAAATATCCATGTCTTTTTTAAAACAGTGATTCAAGTGAATATACAAAATGAACTGAAACTTGTGTTTTTAATACTTCTCTTATGTGCAAACATGTATTTAGGAATGTCAGCAAAAAACATTATTTTGATCCCTAAAAAATGTTGTTTGCAAACATGTCAAACACAATGATTAAATGTGAATAAGAAGTTTAATGTCTGTTACAGCATTTTGGCAAAACTTTTTTTGCTTGATTTTTTTTTTGATTTAGAAAATAGCGACATGCATTTTTATGTACTCCAATATTAGGGTGATTCCAGCTAAAATGATATCAATGTTGTAAGATATATATTTTAGGCTTTGTAATGAATTGTTTTGTTTTCTCTGTTTTACCTTTACCTTCATAAATAAATGCCTTAGAATCATGTGCAAAATATTCTGGCCCAAAACCAGAATTAAACAAAGGACCTTTACGAAATTCTTTCGTTGAAATCTGTTATGTGCCCTTAGCTTTATTTCAGTCAAGTTCTTTTCTATTCGGCTTGGTTCGGTTTCTTTACTTTTCTTTCACGTAGTAGTTTTCTACTTTCATTCAATTGCAATCTATATTAGTTCTTTTTAGAACATGGCCACTTAACCACCATCGCCAAGAGTATGCGATTTCAACTAGGATTTGAATTTCTCTTGCTTTTTCCAAAACGTCTTTGCCTGAGATGATATTTGGCCAGATTATTTCAAGCAGCTTCTGTAAAGAACTGTAGACAAAATGTGTACCGATTGAAGATCGTTAGTAAACTTAGCTTCAGATCAGTACAATAGAGAGAAAAGACAGAGTTTGTCTTATAACTAGATTTTTGTGGAGATTTCCATATTTAAAGCTGGATTGGCCATATTATCAAAAATTAAAAGTATTAATTATAGTTTTACAATGATAGCGCTTGAGTGGAATCCTCAAGGCAGAAAAAGGCGTGATCGATTTAAGTGCAATGCAATCTTACGTGGAAAGGCTGGAAGAATTGAGATGTCTTGTGAAGTCATATGCTCCAAAGAGGGGTAATGGAGATTATATAAGAAATAGATAATTCTTTAATATCCTAAATAACCATAAAATGTTAGATGCAATAATAGTTTAATGTGAACAAATTAAAAATAAATAAAAACATTGGTAGAAAACATTTAATTAAAAAGTCGTTTTTGAAAAGAGTTAAGATTTTATATTGAACTTAAAGTCATAATGATTATGTGATACCATAATATGATTGTATGAAATTATATTATCATAGTATGATCAAATGATATGTCACGATCATTTGTGCTCATTACATAATAATTGATTATTAATTTAATTAAGTAAAATACTGATAACTGTCAGATTTACACAATATTATCATAATTTGTTTCTCTTAAATTATGATCACCTCAACCATGTTTTTTCTTTGTTTGTTGTACATATCAAGAATTATAACTGCTATATGTTTTACACTGTTTGTAAACGAAAAACCCTATTGCATACAAATGTTTTTTCACATAAATATGTATTTGTATGTGTGTTTTTATTACATAACTTTTTGTAGTGTGTACCCTGCAGATAAAAGTGGACTACGTGGTCCATTAAAGCTGAAATGAACTACTTACAATTTGGTCGTAAGTATTGCAGCCATGGACAATATCATTTTCAAACAAAAGTTTGTAGTTAGACGGCGATTATGTATAGTGTTGCGAAGAGGTGCATTATAGTTGTGTATATGTGCTCCAATGAGTAGTGACAAAAAGTGGTTTTGAGACTACTCCGATGGGTTATATAGTCCAGCACTAGAACGTCGTAATATTAAATCGACCATATTTGATTCATATATTTGGGTGACCTTTGGACTAGTCCTAGCCTATTACTCAGTTTACTTTACATTCGTGTGTAGACTAGTCACATTATCCGCAGGGTATGTTGCCGTTTAAGTTTCGTGTACCAGTATTTATGCAACAAAAATGGGTGTAACAAAAAATGTTTTCTGTAGACAATTTTATTTTATTTACATGAGATTTAAAATAAAATGCATTTGTTGTTGTTTATTTTTTACAGAAACTTTATTGTTAATCTCTCTGTTGGCTCAAATATTAACACCAAAAACATACACATGCGTAATTTAATTTTTCCTTGTAATTGTTACTCTTCAAAAAATGTTCAAATTGAAAATATGTTATTTTGTTATTGAGTTACTACAGAGAATTGTCCCATGTTAGGAATTGCTTTAAAAAACTACATGTAAAAACAAGTAACAGTGCTATATTCGGCCGTGCCAAATCTTATATACCCTTCACAACGTGTAGTCATGAAATAACTATTGTTTGTATCACCATTCATCTCAAATAAAATACGTACATACATGTAAAAAACATACCAAAAAAAAAAAAAAAAAATTAAAAAAAAAATATATTAAAAATAAAAAAAAAAAATTAAAAAAAAAATTAAAACAAAATTTTAAAAAAATTTTTAAAAACTTTTTTGAAAAAAAATTTTTTAAAAAATTAAAAAAAAATATAAAAAAAAATAATAAAATATAAAAAATATATATTAAATAAAATAAAATAAATTTTTTTTGGCTCAGCTGGGATTCGATGCCACGTTTACTCTAACCAGTATATATGTATGTTGTTGTTGTAATTGTGAAAAAAACGAGGTGGTCGTGGTTTTTTACTCATATCTCAGAAAGTTATGGGGCGATTGTGCCAGGATATTTCCAAGAGATTGATACCATATACAGATCTGAGGAACATATAGTTGCTTCTTAAAGTTGATTTCAACCAACACACGGACAGACGGGCAGACGGACAGACGGTAAGGGCTTAACCGACTCCTCTATTCATAAGCTTTCAGAAAATATATACTTTATGGGGTCGGAAATGAAAATTGTAGAAATTACAAACGGAATGACAAAGCTATATATACCCTTGTGCACCACAGGTGAAGGGTATAAAAATAAAAACATAAACTTAAATCCTAGTGGGGCTAGTGAGGGACTCACATTATCGCCCAAGGGTGAACAAGAGATTTCAATTTGCCTTCATTTGTGCAGTAACAAAAAAATGGAAAATAACGCGAGACAGCAACACGTTTTCATTGTTTAACAATATTTTAACTTAAAATAATACAATGGCCGTCAACATTGTTTGAAATATGGTCAGAATATAAATTTTACTTCAATGACTGCGGAGAGAGTATTTCAAAATGTTAAGTTGTTTAATTATATCACTTAATATATTAGTTGTTTAAAATCCAAGACAGACATATGTCTATATCAAAGTAAAGTCTAACAGGCCAAATATACGACAACAGCATATTTGCTCAGTTTTGTAAATGTCAAGTGCATTTTGATATTAACAACATCACCAGATTTCTTCTACAAAGATACAAAGAATTACACACTTAAAGTGAATTATATAAACCGATCATGCTGTGCCGTGTATATGGCCTCTAAAAGCGTGATGTAAGCACGAAGACTTCAATTCAGTGTAATAGAAAATTTTATCATTCAAAATTTATAAAAAGCTTAAAAGACGAGCTGCTAAAAATTCTCATGCTCATACAACTTGTACGAAACACAACAAAACAATACGCTGGTAACGCTTTGCAATTGGAAATTAAAATATTAGTAGATATTAAAGTTGGCTGTTTTTGTTTTTGTTTTTATAATTGTTCAACAGTATTCATTGGAGTAACTAGGCTATTCTGGGGTGCATTGACCCTCCAGAATTTGAACAAATTATCTATTATACATGTAAAATTAGCTTAGTTTACGATTTTATACAAACAAATTTTTAAGCTTTTGCCACCCCTAGAGAAATATTTTAGCTGCGCCAATTGCAGTAATGCCATTTGAGCTTTATATGTTCAGTTAAAACTAGCGTGTTTTTGCAAAAAATTTTTTTTTGCTAACAACGTAAGCAGACATAAGTGTTGATCTGTTATGCTTTGTTAAGGTTTGTCAATTCAGCATTAGAGCTTAGCCGAATAAACAATAATGCTTGGCGCACTTTTATGTTTGTGTGTAAGAAGCTCTCAACAACATACACTCACTAAAATATTATTTTGGTTCGGACTCATTATATAAAGTTGTCAAAATTCTATAATAAATGAAAATAATTCACACATTTAATTTCCATTAAAAATGGAAGTTTCCATTTCCATTAAAGATGGAAGTTTCCATTTCCATCAAAGATGGAAGTAGTTGAACTATGCTTCACTTCTTTTTAACTTCATGTGTCAAAATCCAGAACAATACCCTCAACGTTTATAAAAAAAAAACATAAACAAAAAATTTTATCTGAACTGCGATTACCTCACGAATAAATATATTATGGCAAGGAAAAATTGACTCACTATCTCACTCTAATAATTATGGAAATCGTATGCAAAATTATTACAGTGAACAATTCATATACTTGCTGAATATTTTTTAAAGTCTATGTGACGAAGCTCTCTATATTCGTCTTATAAATTTTGATCCAATTAAATTAAATTCAATCAATTAAATTTGGAAATAGTTTTATTCAAGCTGCTGGGATATAGTCTTACTTAAGGCCATGACTGACTATCAGATTTAGTCGTTCGATATGTCAAAAATTGTATGTGTGTTCAGAAAGTGTGATAGTGTGGACACAAAGTGCACATGTGTGACAGATTTTTTGACAAGTGTGTCCGATTTGATAATCTTTTGAAAATTTTCATAAAATAATAGTTTCTGTGCGATCAGAGTTGCTTTTTCTAAGCAAGTATGACAGTGTGGCATCCAATAACACATTTTGTTGAGATTTTTTCATATAGGACAGAAAACTATCAGATTTTTATTTGACATAATCGCACGACTTTGTAGGATAGTCAGTCATGGCCTTTAACAATGTTTAGTAGAACAAGACAAGAAAGCTATAAAATACAACAACACAGTTACCAATGACATCATAATTTTTGTTAAATAAATGGTTTTATTATCAAAACTGTCTTAACATTTTTGGCTCTAAAGACCACTTCTTTGAACTCAAAACTAGGTACTTTCGTGTGTGTGTGTGTGTATCCAAGCGTGATCATGCAGTGCTCACCAATTATTTAAAAAAAAATATCACAACATGTTGATTCCGGGCAAAATAAGACTGTTTATGTTATTAGTCGTCAAAAATTTCCTGTTTGAAGTTCAGAGAACATGCATGTGATTATTAAAAAACAAATCAAATAATATTAAAGTGGACAACATGTGCTTTGTACGATACGATAGCACATGTCATTTAAACCATGAAGCATTTGAATATTGCTTACCTGTTTACTTCAAGGCATATTCGTACAGGTATATGCAATGGTGGATTGATACATCAAAGCAACTTTTTAGGCAATGTTTTCTGTCAAGGCCGATTCGTATATCAGGGATGGAAAAGTTGTTATGATATGTATAATTCAAAGAAACTTTATCACAAAAAGAATATATATATTTGTAAAATACATTTTAAATGTTACAAAAGCAACAAATATACATAAATTTGATATTTTACAAAAAGTACACTTAAGTACATTGCCTAATACCGAAACCGAAATCTCATTTTCCATTCCTGCATTAATAAATGTTATTAAGGCGAATTTAGCAAATTTTTAAAGTATGCCAACTGTCCTGTCAACTGTCAAGTCTTGGTCAACGGGCTGACGTTACTCTAGTTTAGGTGCCTGCGCATAAGGGTCAAAATCTCAAGACACTTTCTCCAGAAGGCCGATGACAGGTGGCGTGGGCTGAGTACATGTAAGGTGGCACGGCTGACGTGGCCCTCTTTTGATATAAGGCGTACATTTCAACTTACAAGTCAAAGTCGGAGGGATATATCGAGGTTGCTGGTGGTATTGACGGGTAACTGGATGTTAGGCAAACATGTCGACTCGGACTTCCATCGAACGACCATTTTCGCAGCTGTCTGGATAGACAAAATGAGGAATCGGTTTTCCACCTTCTCTGCGAATATCCTGTACTGGCGGCTAAGGGACATAGACTTCTAGGCGACCAAGTACCGGATGGCCTCTCTGCTATGTCTGAAGTTGGACTTAATTATCTACTTACTCTTGTATTTATTCTGAGATACATTAGAACTGACGAGTGATGTGGTCCTGTCAAATCGTTGTCATACAGACTCCACTTGACTGTTTGCGCACAGTGAACTACCACGTTAATCAACCAATCAACCATGCTTCCTTATCAGCTGGGCAGACAATCTCACGTGTATGAATTCGCCTCGGTATACTCTTTATATTTATCGATCTGAACAGGCCACACCACACACCAAAATATTACGTTTCAACCAAACAATGTTTTTTTATTTAAAACTAGTATTTTTTCTTAACTTACATGTACGATTATTACAATTAGTAATTAAATTTATTAATTTCAATTCCTCTAATTTTACCCGCAACTATAAACAGATTACATTTGTCTGTGGATTTTATACAATGTAGTTTCTTGTATTGACTACAATTCTCCGTAATTATTTACCTGGTTCAAAATATATAGCTCATTTCGCAAATTAAAATATAAACAAGAAAAAAAAAACAATTATTATTGTATATTCGGCAGTGCGCAATTTAAAAATGCCCTTCACCATCATGTTCAATCTATGTTTTCTGATTTATGGCATGTCATCCTGTACTCATGTACGTACATGTTGTATGTAATCATCAGTAATGCCAATAATTTTCACATAAAAATCTTCATTTGTGGAAATAGAAATCTTAATTTTCTACACTTTCGTGTAAAAGGTATAAAAAGCAAGAAAAAAAAAATTTTTTATGTGGTTTATTTGTTATTGGCATGTTTTTAACATCCTCAATCACTTCGTTTTTTAAATAAGAACGAAAAGCTATGTCTACAATATTATTTTTTTTTTCGTCTACGAACTCACAAAACGTTGCACTGTGGGAGATATTTGAAACATTAGAAATTAAACAGTTTTTTATACGTATCATCGTAGGCATCGTTTTAAATTTTTCTACATTTAGTGTGCGTTACTTAGGCTCATGTGGCTGCAACCCCTACCATATAAATATGTATATGAATTTTTAATTTAAATTCGTCTGTGCCTCTGGCACAAGTCTCTCAACTCTTAGAGTTTTTCCCAGTTTTGTTTTAACCCCCACTGTGCTTTGGTTATATTGTGATTGACAACACAAGTAAAAAAACTGGATAAAAATCAGCTGTTCGAACGTGACCTTTGCTCTAACAATTTCCCAACTGTTCCGCAGTTGTTTAGTTAGTTGTTTCTCATCCGTAGCTCTTCATCATCTGATGATGGTTCTTTACTAAAATACATATGTACGATGATAATACTCATGTATGTGAGTGAAAATCTGTAAATTTTTGTATTTGTGGTAGTCGATACTACTCCTCTCGTAGCATTATAATGTTTGCTTTGCATCTACAGAATAAATATTGCAAAAAAAACTAAGAAAATATTTGAAGTAGTTGATTGGTATTAGTGTATACGAACGAAACAATTTTTTATTAAAATAAAAAAATACGTTTGCAAGCTTTAAGGTGTCCTTTGTCTTTGCGATCAAGCAATAATACTTTGTGGCTGGATTTAAAATTGTGTTAGTTCTTGCTACATATTTCTTATTTTTGTACAAAGAAAGTAAAAAAAAGAAGACGGTTGATACCACATATGGTTAATTGTTTATATTTAAACCAGTGCTTCTAAAAAAATTATTCCGATAAATTTGTGTTTTTAATGTGTAAATAAAGAGTTGATTAAAATGTTCAACAAGTTATGTGATCTATTTCGCACTGTTTCCGCTCACTTTAGTTCAGTGTAAATATAAATAAATATTCGAAATAACAAAACATTACTCTCACTAAAAGAAAAAATTCATCACTTGAAAATTTTTTCTCTACAGCTTTGTTGGTGCTTGTGTTTTGAAATAAAGTACAATATCAAAACAAAATTCGACAACGAAAAAAAAACAGAAACGTTAAAACCTAACAAAACCGTCGATTACAATAGAACACATACAAAAAAATAATAAAATACTTTACTTTAGTTAGATTGGGGACAGCTTAAAAAGCAAACGCTCTCTTATAGGCGATTTTTTTGAAACATGTTAACTCATATCATTACAGAATATTAGAAGCTAAACTCTATGCAAGTTCTTTTTGGTGTAGTTCTGCTATCAACACATTAATACACATTTTGAACGTTCTATTTCAGTTGAAATGTTCTATTTAGCTTCACTTTATTCCCACGTTATTATATTTCAGTTTTTTTTTATTCTTCAATATTTTTATCGTGAATGAAAACACATATTTTTTTGTAAATATCTATTTTATAATGAAATGGTTATGTACACATTAGGGTGGCTCAACATGTACGGAGAAAAAAGCTATAAATATAAGCTTGATGTTATAATATAAAAAAATCTATGGAATATTCTAAGAAATTTTTAAAAAAGAATTCATAAGTCTGAAATCAAGTCTACTCTGCGCAACTCAACATAAAAAATATAGAAATTTTTGAGTATTATTAATAAAGTCTCCAAATATTTATATATATATTCCTTTTTTTTTTAAATATAAGAAAATATTTGGAAACAAGTAACTTGTTTTTAAATGTCGCTTAAAAATTTAAAAACGGTTTAGAAATTATAGAATTTCCCATTTAAATTATAGATTTAAATGAGCCAGCCGCAAAGGTAGTTTAGTATTGTCAAAAATTTACGAATATTTTCGTTTTCTTGTTCGACTAGGTCATGAACCCGGTCTCTTCAATGTAATTTCTTAGGGATTTCCAGTTTGAATTCCTTAGGGATTCAAAGTTTGGTCCACATTAAAGTGACGCCCAAACACAGGACAATGATAGAGGAAGTGATGCAACTACTCATCCTCTTTTTCATATACTGTACATACCGTTTCAGCCGACAATCCCAAGCAAGCTAGATTAGTTTTCAACTATCTTCAACTTGTTTCTACATTAGTTAATCTTTTAAGTGTTGGCCTACTCAGTTTCAGAATCTTTTTCGATTCACAAGATTTCTTTTTAAAGAATATTTGTAACAAACCTTATAATATACAATTTTTAATAGATGTTTTTTATGTAAGAAATTTTTAATAAATTTTCGTTTTATAGAAAATTTTTCCTAAATTTCTTTTATAGAAAATTTTTCACAAATTTTCTTTTTATAGAAAATTTATATTACATTTTCTTTTTATAGAAAATTTTTAATAATTTTTTTTTTTATAAGAAATTTTTAATAAATTTTCTTTTATAAGAAATTTTTAAGAAATTTTCTTTTTATAGAAAATGTTTCATAAATTTTCTTTTTATATAAAATTTTTCATAAATTTTCTTTTTAGAGAAAATTTTTCACAAATTTTCTTTTTAGAGAAAATTTTTCACAAATTTTCTTGAGATAGAAAATTTTTAATAAATTTTCCTTTAGACAATTTTTAATAAATTTTCCTTTAGACAATTTTTAATAAATTTTCTTTTTATAAAAAATTTTTAATAAATTTTCTTTTTATAGAAAATTTTTAATAAATTTTCTTTTTAGAGAAAATTTTTAATAAATTTTCTTTTTATAGAAAACTTTTATAAATTGTCTTTTTATAGAAAATTTTTCACAAATTTTCTTTTGATAGAAAATTTTTAATAAATTTTCTCTTAAAAAATTTTTGAAGAATTTTCTTTTTATAGAAAATTTTTAATAAATTTTCTCTTCTTAGACAATTTTTAAAGATATTTCTTTTTATAGAAAATTTTTAATAAATTTTTACTAAATTTTCTTTTGATAAAAAATTTTTCATTAATTTTCTTTTGATAGAAAAATTTTCATAAATATTCTTTATTTTAAAAATTTTTATTAAATTTTCTTTTTATAGAAAATTTTTAATAAATTTTCTTTTTAGAGAAAATTTTTAATAAATTTTCTTTTTATAGAAAACTTTTATAAATTGTCTTTTTATAGAAAATTTTTTACAAATTTTCTTTTGATAGAAAATTTTTAATAAATTTTCTCTTAGAAAATTTTTGAAGAATTTTCTTTTTATAGAAAATTTTTAATAAATTTTCTCTTCTTAGACAATTTTTAAAGATATTTCTTTTTATAGAAAATTTTTAATAAATTTTTACTTAATTTTCTTTTGATAAAAAATATTTCATTAATTTTCTTTTGATAGAAAAATTTTCATAAATATCCTTTATTTTAAAAATTTTTATTAAATTTTCTTTTTATAGAAAATTTTTAATAAATATTTCTTTCAGAAAATTTTAAACAAATTTTCTTTTTTTAGAAAATTTTTAATAAATTTTCTTTTTATAGAAAATTTTTTATAAATTTTCTTTTGATAAAAAATTTTTATAAATTTTCTTTTGATAAAAAATTTTTCATTAATTTTCTTTTGATAGAAAATTTTTCATAAATATTCTTTATTTTGAACATTTTTATTAGAAAATTTTTTATAAATATTTTTATTAGAAAATTTTTAATAAATATTTTTTTCAGAACATTTTTAATAAATTTTCTTTTAAAAAAAAAAATTATTTAATAAATTCCCTTTTTATAGAAAATTTTTAATAAATTTTCTTTTCACTCCATTTTTTTTTAGAAAATTTTTTAAAAATTTGTTTTTTGTAAAAAAAATTTTTGTCTTACGAAAGCTTTAAAAAATTTTTTATTTATAGAAAATATTAAATAAATCTTGTTTTTAAAAATGTTTAATCATTATTTTTTCAAAAACAAATTTTCAATGAATTTTCTTTTTACCGACTAGTCTTAATCCTTTTCTTATTTATAAAAAGATTTGGTTACTCTCCCTTTAGGAGAAAAATTTTTCCTCTTTTTGTTAACAGTTTATGATTTTTCATAAAATATTTTAACTAAGTTTTTATTAAAAATATTTTTTTTGTATTAGTGAAATAAATTAAATATTTTTTTCAATATCTGAAAGCAAACTAACGGACTTTATGTTTTACAGAGTTGAGATATTCAATCAATTCTAAAGCATATAAAAAACTTTGTTAAGAAATTCTATAAAATCTAAACTAAGAATATATTCAAACAATTTTAAACTGTTTTGTCTGTACATGTATGGTATTTAAAAAAAAAAAAAAAGACGAAACAGAAATTTTGTATGACGTTTGGAGACTAAAAAATTAAAAAAAAAATTGTTTAAACGAACTTTTAAAACTGGTGTACAAAAAGCTAATATTTAAATCTGTTTTTTATGGAAATATTTTTTATACTGATTGTTGTTTTTTGGAGTGTTCGAAAATTCGTACTTAATTTCAAAAATTAATTACCACTTTTATATTTTATTTTTGCTTTAAAAATGTAAACGTAATTAATAATAAATATTGTAAAAATTTCAAAGATTTACTTAATTCCAACTTTGAAATTTTTAACAAACGTGTATAATATTTTGTTTTTAGTATTATTTTAATCAAACGTTAAACTTATATCCAACTTTTTGAAGTTCGAAAATTCGAACATACAGGTATCTGAAAAATATTATGAAAACAAATTACGAGTAGAAAACAATGTAAGAAATATTTTCATTATATTTTTATAAATTTTCAATTTGTAAACAATTTTCGACGAAAAATATTTAAATCTGCCAAAGCGATAAAATTCTAAATGTTCCTATTTAGAAAAATATTTAATATTTTGAATATTTTCCATATAAAATTATTTAATACAATAAAATCTGCCATTTACAGTTTAGTTTAGAATAAATAATTCAAAAGTTGTAGAAAGGTTATAATTTAAATTTTTGTTTGTGAAAACATCCAAAAGTTCTTTACTGCACAAATTTGCAGGCACCTAGTCATACGCTTAACTTAAATTCACGCAAATCTCTATCTTCGCATCCTCTGGTGCTTTGCTTTAACTCTTGTTTTGAGTTTCTTTGTTTGGAAAAATGCTGTTTCACCATCAAACACTTAACATGTTTCAAATATTTCTTGTATAACTACAACTGTTGTGTGTAAATGTGTGAAAAAGGAAGTTTACTATTGCAATGTTTCTGTATATATGTATGTGTGTGTACGTGTGTTTGTAAATGCTTCTCCTTTTGGTCTTTGTTATATTTTGTATTGTTACAGGAACGAAGAGTCTCCAGTGTAACATGTCGTCTTGAAAATTAACACACTTATATGTAACAATAGCTACAAATACATGTATGTGCGAATGTACATGTATGTAACAAGTTAAAATAAAAATGAAAAAACATTAAATAAAACGAAATATATTTTATATTTTAAAGTCATCTATTTTATTTATTTTGTATAATTTTCCCTTTTCTCCCTCTGTTTCTAAGTGAATTTAGTTTTTGTGTTCTTAGTGTAAAGTACACATGTTATAAATAGTGTATGATGGACAGTGAGGGTCAAAAGTGGTTATACACTAAAACAATTCCATAAACTGTTGCAGTTGATGATTGTTTGTTAAAAAAAGAGGCATTTTTAAATACAAGCCTTATATGCAAAAGATTTTAAAGCAGCTATCGACAATTGCCTGAAGATTTTGTGGACTGTGCAAAATATTTTATCCGCCACAGTATTTTCATATGAACACAGTATCACTTCAGATAAGATTTATTTCATCAGCATATTGTTTAAAACCAACTACATACATGTACATTCAAATGCACTCATTCTCTTTCCAAGACTTCAGCATCCGATAAAAATAAATCTAGTCGAATTTTGTGTTGGTGGTATTGCCTTGATTTTTCTTCTATCGTAACAAAATGTAGTTGGTATTGTAGCTGTTAGTGCTTTTGTAGTTGTACAAGGAAGAAGATTCTGGTCGCCACTGAAGCCTTAAACTAGTAAGAAAAATGTTTGCCTAAGTTTTGTCATCAATTTCATTACAAGAAAAAAAATATAAATTCAAACGAGTTAAACTTATAAAATAGAATGTTAGTTGCTTGTTAGAGATGGTCTGTCAATAGATTGATAAAGAGTTTTCGAATTTAAATATATTCAAAAACCTCAATGTGCAAAAAATCTGTTTTTATTTTGTAAGTAATAAAATTATAAAGTATTTTCCATTTTATACAAGAAATTCCCTTACGTCCTTGTTAAGGACATTCTGCAATTTATACTCATGTGTAAGTTACAGCGTCTTTTTTTCTGATTAAAAAAAAGTTGCAAAATAAATACTCATTATTACATAGTTAAGAAATTCTTTGTTTTTTTATGTACAAAACTTGAACAGATTTTTAATGTTTATTTTTTATTACTTTTTCTCTACTTTCAGGTAAGTCATGTATAAAAGAATTATTTCAATATCGCTTTGCTCGTTTGTACCTACACATGCATGTGTATACATACATATATTCTGTAAGTAAAATATAGTTTTATAATTTAACTAGAACAAATACAAGGATTTAATCTATTTTTTCCTTTGACATGCATAAGTTTCGTAGAGTATAGGGAAATTGTTTTAAATATTTTTTATAATTTTTTTAAATGTCAACGAGTTTTTTCAAAGAAGTGCTTCTCAATGTGGCTTAATCTTACATAAAATTTATGTTTGGAAAAAAATATTTGATGAATTTTCTATAAAAAAATGTAAGGAAAGATTCTTTTGTATTTTCACTGATCCAAACCAATAGTTCTTTACACAATTTTTGGGTATTTGGAATCACTTTGTGGGACTTTTAATCATTTTCTGTACATATGTAATTTAAAACATAAAATATTTTATTCGAATACAAATATCTTATATTTGAGATCAAAAAGGATATCACATGAAAGCGAATAAAGCTTAGCATGAGAACACTAGTTTTTTCTTTATCAGAGCAAAAAGAAAAAATAATCCTTGAAAAGATAAATCTTTCTTTATCCTTAAACCCCTTGCTTAAAATATTAAGGAACAAATTAATAAAGTATCCATGTTTACTTCTTACCAGGGATATAAAAGGATAAATTTTTTGAAGGACATTTTTCTTGTTTATTCTTAAAATATAAGCGAAGCTCACTCTTTGATGCAAATTACCCTTGCAAGTCGTGCAGACCGTGCAAGTCTAGCAAACAATTTAACTTGTACACGACTGCTAAAACAAATTCTATTAAATTGAAATTTGCATCACTTGAGCAAATATGCACAACAAAAAATCAGTGCAAAGTAATGTCACACAAATTTGCACAACAGATACACAATTTTTTTACTCTCAGGACTTAAAATCTCCACAAATTAAATTTCATACATGGCATTTTTTACCAAAAAAGTTGTGATATTATATTTTTCCGTTGATTTAGACATTGTAATTTATTTAAAATTAATTAATTTTCTTTTCGGAAAATATTAAAACACAGAATCTTACTTATTAATTTAAAAAAAGATTTGTTGTTTCTTAAATACGTAAAAGATCAGCTCGTTGTCTTAAGTTTGCAACACACATGAAAAATGCACTCACACTTGGTAGCAAAAAATTAGTGCATATTTGCACTAATTGCAAAAATGCTACCAAGAGTGAATTCCGCTATTATTTCCTTTCGTGTGATAAAATAAAATCTACACAAATAAAAATCTAATATCGTTCGTTGGTAACCGCATCACTTAATTACGGTTTCACTGATTTCTTTCAATTTCTTTTTAATATTTGTCACAAACCAACTTAGGTTTATGTTGAAATTAAATTTCACCACGCCCACTTTTTTTAAATTTATCTAAAATCGGAAAACGGCTAGTCCCATTAAACTATTTATTGTAAATATTCGAAATTCTTGTTGGGTAATATAATAAGACCTTGCATAGTTAAGCTAAGAGTGAGCTGGAAAAGAATCATGGGTGCATCATCACCATTCATCACCTTAATAAAAAAATATTATTATAAATTATCTATAAAATATTTGCATCCATAATCTTTAAACTATATGTGCATTATCTCTATCTTAACTGTCTTATTACAGACACAAATCTATACAATCGGGGCGGGGGAAGTTTTACTCCCCATATGAAAAAAAAACTTAATTTTAAAGCATATTTCTGGAAACTTTTAGTTCTGATATAACATTTTAAAAATATTTTTACATCTCGCAAAAAAATTTAAAGGATCGATTGAGGGGTGTGGCACCTGCCATAAAAAGAAAATATATTTAGTGGCATATCTGTAAAACTCTAAGTGTTACAGGCTTTATATTCTGTTTAAGTGGCTACGATATCAGTTTAATTTTTCGGGCGAAACATCGATAACATCAGTGCTTGAGGCGCGGTACCTCCATACCAAAAATATATTTGGTGTGCTTTTTGAAAAACTTAACTTGGTATTAGTTTAAGCTTAGTACTTTTTATAACATCTTCCTATATAGAAGTGGGAATGGTGAGGATCGGAGAAGGGTGATTTATATCCTCATACGTTAAAGCTACCTCCTAATGAGTACAATGCAAAAACTTTGCTGGTGCCAACAAATCATTCGAGGTTCTGCTATTATTTTATATTGTATCTTTTAGAAATTTAATGAAATACAAAAATTATATAAGACCAGCACTAAAAACTGAGTAGATAGTTTTACCTCATTTCGTCTGCAAATTATTGGGAATTTTTTATCAACACTGTAATTGCGCAATGTCTTTACTTAATTGTCACATCGCCATTTATTTGTTCAATGTATTTCATTTAGTAAAAATGCCTTATATTTCTGTGAATGCATTTTTAGTACTATCGGGTGTCCCTAGAACGAAATTTTTAAATTTTAAATAAAAAAACACAGATATTAAAAAAAAAAAAATCGTGAAATTTTATTATATCGTAAAGTAGACAGAATGGGTTATGTATGGAACAATATATCGTGCAGATGGAGTTTTCAATGACCTTTTTGCATAAATGCTGCGGTATTTCATTAATGCAGCGTCCAATTTCCTCTTTTAAGGTTTGAGTCGTCGTCGGCTTATTCGCGTAAACCATCGACTTCAAAAAACCCCAAAGAAAAAAATCTGTTAAATCACACGATCTAGGCGGCCAATTCTGGTCTCCAAAACGCGAAATACACGACCGGGAAATGACTGATGCAGCAATTAAATTGTTTATCTGGCTGTATGACATGTGGCACCATCTTGTTGAAACCAAATGCCGTCCACATTCATTTCTTCAATTCTAGGCAAGAAAAACTGGTTATCATTTCACGATACCGAACACCATTGACTGTTTGCGCTTGACCTGCCTCAATTTCATAAAAAAAGGTCCAATGATTTCTCCAGCCAAAAAACCACACCACACAGTGACACGATGAGGATGCATTTGCTTCTCGTGAATCACTCGAGGATTTTCGTCCTCCCAAATGCGACAATTCTGCCTATTGACGAAGCCATCAAGATGGAAATGGGATGATCGCAATTTGCGAACTGTAGCCGCAAAACTTTCACCATTTTGGTAAAACAATTTCACTATGAGATTGCGTTGTTCATTCGTGTAGAGCTCCATTTTTACTAACCTCGTACCTTCTACTAGCAAACAATAACAATTGTTCAAATGTCAAACAATGACACTTCGAATCGCGCCAAATTCAAAAATTGCGTTCTAGTTGGGACACCCGATATTATAGGTGATTTTGAGTGAAACATAACTGTCGTTTATTGTCACTTATATGCTGAACAGTAAAGTGTAAACAAAAAGGTTTTTTTATGTTTTAAAAATGACGAATTTTGTGCCGTCATATGCGGGAAGTTAATTTAATTTAAAAAATGTCATCGCAGCATACCGATTGCTCACCGAAGTTCACCATAAGCTTCAATGTGCGGGAGATATTATGTGCTGTTCAGAAAAGTAGATTTTGACAGAATTATATTCAAACAAGAACTTACAAATTTGAATTGAGCGACTTGAGCAGCAATTTCGCAATGCTTGCGAGCAGTAGGATTTATCTAAAAGCATGGCAAGTGAGCACTCTACGAATTAAAGCGGTTACACCTTGGAATTGGATTTTGCTTGTCCGAATTGCTGCTTAAACTTCATCTTTTCATCAGTTAATTGTAAAGCGTAAGAGGTCGTATGTGAAGATTAGCCAATTAGCTAAATTGACTCTAAAGCCAAAAAGACATGAAGTAATGCTTTATATTTGGTTGAACCAACAAAGTCCTATCTATTATGAGCTACTGAAATCTAAAATCGAATGAAGCAAGCATTTGCCAAATAACCGCCAAGATATGCAGCTAAATATGAAACCATACAGCAGGCAATAAGCTGTTGAAAACTATTTAGAAGTGGTTGAAAAGCTTTGCCACCAGCCACATAAAACATCTGGATATTGCTTCGTTTGGCATCTTTTGGTTTCGATCGATGCAGAAAGCTCTCTCCTTAGAACAGGGTATTTGTTTAAAACTGTGTATTCTATTATACAATTTTAAAAAATATCTTTAAAAAATGTTCATAAAGGGATCGAAGTACAAGAATTGTAGTTTTATGGAAATTAGTTTGTAGGGATTACAAACTTATAATCAACAAATTGACTGAAGAGCAATTTGTTGCAGGGAAAAGGGGGTCGATTATAAGACAACAAGAGGGGAAACCTGATCTTCTATTGATTAAATATGAACAACAAGGGATTTGTTTCAAACAACTTACATTATTTTATTAAATACTTATATGGGTGGGAAAAGAGACTCTTTTGATGAGTCCTCTAGTTGAACGTCTGGCCTGGTTGAACGTTGAAAAGTTAATAAACCAACGAATAAAACTTCATAAACTTGGCGCTTTCGACCAAAAGACTCGTTATTTATAACTCGTTAAAAATATAAAGAATATGACATGCAGAGATGGGAATATTGATTATAATTTATATAAATTGAAATATTTAAATGATATACGATAATTCAATAAAAGAGCGAATACATACAAATTGTATTTAAATTGAAGAGTACAAAAGTAGTTACACCGCTTACAGCAGTATTTTAAATTGACTTGATTCGTTCAAGGCCTCAGAATATGTGCAGATCTTTTGCAGTTAAATCAGAGTGCTGCCAGAAAAAATGGAAAATCTCAGCAACAATGGCAGTTACTTTAAGTAATTCTGTAAAGCTGTAAATTTGACAAATCTGCATTAAACATTGCCCACGATTAAATGTGCAATAATAATTTTAGGTACAGTTATTTAATTTCACATCTATGCTAAATAGTGGAATGTCTGGCTGTCTTGTTTAGAAATAGCCAACATTCCACACTGATATTGGATGTTGTGTAAACACCCGTAATCGATTTTATTGCTGCCTGACTATTAATAAATATACAAACACTTTCCTTCTATATATCATGCAGCATATACATAAGTAATTGAACTGCCCTTTTGATTGGTAATATTTTAGCCTCTGTTAGTGAGATAAAAATTCGTACGCCCGTCTTATATTTTGATTTTTATCCATTTTTAACTTCCAGTACACTGATTGCCATATCAGTTAAATTTGATGCATTAAATCGTTTTTCAAGTTAATTAAATACAATATTTAAGACTCACCCTAAATTACATTGCCAATATTATAATTAATGTATAAATTAAAAGGCACTCATGTAACGTTGCTTAAACAATAAGAATGTCTGTCTGTCCTGTAATTAATTGTCTTTTATTTTGTTTACAAATATCTGGCTAAAACTTAATGGTTTCTTTAATTTACCTGCCTTAAATATTAGAGCAATTTCATGGCTTCTACGGAATTGTCTACATGATAATGAATTGCTATTTTGTTGTAAAATAATTATTGTTAGATATAAAACGAAAACAAAATGTTAGTGTTTCACAAACAAAAACAAACGAAACAACTCTAAGACTACTACAACAACAACACCACTTTAACGACATAGAACTAAAACCACTGACTAGAGTTAAAAATACACACAAAATTTATGTCTAGAGAAGTTTTACGAGTAAATTGGTTGCCTTGAAAAATTTGCAAGTTATTTTGTACTAAAATGTAAAAATTTTAATTTAACAAATTTACCTGAAAATGAGTGTCTGTGGCTGTGGCTGTGGCTGTGGCTGTGTGTATATATGTTAATTATGTATTTCCCAACAGCTTTGAATGGCCGCTTTTAACATCGCCTGAAAAATAGTACGACAATATCTGAATAAGACAATTCTCACAAATATGTGATCGATTTTACGGATATTGCATATAGAGTTTTGTTAGAAATGTCTGGCAAATATTATGTACGACATGTCTGATAGACTTCTGACTGATTTCGTGTCGTTGGGATCTTATTTTTTTTAATTATCGATATATCTGATAGATTTTTCTTAAATAATTTCGATATATGCTATAGCGACGTGTTTTATTATTTTTAAATAAAATGTCAATGTTGTGCGCCCGTTATTGTATATAGTTCTAAGCATACTTTTAACTAAAACTTGCGTTCCTTGAGTTTTATTCTTAAAAAATGCAAACAAATGCAGAAAATTCGTAGCCTAGTGATTATGTCATTGACCTACAACACCGAGAGCGAAGCTGGTTCCAATCCCTGCTGATCAAAGATTTGTTTCATGTTTTTTTCTCAACCCCATCAATATGGGTGTCAAATGACTTGACTAGTAGAATAAGTTATCTATATCAAAATTCAAAATCAAATATGGCATCGGATGTAATAAAACATAATGGCGTATAACATTTAATCTGAAATCTTGGCTAAGTTACGCTGTGCTCACAATAATTATGTGCAACATGGGCCTCCTATCTCTGCGAAGGGTTTTATCAGATTCGACATGACCGAATAAAGCACTCTTGTTAGTTATAAAATTATTAATCACACTGTAAAATAAAATATTAAAAAAAAATATTAATAAAAATAATTAATGAGAAGCTTAAATGGAAAATTATTTACATAAAACTGAATTTCATTTGATTTGTGAGAGATTTATTTACGATTTTTTTAGATATTCTTTCATATTTATTTAAGAAATCTATCAATCATCGTTAAATAAATTAAAATTTTCCCTGTTTATTCTATCCAATTTCTAGCAGACATGTGTGTAAAAAACTCAGAATTTCCTGCGACATTTCTTCTCATTTCCACACTTTAGAATTCGTGTTAATCACCTCATGTGTCTTTCGATCAGAAGTCTGGCGGAATTCATATAGAATTCTCACTTGTCTGTGGACATTTCGAACAATTTTGGGAACTTGGAAGACATAAGAAAAAGTACTTACAAAGACGAAATAAAGAAAAGTCACCTTAGAGAACCACTCTTTTGATTACAAATAGGCAGTTTGAAAATATAAGAAATGGTTCAGGATACCGAGGTGCCCCGGTGGACTAGCCAGTAGTTTGCTGGTCTGCTAGTTTGGGGGTTGCGGGTTCGATTCCCGCCAGAGATTCTGGACTGCTCTGCTTCTCTTCCTCTTCTATTCTCTTTCTGTTCTAACTATTCTATTCATATTGAGCGCACAACATGCTAATTGGGCATAAGTGTATACCTGTCGTAGGTTTGGACTATTAGTGCCCCTTCTTTTCAACCTAACCTAACCTAATCTAACGTCTATATTAGAGATAATTTTAAATTACATTTAAATCATTTTGAAAACATTACTACAGTGTGAAATTTTGTGGACTTTAAAGCTTCCTACTCCTCAAGATATTAACTTACCTCTAGATTTTGCTGAGACAAAACAACGCCTTTTTATTCATCTTAAATGTTTGAAAATTAAATTTAAGATTTATTGTCAAATACCCACAGATTAAAGTCCGTTAAGACCCCTATTAAATTAAATAGCAACAATTAGTTATAGTCAATTGTATTGCAAAACTGTAGGGTATATTTGTGTGTTGTTTTCGTGTGCTTAGTGTGTGTGTGTATGTGTGTTTTAATGTCTGGAAAAGTGTTAAAACGACAACTTACAAATTCCTTTATTGCATGATTAAAGCACATGAATTAGTAAACAACAATTATTTGTTCATTTCTTTTGCTAGTGATTTCACGAAGAACTAAGTAAGTAAATTCGTTATGCAGACTCATTTTGCGAAACCAACTAAAACAGACGCATAAACATACAAACACAAACAAAGCTAAAACAACCTTTTTAATGAACTGAATAAATCACTAGAAATTTACATGAATGTAGAAGCGTTTTTTTCTTTTGCTTCTGTTGTGGTGGCAATAAATAAGGTACGAGGGAGAAAACATGTTAATGAAATCACGGCATTTTAAGGGTAAAATTGTATTAATGGAAATAAGAGAGATTTATATATTTTTGATAGAAGAAACTCTAAGTGAACTATTCTATAATAGACCAGCTGTAGTAGATGAATGCTAATACTTGCAAATCACTTTAACTCACTTGAAATAATATGTTATAAAAATGTATGTGCAAAACTTGTTTGGCAACTCGTAAGTATATTTATCTATATAAGTTTTTAGTCTAAATTATAAAGTTCAGAGGATATATGAGTGGCTTAAAGCATAAGGCGTTCAAGTGACGTATGATTAATAATAATAAGAAAAGGTTAAAATTAAATTGCATTAAGAAAGAAGATACTAAAATTTCTCATATACGAATACCCAAAACCTACCTTAGAGTTAAGGAAAGTCGCACTTGTGCTCCTTGTGCTTAAAAAAAATTCATAGACTATATATTTTATTAAGAAAACCTTTTCTTATTATTATTATTTGTTAAATTCTTTCAGTTGTTAAAAATAGATTTCACGATATTATCTGCCTCATCTTTATCTTGATCCTCACCTTGGCTTTAGATTTCTTCCGGAATTCCTTTCATTTTATCATTTGAAAGTGCCTTGAACTCTTCACATTAAATTAGCAAAGAATATCCTGGAGGTTCTTGGATTTATCGAACTTTATTGTTTTGACGCTGGTTTTTGGAGGAAGTCGTGTAACTGAAGTGACTTTTCTAACATTTCGATGATTATAGGTTTCAAGGATCATCTTTCTGAAAGAGTAACCATTACATATTTCAAATGCTCGGAACACTATCTCTAAAAATCTATCAAAGGGCTTTAGATTTATGAAGTCCATATTTTGAATTGATGTGGAAAAAATTCGCCAAGCTTCTCCTAATCACCAGATACATAAACTTGATTATTTTGTTTTAGTAATTCCTATAAAAAGTGCACTATGGGCGCTTTGATAACAAGTCGCTGTATTTTAGCTTAAAAATTTTATGGGTTCCTCCCACTCAGTTCATGTTAAAAGTGAATTGTAATATTTTTTTGAGAACAAGAGATTTAAACAGGTATTTAAATGGCAAGTGCTAAAATTGATCGCCATATTTCGCTACCTGATAAAAATGCCACATTCACCTCTTGTGCTGTGAACTTCTCCAAACTTAATCTGCGAATTCCTTATGTAAACTCCATTTTATAAAAAAGTTCACTTGGACCGCTTGGACTTTAATCCCCTCATATATCTGTGGCTTGGAGCTAAAAGGGCCAATGTCAAAATATTTACTTTTGAGAAATTGGAATTGAACTTTAACTTTTATAGATGCTTTCATAGTGACATTGGCCAGCATTTTATTTATAAAGCTGTTCTGGGTTACCATAATGAATTAGAGCAAGAAAACAAATCTAATGCAATGATTAACTCAAAACAGCAAAAAAGTGACATTGGCCTTTTTAGCTCCAAGCCACAGATATACGTTAGTTTATAAAATAGCACATGGGGGGCTAATAGCTCTTACGTCTTTGGTTGCATATTTTTTTACTGAACTTGGCTATGATAATTTTGCATAAATTTAGCAGAATTTTGTTGATGCAACATTTAGTATCTTACTTCAATGAAAGTAATTATCATCGAAATGAGATTTCAGGAAACCCCATACAAATAAATGCAATGGTATTAAACCATACGCCCTAGAGTCCATCTCTGATTGCATAGGCAAGAGAAAACATGATTGGAAAATGTCTTACTCTGTTATTAGAACTCTTTTGATTTAAGTATATGATATTTTTTATCCAGTTTAAGCAAAAAAGCTTATACCTATAACTGTTTCATCAGCATTATTTAAAATTATTATAGTTCAGTGCAATCTTCAGACAAATATTTGCAACACACAGCGACTCGTTATGAATGTATGTATTTATTTGAGTTTCACTCAAAGGTGCTTTATCTCTTATTCTGCTTTTTTATTATTACCTTTTTGTGCATAGAACTCCATTCGATGAACTCTTACCACTATTCATGATAAGTAGGCTTAAGTTCTTATGTCAGTTGAATTTTTTTTAAAGATGAAGACTCTGCTGATCTTAAGGGAGAATACGCTGTAATGGGAAATTAACAATTCTTATCTTACCTTTCACTTACATTTTCCAGTACCACTTCAATATTGGCATTTACACGACGAAGGTAAGAAGCACCAACAAATGATCTTATCTCCCTGAATGTTTTATCAACTCTGTTCATAGTCATCAACAATTAAAACTCTTTTAGCCGTCTGAAATAAAAGTGTTTTTTGTATTTATCTAAACTTAACTGCAGAAATGCTAGCAAATCAAAATTTATACAATTTATTTTGGGACACCTGTAATTTTATTATATTTAAAATGTAAATACAAAAATCGAACTCTTTGTATGGGAATTGTACTACTGCCACTTAAAGTGAGGGGATGTGATTTGCGAAATATTGCATATGAAATTAGAGTCAAAAAAGAAAATTTGATCAATTTGAAAAAGTTTTTCGTTTTTCGATTTATATATTTAAAATCTTGGATTTTTATGTTTAACAATTAGACTTTTTAAAAATAATCGATATTTTTTAGTATTTCTATTTTGTAAAAAATGTTGCAATTTATTTTAACTTTTAGAAATATTTCAAGTTTTAATAGCTTTTTTAATAACATAATTAAAACTTAAATTTTTGTATACATTTCAAATTTTTATGTGAACAGATTTTTAATTTTTTTTTACCAAAAAAAAACTATTTTTTTTTATAAAATAATACAAAGTTTTTTTTTCAAAAATATTAAGATTCTTTGTATTATTATTTTATAGGCAATTTTGAATTTTTTTTTATGTAAAATTAAGGCATATTAATTCATCAGGTAGTTGCAGTTCGGAGAAATTTTTTTTGTTTATATATAGAGAGAGAGAGAGAGAGGAGAGAATTTTTTTTTTTATCTATAGACTTTGACAGCTGAAATTTAAAATAAGTGAAGAAAAAAATAACCAGCTGAAGAAACGGGACTACCTAATTAATAAATGTGCCTTGTGTAAAACTTTTGAATATTTTACGAACATATATATATTTTGTGCACAAATTTTTATTTTTTTAATTTTTATTTTTATTTTTTATTTTATAAATTATTTATATTTTTATTATTTTTTTAAAATTTTTTTTTTATTTTATATTTATTATTTATATATTAATTATTTTTTTTAATTTTTTATTTTATATATTATTCATATTTTTATAATTTTTTTTTAATTTTTTTTTGTTTTATATTTATTATTTATATTAATTATTTTTTTAAAATTTTTTTTCTTAAATTTTTTTTTTAATTTTTTTTTTAAATTTTTTTTTTATATTTTTTTTTAACATACATACGTAAATTAATAATTTTACAATGGGATGTTTTTATATATATATGTATGTTTTTTATATGTATGTACGTATTTTATATGAGATGAATGGTGATACAAACTACTGTTATTGCATGACTACACGTTGTGAAGGGTATATAAGATTCGGCACGGCCGAATATAGCACTGTTACTTCTTTTAATTTATTACTGACTTTAGAGACTAAAGAAAATCATATTTTTTTTTTTAAGAATATGCTTGCATTTTGCGATATATAGAAAAAAATTTTATACATAGATAAAAAATTTATTTGTTTTATGGAAGATTTTCAAAAAATTTGCGGTAAAATTCGAAAAAATCATAAAAAAGTTGAAATAAAATTTTTGCAAATCGTTCGCCTTAAATTCCTCGAACACCTTAGTTGATCTAGCTTGTGAAAATCCTTCAGTTAGATTTTTTTATATTTTTCATTATTCTTATTTTAAATATCATTTATTTCATATACCGCCATTGTAAAAGTCATTTGTCTTTGTGCTTTATGTTTTTCGTTTATGTCATGGTTCTCTTTCTTTTCTTTTTAATATTTTCTTTCATTTCCACGTTGGCATTAGTTTAAACTGCCAATTATGGAAAAGAAGCAAAACAAACCAAAGTACAGAAACAACAACAAGCACATACCATATCAACAACCTTCAACCTCACAATACACGTGCAAATTGACAGACAGGCAACTTGTGTTTTAGTTCCGTTTTTTGTTTTTCCGTGCCCGTGTTTTTGGCCAGACGGTCAGGCACATACATCAGTTCAGTTTGATTTTTTTTATATTATTGTTGTTGCTAGTGGCCAATTGGTATTAGTGTTGTTGTTAGACGGTAAATATTTGTCTGACCCTTTTCTACTACCATTATCAGTCAATTAAACTAATTTATTGTTATATTTGCACAGTGGGTTTTAGCTAAATGAAAATATTTTTTATTCCAGTTTTTAATTAAAGAAAAAATGTTTTAAGTAAAGAAATGTCTCTGTAGTTTTATAGAAAAATTAAAAAAAAATTAAAAAAAAATATTAACAAAAAGTATTACATTTTATTTATACAACATTTATTTATTAAAAAGTAATTTATTAAGTCCCTGTAATAAAGAAAAGTTATCGAAATTTTTTTTATAAATCTAAAATATTTTTCGTTGGTAAAAAATTGTTTATGGAATCTAATCAACATTGCATTAAAATTTAAAAATAAATTTGAATATGAAAATATTAAAAAAAATTTGTTATAAGATATGGCCTGGAGTAGCGGATCATACCAACATACTGTTAATAACGGACCACCCAAAAACAGAAATGATTGAAATAAAAGTTGTGAAAATAATACAACAATTGTCTTCACTGCCACCTGATTAAACTGAGGGTTAAAGCAAAAGTGATAATAAGACACAGAACAATAATAGAATACTACTTTAGTAGTAGGAATAAGATATACAATAATCATTTGATTATCGAATTATATTTCTTAACAAATTCTAGTTAAACAAATGATAGCTGGTTTCAAAAATGCATTCCAATCCGCTGGTGTCGGTAAAAACCTACTTCTGTAGTGTATTCTTTCATTGTCATGAATGAAATTCACTATCTTTTTAAGTGAAAGAATTTAAAAAGATATGAACTTAAAAGCCTGTATTGGATTCTCAAAAATATTGTATTAATATTTTAAAAAAATGTTTCGAATATAAAAATATAAAAAAAAATTTTTTATTATGAAAAAACTGTGGATAATTTTAAAATTATCTAGCAATATAAATGAAAGCAATATCTTCAAAAATCTCATTATTTTTTTTAAGTTTCTGAAGGGAAATAAAACTCTTTAAAATAAATTTAAAAAAAAATTACAAAACAGAAAAATATAATAAATTAACCGATAAGACGAAAGTTTATTTGGATTTTTTTTTTAAATATCGAGCAGCAAAAGAAAAAATAAAATCAAAAATTCTATAATAAAGAAAACTTTGATAAAAGTTTTCTAAAAAAAATATTAATCAAAAATTTATCGAAAATTATTTTGTAAAATAAAATAAATATGAAAAATTCTTTATGGAAAAAGAAATATATTGTAGGCTATTTGGTACATAGTTTTTTTATTTTAATAAGTAGAAAATAGGTTTTAAAATGTATCTTCAAATGTTTATTCAAACTAGTTAAAAAAAAAATTAGCAATTATTTAAAAAAAAAAAATTTAATAATTTTCTTAAACTGTAATATTTGTTTAAGTTCGGCACCACAACTTTTAATATAAGTTATTATAAGTTGGCTCCTTACGATCGAGTACACGATTTCTATAAAAAGGGGCACAACGTTATACGCGTTATATGTATGTAACCAAATACCTGATCTTGTAAATTAAACAACGTACATATTTCAATGTCAAGATGTGACTGACTTTATTATTAATCTTTCCTTTACATTTCTTATTTGGCGATGCCAGACAATGTAATTATTAATTCTCTATTTATCTTTCTTTTACATTTCGTATTTGGTGATGCCAGACATTATGAATAATTACAATAATTAGGAGTTTAGCATGACGTGTTAACGGGATGCTAACTTCTCCCCTTCTTAAGATCGTAACGTCCCGTTGCGATAACTTTAGGTTTGATACAATTTATTTATTTTTTTACAATGTTTTGGAATTTTGTCCTTATTTCCATATTGTCAGTTTACTTCATTGTTTTTTTTTCTTTTAATATTTTTTTTCTTTTAATTTCAAAATTATTTAGTTCTTTCATTCAATTTAAGTAACTAAAAATAGTTTAATGATTATCTAACAAATTTTGCAATTACTGCGAAAAAAAAATTATTTATTATTGCCTTAAAAAAAATGTGTATTCTCATGAAATATATGTTTTGTTTCCTTTTTTTTTGTTAAGCTTATAGACTAATAAGTATAAATGTATTTTTTTATATAAAATAAAAATTTTGTTTTATGTTCTGAATATAATTAATATATTACATGTTTACTGTAAAGACACTATATGATTTTTGTAAAATTTTAATAAATTTGATTTTAGTATTCTTTAATCCTGTAATTTTGTGTTTCTTTGAAGTTTCTTTTACTTAAGGCTATTTTTTACTTTCTTTTATAAGTATTTTTGTTTAGTTTTTAATTAATTTACAAACATGATACTAATAACGACAACATCAGTACGATAAAGAGTTATAATTTACTAGGATGATACATCGATATAATTTTTTTCTTTTTACAAAACAAGATTAAAACATTATCTTACATTATTTTTATGAACTCTTTTCCCACCTATTAAAACTTCTGTTCCTAAATCCTTTTCAACGACTTTTTCTATGTAAACTTTTTCAAATTTGTTGCCCAATCTTTTGTTCCTTCGAACAAATACTACATCGCCTTCGCAAAATGTCCGATTTGCAATATCAACATTTTCAGTTTTGGCTTGGGCAGCGACAATTTTCCTATATACAGATTTTAAAGCATTTGTATCAAAGTTTTGAAGAATATCAATTGGTTTTGCTTGAGTAACAGAGTGGATTGAGTTATTGTATTTATAAGTAGCGACAAGTATTAAATCAGAAATATCGATAATACCACACTGTGCTTTAACACATCTTGCGATTTCGAGCAAAGTCGAGTGGAACCTTTCCACTTGGCCATTACTTTCGCTATGTAAAGGAGGGACAAAAAATTGTTCTATGTGAAATATATCTCTTAGCATATTGCCGATAGTGTTCGATTGAAACGATTTTTCATTGTCAGATACTAACAGTTTCGAGTTTCTAAAATTATTTAAAATTTGTAACAGTCCAGTCTTAACATCAACTAATGCTCTGGAAGCGATTGGTACAACAAGTGCAAACTTAGAAAATTTATCCAGGCAAGTTAGAAAATGCACCTTGCTTGTCGAAAAAATATCGATGTGAAGTATTTGTCCAGGAAAATCTGGTATTGGTGATGCACCGATAAGAGGCTGCGATGGTTTCCTATTGTATTTATTTTCAAAGCATATTTTGCAATTTCTAATTATGGACTGAAGCATTTGTTTTATTCTAGGGAAAAAATATTCAGAAGTAATTTGTCTATAATTTTCCCTCAAAGACCTATGTGCGCGATTGTGCTCTTGATTTAACGTTTCTAATTGATCGTCCTTGTTCGTTAAGTCTATTACAAATTTTTGTGTATGTGTAAATCGAATTAAAGGAAAATGGTTAAGTAACTCGTCTTGGATTTCCGCTAGAGTGGCTAAATCGCAATGTATTGCATTAATAACTTGAGGATTGACACAGCTTTGTAAAGTTAGCAAAAGATGTTGAATGTCATTAAAACTAATTGTGTGCCTTTTGAATTTCTGAAATAAAAACTTTGTATTCTTACTATTACCTGAGGCTTTTGTAATAATAAGTTGATTAAGGAATTGGTTAACGGGTGCATTAATTGATTTTATTGTTCTTGAAAATGAGATCTCGCTGTGAACTGTCTCTAAGTCTGATTCAGTGAAATTGTTCATAAATTGGCGTGACAATGCGTCGGCTACAACATTTTCCTTGCCAGGCTTATAGAAAAAAACTGGGGCAAAGTCTGCTATAAATGCTTGCCATCTTTTAATTTTCGGGTTAGGATTTTTATCTGAAGTAGCGAAGGTAAGCGGCTGGTGGTCGGTAAATATGTGAATTTTCTTGACACCATACAAGTAATGTCGTAATTTCTGTAGCGACCACACAATAGAAAGCAGTTCGCGCTCGTTCGTAGCATAATTTTGTTCCGTGGAGGAAAGGGTACGTGAAATCATTGTTATGGGTTTACAACCTTGGGACAGTACGGCGCCTATCGCATTAGAGCTAGCGTCAGTTGTAAGCTCAAAGGGCTTGTCATAATCGGGGTGCTGAAGAAGCACATCTTCCGAAGCTAGAATTTTCCTTACCTTATTAAAGGCATCAGCTGCCTCCTGTGATAAATGAATTTCGACATTTTTTGATGCTTTGGAGCCAATATTGCCATTGTCTCCTCGAAGATACGTGGTAAGCGGTTTGACGATGTCAGCATAATTTTTAATAAATCGGCGATAGTAGCCTGCTAATCCAATAAAGGATCTTAGCCCCCTCAGGGTTTTAGGTTTTTGGAAGTTTAAAATGTCTTTAACTTTTTCAGGGGATGTTGTTATTCCGTTTTGCGAAACAACAAATCCAAGAAACTCAACTTCGGTCCTAAAAAATCTTGATTTCTCTGTTGAAACTCGCATTCCAGCATCCGCTAATTTTTTCAGTACCTTATCGACATCACACATATGGCTAATTTCATCCGGAGAAAATATTATGACATCGTCCATATAAACAAAACAAGTTTTCCCTATCTCATCGCGCAAAATGTCGTCAATGACCCTCTGAAAAATGCTAGGCGCATTTTTTAGACCGAATGGTAGGCGGCAGAACTCATATTTACCATTGTTTACACTGAACGCTGTTTTGTGCCTGTCTTTTTCAGCTAATGTGATTTGGTGAAACCCAGATTTTAAATCGAGTGTTGTAAAAAATTTTGATTTACCTAAATTCGATAAAATAACTGTTATATCCGGCATTGGGTATCTATCCGGGATTGTAAAATCATTAATTTTACGAAAATCGATCACCATTCTTAATTTCTGATTACCGTTTTGATCGATTCCTTTCTTATTAACGACATGAATTGGTGAATTAAAAGGTGAAGAAGATTTTCTTATAATGCCGTCATTGAGAAGGCTTTTTATTTCTTTGTTTATGAATTCGGACGCGGAAATAGGATATGGGTAGCTACGAGAATAAATGGGCTCTGCCTGAGTTAAATTTATTGTTGCCTCAACCTGCGTGTTGGCTGGCAACGCTCTGTCCGGGTCTGCAAATGCATTTAAATTATTTTGGATGAGGATTTCGAATTGTTTTTGTAAATTAGAAGGAACGCTCGTTTTATCAATTTCTATTGAGTTTACCTGGTTGCAAGGGAAATGGTTAATTAATTCTTTGCCGAATTTATGAAAAAGAATGCCATTTTTGGTATCAATTACTGCCTCGGTTTGCTTCAAAAGGTCATATCCTACTATGCCGTCAAAGGATGTAAGAGACGGTAATACAAAAAATGTTGCATTGTTGTTAAGTAAATTTATCTCACATTTGTGTTTAATGCGGGTAAGACCATTTATTGATTTAACGTGAAACGGAGATTCTACTGATTTAACACCCTTAAGAAAATCAAAGTTTCGAATATAATTTTTAGATGTTCCTGTGTCAACTAAAATGTTAAGCTCTTGACCATTCATTGATTTTTTCACAATATATGGCAAGAGCGACCTTATACTAAAAAATTCAAGTCATCAGTTGCAATACTTTCAGACTCAGAGAAAGAAAAATTTTCACTCTCGTGGATGCTTTCATTTGACTTATTATTTTCAACATGATTAATTCGCTGCAGCTTTTGAACAGGTGACTGTCCTGAATTGTTGCCTACGTACAGTCTTTTGGGTTGATTGTCACAGTTGACCACTTTCTGTCCACTGTTTCTAAATGCTGTTGTCTTCCTAAAATAGGATGTTCCCTTATCGATTTCCATTGGAGTGGGGGTCTTATTTTGTGGCACTTGTTCATAGTTCGGATATTGTTGGTAAGAAAAAGCATGGCTTGAAATTTTATTAGAACTAGGTAAAGAATTTTTAGAGTTAGCAAACGCATTTGCAAATTTATACCTTTCGTGATTTTGCTCTAATTCTTGAGCCGTTGCTAAAGCAGTAGGCAAATCTGGCGGATTGGCTGAAAAGCAGATATCACCTAAAGGTTTTCGAAGGCCAGATATAAAAACACGCAATGCGTTTGAACGTGCCCTGTCATTTAAAGCTTTCATTACATCCTCGTTGCCAGAACTGGTCATTAGGATTTTATTAACAATGAGAGTTAATTGCCTATTAACTTTGTCGTAATACTCGGTAATTGATAATTTGCCTTGTCTTAAAATACTAAGTTCATTTTCAAGTAAGTAAAGTGGTCTTTTATCTGAATATGACTGATCTAAGCGTGAAATGATTGCGTCTAAATTAAATACTGTGTTGAATGCACTCAATGTCGAATTTGCTTCGCCAATTATTTTATTCCTCAATATTCCCATAGCGACATAATATGTTTCGGAACCCTTAAGATAATATTTCATAGCAAATTTAGCCGCTTCTCTCCAAGCTGGATATTCTTTTGAGTCTCCACTAAACTGAGGAAGAGATTTAATAAGGTCTAAATTTGTATTACCATGGCCAATGCCGGGTTGAATTGTTACTGGCGTTAATGGCTCTACTCGACTTGGTTGCAGTTGTTGAACAGCGTTTGTCAAAGTTCGAATTTGGTCCAAAATTTCTGATTTAGATGCATCCACCGCTGCCTCAACAAGGCTTAAAACATCATTTCTATTCATTTTGTTTTCTTGTATTTTTTATTAATTTTTAAATGAAACAAAGTTTATAACTTACACTAATTTGGAAATATTTGCAGTAGTTAATAGGTGTGTCAATAATTTCAAAGTAAATTTTTAGATAAATAGTTTTAGTAAATTTTGCTATAATCAATCAATATTTATTAGATATAGTGTATTAATAAAGAAACTAATGTACGCTTTTTTTTTTTTTAATTGTAGTAAGTATTAGAACATTTTTTTAAGGCATAATATAAAAAATAAGGTGAAAAAACCAAGTAATTCATTTAATTTCAAAGAGAATAACAATACAAAATAGGGGAGAAAAAATTTTACATCAAAGATAATAATAATAACGATCCCGTTTTTGCAGGGTTCTCTCGTGTTGTAACGTTGAATTAATTATTCCACTTGCCTTTTCGATCTCTTCACTCTCCTTCTTGTATCACTAACATCAATTTTATTGGATTGTTTCTTTTCTTATTCTGCAGTTTGTCTGTTCTTTTATTTTTCAATTTTTGTGTTTCACTTTTTATTATTTTTTAATAACGGTTCTTGTTTCTTATTTTTCGTGTTTGCACCAAAATTTCTGCAGTTTTTTCTTTTAAACTAGGTTTTTTAAATATTTTTGTTTATGTAATTTTGCAAGCACATGTCTTAAAGTAAAATAATTTAAGGTTATATTTTTTTCTTTTATAAAGAATTAAATGTTTAACCTTTTTTGTTTTATAAAAAACTGTTTTTGACACTTTCGTTTTTAACAAATTTTTGCTCTTTGAATAGGCTTTAAATTTAAAAATCACTTTGATTTGGATGAAAACGTTTAAAGTTTTCACTAAAAATTAAGTTTAGAGTTATAATTTTTCTTCTATAAAGAATTTATTGTTTAACTTTGCTTTTTATTTTATAAAAAAATGTTTTGTGTCTTTTTTTTTATTAAACTTTCTATTCTTTGAATAGACTTTAAAATCACATTGATTTCAATGAAAACTTTCTGAGTTTTCATTATAAAATTAATTTTAGAGTTTTAATTTTTCTTTTATAAAGAATTTTTTTAATAACTTTGTTTTTTATTTTATAAAAAACTATTTTTTTTACCACTTTTTTAACAAAATGTCTATTCTTTGGATAGACTTTAAAAATCACTTTGATTTTGATGTAAATTTTACGAGTTTTCATATAAAATGTTTGTCTTTGAAAAATAATTTTTAATTAACCAATATAAATATGGTTTTCTTTAACAGTTTTGAACGATTTCGTTGGGCGCCAGTTATTATAAGTTGGCTCCTTACGATCGAGTACACGATTTCTATAAAAAGGGGCACAACGTTATACGCGTTATATGTATGTAACCAAATACCTGATCTTGTAAATTAAACAACGTACATATTTCAATGTCAAGATGTGACTGACTTTATTATTAATCTTTCCTTTACATTTCTTATTTGGCGATGCCAGACAATGTAATTATTAATTCTCTATTTATCTTTCTTTTACATTTCGTATTTGGTGATGCCAGACATTATGAATAATTACAATAATTAGGAGTTTAGCATGACGTGTTAACGGGATGCTAACTTATATAAAGGCATATTTATTCATCAGGTAGTCTTTATTCGTCAGCTGATTATCCCTTTTATCCCTTTTTTACCTTCAGCTGTCAAATTCAATAGATAAAAAACAATTTTCACTCTCATATATTTCAAATTTCATACTTCATATATGGGCATTTCCATGAAATGTACACCACGACTGTAAAAATAAAAACTCGTGAAAGTTTTTCAATATAAGTTTATTCATAAAAAAAACACTCAAATTTTACTATGCACAGGTTTTAAGAGCTTATTATTTTTTTTTTTTTTTTTGATTTCCCTTGGGTGTTATTTTAATGTCCCGTTCGTAGTGCAAAAACATTATTTCTGTCCGCCATTCGTATTTAAACAGTCGCAAGAGCACATAATTTAGAATTTAAGTTTTTTTCTTAACATAATATAAATTTTATTACCTAATGCTTTTGGAGAAAAATCTGTCACCAACGATATGTCACGAACGATATTAAATTGAATTTATTATAAAATCAGTTACAGATTGTTTGCTATACAGTATGATGGATTTTAAATGAAAAATATTTGGTTTAGTGTAAGAAACTAAAAAAAAACGAAAAAATACCTCCCAAGATTCGCAGATTTTTTCATATTTCCATATACACCTCCTGCTAGGATTTTTACATATACGGCTGCATCCATGGTAGTTATAGTATAATATATGGGATCCTCACAACTCAACAAAATCTCAGCCAATGTGTTTCATACCTTTTGCTGTAAATTGTGAGTTGAATTCATTATTAGGTGGTCTTCGATTAAGAGCTCTGTCAATCATATATCCAAAAAACTTTCCTTCATTTTTCAAATGATCAAGTTACATATGGGCATTTCCATGTCATCGTACGTGACATTTGTACTCTTATAAAGTGAAGTAATTTTTGCAAAAGTAAGAGTAACTGAAACAAAATTAGATTTTTATGTTCCATTCAAAGGGTACTTTATTAAACAAATTAATTATATTCGAATCATTGTTGTCTAAAATATCCATAAAAATAAGAATATATCGTACGTGACATAAAACAGAAGCGATTTTGAGGTATATATGAAAAAAAAAAATCTGCAAATCTTGGGAAGTATTTTTTCTTTTTTTAATTTCTTACATTAAACCAAATATTTTTCTTTTAAAATCCATTATAAATAATTTAAAACAATCTTTAAATGATTTTAAATTAAATTCAACTTAATATCGTTCGTGACATATCGTACGTGACAGATTTTTCTCTAATAGTATTCCTAGGTAATAAAATTTATATAATGTTAAGAAAAAAAGTTAAATTCTAAATTAGGTGCACCTGCGACTGTTCAAATACGAATGACCGAGACAAATAATGTTTTTGCACTACGTACGTGACATTAAAATAACATCCAAGGGAAATAAAAGAATACCGCTAATTGGACTCTATATTTTCTCTTTTTCTATGAATCTTGTTAATTGTTGTTGTTACCTAAATTTTAAAGCATATTTACAATAACAATTATTTTTTACAATTTAGTCGCTAAAAAGATAGTTGATTGCAATTCTTTAAAATAAGTCCAAAAGATAATCAGATTAAACTCTTATGAAATAAATTAAATAATTTAGTAAGCTATAAATACCTGCGTTTAAAATTTGAGTGTTTTTTTTTTATGAATAAACTTATATTGAACAAGTAAGAGCGCTATATTCGGCCGTGCCGAATCTTATATACCCTTCACAACGTGTAGTCATGCAATAACAGTAGTTTGTATCACCATTCATCTCATATGAAATACGTACATACATATAAAAAATATACATATATAAAAAACATCCCATTGTAAAATTATAAATTTACGTATGTATGTTAAAAAAAAAAATAAAAAAAAAATTTAAAAAAAAAATGTTAAAAAAAAATTTAAAAAAAAATTAAAAAAAAAATTTAAAAAAAAAAATTTTAAAAAAGTAATTAAAATATATAAAATTAATATAAAACAAAAAAAAAATAAAAAAAAAAATTAAAAAAAAAAATAATAAAAATATAAATAATATATTAAATAAAAAATAAAAAAAAAAATAAAAAAAAAATTAAAAAAAAAAATTAAAAAAAAAATTTTTAAAATATAAAAAAAAATTTTTTTTGGCTCAGCTGGGATTCGATCCCACGTTTACTTTAGCCAATATACAAGTTTGTATGTATGTATGTTGTTGTTGTAATGTTGTTTTTGTGAAAAAAAAATCGAGGTGGTCGTGGGTTTTTGCTCATATCTCAGTTGTTTATGTACCGATGTTTCTGATTTTCAATAGCGATATACTCCCGAATATTTCTGATATTTTAATACCTCACCCGGGTCCGAGTGATGTCGGGGGGCTTCAAAAAGTTGATTTCAACATACACACGGACAGACGGTTAGACGGACAGACGGACAGACTGACAGAGCTTAATCGACTTCCCTATTCATAAGCTTTCAGAAAATATATACTTTATGGGGTCGGAAATGAAAATTGTAGAAATTTCACACGGAATGACAAACCTATATATACCCTTTTTCACTGTGTGAAGGGTATAAAAACTTTCAAGAGTTTTTTATTTTTACAGTCGTGGTTGACATATTCATGGAAATGCCCATATGCTATTGCAAAATACAATATTTTTTCCGCATGATTTGAAGTAGTTAAGTAGTTATTTTTTAATAGAAGAGGTTTGTAACTGATTATGGCCCATAGGCTAGGTTACTATTATTGTAATAAATAAATTGAAATTGAAATTGAAAAAAAAAGTAGTGCCACTTTTTTGGACTCCAATTATTTAGATTGCATTATAACAGACTACAACGACTAATTTTTACACTTGCAGATATATCTAATGCTTTTACGATTATGATTACCACAACCATGATCTTTCTTTGTGTGTAGCCTAGATTCGTGGCGCGGGTCTAAGTGTATGAAAATATTCCGGTCATAAGCCACGAAATCTCTGTCAAATGAAGGGGATTAGAAAGGGACCTAGATTGGAGTGGTCTGGCTTGGCACTCCTACTCCCCCTCTCAGGTTATTATTATCACAACCATGTTTTTCTTTGCCTGCAAAGAGAAATTGAGCTTTTATGAAGCCATGAATAACCATACACCATATTTTATGATCGGACTGAAAATGGCAACAAATAGGCCGTTTTCCAGAAGTGAGCAATAAAATGTTTCTGGATTTGTTTTTCTGTATTTTCTGGATTGAAATTTTTTATTTATTTTTTGTATGGTGACAAAATCACCTTGGAGTTCGTTATAGTATTCGTTTAACTCAAAACATGACGATAGACTTACCAATAACGTCTTTTGGTCGGTGTTGGTACTTGTTTAAGCAGTCATTCATCTAAATGTGCGTTTATCGCACAATTTCGATAAAAAAATTTTGTACATACATATTTAATATATTTTTTTTGGTGTTCTGCATTGTTTGTTTGTACATGTGTACTTTTGTATTTCATGTATCTGTATTGTTGTCATAATCAATTATTCATATTATTCATTGTCACTCCAAATGTCATTTGCATTTGTGTACGTTAATGATTTTTTTTGTTTTTATTTAAGATAAATCAATGACTTCATGTCAATTGAATAAAAAATGAACATAAAATAAAAAGAACAGTGAAAATGTTAAACTACAAACAGATACATATGCAAGTTTGTAAGTATTTTGGGTATAACAATTAGTTTTAGAAAATTTTATATCAATAATAAAATTGTCATTTATTATGCTTAAGTGGGAAAAATTTTAACAAACACCAATTGCTTAAATTTATCTCTTACTTAATTATACACACTCTACTTAAATGCATTTGAGATTGTTTCATTCAATTGGAAAAATGTTTTTAATTTAAAATACATAATTAAATAGTTTTTTTTTTCTGTACCAAACTGAACATTTTGCAATACTGCAAAATGGGCAAAAACCACAACAATTACAACATGTTGGCCAGAGATAGTGTCACACCGCATACATACGATTACATACTACAAATGATGTTTCGCCAGATTTACTACATACATACATACATACCAACAATAATAAGATTATATTAATATAGGTTGTCCCAAAAACTCACTTAAGATTTATAGTTGTCGCTTATTTAGAAAAAGCAATATTTTGACAACTGACAGTTTAGGGTTAGCAGAATTTTATTTGAAGAAAAATGAAGATTCGAATAATACATCATCAGCAGCATTTATACCTCTGTTTTGCAATTTTTTAAACTCTAGGATAAATTCAAGACACGGTTGTTACTATTAATAGATACTATACTCCTCTTGGGGTATTCGTAAAAAAATTTTTACAAATCGGTCACTTATCGGCAAAGTTATACGCAAAAACTGTTTTGAAAGACATATATATTTTTTTGAATATATCAAGTTAATAAAGTTCCAAATTAATTTTAGGACAAGCTGAAGATACCAAAATATAAGCCGTAGTTTTGAAAGTTACTGCCGGAAACTAATATCTTGGTTAGAAACTAACTGAGATATAAGTCCAAAAATACAAATGCCTTGGTTTATTTTTTAGCTTCTGGACAAATGAGAGGAGCTTCATTGATAATAAAAAATATACCCACTTCAACACCTTCAATACTGATACAAAATGAAGGCTTGATCAGCACAATACAGTTAACTATGAAAAAGTAAAAAATCGAAGATGGCGTCTAAAATAAATAGTGGATTATTAGGGTTGAATATAGTGATAACGGCCTTGTTCATTTCATACCAGACAATATCTACTGAATGGCTTCAACCAGTAGAATACAGTAAAATATGAAAAATTTTAAATCAAAGATTGTGTGCCAAACAAAATGGGGAAATAATATTTTTCAAACCCACCAATATGAGTACCAAAATTAAATATGACGTCGGAGATACTAAAGCGAAATGGCATATAATATCAAATCTGAAATCGAAGCTAAGCTACGATGTGGTCGCTATACCTCCGTACATGATGGCGGGGTATTTTCAGATTTGGCACGGCCCAATATAGCATTTTTACATGTTTTGTATTTAATTATACCCTTCACACAGTGAAAAAGGGTATATATAGGTTTGTCATTCCGTGTGAAATTTCTACAATTTTCATTTCCGACCCCATAAAGTATATATTTTCTGAAAGCTTATGAATAGGGGAGTCGATTAAGCTCTGTCAGTCTGTCCGTGTGTATGTTCAAATCAACTTCTTTAAGCCCCCGACATCACTTGGACCCGGGTGAGGTATTAAAATATTAGAAATATTCGGGAGTAGATCGCTATTGAAAATCAGCAACATCGGTACATAAACAACTGAGATATGAGCAAAAACCCACGACCACCTCGATTTTTTTTTTCACAAAAACAACATTACAACAACATACATACACACAAACGTGTATACTGGTTAGAGTAAACGTGGCATCGAATCCCAGCTAAGCCACAAACGTTTTTTTTACTTAATTTATATATTTTTTTTAAATTTTTTTTATTTTTTTTATTTTATATATTATTTATATATATTTTATTATTTTTTTTTTATTTTTTTATTTTTTTTTATATATTTTTAATATTTTTTTTGTTTTATATTTATTATTTATATTTTAATTATTTTTTTTTTATTTTATTTTAATATTTAAAAAAAAAAAATTTTTTTCTTTTTTTTTAACCTACATACATACGTAAATTTATAATTTTACAATGGGATGTTTTAATATATATATGTTTTTTATATATGTATGTATGTATTTCATATGAGATGAATGGTGATACAAACTACTCTTATTGCATGACTACACGTTGTGAAGGGTATATAAAATTCGACACGGCCGAATATATCACTCTTACTTGTTTCAATTGGATTGTAGTAATTTGGGACAACCTATACTTATAATAAATATATACATATGGACATATACGAGTATACACAAATACGAGTATGTACATGTGTTTAACTTTTTCAATTTGGCAGGCTCATTTACATCACCCTGCAATAAATTAAGATGACCTTTCTTTTTATTAACATGGAACTCTAACAAATTGAAGTTGATTTAAAAAATGTTATTTAACTTTTTTTAATCTAATATAATCTTATATAATTGCAATTGGTACATGAACTCTTAAGATTTTTCTTTGTTAATTTCAAAATTTATTATTGAAAATTCTTTATATAATTTTTCTTAGCCTACTTGAAATGATTTATTCTGTTCATATTAGGCAAATATTTGACAAACTAAATGTTACCTCTCAAATATATCAATTACTGGTTAAAAAAAAAACAAAAAAAAAAAATTTTAACAAATTTCAATATCAATTATTATACCCTTCACACAGTGAAAAAGGGTATATATAGGTTTGTCATTCCGTGTGAAATTTCAGCAATTTTTATTTCCGACCCCATAAAGTATATATTTTCTGAAAGCTTATGAATAGGGGAGTCGATTCAGCTCTGTCAGTCTGTCCGTCTGTCCGTGTGTATGTTGAAATCAACTTTTTGAAGCCCCCCGACATAGGTTGGACCCGGGTAAAGTATTAAAATATCAGAAATATTCGGGAGTAGATCGGCATTGAAAATCAGAAACATCGGTGCATAAACAACTGAGATATGAGCAAGAACCCACGACCACCTCGATTTTTTTTCACAAAAACAACATTACAACAACAACATATATACATACAAACGTGTATACTGGTTAGAGAAAGCGTGGCATCGAATCCCAGCTGGGCCAAAAAAAATTTTTTTTTTTAATTTTTTTTAAATTTTGTTTAAATTTTTTTTTTTATTTTTTTTTTATTTTTTATTTAATATATTATTTATATTTTTATTATTATTTTTTTTTTAATTTTTTTTTTTTAATTTTTTTTTATTATTTTTTTGTTTTATATATATTATATATATAATAATTTGTTTTTTTAATTTTTTTTTTAAATTTTTGTTAAAAATTTTTTTTTAATTTTTTTTTTTTTTTTGTTTTTTTAACATACATACGTGAATTTATAATTTTCTGTTATTGCACGACTACACGTTGTGAAGGGTATATAAGATTCGGCACGGCCGAATATAGCGCTCTTACTTATTTATTTTTCATATATTTATACTTAATTGGTTGTAAGAAAATTCGTAAAAGTTTAAATAAAAATTTGACAAAAATAGTTGTTACGGTTATTTTGGCAAATATTTACAAAATGTGAATATGGCTTAAGACCCACCACAACCTGCGCTGATTTCAAATCGACTATTATTTTTTTTTCTTCGTTTTCTGTATTACTTATTTTGTAAGTTATATAAAAGACATTGAGACCCCTACTTGCGGCATTAATTTTTTTTTTTTATTTTAAATCATTTATTCAAAATTAAATAATTACAAAAACAGTATCGCTTCAGCGTCCATAGGACATTATTGAGGTCAGTTGGCAAGATATTTGTAACAATAACAATATGTGAACAATTCTTTAGAAAAAAAAAAATTTAAATACATAGGTACTATATATTTATTATTTTAGTTAAAAATTAAAGGAACAAAAATGAAAATGAAAAATGTAAAGAAAAAAAAAATTTTTAATGATAGTATTATAGCTTAAATGATAGTATTTATAGTTTCATGTTTGTATAGATAGAAAACACACATGTCGTCTGCAAACATTATCAGTTTCCCAAAAGGTTGCAGTTTGTTTAAATCATTTAGATAAATACTCAATAGTAATGGGCCCAAAACACTTCCTTGTGGTACTCCATACTCAATAGTTCCAAACGAACTTTTGTGATTATTTACTTCAACAAACTGTTTTCTGTTAGAAAGGTAACTTTCTAATAAATCTAAAGCTTGTCTTTCGAATCCATAATACGAAAGTTTTTCAATAACAATTTTATGATCAACAAGATGAAACGGCTTTGAAAAATCAAAAAATATACCGGCGACACCACTATATCCTTCATCTAGCCCTTTACATACAGTATTTATTACATTTACAACAGTTTCCTCAGTACCACATGCTTTTTTAAATCCATATTGGAATTCATATAATAGTTTATTTTCATTTAAATATGATGATAATTGTTTATGAAGTAATTTTTCAAATATTTTGTCAGTAATTGGTAACAAAGCTATTGGCCTAAAGTCTTCTACTCTCGAGGTGTTAATTGTCTTAGGTATTGGCACAATTTTGGCGATTTTTAATTAATTTAATAAATGCGGATATAGTGACACTTTATTTTTGTTTATTCTAAAAAGATAATATAAGGATTTAAAATGAGTTGTATGTAAATAAATTTTGTAAAAAAATATTGCAAAAGAATGGGAGAATGGGAGATTAATTTAAAATTTCACTTAGTTCGAAACATAAGATCTTGCTTTTATTATCTTATTTATTATAAGTATGATTTCTGACATACAGCAACTTTAGCCGGCTTAGAGGAAGAAGGGCAATGGCTATCGTTTGCCAGTGTTATATGGCATATGTATATTGTCTTTAGCGGCTTTGCCATATTTACCAGAAATGACATAAAAGTATATCCACAAGGAATAGTCTAACGCCAAAGTTTCGCTGAAACTAACCACAAATAAGGGTCAGCTGACAATATTAATAGATTCATAATTACATTCATCACCATTATCAGTAAATTGGTCTCTCCACGTTGCCTTCTTGAAAATTTTTGAGAAAAGGTCTTGGCCTCATCTAGGGTACATTTCTGGGTCATCTGGCATGTAAACAAGAAAAAGTTTATATTTTGGAGAGAGCACAATCCTCATGAGACTCCAGTTTGTTTGAATTTAAAAATCAGTACTATCTACGGGTTACAATCTGAAGGACTCATCTACCCATTTGTGTTCAAATCGGAAACCAGTGCCACTATTACCGTGAATTGCGAAAGGTACAGGCAAATGATTTGTAAATCATTTAGAGAAGAAAATGTTTCAAAAAGACGGCGAAACATGACATACAGAGCGTGAAAACATCACTTTCCTGCAGAATGTTTGGTAACCGAATTATCTTAAGAAATTTGTCTATAAACTGGCAACTTCATTTACGTCATTTGAATGCTTTTTAAGGGCACAACAAAACTCAGATGTACGCTGACGAAACAGCAAGGATTTATCATTTAGAAGTCGAAATTTTCGGGATAAAATATTTTTTTTACTCAGAAAATATACATTCGGAATTTCATTGCTCTACGTTAATGCGTTTGGACACAATTGCATTTTATTCGATGTTGGAAGGACATGGCATTTTTGAACTGCTCTTGCTTTTCGAGCTATAATTATCTTCCTAATATTCCGATTTAGCCCATTTTCAATACCAAACAAACCTTGTGTTTAAGAAATGTTTTGGCAACATTTGAGCCTCCTAGCTTTTTTCGGTCCGTCCGAACGGACAGACGGAGAGACTGACAGATGGACGGATATAGCTAGGTCGTCATAAAATGTAACCCCGATGCAGAAAATATATACTTTATGGGGTCTAAAATGGATATTTCGATGTGATACAAAGGGAATGACCAAATTAATATACACCCACCATTTTCTTGGTGGCGAGAACAAATGTATCCAGTTTTGTATACATTAATATAAACCCGTGTTTACTTCAGTCACAAAATGGTGAATAATAATTGAGAACAAATTACCCAAACTATCATACCCTACTACGAATCACATCAATCCTACGAAGTTTAGTGAAAACCAATTTTGCACACTCACATACAAACTCCCAACTCATGATCGAAGAAGTATCATGACCAAATCTGTATTAGTACGCCCGGAAACAACCATGTCCACTAAGCAACTGCGCAACATACAAGTCTAGATCTCCATGTCAGAAATAAAAGAATACGTTCACCTTCCCCTTTAAAGAGTTTTATTAAAATTAAAAAAATATTAACAAATTGAATAAGTATTCGGTAAAGACTTTGTTAAATTGAAAATTATAAATTAAAAACTTAAATAAAAAATTAATTTATAAAAGATTTTTATAAAAATTGAACTTATTAACAAGTTTTTATTTTAACAGAATATTTATTAAGAGAATATTTTCTCTATTTAAAGAATTAACCAATTTTCTTCAATTAAATCGATTTTCGATTTTTTGTTTTATTACTGTTTAACACTGTTATGAGAACTCTTAGTGGCATTAAGTTGCATTTAGCTTTAAGCTTAAGTATTGCAGTTTTCTTTTTATTTTTTTTTTTTTTTTGTATTTTGTTGTTCTGCAACTTGTTACCGGCTGATTAAATGACTGAATGTCTGGTCGGCTGGTTGTATGGATGGATGGATAGATGAGAATGGCTGGTTGGTTGAATGATTTGACTTGACTAGATTTGAATTGAATTGGTTTCGCTGGGCCTGTATACACTTGGCTGTGGTGCTTAATCATATGTTGAACTTGTTTGAGAGGGGCAGAGGAATGCAGGAATGATTAAATGAATGAGCGAATGCAGTAGTAGTTGCATTTTTTTGTCTACTGACATTTACCTCTAGTTTTTTTTGTGTTAAAGTTTTTCTATTGCATTTTCGTGGTTTTTGTGGGGAGTAAATGAAAGAGGTGGCTTTTGTAAACGTACGATGAATGTTTCTTTCTCCTGTTTCGTGGTATTTTTTTGAATTTTTCGTACTACTATATACTAAAGTTCGGCTTTTTATTTTTCTGTCGGATGTTTGTTTTATTTATTTTTTAGTCTATAGACATTCTATCGTATAAATCTGCATAATTTAACTGTCTGCTATTCAAGGAACGCTATCGCTGTCGTCATCAAAGTCTGGGGTATTTCTTTTTCTTTCTAATTTCCGGATTTTTTTACCTGCTTTTTCTTCTTATATTTATTTAAAAAAGGAAAACCTAAAATTTTACAAAATTTGCTTAAACTTATGGCTGTTTGAGTTGCCTACATTTTATCGTCTTTTTTGTAGGGGGGCTTGTAAGCAATTTTATTGTTGTCAGTCAAAAGGGAAGCACTAAAAAAATGCAAATGCGAATACGAAGTAATCATGCAATTGTTGTATACTGGGGTTAAAGGTTACTGTTCGATTATTGGGATTTCTTGTGAAAGGAATTTTGCAATTGTTGCAGCTTTTGTGGCTGCAACAATGAACAAGAAAAAAAACTATCGAAAAAACAGAAAAATAGTTGACTTTCATAAATTTAATTTATCTATTTTTAGTGTAGAAATGAAGAACTTTTGTAATGTAACTATCAATCATTCGTGGCTAGAAAAAAAATCTTATTTTTGTGATCAGCAATTTAAATAGTTTTTTGAATTTTTAAAGATATACATGAACTAAGAATTTTATGTTTTTTTTTATTAAAAAAAATGGACATAAATTTTAGTAAACTTTAAATTTATTCTAAATATGTTTTTTTAGATAAAAAATTAATTCATAATTTTCTGTTTGTAAAAAATTTACCCAAATTTTCTTTGAAATTTATATTTTAAATAGAGTTGTTTCCACAAAAAGAAGGTAATATGTAATGCCCATATAAAAGCAAAAAAGGAACATCTTAAAATTATAACTAAATGCTTATATTGGCTGCTTAAATCTAGGTCACACTTGAAACCAAAGTACTTATATGTAAAGCTATACTTAAGCCAGTGTAAAATTACGGCATTGAGCTGTGGAAGTTAAATAGATGATATTTACAACCAACACGTAATCACACATCAAGAAGTGCTGATGATGAAACCGTAGCTACTTGCGAAAATGAATTCCACTCGGCTAGTGTCGGTAAAAACATACATTTCTAGATTATTCTTTCATTATCAGATTATTAAAAAATTCTTTGTAAAAATAAGAATATTTAAAAATTTAACTCAAGCCGGCTTAAAAATTTGAATATTAGTTAATATATTAAAGAGTGTTTGCAAAAATGGCTTCCTCATTTCATATGAGAATACAATGTATGCACAAGTTTTTGGCGTGCTTTTGAATTATGTAACTATGGCAATAAAGCTCTGCTGTTATACCAAAACAATAAAATAGTTTTAATGCCAAAACAGGCCTATCCCCCAAGTTGTCCGGAGCTAAGACCAGTAGAAAAATATTAAGCTCTTGCAAGACGAGAATTGAAGGACACAAAAAAGTGTCCCACAGTTTGCAAGATTTTACAAAGAAATTCTCAAACTGTTCCAAAAAACTGACTAAAATCAAATCTCTAATGGAAGGGATACCAGAAACAGGGCAACGGATTAACAAGTAGTAGTTAGAACTATAAAAGTTTTCTATTATCTGTAATATAATATTAATTAAATTAAAAAAATCAAAACTCTCAGATTTTTGATGATTTCCAAATAATTGAATTTTATATGTGTTAAGATTAACGAAACAAATCGTATGTAATCTTACTTTTATAAAAAACTAGCTGACCCGGCGAACTTCGTACCGCCCTATAATCAACTTCATTCCGCGTTTCACGTTGCTCATCAGTTTGACTTGCTCTTGTATTTCTTTGACTTGCAGCATTACAGGTTCTGCGGCTTAAGTTTGTACGTCTAATTGCCGGCATTTTTAGAAACAAAAATTCAACTGAAAATAAAAATAAAAATATGGTACCTATTCATGTGTAAAAGTATCAAAATGGTCTATCAAAAGTTTCCAACACTATATTAATTTGACTAACCTTGTTGAACAAACACTTCAGAAAAAACACACAGTACAAATTATCCTGTAGAAACCAATGTGAAAAGTACACTAAAAAATGGTAAATGAATTATGTAGGTATTTTGCTATTATAACTCAGACCACAGACCAACTCCGACCGATATATTTGCAAAGAGCATGTAAACTACGTTTCTTTGTTTTAATGTCAACTACGTGAATATTACTGCCAGTGACATACAATAAAAAAAGAATTAGTGAAATCGGTCCAGCCATTCACGCGTGATGCCGTGACCAAGGGAAAAAGGGTTTCATTTTTATATATATAGACTAGCTGACCCGGTCCGCGTTGCTGGCCCTAAGCAAACATTAGTGTTGTATTACCACACGATTTAAATTGAGCTTTTAACGAAACTTACGGTCTTTAAATAATAATCCATGGAATATCTATCATAAAGTTTTTTTTACAGAATAGCTTACATATGGTGTAGGTATGGGCTCAATCTAAATAGAAACGCATGTATTAAAGGCAAATTGGAAATTATATTTATTTATGACTTGATCTTAAGGTTAGCGGAAAGACAATGTTCTTTTGTTTTTTTATTTGGTGTAGAAACTTATAAGTTTTTTGGCGTGCCAACTCGAGAGCAAGCCACATACAACTCTCCTTGTGAAAAACATGAATTTTCCAAAATTAAGCTTAGTGCTTTGTTGATTATAATAGTAAAGACAAGACGCAAAGGGAATTGGAATAAGTACCTATTCGCCTTTGAATCTGCCACCGATGATTGTTGCCTCGATTTAATTTGGTGAACAGTTTTTGATGGTCAATCTGGTTCCGTTACATAACTTTGGTGCGTTAAATTTGCGAATAAGAATAACCGGTTATCCAATCTTTAATGTTAGTACATGTGGTGGCATTCCGGGTGGTTGCAATGAATTCAAAAAATTCAGTGGGATAATTGACAGCTTGTTCCTTATCCATTAATGTGTCGATCGATTTGTATTCGATTCGATTGAGCTGTAAATATTTTTTGTAAATGAACCGAAAACTCGGATTTTTGAATGCAACATTTCGAAAGTTTTAAAATTTTTATATTGGATCATTATAAACACAGGTTTTTTGTAAATATCATCGGAACTACATAACCGATTTAAGAGTTTAATATCTCGTTTTGAAAAACATGACAACGGCTTTCACAAAAAATAAAAAAAGCAAACAAAATAAATATATGTATAAGTCATTGCTGGTGCAATATGAAAATTGGATTTTGCCACGCTCCTCCGCCGGCAGACCGAAAAATCAGACTCCACAGTGTCACCTGCCTAAATATTCTAAAGATTCCCTGAAAATTTCATCAAAATCGGTCCAGCCGTTTTGGAGTTCATACGTTACATACATACATACATCCTGTTTTATATACATAGAAGAAGAAGATAATGGATAATTATGAACAATGTTTTAATATTTAAAAAATATTTTTTGTAGTTCGAGAGATTAAAATATTACCTCAAGAATAATATTCAGAATCATATTTCAAATTCTTGTCTTCTTGTTTGTTGGAGAACTCGCTTAGCAACACAACCGCTTTTAAAGCTTTGGCTGACCATGAACAAACTTAACTGATAATTATAACTTTGGCTAAAAGTCAAGCAGTTCGCAACCGTTTAAAAATAGATACTTTTTATTTTAACTGATTATTTTCTGTCATAATTTTTTGAGTGTATGTTATTCTGTGGTTACATTGAACAAATTCTCTGGCAGAAAGTTATATTTTCTTCTTTAAACTTGCTCTTGCGTTTACACAAAAATTTCAATTACATGCCTTTCTCTTTCTCTCGCACATTAGAGAGCAAAAAAAACTTTCTGCAAGAAAACTTGTTCAATGTAAACGCAGACTAAGAAACTTATATGCTTTTTTTTTAACTAAAAATTTATGTTTTTTAATCAAATATCCTCTACAATTTTTTACCCTTTTGGGTTTTTTTTAATAAATTTTTTTTTGCTTGCCATGAATTGACAACACTGAATCAGAATGACCTTTACAAACAAACGCACACAATCTTAATTTATCTGCATAAACATAACTTTTTTTAAAATTGTTATTTCTTTAATATAAATCAACAACAATAACAAAAAAAAACTTTTATAAAATAATGACGAAAATGATGATAAAACAACAGCAAGAAGCAGTATAGTTTAAAAAAAAGCAGATCACTCAAAGGTATAATTCATATGATACTGCTTAAGTTTGTGTGTGTGAGTGTGTGCATGACACACTTGTAGTAGTATGTTTTGTATATGTAACGGCAAAAATATTGCAATTTAACCTTGCAGCTCAACATTGTTTTGCATTTCATGCTAAGAGATATGAACCAATAAATAAAGTAGATCAGGATACGCCTCAGTACGTGTAACAATTGTTATGATGAATTTGTCTACATCCAAAGGAGAGAACGTAAAAGAATTAAAACATAATTTTTTGAAAACTAAATAATTCAAGCCTGATTAAAAATTTTAAAATATTAGTATAAAAGAATTTCATTAAAAAATAACCAAATGATAATAAAAATTCATGCATTCAAGGCATTGTGTGCGTGTCTGAAAAACTTGTTTTGGTTAGGATTTAGGTTTTCTCTACTATCAGTGGCAGTTTACTGTGTGCAGCTTATTCCATATACGACAGCAGTTTTTTCTATACGAACATATAAATGTTCGACATTTTGTATTGTGTAGCTAATCGATCATAAGAGATATGTGTTGTAATCGGAAACAAGTTCCAAATTTGTTAAATCATATTCGATTTTAATCTGCAAAATTTTCCTATCTTGAATGCAGTGAAATATCTCATACGTGAAAGTTATTTCATTTTCCGTCGTGTGCATGTGGCTATAAATAGTTGGAAGATAGAAGTAATTTTTGCTTCTTTTAACACAAGACAATTTGAGAAAGTGTTTTTGTCATCCACTTATTAAAATTATGCAACATGAGCTTTTTTGCGTAGACAACATAGATGATTACGATCATTATCATTGACCCTATTCGTTAGATTAACTTTCCAAATTCTCACTTTATCTTTAGCTTGATTTTGAACTGATATTTTTCATTAAAGGGCATTTAATGATTATTTCTTACTGACGCCAGAAGGAACTTATGAAAAAAATTTATTGCAAGAACTAAATAATTTGATTGACAAAGACCTCATTTGCTACAACAAATATGTTTGCGTGGATTAGCTGCTGCATGACTTATACCTCGAACTTCTTAAAAATATATTAAACCTCTACTTTATTCATATTGAAATTAAAAATGAATATACAATATTTGTCCGTTAGGTCTAGGAGGACCTTCGTTAAAATGTCATACTTGCAATCACATAATAAGCTGTTGATTGGATTTCCAATATTGACTATGATTTTGTAGATCCCCAAAAATTAACATTTGCAATGATTTGCCTTTCATCTTAAAAATCGATGTACCTAAGCAACTTTAGAATTTCAATTATTGTCTTAGAACAATTGGAAGCAACAATTTAAGGCAGCACTGCTTGAGGATCAACGCTGGTACTCGTAACTTGGAAAGTTATTTATATTTAAATCGGCTTAAAATCTTTCAAAATTGAATACGTCAAACTTGGTTCTTTGATTTTTAATATTCCAAAACTGGTAGTTAAAATCCTTTTATTAATATAAAACACATATGGCAATTCCATGAATATGTCAACCACGACTGTAAAAATAAAAACTTTTGACAGTTTTTCAATAAAAGTTTATTGAAAAAAAACACTAACATTTTACTATGCGCAGGTTTTAAGAGCTTATTAAATTATTTTAAGAGCAATAATAAGAGTAAAATGTGATTATCTCCTTGACTTATTTTAAAGAATTGCAATCAACTATTTTTTAGCGACTAAATTGTAAAAATAAATTGTAATTGTAAATATGCTTTAAAATTAGGGTAACAACAACAATTAACAAGAGCCATAAGAAAAAAGAAAATATAGAGTCCAATCCCTTGGGTGTTATTTTAATGTCACGTACGTAGTGCAAAAACATTATTTGTCTCTTTCATTCGTATTTGAACAGTCGCAAGAGCACCTAATTTAGAATTTGAATTTTTTTCTTAACATAATGTAAATTTTATTACCTAATGCTATTAGAGAAAAATCTGTCACGTACGATATGTCACGAACGATATTAAATTGAATTTTTTATAAAATCATTTAAAGATTGTTTTCTATTAAGTGTGATGGATTTTAAAAGAAAAATATTTGGTTTAGTGTAAGAAATTTTAAAAAAAAGAAAAAAATACCTCCCACGATTCACAGATTTTTTCATATTTCCATATATACCTCAAAATCACTTCTGTTTTATGTCACGTACGATATATTCTTATTTTTCTGGATATTTTAGACAACAGTGATTCAAATATAATTAATATTACGCTTTGAATGGAACATAAAGATTTAATTTTGTTTCAGTTACTCTTTCTTTTGCAAAAATTACTCCACTTTATAGGAGTACAAATGTCACGTACGGTGACATGAAAATCCCATATGAGATTGTGCTTGAATCATGTTAAGTTTTCCATAAGGGACTTGATAATTTTTCCTTTAATAAAACGAAATCTATTGAGATATTTTGCTATTACTGACTTGATTTATAATCAAAACATTTATATATGAAACTATATTTCAATCATATCTCCATCATGGGTACACTTTCTAAGTTCACTGAACTCAATTTCCCATAACTTGGCTACACATTCCACAAGAAGTCTGTTATCTATACTAAAATATTTGCTCTGAGCTTATCTAAAGATGCCTCTATATTTCCATTGTTCCATTATTCAACGTAGCCCCATTAAAAGACTAAAGGTAATAAATTCCACGATTTAAATGGTCAAGCGACAGTAACGCTTTCTTGCCAAAATTAAATATTACTAATGTCTAGTCCATGAAATTGACCATCAACGAGTAAAAATCAAAGTTCAGTAAGGAATTCATGATATTGAGACGATTTGCTTTTAAAATTACAGTCGCCGACTTAGAATTCCAATAGGAAATTCTAATAATTTGGCAACGTTGTTCATACTTGTCCTTAGACTTGATTAATTTTCTAAGAGAATCTATTGACAAACCATGACCGGTTAAAGGGTTCTCGCACAGACTAAGTACTCAAAAAACTTACAACTTATGACAACTCATAAAGTCAACTCATTTTATCCCAGAAACCTCTCAGGCAAAGTTGTTCTTGCGAGCAACTAGCATACAAATTTGTTGAAAAATTAAAACAAAGTGCTCCCATTACTTAAGGACCAAGTGCACGAGTTTTCATGTGTAAAACTCAGATTAAAAACTAGTCAACTCACCACCGGTCGAAAAGAATATTTTACACATCTGCCTAACTTTATATCACGGTTCTCTGTGTACAATTTGATGTACTTTTCACTGTCAATTTTATTTATTTTTATTTTTTTTATGTTAATAAAAATGACATACAGATAGACATACGTACGCACATATCTATTGTTTAATACATTAAAAGTATTGAAATGCAAATAAAACATTGTATCTTTAATGCATTCAATGTATGTGTGTCTGTATGGTGCATAGTTACAAATACGAGTATTAATTTATTTTATGTGTGAAACGTGTGAATAATTAAGTGGAAATACATTCTCTATAAACATACTACAACACATGTATAGTACACATGTAGATAAAAGATAAAAAAAAAATAAATAAATCCATATTACATCCCAGTCATGACGTTGATGATGATTACAATCATTTTTATTTTGTTTTTGTATTTTGTTACTGTTTTTGTTTTTCCTTTTTCATCAACATCATCGTGATTATCCGGTGTTACATCATTTTGAACTGGCACGTTATAATACCGATATACAAATATACTCATTCCGATGGCTGCATGGATAAATGAATGGATTGTTTGTTCTTAGCAGCGCGGAAACATTAATATTATGGAATGTTTTTTCTTGTTGTTTTTTTATTTGTTAATTGATTAAAAAATACTAACAATGAAAGAATTTTGCATTATTAAAAATGTTCTTTTAGGATCATGGACTGTTAAGTTGCAGCAAAAAAAGAACACGATTAAAAAGATCTATATTTAAAAAAAATTTACTATAATTAAATACATAAATAGTTCCATATCCATGAAAATTTTTTTTAGAAAATTAAAAAAAAAGTTATGAAATGTCTTATACCTTTTGATTAAATTTTTGAATATAAAATCAGTGGCCTTTTGAGAAGAGGATAACCATTTAACAAAATATAATAAATCAAGCCAGTAAGAGAACTACATCTGGTCAAGCTGGAGAGGCATATTAACCAACATCCTATCGTAGCCTAGATTTCACATTTATTTTTATACGGCAGTATTGTTTTAGGATTTTTTCATAAATACAACAACTACAGCAACAGCCCACACATATTTTGCCATCATGTACAATACCACCTGATTTTGCTGTTTTTTTTTTTGGAATACAACTTTGTTTTCGCAAACTCAAAAATAACAGAGGCAATGTGGTTTTTTGCTTAAATCTCAGTCGCAAATATGTCGAAATGGCTTGTTTTTAATACCGAGGTGTTTGAAAGCATTTCTGAGAAGCTGATACTACATGAAATTGCGAAGGATAAATGGGAGCTTTAAAAATTTGATTTCAACGCTTTTACGGATAGACAGACAGACATAGATAAATCGACTTTTCTTTCCATAAGGATTTAGAATATGTATACTCTATGGGGTCACAATTGAAAACTACGGAATGACAAACATATATACATCCTTCTTCACTCTCGTGTGAAGTATAAAATAATAAATATTGTTTACTCATACATGATAGATCCTAAAGTGTTTTACTTGAAAGTGGAAACATAGCGCCTTGAAGATATTACTTTCACGATTAAGAAATCTAAAATTTTTTTCATCTCAATTTAAGCTGTTTTGCCAATAGTCCACAGAAATATAAATAAGAATCCTTTAGCACAACTACTCGAAAGGTTCTAGTAGCCAGAATTTAGAGAATCTTTAGGAAAATTTTATATTTTTACAAAATCTCTACTAATAGATCGTTTTATGTAAAAATCCTTGCGGTGTTGTGTTTGTACTTATTTTAAAAATATCCTAAAAATATGTAACGGGTGGGTAAATTTGCGGTTATAAAGTAACTTGACTGTCAAATAATAAGTAAAATGTTCAAAATTTAATTGTAATATTTCGATATTTCTTTAGAACAAACTTTGGAAATTTTTATAATGCGAATACACACTCGTAACTAACGAAATTTGGTTTTAAACATTTTCCTTAAAAATGTTAAAAAATTTTACTAAATCACAGTTTTTTCTTGTAATCAAGATTTTTCAAAAATCGCTATTTGGAATTAGTCTGTATATTTAAGGCTTAAAGTAGTAAAGCTGCCAAAGATCATGCTTATATTGGTCATAGTAAAACACATATACGTCGCCGCTATACAGCAAAGAGTTGAGAATGAGCCTAAAACATGCAGGAGTTAAGGCTTGCAACAACTAAAGTCAACCAAAAGTTTCTTTCACATCATTTTGTACAATAACTTCACTTTTAAAAAGTGTTCGAGAACTAAAATCAGCGAACGTTTGCAATGAGGCTTTTTTAAAAACTGAGCGCCATAATCGCATATTTCAACAAACCTATTTTTAGGAAAGGGCACTAGAGGATCAATTCTCATGCTGTGAAATTAAAAGTTTTTGTTCAATTTAAGATGTGGTGGCACTATATAATGTGACATACTAAAACTCTTTATTTTACAATGTCACAGAATGAGAATTGAACCCCAGAACCATTATACGACAAATCAAAATTATATAATTTGGGCCGCATTAAATCTAGAAACTATCAATGATGAACAATTACATTGCTGCGTTTTTAAACCATTACAATTTATCTTATAATGTAAAGTAAGTAATTCGGCGCGAAAAGTCACACTATTGCCCAAACAGTTCAGTTGTTGCTTGAGAAATTTTCCAGTCATGCCATTTCTCGACTTGTCACGACAGTTGGCCGCCTTATTCATGTCCATTTCAAAAAGCCAGGTCTACCTTTAACAAACAACTAATGCTTGAAAGAAGAAATTCGGAAGTAAAGCGAAAATTTGTTTCCAAACATTATTCAAATAACGGAAGTCTGCCCAAGTGCTGGAGGTGAATATTTTAGAAGAACAAATTTAATTTGGCATAGCCCCCTACCAAAACATATTTTTAATATATTTCTTTTAAATACTGCTTTTGAGTCGCCTTAAATTCAAATGTAAATCATATCTTACTCAATCTTCTTAAATTTTCATAATCATTTAATCATCGTTTAATTTTTTCTCCATTGTATTTCAGAATTTTTTCCCTTTGGCTTCAGTTTAATCAGAAATTACTTTGTTGTCTAATAACTACATTACTTCCTTTACTAAAGTATAAAGAAATTCATAGATTTGTACAGCAAATATTAACAAACGTATGTTCATGTGTACCTTAAGGGATATTATGTGTACTCGTACATAATTTTCTAAGCCAATCAGATTTCTTTCTCTTTTGTTTTTCACTTTAATGCAAATACGAGTAGAGATTATTTAATCACAATAATATAGATGAAACAGGAACTAACAAAGAAATCAAAAACGCAACAAAAAAAAAAACCAAAACAGAAAACAAAACTAAAACTTTTTACTGTGATTAATTCGGCAACTAGAAACGCAAGCAAATTTAATTATGACGTATTTGTGCAAAAAATGAATGTATTAGAGCAACAACATTATTTTTAACAGTAGAATAATGAATGTATGATTGACTTGTGAATTAATTTTAGGAAAAATATTTCAAAAACCAGAAAATTTACGAAGTGCTAAATTGTGCCATAATTAGTTACCAGTTCTAAACTTCCAGATTTACAACAGATCGATACGATACGATCTATCCTACCTAACTTTAGGTCCGCATATAACAGCATAACTCTATATATTTAAAGGATAAACAATAACTTGTTACTGCTTAAGTTGCTTTCAGACGACAGGTATTGTATATATGATGCTAGGCGCGAAATTGGGACGAACAACGGAATTTTTCACAGCGAATATTCGTCATCAAAAATAAAACACATTTGTGTATATGACAATGTATACAATTATGCCGTCGGTCGAAATTCGCTATAAGCGGCGAACTCTGCAATAAATTTATTTATTTATTTCTTACGCCTGCGAACGACGAACAAATTGGTACAAGGTGACCATTCGTTGTTACATTTGGTTTTTCTTTTCTTCTTTTAAGGAAAATCAAGTTAGTTTTTACTTAAATAATTGTTTCATTTTTTATTTAAGAATATTTAAAACTAGCTAATACCCGGTGTGCTTCGCCACCCCTATTGTAATGAAATAAAAATTTTATAGTTCAAAAAAAATATTTATTTTACAAGTGCCACGCCTACTATTACTTAAACAACCAGTTTTTACTCAAATAATCATATAGACGTCAAAGTGTCTCTTGCAAAATTTGGGTACTCTAACTATTATCGCTTCCCAGATATACAAATTTTTGTATTTAATTCATATGACAGGTACCACGCCCACTATTACTAAAGCATCCATTTCTTATCAAAATAGTCATATAGATGTCAAACCTTCTCGTGCAAAATTTGGGTACTCTAACTGTTATCACTTCCCGAATATACGAATTTTAGTATTCAATTGCTATGAGAGCTGCCACGCCCACTATTTCTAATGTACCCATTTTTTTCAGAAATGTTTATTTGGGTGTCAAAGTTGCTCTTGCAAAATTTTAGTACTCTAATCGATATCGTTTTCAAATATAGGAAATTTAGTATTTAATTCATGTGGCCATGCCTACTATTGAAAGTCCGTCCATTTTTTACCCAAATGTTCGTGTGGATGTCAAAGTTTACCGTACTTAATTTGAAGAATCTAGCTACATTTACTTTCGTGATATATAATATTTAATACTTATTCTTTAATAGGGCGTGACACCCCGCCCACTTACAATTTCAAACCAAAATATAGCCTATAGTTCCTTCCAGACATACAAAAAGATTCTGTGGAAATTTCAAGGAAATCGGTCCAGCCGTTTAACCGTCTATAAAGCACAAACAAACATACAAACACACATTGATTTTTATATATAAAAATAAATACAAAACAAGGTGAGGTTAAGAATGATATTTATCATTTTTATACCCTTCACACAGTGAACAAGTAACAGTGCTATATTCGGCCGCGCAGAATCTTATATACCCTTCACAACGTGTAGTCATGCAATAACAATTGTTTGTATCACCATTCATCCCATATAAAATACGTGCATACGTACACGTTAGAATAAATGTGGCATCGAATCCCAGCTGAGCCAAAAAAATTTTATTTTATTTTATTTAATATATTATTTATATCTTATTATTTTTTTTTATATTTTTTTTAAATTTTTTTAGAAAAATTTTTTTAAATTTTTTTAAATTTTTAAAAAATTTTTTTTTTAATTTTTTTTTGTAGTTTTTTTTTATTATTTTTTTCTTATTTTAAATATTTTTTTTTTTAATTTTTTTTTGTTTGGTATGTTTTTTACATGTATATATATATGTATGTATGTTGTTGTTGTAATTGTGAAAAAAAACGAGGTGGTCGTGGTTTTTTGCTCATATCTCAGAAAGTTATGGGGCGATTATGCTGAATTTCAATAGCGATTCATTCCTGGATATTTCCAAGAGATTGATACCATATACAGATCTGAGGAACATATAGTTGCTTCTAAAAGTTGATTTCAACCAACACACGGACAGACGGGCAGACGGACAGACGGACTGACGGTCAGGGCTTAATCGACTCCTCTATTCATAAGCTTTTAGAAAATATATACTTTATGGGGTTTGAAATGAAAATTGTAGAAATTACAAACGGAATGACAAAGCTATATATACCCTTGTGCACCACAGGTGAAGGGTATAATAAATTTTAGTGTGAATCATTTTTATTTTGGCTTAAGTTCATTTATTTTTTCATTTAATTTTATAATACAAATTAAATTAAATTGCAACCATTTTTAGAAATATTCTTTCTAAAATTATTTCCAATATTAGCCGAGTGGAATGCATTTTCGAAATCAGCTACGATTTCATCATCATTAGCACTGTTTATCGGTATACTACTAAGAATATTCCTAAAAATGGTTGCAATTTAATTTATTTTGAATTATAAAATTAAATGAAAGTATAAATGAATAAATGAAAGCACAATGCTTTATGCGACGAATATACACAGCGAATTTTTATCGACGAATTTGTCGTGTTGGGCGAAATTCGTCGTTCGTCCCAGTTGTGCGTCGATCACAACTTGTACAATTTTCCACTGCGAAATTAATACACGTCGTGTTAACCCATTGAAATATTGCTTGCGTCAAATACATATGCAAAAGTCATATAACAAATTCTCATTTAGTGATTGTTTTATTTCGGTCTGACAAAGCATTTGCCATTTAATTATATTTATTTTGATAAAATAGAACTATATTTGGCGACAATCATTATGCAAACTAAAAAACAACATTATAAATTAACCATAACACAGTTAGCATATAAAATTTTTAAGTTCGCTTGTTGATTTAAGAAAACATAAAACTTGTTTTTATATACATACAAACGATTGTTGTAGATAATGCTGTAATGAAATTTGCTGAATCCACTTCAAAAGTTGTATTTTTAACCATCGCATACAAAAAAAATTACTGAAAGTTGACTAAACGAAATTCGAGCAGTTTTTGTATGTCAGATAGCAATAATTATATACCATCTGTAAAATGACAATATCGCCAGACATATTCAATTATATGTATATTGTTCGCAAAAATGACAGGCCCTTTTTGAAATACATGCCGTCTGATGGCAGCTTTATTATGTAATGGTATGTTTAGATAACTATGGAGAGATACTAACTAGAGCACGTTTTTATTTCAAATGATTTTTTTTTAGAGTGGCTACACTAAAAGATAAATATAAAATTTTACAGAGAATAATATTCATTTGTTTGTTTATTTCATTTTTGGTTTTTATTTATTTCCGTTGTACTTGTTTTAATTAATTTCTCTTTGTTTTCCTATCGTCATGTTGTTCTGTGTAGAAGTTTGTGTATTTAATTTATTATTAATGTTATTCTAAATATTTGCATATATACATACATACAAATATACATGTACATACATATGCACATATGTACTTATATACATATGTTTGTGTAAAAAATGCAAACAAAGATCTACAATTATTAGCATGGTTCAATGCCGGGAATTCCCAAAAATGTTTTTTTTTTAATTTTTTTAAATATAATTTTTTTTTAAAACCTTTTTATTCTTAAATTTACTATAAACAATTTTTATTCCGCTTTAAGTTCCTTTTTTTTATTTTCTAAAAATATATTTAATAAAGAAAAAGTAAAAATTAAAAATGAATGCTATGCTTCTTTAATTCTAATTCCAATAAATTTTAATTTAAATAGTTGTTTAAAAATTACTTATGTATGAATTTACCGCTAAATAGTACTTATGATGAAATCGTTGCTGGTTTCGAAAATGCATTACACTCGGCTAATATCGGAATAGTTTTTCAATATTCATTTTAATTTAATAAATGTTTTAGGAAGTTTAATATAGAAACAAAATTAACTTAAGCCAGTATATAAATGATTTATAAAAAATTCTTTTAAATGTTATACAAATTAATAAAAAAAATCAATTGGCTAATTCACAAGATGTTTTAAGTGTCGTATTGTCAAAAAAAATTAAAAAGTTTTAAAAATTTTTTAATAAACAATACTTACAACACTTTTCAATTATTTTAAAATTTTGGGAAAATTATGACTTTATGACAATACGACACATAGGACACCCTTGTGCATCAGCTAGGTATTTGTTTCAGTTCGTATATTTTTATCAGGTAATCGAAATTTGGAGAGAGAGAGTTTTTTGTTTATGTTTTTAATATATGAAGTTTAATATTTAAAATAAATGAGAGAAAATTGTATTAAATCTATGGACTTTGACAGAAAAAGAATATTTTTTTTAAGAAGAAAACTTTTCTTTCTCTAGAACATTTCTAAAAAAAAATGAAATAAAAAAATAAAATTTTTATATTCGGCCGTGCTGAATCTGATAATACGATTCACCATCATGTATTTAAGTATAGTGACCATATCGTAGTTTAGATATATTGTGACATGCCCTTTTGTTTTATTGCATTCAAGTTAGCTATAGTAAATCCCTTTCTTTTGATACCAATATTAATGGGTTGAAAAAAAAAAATTATTCAAAATTTTGTTTAGGATGCCGAGCTGGATTTTAGCTATTGCATAGTTTATTGTATTGCCCATATTGTGGGTGTTGAAGGGAGCCAACCCGTAATTATTATGTGTGACCCAAATGTCCGCCATTTTATTTCGGATGTCATTTTTGATTTAACCTTTCATTGTTTACTGTATTCTACTGGCAAACTCCTTTCGTTTGATACTAATATTGAGGGCTTTAAAGTGAGTATATTCTAAATTACTAAATTTGACGAATATGTAAATAAAATAAACGTCATTTTGTAGTTCCAGACCTCTTGGATTGTAAATATTTTTAAAGTGTCTTTTAATTTGTTAGTAAAGCTCTTTCCTTTTATGCCCATATCACTTCTCTTTGCCGTCTTAAAATTGAAAAATTCGATCTTCCTTTGAAAGTTTTAGGAAAAACTGCGAAACACAAGTAGCATTTGTATTTTTGTGCTTATATCGCAGTTAGTTTTAAACCGATTTGTCAGTTTTTTCAGCAATAATTTTCGAAATTATGGCTTGTATTCTGGTGTGTTTAGCGTGGAGCTTAAATAATTGGATATGTTTACAAAAATATATATATTTTACATTGTTTTTGCCTATAACTTTGTCGGTTAGTAAGAGATTAATCTGAAATATTTTAAAAGTATCCCTAGAGCCATATCGTGCCGAAAATTGTAACAAACTACTCTATAGATTAAGCTAGGGCTAACAAATATTAATTTTCGTATTTATTTGCTCATAACTCAGAAAGTGAAGATCGTGCTGGATTTCAACATCGATTAATTTCCGGATATTTCCAAAAGATTGAAATGACATACAGATCTGAATAACTTGTGAGGTCGTCTAAAAGTTGATTTTAACCCACACATGGACATATATTAAACAATTTTTCTTATGGAAAATTTTCAACAAAATGTGTTTTATAGAAATTCTCTCAAAATTGTTCTTGTTGTAGCTATTTTTTTTTTGAAAAAAATGGTTGTCTGCAAAATTTATTGAAATATTTTTTCGAAAAATTTTACTACAAAAACAAATTTTTAAACAATTCCTTCTCCCATAGAGAATTTTATGTGAACAAATTTATTATTTGTTTTAAATATAAAAATTTTTTTTTTAAAAGAGAAGCAAAAGAATTGTTGTTTAAATTTTTATATAAAATTTTTAAAAAAATTTTGTATTACGAAAATATGTAAAAGAAAAATTTGTTATTAACTAAAAAAACAATATTATAGAAACTATTTTGTTCTTATTCTTGAGCTTGGGATATACCTCGAACAAGCTATTCACGGTTGGTGGCGAAAAATCGGTCAAATAAAAACTTAAAAAAAAAACAGAAAATTGATCTCAAGCTCAGGAATATGAACAATATATTAATATAAATATCGAAGAAATAAGAATATATTTTTTTTTTCAATTTCAAATAAGAAATCTTTTTTTGTTTTTGCAAATTTTATATAAAATGTACCAAAATTTTCTTTCAAGTAAACAAGGATGCACAATATTTGACAAAGTTCCATATTTGCAGGATATTAAAGTAAAAACCCCGTATAACATAACAGCCGACTGTAGAATGTGTGGTTATATATAAACAAATGTACTTGTGTGTATTATGTAGTGTTTGACGTTTTTAATACACTTAACCTGTAGTGCCAAGGGTATATATAGCTTTGTCACAATATGACCCCACATAGTATATTTTACCGAAAGCTTATTGGTAGGGGAGTCGATTGACACATGTCCGTCTATTGGATGAAATCAACTTTTGGAAGCCCCAATAGTTACTAAAATCTTTATGTGATATCAATATTTTGCAAATATCTGGGATTGAATTACTATTGAAATCTAGCACGATCGCCCTATAACTTTCTGAGATATGAGCAAACAAAAACGACTGCCTCTGTTTTTTTCCTAAATTTTATCCGCAAAAATCAACATTTTCCTTTCCCAGGTTACTATTTATAGATATGATATGCCTCTAGGGATAATTTTACAAAATTTTGGATAAATCGTTTAGTAATCGGTTAAAGAAAGTTATAGGCAAAAATAATTTTAAAAAATATAATTTTTTTTAAACAAATCAAATTATTGATGATCCTAAATAATTTTTTAATATGCTTAAGATACCAGAACAAAAGCCGTAGGATAAAAAATTAACGCAAAAAAAACTGACAAATCGGATTAAAACTAACTGAGATATAAGCATAAAAATGCAAATGCTTATGTGGTATTCCTTAAATTTATAAACGAAAATCCTTTTTTTTAGCTCTTAAGCAAGAGAGAGAGAAACTAGATGGGTGCCTAAAGAAAGGGTATGACAAGAAAAATATAAAAATTTAGAAATTTTTGATGGCCGCCATTACAAAATGTTGTAAATTAATTTAAATATGGGTCAATTCCACTTATTAAAAATGTACCCACTTCGACCCCCTCAAAATTAGTGTCAAACGAAAGGACTCTGCAAATGAAATAGAGTAAACATTTAAAGATTTAAAATCTAAGATGGCGTCTGAAATAAAAAAGCAGAATTTTTTAACCCCATCAATATGGGTATAAAATGAAAGGGTTTAACCAGTAGAATACAGTGAACTATGTAATAAAAAAAATGTACATAAAACATGAAATCTAAAATTTAGAATAAACTATGATGAGTAGTGAAGGTGAAGGGTATTATGAGTTTCGGCACGGCCGAATATAGCATTTTTATTTGTTCTTCCTTCATCTTCAATTATGAAAAGCTTTTAATCTAATATTCCATGGACTGGACTAAATAAACGAAAATTTTTACATTACATACATTCGTTTACTTGAATAAGCATTCAAAATATTCCGACTACAACAATAAAACACAGATGCTTTTGTTATTATTATTTTTTTGTATTAAATTTTGTTATTGCAATCTCATTAAAAACCATAGCCTTACGTGGTCTTTTGATCATATCTCAGCCACTAAAGGGTCAAAATTACCGATTTTTAATACGAAAATTTCCGAAAGCATTTCTGATAAAATGATATTAAATACGAGTACGTGGGATAAATGTGGGCTTTAAGAAGTTGATTTCAACGCTTACACGGACGGATAGACGGATATATCTAATAATATTAATAGACTTTAAGTGCATTTAAGGTCATTTAAGTTCCATTTAGGAATTTCATTTAATTTAATTTATGTGTGCAGTGAAGAAATGAACGACTTTTTAATACAAAGCAAAAAACTGCGCATTAATCTTTTTTCATAAAATATTTTCGATCTTGCAATGAAACAAAAAAAGTATCAATAATAGATTTAATATTTTTAATAAACTTTTTATAACTTAATTTTGAATAATATCTTTACATCCATTAAAATGTCTAACCAAATTGTATTAACTTAAAATGTTTTCTCTTCTCTTTTCAGGTAAGTCAAAAATATCCTAAAACTGTATGAATCCGCTAACAGGTATGATAAAAAACTATGAAGTTTAATTAATTTACTTCAGCAAGTAAAAACTGAAAATATTTAGAAGAACAAATCTTGTTTTTCTTTTTTGTTCAAAAACTTCTGTAAAATAGTTTTTAATCCTGTTGACATTTTACATATTTGGCATGTTTATGTCTTTGCCAACACTACCACAAAATAAGAATAATAAAATTGTTAAGAAATAATCGACTCCTGTTCTTATTCTTCTTAGACTTTGCATAAATATGTCTTCTTTTTTTTCATTTATGCCTTGATCCAAATACTTGTCATTGTCTCTTTACTGTTTTAGTTGTGGCATAGTCGTCGCTGACGACTTCTTTATCTTACGGTTGTTGTTGTCGTTGTTGATGATGTTTTTCCTATTCGTCTTCTTATGCATGAATTTTCCATTTATATTAATTTTACGCTGTCAAACTATCGCATGAAAATTTTGTAGAAAAAAAAAACAATTCGACTACAACAGGAAGACGCAGAGCGTAAAAAGAATAAAGATTAATGAAAAGAAGAAAAATAAAAACGCGCACCACCAACATGTTAAAAGATAGTGATGGTATAGTTTTGGTTTTCTTAGACAGGGGTTTTTAAACATTTTATGCTCAAAGGATTTATCAAAATCTTTTCCCTTTAAAAAACCGCGCAAGGATATATTTATGTGTTTGTGTAGGCTAATCGCATTATTGTAACTCTGTGTAGGTATGCGAGTCTAAAAGAATTGACATTTTTTGCTGCAGTTTTGTAGTTATTGACTTATAAAGCTCTAGCTGAGGGCATATCTCGAATAATAAAATGTCCGCCATCTAAGGTTTTTTTGCTCAACTAGTGCTTATTTCGTGAATGGCAACACTTAGCTCATATCTGATATGACAGATAATTAGTTTTGTCCTTCCGCTGAATGAATATGGTTGTCTATACGCTTGAACAATGCTGGGAAAGTGGACCTGCGATCGACTTACAGAAGATGCCGATTTTGCCAAAAAAAAAATCATCTTTTCAGATGAAGCTCATTTTGATCTTGACGGGTATATAAACAAGCAAAATTGTCGCACTTTGGGCACATAACACCTGCACGCATACATTGAAAAGCCGATACACCCAAAACGAGTCACTCTTAGGTGCGGATTTTGGTCCAGAGGCATAATTGGGCCATTAGCAAGGAGTGGCCGTTACAGTCAATGGCGATCGTTATCGGGCCATGTTGAACGAATTTTTGTTCAAAAAAGTTGAAGAGGAGGATATTGGCAACATTTGGTTTCAACAGGACGGCGCTACGTGCCACACAAAAAATATTAAGTAGTTTTTTTTATAGCATTTTCAGAAAAAAAAAGTTATTTGGCGGACTCTTTAGTGTGATCGTGCTTTATTAGGTTATTGAAAGTTAAAGTAGAAAATATATATATGTATGTACATTATAGCACTGTAAGTTTAACAAAAGTTATATTTCTGCTTTTCTTCCTTTTTTTTTCTTTGACTACTTTTGCCTGGCTTCCACAGTGCATCCTGCTTCCGTTTCTGTAAGCTTTTTGTTTTCTATTTTAATAGATAAATTATTCTATTGTTACCTGAACCAGGATGATGGGGCTTTCATTTGTCGTTGCGTGGGAACAACGCTTCTTGCTATGTGGTGCGAGGTCTTGCAGGGCATTTGACATTTGCCCAATAAGTGTCTCTTTCTATGTAGATCTGCCTGGAGGTCGGCTACAAGCCTCTTAATTTAAAACTCCAGTACTACCTTATCGCAGTTAGAATTACAGTCCACTCCTTTATCTTGGGGATAAGCCAAATCTTGAGAAATCGAAGGAGATACTGAAACTGAGTAGGCCACACTTAGGGCTTTTTGAATCTTTACCTTTATCAATGTCATTAGTTTAGGCGTATTAGATGCGAGAATTTTAACGTCAACACTATGGTAAATTCATAATACCTTAGGAATTTGAATTAATAATCCCTAGACATTAAAAGATCTAACTTCTTTACCCAGTCGAGCTATTAACGCAATAACGATTATGGTTTTTCATTATAGGCATTTCGCTACTTTAGAAAACACATACGAGTATAACTGTTATGGTTTTGGGCTTTAAGTACCCATTTTTTCGACCTGACATTACCTTGTCCTCAAATATCCCTAAGCAGCAGTTTTTGGTTTTTCGCTGAATAAATTGTGTCTTTAATACTATTCGCAACAGTTTGGGACTTCCCCTTTTTAACATTTAACAGGTTGTCTGAGTGCTGGGTTTGTTTCGGGTGGCGGTGTGTTTTCTTGTTGGGCTTTAGATTTGTTTGTTATTTGGATAAACTGTCGCTGTCGTTGCGAAAGAGATGCATGTGCATAGATAAATGAATAGATGATTTCAAATGTTATCTGTTTACACCTGCGGAAAATAGTTAATGCCATGTCGACTACAACACAGCAAAATAATAACAACAATAATAGCACAATACTTCATACACTCACAGAGAATTGTAAAGCAATATGAAAGCGAGAGCTGCGTAATAAAATTTTTAGGTCAAAGCCGGGATCTAATACATACACTGATAAATGGTCAACAATTACGAGAGATTTTACACATACCTGAAATTGTGTTTTAAATGTTCTCAGATTTGTATTTAAACAAAGTCAAAATTAATGCTGCTCACTTTCAAAAGCTGATCGATTTGTTAGTTTAAAGTGATCTTCATTGATTTAAAAGAAAGAAGTTCATGTGGGGTAAATAACTTCTGAGGAGACTCAAAGAATCGCAAATAGTTTTAAGATCACCATAGATATTTTCACATGATCCTTTGAAGAACAATTTGGCATCAATTGAATTATTTGGGAATTAATTGTTAACTGAGTAGACAATAAAAAAAAAACTATAAATTTTTATATTAAACATTTTAGAGTTACACTTGGCCAAAAAAACAAACAACAAGTAAGAGCGCTATATTCGGCCGTGCCGAATCTTATATACCCTTCACAACGTGAATTCATGCAATAACAGTGGTTTGTGTCACCATTCATCCCATATGAAATACGTACATACATATAAAAACATACATATATAAAAACGTCCCATTGTAAAATTATAAATTCACTTATCAATTTTAAAAAAAAAAAAAAAAAAAAAAAATTAAAAAAAAAAATTTTTAAGAAAAAAAAAAATTTAAAAAAAAAAAAATTTAAAAAAAAAAAATTTTTTTAAAAATTATTATGTATATAATATATACAAAACAAAAAAAAAAATAAAAAAAAAATTAAAAAAAAAAATAATAATAAAAATATAAACAATATATTAAATAAAAAAAAAAAAAAAAATAAAAAAAAAATAAAAAAAAAAATTAAAAAAAAAATTTTTTTGGCTCAGCTGGGATTCGATGCCACGTTTTCTCTAACCAGTATACAGGTTTGTATGTATGTATGTTGTTGTTGTAATGTTGCTTTTGTGAAAAAAAAATCGAGGTGGTCGTGGGTTTTTGCTCATATCTCAGTTGTTTATGTACCGATGTTTCTGATTTTCAATAGCGATCTACTCCCGAATATTTCTGATATTTTAATACCTCACCCGAGTCCAAGCGATGTCGGGGGGCTTCAAAAAGTTGATTTCAACATACACACGGACAGACGGTCAGACGGACAGACGGACAGACTGACAGCGCTTAATCGACTCCCCTATTCATAAGCTTTCAGAAAATATATACTTTATGGGGTCGGAAATCAAAATTGTAGAAATTTCACACGGAATGACAAACCTATATATACCCTTTTTCACTGTGTGAAGGGTATAAAAAGTACAGAGCGGTTCACTCAAAAGCTTTAATTAAAAGACAATTTTAATAGAACTTTTTTTGTATGTGCATTTATTGTCTGTAGGTGTATGTATGTCTGCAAGAGGCATTTTCTTTATAGATATAATGATGGCAAAAACTGCATTTAAATGTCATGTTTTTTTCCAAACGCTGCTTTTCTTTATCTGGCTTTATTTAGCAGTTTATTTTTTTTTGTTTTGCAATTTGGATGGATATATTTTTTTAATGGATTTATTTGTTTGTTTCTTATGCCTCTTCCTATTCTTCAAGTACGACAAGTTGCTGTTGTATGTAGTAGATTTTGTTGTTTGTATTGTAAGTGTAGTTCACCAAATGGGGTTACTTCTATATCATTTAAATGTTTGTGGATATTTTTTAATCGTTTTTCTTTTAGTCATTTATTTTCACTCTTTCAGTCATAGATTTAATTGTGTATGTGTGTATGTGTGTGTGTGTGTGTAAGTGAATGACTAAGATGGATGAGAGAACTAACGGCTATGAGTCACAAATCTATCTAAGTTTTCTTACCATTTTATTGCTGTTGTTGTTTCGTTGGCTTTTTTATATATTTGTCACTCTCACAGTCCTTTGGCTGACGCCATACGAATCTGACATTTAAACTAGTGGGTTTTCAATACCATGAACTGTTTAATTTTTCGCAGTTATTGTCTAAAAATCTTTTTATTTTTATTTTTATAGGAATTTTAAAAATTTTTGAATTTCTCTATTCAGAAAATTATTAATTGGAATAATGCAATGATAAGTCTCTTGCAAAGCTGCTTAGGTGATCCGCATATAAATTTTCTATTTTGTTTTTTTTTTACTTCATAACTAAAAATTTTCCCCGATGGCTTTCTACCAACACAGTCAAATTACAATTTTGCTTAAGACACTCTTACTAAATAAGTGGCAATTAAATTGTGCATCACCCAAAAACCTCAATAATTATGACCCTGATTTAACTACCCAATAAAATTTAAACATAAATATTTCATGACAAAACTTTCTTCAACTCTCTTGTTCGATGGATTACTTGAAAATCAGTTTCCAGATGCGTATTAAAACCTTACCAAAAAAAAAGAAAAAGAACAGAAACAACAATAAAATGGTAAACCATAAACAGCCACCAGTGTGTCGTTTACTACAACCAGATGACTTCATAAAAATTAAAAATAAAATGAAATAAAATAAAACAAGTAAGAGCGCTATATTCGGCCGTGCCGAATCTTATATACCCTTCACAACATGTAGTCATGAAATAACAGTAGTTTGTGTCACCAATCATCCCATATGAAATACGTACATACATATATAAAAACATCCCATTGTAAAATTATAAATTCACGTATGTATGTTAAAAAAACGAAAAAAAAAATTTAAAAAAAATTTAAAAAAAAAAATTTTTAAAAAAATAAAAAAAAAATTTTTAAAAAAATTTAAAAAAAAATTATTATATATAATTATAATTATTATATATAAAACAAAAAAAATAAAAATAAAAATTAAAAAAAAAATAATAATAAAAATATAAATAATATATTAAATAAAAAATAAAAAAAAAATTTAAAAAAAATTTTTAAAAAAATTAAAAAAAAAATTTTTTTGGCTCAGCTGGGATTCGATGCCACGTTTTCTCTAACCAGTATACACGTTTGTATGTATGTATGTTGTTGTTGTAATGTTGTTTTTGTGAAAAAAAATCGAGGTGGTCGTGGGTTTTTGCTCATATCTCAGTTGTTTATGTACCGATGTTTCTGATTTTCAATACCGATCTACTCCCGAATATTTCTGATATTTTAATACCTTACCCGGGTCCAACCTATGTCGGGGGGCTTCAAAAAGTTGATTTCAACATACACACGACAGACGGTCAGACGGACAGACTGACAGGGCTTAATCGACTCCCCTATTCATAAGCTTTCAGAAAATATATACTTTATGGGGTCGGAAATGAAAATTGTAGAAATTTCACACGGAATGACAAACCTATATATACCCTTTTTCACTGTGTGAAGGATATAAAAAAAGAAGGAAAAGTAAAAGTAAAAAATCTGAAATACAAAGGAATGCATCCGGATAAACTTAATGGAAAAATACCATGAATAGTTTTTTTGAGAAATCCATCAGCTCAAGAAATAAAACAACGAAAAGTGCTAAAAGCATGTGTATGAATGTACGCGCGTGTGTGTGTGTGTGTGTAAGTTTTTTGCATTTAGAAAAATGATGACTGCATTAAGCATACATATATTTTTTATGGATTCTTCTGTTCCATTTTGAAGTACAATTCAAACAAAGTTGTAAAAAATTTTAACACGTAACAATTTTTACTGAAACCACCATAATGAAGTTAAAGATTTTACTGGCACTGAAATAAAAAAAACATATATTGACTGCCATTAAATCGTATGACTTTTATATAGAAAACATTGGTTTGATTGCTTGGCAACAGAAAAACTGTACAGAAATAAATATTTGTTGGTTTTTCAGGGCGCAACGAAAGAAGCAATTATTAAGATGTACGAGCGAAAATTTCAATTTCATTTGGAATACAGAACTGGACTAAATAATTTTTTTTTTCGCTTTGATAAGTGTGAAGGCAATGATTTAAAAGTAGTAGAAAACTATTTTTCACTACTTACAATTTGGCATATAAGCCAATTGCTATAACACGACAATGCCACTGGAGGAGGCAAGTATTTAGCACGCTCACTTACAAATAGGAACTCAATTAAAGACCTACTTTTATAGCAATAAAAAAATATTTGATTTTAGTACCCTAAATAACGCATTATTAGAACGGGCTAACAGAAATCTTTAATAATTTTAAAAGGAAACAAATTCGGTTTGTTTATTCTACGTTAATTTGATATTGAAAACTCAGTGATTATCTATTGGGTGTCCCAAAATAAATGAACGATTTGAAGGGTATCCCAAAATTAGCGCAAGATACGAATATGTCTTCATATGTGCAGTAAAGTATGGGCAACCCTTTAAATAAAACAATTTAACAGCAGCTTAAATGAGCTGCTACACCCACATTTTTAAAATCAGTTTACTAATAAACTGCTTCTCCGCCATTGTTAAACAGGCTGTTTCTTATACTGCCGATCTGCTTGAAATTTTCACATAATATAACTGGGACTCTGATATGATTAAGAGGATACTTTCTACGCCTGATACGCCTACTTTAACGCCCACTTTTTTTAATAATGTACTTACATCGATTGGACACAATTTATAGTCCAGCTAATGCAGATATAAACTTTTAAGAATCGGTCGACATCTATACTTCATACTCCTAAATATTTAGGGTGACTCGCACCAAGGGACAAATTATGCCTCACCTAAATAACGTAACTACTTCGATGAAAATTTAAACTAAGATAGATCTGCATACCGTAGAACAATTCTGTGGCTTGGAGCTAAAAGGGCCAATGTCACTTTTTTGCTTTTTTGAGTTAATCATTGCATTAGATTTGTTTTCTTGCTCTATTTGATTATGGTAAAACAGCTAAAGTCATACTTAAGCTGGAGTTACATACCATGCGTTCTATCCGTTGTTCCGTTTTATGCATCAGTCAAAAAGTAGAATCAGTGTAATTGTATGTGACAAGTTACACGGCAAAACGCATAGAATGCATAAACGTATCAACGCAGCAAAGTAGGTTTACTTTCTACTTTTGTATCCGTCGCATAAAAGGTGAATAAATGTCAGCTGTTGTTGATAGCCATGGATGACAAATAATATTTTTTTGTCGATGTTATCGATAAATCTGATTGTGTGGTGGATTTATTTTTTTAATTTTTTTGTATTAAAAAATGTTTTTAATAAAAGAAAAAGCATTCGAAATAAAGTTTACAATTACTTTTAAGAAAAACATTCATAAAAACTAATTTTAAACACAATTTTTTCATTACCAAAATTTTTATTCCACTTATCGATAATTATTATGTGCTGAGTGTCATCTCTGTTTATTATTAAAAGAAAACAAGTGCAATGGAGGAGATGCTTATTGATGCTTGTGTTATTTTTGAACTTTTTGTAGCACAAAATATCATGTACATAAACTAAATGAATTCCATAAATGCCCTTAAATTGTCAATTTTACTTTCCATTTTGGCAAAATTGTTTTTAGTTAATAAAAATATAAACACAACATAGGGTTGCCATATTTGAAAAGTGAAAAAAAGTACATTGAGGGGGAAAAACAGTAATTTAAAAAAAAAAGAAAAACAGTACATTTTGATTTTGATAACATAACTTTTACTTCAATACATCACATTTTTATTTAAAAATAGTTAAGAAGAAACATAAAAACATGTAAACACGTGGTCAAAAACACAAATTTAACGTCGTTTTTCGATTTTAATATTGATACTTGTTTGAATAAACGAAATACCAATGCTTTAACATTTTCGACTATATTTCAGAATTATGCACTATATTTTCAAACTTTATTTTGAAAATGATCTAATGTATTTCAAAAGTTATTAATTATATTTAAGAAATAGTAAATAGAATTTCGAAATTGGTAATTGAATTTCAAAAACTACGAGTTGAATTTTGAAATTATCTATAATATGCAAATTCAATTAACTTGTTTCTTAAAATTACAATAATATTCCATTAATACTTTTGGAATACTATTTGTAACTTAAAAAATATCACTTGTAATTGACAAATTATCAATTCTTAAGTAGACTTAGGGCCATTATTACAACTTGCCGTTAGCTAAAGGCAGAATTTTGTTTGGCAGATAAATGGCTTTGCATTATAAACCCTTAATTTATTATTTTTTATTCATTAAATATTATTAAATTTAATAATAATAACAATAAAAAATGGAAGATGTAATAATGCAAAGCTATTTATCGAACAGACAAAATCCTACCTTTAACTAAAGACAAGTTGTAATAATTGCACTTAATCTATCACGCATAGAAATTGTTATTGAACTTAAAATCAATATTTAACAATATTTAAGAAAATAATATTTAGGCTCAACAAAAAGAAAACATTTCTTGTTAAAGTCGACTATAATATTACTTTTAATAATTTTTTTGAAGTTTATTTTAAAGGCAATAACAATTTTTATGAACAATAAAGTAAAGTCTACTTTAAAATTGATAATTTGTCATTTAAAATTGATATTTTTTAAATTATATATAGTAATCCAAAAGTACTAATTGAATATTGTTAAAAAAATTCTAAAAAAAGTCAATTGAATTTTTAAAATGAATACATTTGATAATTTTTAAAATTCAATAAATAATTATACAACACAAATAGAGGTGGTATAGTTATATAAAAGAAAATAATTTATGCTAAGTTATTTATGCTAAAGTTAATTCAAAAATAAATTATAAATATTTATCCCTTTTTTGTACACATTTAACAATACAATTTTTTCCTATTTCATTCTTCAAAAAATTACAAAATTCAATACATGTGTATCCAAAAACAGTACAAATATAAAAAACAGTACTTTTTCGTACTGTTTTAGGTATTGTGAATATAACAGTACACATTACAAAAAACAGTACATGTACTATTTAAAACAGTACGAATGGCAACCCTAACACAACAGCTGATTAAAACATAAGAGTTGATGCATAAAACGCATTGTGTGTAACTTGAGTTTAGAAACGTAGAAAAAGGTGAAAAAGTATCAAACGCAACAACGCATGAACGGATGGTATGTAACTCCACCTTTAGCCCAGAACAGTTTTATAAATAAAATGCTGGCCAATGTCACTATGAAAGCATATACAAAAGTGAAAGTTCAATTCCAATTTTCTCAAAAGTAAATATTTTGACATTGGCCGTTTTAGCTCCAAGCCACAAAATTATGGTTTACGTTTTTTTTTTAATTTAAAAAATATTTCCTAGAAATAGTTTATATGGCAAAACAACATTTGCCGGGTCAGCTAGTGTTTGTATAAAAATCACATTTTCTTCGAGATCTATAGACCGATTCAAGTTCTTTTTTCTCAAAACGCTTGTTTAGTTTATAGGGTAGTCCGCTGTAACCAAATTATAAGCAAATAAGCATCAATGCCCTCTGGGTTTAGCCGATATATTAATATTTATAACAAAAATATTTTTTTATAGGAAAACTACTAATAATAGGGCATTTCGTACTGAGTATTGTACAGACTAACCATATTTCATTTTAATTTGTATACCCTTCACCTGTGGTGCACAAGGGTATATATAGGTTTGTCATGCCGTTTGTAGTTTCTACAATTTTCATTTCTGACCCCATAAAGTATATATTTTTTGAAAGCTTATGAATAGAGGAGTCGATTAAGCCCTCACCGTCTGTCCGTCTGTCCGTGTGTTGGTTGAAATAAACTTTTAGAAGCAACTATATGTTTTTCAGATCTCTATATGGTATCAATCTCTTGGAAATATCCAGGAATAAATCGCTTTTGAAATTCAGCGCAATCGCCCCATAACTTTCTGAGATATGAGCAAAAAACCACGACCACCTCGTTTTTTTCACAATTACAACAACAACCTACATACATACTGGTTAAAGTAAACGTGGCATCGAATTCCAGCTGAGCCAAAAAATTTTATTTTGTTTAATATATTATTTATATTTTATTATTTTTTTTTTTAATTTTTTTTAAAAAAAATTTAAAAAAATTTTTTTAAATTTTTTTTTATATTTTTTTTAATTTTTTTTTTTGTATTTTTTTTATTTTTTTTTATTTTTAATATATATTTTTTTGTATGTTTTTTCCATGTATCTACGTTTTTTATATGAGATTAATGGTGATACAAACAATTGTTATTGCATGACTACACGTTGTGAAGGGTATATAAGATTCGGCACTGGCGAATACAGCACTGATACTTGTTGAAATTTAAAGGTGTTTATTGCAATTGAATTTATTGTAAATAATCATTTCGAAGAGTACCTTAACACATACTCATAAAAGCAAATAAATAAATAAATACATTTACACCTTAAACACATTTATAAGAGCAGGGACACCTATTGAGTATGAGTATAAATGTAAAACAGGCACTTCATCAGTTGTTGTCTATGTAATTTTCACTAAATTGGGTTAGTGTGTAATGGTGTGTGTGTGTATTATATTCGTTTGTACGTATAAATAATTAATTTTTATTTTATTTGCATTTTATATGTGTTTTGTTTACACACCTTGATTTTAATTAGCTTAAACACAGGTTTTACTTTATAAATTCCTTAACAGGTATTGTGTTCTCTACTAAAGGAAATATACATATTTGTTTACTTCATTTTCTCTCTCATATCCAGATACTCTTTGGCTTCTTTTTCAATTGTTTGGTTTCTCTAATTGCTTATAATTGATTACATTCTTCCGCCAAATTTCATTTCATCACTCTATAAAAATTCACTTAATTCTATGGAGTGTAACTAGCAAACAAACACCCACTTTACATACACTTTATAAAATTGAACTAAAGACCAAAAACTGCCATTTATGACTCGAAACACTTTGGCAAAATTCCACATGAACCATCGCCACCATCATTACTGTATTATAGAACTCGTTCGTTGGCTGTGGGTCTCTAGCGGAAATCAAATGTTACATTTGTTACATTCTTTATGCCAGCATTTTTACCATGTAAAATATTTCTAAAAAAAAGAAAAACAACAAACCGCAGCCAACAGCAAAATGTAATAAGAAGAAGAGAAAAAAAAGTCATACAAAACAAATTAAATGAATGAAAAATAAGCAAAATTATTGCAAATGACCAAAGCGCCAAGAAAAAAAAATATCTCATAAAATGTAAATGTTATCAGTGGTGGTTGCAAAAACAAAAAAAAAAGGAAAAAACGTATAAAAAGCTAAATAAACATCAAAAATAAATTAAGGAGAAAAATATGTAAAAACAAGTAAAAGCGCTATATTCGGCCGTGCCGAATCTAATATACCCTTCACAACGTGTAGTCATGCAATAACAGTAGTTTGTATCACCATCCCATATGAAATACGTACATACATATAAAAAACATACATATATAAAAACATCCCATTGTAAAATTAATTGTAAAATTTTTTTTTTAAATAATTAAAATATATATAATAAATATAAAACAAAAAAAAATATTTAAAAAAAAAATTAAAAAAAAATAATAAAAATATAAATAATATATTAAATAAAAAATAAAAAAAAAATTAAAAAAAAATATAATAAAAATATAATAAAAATAAAAAAAAATTTTTTTTGCCTCAGCTGGGATTCGATGCCACGTTTTCTCTAACCAGTATACACGTTTGTACGTATGTATGTTGTTGTTGTAATGTTGTTTTTGTGAAAAAAAATCGAGGTGGTCGTGGGTTTTTGCTCATATCTCAGTTGTTTATGTACCGATGTTTCTGATTTTCAATACCGATCTACTCCCGAATATTTCTGATATTTTAATACCTCACCCGAGTCCAAGCGATGTCGGGGGGCTTCAAAAAGTTGATTTCAACATACACACGGACAGACGGTCAGACGGACAGACTGACAGGGCTTAATCGACTCCCCTATTCATAAGCTTTCAGAAAATATATACTTTATGGGGTCGGAAATCAAAATTGTAGAAATTTCACACGGAATGACAAACCTATATATACCCTTTTTCACTGTGTGAAGGGTATAAAAATAGAATAACTAGTTGTAAAAGTGAAACAAACAAATTAATTGATAAGAGAATAGAATAGCAAAGGGTTGTTGGCAAATAATAATTATAAAAAAATATAAGTAAAAATTTATTTTAAAAAAATTCTCTAATGAGAGACTCTTTAGTATTTGTTTTTTTTTTTAACAACTAAGTTTATTAGATGTGCTTTTCAGTATTAAAGCTAAAAGCTTCATGGTAATAATAATTTGGCAAAGAAAAGGTGGTTAAATTTAAAGGGCCGCTGTTGATTTTGAATAAAACACAAATTATTTAGGAAATTATTGTCATTTATTTTTATTACGATAATATTGATATGGTTCAATTATGTATGGAACAAAATATCGGCCAAATGGCCGCCGCGACCTTGGCTGCACACCACCATCCGATAGTTCAAATTTGCAATGACAATTGATGTGAATGTTGAATTAATAGACATGATGATGAGTCAAGGTTGACTACCCTTTTGCCACACTATCGCGGAAAACAGCAGAAGGCATTCACAGATGTTTTCACATTTCATACAGCCTTTTTTTTGCTGAAATTAAATATTTTTCACAATTCTCCTGATTGTGGATGAATTTGAAAGATTATGTTGACCAAAGGAATCACGAAGTGCACGAAATTGATTTTGATTTAAGCGCCCATTTTCATAATAAGCCTGAATAAGTTTAACGCGTTGCTCGATTGTTTATCTTTCAATGACTCAAATTGAGTTAATCTGAAATTTAAAAACGCCAAATGACATGCAGAAAAAAAACTTGACGTTTAGGTGTGATTCACATTCAACATTGGCCCTTAAAATTAAACCACTCTTTACATAGTCGATTTCTGGAAACGCATATTTGTGTTATTTTTTATTGGGTTAAATTTAGCTTTTCAAACAAAACATGAACAAGCTAGTGAGCAAAGTAGAGTTGCAAAAACAACACAAATCACTTTATTGTAAAGGGTCCGCCAAATAACTTTTTTTTTCTTTGAAAATGCTTTAAAAAACTACTAAATATTTTCTCAAATTTCTTTTTTTATTTGAAAGTACAATCCTTCCGGTTAATAACGGAAAATAATTTCATTCAAATGGCTGCCTTGGCTGGCCATGCAGTAGCCTACACGATCGGTCCGTCTTCAAAAACAGGGCGCAAAACATCGAGTGTAGCTTCGGCTGTGTGGCACCGTCCTGTTGAAACAAAATGTTGCCAATATCCTCCTCTTCAATCGATCGCCATTGACTACGGCCACTCGTTGCTCATTCTCGAAGAAAAATGGCCCACTTATGCCTTTGGACCAAAATCCGCACCAAACAGTTACTCGTTTTGGGTGTATCGGCTTTTCAATGTATGCGTGCGGGTTTTCTGTGCCCCAAATGCTACAATTTTGCTTGTTTACATACCCGCCAAGATCAAAATGGGCTTCATTTGAAAATATGATTTGTTTGGCTAAATCGGCCAAAGTAATGTCAGAATATTTCCCAGCGTTGTTCAAGCGTACACACAACCATATTTGTTTAGCGGAAGGATAACACTAATTATCTGTCGAATCAGATATGAGCTAAGTCTTACCATTCACGAAATAAGCACTAGTTGAAAAAAAAAACGTTAGATGGCGGACCCTTTATTTAAATTATTTTCAGATACGCGTTTGTATCGACAACTTTATTGTTTGATAAAGTTATGATTGTGGAAATACATATTTACTTTTGTTAACTTGAACAAGGTCGATGTCTAGGGATTCCCTTTTTTAAAGTTGGTTTTATAGCTTTTTTTAGAACTTCAAAAATTAATCAATAAACTAAAAATTAACCATCAAATGATTTTAGAATTATTTGCGTAAAAGTTTTTTAACAATTTTTTAAATGCAAATTTGTATTAAAATTATTTAAAATAAATCATTTTCTATAAAACGACCACTTCTTTAATTGTTTCATAAATTGAAAATATTTCGATTATTTTCACTAAATTAAAGAATTTACAGTTGTTTTTCACAAATTAAGAATTTTTTTAAATTTTTTTTTAGCTTAAAATTTATTGAAAGTCTTCTAAAGATGGAGTATTTGTTGAAAATATTTTATGGGTTGCAAATTTATCTAATATTTCGCGTTAAAAATTTTACTGTGTTGAATCTCTTTCGTATTTTAATTAAAAATGCCTCCCTTTTAATCGCCAACTTAAAATATTTTTTTATTTTTTTCAAATCATGTAAGTAAAAAAATTAAACAAAACTTTGACCCAATTTCTTGGTACTCATATTTAATGACTCCTTTCTAATTTCAATTTAATATTCCTAAATGAGAAATTCAAATATGTAAACGGTTTATTTAAAACAAAAGTACACGAGTCTTGTGTGCTTTTTAATGAACTTTGCGTGGTCTTTGATAATTTATTGGTGCAATTATTTTTTCTTTTATTAAGTAGGAGCCCTATTATAAATTATTTCAACATAATGACTTTGTAACGATTTTTCTCTTTTTTTCCTTTTTTCGAATACAGTCAGTTTTATTTCTTTGTGAGGGCGCTCTCTGCATTGCACTTGTTGGCCAGATTGTCATCCTTTTGGCGACCATATAATTATGATAATTTTTTTTTGTAGCATTTTTTTCTGTTCGATAAGAAAAGAAATGAAAAAAAAAAATCGATTTTACATTAAAGCAACAGTAACAAACAGCCAGAGCATTGTATTACTTAAGTGTATGTTTGTGTATGTGTATTTAGTAGGTGGCCTTTATTTTATGGTAAAATTGTGTGTGTACTTGTGTATGCAATTTTGTGATTTGCCTTTAAAGCATTTTCGTAATAAAACACCAACAGCCAATTGCCATAAATTTTACAGTAGTAGTTTGGGTTTGAATCATGACCATTATTATGGACTTATTTCTTTAACATTTCACTATATCACATTCACATCCAGACTCATATACTCTTACTCTCTCCTAGTTTAATATTTCCAGTCACAGTCATAGCCATGTAATGTCTAATTTTATAAATGTCCCAGAGGCAATAAGTACTGTTTGTATATGCTGTTTACGGCTGTGGGGCATGCAACATACAATCGTATACAGAATCTTCATTGATAGTCATTAACATTCTTATTTACAAACATACATACATAACAGACATATATACGAGTACATAGTTGCTAAAACCAGAAGATTTGTTTTTTTTTTTGTTCTTTTGTATTTTAAAAATAATAATAAAGTGGCTTCAGTTAATTTCCAATTAGTTCTTGAAATTTTACAGAAATTAAAAATTCTTTACAAGTTTTGCTTAAGTGTTTCTGTACATTATTTTACCATCCAAAAAAGAGAATTTGAGAGTAATATTTTTTAGTGACTGATTTTAAAGCAACTTTTGTTGAAATCATCAATTATAGAATATATACCGGACAACTTCTTTAAAACAAGCAAAAGGTTTTTATTCGACGGTGTCAAATCTTAATATGCCCTTCAGAAAAGTGTAGAGACGAAACTATAAGACTATACGTAGTATAAGTTGTTTGTGTTACAGATTATCGTATGCTTGCTTAGTGAACGAAAAACTGAAAACGAATTACATACCGTTGGTCGCAGGTAAAAAAGGCTCTAACTCATATAATTGCAACTATCCAGGAGAAAGAAAAAAGCGTAATAGAAACAGCATTATCAAAATGTAACTTCTTTTGGTAAATTGCTTGTAAAACTGTTGTTTGTGGTACTATTGCATTACATTTTTGTGTCGAAGTGCATTTGTCTGATATGTACTGAAATCACTGAAAATTTCAATTTCGTACAAATTACGAGTTGGGGCCTTTCTACTTGCGAGCATCAATACATTCGTACGAATAAATAAGTACCTGCAGACAAGCCAAAAAGCTTAGCAGGTTTTTAGCATTAAGAATGTACTACATTATATTTAAATAAAAATATTATTATATTGAATATAACAACTGCAACAAAAACCCACATTTTTTTAACATCATGTAAAACACCACCTGCTCTTTTATTTTTTTTTCTTTTTGTTGTTGCGATCGAAATAAAAGAACAGAGACATATGTACTTATGTCGTTTTCTGTTCATATCTCAGCCGATAATTTGTCAAAATTACTGATTTTTGATACCAAAATATTCGAAAACATTTCCGATAAACTGACGTATGGGGGCTTTGAAAAGTAGATTGCAACTCTTAGGCGGATAGACAGATGGACATTAATAATTCGACTTCCTTATATCTTAATAATCAGAGTGTAATACTTTATGGGCTCGCAATTGAATAGTGTAGAAATTACAAACGAAGTGACAAACTAATATAAAATGATTAACACAATTGTGTGAAGGTTGTAAACAAATATGTTAAAAAAATATCGAAAATTTCCTATTAAAATAGCATTTATTTATTTATAACATTTTACATTGTGTACTAAACAAGTTAACCATACTCTGGAATATAACGGTCAGTAAATTCCTTCGGCAAGTGTTTTATAACTAGAAGTAATAGATACAAGTGTTTAAAAATACTCAGTTTAGAATCTAATAAAATTCCAAGCTCGAAGACGGTTTTTGTTCTGTCTAGAGTATCACCATTTAAGATGTAATTCACGCTAAGAATCGCATGTAAGAATCGCATATATTTGCACTTTTCAGAATTAAGCTTCATTTGGTTAAAATTACAGCAAGAACTTAATGAAAATAAGTCCTTTGGAAGGAGCTTCTGGTTAACGTGATGATAATAATTATTAAATAATTTTACTTCGTAAGCATGCATTAGGAAATCAAAGAACTTAATCGTATTTGGCAGATCATTAATAAATAGGGAAAAACAGCAATGCACCAATATGACTTCCCTTTGGGAAACCAGAAACAACAGCAAGTTGTTTTCAAGTAATTTCGTAGGGATTTATGCCTTATACAGGTCTGTACAATATGTGGGGTCTTCTAAAATATGATTTTAAATATTTATTTATTTATAAGATGTATAGCGCCGGAAATCAATATTATAAAAATTTCAAACGAAATCACCAAGCTTTATTCACCCTTGGTATCACAGGTGAAGGGTATTAAAAAAGGTTTTATAAAAAGCAAAAATTTTTTATTTGGATGAATTTAAAAAAAAAAATTTTTCTTGAAGTCACATTAAAAAATTTTTATGTATTTTTTTTTTTTTAATCACCCAGCATTTACACATTAAAGTAAAAGCCTAAAATTCGCAACACATTCACACTTTTCACTAAAACAATCACATTTGGCTTACTTTCCACTCAGATTGCAACGATATTTTCAAGAAAGACTCTTCGCTTCGACCTCATACATATTTAAAATCAAATTTCACTTTCCTGTGCTAACGAACAAGAAATTTCCATGAAAGTGGTCTTTTTCATTGAAATTTCATGAAAGTACTTTAATGTGCAAATGTAGGGTTAAACATGAATATACATATATTCATAGTTTTACCACTATTTACTTCTTTACCAAACAAAAGTTTAAAAAAAAAATTATTCATGTTCATTATAATGAAATTTGCGATATCTTAGGAAAAAACTGTTAGTTTCTCTATAAAGATTAAGCAAAAATTCGCATTTGACCTTTAGGTTTGTGTTGATATTTATTACATACTAGCTAATACCCGGTGTGCTTCGCCACCCCAAATTTTAGTATTTAATTCATATGGCAGGTGCCACGCCCACTATTGTTAATGGACCCATTTTTTCCATAATTGTTTATTTGAATATCAAAGTTGCAAAATTTTACTACTCTAATCGATATCGGTTTCCAAATATACGAATTTTAGAATTTAATTCATATGGTAGGTGCCACGCCCACTATTGATAATGCACCCATTTCTTGCCTAAATGTTCGTGTAGTTGTCAAAGTTTACCGCACTTAATTTGAAGACTCTAGCTGCATTAACTTTCGTGATATATAATATTTAATACTTATTCTTTAATAGGGCGTGGCACTCCGCCCACTTACAATTTCAAACCAAAGTATAGCCTATAGTTCCTTCCAGACATACAGGAAGATTCTGTGATAATTTCAAGGAAAGCGGTCCAGCCGTTTAACCGTCTATAAAGCACAAACAAATATACAAACATATAAACATACAAACACACATTGATTTATATATATATAGATTTGGGTGGTTTTGCAGTTCGTGTGCAGTACAAGTTGCAATACAAACTAAATACATATGCTCACAAAGCCTGTAAAATTTGCACAAATATTTGTCTTAAGACATTTAGCAGCGAAAATGTTACATCTAGTCGGGTAATTTGTACGTTACAAAATGAACCACGATAGCACAAGGCAATAAAACCAAATAAGTATGAATTGTAAATTATTTCAAATATTAAATAGATAAATTAACAGCATTTTATGACAATGTTCTTGGCATCAGCGTATTAATTGCATTTTAGTTTTTTTTTTTTGGTATTTTTTTGTTTTGCTTTTTGAAAGTCAAACAAAACTTGGAAGACAACTGCTAAATAAATATGTTTAAAACTTATAACAGTGATGCCTAATCGAATCTTCGATATCATTTCTAACAAAGAAGGTTCTCAATACTCAATACTGATTTATAAAAAATATCTAGTTTTAGTTTCAGGTAGTTTGCACTACCTTGTAATCAAATCAAAAACAAGTAAATAAATGAAGATTTTTGTTGGTTTTGTTATTATTTTTTAATGCTCTTTCAGCTAGTATAAATAGATATTTTCTAATATTTGTGTTTATATATAAAATACATGACATTGACGGGCGGCTATTCTATTGCACTGCGGTGTATAAACATAATTTTTCTATTATGACTTCAAAAGAACTAATTAATTTAAAATTGAAAGCCTGTGATGGAATCACAATTTTTTTTAGCTCTTTTGAATTTTGTTTTCTATGGAAGACCTTCTTTCGTAGCATTGTTGGGTCGTTGTGCGTTTACTGTATAGCAATACAAAGTGTTTAAAATATGTTTAAAGTGATTATTATTTCACAAACTGTTTTAATTTAAATAAAATTTTTGCACAAAAGCTGATAACTCAACATTAATTTGAAGCAGCCAATATTTATTGGATGGAAAAAAAATATTTGCATGTACTTCACTCGGTCTGTTTGCACTGTTGTTGAAGTGGTTTGCATGAGTATTTATAAAATGCTTATCATTTCTTGTTTATACTATATTTCGAGCTCCTGCTTTTTGCTTTGCCATCCACTTCTATTTACTTGGTCAGGCAAATAGCACTTCCTGTTAAAATAAAATGCAACAAAAACATAAAAAATAGAGAAACACCAAACCACAATTTGAGAAATGCATTGCATTTATTTTAGTTTAAATATTTTTTTGTTGCTTTTTCTTAACAACTTCAGTTTAAGTTTCCAAGTTGAAATGAGCTTTGGGATATTCTACACACAAATCACGAATACTCCAAGGAAATCATTATCATCCAACCATTGTAAAAGGCTACTACTGTGTTACTTTTGCTGCTGGTCGTCCCTTTCTACGTCCTCAACTCTTATTCAGTCGAATGTCTGTAATCAAGGAGGGAGTAAGACAAGGAAACTGTAAAAAAAATATACAAAAAATCTTTTATTTTTTTTTTTTAACTAAAAAGCAACAAGGAATAAATAAATGAATGGTTTCTATTATTTTGATTTAAATTACAAATTTTACAAATTTCTATGGGCCTTATTTGATTGCAATAATTCACAATTCAGTTTGGCTGGTCAGTTGTCGGTCTATGGGTTTGAAAAATCTAAAATTTTTCTTTTTGCTTAAATTTAATACTTTAAGAGTATATATAATGCTAAACTAAATTTATAAAATGTTTATATATTTAATATAAAACATATATATTTTCTTCTCTCATAAGCATTCATTCATCAAGTCTGTAAACTGATGATTTTTATATTTCAAGTTTTTTTTTCCTGTGTGTTGCGAGTATGTCCTTGTTATTGTGTTTGTTTAAGTGTTGGAATATGCAAGTATGCGTTGGACTGTATTAGCAAGTATGCCTTGAGAGTATGTTTTTCTGATTCTAGAATAGAAATTATGTATGCATTTCAACTACATAAAAAATTAGGTATAAAGCACCTCAAATCAAGTTTGATACATTTTGCAACATTTTTGAAAACTAATTAAACTATTAGATAAGAAAATATTAGTGGATATTAATATTTTGTCTTGCATTAAATCATATGTACAAAATGTAAATATACTTACTTCAGTGATTCAATTTGACTTTTGTCACAGTCTCAAAATATTCTATTCTCAGTCATCTAACGACTAAAGATTATTTAGCTTCATTAGTCTTATGAGAATAAGTAATTTTTATACAAAAACGTTTTAACAATTTTTATTTCTGTCCTTGTGTTTGTAGAGTGTGCGACTGTCTAGTTCGCGCAGAAGGCAATAGGAACCAAATTTTTTAGCATCTTATGCTGCATCAGGGATTAAAGGTACGAGGATATTCAATACTTAAAATCCTTATGGAACATAGAATCTTAACAAATATCCTGCTTTTGATTTAACAATAGACATTTGTTTCATCTAATTCCAGGTTTGACCTTGCCTTCGCACTTTGTTGTCGATTTAGCATCTCTAGGTGCTTGCAGGTCTGCCAGGATGCCTGGAGCCTTTTCGATATATTCATGTTGTATTATTAGAAGCCACCCTAGTGTTTCCCCAAAAATCCAACTGGGTTAGAAAAGAAGGGCCTATACCCAAGACGGGTATACACAACTGCCATTTGTCATATTTAGCGCTCTATGAAATTAAGTTTCCCCCCAAAATAATCCATAAGGTGAATAAACCAGTATTCTTAATATAATTTCTTGGGAATTTCCCTTTAAAAGCACTTAAATATTGCAAGTTTGCTATAGTGTCTCTGTTAATGTTTTCGTAACTAATACTTCCAAATACAGGACATTGGCAAAAGAAGTATTGCAAATTTTTCGTAAGTAGTCTCTCTCACATGCGTTTCATGTTGTTCTATGTGATAGTGCCAAGCCAGTTAAATAAGTTCTCAACTTTCTTAAAACTCTTAAACTAGTTTATGTACTGAGTAGTGGCTTTTATAGTTTTTCAATCTCCTTCGTTTCATCCAAATTTGGATTTCCTCACCAACAGCCATTTTCTTATGTTCTACCATTGCTCTAGTTTCGGGTTAATTTAATTTAATTCCTAAACTATGAAGTTTTTTAAAAATTATCCTATTTTGTATAGCTTGTCGACTTTCTCGTTTTCAGCAATTCTATGATGGCTTGGAATCCATATTTTTTTTTTCGATATTAATAGCTTGTGTATAAATTTATGTCAATTTGAAGTTGTTGAAGTTTAAAACGTTCAAGCTTTTCATTATTTAAAGTTGTGATAACAAATCGTACCTTCATTGTTTAATTCTTTTACCCATTTAATTTCTTTCGCAATCTCAGCTTGAAAACAATATTGTGATACGGCAATATTTACCTCTTTGAATCGTCATATCAGAAGAATCCATTCCGTTTCCGTCACAAGTTTTGAATTTGTCGGTACACAGATCGGTATTTTGGGTACTTCTCACACTAATTACGACTTATTTTTCCCCCTCTGGTATTATGGTTAATGCAGTTAATGTTTATTGGAATTTTGCCACATGTTTTATATGAGACGCTTATTGTCAACAGGATATCTTTGTTACTTATCCTTTGTTGAATAGTTAAGACTGCCTTACACTTTACCTTCATCTCGGTAGTACAATATTGCCGATGTTGCTTTCATTGCACCGAAAATAATAATGAAGCACTGTCTTTAAATTTATTTAAGAGGATTTTTATTAATCTTCTTCTCTGAGCATGTCTTTCATGCTATCGAGGCATGTCTTAGGGTTAGCCGCAGAACGTTGGTAGAAAGCTAGTATGACATCTTGGTGCTAATGCCTCATTATAGGCCTATCGTTGTTATAAAAAAGCCCATAATGGCATTAAAAGAAGTACAGACAAGTTAAAACCGAAGAGAACTCAATAAGAAAGACCTGAGCTAAAATGAAGCTATTGGCTTTAGATCGCAGTAGACAAATTTTTGTAACAGCGCTCGTTCTACCCTGGAACTATAGCAATAACGTTTATACCTTTCGCAAAAAAAGCACTTGAAATTTATGTTACAAGAGCTTAGAGCACTTCACGGTACTTTATATATTATATACAACTCATTTTGATAATACACACAACACACTCTGTTGTACTACTGTTTTACCAGCTGCACTTGTTGAATTATTTGTATTAACACTGCCATAATAGTTGTGGTTTACTTCGTTCTACAAACTTGTATTTATTAATAACGCTGAAACTTGTACGTTCTAAAATACTGCAATCATGATGTATACAATATAATTCGCACATATTAGTAATGTCTGCGACAATGGCCGTTTTGCTTATAATCGCCTGCACAAAATGTAAATCAGACTAAATCTGTAACAATATAATATATATTTGGAAACCATAAAAACATTCGTAATAAGCAAGAGCGGAGACAGAGAAAAATAAAAAAAGGATATTTAAAGGATATTTCTTATGCATCTGTAGCTTTAACTAAATCAATATTTTTTGAGATATGCCTTTAGTTTAAGTTGGCTTACATTGTGGATTTAAACAAGCCATCAATACATATTATGCTGGCATGATTTTTGTTTATGCTAACTACACTCTAAACTACTAAAAGACAGCGCAGTAAACACTCACTCTTCCCATTGCCTTAAAATTAAAATCAAGTTATGAAAATCAAATAAATGGTATTAAAAGCGAAGCATTATTGAAAAGTATTTTTTAATTATGTACTTACACATCACTCCTACAACAAAAAGGTACTGATTTAAATTGCTGGCATAATAAGCATGTATGTGTATTGTCCATGTTTTGTTAGCCCAATATGGGCTATTGAATTCATGTACTGTGTGTACGATATTTCTTTTATCTTGCTCCTTTATTCTGCAATTTCTTTTATTATATTTTCCTTATCTTAACTTAACTGAATCTTTAAGGAAAATTCAATTTTTATTATTCTCACTTCAAAAAATTCCCATTTTTTTTATCCGCATGCAAGTGCCAACAATATCGTCATCCTTCTTAGTTTGTCATGAGAGAAATTGAGTAATCGTAAGTAGAGAAGAATGAAATTCCTGAAAGGACACTGTTTTGTTAAGTTTTATATTTTTATTTTTTTTATTTTTATAAATAGAGATTTTTTTGCTGTTTTCACAGTCTGACCATATGGTGGTTTATTTTTTTTCTTACAAATTCTGAAGACATATTGACAAGAAAAGTTTATTTTTATTTATGATTTTTTTCATTTCTTTCAATTTGTTGTATTTCTTGTTAACTAAATTGATATAAGTTGTAAATAGGTTTATGAAAAGAAGAGAAAAATATTTGAAATTTAAAAAAAATTTATAAATATTTAAACTTAAGGTTTTACTTCTTCTAAAAAATTTAACTTACACATATATGTAAAGCAGTTATTTAAAAAACAAGAGCTTTAAATATTAAAGAAATTTATTGTGAATTATTTAATTTTCGCTCAAGATAATTTTTTCGATTATATAAATTGCTAAAACATTTTCTGAATTTAATTCAATTGTAATCATTTAAAGAATATTTTTATGAATATTTTATGACATTCAGGCATTCATTGTTCGGTAAATATATCCTAGGTATTCCTACTAAATAATCGACATAGAAAGCATAACAAAAATTTATTAATAATATTAAATAATATAATAGTGTTTTAACACACTAAGGGCTTAGCATTATTACAACTCCCTTTTTTTATTGTAATTATTCTTAACAATAATAATATTTAATATATAAAAAAATAATAAATGAGGACTTTATAATAAAAAGCCATTTATCGGTCCGACAAAATCCTGCCTTTAACTAAAAGCAAGTTGTAATAATGGCCCTAAAACTAATCATTACATCCTGGTTTTACCATAAAAAATAATTTCGTTAAGACCATCTTAAAAGCTTTTTTATTTTGGTTTTAAGTAGATTTTATGAAATACAACCATGTTTAGTACTAAAACATTAAAAAATCTTAGATGGGCTGAATAAAAAAAAAAAATAGTTTAACAAGTGAAATAAAACAAACAAAACAGTAAAGTAAAGGATGCAGCAGCCACAACATCAAAAAAAGTATCTCCGTAATATTTAACTACTTTTTAAAAAAAAGGTTTTCCAATAAGAGTGATATGATTTCTTAAAAAAACACACTAATTGTTAAGGAAATTAAAAAAAAAAAAAAAAATTTATGTGAAGTACAATCGATACAATTAAGTTTTAAATAAAACGTCATTCAACTGGCCTCCACGAGTTCTTTTGCAGGAACAAATTCGATGAACCCAATTTTCGAGCACTTTTTTTCTACTAAATCAAGACGTATGTCATGAATGGCGCGTTCAATATTGACTTGCAAAAGCTTGAAGAGATTTTGGTTTATTTTGAAACACCAATGGCTTTAAATAACACCACAAGAAATAGTCTAATGGCGTTAAATCACAACTTCTTGGAGGCCAGTCAATATTAAAATTTCTTGAATTAATCGAATCTCCAATCGTTTCTCGCAATAATTCAATTGACTCAGCAAATTGACGACGTTTACGGTGCTCCAATGGCTTCAGTTCTTGAGTGAGAACAATTTTATATGGATGCAAACACAAATCCTCTCTCAAAATCCGCCAGGTTGTGATTTGAGACAATCCCAATTGTTGAAAACGTTTTGGAATCGATAAATTAAAGTCTTCAGCAACACTTTCCTGAACGGCAACAATATTTGCATTACTTCGAGTGGTTCTTTGTCTTATTGGCACTTGAACATTATGTAAAGAAAATGTTCAACAATTCGACGAAGAGCGAGCATTCTTGGACGATAAGTACGACCATAAAGAGGCAAAAAAGCGCACGACAAGTCGCAATTAGAGAACGAATATTTTGATCATTAAACTGAATAATTTGTAAAGGTTGTTCTGGCGTATATCTCTCCATGATGAAGTTGTAAACACTACTGTATACAATGAAAAACAAGCGACAGATCATGACATATTACAAATGGCCGAAACGTCACTTCAAAATCTTATCATCCCTATTGGAAAACTTTTTGTTTATTTACAGAAAATAATATAATAATCTATTTTGGGAGCGCACTGTAAAAATTTCTTAGTTTTTCATACAAACAAAAACAGCTGATATACAGTGTGCGAAGGGTGCCCCGATGGACTAGTCAGTAGTGTGCTGATCTGCTAGTTTGGGGTTGCAGGTTCGATTCCCGCCAGGGACTCTGGAGTAGTCTGCTTCTGTTCTCTATTTTCTATTCTATTCTTAGTTTTCTATTCAGGTATCACAATGGGATCATTATAATGGACCCAAGTGAGCTGCACAACAGCTGCCTGTTCTACCTAACCTAACCTACAGTGTGCAAAACTATTTTAAAAATATTTTGCAAAAAAAAAATACACTTACGAGAATTTAATTTTATTTTCAAAAACTTTTGTTGGTCATACTGTGAGTTAAAGCCAGATTTAACTAAACCTTTAGTGTGAACGCAAAATCAGCTGTTAGTGGTATTAATGTTCACACCAGGTTTGACCTTTAAGTGTTAAAACAGCACTAAAATGTTAAAAAATGTCATTTGGCAAGAAATGAGAGGAAAAATACTACGATTCCCTAATTCTAATTTGATTAAGACCGTAACATAAATATTATTTTCAAATGAAGATGAAGAGTACAGATGATGAAATCGTATGTGGTTTCGATAATGCATTCCACACGGCCATAAACATAATAAGAAAATTTGGTGAAAATAATACCACGAGAGGGTAAAAGGGTATATACTTAAAAGTTTATCATCCCGTCTGTTATTTCTGCAGTATTCATTTGCGACACCATAAAGTGTATATATATATTCTAGATTTGTTATAGATATAGAAGTGGATTTAGCAATGTATTTCCGTCCGATCGACCGTCCATCCATGTTAGCGTTGAAATCAACTTTTTGAAGCGTCTATGATATCATCGATTTTGACTCATTAACGACTGAAGTAAGTAAAAAACAAGTAACAGTGCTATATTCGGCCGTGCCGAATCTTATATACCCTTCACAACGTGTAGTCATGCAATAACAATTGTTTGTATCACCATTCATCTCATATAAAATACGTATACATGAAAAAACATACCAAAAAAAAATATATTAAAAATAAAAAACAAATAAAAAAAAAAAAAATTATAAAAAAATAATTACTAGTTTCTTTGACCTTTTTATAATAATATATAATAGTTTTTTTAAGCTTAAGGTCCTTTCAATAATAAAAAAAATATAAAAAAATAAAACCAAGAAAATTTTTATAATTGAAAGGACCTTAAGCTTAAAAAAACTATTATATATTATTATAAAAAAATATTAAAAAAAAAATTTTTTTAAATTTTTTTAAATTTTTAAAAATTTTTTTTAAAAAATTAAAAAAAAAAATTAAAAAAAAATATTAAAAAAAATAATAAAATATAAATAATATATTAAATAAAATAAAATAAAATTTTTTGGCTCAGCTGGAATTCGATGCCACGTTTACTCTAACCAGTAGGTATGTAGGTTGTTGTTGTAATTGTGAAAAAAACGAGGTGGTCGTGGTTTTCTGCTCATATCTCAGAAAGTTATGGGGCGATTCTGCTGAATTTCAATAGCGATTCATTCCTGGATATTTCCAAGAGATTGATATCATATAGAGATCTGAGGAACATATAGTTGCTTCTAAAAGTTGATTTCAACCAACACACGAACAGACGGGCGGACGGATAGACGATCAGGGCTTAGTCGACTCCTCTATTCATAAGCTTTCAGAAAATATATACTGAAAATTGTAGAAATTACAAACGGAATGACAAAGCTATATATACCCTTGTGCACCACAGGTGAAGGGTATAACAAAGTATGCCTCTGTTTTACCAAACAAAGTCAAATCTGCCAGATAACTTCGAGACCCATTCGGTACATGACACGATAAGACATACGTATAATAACATTAATGGTAGATATTTGTTCAATCTGTCCATTACCAGCATCGGTCCAATACCTGATATTGGCAAAAATATCAACTTTTTACAAAGATTGCAACAACAAAATTTGATTTAAAAAACAACAACAAAATAACACCCTCGCTGATACATACTTATGTAGATAAGTCTGCACGTAGTCCCTGCAGATAACTCATCTGGTCCATACACACATGTTAAGTATACGCCGTTGTGAACTCGGACTAGTTTAAAATGATCAATTTATCATTGCGTTGTCCTAGAGATGGACCAGTTGGGATGGTGTAGTCTTAAAAACTACTCTTTGTCACTACTCGATGCTGCACCTATACGACCAATCTATACCTTTTACAACACTATAAATATGTAATCGTTAAAGCACCAACACTTGAGGTTGTAGTTGCTGTGGTTTGTGAAATAATATGATATGCATTACATAGAACCATGTTGTAACTAGTCCATTTCAGCTACAATATAACATGCAGTGATACTACAAACTGTGTGTATTTCTGTTGTAGCTGCTATATTTTTTTGCTCATGCAGATTTTGTCAGCCGTGTTGTCGAAATTCTGACGTTTTTAGGTTATTCATTTAACGTCTTGATGATGATGACATGCCTTGAATCAACAACAGCATTAAGGAAGTCCAAATGAGAGAAATTTTCGGAAAAATCTGTTGCAAAAACTTTTCTGAAGGGTTTATAAGATTCCCCACAATCTAACATAGCGCTCTTACTTGTTTCTTATTACAACGAAACTTGTATTTCAGTATATAAATGTTGACGATAAATTTTTTTGATAACTCATACTCACCAAGGCTTAAAGTTTCAATAATAAAGTCTTGATTCGTCTGCTGAATTATTTTATCACTCATCTAAAACTTAAGCTGTTAAAGTTAATAGAAAAAATTATATCTACGTATTATATTAAAAAAAAAATATTACAAAAAAGTTTCCTACGAACTGCGATTATCGGATAAAAAATAAATAAGCCTTCGTTACTAACATTTATGTTTTCAAAATATTTCCTTTTAAATTTCCTTAAATTACCAACATTTGCGAACTAACAACAATAGAAAAACTTATTTAGCATTTCAACTCGAAATCCTACAATTTCTTATTTAATTTAACAAACAATTTTCCTCTTAGTATCAATTACAAAAGCTACTCAATTGTTTTATAACACAAATACATGTAGAGGTATTTACATTTCAAATTAATATTACAATATTCTAATGGAACGTTCTTCTACAACAGTTTAAGTGTATGCGTAGAACAACAGAAAAGGAGTAAAGACAGTCATAGAAAAACTTAGTTATGTTTTTACACAAATTTTTCAACATTCATTAATTTCACACAATTGCACTTTTCAAACTGTCGCAAATAATTTCTAAAAAGCAGCAAAAAACATTTTATTGCCCATAAAATACATTCGTTTGCTGTCTGTCAGTCATGAATATTTTAAAACCAAAAACAAAGAAAACCTTATTGTCTGATTTTTGTTTTTGCAAATGTATTAAGAATACACTCCACTCACAAATACATATAAATGTCCATATGTGTCTGTGTGTTTAAATATATTTGTTCAAGATATTCATAGCTGACAGTAAGACAATGACAATTGTTTGTTTTCATAATTTGTTTGTTGTATGGATGTGTAAGTTGGAACGTGTGTAGGTCGTTGTTGGGTTAGTTGGAGGTCTTGTTTTCCCCTATAGTTACTGCACCTTTCAAAATCTTTTGTAGCAGTAGTTTTTGTTGAATTAGAGGTGTTTTTCTCATTGTAAAGGATCCCTGCAGCGACACGGCAGTACAGTGTTATAGAAACCCATATTTGCATATATTTTTTAAAGCTTTTATTTGGACAATTAGCATTATAGTTAAGTCATGGTATTTGCCATAAGTTAGTGAAAGTGCCAAATGGTAAATAATGTTTATAATATGCAAAACAGGAATAATTGTTATAAAGAGTATAAAAGCTTCTAAATTGTCTATTGTTAGTGAATTGTTTTGTTTTAAGAAAATTTGGTAAGATATTCTAGATTTAAGACACAAAGTCGATTTTGTTGTTTTTGCTATTGTACAGGGTGGGCCATAGGTCGCCAAGAGGTTTAAAAATGAAATAAATTTTTCGTTTATATAATTTTCTTATTTTTCTTTCAGATTATAAAATATACAAAATGGCAATCTTTTCACACTAACCATTGAAAATTGTGGTTTTGAGCATTTACTATTTTCTACTGGACTTTGTGTAAATGAACGCTCACCGGTAAAGTTCAGTAAAAAATTGTCAATACATTTTAGTTAACGAACAAACGTTGTCTCAACTGACCCCCGTTATCAGCTTTGCAATAATGGGTTAATTTTCGAACATTTTCCATAACTTTTTTCAAAATTTGTGGCTGTAGGCTTTGAGTTTAAATCTGCATTAATGTTGGCATTGTGTTCAAGTATTGTCTTGGGCTTGTTCATATATACACGCTGCTGCAAATAACCCTTAAGCAAATAGGTACTTAGTTGATAAATCTGGCTAATGTGCCAAATTAATTTAAAACTAAAGTGTCATTGTGTCTCAGGCAGTGCAGGCAGTGGTTTCATTCTGCTGAAAACACATTTCGGGTCTATTTTAAAGAGCAGAACGCAAAAAATATTTCATCATATACCGATACTGCTCTCGATTTATGATTACAGAACTTTCATTTTTATTTTCGTAGAAGAAAATCATCATGATATTATCAGATGTAATGCGGCACCTGTTAAAAGTGTGGCAACACAATATGTAATTTATTTTAAGCCCTTCTCATATCAAATGCAACTCTATACTTTTAAAGTCTATTCTGTTCTTTCCCTTTTTATGTAATACGCAGTTTATTGAATTTCTGTACAGATACTTTTTATCTCTCTAGTTGTTAAGTTGTTTACCGAAAGAACTCTAAATAAATAAACTTTTAATTATAAACCCAATAGCACCTTATTGAACACATAAAGTGGTGCCATTGGGGTTGATGAATGGCTATTGGATTTTTAGAAATCCAGAAGTTACAGATGTGCTTATTAAGAAAGCCATTCAAAGGAAAATAAGCGTCATCACTCATAATAAGATTTGCAATAAAGATGATTTTATTTCTGGCCAAATGTTGAAACTTAACTGCAAACAATATAGACATTGCCGATAATCTGCGGGTTTTGGGTCCTCCAATATTAGCACTTTATTTGGGAATAATAGCAAATTTTTGTTTAAAATGTGATGTACTGACGTACGAGCCATTTCTACTAGAGCTAAACATCTTCTGTTAGATGTTTCTGATGTTTTGTTGACACCTTGCCCTACACGTTTTATATTTTTCGCAGCACGAATTCAACGTGATCTACGTGCTGGCGGCAAATCTGGAGACCATGTTGGTGGTGACGATGACCTAAGCAACGAATCATTGCTTGAGAGGGTGAAATTCAGACGGTAACATGTCGACGATATGCAAAACTAAGGCGCTTCCGATGATCTACAGATTTTAATTCTTGTGCCAAATGAACCTTATATGAGAGTTAGAGAACATCTTTTTTTAAATTTCTAGCTGAGCAGAACGCTTTCTGCTAGATGTTCCTGGTGTGTCGTTAACACTTTGCTCTTCCTAGTCAATATTTTCAGCAGTGGAGATTATGTAGCGTCTACCGGTTTGATACCAACCATTTACGGTGACTTGTTGGTGGTGGTGATAAACTTAGCATCGAATCATTGCTACAGAGGGTAAAATTGTGATGTTAAAATATCGATGATATGCTCTTTGCAATTAAATAAATGATCGCTGATTTCAATAATTGATCTCTAATCTTGTGGTTCTTTGTTCAGTTTTATTATTTAGTCTCCAGGTATTATTTATATAATTCGATAAAATTTTAAAAATTTTTAATCTCACGGTGACTTTTGGGCCTCTATACTTAGGGCATTATGCGTTCTAGTTAAAAAGTGTCTTTTGACTCATTTATGGCCTTAAGCCTGGTGGCAAATAACGGCTTTCGATGACTATCGAAAATTTACTCTAACGTTTGAGTTTTCTGTATTTCTTTTCTTTAAGAATTTTTAAATTTCGATCGTGTTCAAATGCCATAGTTCGTTTAAAAAATTTCTATGTTTGTACTCACTCATTCATTTTGTAAAATACTAAAAGCACAACCAGAAGTAACAGTTTCGCTATTTAATGCTTTATTTATTTGAAGGTACTTTGTAACTCTGCACACAAATTTATGTAAATTTGTTAACACATATCACCTGTATATGCATACGTATTTTTGGTTGTAAATAATCCTGTCTCAACAAATATTTCCCACATTCTACACACATCATATTGAGTTGAATTCACATGGTAAATGGGATAATTAAAATTTCGTAAGAAAATTTTCCAGGGTTATTAGAAAATTATCCTATAAATACCAGCTAGTTGTAACAGTGTGCACAATATGTATTTACACAGAAAGAAAATGTTTTACAATTTTATAACTCTGAGATTTAGGTTTATTTAAAGCTTTAAACATATAAGATTTATCTTAATTTGTTTACGAAAGGCAGGGCGAGAGAGAGAGAGGGACAGAATGATGATGGTTTCAAGTTTGCCATAAAACTTAATGGCTCAAATATCTATAAAAATTCCGAACATAATCCTAAACTTTAAATGTTTGGTTAATGTTTCCAACTTGTATTCTGTTAATGTTGTCACTCTGTCAGTTTTTGTGTTACACACATATTTAGTTTTCCATGTCATTGCTGTTGAATTATATGTGCAAAGTTTTGCACATGCTTTAATTAAAACTGAAACAATAAATGTTAAAAATTCATAAACATTATTTTGACAGCTTAAAGATCTTTGTTTAAATAAAGTTAATTAAAATTGTTACGGTAAAATGGTACATTAAGGCGGCTTAAAGAAAACATCACAGTTTTGCCTAGTTTTATGGAGCTGTCGAAATATTGTACATTTGGCATACATGTAAGAAAATTTGTAAATGATTTTTAACAAAACAAGTCTGTAAACATTTCTTAAAAAATGTAAAAGCTTTACATTTGAAGAAGACTCTATTTAGAATCTTTAATATAGGGTGGTTAAATATTAAGGGCGAATGTTGATTTTGTATAAAACACAAATTGTTTAGGAAATTATTGTCATTTCTTGTGATAATATTGGTAGGGTACAATTATGTATGGAACAAAAAATCGACCAAATGGCCAAACTTTCGTTGACGCTGAGGCATAATTGAGGTTCTAAGCCGATAATGTGCCAATTTATCTCATCCATTACCTCTTGAAGTGGCTGCCTTATCGACGTACATCTTTTCTTTCAAATAACCCCAAAGAAGGAAGTCCCATGGTATCAAATCACATGAATTTGGCGGCAAATTTACATCGCCACCACGTGAGATAACACGGCCATTGAATTTGTCGCGCAAAAGAGCCATTGTTTCGTTAGCTGTGTAGCAAGTGGCAGCGTCCTATTGAAACCACATCCATATCTTTTAATTCGGGCCATAAAAGTTCGTTATCATCTCACGATAGCGAACACCATTCTCAGTAACTGCCTGACCGGCCTCATATTGAAAAAAATACGGCACGATAATGCCGCCAGCCCATTAACGGCACAAACTGTCAATCAACAATCACTCTTGGATTATCAATCGCCCAAATGCGGCAATTCTGCTTATTGACGAATTCACCGAGGTAAAAATGTGCCTCATCACTGAAGATGATTTTCTTCGAACATTTATCATCCACGGTTGCCATTTCTTGCCACCATTCTGACCATTGACGACGTTTGGAATGGTCAAGAGGGTCTAGTTCTTGAGTCAAATGCAAGCCTTTATGCATAATGTTCATCAACGACGAGCGTGAGAGGTGCAATTGTTGGGCACGACGACGAGTTGAGATGGCTCTTCAGCCACAGTATCGCGAACAGCAGCAATATTTTCTACAGTACGAGCTGTACGAGCATGCACTGGTGTTTTCACATCTCCTACAGACCCAGTTTGCTAAAATTTTTGCACGACTTTCCCGATTGTACGCACATTTGGATGATTAAATTGACCGAAAAATTGACGAAGTGCACGAATATGCATTTCGATTTGAACGCCCATTTTCATAATAAACCTGAATAACTTTAACTAGTTGCTCGATTGTGTATCTTTTCATGGTTCAAATTGAGTTAGTCTGAAATTGTGAAATGTCAAATGAAATGCAGAAAAAAAATCTTGACGTTTACGTGTGGTTCACATTCAACATCGGCCCTTAAAATTTAACCACCCTTTAACTTTAATTACCTTGCACTAAATTAATGTAGTAAATCATTCACTTAATCCAATAACAACAACAACATATTATTATTATTTAAATATGTTATAAGAAAAAACTCCTACATCACTATATAATTACAATTTTTGTTTGTGTATAAGGATTACAAGAGTGGCCCTTCAAAACTTCTAATTACCTGTCTCTACACACACGAAGCAAATTACACATAAATATTTATACAAACAAAAAAATCGTAGAATTTAATTTTGTACATGAACATGAATATTGAATAGTACAAAATTACCAGTTACACCCATAAACTGCACATACAGACACACACATATACTTATGCATACATATGTATGTATATTGTTCATTTATATCGTTGGCTACAAGTAGAAAGGCCCTAACTCGAATAATTGTAATTTTACAGGAGAAGGTAAAAACTTATTAGAAACTGCAATATCATAATGTAAATTACTTTGTTAAATTTCTTTGCAAAATTGTTATTTTTAATACAACTGCATTACATTTTTGTGTCGAGTGAAATGTATGGGAATCATTGAATAAATAAATTTCATCAAACATACGAGTTAGGGCCTTCCCACTGGTGACCATCGATATGTATGTATTGTATTTTATAACTGGTACACCTCCCCTTCCATGTTCAGCATAAAATTTTGTGTTCATTTAGTGTGAGTGTAGCGGTGAACGAGAGGTAGAAAAAGAAAAACTAAAAATATTGCTTTATTTTATTTTCATGGCATACGAGTATAAACTAAGCAAATTGAATTTGTTTTTTAGCCACTGCCTTCCGTTTCCTGTTATTTTCGAAATTTATTTAATACAATACGATAGCAGCACCCGCATCAACGTATTAAGGTTTAGTTTGGTTCACATAAACTTCGGTAGCACTACGGTTTTTTAAAGAAGTGATTAAGCAATTTTGTAGCAGTCAAAATTAATTTATTTATTTTAATCGTTTACTGATGTTATTAAATCAATTAAAGTTTATATAAAAATAAGAGAAGCCCTGGTCTGTATATTAAATATTTGTAGAAAATTTTGTTTTACAATTTTTATCTGTCTGGCTGTCTTTCTGTAACTGTTTCTGCACTTGATTAACTCAAAGCACACTTTATATATTTATAAAGTTTGGTAACGAGATACTTTATTAACTGCTTGAACATATGGAATACTTTTTATAGCCATAAAATACCCCCATTTCTAACAGATAATACAGCGTAGTTTAAACAAAATGCCTGATATTAATTGTAAATAAAACAAAAAGTTTTCGAAGGATCATTTTAATAGTTTTTATTTTGATATCTATGATATCTATGTGTAAAACAAAATATCGGCCAAATACTCGCCACGGTTTCGATGGCATATTTCTATCCGTTAGTCCATATTTTCAATGACACTGAGACATATTTGAGGTTCAATTTCATTAATGTGTCAAATTATCTTGTCCTTAAGCTATTGAATTGTTTTTGGCTTATTGACATATAAGGGGTGTCTCGACATGCTTTTTTAAATTTTAAAATGTCTCCCAAATCTAGTTTTTCTTTAAAAAAATACATTTTATTGGCGTTATGGGGGAAAATTTCTAAACTTTATTATGCAAAAAACCAAAGTTTCAAATTATATTTTCTTTTGCAAAATTTCGCACTTTTTTCTTAACGCTTTGCATTAAACGTTGGACACACGTTTTACCGAAGTATTTGATAGCTTTTTTCCAAATAAATCCAAATTTTTTTACATTTGCAGAAGCTTTGAACTTTGTTCTTAGGTACTGCTTAATTATAGCCCAATAGCGTTCAATAGGCCTTAGCTCTGGACAATTAGGTGGATTCATGTTTTTCGGTACAAAATTTATTTTGTTGGCCTCATACCACTCAAGGATGTCTTTGCTGTAGTGGCAGCTTGCCAAGTCGGTCCAAAACAGTGGAGGTATATTGTGGCTTCTGTATAATGGTAATACAGCCTTTTTCAGGCACTCATTAATATAAAATTGGCTGTTCATTGTACGATTCACAATGATTGCCTTTGAAGTTTTCTCACATGTACATATTGCTTGCCATATCATATATTTTTTTGGCGAATTTTGAAATCTTTTTATACTTAAATTTATCGGAAACATTAGCTTTTTTATTGGAAACATAAAAACCCTGACCAGGAAGCTCTGAATAGTCAGCCTTACAATAGGTTTCATCGTCCATTAAAATTATTTAATTTGTGACATAGCAACTGTCTTGCACTTATTCTTGCCGTTTTTGTTCCTTTTTCGTTTCGGTTTGGAGCTTTCTTGACTTTGAATGTTCTTAAATTTTTTTTTTCTTTATTCGTTCTACAAGCGAGAAATATTTAGTTTTCGTGCAATATCGCGATTGAAAATGTTTGGATTTTGCTTCCAAAGTGCCTTCACCTTTTTAACGATTTGAGGATTCCTAAAACCACGAAGCCCTCCACCTTTCTTGTGCTTAATAGACAAGTCTTTTTTAAATTTAAAAATAACGTTTCGGGTAGTCTGTCTGGACACTTTTGCCCGTCGCGCAACTTCAGCGTAAGAAAGTTGTTTATTTTCATTATAAATATCCACAATATTTTTTCTCACTTTTTCTGTATGTGAAGACATTTTAAATACGGATTAAATAATTTAAATAAACTTATTAACAAAGTATTGTTGACACTTATAACTTTCACAGAGTGGAACAAAAAAATTAATTAAATAATAATTGTTTGCGTAGTGCCCTGTAAAAATGTAAAAAAGCATTTCGAGACTTTTGCTTTTAAATATCTCCAAAGAAAGAAGTCCCATGGTGTCAAATTACCTGATCAGCACCAAGACGTAAGGTAACACCACGTTCGTTGAATTTTTCGCTTAAAAATACCATCCTGTTGGAACCACATATCGCCCAGATCCATATTCTTATTTTCTGGTCACAAGAAGTCCGCTATCAGCTAGCGACAGCGCACACCATTCACGGTAATTGCCTGACAGACCTCCTTTTTGAAGAAGTCTGGCTCGACTATGCCGCCAGTCGCTGAAGATGATTTTCTTGGTAAAGTCACCATTTACTTCTGTCTGTTAAACCAACCATTCGGCATATTGACAACGCTTAAGATGATTAAGAGACCTCAGCTCTTGAGTCAGTTTAACCTTGTAAGAGTGTAAATTTAAATCTTTATTCAAAATTTGCATCAATGATGTTCAATTGTTGTTGTTGTTGTAATTTTGTGAGATGTTCAATTGTTGGGCACGACGACGAGCCAAGGTTGACAGATCTTGTGCCACACTATAGCGAACAACAGCAATGTTTTCCGCAAAACTAGCTGTTCAAGCATTGACAGGTGTCCTCACATTTTTTACAGACCTGGAATTCTCCTGATTGTAAACACATTTGGTCGATTATCCTGACCAAAAGAAATGCATTTTGATTTTAACTTCCTTTTTCGTAAAATTTTTTAACAATGTCAACGTGCTGCTCAGCTGTGTACCTCTCTACGGTTGAATTTGTCAAATACTGAAACAAAGAAATGTCAAAAAAAGATGGTCAAAAGACTTAAGGTGTAACTCACAATTAACATCGTATATTATGGTTAAACCATCCTTTGCAATTCTAATCCCATTTAAATTGTGAGCTAAATTGCTTTTATTTACATCCAACACTTGCAGTTCCAGTCAGAGAGCACTGATAATGAAATCTAAACTGTTTAGAAAATTAATTTTTCTATTATAGCTATGAACAATGAAAAAAAATATTAATTAAAAAGAGGGTCCGTCAAATAACTTTTTTTTTTGAAAATGCTATAAAAAACAGTGTAGCTTCGGCTGTGTGGCACGTAGCCACAAATGTTGCCAATATCCTCCTCTTCAATTTTTGTGCACAAAAATTCGTTCAACATGACCCGATTACGATCGCCCTTGACTGTAACGGCCACTCCTTGCTAATTTTCGAAGAAAAATGGCTCAATTATGCCTTCGGACCAAAATCCGCACCAAACAGTGACTCGTTTAAGGTGTATCGGCTTTTCAATGTGTGCGTGCGGGTTTTCTGTGACCCAAATGCGACAATTTTGCTTGTTTACATACCCATTATCAAAATGAACTTCATCTGCAAATATGATTTTTTTTTTTTGGCAAAATCGGCCAAAGTAATGTCGCAATATTTCCCAGCGTTGTTCAAGCGTATACACAACCATATTCGTTCAGCGGAAGGATAAAACTAATTATCTATCAAATCAGACAGGAGCTAAGTATTACCATTCACGAAATAAGCACTAGTTTAAAAAAAAAACGTTATATGGCGGACCCTTTATTTTATTTGGTTGTTTGTTTTAATCGGGTCTAAGTATATACATTAAAACCGATGACCTACAACTCCTACGATATATTGTGAATTGAGCAATTGTTTTTAAAAACTACCGAATCGCCTGGCAGCCGTGGGCTTAAAAAATTTAAAATTTCCAGAATTTTTTATTTACTCTGTACCTTCATTACGAATCATTTTTTTTAATTTTATGCCCATAAAGCTTAAAAAACATACATAAAAGATATGAATGCTGCATCCATCTATTTGTTACATTGTATCCACTTACAAAAATAACTCTAAATAACCTCGACACATATTTTGTGTGTGTGTTTTAACAGCACAATATAAAAGAAATTTTTGTCTCTGAATTTCTCATCACTTTACATCTGACATATAATTGAGTTTTTTTTTTTTTTTTGTAAAAAATGGTTTTATGGTTTAATGTTCATTATGTTGTCTTTTTTTTATGATTTATTTTGTTGCATATTGTAAAAAAAGAGCCTAAAAATCTAAATAAATTTCTAAATGCATACGTTTTAACGACATGCAAAAAGTGCAGCACAATAGTCTATACATTTTTTTTAATACAGTGTCATAAAAACAATAATAAAAATATAAAAACAGTGAAATATCATCGAATTGCTTTGTCTTTTTAGAGATTGTGTTCCAAGAATATAGAAACAATTAATTTAATGACTGCCCCTATTATCCATCTCTGCTATTGTAAACGACTGTAATTGAGCGTCATGAAACTTTTTTTCTAAAAAAAAGTTTCTAAAAAAAACTTTAAAATAGTGTAAAGAAACAAAAGAATTTTTGGGAGAATACAAAGCGAATATTTATAGTAAAAAACTGTAAAAATTTCTGCAATTACTAAATTGTCAACTTCCATGTGGAAAATAATAAAAACCGAAATAAGAAAAGTGTTATTTTTTTCTATTCAGCTTGACGTTTGTATTTACAAAAAAAAAAACTATTATAATAAAGCGTCTAACTAATCGCTTAATGCATGCTTTTAAGCTACCAATAGCGCTTACAGAAAGTAGAAAATGAGAAAAAATTACAGCAGACAGTTGTCCGAGGCCTTCGGCCACCGACTGTCCCTGCAGGCTGTGTCAGAGACACGGCCATTAAGTTTAACGTAGAATACGCCATCCGATAAAAAGACAGAAAACATATATAACAATAAATGATAAATAATATAAGCAAATGAATTTATTTATTTGATAGTTACTTTTGATAATATACATAAGCTTATGGTAGGAAAAATAGGATAAATATGTTTTTAAATTAAAAGAGTTAGGATAAAAGATAAATAACAGATGCAAATCAATTTGATTATTTGAAAGTTACTTTTGATAATAAGGGCTTATGATAGGAAAACTAGGATAAATATGTTTTTAAATTAACATTCAAATTTCTCGCAAAAACTAAGTCAATGGTTGTGTTATCAATAGTTGTGGGAGCATCGTTTCGAATATAATCCAAATTAAATGTATCGCTCATATATTTCGCCAATCTGGTATTTGAAGTTGTATCTGTGTTAAAATCACCACCAATAAGCATAATGACATCTGTATCAACGGGGAAGTCTCTGTTGATTTGTATAGTTAAAGGAGAATATTTCATTAATGTACTATACAGCATCATTTCCTTGTCTACTTGATAAGCATTTGGATGAAAATACACAGCACCAATTACAAGTTTGACCTCGTTATTAATTGAATCAATAAGCCTGCGATGTGACCAATGAATTTGTGTTGAAATGTAGTTTGTTAAAGTTGATTTTTTTTTATAAATTGCAACTTCTGCAGCACGTCGACGTTGTTGTTGAATACTCGCGACTGCATTGGAAGATGAATAATGGTTGGATTGCGAAGTTAATTGGAAGCCTTCCATTTGCACTGGTTACTGATATTCATCCATGTCTCGCTAATCATTAAATAATCGCATTGCGTGAGTATAAAATCAGTTATAATATCATGGGAGTGAGCAACAATCAAAACAACAGCCGAAGGTTTGTGTCCACACTGAAACAGCAGCATAGTTTGTGTTCACGCTACAAACTCAAACACTCAACCAAATACCACACATATGTATGTTTGAGTGTATGTGTTTAAACAATTTTCACTTGAGAAATTTAAATATTAGGAAGATATCAACCAATATGAAATGTATATCAAGAGAAAGATAACATCTTCATTTACCTACAAACAAATTTTTAAAAAAAGTTATCTCGCCGTTTCCTCATAATCAATGAAAAAAGATTACAACAAAACAATCTGACATGACTCCCTATACCGTAAGGTAAGACGTATTCTACGCCAAAAAATATATAAAAATCATTATCATTCCGCTGAGCGAATAAAGTCAGCATTGCTTACATATAAAGTAAGATCAGAATTTATAATACTAATATATCAGGATGGGTGATTTTAAATAGGCTTTTTTCGACAATCATATCAAACTGCTTTGTCATTTTGGCTTGGTATGGCTTGGAAATTCATAATGGAAAGAACACAACAGCATCTCAATATTGTTCAGCTGTATATCAGAAAACAGCATTCTGTGAGAAATAGTTTTTCGGTTAAATATTTGTTATAAAATTTTCTTTAGTAATATACATAAAACATTTCTGGTTTATGTGAACTGATGAGGAACCCGAAGAGTTCAAAGAACTAACATTATATCCATATCCATAAACAATGGTGTGGTTAATGGGCTGGTGGAATTATTGGTCCAATATGAGGTAAATCAGTATGTTATTGTCAATGGTAACCGTTATCGCATCCTGTCAACAGAGTATAAGCTTCCTGAAATTCAAGCGCATGGTCTCAGTGATCTCTGGTTTCAACAAAACGGCGCTATGAGCCATACAGTGCGTGAAACAATGGACTTGTTGGGATATCATTTCGGTTAACATTTAATATCACGTTTTGCTGCAATAAATTGGCCACCTACAGCGTGCCGTATTACAACTTTGGACTATTTTCTCTAAGGATATGTGAAGTCTGAGGTCTTTAGGAATAAGCCAGTTAGGATTGACACTTTGGAAGCGTTATCTCGCGTTACTCGCGAAATATCAGTTGCTATGCTCAAACGAGTCCTTTCGAATGAACATGCTATCAGACTTCATGTTATATGCCATTTTCTTTATTTTTTTCAACGCCAGCTTTGATTTTAAATTTTTACACTAGCCCTTTTATTTGATACCCATATTAATGGGGTAAAAAAATGCCACCATATTGTTGCAGACGCAATCTTAGATTTAACACGTTTTATTAGTTTAATGTGTTCTTGACCAGTCCCCAATATTGTGGGTGTAAAAGGGGACAAAGACGTCTCTAATATATTTGACTCAAATATTCATTATTTAACCAAGGACGCCTACTAGGATTTTTTTATTTTTCACAGTTAACTGTATTTTTTGCTTTCATTTGATATCCATATTAGGTTTCTTGGTGGTATTCAAACTGAAAAAAATCGATTTTGGTTTGCAAATTTAAGGAAATACAAACAGTTTTATTTTGGTGGTTATATCTCATTAAGTTACAAACCGATTTATTCGTTTTTCTCAGAAATAAGTTTTGAGACTACGGTTTTGGTGTCTTTAACGTATTCAAATATTACTAAGCAGCTTGAAAAATTAAATATATGTTACCTTCTCCGAGAAAAGAGAGCTAGTGTGTCGAGAAACGGGTTTGGAGTTAAGAGTGGATTCTGGTATCTAAAGGGGTGTAGAATAAGATGAAATGAGTTAAGTTTCTAATAAAAATTTATTTTCCCCATAAAAACGTTGTTGCGTCAGTTACTGGTTGCGACTTAAGAATCAAGTATCGAGATCATAATAAACAGAGCAGCAACAAGACCAAAGGTATTGTCACGCTAAAAGCGAAGAAAATACGTCACCTCACAGGCATGACGTCACCAAAGTAGGCACCCAATTATAACTAACCATACCAAATCGCATCCCCCAACTAAAGGTGTGTTCTCAGTTATAAAACTTCATTTTCACAGACTAGGTCCCTTTACTCGGAGAAGGTCACATATATTAGAAAAAACTATATATTTTTGCAAATAATTTTTGTCCATAACTTTACCTCTTAGTAACCGATTTATCCAAAAATTTTCACGGATATCTAGAGACATATTATATCTATTAAGAGTCAAAAGTTTGACTATAAAATATCCTAGTGCTAACAAATTTAAACTTTTGTGGTGAAATTAAGGCAGTGAAAAACATAAGCAGTCGTGTTAATTTACTCATACCTTATAAAGTTATCGAGAGATTATGCTAAATTTCAAGACCGATCATTTAGGTGAGCATCACGAATTTCCAGAGATAGACCACATTTGATCTCATATCACTTATATCTTTAAACTTGCACAAAATTAAATTGTTATTTTCGACAATATTTTATACAAATTTCTAATATTTTTAGAAATCATACTAAGATTGTTACAAAAAATGTATGCGGGTGGGTGTGTAAATTTATTTTTACCAACTTTTTCCTTTTCTTAAGCTTTTTTCAATTTTATCCTTCTATTTTTAACAAACGTAAATAAAATAAATCTTATTAAAAGAAAATTTATACTAAAAACAACAGAAAATTGTTTTCTTGTTTTTGCTTTTCCTATTTTCAACATAATTCTTAGAAATAAATTTTCTGTAACTTTCTATAAAAACAAGAATTTAATCTTCAAACATGTTGTTTTCACAATTGTTACAGTTCATTGTGATGTTTTTTTTTTTTTATAAACCTAATTTATTTTATTTAGAATATTTATTTGTTTCGTCTTTTTGTTTTAAAACAATATTAAGACACATTTTCCATTTTTTTTTTTTTTTTTTTGTCTTTTTTCTGTGTAGAAACATCATTTACAACAAGGTCACAAAGCGAAGTCATATTGTTTAAATTATTTATTTTTTTTGGTATTTAATTTGTTGCAGGAATATAATTTATATTTGATTTAACTTAACAAGTGTTTGAAATACTTGTTATCATAGGATTATAAGAATTATTCAAAACAACATTAAGACCGAATTCTATTCACACAATTGAAGATTTATTTGTGCGTACAGTACCGTGCAATTTAATCAACAGAGTATTTTAAGTTTTATAAACATTTTATTATGATTTCGAGAGATTGTCTTTTCATTATTTTCTTAAAAATTTAGATTTTATTACGTTTTTATGTTGAACGTCTACACCATTTTTCATTAAAATTGAGAAAATTCCAAATGAAATTGAAAAAATTCCAATTAAAATTGAGAATTTCAATTTTAAATTGAGAAAATTCAAATAACATTAAGAATTTCAATTTGGAATTGAAAAAATTCAAAATGAAAATGAGAATTTCAAATTGAAATTGAGAATATTCCAAATGAAATTAAGAAAATTTCAAATGAAATTAAAAAAATAAAAAAAAATATAATTGTATATAAAAATTTTATTTAATTTTTGATACATTATAACATTATTGTGTAGTAAAAAAACAAAAAAGAACCATTTCAGACTCGTGAAACGTTGTAGTGTGCTGTATATTTCTACTGCAATCTCCGGTAGTAATACATGTTTTTGAAGCATTAATAACCTATTCTATATAGGCAAGCCTCTGCTCTCCTACATTTGGGGGACTTACGTTCGGTACATTTATCTTTGCTTTAACATTACTTTTGATTTTGGACCAAATACTTTCCATTGGGTTAAGCATTGGTGAGTAGGGGTTCAATCGTAAAAGTGTGGCTGGAGTGTTTTCAAAAATAAATTGTAGGCGATTGTGGCAGGCAGCATTGCCACAAACCAATACAAGCTCCGATAACTTAATCCTCAAGACTAACTTATTTGTGCTGTCAGCTCTAAACGAACCTTTACGGCTGTCCATTAGAATAACACAATGTATAAGCATATATATTTCATATGTATGCAAATATATATTTTTTCTCAATTTTATTTGGAAATTTCTCAATTTCAAATTAAAATTTTAAATTTTATTTGGAATTTTCTCAATTTGAAATTCTCATTTTCATTTGGAATTTTCGCAATAACAATTTGAAATTCTCATTTTCATTTGGAATTTTCTCAATTTAAAATTTAAATTCTTAATTTCATTTGGAATTTTCTCAATTTTAAATTGAAATTCTCAATTTCAATTGGAATTTCTTAATTTCAATGAAAAATGGTGTAGATTATTAACAAAATGCCGAGGTAACGTAGCTTTACATACAAATTGCCAACTTAAGTAAGTCCCATAATTTAGTTACGAGATTGATTCTATTATATATCTAAAGCGTTTTCTCTTATGCTCATATTTATTTTATTTTTGAAGTCATCTTTTTTATCTGTTGTCTGTTATTCACGCACTAAATTCAAATCTTATTATTTAATTGATTAGCATGTAAAAATGACTAGACTTTGTTTTAAAAATAAGTGATCGTTTAGCACAACACTTTTTAAGAATTAAACCTGTTATATTCTTGCTGCATGAGTTTTATAAAGTTGATCGATTGTCACAAAGTTAACATAATCCAGGCCATTTTATAAACTAAGTCCAATATGTTATGCAAATATTTTTTTTTTTCAGATACATTCGATGTCATGATTGTTATTTTAACGGTTCATATTTCACATATAGTTCATACAAAGTTCCTTAATATCAAAAAAAAAAAATTCTTTATTACCTCTCATTGACTCATTAAAAAGGAAAAATCAGAAATAAAGCCAATTGAAATTGATATAAAATTTCATTTAATAACATGAGCTTGAAACAGTTAATAAAATATTAGCTAATTTTAGAAGACTTCATACCAGCACCTTTTAAACTTAATAATAAATAATTTTATAATTGTTTACTCAGTATGTAGAGATATGCCTCCTTAAACCGGATTGACTCCATATTAGTCGTTTCAGTAATTAATAAATAATTAAATATATATTTTTTCTAATATAATATAAAGTTAAAAAAAAAGAACTGAATTGCAGATATCCAGTGTGATTTGTCTATATTATGGAAAAGATCAGTTTTTATATTGTCCTTGCTTTAACAAGACCAACCATGTTTTTCACCAAGTTTTTAGGAGATCAAAACAAACATTTTATTGCGAAACTTAGCAATACTAAAATTACACAAACATACTATTTCCTACTTTTAAACCACTTAATCTCTTTTTGAACAGTTTGGTGTATAAATGAATGAAGCTTCAAAATGATTCAATAACAAATTTTTAAAAAAAATTTCCGCATAACCGATTACGTCGGTTCTTTATAACTACGACGATTACGCAAATTTAGTTTTTATGTAAATTAATATATTGCTGGCAGGACTAAAACTAAATTTACTAAACATTTTTTGAGAATAATTTAAGCTAAAGTATGATTGTATTAAGTTAACCATTCCTGACATTAAATACCACCACCAAAAGCCACATCACTAAAACACTTAAACTCTCACTATTTATTGCGTTGACAATTTAAAGTTTTGTTTTAATGGAGATGGCACTTTAAGGTATAAGTACTTTTAAACCTTTTTGGTACTAAAAGTACCTTTAAGAAAAATTAAAGTTAAAAAGTTTCCCTTAAAAATTTCTTATCATAATTTATAAAAAAAAAAAATTTTTAAATTTTTTGTAAATGTGTACACACAAAAGTTTTTAAAAATTGTCTATGAATAAAAGATTTTGTACAAAATTGTTCTATTAAATTTTAAGGGAAAAATTATCCAAAATGTTAAACAATATCAGCTGTTTTGCTTTCTAATGGCCTTTCTGCACGAGTAGTAGCGTTATCAAAACGAATGGTTTTGGTGATAGCATTAAAACGATTTTTAGACATTGCAGCTTTATAAATAGGTAAATGTGTATAACTCCACAATTTTTTTACTGGCTCAGAATTATATTGACACTAACCCGAATGTAATAAGATGCCGAGTTATGCATGAAACTCTTTTTGCAATAAAGGACTCAATTTCTGCCATTTTTTTGAAACAAAGTGCGGCGAACCACCTTCAGTATTAGCAACAACCTTGAATATTTTCATCGTCGTCATCGGAGTCTGATTCTTCGGTAACTTCGACATTTATTTCTTCGTCATCTGTATCGTAATTTGGATCATCGTTGTCGCCTCCTTCGTCAAATTGATCAGTGTCTCCTTCATACTCATCATATTCTAAATACCTTATCAATGTTTCGAAAGCTACCTCTGAACTCTGATATACTAATAATTAATTATATAACCACAATATATGAAAATATATAAAAAGTACCCAGGGACCTTGTCGGTTATCCACGTAATAAAAGTCTTTAATCTGCCAAAAATATCGAAATATGTATAAAAATTGTCTGGAACTTATCGATAATGTTTTATAACATTCCAAGCATAAAAGTCACGTAATTTTAAAAAATTCGGCCAAGCTATATTTAAAGTCTGCTTATTTGAAAACTTGTCCCCATGAACCTTACCTTGTCAGTCATCTAAGGGTTAAATTTTATTTTTATTTCATATATTTTTTTAAAAATCGTATGTTCAATGTTTTCTAAATTTTATATTAGTAAGAGGAGAATATATCAAAAAATATAAAATAGCCGACGTACCATAATTCTTGTTAAATAAAAATTTACTGTCCTATTAATAAAACAAGTAAGAGTGCTATATTCGGCCGTGCCGAATCTTATATACCCTTCACAACGTGTAGTCATGCAATAACAGTAGTTTGTGTCACCATTCATCCCATATGAAATACGTACATACATATAAAAACATACATATATAAAAACATCCCATTGTAAAATTATAAATTCACGTATGTATGTTAAAAAAACAAAAAAAATAAAAATAAAAAAAAAATTTTTAAAAAAAAATTTTAAAAAAAAATTTTAAAAAAAATTAAAAAAAAAATTTTTTTTAAAAAATTATTATATATATAATATATATAAAACAAAAAAAAAAACTAAAAAAAAATTTAAAAAAAAAATTAAAAAAAAAAAATAATAAAAATATAAATAATATATTAAATAAAAAATAAAAAATAAAAAAAAAAATTTAAAAAAATTTTTAAAAAAATTGAAATAAAATTTTTTTTGGCTCAGCTGGGATTCGATGCCACGTTTTCTCTAACCAGTATACACGTTTGTATGTATGTATGTTGTTGTTGTAATGTTGTTTTTGTGAAAAAAAAACCGAGGTGGTCGTGGGTTTTTGCTCATATCTCAGTTGTTTATATACCGATGTTTCTGATTTTCAATACCGATCTACTCCCGAATATTTCTGATATTTTAATATGTCACCCGAGTCCATGCGATGTCGAGGGGCTTCAAAAAGTTGATTTCAACATACACACGGACAGACGGTCAGACGGACAGACTGACAGGGCTTAATCGACTTCCCTATTCATAAGCTTTCAGAAAATATATACTTTATGGGGTCGGAAATCAAAATTGTAGAAATTTCACACGGAATGACAAACCTATATATACCCTTTTTCACTGTGTGAAGGGTATAAAAAATATTTAAAGATTATTAAGCACTTATTTGACAGATGTTGTACAGAAACCTGTCAAATGAGTTTTCGATAAACCTAAAATATTTTTTATGAATTCGGCACTAAGCTTTTAAATATACAAGTTCATGTGATGTAATGGTAAGACACTGATTTAAATCCTTGCAGAGACTAAAAAATTTCATCTCGGTATTCGATTCAATTCAATTTTAATACCTAAACATGTTGAAATGAAATATTTGTTTAAATAAAAACAAATAAGAGCATTTTATTTGATTGTACCTGTGGTGCACAAGGGTATATATAGGTTTGTCATCCCGTTTTTAATTTCTACAATTTTCATTTCCGACCCCCATAAAGTGAATATTGTCTGAAAGCTTATGAATAGAGGAGCCGATTAAGCACTAACCGTCTGTCCGTGTGTTGGTTGAAATTAACTTTTAGAAGCAACTATATGTTCCTCAGATCTGAGTATAGCATCAATCTTTTGGAAATATCCGGGAATGAATCGCTATGGAAATTCAGCACAATCGCCCCATAACTGTCTGAGATATGAGCAAAAAACCATGACCACCTCGTTTTTTCACAATTACAACAACAACCTACATACATACTGGTTAAAGTAAACGTGGCATCGAGTTCCAGCTGAGTCCAAAAAAAAGGTTTTTTTATTTTATATATATTATTTATATTTTTATAATTTTTTTTTTATATTTTTTTTTTTAATTTTTTAAAAAAAATGTTAAAAAATTTTTTTTAATTAATTTTTTTATTGTTTTTTTATTTTTGTTTTTAATACATTTTTTTTTTTTATTATTTTTTTTTTTTTGGAAACATACATACGTAAACTCAATTTATAATTCTGCAATGGGATGTTCTATGTATGTATGTACGTATTTCATATAAGATGAATGGTGATACAAACCAATGTTATTGCATGACTACACGTTGTGAAGGGTATATAAGATTCGGCACGGCCGAATATAGCACACTTACTTGTTTTTATTTCAACTCAAAATACTCGCTTGTATTTTGCAAACTATAACTTAACCTTAATTTACAAAAAACTAATAGCAAAAATATGCATACATATGTTTGTAGTATATGCATACATGTATAACACTATATATCAATACATACACATACATACTATATAATCTTCTTCTATATGTCCATAGTATGTAGAGATACAACTTTTTTAAAATTTTTGAAAACATCAAAATGGCCCTGTCCATACCATGTAGTGCATAAAAATAAAACAACAATAATAACTGCATCTTTAGATTTTCGATATTGTTAAAAAAGGTTCCGCGTCAAAAGCAATTAATGCAAATCAACACGAACTCTTAATCTTAAGTTAATTTTACTTAACAGAGATAGTTTTTAGATTTTGATTATAATCATATAATTGCATTAAGAATTATAAATTGTTAAATAATTATAAAATAAAAAATTTTGAAAAAATAAAAAATTTTGAAAAAATAAAAAATTTTGAAAAAATAAAAAATTTTGAAAAAAATAAAAAACTGAAAAAATAAAAAAATTTTGAAAAAAATAAAAAAAATTTGAAAAAATAAAAAAATTAAAGAAAAAAAATTTAAAAAAAATAAAAAAATTTTAAAAAATAAAGAAAAAAAAATTTTGTTACGAAATGACTTGAGGAAACATTTTTCGGTTTCAGCACAACATCAGCTACAGCGTGGTGATGGGGCCTTATTACCCCTAATATACATACATACTTGTATTAATTCATACTAACTATGCCTTTTCATTCGATACCAATATTGAGGGAAATAAAATTTCAGTTACTATTAGAATTGGCTCATACCCATTCCCGTCATTTAGTAGTGGCGGCCATCGGGAATTTAAACATTTTCACAGCATACTTTATTAGTCAAGTCCTTTTATTTTACAATTGGGCTGTTATAAAAATCCACCATTTTGTTTCAAACGCCATCTTGGAATAATAATATTTGTTAAGGCTACCGTATTTTACTGGTCAAGCGCTTTAGTTGGTAGCCCCCTATTGAGGGTGGTAAACCTTTAATTACGAGAATTGTCTCATGTATACATATTTGTCCACTATTTCGTCATGGCGGCCATCTTGAATTTGTAGGCAATACGTATTGTACTGTTTTTAACTTATTAATTCCTTTCATTTGATACCAATATAGCGGAGTGAACTTCAGATAATTTTTTAAAAACTAGAATTGTCTCATTAATACATTTTTGTCCTCCAATTTGCCGTGGCGGCCATCTTGAATGTTAAACTTTTTTTCAATCTAAAATCATTTTTACACAAATTGCATATTAGAAAAAATTTAGGAGATTGTTTTAGAAACGTAGGAATTTTAAAAATGTACTTTCATATGGCATCTCTGCAATATGCTTTTTTAATGCAACAGCTGTTTTGCAAAATTAAATTATTTATTCTCTACCTGCTTCTTGCCTCAATTTAATTTTATGTCAATAAAGGTAATATAAAATGAAAATTATTGAAATTTTTTGTATATCTAACAAAGGCTGCACAGAGTATTCCATTCTAGAATCGGTGGAATCTAAAACTGTACAAAAAAACAAGACAATTTTTTATTATCGTCATCTGACACCCGTGTTAACCTGCAATTTTCGGTCAGATAAAGTTATGCCAGACCAATATCTGCCATTGAAATTGACTGCTTTTCTAACAAAAGTATTTTAACCGTCTGACAATTTACCTTATGGAAGCAACTCTTAATTGTCATGCCATTGTCAGCATATGTTTAGGTATGTATGTATATCAATTATGTCAAATCTAACAACCGTACGTACAGAGCTTTAGCTTAAATATTTTCAAAATATTTTTTGTATGAAAAACGATTTGGTTTACTGTTTAATTTTACAAATTTTTATTTTTTTTTCTTTTTGTTTTACACACAAACATATTTACGGTTTTGTTTAAAGCCTGTCAATTGATATGACAACCAACCGCAGTGCGGTTTAAACCAGTAATTAACGCTAATCTTTCAAATTCCAAAAAAAAAAAAAAAATTGTTGGTAAATTTACACACAGGCATGGAAGTCCCTATGGATACACTCCCATGTTTAAAATAAAATTTTAAATTTATTAAAAATTTATGAGCATGAGTTTATATGCAAATTTATTTTTTAAACCTTTCGTAATTCAAAACATTTTTTGTGCATATGAGGCATGGATTGTACATTATAATTTGTACAGGTGTAAATTACAAATTTTAGTTTTTAGAATTTTTAGTTCAATATGAAATTAAACGGTTGAGGATTTATTTGAATTCATTACTAAAACACATTTAATTTTTAATAATATTAAATTTATGGTTACTTCGTTCATTATAAGAAATTCATAAGTTCACTAAAGTTTAACAAAACTTCAAACAAAATTTTTAACTTTTTCTTAAATTTAAAATTTTTTTTATAAAAATTTCTTATTTAAAAAAATTGTTTCCAAAAATGTTTTCCTAAATCCTTAATATGTTTTGTTGCTCTTCACGCCTTAATACATATTGAATATAATCTCTTTGGCTTTTTTTATATCTCAACTTAATTAAATGTCAATTTAGTTTATTTTGCAGTCAAATGTCATTCATTTTAACAAGCAATACCACACACCAACACACCAATTTTACACAAACAAGATTAGTTAAACTGAAGAAAAAAAAACCAAATAAAATTCAATAATAAAATTAAATTTTGCTCCGCCATTATTATGTGTGACATTCTGGAGATGTTTTTGGAAAAATTATTTCTTCTTTTTTTATTCCTTATTCACTCTTTTCCTTTTGTGTAAAAGTTAGAATTTTGCGTGTGTGTGTGTTTGTACAAAAAAGAGGAAACAAATTTTCAGTTGACATTTAATTACACAAGTTTGTGCATAGAAATGTTTGTAGTTAAAGCAACCACAAATCTACATAAACCATAGTTTTGTCTTAGTAAAATTATTATGTCTGGTTTTAATGTAACCGCACAAAACAAACACACACACAAACATACTATACTTATATAATATAATAAACATGCAAGCAGATACACATATATACATACATACAGATAATCATGTACACTCTACCGTATCTTATATCTTTATTTGTTCAAGGATACTAAAGGATGTTAAAAACAAAGAAAAGAAAAAAAACATTGAAACACAAAACTTTTTGCTCATTTTAATGTTTTAAATTCTTGACTGTAATGGCGGTGGGAATGGGCGGTAGTTGGTAACTGTATTAGATTTTCTGTCAGTTCGACGGGCAGGCAAATGGCCAACTAACTCGGAGGCAAGTAAGTATTCAGGCACTTGGGAACAAGAGCAGGAAAATTTGTTAAATTTAGTTGTCAGTGTTATTTAAATTCATGTTTTTTGTAGATTTTAGACGTTTGTTGTTTTTTTTTATTTCACTTTTGAAAATTTCAAATTCTTTGCATGTATGTGTTTGAATTTGTATGTTTGTACTTTATGTACTTGACTGTGTTAGTTTTTTTGGCCACTTTCCTAACAGTGTCTGTTTAATTGAGCAAAATTAAATTGTGTCTTTTTTTAAAGTTGCCTGTTCGGTTGCCCGTTTAATGTTTTCTTGTAAAAATGTGGTTTTGAAAATTGCATTAATGTTTTCTCCAAAAAATATACTTTCTGCAAAAAAGTAAAATAATTTTAAGGAAAAAGAAACTCACTGTATATTAAGTCAAAGACGTTCTGAAATGAACGACAGCTTAAAAATTTATTTAAAGTAAATGACTAAATCTACAGAATAGGAATTATATCAAATAATACGTAGGGAAGTTGGGCTTTTTGGCTTGAATGATAGCTACGCTCTGCTATAGGGATTATTTTTTACAAATGTGGCTGATTTTTGTTAACGCAGTGTTAAATTTCCTCCTTCCATGCTCAGGTGACTGTGTCCTTGTTGCCTGAGATTTTTGTCTTCGGATTCAATTGTCTTAAATCACACAATATAGGAAGTTGGTTGTGATCACAGAACCATCTAAATACACGAACAGAAAATTTTTATACACACATTTTATTGTTTTGCATGCTGTATGACATGTGGTGTCGTCTTATAAAAACTATATTTCATTCGCATCGTTCATAGGAATAAATAAAACTGTTATCATGTTGTGATATCGAATTCGAGTGTAGTTCGTGGCTTGATTGACGTTAACACCGCCATTAAAAGTCTTACCACTGACTTGAATACATGCGGCAAAACACCGCCCCTGACTGCAAGCATAACACTCGGGAGGAAATTGTTCGTACCAGAATCTCGTGGCTTATTCACCAGCACCTTTTGCTCAAGAGCTCGAACTATTTACTCTCGTGTTGCTAGTAATAAGGCTAATCTGAATCTAGTTAACTGCGAGTTATAATTTAACTTCTAGGCTTACTCTCCATTGGAGGTCGAACAACCAACCAAACAGCTCTGTGTACAAAAATGTTCAGCGACTTTAGCATTTGCACTAATAATGTCCACCGACTTTAATGATTTATGACTTATTTGATTCGAAAAATACCTGAAAAATGAAAAATAATGTAGAACATTTACCCTCATAATTTTTGGAAAAAAATGAACACTATACTAATTTTGCATGAAAAAAAATAAACAAATATCACCACTAATTTCTAAATAACTCCTAACACTTGTTAATATATCCAAACTCAACAAAAATTTATTCCTAAGGATTTGTAGGTTTTGATCAAAATTTTACAAATTGTTCTGAAGTTATGATGAAATGTATCAGCATAACCGCTTTATGTCGGGCGAAATATAAAGCACACCCAGAAGAAAATATCTAACCCAGATAGAAAAAAGTTAAAAACTTCTTTATATATAGCGTTATCCAGTCCACATGCTATTATATAAAGTCGATTTTTGAAATACCCACATTTATTTGTTGTAGCGAAAAATTCATCTTAACAAACACTCTTCACTGACCATTGCGCTTCAGTTCTAGTGTCATCTATGCTATGTATGCATACAGACGGAGCTGTATATTATGGAGAGAGCTTTTTGAATTTAAAAATTATTTTCGCGACTCCGATTACATGTTTCTCACTAATGCACTCAAAAACTGCTTTGATATTGACATTTTAACGGATTGAATTTAGACAATCGATGCTTTTATAACTTACAATTGATCCAGCCTACCTGAACTTCTTATATACATTTTTCACAATCATCAGGGCTACACGCAAAGAAAGAACATGGTTGTGGTATTCATACTATGATTGAATTGTATGATTGTGGTAAAAACATATAATGGTTGCAAGCTGTCATTGTTATGTTTAATTAAAGTATCATGCAATATTTATATTATGACTATAAATCTGTGGCTTGGAGCTAAAAGGGCCAATGTCAAAATATTTACTTTTGAGAAAGTTGGAATTGAACTTTAACTTTTATAGGTGTTTATAGGTGCTTTCATAGTGACATTGGCCAGCATTTTATTTATGAAGCTGTTCTGGGTTAAGTATGACTTTAGCTGTTTTACCATAATGAAATAGAGCAAGAAAACAAATCTAATGCAATGATTAACTCAAAACAGCAAAAAAGTGACATTGGCCCTTTTAGCTCCAAGCCACAGAACTAATATAAACAATCTTTGCGCTCTTCTGAGTAAAATGATTGTCGGAAAGACAGGCAGACATAAATTTTTGAAAGTGATATTTTATGGTCTAGACTTTCTTTTTTCACCGCCTTCACTAGCATGTGTATTCTGAATTCTTGTAGATACAGGAATTGTTTAAGCTAAGTCAGTATGTCCGTGTGTATGTCGAAATGAACTTTTTGAAGCCTCCAGCATACTTTAGACTCTTTATAGCATCAACTACGCTCTTGAAAATCAGTTACATATGTAGGCACATTTCTTGCTGAGATAAGAGCTTAAAAACACGATTTATTTTTTTACCAAAATAGAGAGCAACTTCTATGAAACTTTTTGCAACGTTTTTTTACGTTTTTAGCTTTAGAAACATTTACAGATAATTTTGGTTCAATGGGTTGAATTAAAAAAAATATGTAAATCAAAATTTCAAACTACCGATTTCCTTAATAAGTGTTGGACGTAGTTGCACCATATGACTGCCAGCTATTGTCATTACATGATGGCACAAACTGTGTAAAGGGTATACAAAATTCGGCACAACCGAATATAGCACTCTTACTTGCTTTTAATATATCCTCCATATGACAGTGTAAAAGGATATATATTAGTAAGTCAGGCTAAAGTATTCATTTGCGACCCCATAAAGTACATATATTCTGAATCGTTATAGATAGAAAAGTCGATTTAACCATGTCCGTCTGTCCGTCTGTCCGTCTGTCCGTCCGTCCGCCTGAGTAAGCGTTGCAGTCAACTTTTTAAAGTCCCCACAAATTACGCATGCACCTGTAAGATATTAATTTAACAGAAATACTTTCGAACATTTTTCTTCTGATAATCAGCAATTTTAACCCATTAGCGGCTAAGATATGATCCAAAAACTGCATATGTTTTATTAAGCAAAGGCTTTTGTTGCGGCTCACAGTTAACTGACCTTTTTGTTGAATGCCACTATAAGATATCTTATGTATTAATTGGCAGCATTATCGCATCATGGAAATGCTAATCCGCTACCAAAATTGCTAATGGGTGATGCTGAATTAATTTAAAAGAAATCTGACATATTATTTATATTGCAATTGTAGAGGACTGCCCATCAATACACCATCAATACTTAAGATTTAAAGACATTAAAAATGGTTGCAAATTTTATAATGAGTAGCTTGCTAGAATAAAACAAAGTTGATAAACCTTTTAATCCAAATTTTAATAGGAAAACTTGAATTTTTTTTGAAAATGGTGTAATTCCTTTGCATAACAATAACACCGGTACAAGTATTCGAAGCTCATTCATTCTCAAATTTTTAGTGTGTTGCATGAAGGCCATTGGGGTGCAAGCAGAATGAAAAAAATTTGCTACAAGGTATTTATGGAATATTCGTGTGGCCCGAAGCTAAGCATCCTTGGGAAATAATACACTTTATCTTTGCTGGTTCTTTCCTAAATAATGGCTTTTTGTAGTAGACTCGTATTCTTAATTTCCTTTTGTAAGACATGTATCCGCAGATATATCATCATCAAGTATAACAGCATTGCAAAATATTTTTGATATTGAAGGTTTATCACAAACAATAGTTAGTGATAATGGTATCCAAATTACGGCTGCAGAATTTAAACCTTTCTCTAAATCAATTCAATATAACACTTAACAACAGGACCTTTCCGTTCAGCTTCACACGGGCCAGCTGAATGGTTTGTCCGAATTTTTAAGTTGTGGTTTTTTTTTAAATATGTTAAGGGCAACCTAAATAGGAACAGTCTTTATTAAAGTACCTCATATTATACAGTATCATACACATCAATTCTAAATCTAATTACAGGTAAATAGCCGGCAGAGGTATTACACGGCCGTCCAATCACAAACAATTTTAACAACAATGGTTCCAGTTAAACATGCTGGTTGTTTTCTGCCTTTTCTAAATATAAAATAAAATTTATCTATATCTATATCTATATATATAAAAGTGAAACTCTGTGTGTGTGTGTGTGTGTGTGTGTGTGTGTGTGTGTGTGTGTTAGCTATAGACTCTGAAACTGTAAAACCGATCGGGCTCAAACTTTGGTAAGTTGTTGTACACATACCGGGGAGTGTTTATGGATGAAAAAAAGTGGGCGGGGCCACGCCCATAAAAAATTACTTATCAGTTTTAGCTACTTGCACTTGACCGATTTTTCTGAAACTTTGCACACATATCGAGCTCTGATGACTAAATAATTTCGTGATAAAAAAAGTGGGCGGGGCCACGCCCATAAAAATTTTTTAATTTTGAGGTACTTGCAACAGACGGATTTTACTGAAACTTTGGACACATATTGGGCTGTCATGACTTTATAATTTCGTGATTAGAAAAGTGGGCAGGGCCACGCCCATAAAAAAAAAGTTATAAGTTTGAGGTACTTGCACTGGACCGATTTTTCTAAAACTTTGCACACACACTAAGCTGTCATGACTTTATAATTTCGTGATTAGAAAAGTGGGCAGTGCCACGCCCATAAAAAAAAGTTATCATTTTGAAGTATTTGCACTCGACCGATTTTTCTGAAACTTTGCACACATATTGAGCTGTCATGACTTTATAATTTCGTGATAAAAAAAGTGGGCGGGGCCACGCCCATAAAAAATTAGTTATCAGATTTAGCTACTTGCACTGGACCGAATTTTCTGAAACTTTGCAAACATACTGAGCTGTCATGACTTTACACTTTCGTCATTGGAAAAGTGGGCAGTGTCACGCCCATTAAAAAAAAGGTATCATTTTGAGGTACTTTCACTGGACCGATTTTTTTGAAACTTTGCACACATATTGAGTTGTCATGACTATACAGTTTCGTATTTAGAAAAGTGGGCAGTGCCACGCCCATTAAAAAAAGGTATCATTTTGAGGTACTTACACTGGACCGATTTTTCTGAAACTTTGCACACTTATTGAGCTGTCATGACTATACAGTTTCTTAATTAGAACAGTGGGCAGTGCCACCCTCATAAAGAAAAAGTTATAGTTTTTAGCCTTGCACTTGATATTCGATAAAAATTTAGAATGCGATTAAAATTCATGAAGGGGCGTAGCAACGCGCGCCGGGATTGGCTAGTACATATATAAAAGTGAAACTCTGTCTGTGTGTTCGCTATAGACTCCGAGACTGTAAAACCGATCGGACTCAAACTTTGGCAAGTTGTTGTACTCATACCAGGAAGTGTTTATGGGTGGAAAAAAGTGGGCGGGGCCACGCCCATAAAAAATTAGTTATCATTTTTAGCTACTTGCACTTGACCAATTTTTCTGAGACTTTGCACACATATGGAGCTGTCATGACTATACAGTTTCGTGATTAGAAAAGTGGGCAGTGCCACGCCCATTAAAAGAAGTTATAATTTTTAGCTTTTTGCACTAGATATTCAATTATAAATCAGAATGCATTTTTATTCATTAAGGGCCGTAGGAACGCGCGCCGGGCTTTTCTAGTATAGTATAATGGTCATTTGGTAATAATGTTCATATCATTTGTAAAAAATTTCAGAAATCGGCACTTTCACAGTTAACTTTAGCATATATAAACAAGCATTTCCTCTCTATCTTATTAGTATGGAAAAAGAAAATGTTCCTTAAATTTGTCTTACCATGAAAATACATAAAAGCCATGAAATGGTCTTTAAATGGCAAATTGTTTTTAATATTTGCTTTCCTTATTGCTTGTTATGGAGTCTAAATCTCAGCAGCCATTGCTTGTTTCCTAATGTTGGTGGTAGCAGTGCCATTAGTTTAATTATTTATTTAGTTTTTTTTTTTTTTTTTTGCTACTCATTTTGTTTATTATTTTTCCTTTACTTGCTACTGATTACAAATACAAAATCAATGTTTATTAAAGCAACTAAGAAATAGCAAATAATAGAGTACATGAAACAACTAATATGGAAAAGGATGATGATTTGGTATTTTCGGTAGACGTATTTTTGCTAATACAAATTGATAACTACACAAACTACTGTTTTTGTATGTGCTTTGTTATCGTTGTTGTTATTTTCTAAACCACAAAAACTATTATTAGTTTTTGTCATGTTTTGTTTCGTTTTGTTGTTAGTGTTATGAATCTCAACACAAAAATTAAGTAAAATTTCTTGTAGTCATCTTCGATGTCAGACAATCAAAGTACTCAAACAAACATCTGACCAAACCGACCAACCGACCGAACCTAATTGCTTGGTAGACCTTTTTTGTTTTTTTTTTCTGTTTCTTTTATATTAAATTTCTATGCACTAAACTTAAAGGGCAGCAATAATAGTTTAATATATACTTTAATAAAGTATTAGTATAGTTGCTGATGTCATACAAATAAGATTTAAGATTTTTCCTACAAGTACTTTGCTCTTTAAAATATTTAAATATCTGAAAGTATTCTGGGAATTGTAAAAAGACTTATGCTTTGCCTGTTTGATATTTGCTATGTTCTACATACCTTTCACAGAGGCGTGATAAAACTTGTCGCTGAAAAAGTCGCAAAATAGAACCAGTTTTATTATGATGATGCTTACGCCCTTTTTAAGACACTTAAACTTTCTGCATCGATGAACAATATTTTAAAAATCTTGTACATTTTTTACACAAAATTTTTAGTGCAACCAAAAATAAGAACAACAGAAAATCAAATAATTAAATGACAGAACTTGAGTTCGATTGACAGCCACCGAGCTTAAGTGATATTACTGTGTTGTCATAAAATTATCAAACAACAAAAACGTACAAAAATTGCTATCGGTCGGCAAGTTTAGGAATTCTTATGCTCCTTTTTCACTCTTTTTTTTATCTTTTAAGTTATGTAACTGGTTGATTTCCTTTCATAAAATATGAAATTTTCTAAAAGTGTTGAAATTAAAAAACAAGCATGCACAGAGAAAACAGTATCGGTTGTGGGTACCGCAATTGTTGCCAATCTCATAGTTTAGTTGTGATAGTAGAATTTAACGGTTATATCTCGAAATTTTGATTCGGAATATAAATATGCAATATTATATTAAGATTCTTTCAATAGACATTTTATAATCACAAATGAAAAGTTCGATGGCAGGAAATAAACCATTCAATTGGCAATGAATGTGATTTTCTGTTTTTTGGGTGTGTGCAGAATGGTTCTTTGAAATACTAATTAATACTGAGAAAAATATATGTATTTGCATTAATATTGTAATAATTTATTGAAGATGATTACTGCAAATTATATAATTTATATTCGCCACAGTTTTTCAGTGGCAAAAAAAATGCTTCACTTTCGGGTTTGGAATTTTTTTATTAGTACTTCAAGTGATTTAGGACTATCAACTCACTTTTCGTTTGAACCTTTTTAATTTGTAAAAATTATGCACATAAATATTTTTAAATAATAAGTGTTAGTCTTGTTATTGGAAAAGATACATGGTATTTATTTAAACAATCCCAACTGCTCCAGGAATCCACTCCTGCTCTATTAGCAGATAAGTATTTTTCGTTATATACCTCCATTTCCCTGATATCAGAAGTTGAGGTACACTTATATCGCTCCACGGAATCAGCTCATACGTTAAATGTTTAAGCGAATGTTTAAGCGATTACCATTCTTAATTCCTTAGTTACACATATTTATAAATATTATATCTGCATATAGATAATCTTACAATTTACAAATATTTACAACTTAATAAATAACAGTAAACTTATATTGACATTGAGTTGTTTAATGGCAATTTATTATAACATTTATTTAATCTATTTTTTTTTTCTAGCTCTAATAGAGAGTTGCTCAAGTTGTTTTTATTACACAACTTTTTATCTTTTATTTCATCAAAATACAGTTCACATAAAAAAACTTTCAATCACGAGAAATGAGTTCAGTATTTAAGAAATAATTCTTTAGTTTTATAAGACAGCGTTTAATGTCTCGTTTCTGGGTTCGACTCCTAATACAAACTGTGTTCTGCCTCGCCAATAAAGAATTATGGATTATGACATACAAAGCAGTATAGTAATATGACTAACATTTAAATGTTTATTGGGTTATTATACCCTTCACACAGTGAAAAAGGGTATATATAGGTTTGTCATTCCGTGTGAAATTTCTACAATTTTGATTTCCGACTCCATAAAGTATATATTTTCTGAAAGCTTATGAATAGGGGAGTCGATTAAGCCCTGTCAGTCTGTCCGTCTGACCGTCTGTCCGTGTGTATGTTGAAATCAACTTTTTGAAGCCCCCCGACATCGCTTGGACACGGGTGAGGTATTAAAATATCAGAAATATTCGGGAGTAGAACGGTGTTGAAAATCAGAAACATCGGTACATAAACAACTGAGATATGAGCAAAAACCCACGACCACCTCGATTTTTTATTCACAAAAACAACATTACAACAACAACATACATACATACATACAAACGTGTATACTGGTTAGAGAAAACGTGGCATCGAATCCCAGCTGAGCCAAAAAAAAATTTTTTTAATTTTTTTTTTAATTTTTTTTTTTTATTTTTTTTTTTTATTTTTTATTTAATATATTATTTATATTATTATTTTTTTTTTAATTTTTTTATTTTTTTTTGTTTTATATTTATTATATATATTTTAATTATTTTTTTTTAATTTTTTTTTTTTAATTTATTTTTTTTTAATTTTTTTTTTAATTTTTTTTTAAATTTGAAGTGAAGGGTATATAAGATTCGGCATGGCCGAATATAGCGCTCTTACTTGTTTTATTATTATGTGCGAAAATTACAAAAACTAACTGTTGTCTGTCATTGAAAAAATTAATATGTATGTATGTGTGTGATTTAGTTTTGGTATTGTTTGTCTTGGTCTTGATTTCACTAGCCCTTTGCTTGTTTGCTATTATGCCTATAAAATAAAATACATAAATAAACTTGTTTATTATCATTTGGTTTCTTTGGTTGTGGTTGTGATGTGACATCTCGAACTATGCAATTTATTATTTAATTAAATTGCACAATAAAATTAGGAGAAAATACAAAATTTTAATAACAAGAGATTGTTAGTTAGTATGGAAAAAATTAAAATATTTACGCAAGTTTAACTTCGAATTTTTTTTGGTAAAAATATAATTTCAATTGGCTTCTTTTTAAGTTAAGTCAGCTTAAACAGCTGAGTTGAAAGAAACGTAGTTTTAAATATTCAAACTAAACTAAAGTTAAACATTGAAATAAGAGCAACATCATGCTCGTATGCAAGCAAATAGATTTTTAAAGATTGCCCTCTTCAGTTTCCAATCAGCATTGATATCATTGCTTATATGTATTCTTTAAGGAAAAACATCATCCTGTAGCTCATTAAATAGGTAAGGGCTTAAGGTATTTTCTTGTCGGACTGCTTGCGTCATTAAAAACACTGCGAATGATGTGCTACACGTTCTAACGCAATCATGGCGCACTTCATTGAACCTTTGGATTCTTGTAATGACAATTAACTTATTATACGCCTCACTTTGTAGGAAAACTAACTGAGAAAATTTTTTTCGGAATCAATGTTCCGATGTTATTATTGTACTCTATAGCTTTTATTTGGATACTTGACGCATTGTTAATATAATATCTTGATTTCCTCGATTAATCCTATAGTCACATTTTTCCTTTTTCTGCTGATGGTCTACTTCGTTACTAGCTCTTGAATTGGCTGCATTATCGACACACACCTTTTTTTTAAATAACCCCAAATAAAGAAGTCCCACGGTGTCAAATCACATGATCTTGGCGGCCAATACGTAAGATAACACGGCCATTGAATTTGTCGCGCAAATGAGCCATTGTTTCGTTAGCTGTGTGGCAAGTGGCACCGTCCTGTTGAAACCACATATCGTCTATATTCATATTTTATAATTCTGGCCTCAATAAGTTCGTTATCATCTCACGATAACGAACACCATTCACAGTAACAGCTTGACGGCCCTCATTTTTGAAAAAAATACGGCCCGATAATGCCGTCAGCCCATAAACCGCACCAAACAGTTACTTTTTGTGGGTGCATTGGTGTTGCGCAAATCACTCTTGGATTATCATTCGCCCAAATGCGTCAACTCTATTTGTTGACGAATTCACTGAGGTAAAACTGTGCCTCATCACTGAAGATAATTTTCTTTGAAAACTTATCATCCACGGTTGCCATTTGTTGTCACCATTCTGACCATTGACGACGTTTGGAATGGTCAAGAGGCTTTAGTTCTTGAGTCAAATGCACCTTGTAAGCATGTAAATGCAAGTCTTTATGCATAATGTTCATCAACGACGAGCGTGAGAAATGCAATTGTTGGGCAGGACGTAGAGTTGAGTTGGAGAGCCCTTCAGCCTCACTATCGCAAACAGCAGCAATATTTTCTGCAGTTAGAGCTGTCATGCACTGGTGTTTTCACATCTCCGACAGACCCGGCTTGCTAAAATTTTTGCACGATTTTTTCGATTGTATGCACATTTGGACGATTAAATTGACCGCAGTGTACGAATATGCATTTTGATTTAAACGCCCATTTTCATAATAAACCTGAATAACTTTAACGCGTTGCTCGATTGTGTATCTTTCCATGGTTCAAATTGTGTTAGTCTGAAATTGAGAAATGTCAAATGAAATACAGAAAAAAACCTAACGTTTAGGTGTGGTTCACATATAACATCCGCCCTGGAAATTTAACCACTCGTTATTTAAATTTATAAAAAAAATACGTAAATGTTTCTTAGCTTATCATTAAGATGACGTCTACATCCAATGTCTGGGCAAATTATGTAATAGAATTAAAAAGTTTTGTCAAAAAGGTTATAGAAAAGATAACTGTTAGTTCCAGATTTATCCACAATAATTTAAAAAAATTCTTAATTTATCATTAGTTTTATATGACATCAGTGCTTTTTTTGGAAAAATTATATGATTTAAAAACACGACCAAAATAGCTTCAATATCATCATCTGCACATCAGCGACTCTGATCGAATATATTTGTAAAAAGTTTAGCAAAATGTGCTGCAACTCTTTCGTCATATTCATATCAAAAGTACGAAATAGTACAATATGAGGGTCTACTATGAATAAGCCTACAAGTTTTAAAGATATAAGATGGTGTTAGTTGAAACAACAGTAAATCGAATGTGCGTGAGCTTTTGTTGTAATCGGGTGATTATAACGGTTCGTGTAAATGGTTTTTCTTGGCAAATATTGACTTCAAATGAGTATTTACGTTGTATATTTTAGTATTTTTTACCTGAAGTACTTACAGTTCTAACGGTTTATTTTGAAATAATTTTCAGGGCTTTAGTGTAACTATAGTGGGACGTGATTTGTATACATACATCTTGATTATCTTTATTTTTTGCTGCAAGGAATTGTCTTCTGCTCTGCATTATAATTTAAATCACATTAAATTCAAAGCTTTTTTTTCATAAACATAATTCGTTTATGAAAGTCTCTTAAATCTTTTTTAGAAAATTTATCATTTCTTCACTTGCTTTGAAGCTATAAAATCTTTAAGAATTTTGTTTTATTTAATAATTTTTATTTATTATCTTTCTAACAAATCATTTAAATGCATTTGTTCTGTTTGCTTTAGCCCCTCCGTCCTAATCTTGTATGGGTTTTGTGTGTTGCCATGAAAACAATTAAATATTTTGTAGAAGCAACAACAACTGGTACTACAACAAGGATTATTTTGTACAAAATCTTATCTGCTTAACATGGCCCAAAAATATCCTCTAAATCTCTATATTTAAACTATCTCTGTATTGTTGTCGAGACAGTACGGCATCGTGTGTATGCGAAACCATCTATTACAACCACCTTGGCTGACTTAATTTTTTAATTTATTATCACACAAAAATTTCCAACTGAAATGTTGGAGAAGGAAAGAAAAATGTTAAGCGGCTGGAGGGAGATATACTGGCATCATGCTTTCATAACTTTAAGAGCACTTTAATGATTTTGTATAATTTCTTCATCTACTTTGTGAAAATGCACAATATACGGTTACATGTATACAATGGAGCAAAAGATAATGGCTGTAAATAGTGGTTAGAAGTTAGAAAATTTGTTGGCTTTCAGGCACTGATGCTGCTGATACTGCTGAAAGTCATGCTACCGACGATCATCATCATCTCCGTTGTTGATGATAAAGCAAACAACAATAATTATGGTCGTTATTCAGTTATGTCTGTAGGTGCCAAAATGCTTAAGAAATATACTTTGATAGTAAACATACATACATGCATACTTACAACAACATAAAATTGTTCTTATATTTGTATTATCTGTTAAGATATTTTTGTACGTGGCTACATGTAGCACCGGTAAAATCTGTGACATTCAGTGCCAGCGTTAGAAAACCAGCGACCAACCAACCAACCAACCAACAAACCACCCAATCAATTGATTTTAGCTTTAAACGAATCTTATAACCAACCACAAATATTTCACTGTTCCTCTCTCTGTTTCCACTATCTACTCTTGTACTTACTAAATGGCAGATTCTTTCAATTTGGTCATTAATCACGTAAAGGTGTTTTTCAATATCTTGACACATTCACACAAGCACATGCGGGCACAACATGTTTTCTGCCAATACTACTCATTCACATTGTTTTCCTAAACGAATTTGCTTTCAATAGAATTGAGTCAAGTGTTTAAGGAATTTTGTTATGAAATTCTCTAAGAAGTAGGAAAGAGCGAACACAGGAAAAATAACCTTTTAGTAAAATTTAAAAAAAAAAATTTTTATCTGAATAAATAATTTATTGCAAATTTGCTGCAAGAAGGATATTCATCAATTATCTTTTCTGTAAAATGGAAATCTTTTAAATATTTTTCAATAGAAAGGAAAATATTTTAAAAATATGGAACATAATTATTAAAGGTAGATGTGCCAGGATATCACTTCGTTTACTTATTGTACAAACTAGATATTTAAATCGTAAAGGATGTGCTTGTTTTATGAAAAATGTTTATCAGAAGTGGGATACGCAGGAAAATAATTTAAAAAAAATAACAAATTTTCCCCCCTTTTAAGTTAAAGAAAAGTCTTGTGTGTTTTTTTCGATTCGAAAATTACGCGAATAGATAGAAAACGTGGATGAAGTTTGTGCCACAAATTATACGGTTATGCAGTAACGCCGCTAATTACAGCATATTGGTCTTCCATCAACAGGTTCTAAAAGTGAATTATTAATAAGAATTAACAATGTACCTGTGCCGATAAGAGGTGAAAGTTCACTTCTGGAAGTGGGTAATCAAATCTTCAATTTTTTTAAGTCCATCCGAGAATGATGATTGTAAAATGTTTGAAAAATTATCCTCAAACAAAATTAAAAGACAAGTACGATATATAAAAGTGTATAAATTTGATTAAAAGCCCAAAGATTCCCAAACTGTTGGCAGTTGTTTCTTAAGGATCATAAATCATAAATCCCCTGAAAACCTGCGGCCTGATTTAGTTAATTGATATTTTTGAAAAACCAGAATAAATTTTGATAAAAGTAAAATCTCAAGGTTGTCGTAGCTAAAATAGCTAGAATCTGGGACCATTATGGGTATGTTTTAAGGTCATCGGTATCCAAGAAGCATTCAAAAATTAACTTGAAGCTGTAAATTCTGCTCTGCCAAAATTTTGTACCCTTCATCAATTTATATATTTAAAATCGATAATAACTATGATCCTAGGGATCAAGCTGAAATTTTTACCAAAATTTCGAGTAGAGCCTTAATAAGTTTTTGTTTAATTTTGGTTTCAATAGATGTCACTGTCGCAAGTTTTGGACTAGAATATTTGAATAATTGAGTTGAGTAATCTAAAGGGTCCGTCATCTAACGTTTTTTTTTACAACTAGTGCATATTTCGTGAATGGTAACACTTAGCTCATGTCTGATTTGACAGATAATTAGTTTTATCTTTCCGCTGAACGAATATGGTTGTGTTTACGCTTGAACAACGCTGGGAAATATTGCGATTTTATTTTGGCCGATTTTGCCAAAAAAATCATATTTTTAGATGAAGCTCATTTTAATCTTGGCGGGTATGTAAACAAGCAAAATTGCCGCATTTGGGGCACAGAAAAGCCGCACGCATACATTGAAAAGCCGATAAATTCAAAACGAGTCACTGTTTGGTGCGGATTTTGGTCCAGAGGCCCCTTTGACGGACCCTTTATCTTGTATGAGAGTTGGACATGTTATTGTAATCTTTAGACCATTTATTTTACGTCCCGTCATAAATGGAAATCCTTGATATTACAAGTGGCATCAGAAGTCACCATTTGGTCTAAAAATTTAATAACTCTTTCGTTTATATGTTTTCCTTATTGTTATTTTTAGATAACAATAAAGAAGTTGTTTTAAACTGAAAATGGAAAATAATATCAAACTGTTTTCAGCCTCGCAAGACGCGGTAATTTTTTGGACTTTTACTCACCATTTCTCTAAATAACAGTATTGGCCCTAAGCTTCAAGATAGTCTCAAGCTTGTTCACATATACTTACTCATTCAAACAACCCTAAAAGAAAACAGTTCGAATGTGCTGTCCAATTTATCATTAACTGCCGGTTGTGGGGACAGTGTCTATATCCTACTGAAAAATATTTAAAATTTGTTTTCAAGAACATATTGTAAAACCTGTTTTATGATAAACCGATACCGGTCTCCATTTACGGTCACAGCACTTTCATATTTATTTTTGAAGAAGTAAGACACAATGATATTTTCAGATGTAAAAAGTGAAGATGATGATTTGATTTACAGAACCGCAGAATCTACAGTTCTGCCTAATAATAAAGCCATTTAAATTAAAATGGGCTCCATCAGTCATCATTAGATTTTCAAAAAGGTTGATTTCATTTCTGGCCAACTGTTGAAATTTAACCGCAAACTATATAAACGTTGCCGATAATCTGCGGGTTTTAGTTTTTTTCACTAATTACACCTTAAATGGAAATAACAGTAATTTTTTTTTTAAATGCAATGTAGTGACGTACCCATTCCTAATAGAGCAGAGAGCCTTCTTTTAGATGTTTCTGGTGTTTTTTTAAATAATTTTCCCTACACTTTTTTTCCACAGTGCGATTTAAACGTGATATACGAGTTCGAGGCAAATCTCTTACGGTGTCATGTTTGTTGCGACGAATCATTGCTTGAGAGATTGAAACTCTGACGGTCGACTATATGCCCTTTTGCTTAAGATATGTGATCGCTTATATAAGTGATAAAAGTCTATTATTCAGGTTCGTTGTTCAGTTGTAAATCTCTCCATTATTTACTCTCTAGATGTTATTATAAAATGGGTGTAAAAGTGAGCATGTAAACACAATAAAACAATTTGTTTAAAAAATAAAATATTTATAGACGAAACTGTAGCTGTAGCACTTTAAAGGTGGTTTTATTAACAGTATAGTTATATAATAATTCATAAAAGGGTGCTTCTGCTGTTAGAATTTCATTTCACCACCATCGTTTGCAAAACCAACTTGTTCACCTAAAAGGTTCAACTGACTCACCAATTGAAGGCAAACAACCATCCTTTTCGGATCGCTTCTCAGGATCGGGCATTAATTCCCGTAAAAAGTCGTGTTTTCTGACAGGATGCATTTTTACTTCGGCCGCAATGTCAACAAAAAAAAATTACCCCATCTGTGAGCATCAGTTAACATCGGTAATAATTTGGTGTGAATTTTGGAGTGGGGCTCTCAACCACAGTGTTGTATGTTTATCAAAATTTTCATTCTTATCCTACGAGTTGCTTTTTATATTTCGTGATTGGGCAACCGCAGTGCTGCAATGCGGCAACTGATATTCCAATAGTACAGTTTGACATTTTTGACGCTCGAACTCTGTTGGTGTTGCTAACAGTAACTTAAAAAATTCATGTAGGCCAACAAATGTAATTAACCTACCGTTGCCACATGCAAGTGCAAGTGAAAAAAAACCAATACACTAACACTTTTTTACTAACACAACTACACTTTGGCAACCTGCGACTCAGCTTGCGAAGAAATTTTTAAGCAAGTAAAATTTTTACAGTTACGGCAAGTAAAGTGACAAGCCGAAAAACAGTGTTGTCTAATACTAAGTTTTTTGTTAACTCAACAATATATCATACAATTGTGGTAAATAATTCAGCTAATTTTTTTAATAAATATGTATATATGTATATGAAGAATATTAAGAAAAAATATATAAATATTCATTTAAAATGTAAGTTTTAATATAAATATCAATATTTAATAAAAAAAATTATATTAAAAAGTTACATGTCTAAAGGTAACGTTCAATAGTGGCTATTGACAACACTTATTTACCAATTGAAGCAGCGCCATTTGTTTTAAATTTGTTTGAAGTTTATTTGTTGACGACATTTTAAAAATGAACTTGCACTGTGCGCTGTAGCCACTCAAAAAATTTTTGTGTTTTTTTTTGCCTTTCTCCTGACTTTCGTTAGTAATACGTATACACTACTTGCAAGTAAATACTTGCCTGTGGCAACGTAGGGTAAATTGTGAATATTTTCTTTCGATTATTTTTTACTACTTTTGATGAGGATAAAATAATCAACAAGGCCACTATGAACTTAATACCCAACTGAGTTAGTACAAATTTCCCGACATTCCTTAGCTTTTCCTAAATATTCTGTCATTATTGCATTGAACTTGTAAACTAAATAAAAATTTAATTAGAAATAATTTAAATAAAATGTCTAAATTTTTGATCTTTACATTAATCATTTCTTCTTTATGTTGAGCTTGAGATCACTTTTTTTTCAGTAAAAAAAATAATTTAAATACTAAATTGTTTCAAAATTTTTTTTAAATAATTTTTCTTAATTAAAAATTTTTTAGTATAAAACTCATACAATATTTTATGATAAATATTTCTATTCCCTTAGAAAAAATCCATTATATCACGCTTACCCAGATTTTAATCAACAAATTGATTTTGCAACTTAAATATACTTTAATTAACTCCCAGCTAATGATTAATCACTCCCAATTGAACAGATTAAAAAGAAACTTTCTAATTGCTGAAATACATACAAATTCTCTTACTTTTCCACAAACGTTTGGTTAAACACAAAATAAGGCCTCTCAATGTAATGAAAATATACAAAATTTAATGTCTCCGGCAACAACAATAAAATAGCAACATAAAAAAAGAAGCAGAGTTAAATAGGAGGGACATCATTAAAAACTAGTATTTTATGTCATACACAAAACCCTGAATGCATGAAAAACCGCTAATAAATTTTAGAAATTGTTACCAACAAAAATTACTGAATTATTTTTACAGCGTTAACGTAAATTAGGGACTTGGTGTTGTTGGTAGAAAACATTATTGGTACTTTGACGTTAAAATTACTTTGAACAAATTATTAAGCAGTCAGCTACAAAACTTAAAATCCATACAATTAAACTCATTAATTTTGTAATGAAGAGGCATTAATCATTGGCAATAACTATGGAAGTAATAGCAACAGAAAATGTGAAAAACACTCACACATACAGACAAATTTTTATTATAGACTGTCTCGTACACACAGATGGAAAAGACGGAAGGAAGGCAACTTATTAAAGCCTTGCAGTTTTAAAAACTATTGCTACACTAATAATATTGCTTGAAATTAAATAGTGAAACGAACGAGTACTACACGTTGTTGTATCATATGAGTGTCTGACATAAAGTCAGAAATTTTGTTTTATTTGTTACTAGAAAAGCCCGGCGCGCGTTGCTACGCCCCTTAATGAATAAAAATGTATACTGAATTTTAATTGAATATCAAGTGCAAGAAGCTAGAAATTATAACTTTGTTTATGGGCGTGGCACTGCCCACTTTTCTAGTCACGAAATTATGTAGTCATGACAGCTAAATATGTGTGCAAAGTTTCAGAAAAATCGGTCAAGTGCAAGCACCTCAAATTTATAACTTTTTGTTATGGGCGTGGCACTGCCCACTTTTCTAATTACGAAACTGTATAGTTATAACAGCTCAATATGTGTGCAAAGTTTCAGAAAGGCCGGTCAAGTGCAAGTACCTAAAAATGATAACTAATTTTTTATGGGAGTGACCCCGCCTACTTGAATGCTGACAAAATGGGCACCAGGTAAAAGAGTGTTGCCAATGGAAAATGTGTCTCTGATAATGATGAATTGAATAACTGAAATAAAATTAACCAATTGTCATAGCAAGTTATGTTGTCGCGATTAAAACTACAGGGACAACTTTCTACAAAAGATATTAAAGTGCTGCCATGCTTCTGAGTATTTGTAATATACAAATACTGCAGCAGTGTATAAATTAATAGCAATACACTCTATTTACAAATAAACAATTTTTCAATATGATCAAAGGATTTTTATACAAAATTTAATCACAAACCTCTTTGTAAGCCCTCCATGAGTTCTTAAATTATTAAAAAATATTATAGATCTACTACTTATTTGCTTAGCAACTGCTTTCAGGAAAACTTGGGTACAAAAATATTTCGTTCTTAGTTAAAGATTGTATGGCTTACGAAAGTACATTGACAAAGAGTAAAGAATTTTTATAACTAAACAATATTATCGCAAAATTCTCTGTGATTTTTATAAATTTTTCCAAAACTGTATTATTAAGTTTTTAAGCTACCACACATTTCAACAGCCACACACATACATATATCTGTACGTATATTAGTCAAAAATAAAAATTAAAGGCTTTTAGAAAAGTAGTTTTATGCTGAAAATAGCACAAACATGCACAAGTACACGGTTTGGAATTTATAATTTCAACACGAGAAAAAAGTAATTACTAAGCAAAATTTCAAAATTTGTATAGAAATGAAAAAATTCCCTTTTAGAGTACACATAGCACACACATGCACTCGTTTTTATTATACTTGTATATGAAAAGACTACTGACTGCTTTTTGAAATTTAGAAACATGTCATCATCATCACCACCACATACACCACCACTATGTGTCAAAAGTTATAATTTTTCACTCGTATGATATGTGACGACGAGCACATGTATTTATTATTTTAAGTAAAATGTAAAAATAGTGTCTTGTAACTAGTTATTTATGATGACTAAAATACGCAAACAAATAAAGATTTCATGGTAATAAGAGACTTAAGTATTAAAGAGTTAAAAATGTTTAATTTGAATGTATTTTAGCATGTGGCCTGCATGTTAAAGTTTGGTACGTAATTTAAAAATTTTAATGTGACAGAATCAGTTTAATTAAATTTTAGTTTAATTAACAATAATTTAATTTTACCTTTTTCATTTAAATATAGATTTTATTTTACTACTTTGGCAACATTGAATTTATGAACAATTCACATTTTGTAGCATATTTTTAGGATGTCTTTAAAATAATTATATCTAGAACTTACATTGTTTCGAGTGTCTAGATCCGTTTACTATATATAAAACAGAGTAACGGACTGACTGACTGACTTATTCAGCATCGCTCAGCCCAAACGTAAAAGGCTGAAGATTTGAAATTTGAACAATGGGTTACTCTTTAATGTAACAACAAGAGAGTTTAAGCAATTTTAACTTTAAGATGGTGAAAACAGGTAATAACGCTAATCCTATATCTGCTAAACTAAAACTGGCCTTTTTAAAAAGCAATCGTAATCTATTTAAAAAAAAAGCTGACAAGTGTCTGGTTTTGTTTTAATTTTCAACCCCTTAGAGGAAGAGACGGGTAAAATCTAATATCTGGTACTTGTTTACCCTGGGTAAATTCCCATCTATAAAGTTCAAAAGTAATATAAATTGTATTAATTAATCTACAAAAAAATATTAATAAGATATTTTCACTTGTTTTTAAATTCGCATGTTTTAAAAATACAGTGTAATCTCGATAATACGGACCATTGAAAACCTGACAGTCCGAAATACCGAAAAGTCCAGATTTCCCAGGGATATGAAAAATAAAAAATGTTTTTAAAAACAATAAAACTACTTATTAATTCATTTGAATACACAGTCTTAGTTCATTTAGATTATGAAGAAAAACTTAAAACGTACCTATCGATTTGACTTTATGTCTGAGATTGTAGATTTTCCAACATTATATTCTGCCGCCAGTTGGCGGACAGACTTTTCTTTCGTTAATTTCGTTAGAACTTATTTTTGCTGATTAATCGTTAGAAATATGTGATTCTTTTTAATTATTGGTGGCATTGTCGCGTATTAATAAATACATTGTAAGCGAAACTTAAAATACAAGTTACACTAAAGTAAGTACAATATTCTTTTTCACAACTAAAGAAATACTGACCGTATTACTCAAAAAAGGGCAAACAAATTTTAAACATAACGATACATTCTGAACCAAAGGCTACAATGGAACTTTCGTTACGTTCTTTAACACGTAAAAGAGAACCAAACAGAAGTACGCTTTGTCAATCTCAGCTCTAAGGTAGCTTGCTACCATAGTGTATTGTTTTTCAGTTCTCTTGTTTAAGAATTCTGTTTGCATTCGAATGCATCTTTTTTTTACAAACTTAGAAAAGTTTTTTGAAAATGAAATGGAATAGCTGTTAAAAATCGGATGTCCGGATTATTGTGGTAAACAATAAGGGTTATGTCCGCATTACAGAGTTTATAATGCGAAAAATCAAGTATCCGGATTACCGCGTTGCCCGAATTTGCAAGTGTCCGAAATATCGAGATTACACTGTATATAAAACTTAGCCTTTTTTTTGGTACATACTTTTTAAAATGAAATAATTTCTTATTTTATTAAACAGGACATTAATTGATAATTATTTTCGAATAATAGAATATAGACAAATATTTAGGTTAAATTTTTGGAATTTTTTAGGGGGACAAAAAAGGTACCAAAAAAGGGACAAACATGATAAATTTGGATACAATTTTTAATAGGGATTTCGTCAGACATAAAATAAGATAATAAAAATTAAAAGAAGGGGAAAATTTGGGAAAACCGTTCAAAACTTAATAGAACATATTTAGTTTTTTGCAAAAAATATTTGGTTTTTTCACTTTAAATCATTTTTATTAAAATATTTTATTGTTAAACAGATTTTTTAACATTTTAAACTTGGGCTTTGCACATAGAAATGAAAAAAGCAAAAAAATACTTTTTTCCTTTATTTTGGTACTTTTTGTATTTATTAAGTTAATGAATATGGTACCCTTCCTTCACGAAGTACCCCGTCACAACACTATTTTCTCTGGATTGTAAAACTATTTCACATTGTCGATTGGTGATTGCTGATAATTCTAAACGCACGGTCCTTCGTAATCGGCAGCAGTTTCGTTATTATTCACACTTAATGTTTGCCTACCTGTGACCCTTAATCTACCGCCATTTGAGTCCCCCCTAATTTCTCTAATCACAATATCCAAGATTCTCCTATGACCCATTAGTAAAGACACTGATGTCGCTATCTATGCTTTTATTTCGAAAGGATTCAACCGCCGTGAGCGTGCAATGCAGCCCTTGGACCATGTTCGCTCGAATCCTGTGTTCCATCGGCATCTGATTCTTCCCTACTTCTTTAAGACTGAGGTACAGAATTCTTCTATGCCCCAGCTAGAGGTGATGGTAAGTTTTTATAGATTATCTATGATTACCATTAATTCACAAGGGAACAAAAGTAATTTTTTTTTGTGTTGGCTGAAACTTTTTATTTAAAAAAAAATCATGAAAACTCCAAAATGGAAAAGATTATCAAGTCTTATAACTTTCACGTAAAGCCAAATAATCTATGAACCAAATGAGACATCGATCATAAAAATCGATGAACGCATTTCGCATTTCACAATTAAATGAAGGCACCTTAATGAAGGAAAAAACGTTAATTTAGTGTTACAAATCGCTAAATACATTAGTGCCGTTGCTCAGTAGTATTTAAAAAATTATAAAACTGTAGATCGATTTGAACGAAGTATGACTCATATTGTTTGGAACATATTTACCTATAGGCTCGCAAAAATATAACGGGATTTTTGTCGATTTATATTTTTTAAGAAACATTTTATATTTTTTTTAATTTATAATTCCTGAACAGGCTACACGAAAACGAAACATTGAAAAGAAAAACGAAAATATTTTTTAAGAAGTTTTAAGAAATCAAAAATTTTTAAATTTTGTTAAAAAAACTCATTTTTAACTGAATAGGGTAAACCGTTTTCAAAGTAATCCAATAAGTGTAGTAGAAGTGCCTTAATTTTGGACATAACGGTATATCTCGAAAAGTCGAGCTGATAAAAAAAACAAAGTCAGATTTGGATTCAGCGTCCTAAGTAACCTAACAAACAACATTTAGTTCTTAATCAACTAAAACATTGTTCCCTTGTGTAATCATCTCAGACCTGTGTTCTGCTGCATACACAAGAGGAAATGGCTGAGTTGCTCTTAATCAACTAATCCTCATTTTAAGTGGATGATGATACTAACAAAAATCAAACGGCATTTGTCCCTGAATTTTATAATTTATAACCATGGAATCTTGAGAAGAGAATCATTTTTCTTGTAAGGAAAATCATTTCTAACGATCAAGTATATTTTTAGATGAGCGACTTTATAAAGGGGCAAAATGTATTGAGTCTATTTAGGAAAACAAGAACCCACACCGTATTCACTTATTGACAATTCATGTATAACTATTTACTAACTGATGCAAATTTTAAACTTAACCAGCCTTTATTTCGTATGTCTTTAAAGAAGCAAGTCGGTCAAAATGTACGTTACAGATCAACAACAATCAATTTATTTTATCTTAAGGTAACCAATACGAATATGGACTATATTTGGTGCCAGCTAAATGGCGCAACGTACCACAGTGGGTTTTTTTTATATAAGCGAATTGCAATCATAGTTATCTTTCTCGGAGGTGATGTGAATTATGTTTTATAACTCGCACCTTGTTGAATATTCTAAAGACATAGTTGAGAGTAAATAAGTACCAAAGAATAAATGCCTTCATAGTCGAAATATTTCCGACCATCAGTTTATCCACTTAACAATGTTGTTTAAAAAATTTACACTTGCACACGTATAGCCCAGGCTAACTTCGAAATAATGGCATATGCTATACATAATAGCATTATATCGATAATATCACTAACACGAATTATTCTTTTCTTTCTTACATTTAATCTTCCAAAATATTCCAAGTATTTTCTATTAAGAGAAAACCTTAAAAGACGTTTGCATAAAATCTCCTTTAATGGAAGGCCCTGTGAATTTGACAGAAACCAAATGAGTATCTTACAATCTAGCCATTAACATTCAACTACTCATTTATAAAATATTTGCTAAAAGAAATAATTTTTTCTCTAAAATTTTAACCAGTTTTAGTTGCACGATATGCCTCTGCGGACAACAATAGACAGAAAATCTAAAACCAACAAAACAATAAGAATTCCATAAATTAAATGAATATAAATAAATTCTCTTGCATAAGAAAAAAATTATTTAAATTATAAAATCATAAATTAAAATAAGAACCGGAAACCATTGTTCGCACACATACACCACACCTCCCTCTATACCATGCATACGCATGCTAACACAAAGAAAAAAAAATTTAAATAACAAAAAAAGGAACGTTTTCACTTCTTATAACTTTCAAAAGGCAAGAACAAAAAAAATGTGTTATTAATGAAAAAAAATAAAAAATGAAAAGGAAACTTTGACTATAACTACTAGTATGTATAACAATATAGAACTCACTTTATTCTTTAGTTTATTTTTTAAAAACTTTTTGTCTTTCCTTTTCTTTAAGTTTTTTTTTTTTTGTGTTTGCATTTGTGTATGTCTGCATTTATATTCATACTTTCTTTAGTCAATTACCTGACAACAAAACTAAAAACGCTTTCCTCTTTTCTATATTTTAATAAAGAGATGAAAACAATCCGCAAAACAAAAGAGCGATGAGCAGTTTTTTTTTATTATATAAAACTAAATATATAAAATGCATTCATACTGGTGACAATAGAAGCATGTGAATTGTTGCATGCGCAAACTGTATTAGGCCTTTATTAATATATTTCGCAAAAAATAAATGCTCTGTTCAATGGCTAAAACACTAAACACTCTTAAGTGACTAAGACTGGTATACTGAAACATGGACAGTTATTTTCTTGTTTCCAAAATTGCAGTCGTTTTTAATCTAATTTTATTTATTTTAGGTAGACAGGTAGGTAGGTAGGAAAAGAAGAGAGTTTCGGATGTTAAGAAATACCTCCAGCACTCACAATCGAAGAACTGTGTAGCCCATTGAGTTTCCCTTTAATGGAGGAAACAACAGAAAAAAATAATTAATAAAAAAAGCAAGTATTAGAAGTAGCGTAGAAGAAATGATAACAAAACCTGCGAAAAACAGTTTTAATTCCTTTATTGTCTTTCCACTATCGACCCCAACCCAATAATGAATCCAATGATATTCTCTAATTTACACTCGAATTCATTAAGTAATTGTTTGCTTAGCCACCTAACTTTTTAGTCTCGGGCAATAGCAGGACCATCTCCTAGTCCTTTACCGGACAATGTCCCGTAATAATTCCAAAACTGGCCCTCAGGCATACCCTATTCAGGTCCGGCAGTACCTTAGAGAACGCTGAGCTTACCCTTGGATGTAAAGCCCTTGATACTCTGTAGTCCTTTTCATCCTCTTTGTCATACCATTCTTGTCTTTTATCAACGTTCTAACTTGCCCAAATTATTAGACCAACAGTTGATTTTCAATGTCCTATCCAACACGACCGAGTTCATCTTCAATTTAGTTGCCGTCAACTCCACTATACCCTGGTACGCAACATAATCTGACGCTGAAGACGCCCACAATTCCATCAAAAGCTTTCGTACACTTCGTAACCAGTCTAGATTTGACATAATTTCTTTTTAAAGCTCTAAAACCCGCCTGACTATCCACGTAAGAAATAGCCATGCTGCCCTACGAAACATGTTCCATAATGAGATCCATTGTTCTATAGACAGATAGTATCTCTGATTGGAACACATTACAATTATCAGGATGTCTCCTTCATGATATAGATACCAGCCCCTGTGATTGTTCGATCAATCCATTTAAACTGCACAAACCTTATATAGTCCGTCGAATCTCTCTTAGGGATAATAAGTAGAGGCGTTCTATCAAAACTGATCTCATCGACCATATAGTCCGTCACATTTCTATGACAATAAATATAATTCTGGAAATCAGTTTCTAATAAGACCGTAGTGTGGCCCATATTAGGTATTATATTTAACGACGACTCACTTAGCCTAGTAACCTCCTTGTCGTCATTCGCTGTAACAAAAAGTTCTCCAAAACGCTCCTTAGGTGTACTTCTCAACGCACTAGTGACACTTAAGTAATTCACACCGCTTAATCTTGACAAGAAGCTTCTTTTTATTTATTTTGCTACCAATCGACTCCTATCCTATCCGTATGAGCAGTACGTTACTTCTGAGGATCGCTCTAATAAGTACCACACACATACATGTGCACGTCATATCATCAAATATGTTGGCATCAAATTACTTTGTCATTTGATATTGTCATCAACAACATTATTTTTATACTTTTTGAAATGTCCTTTTTCATGTTTAATATTTTCCACACAAACACATGCATATCTGTCTTTGCTAATAGCTATAGTTGTTGTTTTTTTTCTTTTTGCTGTTTTCCTATTGTTGAATAAAACAAAAAATTAAAACAATAACAGACCAGAAGAAATTAGGGAGCGGCAGAGGAGTTTATATAAAATGAATGAGGAAAACATATCAAAACCCATCAAAAGCCATATCGCCATATGCCTGGTAACAATTTCCTCAAAGTCTGCTTTGGGCAATGCAGCGTATGGTAGTGGTGGTAGGAAAGTGTTTTTTTAATACATCGAAATAAAACAAAAATAAAACTAAATCAGGTTCATGTTTCAGTTTTTTGCGTCAGCTGTGCTTTATTGATGACCTCTAGTATTTTCACTCTCTCTTTGTCTTGTGTTGTTTTTCTGCTGCTTCATCAATCTTGTCTGTTTTTACTTGGCTAAAACAAATAAAGGCCAACATGTAAGCTGTTAGTTGGGCCAACTAAAACAATAACAAAAGCAAAACATATGCTCTCATATGGCTACAATAACTAAACTACGTATATGCATACGTAAAGACATTAAAATTAAGATGATGGTAATATAGTTAAGCATAATCAAAAATTATATAAATTAAATGTTTTGTACTTCTTTAACGAGTATTAAAATAAAAATTCAATTAAGTCTCTTTTAATAGAATAACCAGGATTAATTTCCTAATATAAAAAATTGCTTTATTTTATTTTAGATTAATTTAGAAAATTTATTTAAAAAAAATTGGATTTTTCTGTAAATAGAGAAGTTATTTTTTAAATATTTTTCTTTTCATTTATTCGTTAATAAAAAAAATTGTGTACGCCCACAATATTTTATTACACAAGATGTTGTATACATGTCTTATTAGAAACGTTTACCAAGCAAACTTTGTGTAAATAGAAAATTAAATTTTTTTTAAACTGAATGGGAATTTCAAATAATCAATAAAATTTATAAAAACAAAATTTGAATTTATCAAAAAATTCTGACCATTGACGGTAAGCAAAAGTCCTAAATCAAAAGATAGCATCTAGTACAAACTGCTGTAATTGTAACTGTAATCAATTGTAATAAAAACATCATCTCTTTGACTAACTTAGAAGAAACATGATCAAATATTTTATGTAAACTAAACCAAATATTAACATAAACTTTTTAATTTAATACAGGCACTCTAAACAGATTTTGTATGGAAAATTTGTTTTTTAAACAATTTAAGACTTCTAGATGCTTAAGATATTCCATGATCGTACAGCAATTAAATTGTAGTACGATATGCATAAAATGATTTAAATAAAGTAGCATGTATTTATCATATTATGACCATACAAGATCATGAAATCATCTAATATAATTTTATGTAATCACAATTTTATTATGGAAACATAATATAATACCACTCAAACCCACTTAAAATTATCATAATATGATCTAACATAACCATAATATGATCTAGTTTGATCATGATATTGTATAGTCATCGATTTTTACGGGAAAAACACAAACTTTAAACACACAAAAAAATAAATAAACATTTAGTGAAATAATAAACAATATAATGAAAAAAAATTCCGACGTAAAGTAATTTTTCACACAAACTGGCATCTAAAATACGTTGCGGCAATCTGTCGCAAAATAGAATTCATTTTATTTTTATTTCATTACTTCTTATGCTCTTTCTTTAGGCACTCACTCTCTATATTCGGTCGTGACGAATCTTATATACCCTTCAAAACGTGTAATCATGCAATAACAATTGTTTGTATCACCATTCATCTCATATGAAATACGCACAAACATATATAAAAACATACATCTATAAATTTACGTATGTATGCCAAAAAACACAAAAAAAATTTAAAAAAAAATTTAAAAACATAAATAAAAAAAAAATTACAAAAAAAAAATTACAAAAAAAAATTTTAAAAAATTAAAAAAAAATTTTAAAAAAATTAAAAAAAATATATAAAAAAAATAATAAAAATATAAATAATATATAAAACAAAAAAATAAAATGAAATAAAAAAATTTTTTTTGGCTCAGCTGGGATTCGATACCAGGTTTACTCTAACCAGTATACATATATGTTGTTGTTGCAATTGTGAAAAAACAAGGTGGTCGTTGTTTTTTGCTCATATCTCAGAAAGTTATAAGGCGATTGTGCTGAATTTCAGTAGCGATTGATTCCCGGATATATCCAAAAGATTGATACCATACTCAGATCTGAGTACATATAGTTGCTTCGAAATGTTGATTTTAACTAACACACGGACAGACGGTCAGGGATAAACCGATTCCTCTGTTCATAAGCGTTCAGAAAATATATACTTTATGGGGTCGGAATGAAAATTGTAGAAATTACAAACGGAAGGACAACACCCTTGTGCACCACAGGTGAAGGGTAAAAAAGAATACATGCTTTAAGCACAACAATACAAACAATTTGTCAGAGCCATCAAACCAGCCAACGTTCTGTTTAATACTGACTAAATAAAAATTTACAATTGGCTATAAAAATTGATTGTTAAATAATAACAATAATCTGCTCAATCGATATCTAACAGTTAGCTAGAGAAAAACAAGACTAGTGAAAATATGAAAGATAACAAAGAAGGAAGAAAAGGGTTGCTGTTCGAAAACGATCTAACTCATTGTATGAAAAAAAGGAAATATATTAGTTACCGAATTCAATTAACTTAAAACCTGAAAGTTAAATAAATGATATTTGCATTTAAATCGTAATCACCCTGTTAATAAAGTAAGTAGTATGGGGCCAGAAATATACTAGTTTTTTCTAACTTTAGGCTAGTTACACATCTGTCCATTTTTCATATATCAAACTATTTTAGCTGTAGATTATCATAGGACCCCAATTAGTTCATTAGTATATAGTCTTATACTAGTTTGTATACAAGTAATTTATTAGGAAGTTGTGAGTTAGTATACTCACTTCAGACATGCTGGAAAAAAAATTAATGTGCATTTTACAAAGCAATTTAAGCATGAAAAACGCTGACATTTTGCTGGTCTCAGCCGAGGTTTGAACTAGACTCATTTGGTTTTGAAGATTTACGCTCTAACCACTACACCAATACAAAATACACACCAGTACACTATTATTATACCCTTCACACAGTGAAAAAGGGTACATATAGGTTTGTCATTGCGTGTGAAATTTCTACAATTTTCTTTTTCGATCCTATAAAGCATATATTTTCTGAAAGCTTAAGAATAGAGGAGTCGATAATGCTCTGTCCGTCTAACAGTCTATCCGTGTGCATGTTGAAATCAACTTTTTGAAGCCCCTCGACATCGCCTGGACCCGGATGAGGTATTAAAATAACAACTGAGATATGAGCAAAAACCCACGACCACCTCGTTTTTTTAACACAAAAACAACATACAACAACATACATACATACAAACGTGTATACTGGTTAGAGAAAACGTGGCATCGAATCCCAGCTGAGCCAAAAAAAATTTTTTTTTTTATTTTTTTAAAAAAATTTTTTTTTTAATATTTTTTTTGTTTTTTATTTAATATATTATTTATATTTTTACTATTTTTTTTAAATTTTTATTTTTTTATAATTTTTTTTTTATTTTTCATTTATTATATATATTTTAATTATTTTTTTTTAATTTTTTTTAAATTTTTTTTAAATTTTTTTCTTTAATTTTTTTTTAAATTTTTTTTTTTTTTTTTTTTTTGCTAACATACATACGTAAATTTATAATTTTACAATGGGATGTTTTTATATATGTACGTTTTTTATATATGTATGTATGTACGTATTTCATATGGGATGAATGGTGACACAAACTACTGTTATTGCATGACTACACGTTGTGAAGGGTATATAAGATTCGGCACGGCCGAATACAGCGCTCTTACTTGTTTTTAATAAATATTAATAAGGTTTTTGTTTGAAAAACAAAGTAATCTGCAATTTTACGATGGGCGAATGTGTGAGTTTGAGATATACCACAGTCTTATTACAATTAGTTATATGACTGGTCCAATATGTTACTAATTACCATTTAGATACAGGATAGTAATGAAATCGCTGCTGGTTTCGAAAATGCACTCAACAATTTACGCGCCTATCATACAAATATTCTTTAATTCAAAATAAAACGTTTCTTAATACATATTTTTCCTATAAAGTTATAAATAAAGCCGTTGTTTATATTCGATGAATTTTGATTTTTTTTGTGGTTAAGTATTATGACCAACAGTCCGAACGGAGTTATTATAAAATCAATTTTGAATTTTTAAGAAAACACTTTATAGATTAATATTTAATTTATAAAAATGTTTTAAATTGTTTCATAATTTTGACAAAGTTTCGAACTTACACATTTTGTTTTATTGAGAAGTTCGAAATAACACGTCTTTTTGTCAAAAGTTTTTAATGAGTTTTCTTTGTTTTTTGTTTTTTTTTTTTTTTTTAAGTATTAAGAACATATGTTTTAGTTTTTAAATTTTAATAAATTATTTTCATATAGATTTTCTATTCGTTTCTTAAACAACTGAATCTAAGCCAAAAAGGAAAGTTTTTTTCCCGTTTGTGGAAAAATTGTTAATGTTTTTTTTTACCCGATAAAACTTTTGTTTATTTAATCAATGTTTATCAACAATGTGCGGCACATATGGGAACCTTAAATTGCCTTGAAAGTATTCGGCGATGGTATCCTTAAATATCTTCAATAATTTTATTTTACATTTTCTTATAAAAAATATTAGTTGTATTGTCATATAGATAGATCTATATCTTTCAGTGCATAATTATTTTTGAAATAGCGACCAAAAATTTTTTGGGCTCTACTCCTTCGGTTCCAGTCCTTAGGTTTCCTTCCCTTTTTTGTTCTTTTCTACCGATATCTCATAAGTTTTGTTTGTTTATTTTTTTATTCTATGACTTTAAACCGCCCAATAGGTTATTTACTTATTAGAGGAAGGAATTTGTCAATGTAATTTTAAGAAAAGAATTTTAAATTTAATCATGGTGGCATTCTCAAAAAAAAATCCTTAGAAAATGTTAGTCTTAAAAAAGTGCTATATTGATAGCTAAAGTTGTTATGAATATGTATGAGTTAAGCATCATGCCACTTTAACAACTTTACTGCTATCAAGGACACTAATACCGGTAGTTAACACAAAAACAAAACAAAAACTCAATGTTAAAATTGGTTTATTCAATATTGGTCACGAAATATGAAAATTTTGCCAAAAAGCCATTGTTTGGCGCTTTTAACTAGTGCTGGACTTTTTCATTTTTGTATATAAACTTTTGTCTGCAATTTCCGTTGAAAAACAGCATCAAGCCCTTAAAATCTGTATGAATAACACATTAGGCTGATCCGACATAACGATTTTATTTTTTTGCTAAATACTCGCGCTTTCCAAGACCGTCTGAAGAAACTTTTTTTAGGTCAATCACACAATTTTATAAAAAAGCAAAAAAATTAATTCTTTAACATCCATTCTATGGGCATTTTTACATAAATAACATATGGGCATTTCCAAGTCATCGTACGTGACATTTTTACTCCTATATAGTGGAGTAATTTTTGCAAAAGTAAGAGTAACTGAAACAAAATTAGATTGTTATGTTCCATTCAAAGGGTACTTTATTTTAAAAAAAATTAATTATATTTGAATGATTGTTGTCTAAAATATCCAAAAAAAAAAGGAATATATCGTACGTGACATACAACAGAAGTGATTTTGAGGTATATATGAAAATATGAAAAAATCTGCGAATCTTAGGAGGGAGATATTTTTTCTTTTTTTTAATTTCTTACACTAAACCAAATATTTTTCATTTAAAATCTACCATACTTAATTGAAAACAATCTTTAAATGACTTTAGAATAAATTCAATTTAATATCGTTCGTGACATATCGTACGTGACAGATTTTTCTCTAATAGTATTCCTAGGTAATAAAATTTATATAATGTTAAAAAAAAAAGTTAAATTCTAAATTAGGTGCACTTGCGACTGTTCAAATACGAATGGCGGAGACAAGTAATGGTTTTGCATTACGTACGTGACATTAAAATAACATCCAAGGGAAATTAAAAAAAAAATTACGGCTAATTGGACTCTATATTTTCTTGTTTCTTATGGCTCTTGTTAATTGTTGTTTTTGCCTTAATTTTAAAGCATATTTACAATAACAAATAATTTTTACAATTTAGTCGCTAAAAGATAGTTGATTGCAATTCTTTAAATAAGTCCAAAAGATAATCAGATTAAACTTGTATGAAATAAATTAAATAATTTAATAAGCTCTTAATACCTGCGCATAGTAAAAATTTGAGTGTTTTTTTTTTTCAATAAACTTATATTGAAAAACTTTCAAGAGTTTTTATATTTACAGTCGTGGTTGACATATTCATGGAAATGCCCATATGTGACAGAAGCTTTATGAATATTCATATATGTATGTTAATCCTGTCTAACTAACATATTTATTTAATTTTTTGTTTTATATTAGTTTTTAGCAACGGAATAGGTTTTTTTTGTAACTGACGTATAACCTACAGCTCTATCAAATTGAAACAAAAATTGGAAAATTCCTTCAAAAATTTGTCCTTAAATTATGATATTAAAAATTAAATATAAAAATTATAAAATCGAAATGAAAATATTGATTTTGTCATCTATGTAAAACTGGATCATCCTATTGTTTTTGCTAGTCTTGTATTAGTAATTTTGACGTTGCATTGTGCATATACATAGATAGTGTTCGTGTAAAACCTTTTCTGTTCATGATGTTAATAACAAATGCAGCGTTGTTGAAGATGAAACATGTATGCATTTGATAACAAAAATTTCACACAGTCATATACAAACACACACATGTTATTACTCGTTACTAATGTATCAATACTTATTCGTTCGTAGTGTTCTTGTATTGGTTAAATAATGTTGCAATGTTCACATGAACAAAAATTGTTTATGAAACAATTAAGGGATTGCCATAAAGGTGTATACAATTCATCTTTTAAAACCTTCGCTTTTTAGCTTTTTTACACTGTCGTCAGGAAGTCTCAACAAATAGAGAACTACATGAAACAAAATTTGTTTTAATTAAAACGATCTCTAAATAATTTTGTACAAATAGGGAATTTTTGGGTTATTTTTACTGAATGTCAGATTTATATGAATTTTACATTATTGACACATTTTTAAAAGCTTTATATGATAAAAATATTGTTCAAAAATAATTGTACAATAAAAAATTTTCTAAAAATAGTGAGTAAGAAATCCAACAAAAAATGGTTTAATTTTTATTTAAAAATTATAAAAAACTTTTTCTAAAAAAAGACTAGAATTTCACTTTCAAAATAAGATTTATGGATTTTTTTCTACGGCTAGAGAATTTGCAGACAATTTCAAATTTTAATGTTTATTAAAAATTTTCCAAAAAAGAAAAATTTAAAGAAAAAAGTGTCCGAAATCAATAAAATTTTTTTTTGGAAAATTATCTCAGAATAAAAAAAAATAATTTAAAAATATCTAATAAAAGAAAAGACTTAAAAGTTTTAATAAAAAATCATTATAAAGATATATACAAAAAAATAATAATTTTTCGAAAAAAATTTCTCTTTAAAATTTTATCAATATTTCAAAAATGTGTAAATATTGTTTATAAAGAATTTACATATTTTTATGATTTTTGTAAAAAAAGATTTTAATCAAAAACACGCAAATCGGGGAGACACAAACCGGGGCTTTGGTGTATTCATTTATTTATCGTTTCGAAAATACATTCCACTTGGCTTATATCGGAATAAGTTTTCAATATTCTTAATAATTAACATTTAATTTAAAAAGGTTTTTTTTTATTTTGAAATAAAATCTCGAATAAATATTAACTTTTAAAATTTTTAATAAAATGAATTTTTAAAATTTTCTTTCAAATTTAAAAAATCTACAAAATTACTTATTTTTTTTTAATTTTTTTTTATAAAAAAATTATTCAAAAATTTAAATAAAAAAAATATATCAAAAATTATTAAAATTTTAGAATTTTAGAATTTTTATTAAAAAAGTTATAACTAAACAGTTAATCTAAAGTTTAAATAAAAAATAATTTATAAATAAATTTATCAAAAATTTATTCAAAATATGGAATATAAGTATTCGTTAGTGTAAACCCTCTACTTATTTGATGGCAGTTAGAATGGCCGCACAAATTCGAAACGTCTAGTTTTGTTTACTGAACTGAGGGTCTAAAGCTGAAAGTCCACACCACGCTTTCTATGCTTTTTCGCGTCGTACGCGTCTTTCAAAAAAGTTGAATCAATCTGGTTGAACATTTTAAGTTGCAGAACACAAAGCGTAGAATGCTCAGACGCATACAACGCAAAAAGTAGGTTTGCTTTCTACTTTTTTAAACGTCATATTTTATTTTAAACTCTTTCGATAATTATGCTTGTATTGTGTATTTATATTCTCATATTTTTATAAAAAAGTTTTAAAAATAAGGAAATGCTTTCGTAAAAAAGTTTAAAATTTAATTATTTAAAAAATTGTTCATGAAAAAAATTTGCATTTTGCTTATCGATGATACTTTTCAATAATGAATGCCATCTCTTAACTTGTGTTATTTGATGCGCAAAAAGCGTGGTATGTTGTAACTTAAAATGCAGAAAGCGTATGAGGTATAAAATACAAAGAACGCGTGGTATGGAGTTTCAGCTTAAGAGCTTTTTTATGTATATCTTGTAAGAAGCGTGAACTGACCACAATATTTATGCGATTTTACCTTACATATGCCAAGAATTTACAATCAATAGTTGCCCTTAAATCAATATAACTATGGCTGTCGGTTAACTTTAAAAGGATATAAGTTTGCGGCAAAGTTCACATACATATACAAAAATAAATTCTTTAAGTTGTTTTTTAGCTTGGATATTTTCATTATTGGAAAGCCATTTATGCGTTTTTTTTTCGAAATGGTGTATCCGATAATGCTCTTTTTCATTATAACACATTTCTTAAAAAATAGTGTATGGAAGTTTGTTAAAAATAAATAAGCAAAAAAGATAAGTCCTTTAAAAAACCGAAACTAAATAAAGTTTTCGTTATCGGTTGATGATTTTTTTTTTTTTTTTTTTTGTAAATTTCATCTTTTCAATTGGCCACTTTGGTTGGCATTTTTTCAGCTGGAAAATCTGTTCGATGTCTGTATGCTTTTATGTCATATTGTGTAGCTGCTTTTTGTTATTTTTGCTACAAACCGGATGTGGTTGAATAGAGTTGCATTGTCGCAGAATACAACAACTAAACATAACGAGGTAATCGAGGCAGTCAACCAATAAAAGTACCCTCCTCTCTAGCATTACAACTGCAAGAAAAACAAAACAGTAACATATTTCAAATGTACATACACATACATACATATTATATATGTAAGCATGAATATGTCTAAAGGTAATTGTACATACAATAAGAATCCTATTATGCCTTGATGTAGTGGTAAAATGGCAAATGTCGAAACAGGAAATTGCATGTACAAAATCGTAGTCGAAGCAATATTGCTGTTATTTTTTTTTTCTATCGTGTTTCGTTTGTTTTTCTAAATGTTTTGGGGGCGAGGTAGCAAACATGTATGTTTTTATTTCAATGATACACTTTCTAAACGGCAATATCATGTTATACGCTAGATAAAGAGACAAACCACTGTAAATGAAGGCATGAATTGAGAGCATTTGCCAAAAAAAAAAATCGGTACAGCCAACACAATCAACAGCATAATATGTTGGTACAATGTATGTGTGTTTTTTTTTCTCTAGGTCAATTTCGAATACATGATAATGTTTAAAAGGAAATATTTGTTTTTAATGCGACAAGCAAGCAAATCGTATAAAAAAAACTTAAAAAAAAGTTTTATTACATTCTGTTTTTTTTTCTCTTTTTTACATTTTAGGGAAGTACTTCCACCCCAACCGCAGCAACTGTTACAGCAGCTGTACCACCTCCACCACCGCGTAACGTTTTTCCGGGAGCTCCGCCCCCAGCTCCAACGGTCACTTTAAAAGGGGCCCCTCGACCACCAGCCATGACTAGTCCTGCAACAGCTGTTGCCGCTGCTGCTGCAGCTGCTGCCAGTGGCTTAGCTGCTGCTCAATATCGTGGTGCTACTTGGACGCCACAGGGCTATACACCAGCTGCAGCCGCTGCTGCGGCCGCCGTTGCCCAGCAGGCATATCGTTATACGGCACCATTGCCCCAGCCGGCCTATGCTGCATATACACCGCATACAACAACAACTCCAATAGCAACAGCAACGGTAAGTTTGAAAACTCTATTATTCAATATATATTTTAAAATTTGAAACAAATGCAAACCAATTTTTAATAATTGATGTACTTAAAAGAAGCCTTAGTCATATCGTAATTTCCTAAAAAATTAACAAAAATTATTGTAAGTTTTTAAGCCTGGGGAACTCGAACTGAAAATCCATAAGGCATTACATTGAGCGAACAGGGTTCTTGGACTAGTAACATATTTACGGGAAATTATGATTATGGTTTTTATTTTGCAATTCCGTTTTCCATATGGATCGCATAACAAGCCAATTGAACACAAGTTTGTACCTATCGTAGGTTTGGGCTTTTAGTGTCCCTTCTTTTCAACCTGACCTAATCTAACCTCACCTAAGGCTTTTTAAAATTGTAGAAAGTTGTGACATTATGAAATTACGACACAAAGAACACGTTGCGAATCCACAAAATACATCATAAAGTTATTGTTCTAACTCGTAATAGCAATATGCATACAAATTTGAAATTTCAAATAAATTTTGAAAATTTAAATTTAACAAAATGAAATAAAATACAAATATAAGCAACAATAAGTTTGTTCGACGTACGTTACCGCGGGAACCCGCGGGCTCCCAATTTTACCGAAAAGCGTTTCTTGTGTTGAAAATTGGGTAAATTGGGTAAATGAGAACGTTCATGAGAGAGTAATTTGTGTTTCTCTTTTTACCAGACTTTACCCGTACTTTTTTTGCGTGTAAAATGGGAAAACTGTCAGATCACTAAATCAGCTGTTTTCAAATTGTAAAAATATAAAAGGTTGAAAAGATTTTTTATTTTTGTAAACAATGGAATATACTTTGTCTGAGAATATAAATAGAGTTTTTGTAATTTGAATAATTTTAATAACTAATAAAACATATGCATTTCACTCTAGTGTTTGTTTGGACATACTTTAACAAACATTAAACTTAAAAACTAAAAATTTGTTGAACAATTTTTTTTGCAATAGCAGAGGTCCAAGCTGTTGGTAGAAAAACGGCGTTGTGCCGGCTAGGTGCAAAAATTACCGGCGGTAGATTGGAGCTGGTTTAAGAAATTATTAAAATAAAAAAAAACCGAAAATAAGTGTTTTAACGAAATAAGTAGGTTTTGCGTTAATCATATAGTGCAGTCATATCTTTACGATTACAAAAACTTAGCATTCCACTATTTTTTATAACAAGAGTATTGATCCAGGATATATTTTAGTAAAACTCAATATATTAAATTTTAATGTGAATCATTTTTATTTTGGCTTAAGTTTATTTATTCTTTTATTTAATTTTATAATTCAAATTAAATTAAATTGTAACCATTTTTAGGAATATATAAAGAATATGAACATGTTGAATAAAGAATTGTCATTTGATAGGTGAAATAAATTCAACAAAAATTTGAAAAATAATACTAATATTCACTAATTCAAATTTCATTGAATTGTAACATAAATAGAAATTTTCAATAACATAGTAGTATAGCGATAAAGAGTGCTGATGATGAAATCGTAGCTGATTTCGAAAATGCATTCCACTCGGCTAATATCGGAAATAATTTTAGAAAGAATATTCCTAAAAATGGTTACAATTTAATTTAATTTGGATTATAAAATTAAATAAAAGAATAAATAAACTCAAACCAAAATAAAAATGATTCACATTAAAATTTAATATATAGTAAAAAGTTCGAATAAAATATAAACATAAAACTCAATATAATTTCCTATATCAAACCTAATAATGATTAAACTATTTTAACGTTATCATACAGAAACTTCTGTTTTTTTATAATAAAAAATTAAATTGATTTCGTATTACCATATATGCACGAATGAAAGCGAGTTGAAAAAACAACGATATATGTTAATATGTTTTTATTGTAATTTTTAGTGCAGCCGTAATATATACTCTATTGTTTGATTGTCGACATAACAAAGTTATTTTAAATCTTTTTCATTAAAATTTAGTGCTAAGTCCCTTTTTACAATAGAGAAACTGAAAAGCAGACAGTCGAAATTCTTTAGCAACGGGTGGAAGTGCATAGAACACATTTATTTCTCTAATTTTTTATATATTTTTTCATATTTTATATTATTTTTTTATCTCATCATCTCTTTAGCAGTTCGTTATACGATCTAAACACCATACGACAACGAACAAAATTAGAAAAATAAATTTCTTAATTGTAAAAATTTTAGGAAGTTTTAAAAGAGAATGAGAAAAATATATGCCTCTCATTTCTAGTTTGTAAAAAGCATTTAACGCCATCAGTCGAGATAGCCTGATGCGGTTTAGCCGAACAAAATAATTCGGCGACGGCGGTAAGCTGGCTGGGGGCATATCAACCTGGATCTCTAAACAACAGCCGCACAATTCTGACGTTTTTTTTCGGGCTTGAAATGTGGTTTTTTGCGTTCCAGCAAATTTTGGTAAATTTATCGTTTTCTGAGAGAATTTTTTGTTTACTCTCATTTTACCGGACTTTACCCGGATTTACGTCGAACAAACCTAATACTAATTTAAATTTTCAAAATATTTTCAATTTCTAACTTCTGTTCAAAGACCGAAAACAATATTTATATGTAAAATGTTAAGCAGTATTGCCAATTAAGCTGTTTTTGAAGTAAACTGTAAGCATCTGTGAATCCAAAGAGCACATATCTTCTAAATGAGTTTTACAAAGAAGAGCTAATAACTAGCTTGAATTTTAATTTAATTGAAACACTTGTCAATACTTTAATATAAATTTAAATGTGTGTGTATGCATAGAGTTAGCTCTCAAAGTAGAAGCAGGAGGCATAATAAAGTTTTTTTAATATGAACACAGTTTGTACATTTTATTATTATTTATTAGTTTTTTCCACCATAAACTCAGCGTCATATTTTGCTTTTCCATAAGGGCATGGATATGAAAAAAGGTTGCGTAACACTAGAATGGTTTTTCAGTCATTATTTGATTGAAAGCAAAGTAAAGACAGACGAACAGTCTTTTGAAAAATATTCATATAGCGTTGATATAAAGCCACTGAAAGCTGTTTGAAGTTTTCAATAAAATATGTTCTTTTGTGATGTCATTCATAGTTTTTAATAAAAATTTTAATCAAGTTTATTAAAAGGGGACTGGTACTGGACAAATTATGATTCATCTTAAGTTTTAGAAAAAATTAAAAAATGTTTTTGCTTATAATTAAGTTTCTATTTTTATAAAATCATCGTTCAGTTTTATATTTTTATAAAAATTACTTAATAATTTAATCGGTTTTTTATTATTGTCGTTTTTAACTTAACTCAAAATAGCGTCTTCCCTTGTAAAAAATTTACTTCTAGTAAATTTAGTAAAATCTCGTAGATATGATTCGATAGATGACAAGAAAACAAAACCTTATATATAATTGCATATAAAACTCTACCAAGAATCTTTCGTGCTTGAATTCGATAAATTGAAACTTCACCATAATTTAATTTACTAAGGCATGGATGGAAAATAAGATTTTGGTTGGTTGAATTTTGTACTTTTTGATAATAAATGTTTCAAATTTATGTATATTTGTTGCTTGTGTACCACTGATAATGTGTTTCACAAATATATATTCGGTTTTGTTTTAAATTTTATGAAACTAGACATATCATAACAACTTCTTCACACCTGATATGCGAATTAACCTTGACAGAAAACTTCCCCTCAAAAGTTTCTTTGTTGTGTCGATTCGCCGTTGTATATACATACAAACATACTTGTATGAATATACCTTTATTAAAATCAATGCGAATTAAAAACAAGAGTGCTATATTCGGCCGTGCCGAATCTTATATACCCTTCACAACGTGTAGTCATGCAATAACAATTGTTTGTATCACCATTCATCTCATATCAAATACGTATGTATGTACAAACATATAAAAAACATACATATATAAAAACATCCCATTGTAAAATTATAAATTAACGTATGTGTGTTAAAAAAAAATATAAAAAAATTAAAAAAAAATAAAATAAAAATTAAAAAAAAAAATTGAACAAAAAAAAATAAAAATAGATAGAAAAAAAATTTAAAAAAATAAATAAAAAAATAATAAATATAAAATAAAAAACAAAAAAAAAATAAAAAAAAAATTAAAAAAATATTAAAAAAAAATGGAAAAAAATTTAAAAAAAAAATTGTTGGGCTTAGCTGAGGTTCGATGCCGCGTTTACACTAACCAGTATACCACGTCCGTATAATATTACACGTATATTGTTGTTGTATGTTGTTTTTGTGTTAAAAAAAAACAAGGTGGCCGTGGGCTTTTGCTCATATCTGAGTTGTTTATTTATCGATATTTTTGATTTTCAATACCGATCTACTCTCAAATATTTCTGATATTTTAATACCTCTAGGCGATTTCGGGGGTCTTCAATAAGTTGATTTCAACATGCACACGGACAGACTGACAGAACTTAATCGACTCCGCTATTCATAAGCTTTCAGAAAATATATACTTTATGGAGTCGGAAATGAAAATGTACATATACCCTTTTTCACTGTGTGAAGGGTATAAAAGAGTGAAACAAAATACTGTACAAAAACATACGATTTTGAAAAAGCAAGTATCGGGAATATTGTCGTAATAGATGCTGAAACACAATGAAAATACTTATTCAACTGACCACAAAAGTAACAAATTATATATGACGTGTACCACGACAAATTCTGTGGAGCGTTTTGGAAATATTTAGAGTCATAACACGATACTTTTGCAGCATTAATGAATTTGATTAAACCATTTTCAGATCTCGCGTATAACATCTCTAGTAAAGCTATTCCAAAACTCGACTAGTACGTGATAATTAATTATACTGATTATACCGATGATTTTACCAAGCCGCATTAGAAGATATAGGGTTGCTTTGTTGATAAACAAATTATCCATAATTACATTTTTGTTAAGTCAAAAATGGGTCTGTACAAAATTATTATTATAAGAGAATAAGATTAGAGGACACATTACGAGCTCGCTCTGTTTTTTGTATGCATATCCTGATAAATATTTTGATAATGTTTGAATTCCGTAATTAGCCCTGAGTTTTAATAAGATATGATCTTCGTAATACATATTAGTAAATTGTAGACGCTGCGCAGGTTACATGGTTTTCCAATATCATTTTATTACACTTTAAGATTAAATAGCACAAAATTTACTATGATTTACATCTGTCTGAGTGTCGGAGTTTCTGCCAAAAAATACTTTTTAAGAAAGTTCCTCAGAATAAATCACTCTACAAAATACCTTGGATTTACGTTTCAATTATAAGAATATATTATAGAAAAACATAGGATTCCTTCCATAATTCCTTCTTTTATATAATTTTTTTTTGTTAATTTTTTTTTTTAATAGTAGAATGAGTTCGCTCTTAATGCAAAATTTTTGTTGTTAAATTCTCTATTTATTAAAGCAAATAAAATGAATTACTTGGCCGTTAGGGAGAAGCAAATAAACAAAAAAAAAATAAATATATTAAATTCCTTTCTTTTGTTCATTTAAGATCTATTATTGGGTAGTTTCTTTAAGAAGTCTGTCTGTCATTGTTGTTTTACCCATTAACTTTTCTTAACTTTTAATGCTGTTTGCTATAAAAATGTCATGTAATAATAGATAATAGATATCAATGTTAAACAAGTAATGAAAGCATAAAATTATCTATAAATGTAAATAATTTTTTACTTATTTCACGCGCATTCTTTGTACTGTATTATATTTCTTCTTCTTGGATTTCAATTTTATTATTCACGCAGTCATTTCGATAATAAAATGTCTTGGAATACATCGCACAGCATGTGAAAACAAACTGTAAGAGAATGTTTTCTTTGCTCAAAACTCCGGTTATTCCACCGTCATCATATATTTTTCAATTAACTCGCAATTGTCTACCATAACCCCTAAGACATTAACAAAAAAACAATTTTTTTTGTGGCGTATTCCATTAGAAATATAGGCTATTAACAAATAATCTTCAGTTGTTTCGGTTTGAAGCTAAGTATTCAAAATAGTCCTTCGCCAAGTTGTTCTTGGTCGTCCTCGTCTTCGGACATTAGGCGAATTTTACTCTAGTGTCGCGTGGCAGATTTCGTCATAAGGCTTCGTGATCGTGTGACACAGCCATTTATATTTCTGCATTCTAATTTTAATACTGATGTCTTTTTGCCATGTGAGTTTGAGGAGGTTTTCATTTGAGATTAAGCGGGGCCACCACCTGATCTTAAGTATATTTCCCAGGCATCAGTTAGTAAAAACTTGTAGCATCTGCTTTATTTTAGCATCATTTAGCCACGTTTCCGAACTATAGAGTAGGCTGGACGCATAAATTGTACACATTAATTCTTGTTAAAGTAGATAATTTATGTGAGCACCAGATAATGCGTAGACAGACAAAATCAGCGCGTGCTTTATATATTCTGCTTTCTTATGCTGTCTAAGTAGCAAAAGTCGTTTACGTTCTCTATAACTTCGTTGTTTACCCCAAAAGATGAAGTGTAATATGATTTAACTGTGCACACTTTTGTTTCGGAAAAGTTGATACGCAACCCCGCTGCTTTTATGCATAGATTGTCGAATTTTGCCTGCATAGGTAATTTTTTTTAAACAAATTAATGCCTGCCTATTTTTGTTAATCACTTTCTCCTAGTCTAGTCAACTTTCCTACAATATGCTTTTATTCCAATTCAAAGATCTCAACTTAAAGACAATCTTTTAAGTAACTGTCAATGCTTCAATAATGTATCAACTGCAAATATTTCTTTTTCTTCCTTCAATAGTATGCGCTTAATGTATGTATGTGCGTACATATGTATTTCTTTTCTTAAATTTATGAGACGTATCTATACTGATATTAATTTCTTTAATATCAATTTAATGCTTTGAACACATTTCAACATAAGCAAAAATGTTTTTTTTTTATTTCATTCATTGTTCATTTTATAGCCTACAACACTACAGATATATAGGTATTATGGGTTGGTTTTAACGTTTGCCTTATCTAACAGATATTTCCTAGAGGCCATTTTAAAATATAGGTCTAAATTAGGAAGACACCACGAACCGACTAAACGTTGTAGGTTTATCTGTCAGTTCATTTTGCCTAAAGTACAGTTTATAATTAACTGTAACGTAAAATTTATTTAATTAAGCACATAGTTCTTATCTGATTCTGAAAAACCGGTTCTAGGTTTTTTACACGAAAACCCGGTTTGAGTAACCGGTTTTTAATGTTACGTTTTTATTTTATTTTTTTATAAAAAATGAGAAGAATTAAACAAATTGGGTTTTAAGATTGAAATCAATTCGAAAAATAAACCTCTCATAACATATACAGTTTAACCTTTACGTCAACATATTATAATTCCTCATTTGACCGTGCCGAATTTAATAATGCCTTCAAGATCATATAAATTGGTAAAATGGCCTCATCATAGTATACGCTAGATTCCAGATTTAACGTATTAAGCCATTTTGCTTAATTGATTCCAACGCCATCTTTGATTATGAATTTGTACATAGTTAACTGTAGATTTGAAGCTTATATTTTTATTTACATTTATTGTACGCCATTTTATATTGGCGGCCATCATGGATTTTTATATAGTTTATTATATTCGGCTGGTCAAGCTTTTTCATTTGAAACCATTTCATTGTAGGGCGATTTGGCTCGATTTAAATAGCGATTCATTCCAGCAAATATCCAAGAGATTGATATCACATACAGGTATGTGCAACATATTGGAGGTGCTAAAAGTTAATATTAGAAAAGAAAGTAATTCCTAAGAAAAGTTAAAAAAATTTAAATACAAGAGATGTTTATACAGATGTTTACAGATACTATCGAATAATTCGAGACATAAGAACCAATTTCGCGAATAACTCGAAAACAAACAAATTTAAAAAACCGGTTAAGGAGACCCTAAACAAATATTTTGGTTATTCTCTTCATATTTTAATCGGTTCACAATTTAATAAACATCTTATACAAACGATGTATGCCAAAAAATTTAATGAAAATTGCATCTAAAATATTAAATTTCTGTTTGTAGATATAGAGGCTCACATTTATTAATTCTTCAGTAAGACTATTCATACAAATGCGCCATGAGCTAGTTTTATCATACTATACATTAATATAATGTTTTCTGATGTTCTGACTAATTATATATTTACTTCCATATAAGAACTCATTCTAAAAGAAAATTTAAAAATTTATACCCCTAACTGACTATTAGGTTAAAACCCAAAAACTTATTGTGACTCTCCTTCGTCTTAGTTAACTATTAATTTCATAAATATGCACTTGTAGTTGTTATAGAGTCGTTTGTGTTCGACTATAACATGATTTTCTTGATCCCATCTTTTTTTTTGTATATGCACCCAAATCCCGTTACACTGAAAAAAAAAATAATTCCTTCACCTAAATTGTATTGCTTGAACTGTCTGTCTGCATGTTTGTCCGTCGGTCGATCTAAGTGACTGTTAAAAGTCAAAATAGGCACAAATAAAACAAAATAATACGTTTAAATGAGTCTTAATGTTTATTTATCTGTTAAAATAAATCCTTAGCATACATTAACTACAAAGGCACCACTTCCTACACTTCTACACACAGGGACATACAATACATAAATACATATCTCCTTTACTCAATGGTACTTACTTATATACATTAGGCATACACAAATATTTCACATACATACACACATGTACATAAAAATAGAAATAAATAAATAAAAATTGTTTAAAAAAAAAATGAAAAATGCTATAAAAATTGATGCTCTAAAGGAGGCATTTTAAAAAGGCTTCATTTACTAACTGCACAATGGGGTATTAGTTAATGATTTTACATGTTTATTTATTTATTTTTATTTGTTTTATTATTTTTTTTTTTAATTTTAAATGTGTATAAGCAAAAAAAAAAGTTATAAATCTTAATTGAATAAACAATAACAAAAAACAAAAAAGGTTAAGTATTGCTTTTCTCCACACTAACTCACAAATTGCTTGATATACATTATCTATTTATAGATAATAATCAATAAATCATTGTTTTCAATATTTTCTTACATGAAGATTTTCTTTTTCTTTTAATAGCCTACAATATTATGTAAAGGTCACTTTCAGATAGATAGGCACAGTTGATGTACGTCCGTCTGTCTGTTGGTCTATAAAAGCTTTTAGTTCAAAATATAGCCTATAAATTTTAATTCTTTAATAAAGATATTCATTTTATTTAAATTTTTGGTTTCATATCCACTTTTAGCTTTATATTTTCACAAAAACCTTTTTAACAATTCTCGTTAATAGTTTTAAAAATATGTTTTCTTCATTTCATTTCTAACTAGAAAAGCCCGGCGTGCGTTGCTACGCCCCTTAATGAGTAAAAATTAATTCTGAATTTTAATTGAATATCAAGTGCAAAAATCTAAAAATTATAACTTTTTTTAATGGGCGTGGCACTGCCCACTTTTCTAATCACGAAACTGTATAGTCATGACAGCTCAATATGTGTGCAAAGTTTCACAAAAATCGTTCCAGAGCAAGTACCTCAAAATTGTAACTGTTTTTATGGGCCCGGACCACTTTTCTAATCACGAAATTATGTAGTCATTACAGCTTAATATGTGTGTGCAAAGTTTCAGAAAAATCGATCTAGTGCAAGTAGCTCAAAATTATAACTTATTTCTTATGGGCGTGGCCCTGCCCACTTTTCTAATCACGAAATTGTAAAGTCATGACAACTCAATATGAATAAAAATGAATTCTGAATTTTAATTGAATATCAAGTGCAAAAATCTAAAAATTATAACATTTTTTTAATGGGCGTGGCACTACCCACTTTTCTAATCACAAGGTTATATAGTCATGACAACATAACATGTGTTTGCAAAGTGTCAGAAAAATCGGTCTAGTGCAAGTGCCTCAAATTTTTTATGGGCGTGGACCCGCCCACTTTTTTCCATCCATAAACACTCCCTGGTATGAATACAACAACTTGCCAAAGTTTGAGTCCGAGCGGTTTTACAGTTTCGGAGTCTATAGCTAACACACAGACAGAGTTTCACTTTTATATATATAGAAGAAGAAGATATAGCCGAATCGAGTAAAGGTTTCGTTTTCCAGATTATTTAATAGAAAATCTTTACTAGTTAAAACAAAATTACTTCTGTATAAAGTAAGTAGAAGACCAATCCTTCTATTTGAATTTTCAATATGGTTTAACATTTCTATGACAGTGATGAATAGAATGGAGTTATTTGATCGCAGAATTATGCTACTACTACCTACTATTTTAGCTTGTTCAATAAGTTTTTTACTTTCCAAGCAAACAAAATTTGCAGTAATTCAAAGTAAATTACATTTTTTATGACTTTTAAAACAATAGTGCCAGAAAATGCATTTCTAGTGCCTCTCTGAATAGTTTGTTATAAATGATGCACTTCAAAATACTAACAAAGTCATGCAAAATATATAAACAGTTTATATAAACAAAGATCATTAAGTTATGAAACATCGGGTTCCTTTCAATAAATTGCGTTCGTTCTTTAGACTTTATTTGCATATTCATTTAATGACCTCCAATGACAGGCTAATGTAAAAATCATGAATTTTTCATATAAATTCTACCACTTCATCAGTTGAAGCCTGCATTCATTACTTCTATTGCATGTCTTTTTTTGCTGGGTTGTAATATAAAATTAAAAACGAAAAATTAACGGAACATGTAAAAAATAACAGACTTTATTTATTTTTAACTATAATATTAGCACATCCTTATACAGCTGTGTAATCGTGACTGGAATTAAATGTTGTTAAGTCACTTATAAAAGGTGGTTAAATTTTAAGGGCCGATATTGAATGTGAACCACACCTAAACTTTAAGTTTTTTTTTTTTTGCATTTCATTTGACATTTCTCAATGTCAGACTAACTCAATTTGAACCATGAAAAGATACACAATTGAGCAACGCGTTAAAGTTATTCCGGTTTATTATGAAAATGGGCGTTCAAATCAAAATGCATTTCGCGCACTTCGTGATTATTTTGATCAACATAATCGTTCAAATTCGTCCACGATCGGTAGAATTGTGAAAAATATTTTAATTTCAGCAAAATAGGTCTGCATCAAATGTGAAAACATCTGTGAATGCCTTCTTAGTTCATTGAACGGAAAACATTGCTGTTTTTTGCGATAGTGTGACAAAAGAGCAGTCAACCTTGACTCATCATCGTTTCCATCAATTGAACATCAACATTGTCATTGAAAATTTGGAGCATGGGAAAAAGGTGTGCCACCGAGGTCACGGCAGGCATTTGGCCGATATTTTGGTCCATACATAATTGAACCATTCCAATATTGTCATAATAAAAAGAAATAATAATAATTTGTGTTTTATTTAAAATCAACATCGGCCCTTAAAATTTACCCATCCGTTACATATTAACTTTTAAATAGATTTAAACTAAAACAGGTTTGATATTAAAATTTACCGAATTTTAAGATAAACGCTTTATTATTGGGTCCCAATGTATCATATTTTATATTGGCTGAAGAAAATCGGTCGACCCATTGTGTATTTCACCTAATGCTTAAAAAAAATTTAAACAGTCATGCACATACATACACAAGCTTTTGTATTCATTATTTACTAACACATTTACATGTGTACTTTTATGGGGGAGAAAAGACACATGTACAAACATTAATTTACAAGTACACATTTCAGCATCGCTATACAATGATAAACATCAAATTAAATTAAAGAACAAAAAAAAAAAACGACTCTGGATCAATGGAATTTAACTTTAACACTTCGCCTTCATTGTTTCTAACTTTTCTATACTTTATTGTCGTTCGTATTCACCATCTTCATTGTCTACATTATCATCATGAGTTTGAAAACTTATCTCGAACTTTTATGATTATGAGGACTTATGCCTACAAAGAATCAAAAAAAAAAAAAAATCAGCAAAAATTATGCTCAGGAAGGCCAACCCTAAAAGCAATAAAAATTGAAGCAAAATCTTCACCAGGTATAGTAGACACACACATTTGTAATAAATTTGTAGTGTTATTTAGTTTAGATAAGAAGGTAAAAGGGGAAAGAACAAATAACATTTGTTTAGTGTGTGTGTAGGTGTGCATGTGTTTAAGACGGAAGTCATACATTACAGTATTTTCACCTCAATGCATTTGTGAAATGATTTTCTTAAATCCGGAAACAACTACTTATGACATGTTCTCACATTTTTCTTTATATAAAAATTGTTTTCTTTTCTCTTTTTTTCTGTTTGTTTATTTGTTTGCAGTCAGTCATTCAGTCATACTCTAACTACTGCCACTTGTCTTTTACTGTTTACAGTAACAGAACTAGAATAAATGTAAATGTGTAACTGCCACTAGTGTTGTAAAATATTAACCGAAGGTATGCACACACACACACACACACACATATCCTATACATATATCGCCACTTTTAATGCGAAGTGTTATAAGTAATATTTAAAAAAAAAACGATTTATAGTGTTTCAAAAAAAAAAAAAAAATACCAGTGACAAATTACGGCATTCGATTGCTTGCGAAATTATGGAATTTTTATAAGAATCGATCGACTAAAATTTCGACAGCGATCAAGAGCCGTAATATTTTCCAGACTACTTCATTTTTTTTTTTCGTTTTCATATAAAGTAATATGATCTCTTATAAGTATAAGAAACTTTAGATTTAAAAAATTTCTTTTTTAAAAGATTTTTTCTGTTTTTCATTTCTTGTAAAATTACCCTTTTTTGTTTCTGATGGCGATACAGATGTGTAGCTACATGTGTCCAATTCCACTCACATTAAAATGTATAGCATTCCGTAATGTCTCTTTTTCTTTCAATTTGTCTTAATCGGAAATATTCACTCATCTAAATGATTGCACACGCACAAATGTCATTTGGAAATGTGAACGTATTTGTCCAAATGAGTTTGGTAGTTGGGTGTACACATTAGGCTGGTGCAGAAAAGTGTAAGGAAAAAAATATAACAAGCAAATTATAAATCTTACACAAAATTCGTTCGTTCCTTTAGTATGTTTTTTTTAAGTTTTCAAATAAAAAATTAAAGCTTTTTTTAATTTTGAAATATCAAGTTACCCCTGTTTTTAAAACTGTGTTACTAAAATGTTACTTAAATTACTGAAGAATAAGAGACCTTTTTTCAGAACTTAAACTTAAATATATCAAGAAGTATAAAAACTTGTTCATGAAACCAAATCCTTTAGTTGAAACAATATTTTTTTTTTTTTTTTAAAGAACCCTGACTGTTGAAACTACATTAAATGATATAAAAAAATTGTAATTGTATCGTTGTTATCGAAGAAAGGTATTGACTGATGTGTGTGGATTTTAGATACTTTTCATATTTAACACTATATTCTTTAAATTAAATAAAATCGGGTTTAAAAGAGTAATTGTGCCATGGTCCGAGTGTTTTGTTTTTGCTGCAACCACTTGCTGGCTATCACTGCACTATTAACTTCATTCTAGAAGAAGTTGGGCACAGTAACTCTTTGTGATGTCACTTCCATACAATACTGGACACTTGAGCGAGTACAATTGGCGCTGGTAAACGACTTTGGGATTTGCCGGACTCAATCGCATATTTTGTTTATCTACATATTCACTAAGATTAAAATTTGTCTAATTTCATTTCGTTCGTTCAGGCAGTAAAATTGAATACGCATTGAAAATAAAAATTCTACCATTTTGGTTCGTTGTTCTATCGTTGAACTTTGCATGGTGGTGTAACATGATTCGATAAAAAAAATTTAAAAAAGTGTGATTTTTGACCCACCGAACTCGATGTAACAATATAAATACTGGACCCTAATGCAGAGACAGCCGGTGAATTTTTAGGCAAATGTTAGTAAGAATTTAGTATGAGTGCATGTATTGTGCTCTAAGGCTTTTAATAAAATACATAATACATAATCTCTATAAACATTTTGACAGGATTCTTTTTTACACACAAAATTAAATCACTGTTTCCCCTCCCCCCCCAAATGATAAAAATACTTTTAGTTTGTATTGAGGAAGTAATCAAAAGGCAACCAAAAATGTATTGCAAATAAATTTAATAATAGTAGAGTGTGAGTGTAGGTTTCAACTATTAGGTGTTTAACTAAGTTTACGAGTATTAAGAAAAAGTCATGATATATTTCTGTGGCAAAGCTTAAAGCTCTTACAATTTTTTATTTGGTTATAAAAAACGATTCCTTTCGAAACAAAAACTATTATATCAACTCTGCTCTATAAAAATTAAAGAGCATAAAAATTTTTGTATATTTAGCGAAATTATAAGTTAAAATTAGTTATTATTCCAAATGATATTCTAAATGATATTCTAAATGATATTCCAAATGATATTTTTGAAAAAATATAGACAATAAGTTTTTTCCCTATAACTTCCTGTAAAGTTGTCCAAAATAGTTAAAAATTAGGCTAAGGGTAGTTTTGAATCCTAGAATTGCAATGATATGATTATATCAATTTTAGCTTAAAACGACTTAAGCTGTTTTTCCTTTATATTTTGGTTTTACCATATATTTTTAGTAAATATTTTTCCGATTTATTTTAAATCAAAATTCAAAATTTAATAGTTTTATTAGTCACAGATTGTACCTAGATTGTGTTAAAATTTACACTAAATAATTTAAAAATTTTACCAACTTCTGTCGAATAAAAAAAAAATTTTGCTGTTTATTAAATTGCTTCAGAATCAATACAAACAAAAAGGTCAAGTCTGTTTTTTCGGCATAAAGCTGCCTATATTAGAGATAAATCGTACCGTATTTTCAAACTATATTTACAATTGAGTGAATACATCTGGTGTTGAATTATGGCATTCCATATCGATCAAAGTTTTAATTGAACGAGCAAGGTTTAATTCCGTTTGTAATTTGAATGTAGAAAGTAGACTTCTAATAAGTTAATGCACAAGTAAATAATATATCATACGCTTTTCATATATGTGACCTTCTCCGAGAAAAAGGACCTTAGTAGTGTGCTGAAAAACGGGCTTGGACTTCAGAGTGGATTCTGGTACCTAAAAAGGTGTAGAATAATATGAAATGAGTTAGATTTCTGATAAAAATTTATTTACCCCATAAAAACGTTCTTGCGTCGGTCACTGGTTCTGTCTTAAGAATCAAGTATCAAGATCATATAACAAGTAGAGCATCAACAATTGCAAAGTTATTGTCACATTAAAAGCAAAAAAAAAATACGTCACCATATAGGCATGACGTCACCAAAGTCGGTACCCAATCATAAGTAACCATACCAAATCGCATCTCCCAACTGAAGGTGTGTTCACAGTGATAATGAGTTAAGAAACATTAAATGCGTTTTTCTCAAAACATTATTTTAAAAAGGAACCCAGTTCTCAGAGAAGGTCACATATATTGGCTGGTCTGTTAAATTTTAAGTTTTAAGTACTAGAGTGGCTAAAATAATAATAATTGTAATAATTGTAATTTTACGCGAGCTAGATATGTGTGAACATTTATTTAAAAATAAATAAATCTAAAGTAAGTAAGAGTAACATATTCATCCTTGACGAAACTAATAATATCCTTCACCATAATGTTTATTTGACCATATTGTAGCGTAATCTAGATATCAGATTAAATTTCACAAAACAATTTTTTTTACTACTTCCAACACCTTCTTAATTTTAAATTTTTACATTGTTTACTGTTGTAGCGTATATACGTCGCGGTGAATGCACATCATTATATATAAATGTACTTGCATATGTGTGTACTAGGCACGCGCCGTTGTAAATAAACAAACGAATACTGAGCGCCACAAGTTTAATACAATCTTGTATATTTTTGTTTGTCAAAAAGAGTCTCATATTACACACAGCAGTAAAACAGTCAATACTCGATACTTGGTGCAATGTCTACTGTATTTTGTGTTGGTGTAATAAAATCACAATTTTAGCGGATCCGCTGTTGGAATTCATAACATTTTAAGCTTTGTACAAAGTATTGTTGTAATTATAAGTAAAATATTATCAAATAGTAACCAAAATAACAAAGTAAGCACTAATTTTGTATAAAAATTGATGAATTTTCAATAAAAAATTATTTTCTTGCTTGACATCTAAACCCAGCCTTCTATCTACTCTGACAAGAAAATAAAAACCATTTTTTTTGAGTATTGTACATCATATAATTACACTCCCAAAACTAATTTTGCACTTTTTCAATGTGAATAACTTTTTTCATGACTTTTAATTCATAAGAGCAAAAGCAGGTATGAAGACTGCCTTCTCCAAAAACATCACAGTTAGCCTTTAGTGATGTGCTTCAAAATACATGCAAATGCATGCAAAAATCTTGAACAATTTATGTAAAAAAACATTATTAACTAATGAAACATGTGCTTCTTCTTATCTACTACGCATACGTTCCATGCACTTAGTGGAATTGAGTTAAAATTATTAATATGTTCGTATAAACACATGCTCTGCAATGATACGTTAATGTTAAATTCATGCATGTTTCACTTAAATTGAACTACTTCATCATGGATTAAACTCATGCGTCTATTTTTGCTGGGCTGTAGTCTGCTAGTCAAGCCATAAAAAATTTTCGCCATCTTGGATTTTACAATTCTTAGTAGTTTATTGTATTCTACTGGCCAAGCCCTTTTGTATCATATATTGTGGAGTTTAAAACGAGACAAAACCGTAATTACTTCTTTTGACTCATATACCCGCCATTTCGTTTTCAACGCCATCTTGGATTTTAATTTTTTTTTTTTAGTTTCTGTATTCTACTCGCCAAGCTCTTTTCTCTGATACCACTGCTAAGGTGGTCGAATTGGGCACATTTGTAATTACTAAATTTGGCCAATATAATGTGGCCATTTTGTAATGGCGGTTATCATGGATTTTGAACCTTTTTTGAAGTGCATTATATTTTGCTGGTTAAATGCTTTCTACTAATACCCATGTCGCTTCTCTCTGTTGCAAGAATCTGAAAAAATTCAATTTTCGTTTTTTAGGAAATACAACGAAACAATTGTATTTTTGGTCTTATATCTCAGTTAGTTTCAAACTGATTTGTCAGTTTTTCTGGTCAATATTTTTCGAGGCTACTACATGTCTACAAATTTGATTAGGGCAAAAAATATTCATCTTTGTTTTATACCCGAATAGTTTAAGGATTGATTTTACATACAGATCTGTGCCACACTGAGCTTCTAAAAATGGGTTTAACCAACGAACGGATAGACTAACAGATAGACAAACGGTCATTGGTCAATTGAATCCCCTGTTTCCAAGTTTTCAGAAAATATATATATTTTTTTAGAGTTGAAAAAAAACTTTTGTGGAAATTACAAGCCTACATATCGAAACCTTAATATAGAGAGGCCCTAACTCGCTTTTTTCTTAAATCGAGTTTTTTTTTTGTAAATTTCGAAAGATGATGGCGATCCCACTGTGAATATGTTGCACGCCTTAGCGTATGATTCGTCTAGGTTTTTAACAAAATTAACAAAATTAATATAAGTGGCGAGTATGAACTTCTTTCAAATAGTTTAAAAAAAAAAAAAAAATATTGAAACATTGCTCCTAGAGTCTTATATAAAGCAAGAATTTTAATGAATAAAAAAATGGGAACACTCACAATATCTAAAAAAGTTTATTCTAAGCGAATAAATTTGTTTATAACAGTTTATAATAGCTTACCTCATACCTTGAAATACTTATTTTCATGCCACTATACATTTTTCATATATCCGTTTTGTTATTGTTTTCAGGTAAAAATGTGTTTGAAACAAAAGACTTATAATAAAAAGCCATAACTTGCAATAATTGTCAAAATAATAACTCACAAAAAGCCCTATCTAATACAACTTTATAAAAAATTTAAGATTTACATGAATTGTTACAGCATTAAATTACTTAGAGACTACAAAACCTTAAATTTAGTTTTTTCTCTCTTCTGAAAAATTAGGAAAGCGTTACTTAGGGCCTTTCTATATTAAGGTATCGATATACAGGGTGGACCAAAAGTCGCGCCTGCGTGTAAAAATTGAATAACTTTTTTGTTTATTATTATTTTTTATTAAATTTTTTTTTTAATTATAATATTATCTTTGTATGACCTAAATTTTAATTATGAAAAATAATGTCAGAGAGATGACCACCATTTTCATCGATGCACAATTGGGCTCTTAAACAGGTGTTTTGCATAACTGCACGCAAGGTTTCAGGCTCTATTACCCTGATCTCAGCTTCAATGTTGTTCTTTAGCTGCTCTATAGTTTGAGGCTTGTTTACATACACTCGTTCTTTGAGATAACCCCATAGAAAATAATCAGGAGCAGTTAAATGCGGTGAACGTGCTGGCCAATTAAATTCTGAATTTTTCGAGATAATTCGGTCGTCAAAAATTTCATTTAAAAGCGTCATTGTGGCACGGGCCGTGTGTGCTGTTGCTCCATCCTGCTGAAACCACTTGCTGGCTGCCTCAGGGCGTACAAAATTATTAAGCATAGCGCGATATCTGTTCCCATTCACCGTTACTGTATTACCAACTTCATCCTCGAAGAAGTAGGGCCCTATAACTCTTTCTGATGTCACTCCACACCATACTGTACACTTGAGGGAGTGTAATTGGCGCTGGTGAACCACTCTGGGATTTGTGGCAAACCTGACACTGCACCTTGTTGTCGGAACCGTGCAATTAAACGATTAATTGTGGTTTGGTTAGGTGCATTTCTGGTGTTGAAATAATTTCGATATGCTCGTTGCGTCAGTAAAATTGAGCGCCCATTGGAAAAGTAAAATTCTACCACTTTCGTTCGTTGCTTAGTCGCCAAATTTTGCATGGTGGTGTAACACGAATCGATGTATAATATCTGAAAAAAAAAATAAAAAATATTAATAAACAAAAAATTTATTCAATTTTTACACGCAGGTGTGACTTTGGGCCCACCCTGTGTAATCTTGGTACTACATATTTTATAATTATTTTAAGCATTAATCATAAATTAACTTTAATATTCATAATAAGTTTGTAAATATATGAAATGTTTGTAGGCAATTTTTTTTAATAATCCATTTCAATTTCAATTTATTTATTGCAATAACAATAACCTAGCCCATGGGCCATGATCCGTTACAAACCTTTTCTATTAAAAAAATAACTACTTAACAAGTAAAACAAATTTAGATGAAATTTAGATGCCCAAAACTTAACTTTACACCCAATATATAAAAGAAATATTTTTGATTTTTTTTTAAATAAATATTTGATAGATTTTTATTGTTTTTATTGCCGCATTCATACAGACATATTTATTTGTACATTTTATCAGTGGGTGAATATTTGTACATCACAATGTATACACTCGGTTGACTACCTTTGAATTGTGTATACTTTTGAGAAATGTGCGAATGTGTTGCCAATATCAACACCAACCATACAGTTGATAAACTGTATGTCATTTAGTAAAATACTTTCGAAGATTTTTATGACATTTAAACGACTGTTAGTAAAAAAACAAGGGTAAATACTTTTGTTAAGATTATAAAAATATATTTGTCTACTTGATGGTGGAGAGTGAAAATTGATGTCTTCTCATATTTCAAATTTAGTGATATTTATTGTCTTTCTATGGGTAATAAATAAGTTGAGGCAAGCAGCACTCTTGTACATTAAAAATTTCGTTGAAACATTTTAAGAAAATGACAGACGCATATATAAATATATAAAAATATGGGGGCTTGGAAAATAATTTGATTTAACTTTTTCCCAACACCTTTACATCATTTAAAACTAACAACACCCTCGGATTTTGTATTGTTCATTAACTAAAACTTTGGTAAATATTTTAAGCAGTTTAAACAAGAATTAAACCAAAAACCATAAAACCATTGAGATGGAAAATTATTATTAATAAAAAAAAATATAAAAAAATCTATTCTCATCTTTGTATAAATCGAATACAACATTTAAAAAAAAATATGTATTGAAATTGTATTGTTTTTCAATTCTTTTAATAAGAACAGCAAGAACACAATGTTGTTAAGTGTATGAAGTAAACATTTCAATGAGGTTGAGTATATATCTTATTGGAGTAGTGAGTCAAAGTTTTGTATTAAAAATGTATGGGAAAAATATTATTTCGCCTGAATGATTCAATTCTTGCTTGTTCTAATGTATTCTGACGACATAAACAAATTCCCTTGTTATAATCATCACGGTGATCATATTTTCCTTCCAAATAATTAAGATGCTTTTAGTTCTTGAAGTAATATCAACTTATTGATCTGAATAGTATCAAATACCTGCGTTTCTGTCATACTTTAGACAAACTGAAAACTTTCTCTGACCTTTGAATTTTGTTAGGTCCTAATCTAAATCTTATTTAACAGATCTCTGACAATACTGGAAAGGCGCTTACTAACCCATACACGCAAAGAAAAAAACATGGTTATCACATGATCACGATGCCCATATTATTTTCTCTGCAACAACATTTGGTTATCGGAAAATATTAACAGTTATTTTTATTTTGTTTTATCATTTATTTCGTCTTGATAATCAAGAGTTTGTTTGAATTTTATCATTTAATTTTTACTTTTTATGAAAACTCCAATATGGTTATTCTGTAAAAATAGTATGATTTCCAAAACTATTATAGCAAAACTAGTATGATGTCCTCGCAAAAATAAAAAAAAAATTTTAAAAGCATTTAAAATTACAAAAATAATCATTAAATGTTGGGTGAAACAACAGTATGATTACAAGTGAATCAAAATATGATATCTGCTGAATAAATTTTTTTATTGAAAAAGTTTGACATGTGAAGACAAATACACAAAAATCTTAAAAAAAAAGTAAAGAAATTATTAAAATTAACAATAACATATAAGAAAAGTTTTAAATAAAAAAAAATTTAATTTAAAAGATAAGTACAACAGCAAAAAATAATTGCTCAATTCAGAACCTGTCGTTGGAGGTTGAAAGAAATTCAAATCTCTATATTGAAGAAAAACGGTGATAGTACTTTTCAGGGCATATCCATAAGAAATATGCATCGCGCCAACAAACACAATAATTAAAAAAAACATGTATTTTGTTTTTGTATAAATGCCGGCATTTGTCACACAATTTTTTTTTTCTTTTGTTTGAATAATTTTTTAAAAACTTTAAAGCGAAAGCTTTTTATTTATGGTTTTGTATTTTTTTAAAACGTTTTAAGCCAAGGCGAATTCAATAAGTTGAACTCGTCGCTAAAACAACTACAAAGTGAAAAAATACAATGTGTATTTTGTTAGTGTAAAACAAAACGATATGTCAAAAAGTTGTTGACAAATTCACAAATACTTATAAAGAAAAACAACGTTTGTTTACAAATTTTTAAGAATTAAAAACTTAACAACACAATTTGCTCACAATTTTTTAAATCCTTTTTACAACTTTTCACTATTTGCTTGCAAATTCTTTACGATTTTTTACAGTTTTTCACAGTTTTTCACAATTTTTTAAAATAATTTTAAATAAAACACCGCTCACAAATGTCAACAATAAAAAAACACACACAAACACAAAGATTTGACAAGTGGTCCCTAGAAGTAGTCAACAGCTGATGATCAGCTGATCTAATAAGTTCACTTTATTGAATTCGCCTTGTTTTAAGCCAACTGAAATGGCGAATTATTTATCTATATATATAAAAGTGAAACTCTGCGTGTTTGTGTGTGTGTGTGTGTGTGTGTGTGTGTTAGCTATAACGAAACTGTAAAACCGATCGGACTCAAACTTTGGCAAGTTGTTGTACACATACCAGGGAGAGTTTATGGGTGAAAAAAAAGTGGGCGGAGCCACGCCCATAAAAAATTAGTTATCAGTTTTAGCTACTTGCACTTGACCGATTTTTCTGAAACCTTGCACACATATCGAGCTGTCATGACTAAATAATTTCGTGATAAAAAAAGTGGGCGGGGCCACGCCCCTAAAAAAGTTTTAATTTTGAGGTACTTTCACTATACCGATTTTTCTGAAACTTTGCACACATAATGAGCTGTCATGGCTTTATAGTTTCGTGATTGAAAAAGTGGGCGGGGCCGCGCCCATAAAAAATTAGTTATCAGTTTTATCTACTTGCACTGGACCGAATTTTTTGAAACTTTGCAAACATACTGAGCTGTCATGACTTTACACTTTCGTCATTAGAAAAGTGGGCAGTGCCACGCCCATTAAAAAAAAGGTATCATTTTGAGGTACTTGCACTGGACCGATTTTTCTGAAACTTTGCACACATATTGAGTTGTCATGACTATACAGTTTCGTATTTAGAAAAGTGGGCAGTACCACGCCCATAAAAAAAGGTATAATTTTGAGGTACTTACACTGGACCGATTTTTCTGAAACTTTGCACACTTATTGAGCTGTCATGACTATACAGTTTCGTAATTAGAAAAGTGGGCAGTGCCACGCTGATATAGAAAGTTATAGTTTTTAGCCTTGCACTTGATATTCGATTAAAATTTAGAATGCGATTAAAATTCATGAAGGGGCGTAGCAGCGCGCGCCGGGATTGGCTAGTTGTACAATAAAATTAAAAAAATTAAGTTTGACAAATGCAGGCAGACTTTTAAAAAAAGTTGGTAACGCTCAAGGCGCATTCAGACATTGTCTAAATTTCTTGAATTCTTCTTGATTCCATTTATTAATGCAGAAATGGAAAATTAGATTTCGGATTCCGAATTGAACATTTAACTTAATTGAGCTTTTTTGATAAATTTACCAACTTTACGTACATATATTTGTTGTTCTTGCACTATTTATAATGTGCTTCACAAACACATACCCTTTTTTAATAAAATTTTATTGAATTAAACATATAAAAACAACTTTTCCATCCCTGTTATACGAATTGGCCTTAACAGAAAAAAATCCCCTAAAAAGTTGCTTTGTTGTATCAATTCGCCATTGCATAAACCTGTATGAATATGCCTTGGTAACGCTTATAAAATGTATATAAAAAAAATCAGTCAGCTGATTGGATACAAGTACCTTATGGATATGCCTTGGTACTTTCTTTCCCACCTATGATGTATTTAAACAAAAAAAGTTAAAATTGTTGTTATTGTTGTATAAAAAAATTAATGTAAAAATTATCAACAAAATGTGTACAACTGCCACGAAGTACAACACCTACGACACCTTGTAAATTGAGCCAATAATTTCCCAAAGATTGTTAATATTATTTATAGTCATAATATGATTATTGCATAATACCTTAATTGAATATAATAATGATAACTAGTAACCATTATATGTTTTAACCTCAAACATACAATTCAATCATAGTATGTTGTTCTTCGATTATGATAGTCACCTTTTCTTTGCGTGTATATAGCAACACAATATTATACTTCTCTGATCAGGCCTATTCTAGAATATGATTCAATAAATTGGAATCCAACATACAATGTTTACAACAATGGCATTGAACCTCTCTCTATAAGCACAGTTTCTGTTACTTTCTCTTGAAGGCGTATGGTGATAATCCGCTGGTAGAGTTGCTTTCCTCAAAACCCCAAAAAATATTTATTTTTGGGTTTATTAATTTTATGCGAAAAACCAAATATTTATATTATATTATGAGACTCAGAGAAATATTTTTGGTTTTCAAAAACATTAAAAATTATTTAAAAAAAAGCTAAATTAAAAAGTAAAACAAACATAATAGTTAATGAGACCTAAATTTTCAAGCATTAATTTTTTCTGTGTACACATTAATAATCATGAATTTTTTTTCTATCAGCTTTATATATTTAAAATTATATTTTTTTTAAAACATTACACAAAAATGTTAAGTGTGTGTATGTATGACCTCTGCCAGTATAAAATTTAACCTCTATTTTAAACGCCACGTTACATTTTAATTTCATAAATATAATGTTTTTTTTTTTGTTTTTCAATTAATTCTTTGATCTTCTGTCGAAAGTAATAAACGAACAACACCAAGGAAAAAATAAGGAAAAATAAATAAACTTTACCAAATAGGATAGCAAATTAAATTGAAACATTTGACCACAAATATTAATTGAAATATAAAAACGTTATGTCTGAGGCATGATTTTTCATCATTAATTATAAATCAAACATAATTTATATTTATACAGTAAACATGAAGGTCAAAGAAAAATAAGTAATCAAAAAAAAAGCCATAAAATTAGAAATTTATTAAAAAAAACACAAAAAAGAAATAAATATAAAACAACAACAACTTGAGAAAAACATAATATTTACTAACAACGATAAATGCCTTGCAACAAAAAAGTGAAAACAAAATCCCTTCAAGTCAATCTTTAGAAATAGCACCGAAATAAAACTTTATTAAACTTTCATGGCCTACATTTAGGGAGCAAAAAGAAAATACAAACATGCACACATACACACAGGCCTAACAGTTTCGTACATTATTTTATGATGCAAACACATTAATAAAATGTTTATAATCATGGCCATAAAAAAAGCACAAGAAAATCTTAATTTTTTTTCCGAAAACACTACCATTTATCCATATAAAACTTAAATGTTAAGAAGAGCTATTATAACTCCCCAGCCCTTACCTTTTCATGTGCTGCCCCCCCATTCTCGAAAAAGTAAAAAAAAAACAGGAAACAAAAATTATGGTCACATTTGTATGTGTGTGAACAACAAATAAAATTGGCCCTATTTAACACTCCATGTGGTCAAGCTCAGTGGAGACCATTCAAGTGAAAATAGCAAAATGTGAAAGCACAGTGAACAAAGAAAAAACCTGTAAATCTTACAAAGATTATTTCAGTTTTATTGAAAAACTTGGCAAATCTGTTTTTGTATATTTGAGCATTTAATCTAAAATAATAAAATAACATAAACTTTAATGTCATATTAGTTTGATTGATTTGAGTTCTGTTTAGTATTTTAGGTGAAAAAGTTTATTTTTATTTATTTTTTGTTCACTGTAATTGAAGCAGCTTTTTTGCCTGCGCTCTCCAATAGAATGACTGTAAGGAAAGCACTAAAATAATAATCTATTGCAAACAGTAAACAAATAAACTTATCATAGTGCCCACAGGAATAACATTTGGAGCGGAGAAAAAACGAAAAAGAAAAGAAAAAATTACCAATCAAGCCACCAAACTCACTTTAATAATAAACTCTGGAAAAACACTGAAAGAAAAATTCAACACAATTTTATAGAACTTGCTACAGGAAAATTAATTAAATTTTCTTAAATAGCAATGCAATAAGCATTGCAAATGCATAAGCATTTATAAAGCATTTTTGTTTAATCTTATGTACAAATAAAATTTACAGCAATTTTTTCTGTACTAAAAGTTGGAAAAATAAATTCGAATTGCGAAATTTTTTTTAGGTTTTTTTAATCACTATACACGAATGATGTTGAAAATCATCTCTCTCTCCCTCTCTCTAAAAGAAATCTTTTACGTCATTCGCTATTTATAAGAATTATTATTTTTAGTGTATTTTGTAAAAAATAAAAAATACCTACGGTCTTACCATCACCATTAACAACACCACTTAATTTAAAGTAAAAACAAATTTTTTATTTCCTTCTCTTAATACCCTTCACCACAAACAGCCTGATATATACAGCTTCCCATTATGTTTGTAATTTTTACAATAATAATAATTATTTGCAACCCCATACAGTATATACATATATTCTGAATGCTTATAATTAGTATATAATAGACATTGAGGGATGTTCGTCGTTTCGTCTATGGGTTTCAGTCTACTTATTGACTTTCCAATATAATGCCTAATGCCTGGCATTCATCTTTTAGATACATTTGGGAATGTAGTGTTATTGAAAACTAGCAAAATAGGTCCCTAATCTACTAAGATATAATCTAAGAAAACAAGACCGATTATAGGTATTCTTTCATAATACAGCTTGTGCAACAACTGAAGCCGCTTGACCTTCCCAAGGGACATAGCTTCGTTCTATGGGCTTTTGAAAAGTCCCGAAAAGATCCGACGTTTTCGAGGCAAATTTTGTTCAGCGATGAAGCCCATTTCTGGCTCAATAGGTATATAAATAAGCAAAATTGCGGCATTTGGGACAAATAGCAACCTGAAGAGATTTAAGAACTGCCACTTAATTCAGAAAAAACAACGGCTTGGTGTAGTTTTGGGGCCGATAGAATCATCGGTACATATTTCTTTAAAAATTATGCCGGTACGAACGTAACCGTCAATTGCGACCATTATAGTGCCATGATAACCGACTTTTTGATGCCTGAAATTGAAGCTAGTGATCTCGTCGACATTTGATTTCAGCAAGACGACGCCACTTCCCACACATCGCATTAATCAATGGATTTATTGAGAGAATACTTCGGTGAGCGCATAATTTCATGTTCTGGGCCAGTCGATTGGCCACCAAGATCGTGTTATATCACACCATTAGACTTTTTCCTGTGGGGATATATAAAGTCTAAAGCTTATGCGGACGAACCCGATTCAATTCAGGCCTTGGAGGAAAACATCACGCGTGTCATTCACCAGTTACCAGCTCGAACGAGTCATCGAAAATTGGACTCAACGGATGGACCATCTGCGGCGTAGCAATGGCCAACATTTGATAGACATAATCTTCAAAAAATACATTCCAAAGAATGTTCTTTCAAATGATAATAAGCATTCCCCATTAAATTTGAATTTTCTGCGTTTTTTTCTTTAAAAAGATAGGGAACCTCAAAATATAACACGCGTTATAATAATTTACATTTTTAGCTCTCGGATAATTGACGGAACTGTTTGTTTAAATTTTATATTGTTTCTGTCTTTTCAGGTTTTTAGTTTGATTTACATTTAGGCCTCATTACTTCACTCTTCAGTAGCTTCGCTTACAGTAGTTTTATTTACATTTGACATTTCGTTTGGTTGGTCGACTAACTTGTTAAGTTATACACAGCTGATATTTTATAGCATATGCGGCAAACTATAAGCTGCAGTTATTTTTCCCACATATTACTTAGCATTAACATCTACATCTTAGTTCAAATTTAACGGCCTCTAGTAATAACCAGAATGTTCTCGTGCATATATGCGGAAAATATGTGGAAAGTAACAAAAGTCCCTGCCACTGTAACTAGCCGACGAGCATAGCCAGTTGCATTTAGTTAAAAAATTAGAGTGCCCCTGTGGACTAGTCAGTAAAAGGACAAGTCAGTTGTTTGGGGGTTGCGGGTTCAATTCCCGCCGGAGAACTCTGGAATTGTCTGCTTCTGTTTCTCTTTTATCCTAAATATTTCTATTCTTATTCTATTCTTCTCTCTATTAAGGGGTCACAATGGACCGTAATGGTCTCCGAGTGAAGGTGTGAGGGTAACTTTGCACCAGCCTTACCTACCTACCTACCTAGTTAAAATAGTAACGTTCGTTATGTTGTATCAAATTGAGTTTGATAATAAAAGTGTAAAACAATAAGTGAAATAATAAAAAAAGTAGAACAGTAACGTTGTGTGTTTAAATAAATAAAGTCTCTAATTTTTAATAATATAAATTTCTAGTGCTTTTATTTGCAATAAAGGAATCCCAGTTTACACAAAGTAAATAAACCGACGTTTATAAAAGTTATAAGATATATTATTTTTTATTCTGATTTAAGTTCATTTTAATACTAAATTTCACATTTTTATATGAAGAAATCAATTCTTATCTGTGATAATGAAAGAATACACTGGAAAAGTAAGTTTTAATCCCGAAACCAGCCAAGTGGAATGTATTTTCGAAACCCGCTACGGTTTCATCATCAGCACTTTTTGATCGGAATATCTAAGTGTTGGATGAAAATATCATCTATTTAACTCAAAAGTTTATATGAAAATTGATTTTGTAAATTAAACTTCACATTCAAATTCATATTTTTTCTGTAGAGACTGAGAACGAAATTTACTTTAAAGTCTTGAAAATATTTAAGTTCAACAATAAAATAAAAATTGGTATAAGATATATATTATATATAACGTAACAATAGAAATAATATAACTCCAGGGTTAATCGGCGAGGAATTAGCCAACTTATAGACAAAAATTTATAAAAAAAAAATTCTTAAAAAAATCATACTTCTAAGACTCTGTTTAACTTGAGATAATATTATTTTCCAAGCCATGGTCTCAAATATAACTGCAAAATGAATTTGAAACTGACTAAAATATAAGCAGTAAAATATAAATTCCTGTGTATATTTCGTAAACTGAGAATACGATAATTAATTAACATCAAAAACTTAAATCGACGATGGCGACCGCTACAAAATGGCGTACTATTATATATTTTTTTCAACATCTCAATACTGGTAAGAAATGTATGGGCTTGCCTAGGAAAACACATGGAAAAATTTCATATACAAGATGGCGTCGAAAACAAAATGGTGATTAAAATATTTTTATTATTATATAGCAGACCTGGGGGATCTCAATTACATTTCAATTACAATTACATGTAATTTGTAATTGAGGTAGTCTAAATTACAATTACAAGTAATTGTAATTGAAAGTAAGGACTTAACTCAATTACAATAAAATGTAATTGTAATTGAAAAATGTCAATTACAATTACTTGTAATTGTTAATTGAAAAAAATCAAATACACATTACATGTAATTGTAATTGAAAATGTTCAATTACTAATTACAAGTAATTGTAATTGTAATTATTCAACAAATAATTACTTGTAATTGAACAAAATTCAATTACATTTTTAAAACCATAAAATAAAACTTAAAATTCTTAACACGATTTTCTAAATTATATGGTGTTATTTAAAGCAAATAATAAATTTTTTTAAACTGGTTCCTTGTCTTAATTATTTTTCAATCAGGTATGTGATGAAAAACGATCGATTTCATTTCGATCATTATTGAAATTTCAATTCGGACGTGTTCGTAACATTTTTAAACTGAAAATTATTAAATGTTAAAGACTGGCTTATATAATATGTAATTGATAATTTTTGTAATTAAATACTTTTTTGACAATAAATACTTAAAAAAGTAATGATTACTTGTTTTTTTTAAATTACTTAATGAAAATTTTTTTTTTCCAATTAAATGTAATTGTAATTGGATTTTTTTCCAATTACAATTACATGTAATTGTAATTGGAATTTTTTCAATTACAATTACATGTAATTGTAATTTAAGAAAACTTCAATTACAATTACATGTAATTGTAATTAATTTTTACTTCTTTTTCAATTACAATTACGTGTAATTGTAATTGAAAAAATTCAATTACAATTACATGTAATTGTGTAATTATAGGTGTAATTAAATACAAAATGTAATTGAGACCCCCCAGGTCTGTTATATAGGCAAAAAAATTCGCAAAACGTTGGAAATCCTGTAATGAAAAACCTTTTTATTTACATGTATAAGACAGGCCGGATTACATATTTTTAAAAATCCAATATGGCGTCTAAAGCAAACACCCTTAGTATACATATCTTAAAAAAAGGCCTTACCAGAGAAAAAACCAAAAAAAAAATAAAAAAAGTACCGAAATAATTTCAAATTCAAAAAGGAGCCCGAAAAAAATGGCGGATTACATGTTAGTTTAACTATGGTCTCACTTTTACATATTTTCTCAGTCTAAAAACCTCCCTCAGGATTTTGTTTTAAGATGATCAACGTATTACAATGATTTTTGCAACTTCTGCCAACCTTCATATGTTGGTACATGTAGCTGAAGGGTATACAAGATACAACATTACCAAATATGTGTAGCTCTCTTACTGGTTTTTTCTCCCTTAATTTTTAAGAATATTTAAAACTAGGTAAGAAAACATATTAAGGATGTTAAAGTCTAAGGAAAACATTTTAAAGTTAGTATTTTATTTGTTTATTTCTTGTGGAAACAACATTTGGTAACCAACGTACTGTTTACAACTTTAAAACAACCTATTAGCAGTAGTAGTAGCAGCGGCAGGACAGCAAAAGCTGTTAAAATCATCTCTAAATAGCAACTGTTAGCTGCCGCTATAAAGAAGATTTAATAATAAAATACAAGATATGGCTGCTGTTGTTATAACGTAAAAAATTTAAATGCTGCCAACGAACAAAAAGGTGAACAAGTTTTAAAGTATTTATTTTTAATAACGCCAATAAAAAGGACTTAACTTTTAATTAAAATTTATCCAAAAGCTACACTTGAAAATGGGGTATGAAATGTAGAAAGTGTGTTTGAGAAAGGCATTTCTCAAAAGAATATTGTGATAATATTCTGTCATGTATTAAAAGAGATTAAGTCTAGCAACTTTGTCAATAATTTGATGTCCTTCGAATGAAATTGATGTATAATAGTACTTTTGCTATTAGACAGGCCAATAGCAAAGTCTATGGTTTATTTTACAATGCAGATAAAAGTATAAACTATAGTATACTGTTCAGTAAACAAGATAGTCTCTAAAGTAGTCTTAAAGTTAAAGCGAATTAAATATAATTAACTGAACTTTATTCATTTTGGTTTATTAGGTTTCATTATTACATAATTATTATTATTTAAGGATTGGGAAAACTCAGTGCTTCAGTCTGGCAACCATCGTTCCTATAGAAAAGTTTGATATTTTTGACAATACACGTATTTAGTATGTTGTTATGTTATGTTGTTTACAGTAACTCGAAAGATTCATGTCGACTAAAAAAATGGAATAAAATCGTGAATAGTATTTTTGTGCAATATTTTTACAACTTGCGACATGGATTAAACGAGCAAAATTGCACCAGTGAATGCAATTAGACTTTTAATTAAAATGAAGCATTAACTGAAACATTTGAGCAATTTTGGTTAATTTCTCATAATTTAAAGTTTTTTTGCTACCCCTTTAAAATTTGTTTAATGTAACTTAGGGCTTTATTGAAATCATATGACGTTATGTTCTCTTTAAAATATCATTGAAACACATAAAGAAACTAACTACTATTTAAATTATATCAGTAATACAAACACAGTTACCAAAATTATTATACAAATTATGGACGATACTAAAACAAAGCACACAAAGACTAACTATTAAATTCATTAACATGCTCTTAATTAAAAATTACCCAATATTCTTCTGACGAATAATTATCCTTAATAATTTTATTAAGAAAAGTTGTTCTCTTCTTATTAAAGTTGTTAAGTTAGGATAGCAAAAAGGCAAATTCTTTTTAGAATTCATTTACTTGTAAAAGTCCTTAAGACTTTAATTTCGAACAAAAGTTTTGCTTATTTGATTGCCATGAATACTAACTAATACTGCTTGCTATACACTAGGTGTACTCTAGCAGCCATTATGACACAAAGCGGCACTAAGAAAGCATATTTGTTGTCATTCCTGGTGGTGGTGGTGGTGGTTGTGTGTCATAAAGACTTTCTTGTTATACAACTCCTTTTTAATTCCAACCACTTCCGGTAAATTATTTTTTTTTTATACCCTTCACACAGTGAAAAAGGGTATATATAGGTTTGTCATTCCGTGTGAAATTTCTACAATTTTGATTTCCGACCCCATAAAGTATATATTTTCTGAAAGCTTATGAATAGGGGAGTCGATTAAGCGCTGTCAGTCTGTCCGTCTGTCCGTCTGACCGTCTGTCCGTGTGTATGTTGAAATCAACTTTTTGAAGCCCCCCGACATCGCTTGGACTCGGGTGAGGTATTAAAATATCAGAAATATTCGGGAGTAGATCGCTATTGAAAATCAGAAACATCGGTACATAAACATCTGAGATATGAGCAAAAACCCACGACCACCTCGATTTTTTTTTCACAAAAGCAACATTACAACAACAACATACATACATACAAACGTGTATACTGGTTAGAGAAAACGCGGCATCGAATCCCAGCTGAGCCAAAAAAATTTTTTTTTTAATTTTTTTAAAATTTTTTTTTTTATTTTTTTTTTATTTTTTTTTTTATTTTTTATTTAATATATTATTTATATTATTATTATTATTTTTTTTTTCATTTTTTTTTTTTTAATTTTTTTTTTATTTTTTTTTTGTTTTGTATATATTATATACATAATAATTTTTTTAAAAATTTTTTTTTTTTTTTAAATTTTTTTTTTTTTTTAAATTTTTTTTAAAATTTTTTTTTAAAATTTTTTTTAAAATTTTTTTTTTAAATTTTTTTAAAAATTTTTTTTTTTTGTTTTTTTAAACATTCACACGTGAATTTATAATTTTACAATGGGACGTTTTTATATATGTATGTTTTTCTGTATATACGTATTTCATATGGGATGAATGGTGACACAAACCACTGTTATTGCATGAATTCACGTTGTGAAGGGTATATAAGATTCGGCACGGCCGAATATAGCGCTCTTACTTGTTTTTACTTTTTTTTAGATTAATTACTTGTAATTTGTATTCATACACCGCTTTCATTAATTTCAGTCTTATCCATTTTATACCTTTTTCTTGTCTTCTTGTGGTGGCAATTTTAGTTGCCTTCCAGAAATTTATATGTTGAGCTTTAAAAAGGAATAAATTATAAAGAATGGGAGAAAGAGAGAGAGAGAGAGAGAGTTTGTCTGTCTATATATAGTATATAAAATCGTTTGTTTGTTTGTTTGTAACACACCATCTCTGAAACCTTAAAAGCTTTAAACCTAAAATTTTTACCACTTAACCCAACTCATGTCAGAGTTTTGTTTTATTTATAATCCGTATTACTATAGTAAAGTTACAACCAAATTATATATTTATATTGGGACCTGCTATGTGGTCCGGGTACAGCTAGTTCTTTATTATGAAGCCAATTCTTTACTTTATTAAATTTGATATATTACCAGAATTTTTTTTGCAGTGCTTCTTATAATAATTGTCGTATATATTAATTTCAAGGAGAAGGCATTTTACCTTTAAGTATGTAGATAAGTTGTTGATTGCCAACCATTAAATTGTCATAAAACTTGACTTGCATATCACTCAATGAATTTTGGTCATCTGCTTTTGTCATTATTATTTTTTTTAATGTTAATACTGTCATTGTGGAAAAATAGATCAATTAAATTATACAAAATAAATAATGGTTTGAAAAATCTATTGTTTATTTGTAGTAGGAAAATTGGAATATAGTTTGCGAAAATAGTGTCACGAATAAAATTAAAAGGAATATTGAGCTAAAAGGCCACAGCAATTGAAGAGAATTAACTGTATTTAAATTCGTCTTCGAGAATTGTACATACGCGGCTCTTATATACTTGAATTAATGTTAAGGGATTTGAGAAGCTTCATTTAACTAATAATCCGCCCAAAAATCTCATTACCAAAAGCGACTTCTTGAATCGCTTACTTAGTGTTTATTTGCTTCCAAGAGTGCTTCCAGCCGGTACGATTTTTTTATAAAATATTCCATTTTGTTGGTGTCTTTTTGTAATTAATAAATTAACGATGTCGAAAGAAAACCCAAGCGAAATTTCATTCGTACAAATATATTGAAAACAACAACAAAAACTAATAATTTGTTTTTGTTTTCAACGTTTCAGGTATTAAAGTATATACTAAAATTTTTTGTTTACATGAAAATTATGTGTAAATATTTTTAATAATTTTTTTAAAAAAGGTCCATATAGGGGATAATTTCCGCATTGGGCCACAAGTATTAAGTTAGTAAGAGTTGAAATTAGTTTTATGGATTTTAGAAAAGTATAGGATATCAGCTTATATTTAAAAGAAAAAAAGTCCGGACAATGCCCGGCCCTTTTTTATTTTCATTATTGTGTTGTTGTTGTCTGGTTGTCATTTATTGAACAAGACCAGAAAATCTGTTTTAATATTGTCATTCTCCTTGTTTTTTTTGTTTTATTTTATTGTTTTTGTTTTTGTTGATGCATTTTGTTTTTTTAGAGATGAGTGCGTGATTGATTTTGGTTACTTAAGCTCACGTACAAAAAATTTTATCACTTACAATTAACAGGAAGTAAACATATTTTTAATACTTTTAGCTAGATTCAAGTGATAAAATTTTAATTTAATCACGATCACAAATGGTTTACGCATGCTCACGAACTTACTTCCACGTTATGTTATATTATTTTTATTTAATAATAATTTAAACAAACAAGTTTTAAAATTAAAGTTACAAACTTTTATTAATTTATTCTCGTCTTAACGATAAAAAATTTTCGTAAATTTTTTCACAATACGGCTAGATATTTTGTTGATAAATATCCAGGGTTTTATTTGCCTCCCACTTTGCATAAATTTTTTATTCACGGGCTGGAGATTATAGAGCAAGCACTTTTACCAATTGGAGAATTATCGGAAGAAGCTGAAGAAGCAAGAAACAACAATTTTAAAAATTAAAAAGAGCACTTTGCTTGCAAATGCAGCCGGGAAAGGTCCAATGAAGATATTTTTAATAGGTTTCTGCTAAGTTCTGACCCATTTATATCTAACATGAGCAAGAAATATTAGCGGAAAAAAATCCAAATTATCAACTTCGGAATTAGAGTTAGTTTTGCCAGATATTTCTAATGAAAATTATGATAAATATTATGGTAATGAAGAAAGTGATAAAGATTCTGATGACAGTGATGATGATAATGATGAAGAATATTATAATAATGATGATGAATATATTGATAATAATGTGGATTATGATAACTGGGATCTTTGTGATAAATTTTAAAATGCAGAATAACACAAATATTTTAATATACTTTTTATTAAAAAGGTAAAACGAAAACAAAGATTCCCCAAAAAGTTTTAAATTTTTTAACTTTTTTTTTCTAAAATGCTGTGTTTTTATGTGCTTATAATAACTCATCAATAAAAAAATATAATGTTTTAAAACTACGGCTTCCATGAATTAATCGCCACTTTGTGTACTATCGAACCCACTGTACGCTACTTTAAAGTCCAAAATACAATAGCACCAAAACAACTTATTTAGCGCTATTAAGAAATTTCCCTATTTTATTGCATTACACGAATATATTTTCATGGCTTTAGGTGACAATTTAAAATGAAAATTTGTTTAAGTTATCTAATTCATGCTGCTGTAATGTAAAAGTGTTTATGAGTTTGTTGGCAGGAAATATATCCTAAATGATCCTTTTATATTCAGATCTAAGCAAATAATCGTCTTTTTGTATTCCCTTTAGACATTTAAATTAATTCTAAAGTTAATCTACATACAGGGTGGGCCAAAGGCACTATGGGGCTTAAAAATTTAATAAGTTTATCGTTTATATTTAAATTTAGTTTGATTTTTTTATCAGACAATAATTTTTTGAACTAACAAAATGAAAATTTTTTTTTACACAATTTCCTTATTTTGAATTTTATATTGTAATAAAATTAAAACTGCAACAAAAAATATAAAAAACTGAAATTTTAAAATTTTTATAAGAGAACTAACACTTCAGATTTGTTACAATTTCAGTCACCGTACTAAGGTTTAGAATTATTGTCTGAGTATTTAAAAGAAGTCAACTAAAGGCCATCGTTAACTTCGGAACATCATCTTCATATCGTCTTTCAAAATGTATGGTTTTAGCACTCAAAGTTTTGCAACACTGCTGGCCTTTAGATCAAGCATTGCCTCAGGCTCTTTCACATATATTCGCTCCTTTTAATAAACCCAAAAAAAAACAATCGGGTACTGACATATCTAGTGAACACACTGGCCAATTAGGCTCCAAATTTCTGTAAACTATTTGCTCTTTGTCAGCTCCATCCTGGTTAAACAACATCTCAGGTCTGCTTTCAAGAGCAGGACCTAAAACATATTGTCTTCTGCTCTCCATTTTTAAAAAAGTGAGGCCCAATGATTTTTTTTAGATGTATTACCACATCTTGAATTTTCGCTCAAAAACTAACAAAACTAAAATAGAATATAATTTTACGAAATTTTTTATTTAATTTTTTAAAACCTACTTTGTAATAGAGTTTTCATCGAATTTAATACAACTAGGGAATACTATGTCAAGATTATTATATCAAAAATGTTTTGAAAAATTTTCGTATGAATTTTTTAAATATTCGTCTTTAAATTCACAAAATACAACTCAAACTAAAATATCAAAAGATGTTCTTCGCTGCAATAAAATTCTAATTAAATTGTATATAATGTCCCACATTAATTTCTTCAAGGTTTCAAGTTACAAGTAAACAATTTCAAATTTCCAAGAAAATTATTCCTACTTGTCATGCACTTTGTTTACGCTTTTTTCATTTGACATAAATTAAAAACATTTTCATGGAATTGTTTCTGCATAATAAATTCAATAAAACGGTTACAGGCAGTAGTAACACATGTTTAGTTGTTGTTATTTAGAACACGTGATGTTATTTATGAACAATTTGCATATTGACATCTAAGAAATATGTCTATTAATTTAATACTGATTAGTTGTATACATTTTAAAAATGCTTTAAATAAGGTTAGTACTTCAATTATATTTATTTTCTATAATTATTGGATTTTGAAATATTTTTATCTTAAGTTCACTAACATTTGTATTTTACTAAACACATTTTTTGTATTTTTCGAATGTGTTAGTGTTATTTTTAAGCAAATTACAAACCGAAAGTTGAGTAACAAACGAAAAGAAAAAATCTACTGCCTTACCTTTGCTACCTTTGTAACGTGCCACTACAAATGATACTAAAATACGCACCTTTAATTCACATTTAGTTTATATTACGTTTAGTATAAACAGTCAAAGTTTAAGGTTAAGAAAGGATTAGCTACTAGCACTGCACGAATGGTACCTTGGCCATTTGAAATGGTACTCGAAACCGTCCCGATACCTGTTTCCTATACACATGCTTTGTAGTAAAATACATAGTAGTGTTGTTGTAATTTTTCCGTAACCGATTACAAGGCCCTTCGAATTTTCCTTGAGTTCATTGTAAGTACTTGCTTGTATTTTTTTACCGTAACCAAATGCTAGGCCCTCCAAATTTTTCTTGCGCTAATTCTACCTAGTAGTTTGTAATTTTTTCGAATTCAAGTATATGCCCTTTCGCATTTTCTTTATCTTCTTCGTAACAGTCATAAGCTGACATAACCAAATATAAGACATTCTGCATATTCATTATATATTCCTTAACACTAACTTATTCTCTGCCGAATCCAACTATATAACCTTCCGCATATTCTTTATATTTTTCGTAATATGTCGTATCCGAATATAAGGCCGTTTTCATTTTCCATATATTCGTCATAATATCAACTCCTAATCTGTCGTATCCTCTTACATTTCCTTATATATATAGATTACGAATTCATACATCAAAACTTTCCAGCTAAACATTGCCATCTCGGAAGAAGGTTTTATTACTGCAAAACTGTAATCCTTTTCAAATCCAATCAACAACTTCGTGTTTTATTCCTAAAAAAAGCGGAGGTTTTCAATAATTCGTGGACAGGCTGAGCCCTACTCCAGCTGAAAAATAAAACAGCATCACAACTTTAAATAGATTCCAAAATAAATTTATTTTTCGAATGCGAAAAATTAATAAGATTTAAAAACGAGGGAAGACATCAGTATCAGCACTCTTTAATTGATATCTTGCATTTAACCTACACTATCCCATAAATTCCTTAAATTCGAATAGAAAGCTATGGCACCTAATAAGTAATTTGGGGCATAGGAGAATCCTAGATATCGGACATAAAGAGATTAGGGAGATTCTGATTAGATGGAGTGTATGAGTCGAGTAGAAGTGGTTGAAGAGCAATATCGCACGGTCATAGCACATAGATTCATTCTTAATGAGTGATATCAATGTTTATACTGACGAGCTTTTATATATAAGGGAGAGCAGATGCTGATGTATATTCATATTACTTAGACCACCCTGATCCTAATTAGTCTGCAGAAGTACGTATATGTCTATTAGTTACATCTGATTGGTTTGCTACACCCATTGGAGTGTCTGTTGAAGTGTAGGGTACTGCGAAAGAGAATTTTTATTGCACTTGACAATCTGTCGGTGATAAAATTCAAGCGGTGGATGGATGTGCATTTTTTTTAGACAAGGTATGGATGTGAATTAAGCGGTGGACAATCTGTCAAGAGGGAATTTGCAACTTTCTGTGCACTAGAATCAAAAATTGGCCTGCCTTATGGGTTTGTGCGGCCACAAGTATTTAAACCTCCAAAGGTGGATATAGGAAATCATTAAAGACAGGATCGAATGTTGGTTAAAGAGCCCCTTGGCAGGGGTGCAATAAAGAAAGTCGGATTAAAACGGAGTGCGATATGGCGGCTACGAGAAATGGCAACTTTAAATATCATCGGAAAAAGATGTAGATTGATGTAAAAAGTACCTGGAGGATACTGAGAAAGCAGCGCATGTCATTTGTGATTGTCCAGCATCGGCTAATACTTAAAATCACAGGCAGGCACGCATTTAGTGGGGATGCTAAGGGGTATCTCACTCTGGGGGAAACGTAGTCAATTACAAAGGACTATGCGCTGGGGATTTGTGTGAAATTGTTTTATCATCTTAACGCAGGACGCAGAAAAGGAAGGTGTGCCAATTGGTAGTTTAAAAACTACTCTGTTTCGAAGGGGGCGAAAAGGGACCAGAAATTATATTTCTCTGCTTTCCTATTTCCCCCTCACACATGTCCTGACGAGTCGTCTATTTGTTCAGAGAACGAACCGATTCTGCCAGTGTTTTATTTTTTTTTCAAACATTTTAATACGCAATATTAAAGAAAAATACGGAAAACGAAAACAACAACAAAGTACCCTTGACATGATTTCCCAATACAAAACAGTATTTACATTTACGCATTCGGTAGTTGTTTTTTTAGTAAATTTTCCACACAATTTGCTATTGTATACAAACTAACGGTTTACCTGCTGGCGTTGCCTCAAAAAGTTTTCAGGATAACAGATTTTATCGTACAACCAATTTATTAACTACTATTATATAGTGAACTCAAATAATAGTATGTTCATTGGTTTTCTCACTATTTTTGACAGAACTTTGCTGGACTTACTTGGTTTGCACAAAATGCTGCCAACTATTTATTTCTGTTCCCAAAAGTCAATGGCTCATCATGACGTAGTATTTTGATCAGAATTTTCAATTTAAATTTTATCTTCCTTCCGGTATTTAATTAAGGTGAAATTCGTTACATATGTGTAAATCAAATGATTGAGCCAGATATTGATATCTTATACGGGATCTTAAAAAAGGTATAATGATTTGTATAAGTGTAAACCTACACGTTTTCCATACACTATCTTATTTATTAAAAATTGAATGCTTAAGGATGTTAAACATAAACCCAAACTTTATTTAAGGAGAATATTATGTTTCATGTTAATAAAAACACTCTTTCACATAAATATGGGGAAAATTTCTTGAATATAAATACATACGAACCCAACTAAACTTGTATACGAATACCAACGTAATCAATAATTTTAATATTGAATTATTTGTAAATTATGTCTATTATTACATTACTCATACACATGCATACATATAAATATTGAATTGTATTTACGTGCATAGAAATAACTGTACCAAAGTTATTAGATGTACATACATACATACATACACATGTACTTATATGTACAGTGTATTAGAATAATATTATTCCTATTTAAATATGAAAAAAAAAGCTGAGATTTAAATGTTTTGTTTTTACCATGTTAAGAAAATGTTTAAGATAATAAAATAAAATACAAAAAGCAATTTAAGGATATTTATTTTTTATTATGCTGCAGTTAAATTTTACGATTCAGCAACATATTTTTGATGCCATAAACTTTGTTCGCCTTTTTGAAAATTTGTGGAATGTTTCATTTTTTATGTTTTGATTTTATAAACTTTTTGTTTGTAGAAACATTTGTTAAGTGCTGTTCCATTGGTGTTGGCAACAGCTAAATCTGCCATGAAATTTTTAAATTTTGTAAGCAGTTCTGTCTTTATTTGCTGACATGGAAATGGTAAAACAGTTGTTAATTTTTAGGGCTCAAGTTTATTGGGCTAATAAAAAAATTCTATGACAACTTTTTTCCATCACCTGTCAAATGAAATGCATTTTCGAAAACAGCTTTGGTTTTCTTATCCGTGCTCTTTGATCCGAGCGACAAGTGTTTGATATAATATTTCAATGGAAGTTGAATTATAGAATTTTTTCTTCTAAATAACTAACTTATTACTAAAGTAGAATAAAATTCAAAAACGTGTCAGGTTTTTGAAACATCGTTCCATAAATGGTTGTATCAGGCTATAGGTTTATCTTTTATTTTTCACTTATTTACTGCCACCTCATCAGCATCCTATCTGGCATGAAATAAGCACTCATTCACTGCAAAAAACAGAGTGTTTCGTATACACCTATTCAACAAGCAAAGTTGGCAGAATATTAGCGTTAAGTAAGTTATTTAAGAAGATTTTTAATAAAGAACTTCTTTTTAAGGAAGGTGTGTTTTAGCAAAGCCCCCAGATATATAAAATAGCGTAATGAGAAGACTAAACTGTTTCAGGAAAAATGTTTGAATAGATAAACAATTTTCTGTTGAGGCTTTGTTGCGTAAGGAGGCACTGCGGTGTTGTCGGCAATGAAATTGTATAGATGATCAGCGCAAGGCTTGACATCTGAAGAAAGTACGGTAAGGTCACTTACCGGACGAATTAAAGGGGTGGATTTTAGACAGAACAGAGGATACTGTAGAGTGGCAAGGGCTTTATGCCTGAAGCGATTCTAGGGTACTCCTGGATGTAAATTGGGTATATCTGAGGGCCACTAATGCTTTGTACAATAAAGGCTGGGATAATTAAAGGAGATCACAACGCTTGGGAATATTGAAGATGAAAACGGTATGCCATGTTTTCTGTCACTGTTTAAGACTAAGAGAATCCACTATATGTAAACTAGAGAATATCATTGGGTTTATCATGGGGCTCGGTTGGATATTTAATAGACAATTATCGCTTATATTTTATCAATTTCTAATACTTTGTCTTCATCCAATTTTCTTCTTCTTCTGTTTTTCATATTATTACGAATGAATGCACAATGAACCCCACAGGATCTCAGAGTGTGGGTGTTGTAAGTGTTTCTTGACTTCCGGCATACCTCTTTCCAACCTGTTTTCCTACTTACCTAAATATTTTGCTTTAAAAGCAAACTTATCTCATATATTTATGAGATAGTTAAACACTATCGCCAAACCAAAATTATTTGTTTTAAAAAGAACATCGCGAAATGTCTCCGCTTTGAATTTCGAAACTGTGTTGACGTCAAGATCATCAGGTTTTAATTTTTAATAACCATTGCAATAACAAAGACAAATAGTCAAAACCAAGATGCATTTTTCTGTTGGTATACATTTTCGCACAATACCAAAATACATATTTTATAACATAGAGTGGCACTACTTATCCTATACACCAACTTATCCTATACACCAACGCAGAGCAATGTAGGCATATTTTGCAGCGATAATATGGAAATTTTTGTCATGCGAAATTTGTAAAAAAAAAAAAAAAAAAAAAAGCATTTCTCGAGCAAAATAAGAATTGACCCCGAAATACATAAATGGAAACGCAGTGAAAAAAAATGAATTAATCTAATGAAGAAATTCATTTATAATTCGATTAAAACTACAATCAATACAAAAATTTTTTAAATTTAAGTTTCAGACAAACTCTAATTTCATTTATTATTTTTACTAAATCATGACCTAGACAACGAAAAAAATTAAAATTAATTTAAACAAGTAAGAGCGCTATATTCGGCCGTGCCGAATCTTATATACCCTTCACAACGTGTAGTCATGCAATAACAGTAGTTTGTATCACCATTCATCTCATATGAAATACGTACATACATATAAAAACATACATATATAAAAACATCCCATTGTAAAATTATAAATTTACGTATGTATGTTAAAAAAAAAAAATAAAAAAAAAATTTTTTAAAAAAAAAATTTTAAAAAAAAATTTTAAAAAAAATTTAAAAAAAAAAATTTTAAAAAAATAATTAAAATATATATAATTAATATAAAACAAAAAAAAAATAAAAAAAAAAATTAAAAAAAAAAATTATAAAAATATAAATAATATATTAAATAAAAAATAAAAAAAAATAAAAAAAAAATGTAAAAAAAAATTAAAAAAAAATTTTTTTAAATATAAAAAAATTTTTTTTTTGGCTCAGCTGGGATTCGATCCCACGTTTACTTTAGCCAATATACAAGTTTGTATGTATGTATGTTGTTGTTGTAATGTTGTTTTTGTGAAAAAAAAATCGAGGTGGTCGTGGGTTTTTGCTCATATCTCAGTTGTTTATGTACCGATGTTTCTGATTTTCAATAGCGATATACTCCCGAATATTTCTGATATTTTAATACCTCACCCGGGTCCAAGTGATGTCGGGGGGCTTCAAAAAGTTGATTTCAACATACACACGGTCAGACGGACAGGCGGACAGACTGACAGAGCTTAATCGACTTCCCTATTCATAAGCTTTCAGAAAATATATACTTTATGGGGTCGGAAATGAAAATTGTAGAAATTTCACACGGAATGACAAACCTATATATACCCTTTTTCACTGTGTGAAGGGTATAAAAAAAAAAGAAATAAAATTTTTAACATCAAAATTTGAAGCAGCAGAAAACTTATTTTTTGCTTAGAAAACTATTATGAACATATAATTTTGGTGTTCCACTGTATTATGGACAATTTCATTCGTAAATTGCGTATACGACTGTAAGACAATTTAAAGGTATTTTAATCTTATGACTGATGATAAATCATTGTTATATGATTATCATAAATCACTATGCTCATTTATAGTTTTGGCTTATTGTTGGTATTTATGTCAGCACCAGATAATTTATAACACAGCATAATTACAATTGAATTACTTGCAATTGAAATTCTGTTTAAGAAATTCATATAATTTATATACGAAAACAAATTCACATACATACGTTCGAATGAGTATTTTCTTAATGTCTTTATGAGCGTAGGCATGTGAGAATATGCGTGTATGGGGTGGGTGAAAACATACTTCTGTTAATATCTTTTGTATTCCCTCATATACACGCAAAAAAAACCAGCATGGTTGAGATAATCTTAATAAAAGAGAAATATAATATATTTGGAGTTAAATTACATAATGATTGCTAGCAATCAAACAAAATTCATAATATGATCTCACTCGATCATATAATAATCTCATTTGATCATAATATAATCATATGTGCTCATAATCGAATTTATATTTATAATAAGATACCACAGGGCCACAAAATGGCTTTAAATTATAATCTAAAGTGCAACCAATATCATATTATGTTCACATGTTGTCATAATATAGTTTAATTTATTCTTAGAATGATAATTGAAAATCTTCTGAACCAATGAATAGAAAAAAAATAATGGTTTAAAAAAACATATTTTTTAAGTCTAACACAAATTCTTTGCTTTGCAACTATAGACATAAGAATCGATTCAAAGTTGACAATCTATAACCAGATACAGGCTGCATTCTGCGGACCGGAACCCAGAACGGCAATGGGTTAGTGCGGGCGAAGATCTTTCAATGGGTGAACTCTATGAACTTGCGAAGGTGGAGGGAACCACGTGTAGACAGGCTTGTATGGTACTCAGGGAGCCACTTGGCAGGGGTACAGTGAAGATACTCGGTTTTAATCGGAGTATGATGAGCTGGATCGCTGCGTTGATTACAGGACATGGGAATTTCAAATATCATCTGAAGAGGATGCGGATCGTGGATGATGATATTTGTAGAATGTGCCTGGAGGATGCCGAGACAGCAGCTTATGTAGTATGCGAGCGTCTGGCGTTGGCGAGCGGAAGATTAAGGATCACAGGCAAGCACACTTTAAGTGTGAGTGCGATGGGGGACCTTAGTCTGAGGGAGATGCTGGCGATTACAAAGGACTGTGCGATGAGGATTGTTGACAATCACCAGTCGGCAGTGTGAAATCGTTTTCCTAGTCCAGAGCAAACGCCCGTTGTGGCGCGGGACTCAGTGATTGAGGGTATACTGATCGGTGGACACGAAATCACTGGGAGCGAAGGGGTCGAAAAGGGACCCGTGATAGTAGTGGTCTGCTTCGATATTTCCCCTTCATATTGTTACATGTGTATATAACCAGATACAACACACAGCCATTTAGCCAGAAAATAACTATGCAGCTCAACTGTATAATAGCAAACAGAAGTGGTCCAATTCGGAATAAACGTAAACCCCTGATGAAGAAATTCAACAATATCCTCCTCTATGGCTGCGAGGCATGGAAATAGACAACAAGATGGAAAAATATGGCAAACGTTTTACCAACCATCCAACAAACATTTGTATTAAGTATTACGTCTGCATACCATGCAATTTCTCAATTAGGCGTAGTGGTTCCTATTGGTCTCATGAAACGAGAACAAAGGAAAATATGTCTTGAAAAGCGGGAATACACTTTGAAACTAGCAGACGATGATGCAAGTATAGGAAGAAACATGAACAGACTCCTCCATGTCTTAAAACCAGCAAAGGAAAAACAATAGGGAAAGTAAACTATACCTGAGCGAAAGAAGGCATGGATACCTCCGAAAGTATCTACGTAAAGTAGGAGAAGGTAGAACACCTAATTCCTATACGAGGTGGGCGAAGAAATAAATTATGCACAATTTTTCAAGTGCTATAGATAGATGCAGAAGTGGCCAGAGCTGGAAAATAAAATAAACCCAATAACTGTTTCAAATACAAGGTGTTCAAATTTTAAGTATAATTTTTAAATTATTACATGTAGATGATCCCAAGCTTTTTGTGGCGGAAAATTTATGACTTAGACCTAGAGAATATGTGGTTTCAACAAAATGGTGATACTTGCCATACATCAAGAAAAAAAATTAATCTTTTAAAAGAAAAATTTGTTATTCGTATTATTTCTCGCAGACTAAAACTTATTTGGCCACCAAGATCGTGCGATTTGACACTTGTAGACTATCTCTTGTGACGATTTCTAAAATCGAAAGTTTCCAGCAATAATTTCGCAAAAGCTTAAGAGTTTAGAAATGGCATTACAAAGCAGATATCAACCTCTAGCAACAGTTTATTAAAATACGTAATTGATAATTTTGATAAAAGATTGGAAGCCTACCGAGCCGGCATAATTTTTAATTTTTAACCAGACCGAACTTATAATAAACTGAAACAAAAACATTTTTAATATCTCAAAAACACTATTTTTGTAATAAAATTGAAATGATACCTAAATTTATGGGCACAGTTTATATTTCCCAACATGTTAAACGGTGAAGACATCTGCGTGTAGTTAAACGATACTCTCATGGTATATAGGGGTTGAAAAAGATCTGAAACTGAACGCATTAGTTAAGGGACTGAGCGGAGTAAACGAAAACCTGGACAAAGTCAGTGCTAAATTTAAAACTTGCACAGTTAACAAGAAACCACATCGAAATTATGCTGAACGCTGTTCCAGGGTGGATCGTTTTGAAAGGGAAGATGATGAGGGGAAATCTTTAGCCTGTTTGCCAATGACGGGAGCTTGACGTAACACATTGGTATGAATTCTGGTGTATGTTAAATCTACACTTTTACCTCTTTACCCAAAAAAAAAATTGCTTTGCAACTATGATTTTTTTTTTTTTTTATAATTATTTGTAATTTAAAATGCCTACAAGTATAATGTTATTTCTGCAAAGTATTATAGTATGTTTGTTGCAGTAATTTTTAAATTTTTGGCTCCTGTTTTGATTTTTCTCTCGTTGTTGTTTTAAGGACAAATTTTCTAACGTTAATTTTTGTCGCCCAAATGATGAGATAATGTTAGTTAAGCTTTATCTAAATTAAAATTTAATTAGTTAAAATTTAAAAAAAAAAGACGAATTAAAGATTTGCACACTTTACTTTTTAAGAAAATTAACTCAAACTTTATTTGTTCTTGAGCACTTTGATATCGCACAGTACACACTCGCCTTTTTGAGTAGTTTTTGTTATTTAGCAAATACTAAATACTTAATTTATAGATTTAATTTTTATGTTACAAGTCGTTAAACCAAATATTTTTTCTTATAAATTTTTACTTTGCCGGATGAACAAACGTTTTTCTAGATCGAAATTTAACGCATGATGGCTTTTTGTGTTTCAAATAATCAAGAAATTTAAATGCAATAAACTTTGCTTATACCTTTTTTTTCGTATTTTTACAGTTATTTTATATATAATAGAAATAAATACTTTAATATCCGTAACAATTTAATTGACCGCAATACGGGCTTTCCTTAAATAAAACTACCGAATAAATTTTTATGACATTTTTTTTCCAATATAATGTGTAGAACGTGTGCAGACAATAATGGCCGATTTTTCCATTGCGGTGAATAAGTGTATCCCAAATCAGACATATAAAAACTAAATTATTTACTGTTTATACTTTGGATTTAAATAATATGAAATACAGGTCTTACTCAATATATTTAAATGTTTCCAGCATTACACAAGACTAAAATTTATGACTAATAATACGTTAAAGTGTTGCCAAAACAATTGGCATTTTAGGCTCTAAAGGTTTTTATTGTTCAACAAGATTTTAAGAAAAAATAGAAGTTTGGCTGCTGTTTTTAGAAACATAAATAAATAATTCTAAAATAGTTTCAAGATTTATAGATTTATTTTCTTGGGTCATGAAAAATTTCACAAAAAAAAACTGACAGGTGAGATTATTTGCCCAAAGTAATATTTTTATGACCCTATTCTTAGCACTATATATAAGGTAAGTGGACCAGAGTATCAATTTTTAAGAAATTAACTTACGAAATAAAAAACTACTTACGTGAACAACGATTCAATAAGACATAAGTATCTTTTGCATATTACCCTTGATATTGTTCTATAACAGGAATTCAAAACTTAAACCTTTTCTTTATCTGAAATTAATTTTGAAATAGTTAAAATGATTTTTAATACTATTCGTGATCTTTTGTATCTCAAATAAATGCGTATTAAACTCTAGTTTAGCTTTATTTGTTACGGATGTTGAAAAATTCTCTACTCTTATTAAAAAAAATTGTAAATAATTAAATTTTAAAAATACGGTCGTATTCATAAAAAACGTTTCAGGTTCATAAAAATTTTATTTGACAAATGTACAGAAATTGGTTAAATAAGCCTTCAACAAACCTTATGTTTTTACCTCAGTTATAATTTAATTTTTGTAATAGGTTAGGTTGAAATAGAGGGGCAGTAACAGCCCAAACCCATAACAGGTATACACGTATGCCCAATTGGAATGTTGAGTGCTATAAAGAATGAGATCGATAAAACCCTAACACGTATAAAACGCAATAACTTTGAAACGAATTAATCCATTTTAATGAAAATAGCGTGGTTTAACAATAAAATAACAGTAAATTAAAATGTTAATGCTTTTTGTAAAAATTCAGCTTTTTTTGATGAACTGTTTCACCTTTTCCGGAATTGAGACCATGAGGGTTTTGATGGTATCCTTAGTAACTTTATTGCTGGAATAAGACCATTTCTGGGAAAAAATTTTAGTAGTATTAGCAACTTGTTTTGTGTCCTTCAGCACTCTTTTGACTAAAGCCCAGTAACGTTCGATGGGCCTTAGTTCTGGACAATTAGGTGGATTTGCTTCTTTTCGCACTACCACTATATTATTTGTTTCATACCATTCTGCTGCAGATTTACTATAATGACACGACACTAGTTAGGGCCAAAAATATGTTGACTTATTGTGTTTTCGTATGAATGGAAGCAACCTCTTCTGCAAGCACTCCTTGATGTAAATATCAGTGTTGATAGTCCCAGTAGTAATAAATTTACTGCTTCTTTCTCCGCACGTGCATATAGCTTGCCAAACTAAGTACTTCTTTGGAAACTTTGTCTTTTTTTGGAACTTAAATTGGTCATCGACATTACCTCTTCCATCGGCCACATAATAACTTCGCCCTGGGAGCTGAGAAAAGTCGGCAAAAACGTAAGTCTCATCATCCATAATACAACACTCATATTTGTTGATAAAATTTCTAAGCAGTTCTTTGGCACGACTTTTTGCATCCAAGTTTTTCTTCGAATTTCTGTTTGGCACTTTCTGAACCTTGTAGGACTTAAGGCCTTCATATCTTTTAACCTTCCTTACAAAAAAATTGGAACAGTTTGCTTTTAAGGCGGCTTTACGGTTTGAGAGGTTGGGATTTTGGTTTAGAAGACTAACAATCTTTGAAGCTAACTGTGGGTCAGTTATACCTTTTTTAGCTCCACTTCCAGCTTTCCTTTTAATACTACGACGTTCGTTATACACTTTTATCACACGCGAAACTGTTTGTCGTGACACCTTTATCTCATTTGCAATAGACTGGGATTTTTTAAAAAAATTGTTATTATTTTTTCACGCACTTTTTCTTCGGAATCCATTTTCAAACAAACTAATAATCCGATTATGCTATTATTTTGTACACATAATTTGACAAGTTTTTAAATGCAAACTTGATCATAAACAGTTATATTTTTTTGTGCATGAAGAAAGGTGGAATTAAAAATGTGTGTTAAGGTTTCACTGATCTGGAAACGAAATTTCCCTAATAAAAACAATAATCCTATATTCCCTATAAAAATCGACTAGTTCATGAACCCAGTCCCCTGAATGTAATAAAAACCATAACCCTATATTCCCTATAAAAATCGACTAGTTCATGAACCCAGTCCCCTGAATGTAATTCCTTATGGATCTCAAGTTCAACTTGCTTAGCTATTCCAAGTTCGAAATAGTATCCATGTTAAAAGTTTCGCGTCTTACATGCCCAAACGCTGACAAAGGTAGTGTTCCAACATCTCATCCCCTTCCTCACAAGCTCTACATATCGATTCCTCCGATAATCTCATGCGAGCCAGATGAGTTCTTAACTCCATATGACCTGTTATTACACAGGTTAGTCTCCTATATGTCTATTCAGTTTCAGAATCTCCTTCGATTTCTCAAGATTTTGAATATCCATAGTATGTTCGTCACTTTCCCGACCTCAGTGTTTTGCCTTTTACTTGCATGTTCCTAAATCGTTCAAACTCTAAATTCATATTTGAATCGTTGAAAGGCTTAAGGATTTTCCAAATTTACAGCACTTAAAAATGTTCCCATTTTGTATAACTAATCGACTTTCTCGTTATCATTTAAACCTTTATGGCCTGGTATCCGTATTATCTCTAGACGTTCACAATTTGCGTGCGAGTTTATTTCGCTCTTGCTTTGCAGGACGATTCGAGATTAAACCTTTTCATTCATTAGTGTCCTGAATACTGACTGGCTGTATGTAAAAATCCGAATCGTGGTTTCGTTATCAGTTTCCCTTATCCATTTAATAACTTCCATAATTGCCATAACCTCAAGCTGAAAAACAGCGTTGGGGTCGGTCTGGTAGGCGAAAATATTTACCTCTGTTTCGTTTCATATCATATAAACCCATTTCTGTTCGGTCACTAATCCTTGACCCATCTATATTAAGCTTGATGACTTGGGTAATTATTACCCTAGTTACTTCATCCCATTCTACCCCGTCAGGTATTATAGTTATGTAGTTAATGCTTTCATATTTTAGTGGGATTTTGTCGAATGTTACCGCCGTGATATTTGAGTACGATTACTGTTATTCCCCGGTACACTCTTCAAAAGTATGTTGGTCTGCTAGTCTGGGGGTTGCAAAATCGTTTCCCGTTACAGACTCTGGTCTGGTCGTTTCTCTTTTCTTTCTATTTTTCTATTCTATTCAGGTATCATAAACTGCTGTCTGTTCCTCCTAACCTAACCTAGTTAGATACATTTAAATAATGAGGAATTATTTACAAATACAAGATCCAATAAATTATTATTGCTATTAAATTTTTTTTTATCAAACTACATATTCTTGAGTCCAATCGTTTGACGTAACCGATATAAAGAAATTTTAGTCTTCTAATGTAATCCAGAATGCAGATGGAATATCAAATTCATCAAAAATCATCGTAAAATCAGCTGACTTAAGATTATCCGCAACGGATCTTATTAACGGAATCTGATTTCTATAAAGTTAAGGATCAGAGTTTAGAGGTATATATGAGCAGGTAATAAAGAGCGATATATTATAAATTTTTGTGACTACAATGATCATTTCAATGTCAAGTGTATTTTCAAATAATATCTGTTCAGCAGGATACAAACATGAAACAGTAATTAAAACAACACCACCACCTTTACCTATTCCATCACTTGCAATGACTCTCTTAAAAAACTTTAGCCATTTAATGGTTTTAAGAGCTCTGGTCAGACAAGGTTTTCAGCTAATAAATGCTTGTCATCTGAAGCGTCATTTATTTAATGGGACGAATACGAAATGTTTATCAACTGAAAAAAACGTAAAAATAGTTAAAACTTAAAACTGGTTTAAACCTGGGTTCCAGTATAATTTATGAAGAAAGTACGGCTCATGACTAACTCCACCCCATACTGCGCAATAACAAACTATAAAATTTCCGGTAAAAATGCTTTTACTGAAAATGTTTCACTTTTAGAATAATATGGACCAGGAAACAAACTTGATTGAAATCCTTAAGAAAGAGAATCAGCAGTTTTCATAGCATCAATTGAACTTTAAGGCTTATAAAATTCTTTACATTGACATTAAAATGACGGCACTACAGTGAAGATTGTCACTATTTCAACTTAAAATGTTTTCTGTACCAACTGTATATTTTTCATAATTATAAAGGTTTTATAAATATTTGGTTTTTAATGTTTAATACTTGATTTTTTTCGCACATTTTGATTAGTCATGTCACATAGTCTAAGCAAAATTTGTATACCCTTCACAGTGAGTGTAATGGTATATATATGTAGGTTTGTCATTCCGTATGTAATTTCTACAATTTTCATTTCCGACCTCAAAAAGTATATATTTTCTGAAAGCTTATGCATTGGGAAGTCAATTAGGCATTGTTCGTTTTCAGTCTGTCCTTCTGTCCGTGTGTATGTTGAAATCAACCTTTTCAAGCTCCCAGACATTTCTAAGACCCGAGTAAGGCAGAAAAATATTTGGGAGCAGATCGGATTAAAAAATCAGAGAATCGCTATATAAACAACTGAGATATGATGAAAAAACCTAGACATCTCGCCTTTACACACCAATACAAACTGGATGAACGTCGGTTCGAATTATAGTTAAGACAAAAAAAAAATTTTAATTTTATTTTTTAATATTTCTTTTCTCCATATTTTTTTTTTTTTAACATACATACATAAACTCAATTTTAATAGTGATACAAACAATTGTTATTGCATGACTTCACGTTGTGAAGTGTGTACAATATTCGGCACGGCCGAATATAGCACTCTTACTTGTTTTGCTTCCGTTTGGTTTGCTTATTTATTCTGTATCCCAAAATCGTGCATACCTTAAGGGGCACTTTAAATTTTTCAGCTGGCTAAACATATGGAATGGACTCATTAAAATAAGTATGTACATAGCCTGCAGAAAAAGCAAATAGTATGTGCTAAGAAATATTTTTGTTCCTTCTAACTTCAGGCTAGTTGCATATCTGTTCTTTTTTCATAATCTTAAACTATCGATTTTAACATTAGGTTATCAACTAACTGACCCCAACTAGTTCATTTGTTTAATAATAGTTTAAATAAGAGTTATTATTAGAAAGTGGTTAGTAAGTACTGGGAAAAAATTCTATATACATTGAAATTTTTCTCCCTTGATTTTAAAGTTTCACGCTCTAATCATACTACACTACTATTTTAAATTGATAATAATCAAATACCAAAACTTTAAAGAAGTTAGTGGTTCACTTTCTGAAAGATTTTTTTTTTTAAGTTAAAAACTAATTTAATTTGTTTTAAAAATTCATACCAACAAGACGTTAATAAAATATAACACAAATTTTCTGAAACCTTCTTGGTGTACACCTAGAGGGCATTTACATCACATAATCGAATACTTCCACTCAAGTCAAAAATGTTTACTTCATTTAACGCAAATGTCTTGCCACAGGAAAGATTTCTTAGATTTTGTTTTTGTTTTAAACACTACCGCGAGCATTGGAAATATAAAAGTCATAAAATGCAAATATTTAGTCAGGCAGAGTATAGATTGTATCCTCTGGCAATTTTTGATTTTTTTTTTTTCTTTAAGAAAATTTTAAAACTGTTTTTGAATATTAAATAATGATGGATGTTAAACATATTAATATAATAAAATCAAGTGCTTCCTTATTTGTTTGTATGTTTGTATTTGTTCGTTTGGAAAGAAAGCACGTATAAACTACGAAATAAATGCTTAACGGATGATCAGACTTAACTTTAAAGGATCCAGAGGCTATTAAATATGGGAAATATTTAACTATAAGTGAATGACATAGCGTAAAAACATCTGATATGCCTAAAATGATTTTGTTCTAAATAAAATCTATTTAGAGCCTTAGAATAACTTGTTTTTTTTTTATTTATTTGTCTATGGAAAATAATTTTTCCACACAATTGAATTAAATACTTGTACTTCAACACTGTTTAAAAAGAAAGGAGAACAAATTACATTAATTACATCAAGGCTCAATGCAAAATCAATTAATTTAAAAAAAATTTGTTAAATTTCTTACACATTCTTAACGCGTCTGCATTATTGTAATTTGCTCTTAAAGAATTTAATTGAAAGATGAACAAATTTTCGTAATAGGCCCTGCAAAACATTGCACGTAACACTGTTAATTACGAAACCCGAGTATACTTCATCAGTAATTATATTAAAAAAATTAACAGCGTTATGCATAATAACAAACTGTATGCTAACTAACAAGCGGCCAACCTTTTTATGGGAAAATTGCAATAAGCAAAAGATAGCAGGTCGTTAGTTAGCACACATTTATTTATTATGCACAATGCTGTGAATGTTTATCACAGTTCAGCGGCTTTTTAGAGTTATCAGCTTAATAGGAAAAAGTCTAGCAGAATAAAAAAAGAGAACATTAAATGGATGAAAGTTTAATCTACGTAGAAAAAAACAGGAACAGCTTTTAAAATAATTAAATGACATCAGAGTGACTAATAGAAATAGACCTTTGAAGCGACGTACAAACTTTTTATCACATAAAGATCATTATGCTCTTTAGTCTTTATGGTCGAGTACTAACTACTACTACTGGTTCGGCAGTACCCCATCCGATCAACCTAATTTTTTAGCACATTTTCGATTGTTTCGGCTTGAATCTTTTTAAGGAAACTTTAATTTCATGTTTCTATGTTTCAATTGCTTCTGAATGGTTTGCGTAATATTTATCCTTAATTGCTCATTACACAAAATAGCCTAGAGGGCTCAAATCACAGCTTTGAGTGAGTGAAATGTCGTTGGTTACGTTGGTTGTGTGACATGAGGCTTAATAAAAACATGTGAGTTTTCTAAACCGCATTTGCGGACATTATGCCTATTGACTAGCCATCGAGATGAAAATAAGCTTCATATGAAAGTACGATTTTTCGGTTAAAATTCTTCATCTCCTGTCAAACAATCTACAGGACATTGGGCGAAGCCAAGACGCATCGAATGGTCATGAGGCTTCAATTGTTTGACCAATTAAACTTTTTAAGTCTTCATGCCGAGATCTTTATACAAAATTCTTCTCAAAGAATGCGAGAAATGTTCCCAAAAACGATGACGAGTTGATGTTGATTGATGTTATTGCACATTCTCAGCCACAATAGCCATATTTCCGATTGACCTTTGTCCATTTACGATCCATTTTTATGAACTCGCTTCACAAATTGACGCACAAACTGAATTGCAGGTCAAATTCTGCTGGAAAATTTTTCACGCAACATTTCTTACAGTTTGCGTTAAAGACTCCCTACTTTGGCAGTAAGTTTTTAATATTTCCTAATTTTGTTCGGGTGTATAGCATCCCATTTTGCAAATGTCAAACATAAGCCTGAAAATAGCAAACAAATTTGATACGGTGATTATTTGGTTAACATTACTTGACCACCAATTACATGCTAATTTTAAGGTCACGAGTTCGTATTGAAGCTTTAAAAATCAACGGCTAACATTAATCGCTGCAATTTCTTGTGGCGCTAATATTACAACTTAAGAACTCTCCCAAAGTAAAATTAGAAAAATCCGCTACCAAATGTTTTTAAAATTACACCATCACTGACATCAGATGGCGCTGTAGTGTTATTTATAGAATGAACATAATATAGAACTATAATGTTGCTTAACAAACATATTTCTTTATCTTGTTTTTCCCTTTTTTAATTTGGCAGTAATCCTAAAGGATTTTTTAAATAAGAACAAATAAATGTTGACATTTTCTAACGGTCATTCTATTTTGGTGGCGTCTTTTTAAATTGTTATTTTTTTAATATGTTTATATCGGGTTTGCGCTGGTGCTGCGGGGTTGAACCTTTACTAAAACAAATGACATACTCCTCACCTCCTTTGGCCAACAAGCAGTCATTTCCTGTTGGCATAATTGTTTACCTGGGTGAAGGCTCAATGGCAAATTATGCAAACAGAGCAATTACAAATGAATAAACATTATTATTTAACTTATTGGAGTACTTCATATAATCGCGAATGCAGTGATTTAAACCACCAAGGTTGGGCGTTTAATCCTGCTAGACTTTGCATGGCTTGTTTTATAATAAGTCTTATATCAACGCCAATAAGTTGCAGATGAACAATTGCTTTAAATTTTAAATAATATCTGCCATTACTCATACTATGAGCGACATATGGACAGATTCATTTAAATAAAAATTGAAAATTCATCGTGGTCATATTAATAATATCATACACTGTACTTAGCTCAGACAAGTCTCTTTAAAGTCATAGTTGAGCTAGCGAATATAACGAAACCCAAATTGGTACCATTTGTATGCCAATAGAAACGGCAAATAGAGTCAGTTGGGTAATACATCGTTTCCGTTAAAAAGCTTATCTCACAAGATGTGTCCAGTTCATAGAATTTGGACACAAATTATACGCATGAACCAACTCGCAGAATAGATGCAAGACGTGCAAAGCATGAACGCTTTACGAAGAAATGTTTAAGTGGTCCTGAGTGCTCCCTCTGTAAAGATGTACTTAGTATAGTTTCTTTAAGTTCATTAAGTTTTTAATCTCAATCTTAACCACTGCCAGGCTCCAAGAAATTTGCTTCTTAAAGATGATTTTGTTAGGGAAAAAATCAGTGAAATATACTTTATCAGCTGGTTTTGGTGATACTATACAAATAAATAAGAGATGCTGCGGAACTTAAACCAAACATCAAAGCAGATAACTCCAATCTCGGCTTACCTTTTCCAGCACTTTGGTCGTTTTTTAGAGCTGGAATTATAACACAAAAATATCCCCACATAAAATCACCTAATGGCGACATATGATCACATGATCTTGGCAGACAATTAACTGCCCTAAAAATTTTAAATTAATTGCACATCAAATGCGTCCCTCAATAACGTTAATGCATCGCATTTTACCTGGCAGCGTCTTGTTGAAACCATATGTCAACAAAATCTAATTCGCACGGTATTGAATTCCATTGACTGTAGCTTTGAGATTTTCATCGTTATTAAAAAAGCTTGGTTCACCAAATGGCATCAAAATGGTATCACTGCATTTTTCAAATCTTGGTTAGCTTATTTGAAGCTGATACGAATTTTGGTCACAATGGCTTAGAGACCCTGTTAGGTCGGCTAATAATGATGACCTTAATTTACGAAACACATTATTGACAGTCCACGAATTTTAATAATAAAATTTAATAATTTTTAGCATATTCATTTGTTGGTATATTCTGGCTAAAATGACAAACCTTACTAAGCATTTTTGACATTTCTACATGTCACGAATCATGTGTTTACACTAAAAAAACCCAATAGCCAAGAATCAATCTTTATAACATTAAAACAACGCAAACATATTTCAATAGAGTGGATTTTTATACCAAATATTGTACAATAAATAAAAAAAAAATTAAAAAAATAATAATAATGTTTATAAATATTTTGAAGTAGGAATTGAAAGTGGGATGTAACTTAAAACACATTTTTTTTTAAATTTGTTTTTTATCTTTTTAAACATTCTCTTGTTGTATTTTAACAAAAGGGCAAAAGCTTATTTAAACTTATCCAGAAATGTATTAAATTTTACAATAAGTTACTTTATTTATAACACAGTTGAAGGACAAAATATCTAATCAAATTTAATGAGATTCCCTGTATTATTATTATCTTTCTTATTATAGTCCTTTTCTTCTTCAATACCAAATAAATTTCATTCATCTTTTTAACTTTAACACGATTATAAGAGATTTGCTTGTGTCAACTGGCATTAAAAATAAAATTTCTTACCACCAACCAGTGCTAGAGTTTTGAAAATAATTTGCTAAATTGTTGAATAAGCACGATGCTTGAGTACAATTAGATTTTTTTTAAGCTCCAAAGCTGGTAGAATAAACAAAGTAAGAAGTGAACTTATACAACTGCATATTTTGTACATGAATAGCTGTATGTGTGTGTGTGTGTACGTGTTCATTTGACCTTGTATATAAAGCAATAAAAAGTTTAATATTAAGCATAACTGGTCATAGTTTATAACTGGGGTATTCCTTTAAACTACAAATTTAAGCCTTAAATTTAGCATCTATATTAAACGTACACATTTTGTAATTTAGGTGATTTTATAATAAGTTTTTAACAAGTTACAATGCTATATTCGGCCGTGCCAAATCTGATAATGCCCTTACATAGTAAGTTTTATTCTAGTAGTCAAGACCTCTTAATTTATACTCATATTGATGGGGCTGAAAAAAGAATTATCCACCATTTTTTTTAGAGGCGCCATTTTTCATATTTTACTGTATTCTGCTGGTTAAGTCCTTTTGTTTGACACCAATATTGAGGGGGTTGAAGTGGGTACATTTTTAATTACTAGGTTTGACCCATATATGAATTTATTGTTCATCATTTTATTGTGGCCGCCACCATGGATTTTAATATAGTGTACAAGCTGACCTGTCAAACGTTGTTTTGCCTTCAAGGTGGTCGTTCTTTTGTCACATATTAAACATAGAGTGCTCGAATGTCATTAGTAAATCAAAAATTTAATGATTTGCATAAAAGTACCGTTTTAACAGCAAAAACAACAATAACAAATACTAATAAAGTGATAATTGACACAATGACTGAAAAGTTTCAGATCAATATTCGAATTATAAAGACCGAATGTCATTGTACACATAAGATACTACGACACATGGCTTAGTAACGTTTCAACTGACAATCAAAAATTAGAGTATGGAAAATGGTGAGCATTTTGTTGATATTTGTATAGGAATATATAGGAAAATCTAAATTCCATATCTCCAAACCACAGGGCCACGCAAAAATCACATAAAACATCCACAGACTATCCCCAATGAATTCTGAAATTTTGGTTTAAACCGGTCGACGTGTTTCCGCAGTTATTGGTGACATAAAGTGTATAGATCTGTATATAAAGGGTGTTTTTTTAACCCCGATAGAACTTGAAATTGTAAAATATAACACAAAAAATTAAATTGTAATCAAATTTTTTTTTTTATTCGAAAGATCAATACGTGACATTAACATTTGAAAATGATTTCGGGCATATGGGCACGGCGGCTGTTCTTGACGAAGCGCATTCTGGACGTCCAATTTTGGGCCACTTTTTCGAGCACTGCTGGCCGTATGTCACGAATAACACGAACAATGCTGGCCTCCAAGGCGTCAATTGTTGCTGGTTTATCAGCATAAACCAGTGACTTCACGTAGCCCCACAGGAAATAATCGAGAGGTGTCAAATTGCACGACCTTGGAGGCCAATTGACAGGTCCATTTCTCGAAATCAACTTATCGCCAAATTTTGATTTCAATAAGTCGATGGTTGCGTTCGCCGTATGGCACGTAGCGCCATCCTGTTGAAACCACATCTCCTCCGGATCAATGTCATCCATATTTTCAAACAAAAAATCATTAATCATGGTGCGGTAACGATCTCCATTGACCGTAATGCGAGCTCCGGCCTCATTTTTGAAGAAATAAGGTGATGATGCCACCAGCGTGAAAACCGCACCAAACGGTGCATTTTTCTGGATGTAATGGAATCTGTAGGGTCTCTTGTGGATTGGTCTCGCTCCATATGCGGCAATTTTGCTTATTAACAAACCCGTTAAGCCAAAAATGCGCCTCATCGCTGAACACAATTTTGCGATAAAATTGGACGTCCAGAATGCGCTTCGTCAAGAACAGCCGCGGTGCCCATATGCCCGAAATCATTTTCAAATGTTAATGTCACGTATTGATCTTTCGAATAAAAAAAAAATTTTGATTACAATTTAATTTTTTGTGTTATTTTTTACAATTTCAAGTTCTATCGGGCTTAAAAAAACACCCTTTATATAGAAAAGATTATATTCTGTATTAACGATTTCAAAATTTGGCGACACATTACAATATAAGAAACTCTACATTGATAAGTGACGTAACAGTAGGAGCCTTGAATAGCGCTGGTTGTAGTTTTTATTAATAACTGCTCAGGAGGTTGTCTCGAGGTATTATCAGGGATTAATAAGTACAATTTTTTCTTTAGTTTTCTTGAATGAACATATTGATGATTTTAGTATTCTATATTTCATTGAAATTTTATTAAGTTTTATACCCTTTTTACAATCATCCAAAACTGTTACTTTTTCTTACTACAAGGTTGCTCTAATACTTGCATTGTTTTGATATAAATAAAAAAGTTTAAGGTAGTTTGTTTTAAAACAAGTTGTCAAACAAAAAAGTAACAGTACTTCAACTTCTTAATTACTTTAACATAATTTGGTGTATAGGCCTTGTCGTATTTTTTGGCATTTGTATAGAGCAAGCTAGATTTAAAACATTTAGCTTGTTCAAAATTATGTTGACAGTTTGTTTCTTCCTGCTTTTTTCTTACCATTAGTTATATTGAGTAAATTTTTCTTTAATTCTCTATATAAGGTAGCCGATATCAAAAATTATACCGTTCGTCCTAACGGATTTTCGTTAAAGTGAGATTCGTTATACCGATGTTTGTCTGTATTTACTATTACTATTATTAAGGGATTAATTACACTATGCCACAAATGGAATATATCGATGGATTTTAATGCAATCAAATTTATTTCATTTTGAATACATGGAGAACTTAAACGCATGTTTTCAATTGAATAGAAAGATGTCTGGTACTTTTTTTGAAAATCGATAGGCTAAGGGACAAAAACAGGTAAAAACTTTTACTTTGGTACTTTTTAAGATCTCATCTAACTTCTAGACTAATTAAAGTCCGAAAATAATTTGAAATTAATTTTTCATTTAAAAAAGAATAAGAAAATCACAAAATTTTTAGCTTTATACTAGTACATTTACACTTGAGCGAAATCTCGTAAGTAGCAGATTTTGAGCGAAATCTTGTTCATTTCTACCGGATTTCCCATACAAAACGAAATCTACTTCGCCACTAGATTTTGGCAAAATCTACTTAAAATCTAGTACTATTTCGTGATGCAACCCCCTACTCTAAAGGTTAATAAGCCTGTTTGGCTTTAAAGCAAAGTTAGTAGTACTTATGTATATGAAATTCTTTTAATACTTGCAATTATTTATTTTGTAGAATGTACCATATTTTAAGTAGTGCACTACAAATTCATCTATCTATGCCTTTCAACTTTTTATACGTAAAAGCTTTTGAAATTTCCTGACATTCACAATATATTTTTATTTTACATTTTACTTTTTTTTTCAATCAATAATTGACAGTGTCAATTAAATACTTTATTTATGCCTACGAATAAAATATATATTTTATTATTTTCATTTTTTTAACGAGGATTAACATTTTAATCCGGCAAAAGTTTATGAGTTAAATAAAGAAAACAATTGTTTTTTATGTAAAACATTTTTCTGGAAAAATATTGAAGAGTAAAGCATATGACCATTAAAACATTTCAATTTATATTAATGCTAGAGCTGTGTACGTTCACATTTGGTAAATATTTTTCTCAAATAAGCGTAAACACTACTTTTTATCAATATTTTTTAAAGTCTTTATCAACTTGTAACAGTGAATTGATATTGAAATTTATTTAAATATTTCGTCTAAATTTCTTGATCTTTTTTAACTGATAATATTTGATTTTTATTTAAGCTTGAGATCAACTTTATGTATACATATTTACCCTGAAGAAGCTACCCATTATTTGGAAGCGAAATATTGGTTACTAATAAATAATTTTTTATATAAAAACAAAAAAGTTGATGTCAAGCTTAAATCAAAATCAAATATTAAAATTTATATAAATTATGATTATTCTTAATAAAAACACATTTATCTATTAGGACGAAATTCACTTCGAAATGTAAGTGGTTACGTTTATTTCACAAAGTATTTGATCATTTCACATATTATTTTTGTCTAAGATTTACCCAGCAAAATCTCTCATTACGGAATAATGAGTTGAATGTACTTCGACTTACAATTTCGGCATCTAAACCCATTATTTATACAATTGGTGATTTTAGCACTGTTTTTAGTGCTTTTTGAAATTTTTGACGTGAAGAAGTCAGTGCTTGGTACTTTTTCTTTAATTTTTAGTGATTTTCTTTTTTTGTTCGGTGACACCAAATATTAGATTTTAAATTAATTAAATTATTTTTTTTTTTTAATTGGAAAAAATTTTCGTAAGGGTAATTCTGTGGCTTGAAGCTAAAAGGGCCAAAGTGAAAATATTTACTTTTGACAAAAATTGGAGTTGAACTTTAACTTTTATAGGTGCTTTCATAGTGACATTGGCCAGCATTTTATTTATGAAGCTGTTCTGGGTTAAGTATGTCTTTAGCTGTTTTATCATAATGAAATAGAGCAAGAAAACAAATCTAATGTAATGATTAACTCAAAAGAGCAAAAAAGTGACATTGGCCCTTTTAGCTGCAAGCCACAGAATTTAAGATAATTGTCTAGTATCTTGTATCTTAACAAAACCAAAAAATATTTGCTCCTTGTAATATGATATTAAGTTGAAAATACTTTCAACTGATTATTATTAAAACTATTAATTGAGAAAAATATAAGGACTGTTATTGCACAAAGTTTCTGTTATTTAAGTGGATTGTTTACTCAACATTATTAATTGTAATTAAATTCTGACACTCGTTTCTTGATATCGTGTATCGTTTTTATACTTTTTACAAAATTAAATTGTAAAGAGAATTTATTTCGCAAGTAAGTAAAGTTTCAAGTTGATTAAACCCATTGAATATTTAAAAAATTAAATTTGTATGGAGATGCATTAAAATGGTAAAAATAAAAAAAAGGGAATTATGTGCAAACACTTTTCATTTTACAATTTTACAGAGCAACAATTGACACCCAGATAAGGTTAATACTTACTTTGATAGCAATTTTCATATTGATAGTATTATAATTTATATCTCAAAGGGTGGTTTGGCCAGATGATATAAAAAACAGAATATCTATAGACTTATATGTCGATTATCGATAGCAGTTGTCAAGTAAATTATTCCAGAGGGCAACTGTCTTCTAAAAGCTGTACATTTTTCTATAAAATTGTGATTATTCAGGCAACTGTAAACTAAAATTTGTACACTGTTAAAAAATGTATTTCTTAAAGTAAAATTATTTTTAAATTCATCTGTTTCTAATAGGAGCGATAGGAACTTATTATATTTTTGTATAAAAATTTATAATTTTATAAAATAATTAGAATCAAAAGTAAACTCAGTGATTTTTTATAAAAATTACGAGCTTAAGGAGCTTTTTGAAATTTGAAGTTGACAACCCTGTACAGAAGTCGTTCGGTTCTTGTAAGGACAAAAATTCGGTTTGACTATTCTGCGATACGTTAATTTGAATTTTAAAAATTAGTGAATATCTATAAAGGCCTATATAATGCTTTTGCTGGCTTAAGCTACTGTCAAAAATCAACGAAAAATCTGTCAAATGCTTAAGCAAATTTTGGAGAGTTGTCGGTGAATATATTTTACTTTTGAAACTTAAATACTTACTATGCTAAGTAGCAAACATTTGTACATTTGCAGAAACTGTTTTAATTGTTTATTTCCTAAATATATCGATAATGTTACAAAGTTATTTTTTAATGTGTAAAATGTATAAATATTTTACCATAAACCAAAAATTTTATAAATTTTTTTAACTTATTTGAAAAACAAATGCTGGTTTCATATGCAATGTACGATCAATGTCGCTGCAAATGACACTTGGCGAAAAGTTGCTTAAGTACAATATAGTTGTAAACATTTAATTTTATGTATCCGCAAATTTGCTAGAGCCGGCAAAAGCGTAATATAGTTAGGCCTTAAGTTATAATTTTGTAAATAAAATGATTTGCCGCTGTTGTCAAAATCATTATAACTTTTACCCTAAGCGCGTTAAACTAAACGAGAATTATAAAAAGTTATATTTTTGAATGGCTTCTAAAAAATTTCGCAATTAAAAACTGTATTATGTGTATATCTAAACGAATGTCTGAAAAAATTACTTACGTATCAAGTTATTACTAAAATACTTCTTAGTAAGACAAATAGTAATTAAAAAGTATTTTGTTTAGTAAGAGCAAAACATTACCTAGTTTTTGCTGGGTATACACCATAACACCTGTTTTAAATATTTATTTTGTGTGTGTGTGTGTTTCTTTAATTATAATAATTTTAATAGTAATAAAATGATTTCCAAAAATCATAAAATCCGTATGTGTGTATATACTAGGGTGATCGATTATTCGACTTTTTTAAGAAACCGGTTTTCAAATAGTTTGAAATTTAGATTTAAAAAAACCGGTTGCAATTTTGAAAATTGGGTAAAAACCGGTTAACCGGTTCGAATATATAAAATAAAATATTTAAAGAAAAATTAAAAAAATATTGTAAAAAAAAGATTATAATAAAAATTATATCTAAATATGAAATTTTTACAGTTTATATACGTTTGGCTGCGCAATTACGCAATAACTGACATGAATGCAGTTGACTAATATTGTTTTAATTAGTTGAATTTAAGGACAAAAGGTACTCTTTACAAGTAAAATAAATAAAAACAATAAATTAATACATAAATAAATAAGACTTTTCATAAGGCTGTTACAAATTTTTGTATCTCCTTCCGTACATTTTTTAAATGTTAAATAGATCTTTTAAACTAATATGCACTTACGTATTTTGTTTAAAATTATTTCTGTAATTTGAAATACATTTTAAAGGCTAGAGAGAAAATCTTTAAAATTTCATTTTAAAAATTCTTTCTTTTACCCCTGACAGACTATACAAATACAGGCATAAACTAGTTTGTTCGATGTTTAATTGAAATTTAAGTTGATAGACACTCAATGCCATTAATTAAAATTAGGATCTGGAAATAGGGATGGTTTTTCTTTATTGTAACCACACTTTTTACCTAAAAATGATCGATAAGCTAAGTTTGATCTTCAATTACCTTTAACTTTTAACATTAGGCTTATATCCTATAAAAAAATAATATTAAAGCTTAATTCTTTTTTTTATTTTACATTTGTTTTTAAACAACAAATAAATTTCTTACAATATTATGAAAGAATATTTAGTAGTTTTCATTTTCTAATTTTTAAAAACTTTTCGCATACTAAACATACTATGGTACGATTGGTTACAAAGATATAAAAAAATCGGCTTTTTTCGGATAAAAAAACCGGTGTATTCGATATTCGAAAAATCAACATTTAGAAAAAACCGCCAGCTGAAGGAGAAAAAAACCGGGTTTTACACCGGTTGTAAAACCGAGTCGATGGCTCTAGTATATACACAAATATTTTTCAAATATTTTAATTTTTTTAAATCCCACATATATAATTCATAATGAACTTATACAAAACGTAATAGATAATTTTTTAAAATTTTCATTTAAATTCCCCAATACAAGTAATGCTTTTAAACTCACTTCAAAAACGTGATTATTTCTGTTTTAAAACAATTATTTTTATTCCGCTAGTAGAACAAATTAAATTTCAATTTATTTATTTTATGAATAAAATAAAAATATAATTGCCTTCCAATTAATTAAATATATTAAAAATACAATTTGTTTATTATAAAAATTCGCCAAAAAAAAACACACACACAAACCAACACAATCGCATGCAAATGGTAAAGAGATATAAATGCGTTCATTTCTTTTTATTCCCATAATGAATCCGTACAACTGACAATCAATTAAAAGGATTTACAATTCATATGTGGATGTGTCATAAAGAAATGTACGTCTGATGTTCTCACAAGCATACAACGAACACGTACGCACTTAAATATATTGACTTAAATTTATATTGGTGGCGAGGAAAAAAAATTAAAAATTATAATTTTTAAATGGATAGATTGAGTCGATAACCCTGTTAAAAATTAGGCACAAAGAAACATTAAAAAAAAAACATTTTAAATAAATATAAGCACTTATAAGAATTAAAGGAGACATTTTTTAATAAATAAAAAATTAAAAAAATTGTTTATGCAATAGCAGTTTATTTAGAAATAACTCCACAAATACATTTAAAGAAAATATAAATTAAAAAAAAATACTATCAAATAGCAAATGTCTTAAAAATTTAAAAAAAAATATAGAAAAAAATGCAAAAGATAATTTAAAATATTTATTAAAAATTGCCTTTTAATTCTACTGGGCTATAGCTTTACTAGTTAGTATGTTTGATCTCTAAATTAGGAATCAAGATTGTATTCAAATCGCTGCCTTATATATATCTCAGCGCCGATATAGTTCTCTCTCATTACGTCTTATTGCAAGCTTAATAAAACATTTTTTAATAAAACTCATTCAAGCTATCGAAAAGTCTCATCGATATCTGATATAGACCTTTTGTGGTTTTGGTCTCTTTGGCAAATATATTACGGCAACTGTAGCACTTGAAGTTGTGTGGATTTATTCGTAATTACTTAATGTGTATTTTTAGAAAGGATTCTTGCAAAAAAGCAAGAAATATTTTCTCTACTTCAGTCAATGTATTTATTATGCCTTGACAGTTTATAATTCAGTTATATAACTATGGTTAATTAAAAAACAATTTTTGTCTTGCTAACCCAGGCTCAAAAGCTTCTTTTGTACTATGGTACTCCTAACTGTTTTTGAAAAATGGCAACCCTCAAAACAATTTCATGATCTGGCATTTTGTTAAAACATTCTTGTTAACCAGCCACACGTATAAATTTTTTACTTTGGCAACCCTTACATATTTTTGCACTACGGCAACCCTGTTCGTAACAAAGTTGAGTTGTATGATTCAATTTGATATCAACAGGCTTATTAAAAAAAAAAAATCATATAATCCAGTTAAGACGCGACATGCCTAAAGTTAAACTAGCGTTATGGGCGTAACGAGACCAATCTTGTGGGTGCAATGCATCCCCCCCACCAAAATTTTAAAAAGTTAACTATTTATATATAATATACATATAAAATTAACTCAGTTTAAAATTTTAAAGAAAAAAAAATTTTTAAGCATTTTCCACCCCCGAAAAAAAATTTAAACTACGCCAATTAATGTTGTGACACACCCCCTATGAAGCGATTACTATATTCGTGCTTTTGTAGATCAATACAGCAACTTAGCACTTAGAACTTAGTGTGAGTTAATTTTGTGTCAATTATAATTATCATAAACGACATAAGGAGTCTTACTGCAAATGTTTGTTGCCATACGATAGATGTCGCTTTAATATAATAATGTAATATGATGTAGTGCGTATACTAAGTATTTTAAAAGTGATGATTATCAATTATTATTATAAAATTTAATACAGAATTAAACAGTTACTACTGTTACAGTTACTTCACTCATGGCGGAAAAATTCTTGAAATAAAGTTCCATTCAATTTATTTTTATTAGTAAAAAATTTGTAAATTTTTTTAAAAAAATATTCCACCAAAAAAGCTCTTCTTAACATAAAACTTTAACTTTAATTTAAGATTTTATGCAACAAAATATGTATTAATTAACACCCTTTCAATTTTCTTCTTTTTCGATTCACATTCAAATATGTTGTCCTCGTCCTGTTATTTGGTTTGTATTTTACTTTATGTGCTTTTTATAATCGTTGTGAAAATAAGAGAAATTAATTAGTGTAAACAGCAGTTAAAACAAGGATAAATTTAAACGCCACTGAAATTGAATACAATTACGAATGTAATTCAAGTAATCACGCAAAAGTTAATGAAGAGGAATAAAATAAAATAAAATAAATAATATCCTTAAGTCAAATTATATGATAAATTACTGGCATTTTGCTTGAGTTTACACATGTAAACAATTAAAGCAATACGTTTTTTCGCAGTACATTTCTAAGAGATAAATAGTACCGGATAAAGTTAAGAAAGAGTGTAAAATTAAGATTTTTCACACGAAATTGATTTAAGTAGCATTATTGTTTTTTTTTTCTCGACAACAAGTGTAAACCTTAATTGTATACATATATAAGCATATATGCAAGTTAGGGCTTCACTAAGAGCGATCAATACTTATTACACAGGTGCATTATAATGCATTTGGTCTGTCTAGATTCATATAAAATTATACCCTCTACCTGTCGTGCACAAGGGTATATATAGCTTTGTCATTCCGTTTGTAATTTCTATAATTTTCATTTCCGACCCCATAAAGTATATATTTTCTGAAAGCTTATGAATAGAGGAGTCGATTAAGCTCTGACCGTCTGCCCGTTTGTCCGTGTGTTGGTTGAAATCAGCTTTTAGAAGCATCTATATGTTCCTCAGATCTGTGTATGGTAGCAATGTCTTGGAAATATTCGGTAATGAATCGCTATTGAAATTCAGCACAATCGCCCTATAACTTTCTGAGAAAAAAGCACAAAACCACGACCACCTCGTTTTTTTCACAATTACAACAACATACATATACATTGGTTTTAATATTTTTTTAGTATTTTTTATTCTATTTCATAATTTCAATTATTATTTTTTCTTAAAATATGTTTTATTTAAGAATGATACACGAAAAGTCATTTATGTAAATTGTCTTATATTGAAAACCGATTCACTAACACCCATATACTCAAACTGTTCAGCATTCGTTCAGCTTATAATCGGTTTTAGGAATAAATGTAAGTTTCAGTTAAATAAATTTCTTCAAAAGATTAATTAGATAATTAATTTAATTTTCATTTGACTAATTTAAATTACACCAGTAGTGACCAGTAGTAGCGGAGCTGATAATCGGGAAAAGAAATATTTTTGTTTTTTCGGAATTAATTATATTCGAAACTGAGTGGTTCTGCCTAGACTCATGTGTTACGAATGTGAATATCAAAACATGTGTAAGAAGAAGGGTTATAGCATGTTTCGACGACACATTCAATTACTTGATTTGATCTTTAAATTACTTAAGTGAATTACCCTGTTTCCACGACATATTGTTAATTTGATTTGACAATTCTTCTTCGTGCCTTTTTTATTTAAATTATTGTTTTGTTTTTTGGCGGTTAACATTAAGAAATATAAAATTTTATATAGAAGATTATAATTATTTTATCAATGGATGCAAAAAGTAAGTAAAAATAGTAATAATATTGTAAATTTATAAGAAATGTATGCAAATAATATTATTATTTTTTAATTACAAGAAAATAGAAAAAGTGCAAGCAAATAGGACCAGTGAGCCAGCAAATCCTCTAAATACAATTTTGTCTCATACAATAATTTGTATGTGGCCAATACTCTTCTAGACAATAACAACTTTCTTTAACATTTTCGTTTTTTGCTTCTATTTTATTTTTTATATATGAAATTGAACTTTTTTCTTTTTCCTTTTCGCTTTGCTTTGATATTTTTGACAGCTGGAGATGGTAACCTACCAATAAAAATTAGAGAAGACACTGATTTTATTATAATTCGCATGGTAATTCTAAATGAATTACTCACAAAAATAGTAATTCGCACTGAAAATTTTGCATGGCAAATTATGTAATTCGGTTCGTAATTAGGCTTTGAATTATAAATAAGACATCGAATTACGAATGTCGTTGCCTTGGAAACATGCCATTAAGGTTTTTTTTGGAAGAAAAGGAATGTTTTTTATTTTTATTAATTTTCTCGAATAGAGAAATGTAGAGAAAATTTAACAAAAAAAAATAATTTTTTTTCACAAAAAAAACCTGAAATAATTTTATGTTAAAATTTTTTTTTTTTTTTTTTTTCTTTTTAAAACTATATATAACCAGCTGTCATTTTACAAAACCAATTCTTTATTTTTGCAATTGATATTAAAATACAACTTCGTGAAGAATATAACTAAGAGTAAGCGTGCACATCAAATATAAAAAGTAATTGAAAATAAGCAAGTTAGCGCTTATACGTATTTGTATGTGTATGTGTGCCAAGCAAAAAAAAATATTTAATGCATTGCAATGGTTTCGCTTCTTAACTTATACATAAATAATATTAAACACACATTTGTTTGTGTTTGTGCAGATTACTGTAAAGATTTAATGATACACTTTTTGAAATAAAAAAAAAAAAACAAACAAAAGTTAACTGGGAATGGAAGAACTCTGCTGTTGCTTTCCGTATTTGTTTTTAGTATTTTAGTGGAATGCTATGATCATAAATTTTATTTATTCTTATTTATAGCAAATAAAATACATAAAAAAATATTTACTTTTAATGAAACGACAGTTTATGAGTGGATTTGTTTAGTTTTTTTTAAGACGAAGAATTGTGAAATTATTATGGAGAATGCCATGTTGTTTAAGGATGCTTAGAATGAAAATAATTCGTTTTAGAATTATTAAATTAATTTTATTATTTTTAACTTTATATGTAAAAAGGTTGTATCATCTAGAAATATAAATCAAATTGAAGATGAAAATATTTTCCATCACTATAATGAATGGTGTTGGGCTTATTAATTTTATTATTGTGTGTTAAACACATCAAACTATTCATTTCGTATGCCATAAATTATATATCATCTCAGTTATTGCATAAATTTGATTTTTTACAACTGTAGAGAAGGAAATTGCCTGTAATATATTTTTTTTAATTTTTTAAAAAGTAAGCTTCCATAGGTACGGCCCACAGTGAGACAACGCCGGCATTAAATACAAGGAGTAATTGCAGAGTTCTGAAATTTTGCACAGGTTACTTTTGAGACAATTCCAGTTTAAAAAAAAAAATTAAGAAAATTCGCCCACTTTTACGCCCACCTCCCATACAATCGAAATTTGTAAAATGCCGTATTGTCCGTAATACTTAAGGGATAACTTTAAATTTTGGTATACTTGAATGTTATATTGTTACAAACATTATCGGAATAAAGTTTTGGACTTTGGCCCACTTTTACCCCCACCCCCCATACAACCTCAACATAAAAAGTGCCATATTTTCTAAAATATTTTAGGTAAAATCTTCAAATTTGATATTATTATTATTTATATAATTTAAAATGTTTCATGCAAAAATTACAATAACACGCCCACTCTTACACCCACTTCCCATTAAAATGCAATAAAAAAGAACAATTTTTTTCATTCTATCAATAATTTTTTAATATCATCATGTTATTCTAATTTTTTCAATATCTTTATTGCTATCGATCCAAATATCAGAAATTGCACTATAAAAAATTATTGAATTATCCATGACCTTGTAAACTTTTTTTAACATTTTATATAAACTTGTATAAACTTGCACTCTCAAATATATAGATTGTGAATTAAACATATACATAATTGCAATTACCGTTTGTTGATCAATAATATTTAAAACAACAACAATGTAATATTTTTTTACAGTTTGTTTTTAAAAAGTTTGTGAGCGCAATATAAAATATCAAACAAACAATTAAAAAAAAAAATTTTTTAATTTGTAAACATGCTATTGCATGCTAACATATGTACATACATACTTACGTATAGCGACAAAATGTGCACGTTGCGTATTTTTTGTAGTTTTTTGTATGTTTAAAATACTTTTGCAAACTTTTGCTATATGTCCTCTACTTTAAATGAAAGCTGAGACTTCAATCTTTCATTTGATATAAGTCTGCACCTAGGGCGAGGGGCTGCTCTATATTTCCTAGTCCATTGAAAATGCAAAATGTTAAATTTTTACACCACAATTCTGTTGTAAAGAAATTTTTTTTTGTGTTTCTTTTTTTAAATTTATTTTTTTATCTACTCATTCTACAACAACTTAGTTAATTAAAAAAATACTTTAAGGTTATATTTATTATGTATTTTTTTATTGATAAGCTTTTGAATATTACATATTGAACCAACATATTTCAAGCGCGTTAGCATACCTCAACTTTGACTTGCTCTTGACCAAAAAGTAATGAAGTTATGAATCTCAAATTTCAGGGAATTGTTACTCATATATCTGTTAATATACTGTGAAAATTTCATCCAAATTGGACGACACGCCAAAAACTATTTTTTGCCGCTGTTACTTTAGAGCTGTCTCACTGTGCGGCCTTGGTTAATATGAAATGAAATTGCCCATATGTAACATGAAACGACAGAAGGAGGAATATTAATGAAATTGGCATTGCGGCCGAGATTAAATTATTATTTTTATTTTTTTACCAACTGTAAATAACAAAAATTCAATTGAATTTTTAATTAAATTTTTCTATGTAATTAGCTCGCAGGGTATTAATGCATTATATTATGTTGTTATAAAGAAAATACGTTATGATTGGCAGGATAGGTGAGCAGTATTTGAAAACATTTTGTTTAAACTTCTCTATAATTTTACTGTCAGGACCGAAAAATTTATTCTAAAGCGCGAGTTTTCAACTGTTTGAACGCACAGAATTTTTGAAAAATGATGAAATATTTTTCTGGAACAATAAATAAATGCCTGCCATATAATTTTAAAAGAGTAAGTAGTTGTAATAATATTCAGTAAGTAGTCCAACCGTGAACTCCATTTTTTTATATTTTTTTCTAGCATTCCAGCCAGTTTCTCACCAATATCAGCTGCAATTTTGTTTTCCTGGAATTGTGGCTGGCTTGTCGCAGACATAAATTTGCACTAAAAATTATATTATAAATTTTTTAAATAAAATACAATACAAAAATATTTTTGAGGCTGGCTTGTCGTGGACATTACATATGCCTTCAAAAAGAAAACTTTAGTATAATCTTGGCAGCCAATCTACTGTTCTAAAACTTGAGATTTTTCGCTCACCACTCACTCGCTTCTTAGGTTCATGGTATTGCCTGCCATATGGCACGTGGTATCGTAATGTTGAAACCGCATGTCATCCAACTCATTGGGGTAAAAAGTAGGTATTCATGGTATGATACCTTGCAACATTGTCTGTGATACTGTGATATTTATCATTTTGGAAGAAATGCATTTCAATCATTTTTTCTGCCCACAAACCAAATAGTATAACTTTCGAGGTGCATTAAGTAGCAGGTCTTTAACTACCTCTGACTGCCCTTCATACTAAGTTTGGTAATTTTTTTTCTTAAGGTGCCAATTGGAAGAAAAACGCGCACAGATCCAGTGGTAGTGGGAAAGAATATTTACATACAAAACCAAATTTGTTCCTTTGGTTACAAATAGTTTACGCAGTCATAAAAAAAACAATTAATATATTTGAATACAAATTCTGTCATTGGAGATCATGTGTTTATATGAAAATATTAATGAAATTCACTCCATTCATATAATGCATATACTTAATAGGTGAAAAGCAAGCGATGTTTCACGAGTTAATTTTTTTGTTTATATGAATTGCATAAAATAATTTGCTGATACTGCACTCATTTTAAAGCACATCATTAATGACTCGCTTTTAGTGAGTCATTTGGAATGAATGCTTCAGAATGCTGAAGTATTAATTTAGAAGTCTTTACAAAGTAATTCACTTTCGTTGTTAAACACAAAAAAAAAATAGAACAAAAATCACCCTTTAAATACTGACTCTTTGACTCTACAAAACGAACTTTATTCGTTATCTGTTGCATGGTTCACTAAATACTAGAGAAATACTTTAATAACGTATAGAATTATGATTTGCAGAATTGAAACTTTTTCTATAATTTTTTTTTTTAAATTTCTTCGCTCATTTTAATTTTTTTTCGCTAATGAAAATTATTTATTTTTAAAATTTTTGTATATTTTTTGTTTATATTTCTCCATGTCAAACTTTTCAATAATAACAATTTATTTAACCAGAAGAAGATCAGTTGAAAATAAATTATGATTAAAAGTAGGGTTTTTTCCCCGGAATTTTTCGTTTCCCGGAAATGCGAGATTTATTTTTTATTTTCCCGGGATCCCGCAGCAAAATAAATAAGAATTAAATTTATTTTTAACTAATAAAAATCTTTTTATTAAAAAGCCTAAAATAGTCTATTATGTAAAAGAAACACTTCAAGACTATAAAATTAATAAATAAACTTGAATTAAAAATATAAATTGAGCAAAAATATTTCTAATTGAGAAAAATATTATTCTCTTATTATTCTCAGGTACTTCAGCTAAAGATCAAAAATAAAATCATTAGAATTCAGTTTCAAAAACATGTATGATTAAAAAAATATAACGTAAAAATTTTTAACGACTTGGAAAATAATCTTTTAATATGCTCAAAGCGCTTATTGACTGGTCAGAAAGTCTACTTATGATTTTATTTACAAATTGCCCTGTTACAGATGAATAGTTACAAATACATACATCTATAATATTTTGAGTTCCTTGACCACTTTCCTCAAACAATTTGAAGTTTTTCTTTATAGAAATTTTGAAGTATTGGTAACGTGGGCTGAGTTTTTTTGAATTTTTGACGGCAGATCTTTCTGATTTTTCATATCAGATAACTTTTTCTCCCAGATTGCTTTGTGCAATGATCTCAAATGACGCATTAATCTGCTGGTGCTTCGGCCTTTACATGAAATTTTCTTTTCACATAAAGAGCATACAGCAGTGTCATCAGCGGTCAATCTAAAACAGTTTAGTTTCTTTTAATGTTAAAAAGTTTTAAATATTAACACATCACCTCAAAAAGTATATCAAATTATTTGTTAAAATATTTTTAAACATAAAGTTAAAAAAAACCTTGAAGAAAATATTTTTATCAATAAGAAATGTTACAATATAAACATATGCTTTCGAGTTGTGGCTACTTTTTCCATTTCCCGGGATCCCGAAAACTATTCCCGGGAAAACGGGAAAATTAAATAACTCGGAACCTCGTCCCTTCCCGGGAATTCCCGGGAAAACACACTAATTAAAAGATAACATAGATCGATTGCTTTGTAATCATGCTTTTGCTTCACTTGCCATTTAATGGTTACTTGTAATTTAAATTTGCTTTAAATTAAATTTTATATTATTAGAGGCATCATACTATTTTTGTCCCAATCATTTTGTAAATTATACTATTTTTAGAGGACAACCATATGGAATTTTTCGCAAATATTAAATTATAAAATTTAACAAAAGCTTGATTATTTTAATAAAGTAAATGATAAGACATAACTAAAATAACTACTTATTGTTTTCGATAACCGAACATTGTTATAGAGAATATAATATGACCCTCGTAATCATATTGTATCAAGGTTTTTCTTGAGTGATAAACCGAAACCAGGACAAAGATGAAATCAAACATTAAAATCGAAATTGAATTGTTTGAATATTTTCACACCAGGCCTATACCAAAGCACACCTTCCGCAAAATTTTTTACTTGACATGTATTAAAAAAATCAGAAGAAAGTGTTTTTTTTTTCTTTTAACTGCTCTAAATGTAGTTATTCAGATATACTGATGTTTAATATTTTTTATGTTTTTTGTTTTTTTTTTCTGTTTTACTGCACTCGATGTTTTTGCTATGACTTATCGTTTCTCTTTTCCAATGTCGCTCTTTATTTTCATATTATAATTTGTTTGAAAACACAAACACTAACAAAGCTGTAAAGAAAGACTTTTCAATTGATGATTAATTTATTTTAGTGAGAGTAATGTTTTGTTATACAGAAATATAGTGCTTGGAAGTAGTGTGAAATAGAACACATCAATTTTAAAACATTTTACGCCGTTCTTCAATAATTACATGACTGTTTTTATTAAGCTTATAAAAGCTATTCTCCACCATTAAATATGGAATTAACTCTTTATAGATCTAAAGAAATAGCTGACAGATTTTTTTTTTTTCAAATTTGCCAAAAAAAATTTAATTGCATTAGTTAGTTTTAAAATTTTTTGAGCTTTTCAGAAGAAGAACTAATTTTAAATGGCTTTAAAACTAAAAATCAATATTTTTCATAACAACATGCTTGGTGTATTCAATTAATTCAAACAATTTCTTACGAGCAAACTTAAGTTAATAAAACTGATATACAGTTATGCAGAAACTTTTAAAACTCCCCGCCATTTTATCAACTAAATAATTCTACTACTACAATAACAACTAAAATGAGTCGGAATAAAAAAAAAAATTAAATGCCATTGAAGACATATACAGAATTTTAATAATAATATGAAAGATAAAGACAAAATACTCGCTCGGTTATTAAGGAAAAAAAAGATAAGGTAGAGCTTCACTTATAATTGAGGAAATACAAAAGAAAAAAAGAACAATTTTTAAGTCACATTAAGTAAGAGAAAGTTTTTTATATGGAATTTCTTATTTGAGTTGAATACAAAAATTAGGAAAAGGGGAGGATGCTTAAAGGGAAAACTCCAACAATATAACTGCCTGTAAAACGGGTGAAGCAATTGCAGCAAATATTTAAAGAATTAAAGGGAAGAGAAGAATTCATGAAAAGAATTTTACCTAATACTTGACAACAGCCGCTGTCCAGGGTAGTGAAATGAAGCCAAAAATAAGTTTTTACTTAGAGCTTTTCTTAGTTTATTTAAACTTTGTCTACACCTAGAAAGAGAGTCGTTAAATTTCGAGAAAATTTTGTTTAGAAAATATGGTATTTTTTCAGAATTCAGAATCAGAAGGTGAATAGTGCTAAAAAAAAGTCTTTGAAGGAAGAAAAAAAAATTTTTAGTCAAAAACTGCAGTTTTTGTTTAATATCAACCAAAATTATTTCTTTTTTATCTTGCCGAAAGAGAAAATTATTACGATAAGAAACACGATAAGAAACACGAAAGTTATCAATATCAAACGAAAGAAAAATTAATATTTTTAAATTTTTAATCAGGCTTGAGTTCATATTTAATATTCTTTATTTTTACAAAGAATTTTTAAATTGTGATAAATGAAAGAATAAATCTTGAAAAATTATATTTTTACCGACACTAGCCGAGTGGAATGCATTTTCGAAACCAGCTACGATTTCATCATCAGCACTCTCTGATCGGTGGTTACATGTTGGTTGTAAATATCATCTATTTAACTTACGGGTTTTAAGTTAATTGAATTCGGTAACTACTTTAGTTTTTCCTTTTTCATATATTTTACCACAATGAGTTAGATTGAAATTTTTTAACCAAACAGCAACCCTTTTACTTTTGTTTGTTATTATCTTTCATTTATATCACTATTTTTGTCCAGCTATAGCCACCAGTTAGGTGGTAGCGATAAGAACAGATAATTGTTTTTAACAATCAATGCTTATAATCATTTGTTTTATTTTCTGTGAAAAATAATATTGAATCAAACCCAATCAGAAACGGAAATATTTTAACTTAACCTCTTTTTGCCTAACGTCACAGAATTGCACTATTAAAACACAGCTTTAAAAAAAAACATTCAATAAAACTACGGATTCAATATTTGTTTTTGTACCCTACACACGACAGTGTCATTCCGTGTGAAATTTCTACAATTTTCATTTCCGACGCCATAAAGTATACATATATTTTCTGAAAGCTTATGAATAGGGAAGTCGATTAAGCATTATCCGTCTGTCAGCATGTCTATATGTATATTGAAATTAACTTTTTGAAGCCCTCCGACATCGCCAAGACCCGTTTACGATATCAAAATATCAGAAATATGCGGGAGCAGGTTGTTGGTATTGGAAATAAACATAATGGCTCTATAACTATCTAAGATATGAGCGCTTATTTTTACCACAACAATTAAAGTTTTCCGGCCCTAGGATAATTTGTAGACACGGTTATTACTATTTATAAATTTGGTATGCCTCTGGAGATAATTTTGGACAATGAGTCACTAATCGGCAAAGTTATATGCAAAAATTCATATTTTTTTAAATATATCAAAATTTTTTAGGCTCCTAAATAATTTTTGAACACGCTAAAGATACCAAACTGTTAGCCGTAATCTCAGAAATTACTTCTAAGAAAAACTAACAAATCAGTATGAAACCAACTGAGATATAAGCACCAAAGTACAACTGCTTCGGTGTTTCCCCTACAATTTACAAATGAAAATAAATATTTTTCAATTTCTTCACAACCAAAAGAGCCAATATGGGTATCGGGTGAAAGAGCTCAAGTATTAAAATATTGTTAAATATGAAAAGAAAAAAATTCAAGATGGCGTCCTAGATTAAATGGCAAATATATAAATCAAATATAGTAGTTACGACTTTGTCCCCTTTAACCCCCACAATATTAGTATCAAAAAAGCGCTCGACCACTACAATGTTGAAAACTATTAAAAGTATAAAATTCAAGATGGCGCCTGTAACAAAATGGCGCAGCAAATTTTTTTAACACCAACAATAGTAGTAATAAATGAAAGGGCTTGACTAGAAGAATACAAAAAGTATGTAAATACTTAAAACAAATATGGCGTCGAAAATAATAAAGAAAATATCGTATTGCATGAAATTTAAAATCTAGGTTAAGCTTATATGGTCATTATACCTATGCACATGTTATTTGTTATCGCAATTTATTATTATTTTTTTTTTCTTTTTAATGTCAATACTAATTGTAAATTTGTTTGAGTTTTTATACTTCCAGGCTTAACTATGTTTTGATTAAGTATTGTTATATATTGATTATGTAGTTTTTTAAGTTTAAGTACTTTATTATTCAATGTCTTGCTTACCTAGTCTGATTCTGATACTGTAAATTATAAGATAATAAGTCTTGTTGTATTGGAAAGTCAAATTAAAATAAATAAATAAATAAATATATTGTTTTTATTTATTCGAGCTTAAGATCACTTTTTTTATAAAAATTATTCTTTTATTCCGATATTTCGCTACCACATTGGGTAGCTTCTTCAGGGAAAGTTTTTACAATTTATAACAATTAACAATTAAAATATTAAAACAATTTTAATATTTTAATTGTTAATTGTTATAAATTGTAAAAACTTTCCCTGAAGAAGCTACCCAATGTGGTAGCGAAATATCGGAATAAAAGTATAATTTTTATAAAAAAAGTGATCTTAAGCTTGAATAAATAAAAACAATATATTAATAAAAAAAGATCGAAGAAATTTACATAATATTTAAATAAATAAATAAAAATAATGAAGGGTATTAGCAGATTCGGCACCTCCGAATATAATGTATCTGTATTCTGGATGACATGACTCTTAAAGTACTTTTAAGTAAATAGGAATTAAGCCCAGTGTACAAAGGAAACATTCATTAATACACGCACAAACACATATTGGCTTATTCGTTTGTAAATTTATTCATTCACTTGCACTCAGTCATGCCTACCGTATTCAATATTCGTCTTATGAATGGGTATTAACAGCAGCCACTGTGTACGTAAGAGCTTTTAAATAAAGACATTCCTTCTTGCTTTAAGTTAAGCTCCACAAAACTATATGCAACCATAAATATACAAGCATAATAACAAGCTTTTATGCTCCTAATTCTTTATATGTGAAAAAAATGTGATTTTTACACTGCATCAAAAAAATTATACAAATGAAAGAAAAAACCAAAAACTAAATAAAACTTTTTTCATTTTCGTCCTACAATTTTATTTTATCTGGAAAATGTAAAATATATTTCGCACAGAATTTTCAATAAATCGTATATATGAACAAGAGAGTTAATCAACTTTTCTATTTAAGAAAAAAATTAAAAAATTTTATTCGTTTGAAAGACAATTAAACAAAAAAATTTTCACTGTTATAAAAATTTCACAAATAAAAAATTTTTTTTATAGAAACTGATGCGATCCTTACATTACACCTATAAAATATGTTTAGCAAATTCATTCAAATACTATTCTATTAAAAGTATTTTATGGCTCACCTACACGGAAAGAAAAAATATGGTTGTGGTAACCATAATCGAAAAGCAACATACCATGAACGAATTGTATGATTGTGGTTGAAACATATTATGGTTGCCAACTATCATTATTATCTTTAATTAAAGTATAATGCAATAACTATATAAATGACTATATTTAAAATCGACAATATTTGCTTTTGTCTTTTGCTGTTAGTTAAATATATTAATTGTACTTAGCTTTTTTTCTGATAACCAAATATTGTTATAGAAACTATAATATGACCATCATGATCATGTCGTAACCATGGTTTTTCTTTGCGTGTAGTTCTTCAGTGTGTATATTTTTTCTGTCTCTTGTAATAAACAGCAAGGAACCCAGCAAATACTGTTATTACAAAAAAAAACTTAAATAAATTACAAAATAAAGAGTTGAATGCACTAAAAATAAGTTCTTTACTACTTAAAATTTTGCATATAAACCCATTTTTTTTAAAGCGACAATGTCACTGAAGGCAAATACTTATTACATTCACTTACATGTAGGGCCCCAAATAATTATCATCCTTGCTTTCGAAAAGGTACTCGAATACGCTTTTATTACTCTCGCTTATAAATAGGGACTTCAATAAGTACTTACATTTGTAGCAATAAATAAGTACTTGATTTTATACAACCCATTTATTTTATGGGCTTACAAAAGTCGTTTAGTTCTTTTAAGAACAAAAATTTGGTTTAATTATTCTGCGATACGTTAACTTAAATTTTAAAAATTAGTGGAAATTTATAAGTCATCACTTTGGTAATAAACTTATTTGGCGCTTATGTCAAAATCGCTAAAACCTATTCTCCCAGCGTTTTACAAAAACTTTGCCATAAGAGATTGTATTGAGTGTGTAAATATGTAGTCAAATGTCTAAAAAATAAGTTGTTATGTATCACCTTATAAATTAGGTCATTAGTAAAATACGTCTTGGTAAGACAGACGAAATGTTATAGTCATTGAAAAGTACGTTGTTTACTAAGAGCAGCTCATTACCTAGCTTTTTCTGGGAATATGCTTAAAAGAAGAAGACAATAACTTACAATGTCCCACAAAATTATATGTAATATTGTGTAACCCAAAGCACACAACTTAATTTTGATACTAGAAATAAAGTAAGTCCAAATATATATTTAAATCTCAATAGTAGTCTTATTCAGGAAAAACTATCCCATAAAATCAGGTTCTAGCAAATCGACGTGTATGGAAAATATTTTCTGCTTAACTAAGGCTGACCCTTCTTTTTCGATAAATAGGTCTTGGCTTTTCAGTTTAAAGGCTTTAGGTATTTCGACTAAATCTATGCGGACTTCATAGCTAACCATACATAAAACAAATAAATGGCATCCAATTAACACACTTATTGTTCGATTGCAAATTTTCTGTTTGCAATGAAGTTGTTATGGCACCTGTGTGACATGTGGCACTGTCCTCTAAAGTTACATGTTCCTGATATCTATGTCATTAAAAAAAGCCAATGTCATCAATCAATCATGTCATCCCCTATATAGACTTAGACAGAGCGATAAAAATAATAATTTCCTCCAGGAATGAGTGGGATGACCTTGTAACCAGCCTCAATACCAGAATCTATACAGAGAGTTCTAGGATCAGCTGAAGAATTAGATTTGATGTGCTCTCTGTCGAACTACGGACAAAGCTATCTATAAACATTCTAGATGAATTCAAGGTATTTCAGGGAGGCAAACAATTATAATGAATGACAGGAATATTCACGGGAAAATTTGTGTTTTTGTCGTTAGGTGGTAATGTTATCACTCAGGCTATGCACCACGACGTCTTATTGGGTCGGTCAATGCAGGAAAAAGTTTTCAAGATTTTGTCATCTAGCCAACATTGCTCTAGTTGCGATCCCTGAGCATTACAGCCACCATGTTAACGAGCAAGTGGATGAGCTAGTCATGAAAGGGATTTAATCTGGATATATCCAATTATCGATTATCATTTTTTGAAAAAGCCAAAGACAGGTGTCATGGACTGAATAAATGTATAGTAGCCAAGATTATGTAGACCGATTTTGATATCAAAAGTACATCGCAATTTTCGAGCCGATATTGAAAGGATGTCGCAATGTGGCTGGCGGTATCAACGGTTAGGGAAACATGCAAGCCGACTCGGATTTTCCTCAAACGGCCATTGTCGCAGCTGTCAGAATTTAAAGAAGGATTATTCCACAATCACTTCGAATGTCCTACCCTGACTAACTATATACAGGATAACCTCTCGGAGATAACTGAGTTTACCTCAATGTTCTGCTATTATATTTCACAGTTACAAAGTGGATTCATTAAACCCCCCATTCCCTTCCTCTTAGTAACACTTATTCTAAGAGGCGATAATTCTGTTCTTGTCAAAACAGCGTCGTAAAGACTCCACTTACTCGACACTTTTCGAACTACCTCGATAACCTACCCACCAGCCAACTATAATCTACTTGTTTTAATCAAATAACTAGTTGAGTTTTCAAAATAAACAGACCACATAGCGGACCATACAGTGAAACGTTCAGTTTGTAAAATCGATTTTTATAAAATTTTTCGATTCAGTTCTTAATGGGGTTATAATTGCCACAGCAGAGTATTTTATATATTTGTTTATACATTTTTTTTATAGACAGTATAATTTAGTCGAATTTGGTGTACCGTCAGGTGCTTTTTGTTTTTTTATATTTTTTTTTTATTTACTTTTTATGCATAAATTTTATAGAAAAGATTTTTTTTTATTTAAGGTTTTTGCTGTAAACATTTACTTTTTTTTAAAATATTTTTTAACAAAAATTAAAAAAAATTTTCTCATGTTTTACAAATGTTGCATAAATCTTTTTATTAATAAAACATTTTCCTTTAATCCACTCACGATTATAAATTTTTGTTGCAAAATTTATTTGCCTATTAAATTAAAGACTCTAACTTTAACCAAAATACTATAAAAAAACAAGTAAGAGTGCTATATTCGGCCGTGCCGAATCTTATATACCCTTCACAACGTGTAGTCATGCAATAACAGTAGTTTGTATCACCATTCATCCCATATGAAATACGTACAACAATATAAAAAACATACATATATAAAAACAACCCATTTTAAAATTATAACTTTACGTATGTATGTTAAAAGAAAAAAAAAAAAAGAAAAAAAATTTAAAAAAAAAATTTAAAAAAAAATATTTAAAAAAAAATTAAAAAAAAAATAAAAAAAAAACTTTTTTTAAAAAAATAATAATAATAAATATAAAACAAAAAAAAATTAAAAAAAAAATTTTAAAAAAAATTAAAAAAACAAATAAAAATATAAATAAATAAAAAATAAAAAAAATAAAAAAAAAAAAATTAAAAAAAAAATATAAAAATAAAATAAAAAATTTTTTTTTGGCTCAGCTGGGATTCGATGCCACGTTTTCTCTAACCAGTATACACGTTTGTATGTATGTATGTTGTTGTTGTAATGTTGTTTTTGTGAAAAAAAATCGAGGTGGTCGTGGGTTTTTGCTCATATCTCAGTTGTTTATGTACCGATGTTTCTGAATTTCAATACCGATCTACTCCCGAATATTTCTGATATTTTAATACATCAGCCGGGTCCAAGCGATGTCGGGGGGCTTCAAAAAGTTGATTTCAACATACACACGGACAGACGGACAGACTGACAGAGCTTAATCGACTCCCCTATTCATAAGCTTTCAGAAAATATATACTTTATGGGGTCGGAAATGAAAATTGTAGAAATTTCACACGGAATGACAAACCTATATATACCCTTTTTCACTGTGTGAAGGGTATAAAAATAAATATATTAATCTTCATTAACAATAACCACATGCTGGTTGAAACACTCAACTCATATAAAATCAAAAATGTATAAAATACACACCGACATATTCTCGTGTATGTGTGTACAATTCCCTTAAAAGACGCCATCATCCAACGTTGACACAAATACAAATGTTGGATATTTACTACAGATGGTATTACCACACAAACTACATGCCGCCCCCCTCGGAATACAAAACAAAAAAATAAGAGTAACCAAAGTCCATTTTCCAAATAATATTTGACGTGTCATTTTATCCTCCTTTAAGTTGTGCGCATTTTCAGAAAGCAAAAAAAAAACAAATAAAAACAAACAACAAAGATTTTGAAGTTAAAAAGAAAATATATAAAAATAAGTGTGGGAAAACTTGATTAGATACAATAATTGTATTGGTGACACTAGATGCTGGTAGTGGTGGTGTTAATGATGATGGTGGCAATGATAATGCCCTTAAATCTTTGAGTTTTCCTCTGAATCTCATAACCCAGCAAAATGTTTTATAAGTTTTAAATATATATTTATTTTACTACTTTTAAAACCACTTGCCTTTGGTTAGCATTTTAGCTGCCATCAAATTGGTAGCATTTGTTGTTCCTGGGTATTGTTGTGTGTGTGTAGGGGCGTTTTATATTACATATATATTTTTATTTTATTTTTTTACTCAGATTCTTTTTTATGATACTTTATCATTATTTAATTTTTAATACTGACGCAACAGGTTAACTGTATGCCAACTAGTATGGCTGCTTGGGAGACTGTTTGGCTGGCTGGCTGAAAGACTGACTGACTGATTGCATGGTTAACTGCTTGTCTGACAAATTGGTGTTGTTGTTTTTAGGGAAAATATGTCGCCTAGATTTTGCAACAGCTGCTTGACATTTTAGTTATAAAAATCTCTTCTTTTCATAAGGTTGATAAAAACTTGAATTATTGTTTCAATCTTTTTTTAACAAAAAACTTTTAGCATTAAATATACAAAACAAAAAAACAATTACGTTTAAAACTTTGTTAATCGAACCTTTATTGTTTGTAAACAATTATTAAATATTAAAAAGTGAATTTCAATATTAACAGTGAACCTACTTACCATGTGTTTGGCTTAGTTTGGGCGAGTCAATGCTACAAGTGTTTATTGTTCAACTGTGCGTATGTGTATAAAAACATTGTAATTAAACAACACGTATACGCCCTCATACACTTCATATGTTTTCAATTAAATTTTTTTGTTATTTCATTACAGTTAAATATTTTTTATTTATTTTTTTTTTTATGTGTTAACAGATGTATTAGTGCCTGAGTAGATGATAAATAAAAGAGAAAACATACAAAATTATTTTTCTGTTAAACATATGTTTAACAAATGAAGGATGTAATTTGTATGAAACGTTCAAGTATTTATATGTTTATATGAAAAAAAAAATGAGCTCAAACCATTTTTGTATAAATTAAAACGTTTTTAATTTAAAAATTTGAAAACGGAAAATAATCCCCTCTGTTTCTAGTGAAATTAAGTTGAAGCCTCACAACATTATTATCCTGAAAGGCTATCAAAATTTGTAAAGACTCAAAATCAGAATAGTTACAAGAAAAATACCAAGAAATCAAAATACAATGTGCAAAAATTATTGTAATATATGGGGAGTCCTGTGTTACGAACGCTTCAATCGTACTCATGCTCAGATTTTGTATAAAAAATTTTTGGTCTTAATTAAAACTTAATGCAGGATTTAAGGTTGATTTAGCATGACTTAAGAAATAATATTTAACAGGTATTTGTTGCTAAATAATTTATCGCAAGGTTTTGTGAAAAATGTTATTAAAAAATTTAAATTTAAAATGCGTTTTCATAATTTTTTTGTATAATAAATCATACATTCCCAAAAGAGAGAAAAGATAAGAGAACTCTGACAAATATATTTATAGTCAAAAATGTTTTCATTATGTGATGCATGCTACGTGAGGGAAGTCTCATGTAAGTGAACACAATTTAATTTATTTTAACAATCTAATTTATTCTTGGGTTTATCAACACTTCTTTATTTTCTTTTTATGTGTATTAAAAAAATTTCTGAATCAAAATGAATTTGTTTTTAATTTTTTAATTTTATGTCTTGATATACTGGCCGTTTCATAATGGCTTAGAAATTCTATTTAAATAATTCGTTCACATGGGAGACATTGAATATGAAATTTGCAGAGTAAGAGCTGAATTATCGCTTTAGAGTTGTACGACCCTGAAATTGTAGTGTGTATGAGCCAGTGTGGCTCCACAGTTGGTAACCTTAATAATTTATTTTTTAATTTAATTATAATTTAAGTTTTAATTTTAATTTTTCTACTGAATTTAAAAAAAGTTTCACATAAGCATACGTGTTCAAAATTTCTTTTAAAAATAAGCCTACATCTGCAGGCTACATCCTATAATTGGAGAGATATTTAGGTTGAAAGAAAAAAACCATATATTTTTGGTTAATATTTTTTTGTTACTTCCTTGCTTGACAAGCTTCTCTACTGCCAGAAAATATTTTAAAATTTTATTGCAGATCATATCGAAAAAGGAAGATATGTAGCTTACATAAAATGCTTAAAGTATCCAACTATTTTTTATATATTTTTTCAAAATAAGACTTATGGTTATAAGAATATTAATTAAAAATATTCTTTCCGAGTTTGTTTTTTTTCATTATTTTGCTTAAGAAAATTTAATGTAAAACTACATGTAAAATGGAAAACGGGCTAGTAAACAGGTCCCCACTATTGTTGTACGCAAGAATGATTAAATAAAGATTACGCCTTGCGCATGATTTACCGTTAGATGACGTAGTAATCCCCTCGCAAAGGTTACCAAGTCTGTATCATATGTAAAATTTATAATTTCTTATAAAAGATTTATGTATTTTGAGATAGTTGGCAGCCCTGTAATTAATTTACTCAGAGAGTTCTAAAAAAATACTACATCGGTGTTTAAGAAACAACGAATTTCGTGTTATATTTTATAATAAATACATATAAATAATATTAAAATTATTAAAATTATATAAAAGGTGTTTAAATTTGGTTATTTAAAACCTGAAAAACAGAAAACAAAACAAAGTGAAAAGATAAGAAAGAGAGCAAATATGAAATGTGCAGTGGGCAAATGCAAGCAAAGTAACAGCAAAAAAACAAGTGAGAAATTATATTAAAACCTAATAAATTGCGCATTTTTAATAAAACGTTTGTATTTTCAAAAAGCTGTATCATTTTACAATTTTTCAAAAGATGAATCTCAAAGGAAGTTATGAGTCATTTTTTGCAAACGAGTGAAGGCTGTAAATGTGGATAAAGAAAAAATTTGTGCTTTACATTTCAAGCAAGAAGATTTTGAAAGAAACTTGATATATTAGAAATGGGAAAGTTAAAACAAAATTAATTCTTGCAGTACATTACTAAGGCATTATTTAGAATTTAGCAAACGGCGTGCAAAAATTTTTAAATCCCATGAAATTAAAATTAAAAGTGAAACGAAAACTGCTAATGAAACTGAAGTTGCAAATGTATATGAAGGACTACGTGAAACTGAAAAATAAAATTATATTCCAAATAGTTTTGAAGAAAAATTGGTTGCGAAAAATGCTCCAAGGACGACTGATCTTGAAGAAGATCGCCTCCAAACTTACACCATAGTTTTCAAATTAAATAGTAACAGATTATTACCTTCAAGCGGATATTTACAAAAGCATTTTTTGGAAGCCAAAGAAATTGAAGCCAGTGAATACGTCGAAATCGCTGAAAATACAAAATGAAATAACAAAATGAAATAAATTCTTCACCTAATATAATTGTGAAATATTGTAATAAATATAATGAAAATATATATGTATATATATAAAGAATTTGTTTGCTCTTAAAATATTTAGTTAGAAAAATAACAATTTGTCCCACTATCATGTTTTTACACAAACATTATTAGTTATACAGCTGAATTTTATTAGCCAATCAGAACACAGCTTGAGTGACGTCAGAATTCCTACATGCGCAGAAATGTTTTTTTTTATGGCTGCGTGATGGCGTAATCTTAACTGAATCATTATTGGTTGTACGTATGAAAAAAAACAAAGGAACAATGCTTTCTAACGCAATTTTTAGAGAAATAAAATCGTCACGCCCATTACAGAAATTAAAATAAATTTTTATTTTCTTAGAAATAAATTTTTTTTTATTCTAAAAGGTAAATTATTTCATTGATTTTAAATTATAGAAGACTTAAAATAAAATTAGTTATACTCATTAAATTAAAAAATATATTTTCCGTGATGCACTCTACAATGATTGGATCTAATATTTCAGATATAATTTAAATTTTTTACTCAACTTAAAGATAACTGAATGAGTAAAAATAAGGCTTTCGAACGCACCACCTTTATCAACACTTAAGTAATGAACTGAACATCTAAAAAATTTTAGTTTATTGTATAACTTTAATCGATGAGAGGTCATTTGCATTTCATTAAAATTTTGGTATTAATGATCAATTAAATACAATTTTTTATACTTATTTATAAAAATTACTAGATGACCCGGTAAACGTTGATTTATTTATTTATTTATTTATTTATTTATTTATAAGGAAAATACAGTACAACAAGATACAATCTTATTTGCCATATAAATTATTTCGAGGAAATATTTTTTACATTAAAAAAACACATAAACCATATGTGTTCTACGCTATGCATCTTGTGGTATATCTTAGTTTAAAATTTCAGCAAAGTCGTAGCGTTATTTACATGAGGCATAAATTGTTCCTTGGGGGTAGTTTCTTAGGAGAATGAAAAATAGATGCTGACAAATTCTTAAACGTTTATTTCTGCATTGGCTGGACTATAAATTGTGTACAGTTTGAAGAAAAATACTAAAAACTATATCATACGCAAGTACAAAATAAAAAAAGTGGGCGTTAAAGAAGGCGTGGTAAAAATAAGTTTCATATTAATCATATTGGTTATATTATGTGAAAATTTCGAGAAGATTAGTCCAGCAGTCTGGCCTTCCTGAGGGGGCGTGAAAAAAGGCGTGGCGTTGAGGGGTATGAAAAATTGATTTTGACCGATTCTCAAAACTACCCGATATACACACAAAATTTCATGAAAATTGGTCGAGCCATTTCGGAGGATTTTAATCACAAACACCACGACACGAAAATTTTATATATTAGATATCAGAGATCAGCAACGAATATTAATTAAGTAAGTCAAATTGAATCATTATTCATTATTTCGTTGATTTATACGCATTCAAACTTATTGAAAAGTCTTCACTACTTATACGCACTTTTAAATGAAATGTACTTACAGTACTCATTCATAAACACGTACGATTCAGTTGATTTCTATTGTAGTTCACGCAAGATAAAAAGATCATCAAAAGCACGTCTGACTCGCGTACTCATTATGAAGTTGTGTGTTTTAACTTGGCTTGCCAGATAACAATTTGACATTCACCATAATAATTGTAGATTGTTAAAAAAAATAGACAATTTTTATTTAACAAAATAATACAAAAACAAAGAGCAAAAATAAAGTGCTTGCTTTGATGTCTGTTTAAGAGATTTTGTTTTTGCGTATTATCTTTAAAATTTAAGTGAGCACCTAAGAACGCAGTTTTTAATTTGCTGCAAAAAATTTAAACACGAAAATAAAAAACACAAAATAACTGTTATTGTTTACTTCTTATTATGGAAGCCAACCAAAACTTTGCCTTAAAGCCATAATCAGTTGCATTTATTTAAAAATTAAATAGTGATACATGCAAAAATTGTATATTACACATTGTAACATTGCAAATTTTCTGGCGGCCAAACAATATCTTGCACTGTTCGACCTGGCAACATTGTTTATTTTTCATACAAATGAGAGCTGTTTATGTTTTTGTTGTTGAGTCAACTTGCTTCATTCTATGAAAATAAGTAGTTTCTTAAAAATGTGAATCAACGTGAGTAGTCTTGCAAATCACATAAATATGGGACGCTATAAATATAAGTACGACGTAGTACTTATGTTCATTTTGTATTGTAGTTATAAATCAATGTTGTTGTTGGTATGCGTACGTCAGCTCAGTTAAATTTCAATGATTTATACGCACTTATACTCAAATTTTATGATTAACTATAAATATTAAAAAAACGACTCAAAGCCGATCACTGTTAGATATATCTTGTCTAATATTAGGTTGGATCAATTTCAGGAATTTTAGGTAAATGGACTGCTCCTGGGATTTTCCCATACAACATTCTATATTCTATTTAAGTTTTGCATTTTTTAAAGTTATAATATATTTGGGTTCTAAACAATTTAGGTAAATTTTTTTCGAAATGTTTCCTAAAATTGTTGCTATAAAAGCTTTTCACTAAAACTTCATTTTGTTGAACATTTAAAAATAATTCCTATTTATTGCTTTTGACTTATTTTCAACCACACTTTAATACAAAAAAAAAAACAAATATTTCAAAAAATATTCACCTTTATAAAACACCTTAAAGTATGCTAGATATTTAAAAACTTCTCACACAACAACATCGTAAGCCATAGAAAACAATTTAATAAAATTTCTCAATAAAAATGTTCATCTATTCTATGAGTATTTGCATTATTTTCCACAACAAAAGCTGACAAATATTTAAATTTATTAAATTTCTTTAATCTCTTAACTGTTGGCATCCTCCCCCCCCAACCCCATTTTTTTTCTTTAGCAGATTAAAATGTTTTCTGGTTTGTAATATTATCTCTGGTGTTTGATTTTCTTCTAGGCGATTTGTGAGGTTTGTGTGACCTTTTCTATATTTATCCCTCATAATATTTTTTTTTTTCTGTATTATTATTAATTTTTTTTTTTTGCACTAACAATGCAGCTACAGCAACAATAAAGAGGGAGATAAATATACATATAAACAAAAAGAGCATACTCACCAAAAAATTGTATGTGTAGGCAGTTTTTCATATTCAAATAGCAAAAGGTTTTGCCATTGCTAATGAGAAAAAAATATGTATTGTTGGCAATTTGTTATGAATACAACAAAAGAAAAAAACACAACAATGAAAGCAAAGTTCTATGTATTTAATATATAGATTATAACAAGTGTATAAGTAATTGAAACTGAATTAAAAAGTCGAGTATTTATGAAAAATACAAATATTCCCTTTTGAAAATCATTTAACATTTGATATCGTCTGTAAAGCAATGCATTTGAATTGAATTATCATGATTTTTATATGAAAAAAATATTATTAATCATAGATTAAGCTTGTATTCTGCATTTGACGCGTGTCACTTGAACGAGTTCGATTTTAAGGCTGTTTCGTGATGATACTAAATATGTATGTACGATCAGTATATAATGCTCAAAAATATTTTTCCTGATTTAATCCATGCACATTTACCAACTTATTAGATTAATTGATTTAAAATAAATAATTTAAGAGAAGCCAAACTCTATGCTTGCTGATTTTAGAATAGTAAAAATTACTATTTACTATTACTTATAGAGGTAGTGTTCAAAATTTCTCATAGTCTTTTTCACATGTTCTACAAATCATTTCAGCCAATGGTTCCATGTGAGATGGATGAGTTCTCAACTCGCCGTAACCTGGTATTACAATAGTTCATCTTCTAAGTCTACTAAGTTTCAAAGACACCTTCGATTTCTTGAGGTTTGGCTCACCCCAAAATATTTTAGTCACCTTACCGACGGCGGTATTTTACCACTTTCTAATGCTAGGCGCACAATTGGGACGTACGACGAATTTTTCGTCGCGAATATTCGTCATCAAAAATAAAACACGTTTGTGTATATGAGAATGCATACAATTGTGGCGTCAGTCGAAGTTCGCTATACGTGGCGAACTCTGCATTAGATTTATTTCTATTTCTTATGCCGGCGAACGACGAACAAATTGATACAAGGTGACCATTTTTTATTAAATTTGGGTTTACTTCTCAATTTTTTAAGAAAAGAAAGTTAGTTTTTACTTTAATAATTGTTTTATTTTTTATTTTAAAACATTTAAAATAAGTATAAAACGGTTAAGTACAAAAATTTGTTTTTATTTGTGTTTTTGCAAATGTTTAAGTTTATTAAGTGATCTATTTTCATATGGTCACACTATTAGCTGTTATACACACACAAAATTTTTATTATTGTTTAATGCACAAACCCACGACATTCTTTGCAAACGTTTGCTTATACGTAAACAAGTTTTTATTATTACAGAAATTATATTTACAGTTTACAGTGGATACTATGCCGAACTTGGAATACCTGGGGAACTCGAACTGGAGATCCATAAGGCGTTACATTGAGGGGACTGGTTTCTTGAACTAGTCCGTTATTTATGGGAAATTATGTTTATGGTTTTTTTTGTTTGGGAATTCCGTTTCCACATGGAGCGCACAACATGCCAACTGGGCATACGTGTATACCTGTCATGGGTTTGGGCTTTTATACCCCTCCTTTTCAACCTAACCTAACCTAACCTTAGTTAAGTTTCACAAAAAATTAAATTCTTAGATTATTTTTGTTTTTTCTTTGCACAAACACTAAACAATTTTATCAACTATAAAAGATGTTACTTTTTCGTCGTTGTTGTGCTTCACACGACGAATTTGCACAACGAATTTTTTACCGAAGAGTTTGTCGTGTTAGGCGAAATTCGTCGTTCGTGTCAATTGTGCGCCGAGCATAAAGTGTTCCTCCATCGCCCAAAATATAAGTTAATTTTTAAACTTTACAGCTTTTAACAATCTCCAACGTAATGGTATAAAAAAATGATCAGATTTTGAATAAATTTTCAGTTTCTTTGTTGTTGATTATGCCGCGAAAGCGCATTATCTATATTATCTACAGACGTTAACAATTCTTATTCGAGTTAATGTGATTCTTGCATTACAGGACATCACGAGATTCAGGTTTTTGGTCTTAATAACCGAATGGCTACCCGTAATGGCGTGAATCGGAGCTTCCTTATCGTCCATTAAACGTCTTTCCTAGTTGCTACAAACTTTGCCTGGAAAACAGTATTGTAATCTAGATTACGGAAATATTTAGCTCTGTTTCGACCTATTTCATATGTTCAGTTTTATCACCAATCTTCAACCCAGTATTATGGCTAATGCAGTTAATGCCCTTACGTCTCATTTGGATCTTGCCAAATGTTACCCCTGTGATATTTCTCATACGTAAGATATCAGTTATACTATAATGTCTGCTTTTATGGTGTCTCATCAATCAGTCAATCATTATTTTTAATCTACAGGGAGGCCCAATCACGACGCACGATGTTAACTGTAAATAAAACAAACAGTTTTCCGAGAATTATCTTAATATTTTTAAAAACAAAATATTGGCCAAATACTCGCCACAGACTCGGTGCCATACTTCTAAAAGACGAATACTTTATTGACGTATATTTTTTCTTTTAAATATCCCCAAAAAAAGAAGTCCAACTGTAGCATATCACATCACAATTCACATCGCCTCTACGTGAGATAATACGGCCATTGAATTTCTCGTGCAAAAGGCCATTGTTTCGAATTATATGTTGTAGTGGCAGCATCCTGTAGGAATCACATATCGTGCTGGTGCTTATCCTTAATGGGCCATAGGAAGTTCCTGTATGCTGTATCAGTATATATTTTTACCATTTACCAGAATTTTATGGAAAAGGCAGAATACAATTTTAAAGTGTTTTTTGGTTTTTTTTTCTGACGAATTCTCGGTAACTATACAGTGTTGTACTAAGCGACTTGGCTTTGTATAAAACTCCATATCAGTTATATTGAAGTTGAAACATATTTTTATATATTATATATTTTATGTTTTTGACGATTTTCAAGAATTCAAGTTCGCAACATTTTTCATTACTTTTATATCAACCTTAAACTAAATAAAAATAATTTGTAACGGTTTTTTATGTTATTAATAATAGAACAGAGTGAAAGAGATACATCGATCATTATTTAATGTGTTTGTGTGGGTAATTTTTCCACTTTGTAAATTTTTAACATAGTATATGCCACATATTATCAACTGATACCTACAACACGAACAAATATAAATTTGGAAATGCGTTTAAAACAATTTTATTTTTTTAAGTAAATTTATTTAAATTATTTAAGTGACATATTAATATGCTTAAATACTTTAAAAAGTGGTAAGTTCTTTTTAATTATACATTAAAACCTTAAAAATCAAACATTATATTTTCAATAGAAAACCAAGATGATGAAAATTCTAGCAGCTCTTCCTCTGTAAGTAGAAATTTCATCCATTTTTTATACAAAACCTTGTAGTAGCTAAAATGAAATTTTAATGGTGTTTTTCACAGGTAACCAACAAGAAGAAGAAAATTAAGGAAGACTGGTTTGCAGATCCAGAAATAAATTTATGGGCTAAAAAGCGAAACGATGTAGTTTATTTTGGCGTTGTGCTCGTATTACGCTTGCCTAAAGCTACCTTAATCGGTAGAAACTTTAGAAAGAAATGATTATAATTATTTGTCAATTAGTCTGAATTAGATGCAGCCAATTCATTATTTATTATTTTGTGTATTTATATACATATTAATATTTATTTTTCGAAATTAATTCTAAATTGTATTATATTTATTGTCATGTTCTTAACTTAAAAGGTTCTAATAAAACCATTGATCTCGCTGGATTTAAAAAGTTTGTTATGTTATGCATTAAATAAAAAATGTTTTGTTTCGAAAAATGCGTTTTTTTTATTTTGACGTTTTTATGACGATTTGAGTAAACTATTTGACGATTTTGACGATTTTTTCTCCAAAATTAGACGATTTTGCCCCTATTTTATCTGGCAGCTATGTAGTATACTGTTAAACAAAATCCAAAAATATGTGGCAAACATAAACAACAAGAGCGTCAACCAAAAATGTCAAAATTTGTTTAAAACCAAAACAAAAATAACAGCAACCATCACAGTGTTTAGAGGGAGAAAATTTTGTAATCTATTAGCGCATTGTTCACATAAAATCTGGTCGAATAAAATTTTAAAATATTTATTTGTAAAAGAAATTCATTAATTAATTTTAAAGCAAAAACGCATACTTGTTTGTAGATATTAAAGAAAATTAAAAAAAAAATTTTGCTGTTTTACTTACCTCTTACCAAAGTTTCTGTTGGTAATTGCTACAAATGATTTCAATTAATTCTTGCACAACTGTTTGATATGTGGAGCAGCATACAAACAAAAGCTTTATTTTTTTACCATAAATTTTATGCAAAGTTTTATAGAAAATGAAGGTTGTCCGTTTTACTACAGCACTATTCTGAAATTTAACAACAATTTGGATATTAAGTGAGGTTTTTATCTATTTTGCTGGACGGAAGGCAGTGCTTTTTCTGTATGATCTTGCTTACTCCTAATAATTTCTTTGGTTTTTTTTATCCTTTAGGGAACTTGCAGTATGTTCTGATTTAAATTTTCATATTTTCTAAAACATATTAACATTTAAGATCATGTAAAGATTTTATATTTTAAAAATCAGCTTCATGAAAACCTTATTTATTAGACATGATCGTATATGGAATAATTTGATAAAAAATATTTCGAAATGATTCCATATTAGAAGCCAAAAAAGCTCTTCTGCAATCTGCTAAGAAATAAGCCAAATAAACGCGACGTTTTTTTTGTTAATGCTTTATTTCAATTTCATTTAACAAGATTTAAAATTTTGCCTCAGCGCCCATTACGGCTTTATAGAGGCTAAAAAAGTAGGCAACAATAAATATATTACACTATATAATTTAAATTAAAAAAATTAACAATATATTACATATGAATATAAAAAAAGAAAAAAAAATATATAAAATAAAAAAATATGTACAAATTTACATTTTTAGGTTAGGTTAGGTTAGGTTAGGTTGAAAAGGAGGGGTATAAAAGCCCAAACCCATGACAGGTATACACCTATGCCCAGTTGGCATGTTGTGCGCTCCATGTGGAAAACGGAATTCCCAAAACAAAAAACCATAAACATAATTTCCCATAAATAACGGACTAGTCCAAGAAACCAGTCCCCTTAATGTAACGCCTTATGGATCTCCAGTTCGAGTTCCCCAGGTATTCCAAGTTCGGCATATTATCTACTGTAAAATTTTCGCGCCTAATATGCCCAAACGCAGGACAATGACAGAGGTAGTGTACCAGGGTCTCATCCTCTTCCTCACAAGCTCTACATGTCGTCTCCTCAGATAATCCCATGCGTGCTAAATGAGTTCTCAACTCCGTATGACCTGTAATTACACCGGTTAATTTCCTAAGTGTAGGTCTACTTAGTCTCAGATTCTCCTTTGACTTCCCAAGATTTGGGTCACCCCAGAGTGTTCTTGTCACCTTACCGACATCAGTGCTTTGCCATTTTCTGACATGTTCTTCTATTGCCCAACGTTTAAGTTCATCCTTAAATCGTTTAAGGGGTTTGGCGTTCTCCAAAGTTATAGTACTCAAAAGAGCTCCCATTTTGGATAATTTGTCGGCTTTCTCGTTTCCGATCAGCCCGTGATGGCTTGGTATCCATATTATCTCCAGATGTTCACAATTTGCATATGAGTTTATCTCACTCTTGCATTGCAAAACGTTCCGGGATTCAACTTTCTCCTTTCTCAATGTCTTAATCACTGATTGGCTATCCGTAAAGATACGAATCGGAGTTTCGCTATTCGTTTCCTTTATCCATTTAATTCCTTCCGTAATCGCCATGATCTCAGCCTGAAAAATAGTGTTGTGATCTGGTAGACGGAAGTATTTGCCTCTATTTCGGCTTATGTCGTATAAGCCCATTCCAGTTTGGTCACCAATCTTTGAACCGTCTGTATAAAGATCGATTCCGTGGGCGCTTCCCATCCTGATTATCTCATCCCATTCTCCCTCTTCCGGTATAATGGTGATGCAGTTAATATTCTCATATCTCATCGGGATTTTATCACATGTTAATTCTGTAATATTTCCTATCGGTAAGATATCCGTTATTCTTTGGTATCTGGTCTTATGTTCTCTTATAAGCCACTCATCTATTGCCATTAATCTTGTGGCAGCTAAGGCCGCTTCATATTTTACCTGTATCTCAATAGGCCAAATGGATAATATATTCTCAATGGCCATTGTCGATGCGGTCCTCATGGCGCCGCAAATACTAATGCAGCACTGTCTCTGAATCTTTTGAAGAGGTTTTATATTCACCTTCTTCTCTAAGGATGTCCACCATACTAACGAAGCGTACGTAATTGTAGGCCGCAGTACACTCGTATATAGCCAATGTGTCATCCTTGGGCTTAAGCCCCATTTTGAGCCAATCACTCTTCTGCAGAGGGCCCATATTCTTTGAGCTCTCTCCACTTTACATTGAATGTGGTCCTTCCAGGATAGTCTCCAATCAAGTACTATTCCTAGGTATTTGACCTTTTTATCAATCTTAATTGTCTTATTCCGAAAGATGGGATAGCTATGCACCGGTATATTCCTCTTTCTCGTAAACAAACAGATTTCAGTCTTTTCCGGGTTGACATTGAGCCCTCGCTCCTTCGCCCAGTTATAGGATATATTCAAAGCCTCCATTGCTCTCATACATAAAGAATTTGGATTCGTCCCCCTGATCAGTATCGCAACATCATCTGCGTAGCAGATAGGCTTGAATCCCTCGTTCGATAGAATCCTCAGTAGACTATGTATGGTAGTTACCCATATTAATGGAGATAAAATACCTCCCTGCGGGGTTCCTCGACATACTTTGTCCCTTCTTCTTACTCCATTTGCCTCACAATTTATCCATCTGTTCCTTAACATATTGCTAATCCATGCAATTAAGACATGGCTTAACCCCAAGTTTTCCAAGGAACCGATAAGACTCGAGGTCATTACGTTATTGAAAGCTCCTTCTATGTCTATGAATACGCCCATGGTATACACACCCAGGTCGAAGGATCTCTCTATATGATAAACAACCTCCTGAAGAGCAGTCTCAGTAGATCTGCCCTTGATATAGGCGTGTTGTCCAAATCTCATTGAATCGCCTGGTAATCGTCTTCTGACCATTCCATCGACGATACGCTCCATGGTTTTCAATAAGAATGATGTTAAGCTTATGGGTCTATAAGCTTTAGGATTTGCGTAATTTTCCCTCCCTGGTTTAGGTATGAAAACGACTCTCGCCTCCCTCCATTCCACAGGGGTATACGCATATTTCAGGCAAGTAGTAAAAATATTCGCCAGCCTTATGTCGATTAGGTCAATGCTTCTTTGTAGGAGAGCCATTTTTAGGTTAATTTGTAAGAAGTATTTCGAAATTATTAAGCAAGTACTGTTTTATACTTCCTTTAAAAGTTGACAGTATAAAAATATTTTTAAAGTTGTCAGGTAATTGGTTATACTCATTAGCACCAGCGAAAGTAACTCGTTGTTTAGTCAACTCAAGGCGACATCTTGCTACATTCAGATCCGTCGCATGTCTTGTTATTCTCTGACTGTGTATGAGGTTTTGATAAAACTGTATATTGTGTGATCCATATCCTTTAATACATTTAAAAACATAAATTAAAATTTGTTGTTTATATAACTCTCGTATTGGAAGTATAGTTTTTGCAAAATTTTTAAATAAGTTAACTGTACTGTATCATAACGGCAGATTAAACACGATCTTCAAAGCTTTATTCTGTGCTGATTGAAGCGATTTTATTACTGAGCAAGATTTAGAGGCATAGATCATTGGAAGATATGTTAAGTGCGAGTGAATACCAATTCCAGATGATATTTAGATTTCAGCTGATTAATGTGGTTATCCCATATAAGATAGTGACATAGATTAATTCCTAAATATTTAACACTCTCTGACTCATTTATCAAATTATCACCAATGTGTACGCTCATAACTTCATCGTTCCTATAACCATATGGCTTAAACTTTATAACTTTAGTTTTCCCTGAATTTAAAATCAGTTTATCCGAATCCTTAGAAATTCGGACAAAATAGAGGCATCATATTCGATCTGTGTTTGCAATACTTTTTCATGTTTATAATTGTATAAAAGACAGATATCATCGGCGAACATTAATAGTTTTCCATGAAACTTTACATTTTTCATACCATTTATATAAATTTTAAACAACAGTGGGCCCAGGACGCTACCCTGTGGGACACCACATAACACATCAAGCATGCCACTTTTAGATTCACCAACTTGGACAAATTGTCTTCGATTCTTTAAATAATCTTTAAATAATTCAACAGCATTTTGTGAAAAACCAACGAAATCTAGTTTCTTTACTAGTATATCGTGATCAACCAAGTCAAACGCTTTCGATAGATCAAAAAAAAAAACACCTGCAACTCCTTTAAAACCTGCATCAAGTCCACTACAAACATGCTCCATCACATTAACAACGGCTTCTTCAGTTCCAGTGCCTTTTTTTAAAACCGAATTGTCAATCAAACAAAATGTTATTTATCGCAAGGTAACTTGATAATTGCTCAAACAAAACTTTCTCCAATAATTTATCAACGATAGAAAGAACTGAAATCGGACGATAATTCTCCACTTTATTACTTCGAATACCTTTAGGTATTGGCATAATTTTGTACACCTTTAGTACATTCGGATATCTCATTTCCTCTATCATTTTATTAAATATGTTTGTTATTTCTGCTGACACAGCTGCTTTTCGTACCAATAACATTTTAGGTGTAATGTTGTCACAACCGGGACTTTTATTTATTTCTAAGCAATCCAAGAAGTGATCAATTTTTTCTTTTTCTGTGCCTTCTAGAACAAATCTTGAACTTACAGGAGACATTGTGCGAAACATATTGATGTCATCATTATCATTTTGAGGTATACATACACGCATATCTCGAATGAAATCATAAAAAAAGTATTGAAAATAGAAGCTTTTTCGCTATCTAATGTAACCATGGTATCATCATTGATCAATAACTCCATAGAAGGATCTATTTGTTTTCCAATTTGTTTATTTAAAAGTTTCCACCCTTACACAATTCTGTATTATAAGAGTAATAATTATTCATTAATTGTTTGTTGCAATATTTGATAATTTTACTTATTCGTTTGAGGCTATTTGCAATAAATTTGTTTTGCTTATTTTTCCTCCTTGCTTTTAACAATTTATTTTTGTACGATATAAGAGAGCTTAATTCTTCAGACACCCAAGGGTTTATCTTCTGTCTTATATTAATTTGCTTAGTTTTTATTTCAGTGCTCTGTAAAGCCGCTAACTACAGAGTATTAATAAGATTTTCACATTGTTGTTCAGAACTATTAAAATTTGCTTGAGTCAAGTTTTCATCTATATACGACCCATATTTAGTAAAGTCTATCCAATTTTTATTTTCAATAATAATCTCACGGTGACAAAAGCTCATTTCAATACGGCAAAATATAAAGTTGTGATCAGATAATGAACTCTGGACTGAGTTTACTGATATGGAATTTAAAAAATTACTAAATACACAGTCAATACAAGATTCACTTTCCGGCCTTGTTACGAGATTATGACATGAAACGAAATTTACCTCGGCGAATGTTAATTTATCATTTGTTTTACATTTTTAAAAACAAAATTTGATCTGATCAGATCTGGTATAATTTATGAATCTCTTTGTAGTCATTTTTATATACTTTTTGAGTAACTTGTAGAAAGCTAATGCTATATATAAAAATGATTTGGGAAATTATTTTAAAAATACCAAGTTCATACACTTAATTATTGGATAGATGTCCAGTCATAGCCTTAAAAGATTTGATTTGAAACTGACTAAGATATACACAGGGACCGTGTATACAACTGGCCTCTGTTGTTGTTGTTTTAAAGTTTACGATTTTATATAAACTGAAAGATCTTTAACTGTAGAATATAGTGTAACATAAACGAATTCAAAATACAAAATTGCATCCGAAGCAAAATCGTGGATGAGAAATTATTTAACTACGTTATCATTAATATAAGTTAAAAAGACCTCAACTAGAAGAATACAATAAACCATGAAAAAATTCTGTATTCAAAATGGCTTCAAAAACAAAATGGCGAAATTCATTTTCTTATCAAATCTAACATGACGTCTCAAACATGGATGAATTACATATTTCTTATATCCTTAAATAAAAGGATTAACAGTATATCATTAACAAATCACAAATCCAAGATGGCCACTACAAAATGGTGGAATAAATATTTTGTTCAACAAATTTTTTTAACTTATTAAAGACTTTGACAAAACAATTGTAGGTCTGATAAGAAAGTTACTTAAGAAGATCTTCTAAAGTTTTACCGGATTCCATATGTACCAGAATTTACCAGCCTTTAAATAAAATTAACAGACCCATTTACTTACTTACTTAAGGGTGCAAATACATATATTTATATAAAACCGACAGTATTTCACACCAGCATAAAATGGAATCTATCAAAATGTGTTAAAAGTCAGTAGTGGAAACTAAGCGAGGGCTGGGTAAATGTTAATGAATTTATTTATTTATTTATGAAAAGTTGAGAAAAAATTTTGGATTAAAGTAAAGTTTTGCAAATTTTTGTTTTTAAGAATGTTTTGCTTAATAAAAAAAATTTTAATAATTTTAATTTATATTTTAATTATTTGTAGAATTTCCTTTGTTTAGATTATTTTTGGTGAACTGTTGCATTTCAAAATGTTTTTGATAAATATTCGTTTAATAAAAAATCAAAAAATTTATTTTGTTGAGGATTTTTATACAATTTGTACGTTCATGAAATTCACCACAAAAAAACAAAGTACTTTTTAATAAATCTTCGTTCCGAAATTTCAGTTGAAGTCTATTCGATAAATTTCCTATTCTTATAACTCCCCCTTCTCGTTGCAGCAGTTACCATCACAGTAATAATTTTTTACAATTATCTGTAAAAGATTTGTTTAAAACAAAAACTTAAAAAATGAAAAAAGGAAAGAACTAACACTATGTGCAGTTTGTATGCATTTTGGGTTAACCTCGGTAGTCAACATTGGTTGGCATTTGCCAGTAACCGAGCGGAACATATCCATATACCCTTGCAAATAAACGTAAAATTAAACCTTTTCAATACTCTTACACAGTTGTGAAAACGTCAAGGTTTTTTCATTATTTCATTGTTTGCGTAAAGTAAAAGTAGTGCAGCCCTAACGCACAAGTCAAACTGCTGAACGTCAAGGGGAAGAACATGAAGAATATTCTTCCAAACGGATTTGACAAAATGTTTGTTTTATATATTTGTTAAGTTGTTTGCATAAGTATGGTAGTGTGTATGTATGTGTGTGTGTGTGTGTATGTGGATTCATATGTAGGTGTATACCTTAAAATAATGTTATAAGTGCGTTTGTTGAAATTTCTATTCTACAAAAAAAAAATGAAAACCAAACAAACTGAATACATAATAATGAAATAACAAAATAAACGCAAAAAAGCTGCTGCAATTTTCACATTTTCCTTGTTTTTTTGTTTTGTTCTATCCCTGTGTTCCTACACAAGTGCCACACATTCAAAAAGTCAACTGCGCATTTTGTCATTGAAATTTTTCAAGTGTACTTGTATTCTGTGCTGTTTTTCCTCAACTTTTATAGATTCGTTTTAGTTGCTGCGAAATGTTGTTGCCATTGCAAGTTTTGCATGTGTGTTTGTGTTCGTTTTTTAATTCCTTGCTTATACATCTCTAAAAGTTACAGCATTAAGTGCATTTATGTTTAACTGTAGTTGTATGCACTGTGTGTTTGTATGAATATCTCTGAACAAACACACTTAAACCAAACCCGTAACCTTATACACACACCTACCCACATCAACATTCATAGACACCCCATGTTCATGCCAAGTTATTTGTGTAGAGCTCTTTCTTTAGTTTTATTTTAAGAATATAATAAATTTTTAGTCTAGTTTTTTTTTTTTTTATTTTAACTAAATGAAATATATTGCTACCTGGATTAACGGGTGTCCTAAATTCTTGTGCAGAATATCGCTTAACAAAATTAAATTAAATTAATTCCTTATAAGTAAGTCAAATACTTTGTTTCGAATACATACTTAAGTGTTCAAAAGTCCAGACAATAATTCCATATAAAAGAAAATTAAGTTTCAAATTTAAAATTTCCAAAAAAAAAAAAAAAAGAGTTCGGCCAATATTAAGGTATTTAAGGTCGGAAAAAATAGTGTCACAAAAGTGACACAAATATTTTTCATTACAACTAAATAATCAAAATATAGAGTCGTGAAATAAAAAACTTACCACTGTGTCGAATAAGTTTTGGCAGCAATTTATTTTAAAAAAAATTGGGCAACATTTTCCTTTACCAAATTATTGTCCTAAAAAAGGAAAATAAATTTCCACTGAACACTAATGTTATAGACATAAAAATGTTAAATTTTGAAAAAAAAAAATGTCTTAATGAATTTTGTCACAAAAAGTTTTGTTTATTAGAAGGCAAAGGCGAATTTAGTAACAATAATAGTTGATGCAAATTTTTTAAATAAGTGTCACAAAAGTTGGGACAATTTTTTTTTAATAATTAGATGTAAAAAATGTTAGCTTTAAAACACCTCACTAAAGTTGGGACAAAAAACTTCTAAAAATAAAGTGTCCCAAATGATGGAAAAAACTTTTTATGGAAATTGCCAACTAATATTAGAAATATTTTTAAAATGAAATGGAAGTCTCCAAAAATTTAGTATAAGCATTTTTTATATCATTAACGTCCCATAGTTTTGTCACAAAACTTGTGACAAAAAAATATTTCACTAAAATTAATTTTTGCAAAAATTTGTCACATACATAAATATTATACATAAAATCCGTGCCCTAAAACTTGATAAATCAGTGTCCCAAAATTTATTAAGTAATTTTTGTATAAATTCAAGCTCCAGTTGGTAAAATTAGTGTCCTTAAAATTAGGACTCAAAACTTCTGTAAATGTAAAAAAAGTTTTAATTTTTAATCACAAAGTTGAAAAACTTAGTGCCCTACAAGATGGGTTAACATCTTTTGCACTACTGCAATGATATTGCTATAGAAATATGATGCCCTAAACTTTTACCGATTTACGAGTTGTCAGTGTATTTTTTTGCGTGATGCTGCGTACAGCACGACCTCTTTCCTTTCTATTCATCATTTTATAAATAAAAATTTCATTTTTGTTTGTTTTTTCCTCTATTTGCAATTTGTCTCCAGCTTGTTTCAATTTTTTTATTTTTGTCAGTTTTATTTAGTTGAAGTACTTTTCGTACAAGTCTCTTAATTTAGATTCACAACTGTCAACTTAACTGCTGTCATCATAATTGTTTAAAGTTGATTGAGTACGCTTAAATAAATGAGTTTTGAATAAAATAGCAAACAACAAAAATAGTAAAAGAAACGAGCACGTTCTAATCATTTTAAAAAATATTTGAATGCAGTGACATAATTATGAACATGAGTAAATCCTTCCTTCCTTGCTTCTCTGTATATTATATTAGTTTATATTTAATTTAAATTTAATCACCTTTAAACATGCATACGAGTTAATATATTTATACATATTTTTTATTTACAATTTATTTATTGCAAAATTACAATTTCATTAGGTACTTGCACACGAAGTACTTGAATAAAATTACCAAGTGGCATAAAATCTTGTTGGGCCAACGTTGAGGATAGTAATTTATTCAAATATAAATCATGTTTTTAAAATGCAAAACTCATAAATAATATTTGTTTTAATTAAATGAATATAGTTTTTTATTTAAGAAAATTTGTTTAATTTTCGACTTGAAAAAAATTCTAAATTTTTTTTTTTTTTTTTGTTTTATAGAAAATTATCCATGCATTTTCTTTGTATAAGAAATCCGGAATGAATTTTTTTTATTAAAAAATATTTTGATAAAGAAAAAAACATTTCCAATTATAAAAGTGAAACATGAAAACTTCCTTCTTCATATGTATGTGTATTTCTAAGAAAAGAAAATTTCTTTTCACCATTTTTAACTTAACTTTGTCTCACAATTATGCTCTGATTACATTTTATCTCAATATGTCAAACACCTACTCAACAAATAATTATAGGAAAATTAAAATCTTTGTATGACTTTATAATAGAAAAATGAACAAAAAACTAAGTAAACAAACAAGCAAACTACTTGTGAAAAGTTTTTTCCTACAACAAGAGACTAAAAAAATTAAGAACAATGAAGGAAAAAGAATCAAACTGAACAAAAAGTTTTTTTCTGCTTCAACTCCTGGTGGAAAACCTGCAAAGGTTGACTAGAGTTACACTTAAATTCATACAGTTACTACTTCCCAGTAGCTGAGCTAGGGTTTGGGTTGTTAAGGCTAACAATTTTGCTGCAGTCATTGGCAACAACTCAATGTGAGTAAGTAGTGTTTAAGAAAAAATCAAAAAACTGAAAGCAACAAGAAAATAGGAAAAATTTAACAAAGTGGTAGAAAAACCATGTAGATAAAAAGTTTAATGAACCTCAACGTAATTGACAAGCTGTGTACGATGGAAGCCAGAGCACAAAATAAATACAAGATGAGGCAGAAATAGAGAAAACGCACAACTAAATCGGATTGCATCCTTAACACTATTCCATTTCGCACTATATTTAGAAGTAAAAAAATCTACACTTTAGAAAGCGAAAAACATATAAAGTTTTTAAAACTCGTCTTATATTTTATCATTGTTGTTGTTGTTTGTCTTTTTCTTTTTTGTTTGTTTACAAAAGTGCATGTTTGAGCAAAACTTTTCAAGCAAAACCAATGGATTTTACTTTCTTGCTTCTTTCTCTTTATTTACACACATTTTGTTTTCTTTTTCTCCACTTTTATTTTAGTATAAACACTGTCAAGTGACAGCCAGAGTTTAAAGTTTTTACACAACAACAACAGAACTTTTTTGCTGTTGTTGTTGTTTTAAATGAAAAACTAAATTATTACCATAAAAATATTTTGTAGCACTTATTTACTTTAGATTACGAGTGTTAAACTACAACGAAAATCTCTACATCTTGTACAATTAATAGACCTCAAGTACGCCATGCTGTCTGAATGATAAAGTTTTTTTTTTTCTTTTACGACTACACATACAAATAGCAAGTGTGTTGTGATGGCTGGCAATATGTTTGTTGCAAGCTACTCGACCTGTTTAAACCGCCTAGAACAGTGGCTAATGTGTAATGAGAATGCAAATTATCTCTGCATTTATATTTAAGTAAAAATAGTATTTTATATTTTAAAAATAATGAAAGTTTGGGAGGACCATAGTTCTAGAATTTCATAGAAAATATAGTTTGAATATTGATCTCACTGCGATGAATACGAAAAGAGTTACTCGAAATTAAGGGAGACTGGATTAATTGTTGATATTGAAAAAAACGGTTCAAATATTATTAACTACGTAGTTTGTAATAGTGTTTATGAAAGTACAGAAACATTAGTACGGCATTGTAAAATAGCATTTTAAATTTTCAATAGGATGCCAAGAGGGAGCTTGGTCGCTAGTATGCGAACTCTGGATACCTGTCAACCTCCAGTTTTAATCTAGACTTGCCCGCGAATGTGAAGCTCTGTGCGGGTGGACATTTTTTCTCCAATACTCGTGTAATTTTTTTTGGAAGGAAATATAGAAAATTATAAAATTGATAACTGTGGGCTTCCAATAGGGACGGACAATAAAGCCTTGCAAAAGTTGGAGAGGTTAGACTCTGTAGAAACTCCGGTTAGCTTTGGCCAGTGGAGAGGTCGGAAAGAAATCGACAATGAAAGCTCGCAAGAGGTTGAGAGGTTAATTTCTGATGACACTCCAATGGATAGGGCAAATGCTGATGGGATGGTCGGCTCTAAGCAGATAGGAGTGGCAACGCCTATTTCGAATGCAGGAGGCATGGACTTCGGCGCGAATACGAAGTCTCAGCAATTGGATAAAACCAATAAGCAGAGACAGAAAAGGAGACGTCGTAGGCACGTGAAGGCTATCGAGATGGTGTCAAATCGGATCAATAGTCTCATGGGTAAGGATACGACCCCTCAAATGGAAGGACCGGGGAAGAAGTTAAAGGCTAATCAACCTTTGAACTCTGAACTGAACCAGTTACCAAAGCGAACGGATCTGAACAAAGGACCTAGGGCACGACACGCAAAAGCTGTCAAGGCAGATAGGTTGGGAAATGACACCGATCAGGTGCTAAAGTTAATGTTAAGTCGATGGGGAGCAGAAAAGTGAAGAAAATTTTCGCACAAGTTGCTGGAAGTTGACTCACTTTAGGTGTCACTGACATGTCCATGCTTGCGATTACAAAGGACTCTGTGATGAGGATTGTAGATAATCTCTCTGCAATGTGAAGTCTCAAAAGTCTAGAGCAAACGTTTGGGACGGCACGAGACTCAGTGAGATCGTAGTAACATTGTAATCTCTGGGTAACGAAGGGGCTCGATATCCTCCCTACATGTATTATATGTGTAGATTTGAAGTAAGTTGTTCAGCTTAATTACAAGTATCGTTGTTTTGTTTACAATATAGTTTGTATTTTGGAATTAACATGATTCACAAAGAACAGATTTTGTATTATTTTATTTAAAAGAATTTAAAAACATCTACCACGAATGAAGCCATTTTCACATAATCTACATCACCAATAAAAACTGCTAATTAAAGCAGCTGCATAACACGTAATGTGATTCTTTTGATTCAGAAATAAGTACAACGTGCACGTGGTATATAATAATCGATTAAGTTAATTGTAATACTAAATATAATTAGTATTATTATATATTGATATTTTATTCAAACGTTATATATTAAATTTATTGTAAATCTAAAATAGAGGCTTCAGTTCATTTATGCCATTATTTAATTTCTTAAAACATTTTCCAAAATAAACTAAATTTTAATCGTTATAAGAATATTTTTAAAAATTATTCCGATGTTACCCGAAATGAATACATTTTCGAAACCAGCAACGATTTCATCATGAGCACTCTTTATCGGTATACTCATATGTAATTTGAAACTACTATTTCTAATAAAATTTTAATCAAATTAGAATTAGGGAATTATAGTTTTTATTCCCTAATTTCTCCTTTCTTTTCTTATCAAATGATATTAAATTAGGAAACTAAATAACAGCATAAATGAACTTGAGCCATAATAAAAATGATTTACAATATAATTATTATTTTAAAATGTTTAACTTGAATTTGTACTGCATTGTCTTAAAGGTCTTTTTATTTTGTAGACAGGCTTTTATGAAATTTTATGTGGCCACACTGAATATCTAGTTCTATTTACGCCTAAATACAGTCGTTCTCTACAATAAGCTATCGCTTAAAGGCAGAATTTATGTTTTTCTTTTAATGTTCGTAGGACAAATTTACAAAAATACTCCTAAACACGTTTCCAACTGCAAACCGAAAAATGCTCCCATAATTTTCTTAAACTTTATTTTAACGTTTTAGCCAAAGTAACTTTATTTGTACAATGTACAAAACTTCTCATTAAAAAAAAATTAAAATATATTTAACAGAAAATTCTTAAAAGTTTTTAAGAAAGTTTTTATTCTGCACAAACCCTTTGGGTTATTTTGTTGCGTCCTTTTAAACGTTGCGACCACATTGAAGCGGGGTGTATAATTGCATCCATGTTGAAATATTCGTAAACGGAAATGACAACGATGACAGTAAGCTTAAGATTACATGGGCATTATCAACATTATCATCATGCTGTTAAACTTTCTATCATCTTCTCTTTATGCTCTACAAACAGAAATATATTTCTTTTTAATTTAATTAAAATTGAATCAGAAAAAAACGTAATATTTTTCTTTTTTTTCCATTAAAATAAATATGAAATTGTTTTTTGCTGTATAAGTCATGCTGTGTATGACAGTAAACTCGAATGCCAAAGAGAGTTCTCTTTATTGTAATATTTTTTATTTTAAATATTTTACTTGAAATCTGTATTTTTCTTTATCCTAGTTTTTAAGCAGTTTGCTTTGCTTTGTTGGCTTTTCATTTGTTATTCTACTACTGGCTTCTAAGATCTCTACTAATTAATTAAAACTATTTTATCATACCATTTCATAATCAACGTCACTCTTATTATTTGATTTTCTATTCTTCTATTTGCAGGTAAGCTAACAAACTACATGGTTACTTTCTGACCTTTTAGTGGTAATAAAACATAAAGAGTTTACTAACAAAAGCAGTAAGTAAATGAAATATTTGCATATTAAAATTTAATTTGGGTGAGTTGTTAACAGCAAAGGAATTATAAACAATTTTTTAAAACCTTTTCATATATGTGTTGGGGAAATGTCAAAGCATGCCACTACTATTTCGAGTCCACTATCCGACCTCCGTCGCTCACGAGTTATTTCATGGCTACCAATCGCTATAAATTTTAACACCAAGGCCCACGCCTTTACAAACGTTTTCTCTGCACTAGAAAACATATTTCCGAAAATACTAATCGCACAGTCCTATATAATTGCCAACATTATCTTTAGACTGAGATCCCTTATAAAAATCAAACACTTAATGTGTGCCTACTTGTGACCCTTACTCTACCGCAATCTGAGTGTCCCTAGCCTCCCTAAGTACGAGTTCCAGTATTCTCATATGTATCACTAAAGATACTGCCCTCATTGCGCATGGATGAATCCGCTATGAGCCTTCGACCACCTTAACTCAACTCATGCGATCCGTTTGGATCTGAGTCTCCCTAACCTCTTTACTTACGAAGTTCAGGATTGTCACAAATTATATCCTACTTGAGTACTATCCTTTTATTTGGTTTTCTATTTATTTTATAAAAAGTTTTAAACCTAATGTATTGGGTAAAGATTTTCGTAAAATTCTCCTCTTATAGATAACTTTCAGAGAAACCTTACTAGTATATTTTTCAAAGAAATACCATTATCTCATTACGGAAATTTTCGATAAACTTCCTCTTTATAGAAATTTTTTATTTATTTTATTTTTTTGTCTTTTAATTCTCTTTAAGAAAATTTTTTTTTAAATTTTTTATAAATTAATATCTTATAAGTTTGATAAACACGCGCAACAATCTTTAAGATTCCTTAATTTTTTTTACAATTTTGTTTAAAAAAAAAGTTAAATTAAAGTTTTTTAAAAAATATTTTTGTCTTAGAAATGAAGACCAATATTAGTACCCTAAACCTCTATTTAAATACGTCTGCCAGTCTTTTCGATAAATATTTTCAACTGAAAATATGTGTTCTATTATTATGTGTTACAAAATTGGGACACTATTTGTCTATAAGAAATACTTGGCATAAAAGTTAAAACAAAAATTTTCTGTATACGACATACGTCAAGTAACATGGGATAAATAAACATTCGATTAACTATAACTGTACCAGTGACAGTGTGACAAATTTCTGCTGTATGGACATATGTTTTAAATTATTGTAAAAAGAAACTGTTGATGAAAAAAAATTGTCACAAACTTTGGGACAATTTGTGTCCTAAAAGTCAAAAATTTTCGACGTAAAAATATACGTCAAGTAACATGGGATAAATAAACATTCGATTAAGTATAACTGTACCAGTGACAGTGCGACAAATTTCTCCTGTATGGACATGTATTTTAAATTATTTTAAAAAGAAACTGTTGATGGAAAAAATTGTCGCAAACTTTGGGACAATTTGTGTCCTAAAAGTCAAGGTAAAAATATGCTGTAGTACATATAAAATAAAAACAGTTGATACAAATGATGTGTCACAAAATTTGGGACGAATTTTCAAAAAGTGTCCTAAAAGTCAAGATAAAGTTTTGCTGCATTTTAAAGAAATGTTAAAACATTGAGAGCAACATTTAGAACGAAATTTGTGCCATAAAAATTAGGACAAACATTTTCTATATACATGTAATATGAGCCCTAAAAATTAAAAAAATATATATTCTACAAAAAAACTAACAACAAACATATGTATATCCTAAAAATTGGAAAACGATTCTATATATGTCCCAAAAATACATATTTATGGATTTGTAATATTTGTCCTAAAATTAATAAAAACAAACATTGAGACAAACATCTACAAAGAAATTTGTGCCCTTAAATTTTGAAAAAAAATTTCCTTTAGATAACATATGTGCCAAAATTTAAGACGAAACATTTTGAGAAAAAAAATTAAGGACAAACATTCGATAGAAAATAATGTCCTCAGAATTGGAAAAAATGTAGAAAATAATTGCAAAAAGATGTGTAAAAAATGTATGTATATTATATGCTTTAATTTGTTTATTACTCTCCCTTAGTTTCTTCTCCGTTTATTTTTTGAATTTCCCCCCCTTTTAATTTTAAAACCAAATCATAAATTTGATTATATTCGCTGTCAATTAAATGCGGTTTGACAGATAATTATACGTCTGTTGTATATAATCAAACGTATTGAATTGTTAACGTGCCTATAAATACATTGATAAACAGAATGTTCGTATGTTAATCATTTATCCATCGTTTTTTTTTTATTTGGTTGTTGGGTCATTAACAAATAAGTAAATACCATGTCAAAGCACGTTGCAATACTTTAAAAACATTTCAGCGATCAAACACTTCAGCAAGATGTTAATTTATGTTGACCACATCATGAATTATAGTATTTTTTCCTTAATAAGCAGGCAAATTTATTCATTTGTTAATTAAAGTTTAATTAAAGGAAAGGAAAAATTAAATAATTGTATATTAAAACTGAGCTAAAAGTGTAAAATGTCATAAAGTGGGTGTAGAAATTTGTTATAAAAGAAAAACAAAGCAGGGCTCTTCTATTTATAGAAAAAAATACCTGCCGTGCATAGAAAAGTAAGTGTGCAAAGTATGCGAAACAAAAGTTTTTATGTCCTTTTAAATTCTTAAAACATGTTAAGATTCTAACTAAGAATCCTATTTCAAGCTCTTCAATAAAATGTCATCTATGTCGTTCAGTATTTTTTGTGCTTTTGTTTTTTTTTTTTTTTTGTTTTTTTTTTGTAACTCATTAACATTTGTAATATTTGAAAACGACAAGAAAAATAAAGAAACCTTTTGTTTGTAAAAACGAAAATATCATACGATACGTTGATATCCTTTTTAATATTAACATAATGTGTCAAAAGAATTTTCTTATTAGTTTTGTGCCAAAATACAGCATCCCTGAACCAATGACATTTTTTCACACTTTAGCTCTCCCCCACCATAGCAGTGAGTGAATACGAGTACTTTTTAAATATTCAAGCACAAAAAGTAAATTCTTTTTAACTTCCGTTAAGTGCTTAAATTTTTATTTTATTAAAGTGTTAGTGATGAGTTTGGTAATGGCTCTGCAAACAAGTTAACATATTAACAAAGTGTAAAATGGTATCCCGTTATCAAAATCCAACTTTGTAAAGGCTTTAAGGCATACCCGTTTAACACAATGACACTGCTTCATAGAAAATCTCGTCACATACATGGAAAGTATGTGCGAGATGTTGAAAAAAAAATAACACAAGTACAGATATGACTTTAACATTGCAAAATGTGCTATAATTTTGTTCATAATTTATAAATATTTTATATATTTTTATACACACAGAATATTAAACAACATTTAAACACACAATATGCAAAAGCATAACAAAACTACATGCACATACTCGTATGCACACACACGCACAATGTAGTAAAACAAATCATGTGATGGTATGGAATTTAAATTGACAATTTTAGTGTTTCACACAGAAGTCTGGGGTGAGTAAAAAAAAGACTGAATTAGGAACAAGACAAACAAAAATGATATCCTACTTAGTTTGTAATTCGAATGCTAAGTTAATACAATTTTTTTTTTAAACCAGTAACTGTAAAACACAATGAGAAAATAAGGACTGACTTTTTATGAACTTATGTACTAGGGACCTGCATTACTGTATTCACTTCTTTAAATAAGTGTAAGTCATGCTTAATACTGTGATACAATTCACTACACAGCACACAATAATGCTTTCGTTTGTTGATATCGTTATTTAAAAAAAAAAAAAAATCTGCTACAAAACAGTTAATGCATACTGTGTACAGTACACACTGAGTAACTGTACTAATGATTAACATTACAAACAACACATGACTTAATTAAAAGGGTTATGAAGGAGAAGTGTACACTGTGTTTCAAAGAAAATAACACACAGTACTCACATTCAACAATATGTGTGACAAAGCAAACACGATTAATTTTGACAATTAATGTACAATATTGCGACTTATTGACATTTATGCAGGGCTCTATTATGCACTAGTCAATTGTTCGCTAAAGCACTGCTCAAACACATTAATTTATTTGCTCAAGCTTTAATTTACTTGAGCTTCTAGCAATAGTTAGTATAAGTTATAACATTAAAAACAGGAATGTAATTCTGTTTTGGTTACAATCGCATGCTATAGTAACCGGTTATGTGAATGTTTTTTCGTTACTTTTTTATTTTTTCTAGTGACTAGTAATTAGGCTTTTAAGAATAAATTTTATTTTTCCTAAATACTTGTGAAATTATGAAGTTTTTCACCATATTGTTGCCTTTTAACGTATTTGTATGAAGGATAGTATTTCCACCTGCCTCATTTATTTATCTGATATCTTCAACACCATTAATACGTCAAATTTGAAAATTTGAAAAAATAGTCACATAATTTTTTTCAAATTAAAATACACTGAACACGCTGAAATCATGTTCTTTAGGGTGTTTTTTAGTTGCATAAAAACTAAGATAAATATCTTTTTTCTGCTTAAAATCTACGTCAGTAAGCAAAATTGCCGTATTTAGAGCAAAGACAGTCTTCAAACTGTACAGCAAGCTCAACAATCGATTAATTTCAAAATTAATTTGGTGACAACTTTATTTTTATACCCTTCACACAGTGAAAAAGGGTATATATAGGTTTGTCATTCCGTGTGAAATTTCTACAATTTTCATTTCCGACCCCGTAAAGTATATATTTACTGAAAGCCTATGAATAGGGGAGTCGATTAAGCTCTGTCAGTCTGTCAGTATGTCCGTGTGTATATTGAAATCAACTTTTTTAAGCCCCCCGATATCGCCTGGACCCGGGTGAGAAATTAAAGTATCGGGAGTAGATCGGTATTGAAAATCAGAAACATCAGTGCATAAACAACTGAGATATGAGCAAAAAACTACGATCACCTCGATTTTTTTCACAAAAACAACATTACAACAACAACATACATACGTACAAACGTGTATACTGGTTAGAGAAAACGTGGCATCGAATCCCAGCTAAGCCAAAAAAATTTTTTTTTTATTTTTTTTTAAATTTTTTTTTAATGTTTTTTTTTTTATTTTTTTTTATATTTTTTATTAAATATATTATTTATATTTTGATTATTTTTTTTAATTTTTTATTTTTTTTTTTTAAATTTTTTTTTATTATTATTTTTTTTTTTGTTTTATATTTATTATATATATTTTAATTATTTTTTAAAAAATTTTTTTTTTTTTAATATTTTTTTTAAATTTTTTTTTTAAATATTTTTTTTTGTATATTTTTTTTTAACATACATACGTAAATTTATAATTTTACAATGGGATGTTTTTATATATGAATGTACGTATTTCATATGAGATGAATGGTGATACAAACTACTGTTATTGCATGATTACACGTTGTGAAGGGTATATAAGATTCGGCACGGTCGAATATAGCGCTCTTACTTGTTCGAAAAGGTATTGTTCACTAACCCCTTATTCAATGCCTCTAGATTACTTTTAAAAGGGCTATGTTAGGTCAATAGTTTATGCCGACAAACCAGCTTTGTCAGCCAATGTTTAAGCCACCATTGACTTCGTTCGGTCGGATTTATTAAAAAAAAGTAGTCCAAATCGACTGATCGAATGAACCATATAACTAAAAGCCATGGAGGACATAATCCGGGAACCGAAAACCATATTACACGCAGATTCCTGGTATATAGGAGATTTAAAATTTCATTTCCGATTAGAATGTAACTTCAGTGGAAGCCTCAGTTGTTTACAAACGCGATTATGACAGTTTTATACTCCTGATTTAGTATCGTGTATACCTCTGGTCATTTACTAAAATAATCAAATACCACTAAAGCGTAATGATTTTCAGCCTCACTGATAGAAAAAGAGCCTTCAAAATCCACTGCTATTCGCTTAAAGGGAGCACCTGAATTATACTGCTACAGCGGTTCCCAACTTTTTGGGCCTTTGGCTGTGAAGCTTTGTGTGTAGTTTGCTATTTAAAAATCTACAGGTTGTTGGCATTCAACCACATAGACACGTTGTTAAATCTTTTCTGTGGTTCTTGATATCCAGGTGACCACCTCGTTGATTTTAGAGGATGTCACCACAACTAGATTTGTCACCGATTTACCAAATTCCATAAACTGAAAATTTTTACATAATTTTTTAAACACAGTTAACTTAATACTTGTTTTTTTTAAATAATCAGGTTAATGAGAGAAAAATTTTAAACATAGAATTTATCTTAATTATATATGAGTTCAGAGTTTTAGCAAAAATTCTCAAAATTAATTTCGAAGTTATTAATTAAATAATTTTCATTGTTATTTTTTGTTAAAAAAAAATTTATATACATTTATATAGATGAAGAATATTTGATAAATTGCTACAAGTTCTAATGTGGGCACTTCCACAGAAAAGTCACGTAACAACAGATTCTTTAAACGCTTATAACTTAAGACCGTTGTTTTTATTTTTAACTATATATAGATTTACTTACAATCTATAAACAAGGTGGGCCAAAAAAAATCACCCTATTGGAAGATGCTCTTATTTTTGCAAATGGCGGCCAATGTCAAATCTGTTTTGACATTTGTGAACTAGACAGACAAGTGAACTCCCCAAAAACGCGGAATAATCGTGTCTATTTTTTTTTGTAACAATTCGCTTGCGGTATTGGCCCAGCGCGAATTCTGTTGCTGATTCCCCAGTCGTCCGGCATCGACTGCCCCGTTTGGCCACCAACCTTGAAGAGTATGGGACCACATGAGACGCTGCCAAGAGTGGCCGGCCCCGGAGCGCCCGTTCTGCCGCTGTTGGCGAGAATGTCGAGCTGTCGCCAAAAACACCAGACGCCGTGCCTCGCAATTAGCCAACAGCCGGTCGTCCCTAAGGCGAATTTTGGTTAAGAACCTGCGCGTGTTCCCGTACAAAGTCTAGTCCGTGCATCAGCTGCTGCCTGTCGACCGCCAAACGCGTGTAACCTACGTCCAATCCATCCTTAATCTCGAGACCGCAGGGAAAGATTTTTCGACCAAAATCATGAGCGATGAGGCTCATTTCAGACTTTTTTTATGTGGTTTTTTTAAGTCCCGTATTTACGTGAACAAGCCCGAGACCCTGGAAGCCCTCAAGGACAACAGTCGAAACGAGTGCGAGAATCTGTCGTCCGAAGTGACGAAAAATTTCACAAAACGAGCCTGTAAAGCAATTAATTGTAACGGTGCCCATTTTGCCGATATCATCTTCTCGACTTGACCAATAAAATTATAAAGGTTACAATAAACATAATCAAAAGACATAATTTAAATTTATCATTTAGAAAAAAAGGAGAGCCAAACAACATCGGATTACTTCATTTGGTCCACCTATATATATTTGATTTGATTGTCTTTTTTTAAAAATTTGCGATAATTTGGAAAACTATTTCAGTTGTGTTTCTTATAAACACGTTTTGCTAAAAAACAGTTAATTTATAAATATTTTTACTCTTAGTTAATTATTTAATTTGTAAAAGTTTTCTAGGTAAAATAAGTGTTTAAAAATTATTAAAATGTCACCAACACAATGTGTGTAAATGTGTCTTGTTTTTTTTCTCGCTTATACTCTAACATTTTTTCTACTATTAAGTAGTTGTTGTTTTTTAAAGATTTTTTGCACAACATTTTTGCAGTTTTTTATTTCAAAAATAAAAGCACGTAAAAAGCTCATAAATCTTAGTCATGGTACATTGTAGTATTTTATTTGTAAGCGTCTTAATATGTATGAATTATACGTATGTATGTGTGGATAAATGTGCAAGTGTTATTGTTGTTTTTTTTCGCAAGTTGTAAATGTATATATTTTTTTAAGCTTTTCATTATTTTATCAGTTTTTTTTCCTACAATTTTTGCTATTAAGACTTAAAAAAATTTATATTAATTTGAAGTCATGCATGAGTTAAAATGTGTTTGAGTGTATGTTTTAAGACTTGTAGCTGGATTTTGTTATAATATTTCATTTATTATAAATTCTTTGACCCATTTCTCAATACGTTTTTCTCTCGCTCTAATACAACAAGTTTAAGTTAATGATAAATTGACATTTTTGCTTGGGCATGAAGATTAATACAACACTTTTTCCTATTTAATTTATTTTATTAAGCCATATTTTTCTCTATGCCTTTTTACATTAATATAAGGAATTTTGGCGTTAGAAAAGTTAAATATGACTTTTTTCCTTTGTTAAGCATATTAATTATGACGTCGTAACACAAAGTTTAAGCAGGGTGCAGCTGTAGATCCTAAATTAATTTTTTGTAATGATACTGATTGGGGCATAAACCCTCAGCATCGATGTTAATATTTGCTTAGTGATTAACACTGCCACTGCCACCACTTAAGCTACAACTGATTTATTTGTTGTGATTAGTTGCTTGTCTTTGTTAATTGTTTTATCGCAGTTTTAACCCTTTTGTCTATTCCCATTAATGTGGGATGGTTGTCAAAGAAATATATTTTTAAATCACTGTACTGTTGCTATATTTTAATATTAACAGAATTTTAGAATCTGTCACCTAAAGTTAAATATAAAAAATTATATGCAAAAAAATAAATATGAAAAATTTTCATTCTCTCAAAAGCTATATAGAACATTGTGAAGTTTCTTGCAAAATGAACCACTGTGCATAAGACATTTTAGTTTAAAATTTAATACTCACTTAATACTTAATACCAGATCGAGCTGTATTAAAACAAATGAATGGTTATTTCTGTATTCAAAATTTTTGTTCGTTTTTAGTTTATATTAGTCGTTAATAGTAAATAACACACCAGGATAGTTTGACAAGCATTTTTTCAATATCATTTTCATTATTCAGAACCATACAATCTAAAACTGCACAAAATATTGTTAATAAATAATTTACTTAATTATTCGGAATATGCTCCCAAATAATCTTTAAATATTTTATTTGATTGTTGGGTTTAAGCTGGTCTATATGCATTTCACTGGCACTTTTAATAGATCGTTCAAGAGAGTAAAACTTATAACACTTTAAACTTTTCCAAGAATTTTGTTACAAGGACCACTGACCAGTGAAATGCATATAGACCAACCTATACCCAATAACCCAATAAAATATTGTTAATTTGTTTATAATAAAACAATAGGTACGAGTGACATATTGACATGATGAAATCCAAGCTAGAAAAATATGTAATTTTACTGAAGACGCTATTTTAGATTTAAAATTTTTAAAAGTATATTCTGCTAGTATTTTACTACTCAAGACCTTTTATTTGGTACCCATATTGAGAGAGCCTAATAATATATCTTGCTTCAAGCGATTCATTATACCCTTCACACAGTGAAAAAGGGTATATATAGGTTTGTCATTCCGTGTGAAATTTATAAAATTTTCATTTCCGACCCCATAAAGAGTATATTTTCTGAAAGCTTATGAATAGGGGAGTCGATTAAGCTCTGTCAGTCTGTCCGTATGTATGTTTAAATCAACTTTTTGAAGCCCCCTACATCTCCTGGATCCGGGTGAGGTACCAGAAATATTCGGGAGTAGCTCGGTATTGAAAATCAGAGACATCGGTACATAACCAACTGAGATATGAGCAAAAATCCGCGGCCACCTCGTTTTTTTTAACACAAAAGCAACATACATACAAACATGGTATACTGGTTAGAGCAAACATGGCATCAAACCGCAGCTGAGCCCAAACAAAATTTTTTTTTTATATTTTTTATTTTTATATATTAATTATATTTTTATTATTTTTTTAATTTTATTTTAATATTTTTTTTAATAATTTTTCTGTTTTTTTTTTTTAATTTTTTCCTTTTTTTATATTTTTTTTTAAATTTTTTTTTATTTTTATTTTCTATTTATTATTTATAAAATTTTTATATTTTCTTATTATTCGACCTTTATATTATAATAATTTTTTTTAAAAATTTTTTTATTTTTCGAGCTCAAGGTCCGTTAAAAACATTAAAATAAATAATTTAAATCATGCCAATATTTCGATATTCTTTGAATATCATCATCAGGGCGTTTCCAGTCGAGTTGTCACTTTTTACTCAGCAGCTGTTTTCGAGACTACGATATATTTAAGACAATTTATATTTTAAAAAATTAAAGCCCAGATGCACATCATATCTAAAACTATAAGCAACCGTGTCTATAAGCTATCATAAAGTCAAAAAAAAAAGTTGACTATAATGGTAAAAATATTGACAAAAGGAGGCAGTCATGCTTGTTTGCTCTTATCTCAGAAAGAAAGGATTCATAAATATTTACAAAAGATGTGGGGTCTTCTGGGTCTGTATTTTGACTCTACTGGTCATATGCTTTTGGAAAATGTATACTTTTTGGGCTCGGCAATGAATATTGTAGAAATAACAAAGGGTTTATCAGGCCTTCAAAAAGTTTCTCAACACATGGACATGCGGACATCCTTTAATCAACTTTTCTGATCAAAAGGCTTAAGAAATGTGTATACTTTTTGTGGTCTCAAATGAATGTTGTAGCAATTACATACGAAATGAACAAGCTTAATAACATATACCCTTCGCACCAGTGCTAAAGTTTATAAAAAGAAATCCACTTGTCACGCAATGTGTTGAGCGTTCTAAGTACTACTCAACACCATTTAAATCGTTTTTAAATATATCAAAAAAGATTGTAATAGTTAATTTATAATTATAAAACGAAATTTTGTTATGATTCTTACTTAGAGAAAATGTTTAATTAATCACACATTTAAAAAGAAATTGACAAACCCCTTTAATGTGCTTCACAAATTTTAATTACACCCTTTTTTAAATAACTTCTAATCAAATTATATCGCTTTAATGCATTTAATAATATCAACGCCGCCAACATTTAATGCCACACAATATTTATTCCAATAGCTAATCATTTCATTACCCGAAACCCAGAAACAAAAGAAAACAAGACTGAAATTACTTTCTGTGTATTTAGTGCTATAAAACCCCCTTTTATTAAACGTTTTATATATCGTTGTATATAAATTCATTTTAGTTTTTTTTCATTTTTTTCCACACATTTTGCTCTGTGTTTTATTGTATTGTGTATATGTATGTATGTGTGTGACTGTGTGTTTGTGTTTTTTGTCTATTAATGTCATAAATAAATTAAATGCTCATTATTAGTTTTGTCTACGATCTGATATCACTGTGATATAACTACTGCTTGCACACTTACACTATTATACTTAAATACTATGATGGAGTTTCTACGCTTTTGTTTTGATTTTATTTTCCAAAAAATAATAAGTAACATCCAGTCAATGTTGGTGCCATGTACAAATATTAGTGAAACATTTACGAGTATATAGATGGTTAGTTAAGCCTTATACAATGGTAATAGCAAAACCAGGGATGGCATATATGACTTTGAAACTGTGCTGCAATAGACATTCCTAAATTAACACCACTTTGTTTCTGGTGAAGTTCAAATTTATTAGAAAAATTTATGGGAAAATATTTCATATATGTATAGTTTTTTACTAATTCGGAAAATAAATGCGACACACCAACTTCAACGCCCATCTTATTCATAACACTCTTTCCTTAATTAATATAATTTCTCTATGGACAGAAATTTTGAAAAGTAGCGGTCTATTTGTTATAATATTTAAGTAGAAAACATTATCAAAAATTACTTTGAGACGCCACCTTTAAAACCAATATCTCGTATATGGCATTATTTAATACTAATTAGATTTAAATCGTCTTTAATCATATGCAATTATGGGCCTTATTTCATAATATCGAAACAATGGAAAATGCAAGTGACATACTCACTTTAACGCCCACCTCCCATATAACGATTTCTCGATGAACAAAGATTTTGAAGGAAGAATAAGGAAGTCTGTATTGCAATATCTGATCTAATTTTATTATCAAAAAATTTCTTTGACAGGCGTTATATAAGTAACGCCCACTTTACAAATATTGCGGTCAAATGAAGTGGTTATATCATTCCTATTGTCAAAATACTTAGATGGCACTCTGATGCTAAATATGAAAAAATTAATGAACAGCAAATTGGACTTAAACACCGAAAGGAATAAATATTTTAGTATAAAGAAATTAGCGGAATTCACTCTTGGTAGCATTTTTGCAATTAGTGCAAGTATGCACTAATTTTTTGCTACCAAGTGTGAGTGCATTTTTCATGTGTGTTGCAAACTTATGGCAACGAGCTGATTTTTTAGATATTTAAGAAACAACAAATCTTTTTTCAAATTAATAAGTAAGATTCTGTGTTTTAATATTTTCCGGAAAAAAAATTAATTAATTTTAAATAAATTACAATGCCTAAATCAACGGAAAAATATAATATCACAACAAAACCATGTATGAAATTGAATTTGTGGAGATTTTAAACCCTGAGAGTAAAAAAATTGTGTATCTGTTGTGCAAATTTGTGTGACGTAACTTTGCACTGATTTTTAGTTGTGCATATTTGCTCAAGTGATGCAAAATGCAATTCAATAGAATTTGTTTTTGTAGTCGTGCACAAGTTAATGCTAGGCGCACAATTGGGATGAACGACGAATTTTTCGTCGCGTATATTCGTCATCAAAAATAAAACACATTTGTGTATATGAGAATGCATACAATTGTGGCGTCAGTCGAAGTTCGCTATTCGCTGCGAACTCTGCATTAGATTTATTTATATTTCTTATGCCGGCGAACGACGAACAAATTGATACAAGGTGACCATTTTTTATTAAATTTGGGTTACTTCTCAACATTTTAAGAAAATAAAGTTAGTTTTTACTTTAATAATTGTTTTATTTTTTATTTTAAAACATTTAAAATAAGTATAAAAAAGTTAAGTACAAAAATTTGTTTTTATTTTTGTTTTTGCAAATGCTTAAGTTTATGTGTGTTTATTATGTGATCTTTTTTTCATATGGTCACACTATTAGCTGTTATACACAAACAAAATTTTTATTATTGTTTAATGCATGTACCCACGACATTCTTTGCAAACGTTTGCTTATACGTAAGCAAGTTTTTATAATTACAGAAATTATATTTATTGTTTTGTTGAGTTTCAAAAAAAATTTAATTCTTCGATTATTTTTGTTTTGCTTTGCACAAACACTAAACAATTTTATCAACTATAAAAGATGTAACTTTTTCGTCGTTATTGTGCTTCACACGACGAATTTGCACAACGAATTTTTACCGAAGAGTTCGTCGTGTTGGGCGAAATTCGTCGTTCGTCCCAATTGTGCGCCAAGCATAAATTGTTTGCAAGACTTGCACGGTCTGCACGACTTGCATGACATTGTTGTTATAAACAATAATACTACAATGGCAATTCCGAATGATTTAATTTTACTCGGCTTGCAGAACACAGGCGATTATTTATTCTTTGACGGTCTAATTCATAAAAACTAAAAGAGCTTTATAAGAGGTTTATTACTCAAATTTTCATAGAAAATCAGTTTAATAAACCTTTTATAAACCATTAATAACTTATATGAATAAGGCAGTAAATATATATTAAAAGAATACAATTTATGTATTTTTAAAACAATAATTCTATTTAAAATTAAAATATTATTATTTTTAACTTGTGTATGAAATATTATTGATAAATCTTAACGTGATACAAACATGCAGGCAAATTAATCTCATCAATGACTCTACGCTTCGAAGACATTTTTAAAATGAACTTTTACTTTTCTGCGTAAACGAACAAGAAATTTTCATGAGAGTGGTCTATTTCATTGAAATTTGTATTTATTTATATACGTATACAGAAATTTTATGAAAGTATTTGCATATGTAAATATAGGGTTAACTGCTTACGTTTTTTTTACTTGAACTAAAAATTTTACAATTTTACATTCTCTTATGTAATATAAAAGAGCATAACAAGTAGAAATTGTTAAATGTTTCGAGTTAATAAGTAAAGGGTTTTAACTTCAAATTCGATATTAATATAAAAAAAAATATTTTATTTATTTTTACTTGTTTCTAAATTTGATTTTTCCTTTTGTTATTTGTAACTTCTGGCAACACTGGTTGGCAATGTTACTGTTAGTTACTTATACATTTGAAAGTTAGTCTCGTTATATGTTTATACATATGTATGTATGTATGTATGTATGTATGTATGTATGTATGTATGTATGTATGTATGTATGTATGTATGTATGTATGTATGTATGTATGTATAAATTCATTGTTGTTTAAATTTTTTTTGAAGCCCTTAAGCATATAATAATTCATGATTTATATACAGCAATTACAAAACAAAAAACCTAAAAAACTTACTATCATAAATTTGTATCTGCGTAGCAACAAATTTGCTCAAAAGTATTTTCTAATATAATCATAATACATACTGTCCCTCAAATGCAATTTTTTTTAGTTCAGACTACTGGATAAAGTCATCATAGAGTGAGTTATCACTACTAAATACTACCGAATACTACTAAATACTTTTAATTTGGTTACTCAATACTAATACTAATCAATGCTTTTAACGTATTTTTTGAAATTAAAAAACAAATTAAAAATGTTTATTAAGAAAGTGGCTTACTTCCACCGCAATTGAAATGTGACTACGTGTCAAAGATTTGTTTATTGCTTTAGTTTACTATTAGAATTTATATTTTAAAGTACGTAAAACTGAAACATTAAAACTAATAATAATAAATATAATTTAAAAATGTGTTTGCTTTTGCTGACAACTAGATTTGGGTCAATCCGTTACTTTTGTTTATTGCTGCCAACAACCCAGTTTAGTTTTTCCACTAACCACAATGCAATTTACATGGGGTTTGGAACTTGGTTACCAAAAATTAACTCCAGTAATAAGTCAGACACAAGTCCAACGGCACCAGTTATTATGTTGGTTGACTTAATTTTATAGGCTCTGCTGTGCCTATAAAGATTTGCCATTTCAAACTGAGTTAAATTTGTCCTGATGCTTATTCTACAACTACTTTTCTCGAATTTCGTGTAACTACTTTAGAGTATTGAGTACCCAATAAAAGGAAATTTACTCAATACTTGGTTTCCAAATAGAATATGTAATTCAAAATCCTTACAAGTTTTATTACATAATAACATTTAAAGTGACTCTTATTTAATCGATGCTAAATAATTAAATTCACAATTAAAAATAATTTAATAAAGGTCAGCTTCAGCAACTTCCAGTATTGTGTTAGTTAAAACTTACAGACCTACCTAAACAAAAGCGGTAGGCGTTGCGTAATATTTCGCTGAGCGGTAAGGCTGAGGTGACAAACCCAAAAAAGAGCATCAGAGTTGTGTAATGAACACTAATGTTCTCTTATGTTTTTTAATAAAACTCACTAAATAGAAATAAAATCGCCAAATTAACCTGAAAATAGCTAAAATGGAATTACTTTTGAACAATTACAGTAGGTTTACATGATGAATTTTATGACGTCCAATTTTGGACGTCATTTTTTGTTTGGTAGCAAGCGGTGTAGAGAAGAAAGGGGGGTAAGAAAATAGACATAGTTTCTGTTTTCAAGTTTTTTTTTTACCATTCGTTATACACTTTTTTCTGTTCTTTCTGTTACGTTTTATTTTTATATTCTCATCAACTGGATTATGCTTTTTGACTGATAAAAAAAATATCAAACAGTTATAAGTTTTGTCGACATTCAAAATAAAGAAAATAAAAAATATTAAATATATAAATTTAATAGTCTACAATACAAATTAGAAATTAAACGTCAAAAAAACCATCGTATAAATTTGAGTAGTTTTTGGTAACAACTTCAAAAGGGAATTAAGAAAATTGGACGTCATAAAACTCATCATGTAAATTGGGTGTTATAAAAGTAAAAGACAACAACAAAGTTATACTGCAGCCAACTTTGTCAAAATTGGGTCTTCCAATTGCAGAGCGTTGCCGCCGTGGTATTTCGGTTTGTTTCATACAAATTGTATGAACATGAGAATTTTTGACAGCCAAAAAACGCTTGCCGCTCTTGCTTAGGTTTGGCTGTTAGAAGTCAGTAACTGTTATCTTTAGACTTCTACGTCACCGAACGTTTTAGATAAACAATAACATGTTATTTATGTGGAAAATTTTGTCAGCTAATCTGTAGCAGCATGATACAAATCTAGTAGTTGTATTATGATGATAAGAGCTCACATAAAAGTACACACATATTCTTAGTTTTTAGAGGTTTAGATTTTTTTTAAGCTGGAATACAACAAATTCCGCAGAATTACCAAAATTTTGAATTTATTACTACGCGAATTTTATGGCTTTTAATATTTCAAAAAATGTCTGGCATATGGCCTTCGAGACTGCACCTTATGAACGCCATTTTGACGGTCCAATTTTGCACCACTTCCAGCATACCCAGTCCTTAATCGTTAATAGTTCGTCGAATGTTAGATTCTAAATTGTCAATCGTTAATGGGTTATCAGCTTGGACTAGAGATTTGGCGTAACTCAACAAAAAGTAGTACAAAGGTGTCAAATTAGATTAAAAAAGTGGTAATTTTATAGGCCCATTTCTGAAATAATTCAGTTACCAAACTAAAGGTTAAGAAAGTAATGGTTTCATGCGCTGTATGACATGTTACGCCGTCTTGCGAGACCGACTTACTGAGAATGGCAACGGAAAGGTAAATTCGAGTCTGTCTGTCACCATCGCGTCTACAGCGGCGATGACGTCCTCTGCGTTCACGGTAATGGAATCAATTGGCATGAATATTTTCTAAAAGAGTAAATGTGGTCTTAAATCGATCCATAGTATCACGTATTACAAACTCAAATGAACAGTAATGCACACCACACACTTAAAGAAGTGCTCTATAAGTTCGGTAAAAATAGCAAGAATTTTGGAAATAAATTTTCACAATTTGTAAGCATTTTGGTGTACAATTTTGAGTGAACTGTAGAAATTGTATGATAGCTAGCTTTCCAGTTATCTCTTTTCAAAGTTTTTAAGATCTAAAAAGAAACACCCCTTATAGAAATTAATGCATTTAAATTAAAAAAAACTAATTAATTTATAGGGGACTAAAACCAGATAAATAACTTAAATTATCGTTTTCTGCCACCAAAAAGGATTTTTCTTATCTTGAATTTCTGGCAATTGTATTGTTCTTCTATAAAACTTTTTATACCATAAAACTCTTTTAAATATAAATTATTACACTTTAAAGAACCCTAAACCTATGAAGGAACCTCCCCCTAAACTGGCAACACTGATACTAATTCCCTTATGTGTGTGGGCTGAATATTTAGCAGTCTGTTATTACGGATTGTTTATCTTTGAATAACTTAAATAACTTTTATGTTTATTTTTTGGATTCATTTATATTTATACTTTTTTTTTCTATATTTTTTGTTTACCTTTTTATAATAATTAACACAACTAAATGTCAAATGTACATAAAACATGAATCAATAGTGACATTTGCTGCCGAAAAGTGAATGGATGAATGGATGGTATCATTAAAAGCAAAAGAAATTCATTTACAAGTTAATCCTATGCAAAAGTATAGCATATTTAAGTTTGTGATATCCATTTAGTTATTCACATAATATTTTTCTATTTGAAGTCTATCTAATATTAAACATTAACCCCCATATTCATTAAAAATTTTTAATGTTAGCAAAAGTGGTTCATACAAATTTTGTATAGATATACATATTTTTTATTTTTTTTTTTTTCTTTTTAAAGCCTTTGATAAATTAAAAAATCTGTAATAAATATGGGAGTAGATATTTTTACAACTTTTTGTTCTTTTAAATGCAGATATTTAAACTCTTTGACATGTTTAGGAATAAACTCCTAAATATATTACATTGTAATGCCATGACTGTTGTTGCTATCATTTCAAGTTTCCTGTTTGGCTACAAACATGCGAAATCCAGTGATAAAAAATATACGCCCCCGTCTAATGATTTTTGTTTTTTTAGTCATTAATGCATTTAATTTACGAGTGTTTCTCTTTATCAGCTTTAACTACGAGATTTATTATTATTATTTTTTTTCTTTTGTTTTTGTTTTTATAACTGTTTATCATTTACTTTACATTATTTTTGTTTTTATTTTTCTAAAAATAAGTTTTAGATAATTTCCATTTATTATTAAAACCAATATTTATTAAGGTTTTTGTGTGTTAAAATTTACGCAAAAGAAAGTAAAAATATTAAAACACGTCAAAAGATAAAAATGTACGTGAAAAAACCCCGAACCAAAAAAAAATTTACCCTGCCAGCATATACAAATTTGCTTGTAGTTGTCACTTATTTGTATACCCTATATAATATTTAGCCTTAACACTCAAGTTTTGTATTTTATTTTAGTATCACGGAAATGACAGCTAACGATGTGACTACCCAGCAAAAACTCTCATTCAAAAATAATGAGTTAAAAATACTGAACAAAAGTTCTTCACTACCTACAATTTGACAAAATTGCCCATTATTTTAACAGCCCATATTTGTTAAAATAATGGGCAATGATCGCTAAAATAGGCCAAGAAAAAGACAAAAGTCGCCACGATATGTACTATTTCATATTTAAATTTTTTTCAATACAGTATGTTTACTATTTGAAGAAAATAAACACGCTTCAATATCATTTCGAAATTATTAAAATGTTTTATCAAATTAAGTGTAAATACTGAAAGAAGTTTGAGAAGAGTTTATGAATAGAATTACAATAGAATCCACACGAAACATTTCAGCTACATTTACTTCCAGATAGCGTTTCTTTGTCGTGCACGTTTATGCTGGTGGTATAGACGTTTCATATTTTTTGATGAAAATTGCCGAACAGAATCTACCCATGGAAACCGTTAAAGAACAAAGTTGAAGGAATTTTTTGTCATGTTGTTGAAAAAAAAAATCTAGAGGATTTGTGCCACCATTGTCACCATTACAATTGATTTATTGAAAATAAAAATTGTGTGATAATATTATCTCCAGAAAGGGTGTAGCCAAGTATCCTTCCTTGTGATTTATTTCTTTAAGAAGGTATATTCAGATTATCGAACAATAATTGTGCAAACCAGCATTGAACACGGAATGAATCAAAACTTGGCAAGATTTCTCACAAGCAGTGTTTCCTTTAATTTATTTAAAATTTAAAATATCGGCAAACCAGAAGAAATTCATGTAAATTTAGTAAATAAAAATAAAAAATGGGTAGGTCAACGTTCACATTCCGTTTAAGAACTCATTTTTAAATTATATATTTTCTATATGGGCAAGGTTACAAATATCCGAATTTCATTTATTAACAGAAATTATTTTGACGCGCTTATTTTAATGCCTATTTCCCACATCAGTCATATATCCTTATTAAATCCTTCACAGTGAGTGTAAGGGTATATATAGGTTTGTCATTCCGTGTGAAATTTCTACAATTTTCATTTCCGACCCCATAAAGTATATATTTTCTGGAAGCTTAGGAATAGCAAAGTCGATTAAGCTCTGTCTGTCTTTCCGTGTGTATGTTGAAATCAACTTTTTAAAGCCCCCCGACATCGCCTGAACCCAAGTGAGGTATTAAAATATCAGAAATATTCGGGAGTAGATCGATATTGAAAATCAGAAACATAGGTACATAAACAACTGAGATATGAGCAAAAACCCACGTCCACCTCTTATTTTTTAACACAAAAACAACATACATACATACATACATACAAACGTGCTATACTGGTTAGAATGAACGTGGCAACGAATCCCAGCTGAGCCAAAAAAAAATTTTTTTTTGTTAATTATATTATTTATATTTTTATTGTTTGTTTTTTATTTTATCTTAAATTTTTTTTTTTTTAATTTTTTTTGTTTTTTTTTTTTACCTAAACTCAATTTATAATTTTAGAATGGAATGTTTTATATATGTACTAGCTAATACCCGGTGTGCTTCGCCACCCCAAATTTTAGTATTTAATTCATATGGCAGGTGCCACGCCCACTATTGTTAATGCACCCATTTTTTCCATAAAGGTTTATTTGAATATCAAAGTTGCTTTTGCAAAATTTTAGTATTCTAATCGATATTGTTTTCCAGATAAACGAATTTTAGTATTTAATTCATGTGGCCACGCCTACTATTGCAAGTACGCCCATATTTTACCCAAATGTTCGTGTGGATGTCAAAGTTTACCGTACTTAATTTGAAGACTCTAACTGCATTAACTTTCGTGATATATAATATTTAATACTTATTCTTTAATAGGGCGTGGCACCCCCCCACTTTTCACAATTTCAAACCAAAGTATAGCCTATAGTTTCTTCCAGACAGATTCTGTGAAAATTTTAAGGAAATCGGTCCAGCCGTTTAACCGTCTATAAAGCACAAACAAACATACAAACATATAAACATACAAACACACATTGATTTTTAAATATATAGATGTATGTATTTCATATGATGACACAAACAATTGTTATTGCATGACCACAAGTTGTAAAGGGTATATAAGATTCGGCATGGCCGAATATAGCACACTTACTTGTTTTTAATAATATTATTGTCAAAGGGTAAATGGGCGGTAAGAAAGTATAATATAAAAAAAATAATAATAAAATATAATATAAATAAAAGTATAATAAGTCAAATTAATAGTAGATGGCACTTTAGTACTCTACTAAACTATACAGCGCACACAAATGCAATTTTTCCTTTTTACTTACTACTATATTCATTCGTTTCATTATTTTTTATACCCTTTCCAACAGCACATAATAGCAAAGAGCAAAGAATTTTTATTGTGCCCTCAAATTCAATTATTAGTACAAATATTATGGTTCTTACTCTTCGATAACTGTGTACCTCAAGCTTCCCTAAAAAAACATCACCTAAAATTTTTTTGTTAGAATTTCATTGTCCGTTAACCCCAGTTAACCATTTATAAACTGGTTATGCCTGATTAACTTGCTTATAAATTTGATTGAAATTCTTCGGATCTACGATTTTTCTTTTCCCAACAACAAATATATGAAGCGAAACCTTTATTCATGCCATTTTAACCCCAAGCTTAAGCAGCAATTGATTAGATTTTATATTATAGTATCATAAAGTTATATTTGTAATAGATTTGGTTTTGGTAGCATTAAGCTGGCATTCTTTATCGTCTATTACACGTTCTACATATTGTGTAAATTTGAACGAAAAAGTTTCTGAAATATTTATGCAGAAGTTTTTTTGCAAACGAATTTGCTTGTTGACAATTTAATTATTATGGCTGTTAAACATTTTCTTTTTATAAAAGCCAAATACATGAGTATATGTAGAAATAAAAAGATAATGTTAATTTTTATAATATTTTCTGAACACCAAACGTGTGTTTATGTGAACACTAATGTAACTTTAATTTGTTCCACGAATCAAGTTACAAATTAAAGAGAGTTCAGCCAATATTTGCTGTAAGCAGAGAAGCCTGCAAAATACTTGTTAATTCGTAAAAGCACCAATAAATTTGTTTCTCAAATTGAAGATATATGAACACTCTTTTTAAAAGAAACTACTCCGGATATTTTCCTCAACACATATAGAACAAATTTTCTCTAAGTACCCTACAATAAAATATTTAACACTTAAATCCCGTTACCCCTTATCAAATTGTTTAAGAAAAAAAACTTTATAACGATGTTTGTTAAAATTTGAATTAAAAGTTTGACTCAAATCATGACTTCATGAAATATTCAACCCTTACAATTTTCCTCAAGTCCCCCAATAAATATTTTATTTTTTTTTTAACAATATTCAACATTCGTGCCGGATATAGAAGTCTAAATTGATTACCGAAATCATCAAAATTGTTCTCGATTGCACTTTTGTTCTTTTAAATTTCTTAACATTTTAAAGACAATTGAATTATGTCTTTTGGTTCATTGTCTCCATTGTATTATTAAATTTATTTATTTTTTGTCAAACAATCAATCAATAAATAATACAATAGGGGTGCACCAATAAACCAAGTGTTAAAAAAACCCTTTAAACTCCTAAATTGTTTCTATTACTTTGTAAAGTAGAAGTAAAAAATCCTTATTCTATGTAAGTTGTAGTTAAAAATACTCTTAAAACTTTTCGCTTTATTTTACCAATTTACAGTGTATTGCCCCAAGGATAATTTTAACCCTTTCTAATACACATTTTATACTTTCATCCCTTAGCCCCACTAGCAGTAATATACAACAGTGATCCACAAAATACTCCCTTAAACAAATAATAGAAATTTTTCTTACGAAAAATACACACACAAATACACACTCTTTTAAAAGGGTATAGTTTTTTTGTTACACTTTTGCTTTCTTTATTTAGAAATAAGCAAATTATTGAATTTGTAAAATAAAAATATAAAAATAAATCGAATAAAATATAAACCTGCTTAAAAATCAAAAAAATCAAAAAAAAAAGACACAACAACAGCAACAATAAGTTGGTAAAAACAACAAACATACAAATTTTTCTTAATAATTGTTGCTCCAGAAACTGTCTGGAGGAATACAGAGCATGAGGGTTGAATGATTGAAGAAGACATGATTTAAGTCAAATTGCTAATGCTAATCTTCCTTTACGTCGTTACGAGGTTGTTTTTTGTAACAAAATGACAAGGGTTAAAAGGATTCCAAAAGACGTGTGTATAAATGTTTGAAATAAAGGAAAGTGTTAAATCGTTCGAGTGTTCGTTCGATTGCACTTGTCAATTAAATAATGACAGTTTATCTTATTGGAAATGTATACCATACTCAATGTGTATACATTTTGAGATTTGTTTGCTAAAATTAATTACAAATTTATGTTTAATTTAAGAGTTATATATACAAACACACATATAATTGTGGGCTTTTGATAAAACAACTTGTTTTGAATTTTTCAAGAGAGCAATAAAACAAACCAGAAACCAAAAACAATGTTGTTATTGCATTTATCTTACATTTTGTGGCAAGACACGGAAGAGTGTAAACGACTTAGAATTTTGTGGGTCTTAAATTTTTCACTAAATTAAATTCTCACTCAAATTTTTTAGTAAAGCAGTAAAAACTAAAGAGTTGCGCAAGCATAAGAAAAATAGCTTACAAGACATCGCAATAAATTAAAATAGTGTATGTATACATACTTCCAAAAATTTATGTTTTTTTTTGCTTTAAGATCAAAACATTTGCTTTACGATCAAAACTAAAATAGAACAACGTTGGTATAAAATAAAGCTGAAATAGACATTTCAAAACATGTAAAAAATCGCTTAGAAAAAAATGTTTTGTCCTTAAACTTCCCTAAATATACTTGTTAATATTTTTTAGGTTTTTTTATATCCGCCACCAAAAAAATGGTGGGGGTATATTTATTTTTTCATTCCTTTTGTAACGCATCGAAATATCCATTTAAGACCCCATAAAATATATATTTTCTGAATCGGGGTTTAATTTTATGATGATAGAGCTATGTCCGTCCGTCTGTCCGTCTGTTGTAAGCACGATAGGGGTCGGACCGAAAAAGCTAAGCGGCTCAAATTTTGCCAGAATATTTCTTATACACAAGGTTTGCTTGTAATTAAAAATAGGCTAAATCGGAATATTAGGAAAATAGTTATAGCTCGTAACATCGAATAAAATGCAAATTGTGTCCAAACGCATTAACGTAGAGTCATGAAATTTCGAATGTATTTTTCTTATATAAAAAAAAAAATTACCTGATAATTGCTTAAATCTATGTATTAGGAAAGGAGTTAAAGATCAAAATGTACGAAAATTTATACCGCACAGTAACGCTTTCGGTATGAAATTTAGCTAACGTTGCTTTTTGGTCAAAGGCTTTGCACTAAAGGAAAATTAATGTGTCACGCCCACATTTACGCCACCTCCCATATAACGCTTTATCTCAAATTATTTTTTTTTTTTTATGGACAAAGTTTTTGGAAGAATAGAGGACTTTATTGAAATATCTAAGATGAATTTATAAATAAAAACTACATTGACACGCCTACTTCAATGCCCACTTTTCACGTAATCTGCTGTTAATGAAATTTAAAAGCTCACACAGCCAATTAAAATAGATAAATAATAATAAAATTTCCTACATATAGCTTCCTAGTCAGTGTCATTATTATAGCAAAAAATTTAGGTGGCACGCCCACTTTACGCCTACCTCCTATTAAACGGTTTATCTTAAATTCATATAATTTCTCTATGGACAAAGTTTTTGGAAGAATAAAGGATTATATTGAAATATCTCAGTTTTATTTATTAGCAGAAACGATATTGATGCGCCTACTTTAACGCCCATTTTCATTTAAAAAGTAAATTTACGAAAATATTTTACTAGCATAACGAAGTTATACGAAGAAAGTGATGCATATCTAAGTATAAAGAAATTATTCCATAGCGATTACAGTTAATAATAAAATAATAAATTTGTGCTATTAAAATATATCAAATTGGTGGTGGGTATAAAAGACTCGGCAAAGCCGAATATATTGATCTTACTTTTGAATATTCTAAATACTTTGTTTGAAAACACTAACAAAGCTATAGGGAAAAGCTTTTCTAGAGATGATTAATTTATTTCAGTAGGAGTAATATTTTGTTATTTTTGTTTGCAATGAAATAAATAACTTTTAAAACATTTTGCGCAGCTCTTTGTAAAAGCAAACGTGAGTTAAAAACCATAAGTCAGTTGATACTAAAAAATGCCTCTTGCATAAATTTTGTTATCTCGACTTAAGATATTTTGTCAAAAGTCTGCAGACAATAACTTTTTGAAAAAATATGCACTTAAAATATTAAATAAAACATTTTTAAAAGTTCTGTTAAATTTCTAATTTATAAAGAATTTAAAAAAAAACAAAATATAATAAATAAATTTATATATAATATAATAAATAAATAATTAATAAGAGCTGGGGACAAATTACGGCATTCGATCACGAACCAAAATTTAACTCGAACAATCGAGTTCACTGTGCTAAAGATATAGAGATTCTAAAAAGAATTTTCAAATTTCGATCACGTTCGAATGCCGTTATTTGCCTCCTGTTTCGCATTAGGCAATTTACTTGCGCAAGTATGTTTTTTTTTCTGTTGAACTTGCCTTTAAGTTCAGTAATTTTTCTTATGACATTTGTGCCGCAATAAAGAATAATTAAAACAAAGCAATCTTCAGAGTACAAACAAGCCTGTACTCAAATACGAAAAAATTTCTCCCTCTAAATTCGAACTTACGTCTATCATCAACAAACATCTTAAAGAAGAAACTTGAGCGATTGAATTTATCAATGTAAAACCGTTCTATTAAATTTTCTATAAGGGAAAAGTTTTAAAAAGTTTACAAACAAAATTTAAAATCAAAATAAATAGTCAACTGAAAAAGCATAAGTTGTAACCACCATAAACGGATTTGATATATTTTTCCAAAAATAGCCTTAATATACTATTCGAAACTGAAAATGAGCAGTGGGCGTAGCGATTTAAATATATAAAAAAATAAATCTTATAAATTATATGAAAAAGTGTAAAATCAATCATTGTTTTAGATAAAAGTAAACAAGTGCGGCAAGCATTGTGTTTTATTCCGCTTATCTGTAACAAGTTCTTGTATCATCAACATAAAATATTCATTTAGTTTGTTAAATAAGACCCATTAAATAGAAGCAAAAAATGGAAATAAAATGATCTAATAATGTATTTACTTTTAAATACTTAAACTTTAAATAGTTGTTTCGCAGCTGACTTCACTACTTAACGCTCAGTCTAAAATGAATTTTCCAATTGAAAAACCTATATGATGCTTTGCGCAAATTGTATAATCTTGCCTCTCTCATTTATTTGTATGTTTACACGGACATTAAAATGTTTAGTTCGCTCTTTCATTCGCGCTCTTATCGTGATTCAACCAACATGTTTCGCCATATGAAATTTTGAGAGTGAACCTACTTGGTTCATTTTGAATCTTTCTGCGAACCATAAATAGCTTATTATCTTCTCCCATTTTGATAACAAATTATTGCTAGTTTATCTGAACTAGTTGTAAAAAAAAGTATAAACAAAAAATACTGTGTGCAAATATAAAAAGAAAAACTTTTAGCGAGTAAAAAGTATATATTTATAAATATACAGTTAAATAAAAATGAAAACACAAAACAGAAATGGTGAAACTTATTTTAAAATGTAGATTGTCTGTTAAACTTTATGTATTTTACTTTCATATAGTATTAATTGTCTTAACAAATTTTACGATTGGAGAGGCGGACGTTATAATAAACATACAAAAAAAATCATTGCAAATTATATATTTCAGAAAATGTAACTGTTGTTCTTTTTTAAACTAGTAGGGAACTTTAATTATAATTGACAAATTTATGTCAACAATGGATGGGATCACAAAAGGTGATATGTCCACTGAACAAAAATGCAAGCATTTAAGAGCTTTAAAATCATGTGTGATTTCGATATAAATTTTTTTCATTCAGCCTAAAATCTTTAGAATCCTTATGGTTCTCTCTATGCCATAAATCGCGAAATATAAACACTGTAGTCTTCATTGCCGTAACCAGACCATTCTGGGGACTGCAAGAACTGTTGCAAGAACTTGAAAAACTAACTAAATACATATAAAATAAACTCAGTTTAAGATTTTAAAGAAAATTCTTTTTAAGCTTTTACCACCCTCAAAGAAATTTGTATGTAGCTACGCCAACAGTAATGTCTAAATTTTGTAGTAAATTTACCTTTACAAAAATTGTTTTTCTCGACCCAAGATTTATAATCATCATGGTAGTTCCAACACAAAGTAAATACATATTTGACATACATATTTAGGAATCACACTAACAAAAGTTGGCTAAAAAAAAGGCAGAACTTAGCAGGATAGGTGCAGAAGATATGAGATTCTCAAACAATATTAACAGTTATTGTGCATAAATGGCTCAGTATTAAAATCTATTGATTTTAACAGTATAAAATATTTACTCAATTATTTATAAGTTTTAAAAACAAAGTATTAATATTATTTAAAAAACTTTGAAAACCCAAATTTTTTTTTTTAATTTTTTCTTATATTCAAATATAACTTTTATGCAGTACTATTTTTCAACACTTAACAAAATCTCTTTCAAATATATGTACATATGTACATCTGTTTGTCCATCTTCGTTGCCAAAATAAATACTTAAATGAAAACGAATGTTTTTCATTAAATTGCCACATACTTTTCCAAATACTTTGAAAACTCTGTATCGTAATCATAATTGTTTTTTTTTTTCTCCAAAGTATAAGAAGGGGGCGGCAAAATTTTGTGTTGAGAGCATTATATAGGAGGAGCAGGAGGTAGTGGCTGTTAAATGATATTACAGTTTGAACCCACACGTCAATTTGAACATTTGATGACAGTAATGACAGCGGCAACAAACCATTAACGCCATCATAACCAACCAACTAACCAAAAGTGTCAACGAGAATTGCTGAGTGTATGATTGTGTGAGTGTGTAACATCATTCATTCATGTTTGTTTGTAGGACAACATAAATATACAGATGAGTGCTTGTGTAACCAAAAACTATGTAAATGTACATAAAATAATATGTGTGTATATATTTATGTGCTTAAAGTATGTAACTCATTTTTTGCAATAAATAAAAGTATACTAAACGGAGGAGAGAGAAATACATTGGAGTGGTCGAATTTAAAAATGCCCTAAATGGAGAAAATAAATTTTTAATCAAAGAAAAATTTTAAATTGTTGGAACATATTTCGTTTAAAAAAAATATGCTTTAGTAACAAAACTAAGATAATTTCAACTTAATGAATTTTGTGGTGAAATTTAGGACTACAATCGTTGAAGATCTCACTGACCCTGGACAAAAGTAATGAACATATGCAACGACAACGGTGGTCAAGGTTCATACTTCTTAAGAAAACAACATTGGTGAGTCTATGACCGTTCACGACAACTGCTTAAAGTCAACTATAATGATTTACTTTTAACGGATATTGACATTAACACACAATACGGTTTCACTCTAACACGATTAAAAAAATTTCCAAAATCCTCTTATAACACGGTTCTTCTACAACACTATTTTTTTAAGACGTGAAGTTAGTAATTTGACACTAAACAACTTACAGGAAGGACTAGACTTGGATAAAAAATTGAAATTATTGTTCTTGGATGCAGACCCTTGCGCTGAAAGAAGCCGAAAATTCAAAAGGGAATTACAAAATTGCCTATCACCATATCAAGAAATTTACAACAACCTTGAACGGACAAGGAAACAAAGCAAGATTACGGATTTTTTAAAGATATCAGCAGGTGAACAAAATATAAACGCAAGTTCAGAAAGTGAAGATGATATTATTCATCCGAAAAAACGTTCCCATTTAATTGAATTGAGCAGCGATGATGAAGAAACTTACTAAACTAAATTCATAATATATTTTCAAATATACTTATGCCGACTTTTGTTTGTTTTTTATGTATTTACGTGGATTTATATTTGTTTTTTTATATATTTGATTGGATTATTATTTATTTTGTTATTTTTAATAGAAATAAAGTTTCTTCTGTGGCATTGAAATATTGTTTTGGAACTTAACCCATGTTTTTGTACCAGCTTCTAGTCTCCTATACCACGGTTTCACATAACACGTCATATTATAGGAACCTATCGACCGTGTTGTAGGAGGGATACCTGTACTAGATTCAACAGTGCATACCATTACACAAAAGATATTTACAATGAGCGATTTGAGAATGTGTTACTTATTCACAGAGGTGAAGTACATTTCCTACCAAGACTGTGTAATACGGGAGATGCAATCTGGAAACTAGCACTTCTATAGTAAAGTTTGACATTTTTAACAACATACGTTTTGACGTACGAGCGCTAATTAAATCTTGAGCGTTTTGGTGCCATTATTTTTTACATCTTTTCATGTGGTTTAAATCAACAAGATGAACTCAATTCGATTTTTAGCCATTAAGCACCATCAAGGAACAGTATTTATCGATACTTTACTGAATTCAACCAGTTCACATAGTTCGCTTTACGACGAGTTTTATGAAGGTCGTTCAAGATTAGTTGTTACTCCGAAAAATATTAATGTTGTACGTGAAATAATACTGCAAGATCGCCATTTAACTCTTATCGTGAAATTGAGACAACCTAAAATTTAAGTGGGACAAGCATAAATTCAATATTGCATGAATATTTAGCTGAAAAAACGATTTGTTTGATCCCACATAATTAGTAAATCACTCGAAAAAGGGGCTCATGTCAATTGGTCGCTAGAAAGGCTTACAAAATACTATCGCGATCCTTCAAAACAATGTGTCGGACATCGCAACAGTGGACGAATGGTGAATCTATGCATATGAGCCCAAAAGCACTCGACTGTGCGGGTTTTCTAACATGAGCAAAACTCTACAAAAGTCATTCGGGTTCTAAGTACTTCGAAGCAAATGGTGGCCGGTAAAAAAAAACTGAACCTAAGTACCTCAATATCGGCATTAGAACCATAAAACGATGACTTCTGAATGGTACAAAACTATTTTTTTGCTGTAACTCTTCGGAGAATTAAGAAAAGCCAACCACCAAAGACGAATCATTCTACACCAATACAATGTTAGCTCGCACATATCGGCTCAGTCAATGGACTTTTTGAGCACTCAAAATGTCGATTTAATAAAGTCCTCACTTGACACACAATGACTTCTTATCCCCGAACAAAAAAATAAATTGCGGAGTCAACGTTTTTCGACACATGTTTAAGTGTTTGATGCATTCAAAATGCTTGTTTTGGAGATATCTATATCAGAATATAAAAGGTGGTTGATACGTATGCAGAAGTGTATTGATCTTTATACGGGATATTTTTAAAAGCAATAAAATGTTTTTAATTCTTAAATATGAAAGGCAACCCTCGTATAATCACGCTAGAATTTTCATACTTAAGTTTTCTGGAAGCACAAGCTTTCTTTCAAATTGAAACGGAACTTTAAGGAAAATTCAAAAGTTGGGCCTCTAGTGATTACTGAGTGAAATAAAAACTCTTGTGTCAAACACTTTTTCTATACATGTATATACAAACATGCCTATTAATCTTCGAAAAAAATATTGTCGGTCAACTATGTCTTCAGTTTATGATTTACTGATATTTTGTCCTTTTTTAAGGATACAAAATATAATATATTTTTTTTAATATAAATATGTAATCTGTATATATAAAAATCAATGTGTGTTTGTATGTTTATATGTTTGTATGTTTGTATATTTGTTTGTGCTTTATAGACGGTTAAACGGCTAAACCAATTTCCTTGAAATTTTCACAGAATCTTTCTGTATGTCTGGAAGGAACTATAGGCTATATTTTGGTTTGAAATTGTAAGTGGGCGGGGTGCCACGCCCTATTAAAAAATAAGTATTAAATATTATATATATCGCGAAAGTTAATGCAGTTAGAGTCTTCAAATTAAGTACGGTAAACTTTGACATCCACACGAACATTTGGATAAAAAATGGGCGGACTTGCAATAGTAGGCGTGGCCACATGAATTAAATACTAAAATTCGTATATTTGGAAAACGATATCGATTAGAGTAGTAAAATTTTGCTTTGACATCCAAATGAACATTTAGGCAAGAAATGCGTGCATTATCAATAGTGGGCGTGGCACATACCATATGAATTAAATACTAAAATTCGTATATCTGGAAAACGATATCGATTATAGTACTAAAATTTTGCAAAAGCAACTTTGATATTCAAATAAACATTTATGGAAAAAATGGGTGCATTAACAGTCGTGGGCGTGGCAGCTGCCATATGAATTAATTACTAAAATTTGGGGTGACGAAGCATACCGGGTATTAGCTAGTATTATTATAAAATGAAACTTAAAATCCGCTGAGTAAGAAAAATGTTTTTAGTTTATTTGAATAAAATAAAATGTTTTTGAAAAATCTATCCTTTCATATCCTTTAAAGTTTTGATTAAAAAATTTCAGACAAAAATATTAAATATTCCGATATAGTTTACACTTCTTATCAAAATATAAAGGATATGGAAGGATAAGTTATCCAAAGAACTTTTCTGTTCCAGTAGACATAAAACTATATTTTTCTTTCCAATCTTTTATATGTTTTCGACATTAATATAAAGTATTTTACATTTAAATTAATAAAGAAAATATACACACTTGTATTTGATAAAAAAAAACAGTTGTTTGTCTTTAAAATACAAAAAATAAAAATTCTTCATCTTTACAAAATGTTATACTTGCTGAGGCTTAACAAAAGAAAACCGATACGTTTATTCAAAATTTTCTGTAATTTGCTCTTTTCAATAAAATTTTTTATTTAAATATTCATATGAAAAATATTTCTGAATAAATAAAATGTTTAAATTAAAACGTTTTGTAATAAAAAGTCTTATTCACTTAACAAAATTTTCTGATGTTAAATATCTGCAAAAAAAAATCAAAATTGTTCTATTAATTTCAAAATGTAATATACCCTTTCAACTATGCTGTAGAGTATTCACTTAAATAAATAAAAAATTAAAGAGTAATATACATACATTAAACAGCAAATATAAAGCATTAAATTGAGCTGAGTTTATGTTTAGTTTAATGTGATGATTTTTTTTCCTTTCTGTTTTCGTCTCCGTCTGTCTGTCTTTCTCTATTTTAGCTTTTTATTTCATTCTTTTAAGTTTGTTTCTATATAAAAACCACCCCCCCTCATTCCTGATTTAATCTTGAAAATACAAAAATTCCTCTATAATGAAAATTGTGTTGTGTTAATTTTTTTCCACTATAGACATCAGCAACAGTGGAATCAGTATTGATACCCCCTTTTTAAGTGACGAAGATAGCGTTAGATAGATTACAACAATACGTTGTTTGTCGTTGATGCTGCTGCTGAATCTGCCACGTTTGGTGTTTTTGTTGTTGTTGTTGATGATATTTTCCCTAATATTAAAAGGAGGTGGACATGGTACAGTGTATATTGTGTCATTGGTATCAATGAACGGTATTGGTTGTGTTATTTCTTATTTCTCATTTTAATGGCAAACAACATGTGAATAAGTCTGTCTGTCTGTCTGTCTTTGTGTATATTGAAACTTAGATATAACAAATAACCAGTGCTATCACTTTATGTATTTAATATATATATACATACTACAACAACCATCATAGCCACTATTGACATCGTCATCATCATTACCATCATTCATCTCTAATTTGTATAAATATAAATCTATTGTATTTGCTTGTGTACATGTCTTCTAAATTAACATTATTTTTTTAAGCTTAAGTTGTATGTGAATTCTGCAGATCTCTTTTTAATATTAACAAACAAAAACTAGCACTAAGAGTTTAATAAAATCTAAATTTTAGGCAAAACTATTGTTGCTACGTAGTTACTGCCTAACGAAGCTACCTACAATAGACAATCTTTTATGTGTATTTATATCTGTGTTTATTAGGGATGCTAAACAGGAGTGATATTGCGAATTACGGGAAACGGAATTTTAAAATTTCGGGACCCCGCGATTTTTTGGTATTTCGGGATTTATTATTTATATGTATGTATTAAAAACACAATTAATTGAAATAATTTTAAATTATTTTTGTTTTAAATTTTCCTTTTAAGCTACAAAAATTTGTTAAAAGGGAGTTAGCAGGTTGCATACTAAGCCGACGTTATGTCGATATGTTTACTATAGAAAATTTTTATCTACAGTGTTTTCTATATATATAAAAGTAAAACTCTATGTGTGTTAACTATAGACTACGAAACTGTAAAGCCGATCGGACTCAAACTTTGGCAAGTTGTTGTACACATTCCAGGGAGTGTTTACGGGTGGTAAAAAGTGGACGGTGCTACGCCCATAAAAAAAGTTATAATTTTTAGCTTCTTGCACTTGATTTTCAATTAAAACTCAGAATGCATTTTTATTCATTTAGGGGCGTATCAACGCGCGCCGGCCTTGGCTAGTCTTTAAATAATGATAAATCCGAATCTGAATTTTCTCCTGAAAGTTTCATTACTTTGAAATTGGAATACTAACTTTTTTTAAATATATCACCAAAAACATATTTTATTTTTGAATTATTTAAATAGTTCAAATGTTTTGAGTAAGTTGTTTTTCATTGCCGTGTTCTTTTCAACTTTTCCCCATTCATCACTAAATATGCAATCCGTTTTAGAAATATCTTTGAGCATAAACAAGAAAGCAGCATCAGCTTTATATAGATTATTGCGGCAAGGGGCTTCATTTGTTACCTTTACTGGCTTTAAAATAACTGTTATTTGTTTAACTATAGGAAATTTTTTATCATTTATTTGTGGAAAATTTAAATTTATTAATACTTTTTTAATAGATATTTTCACTTTACAAAATCGATTGCACATATTAAGAAATTTTTTCTATCTTTTTTTTTTAACTGAAAACAAGTTTCGGAATTAGAAGTAGTGCAAAGCGAATTACATTTTTAAGACTTCTAAATCAGTTGTGTTAAAGCATTCATTCTAAATGGCTTCCTAAATGTAAAATAATTTGTCATTAATAATGTGCCTAAAAACGAATGCAACATCATGCAAAATATTTTAAACAGTTCATGTAAACAAACAAATTCAACGCATGAAAAATCCGATGCTTTTCATTAACCCTCGTCGAACTGAAGAATTTTGCAACTTTAAATGACGGAGCAGTTACAATTGTACCTTTAAACATTTACTCCTACATTCATAACTTTTTCATTACAAAATCATTGAATAGGCCTAGCGTCATATGTAATACATAGATAACACCAAGGTCTATTAAATAAGGTCAGTGCAACTCTACAAAAACAAAAAGCAAAAAAAATATACGGGCATTTTGTTAGTGTAAAATTACTCTAAGGTAGTCAAAAACAGCTGACTAAAATACCAAAAAATTCATCCAGGTGAAATGATCAGTCAGTTACTGTCAAACTCTATGTATAAAAAATTATTTTTTATGAGGTGTTTGACAGAGAGCAGCACAGCAAATTCGCCGTTGCATATACCTGTATGAATATGCCCAACGCCTATTAAATTTTGTGTTTTCATTTTGTTTAACAATTTTTTCAAGACAACAAAAATAAATTGTGTTAATAGTAAATATTTGCTAAAAATATGGCTGATAAAGATAAAATAGAAGTCTAGACGATGTCTTGAAGAAGCGTGCTGTTTCATAAGGTATGTAGGGCCAGAAAGATGCTCGTTTCGCTGCTGGTATTGATATCGTTGTATTTTCTTGGCCTGTGAGCCAAGTAATGGCAAGGCTGCTATAGCTGTTAGTGTGGCTCAGTCCTTGGGTACAGAAACGCATTTTACCAGCATGTCCGGCTCGGAAATATAAATCATAAGTTGAAAAATTATCAATCATAAAATTGAAAAATTGAAAAACATAAATGTCGCCCTAAAAAGGTAAACAAATTTTGACAACTTCGAGTAGTAAACATAGGGGAGCAAAAAACGATCAGCTGATTAGTTGAACAGACCTTATTTAATAGACCTTGGATAACACCAATTAAAAAAGAAAACAAAAAATCAGAGAAGAAAGTTTCCTGTCTTCATTTGAACAACATAAGTAGTATTAAAAAACTATTATGAACAAACCTTTTGTTCGAAGTGCTATAGCAATGGTGTATGGACGAATTATAACAATAAATTTAAGTAAAGAAGCAGGTTCAAAATTACCTAATGGAAAACGTGGAGCACGTCGTGTAGTCGAAAGCTGTTACATGTGTCGTTTTGAGAAGCATTCACAACGTAAAACAAGAAAATCACGCATTAACTACATAAAATTTGTTTCTGATCAACACTCAACACAGCCTACAACATGTACTTTTATCCAGCAATCCAAAAACTATACATATTTTTCTATAAAAATGCTGAAACTTTTCTAAAAAAATATTAAAAAAGTTAATATAACTTTCTTATACAAAGCCTTTTACTGTACAACTCTACTTTTACAGCCTTTAAAAGGTGTAAAATAGTTTAGGGACTGTATAAAGGAAAAGGCGTTTTTGTTTGAAAATTTCAAAAATAATTCCACAACTAAAAGTTTCAAGATATCTAAAAATTTTAGGAATGTGTTGTATATGAGAAAAAAAAGTTATAGCAATTTTTTAAAATGAAAAAGGTACAACTGTACCTTATCAGTTCGACAAGGGTTAAATATGCATGAGTTCTATGCACTTATTAGAATTGAGTGCAGTTCATTAATATATTCATGTAAACACATGATCTCCAATGACACGTTAATGTTAAAATCATTAGTGTTTTCACCTAAATTTAATAACTTCGTCACCAGTTAAACCCCTGCAAATTCACTTTTTGGTCATAGATTTGTTTGCTGGGATCTTTTCATATTTCACTGCCGGAATAATAGATATCATATAAATTATTTTATAAATAATCCATATTTTAAAAAAATCATGATTTATTTTTTAAATCCCGGGATTTCGCTATTGGCATTCCTAGTGTTTATATATAAACACGCTATATGTAAAGGGTGTTTTTTTAAGCCCGATAGAACTTGAAATTGTAAAAAATAACACAAAAAATTAAATTTTAATCAAAATTTTTTTTTATTCGAAAGATCAATACGTGACATTAACATTTGAAAATGATTTCGGGCATATGGGCACCGCGGCTGTTCTTGACGAAGCGCATTCTGGACGTCCGTTGTTTTATCACAAAATTGTGTTCAGCGATGAGGCGCATTTTTGGCTTAACGGGTTTTTTTAATAAGCAAAATTGCCGCATATGGAGCGAGACCAATCCACAAGAGACCCTACAGACTCCATTACATCCAGAAAAATGCACCGTTTGGTGCGGTTTTCACGCTGGTGGCATCATCGGACCTTATTTCTTCAAAAATGAGGCCGGAGCTCGCGTTTCGGTCAATGGAGATCGTTACCGCACCATGATCAATGATTTTTTGTTTGAAAATATGGATGACATTGATCCGGAGGAGATGTGGTTTCAACAGGATGGCGCTACGTGCCATACGGCGAACGCAACCATCGACTTATTGAAATCAAAATTTGGCGATAAATTGATTTCGAGAAATGGACCTGTCAATTGGCCTCCAAGGTCGTGCGATTTGACACCTCTCGATTATTTCCTGTGGGGCTACGTGAAGTCACTGGTTTATGCTGATAAACCAGCAACAATTGGAGGCCAGCATTGTTCGTGTTATTCGTGACATACGGCCAGCAGTGCTCGAAAAAGTGGCCCAAAATTGGACGTCCAGAATGCGCTTCGTCAAGAACAGCCGCGGTGCCCATATGCCCGAAATCATTTTCAAATGTTAATGTCACGTATTGATCTTTCGAATAAAAAAAAAATTTTGATTACAATTTAATTTTTTGTGTTATTTTTTACAATTTCCAGTTCTATCGGGCTTAAAAAAAACACCCTTTATAATGCAGTTTTTGGTTTTTGCTAATGTTTAGGTAATTGCTATCAGTCAATTGCTTTTAGTTAAAATAAATGATAGTATTGATTTTTTGTTACTAACTTCGACTGCTACTAAGTTGATTCTTTTTTGTGACAATTTCTTATCATTGATTACGTTTTGCAAAATTAACAGAGACGTAGTAAAGTGGCAGGTAAAGAGTTTATTATTATTATTTTAGAACAGAAGCCACTGCAAATATCTTACAGTTAAACATTTACTGCAGAAAAGTCTTGGATAAATAGTAAATAACCTAGCACGATCATATAACCCAGCAAAAATTACTGCATACCCGGAAGCAGGTTTGTAAGGGAGAGACAAATGTACTCTCCTTTCCCAACCTGCTTCAGGAAGGCATGATTTCTATATGAGATGTCCCTCTTGGTAGGGCTTTTTGATGCTCTAATTATTTGCTATTTTCACACATGGTTAATGCAGTAATATCATGTCTCTTTTATGTGTTTTCAATAAATTTTTTAAGAACTACAGTAAAGAGAGGTAATCATTCGCTTACATTCCTGCATCCTCGTAAGCGAGAGAAGTTGCAGTAAGTTATTTTATAAAAAATGAAATATATTTAATAGAAATTTCTGACTTCCATTTATAGCACCCTCGAATGCGCTCTAATATTGCGCTATAAGAAGGCATGATTTTTTTTTACTGCTTACCGGTACAAAATAAATTTTTGCTGGGTAATATCCTATACCACAATATGAAATTTGCCATTTTGTGCGGGCGATCATCTTGGGTTTGAAAGTTTTTTTTTATGGTGTGTAGTCCGAAATTATTTCTAGAGAACATCTTGGATATTAAATAAATTTAATATCCGACATTTTGTTTTTTTCGGACGCCAACCTGGATTTTAAATCTTTTCTAAGTTGGATGTAATCATTTTTAGAAATTTTAAAACTTTCCAAACGTTTTACAAAACAATGACAATTAATTTTAGAAAACTATAACTTTATTGCAATACAAGTACTACATGATAACACTTGTGAATTCATCATCTGTATAGCTATTTTTACCTTTTCCAAATCTGAAAATATTCTCAAAAATTATTTAGAAAATAAAGACTTATATTTCTGCTAATTATTAAAAAAAATACTGTGGTAACTTTGAACCATAAAAATGAACCAGCAAAGACAAATCAATCGTTCATTTTAAGACGTTTACTAAGCCTCCCTAATATATGTATATTAATTTTTGTATTGTAATTCTTCGTGTATTTGCAATTTGCCAGTCTTTTTAATACATTTTCTTTTTGAAGTTTTCAAGTTAAGTTTCTTGACACACTGGTCTTTTATTAGACACGAGTTTATCCATATGTCTATATAAATTTATGGTGGATTTCCATATGGGCTTATTCAATTTCTTATTTTCATTACAGACTTGTGTTAAAAAGATGTCAATAATACAAAAAAATTAATAATGAAAATGTGCTAAAGTAAGATTGATTTAATAAGATGATGATAACAGTCACATTATGCTGCACTAAAAAGGTTCATGGTAGTTGTTATAGCCTTCACACGGGAGTGTAAAAGGGCACATATAAGTTTGTTCCGTTTGTAATATTAAAAATATTCAATACCAACTCTATAAAGTATATTTTCTAAATATCTACAGATAGAGAATTTGGTTTAGCGAAGTTCGCCTGTCCGTCTGCCCATGTGTGTGTTGAAATAAAACTTTTGAAGGCCCCACGTAAAATAAATTTATCAGATTTGTTTTCGTAAATTTTGATATTAAGATTTTGCAGCTCCTTTGAAGGCTCTTGCAACGCTTATTATGTGTATAGAAAATATATACCTTTGAAAACATTCTCCGGAAATCTTGGTTCAAAGGCTTAATTACCGCCGAAGATATCGGAGAAAAAACTGTTGGAAAAAAAATCAATTAGCAGTCGGTAATACATACTTATGTATATATTTATATCATGATACAAACTGTGTGGAGAATATTTTAGATTTGGTACAGCCAAATTGTTTTTAAAAACAAAATTTTGAAATTTTGTTTCAAAATAATTATTTAGTCAAATATACATGCGTAATAACTTGTCAGGTTTATCAAAGATATTTTGAACAAAATGTTTATGCATTTAAGCCATTGATAAATATTTGATTTAAAATCAACATATACCTCATTCCTAATTTATCTATTTAAGTCTATAAGAACTCGTTCTCCAGTCACGGTCTGCTCTGGCTGCTATTTTGCACAAATATGGCCATATAATCACTCAAACGTAAGTGGTGCCCCATGAGTTGATATCAGGGCTCTATATAAATGAAATGTTAATTATATATTTAAATGGGCCTCACTGCTCACGATAAATTTCATTAAAATCAATAAGCAAACATTTCGTAAAAAAAATATTCACGAATATTCTGCATTCTTAAAGTATTTAATGGGTTAATACAAGTATTCTGTCACTGTTAATTCACATATGTTAGAAATAGACTTAAAGTTGCCACTATGTGGAAATATTATGTCTTCCGATGAGGTTATATATTTTGTGAAATCCTTTACGATAAAATTTTCATCACTTCAATAGTGAAAACTAGTTAACAATTTGCAATGCCTCAAAAAAATAACTTCCCAAAAAAAATATTAAAAATTCATTATCAGTTAAAAATAAAAAATAATTGCTTACAATGTTTTAAACTATTTTACAAAATATTTTAAAGCTATTAAAAACAAGTAAGAGCGCTATATTCGGCCGTGCCGAATCTTATATACCCTTCACAACGTGTAGTCATGCAATAACAGTAAATTGTGTCACCATTCATCCCATATGAAATACGTACATACATATAAAAACATACATATATAAAAACATCCCATTGTAAAATTATAAATTCACGTATGTATGTTAAAAAAACAAACAAAAAAAAAATAAAAATAATTTACTTAATTATTCTGGATATGCTCCCAACTAATTTTTCAATATTTTATTTGGTTGTTGGGTTTAAGCTGGTCTATATGCATTTCACTGGTGCTTATGCCAGATCATCAGTAGACCTTTTACCCAAATTCTTGAAAAAGTTTTAAAATGTTATAAGTTTTATTTCAAAATTCTTATTAACCAAATAAGAATTCAAAAATAAAACGAAAAACTATAAAAAACTTCCTCAAAAACCCAACCAACATTTTTTCCTTATTAAAGTATTTTATTTTTCTTATCCATTTCACATTTGGCTAACCGTTGGTTAACACTAAATGTGTATAAATGGCAACCGAAAAATAAAATTTTTCATTTTTAAATAATTTACTTAATTATTCGGGATATGCTCCCAACTAATTTTTCAATATTTTATTTGGTTGTTGGGTTTAAGCTGGTCTATATGCATTTCACTGGCAAGAATGATAGAAGAAAGATTACGACAACTCGAACTCAAAAATTGAATGTTCTGCGCAGGTGGGTTAAATGACGTCACGAAACAGTCTGACATTTAAACATGACAGTGGGACAATTTCTTAATGTTTCCCATAACTAATTTTATGAGAAACATTTTTTTTATATTACTCGTAGTTTTTTTTTTTGATTACTGTTATGTATTCGGACTTTTAAATGTAAGTACAAACAGTTTTTGACCTCAAATGATCTAATGCGATATGTACATACATGTTAACTTCTAAATTGTTCATGTAAAGTTACGAACTGTCTTCATTTGTGTCACAATTGGCTTTTTTCGCTTCCTCTTCACATTTTCATATCATATCAGTGGCGTCTATAGTCGGAACTGCTTCCGGTTTCAATTTTAAAGTTGCTCTATTACTAAATCCTGTACACAATTATTAAAAAAAGAACTGCGCAAACCAATATACTTCTAACTTACCCATTTCAAATTTAAAATTTCTTTCAAAATCATCCGGCTAAAAATGCAATGAGCAAAGTCTCTCCCTAAGTATCTTTATGGTGTCCTTCCGTTTGCAAAATGTTATCCAAAGCTTTCTTTGTTGCTCATTGTTTTTTTGAAAAGTGTAAAAGGACACATCTAAGATAAGATATGTACATTAAAAACACGCACAAAATTAGTTTTGAACACAACTTATCACTTGATTTCTTTCTATCGTTTCGCATGCATTTGCCCACTGCGCACTTCATGTTTACAATTTGCTTCAAAATTTTAAACAAGAATTTTTTACACTTAAAGCTTTTAAACAGCCTCCACATACGGTTATTATAATAATAATTATTTTTTTACACAATATTTAATAGATAAAAACACAATATTCTTGATCTATAACGAAATGTGATAAATTAATTTTTTGCGAATTGTCAAATTAATTTTTGTTGCAGGGTTACCAAGTCTTACATAACATATAAATTGTTTCGAACAAATTTAGGAATAAATCCAGAATAAATTTATCTTAAATATTAACAATATAATTAAAAGTTTTCTAATTTTTGATTTTTCTTGACTCTTCTTGAGATTTAGGTTTTTTTAATATGTGTTTTATTTTTTAACTTCAATATTTCGAGACTCTACATGAACAAATAATGCCCTTTAGATAAAGAAAAACCACAATGCTATCATTACAATTGCAAGAGATTGTGTAAACCAAATTAAATATTTTTAATTTGAATATATGTAGAAAATTATCAAAAACATATGTATGTACATGTTAGTAATGTCAGAAATTATTAAAACCAACATTGGATCCGCCTTGCTCATAAAAAAACATTTAATGTTTATTAAGCGCTTAATTGGCGGATAACTGTAGGAAATTTGTCAAATAAGCCTGTATTAAACATAAAATATTTCTTGTGAATAAGGCAAATATACAAACATTTAAAATACAAAGAAACGCCAAAATCAGGAACTAAAAATATAGAATTAGGTTTTTGTCTTAGTTAACTTGATTTTATTTCTTTATTTTTTTATATAAAGTGCATTATGTATAAGGTTTAATGTTATTATTTAAGTTGTCAATTCAATTTTTGGTTCTCAATTTTATAAAATTGTATCAAAAATTAAAACCAAAATATTTTCCTGAAGAAGATACACAAAGTGATACTGAAATATTAAAGTTAAAAAATAAAAAACAAATTAATAAAAAAAAACACCTCAAGCTCATAAAAATAGTCAAGAATACACATATAGCCCTAAATATTTTGGAAATACATAGAATAGGTAACCCTAGCTTGGGTTAAGCTACGTCATCTAACGGCAAAACATGCGCATGGCGTAATCTCTTTTTATATCATTCTTGTTTCACTGGTGCTTATGCCAGATCATCAGTAGACCTTTTACCCAAATTCTTGAAAAAGTTTTAAAATGTTATAAGTTTTATTTCAAAATTCTTATTAACCAAATAAGAATTCAAAAATAAAACGAAAAACTATAAAAAAACTTCCTCAAAAACCCAACCAACATTTTTTCCTTATTAAAGTATTTTATTTTTCTTATCCATTTCACATTTGGCTAACCGTTGGTTAACACTAAAACCAAATAAAATATTGAAAAATTAGTTGGGAGCATATCCCGAATAATTAAGTAAATTATTTAAAAATGAAAAATTTTATTTTTCGGTTGCCATTTATACACATTTAGTGTTAACCAACGGTTAGCCAAATGTTAAAGGGATTAGAAAAATAAAATAAATTCAAAATTAAAAAAATTGTTGGTTGGGTTTTTGAAAAAGTTTTTTATGGTTTTTTGTTTTATTTTTGAATTCTCATTTTGTTAATGAGAATTTAAAAATATAACTTATAAAAATTTTAAACTTTTTCAAGAATTTGGGTAAAGGTTTACTGATGATCTGGCATAAGCACCAGTGAAATGCATATAAACCAGCTTAAACCCAACAACCAAATAAATATAATTGAAAAATTATGGGAGAATATCCCAAAAAATTTAGTAAATTAACTTATAGAAGATTTTATTTTTCGGTTGCCCTTATAAGCATTTCGTGTTAACCAACGGTTAGCCAAATGTTAAAGGGATTAGAAAAATAAAATAAATTCAAAATTAAAAAAATTGTTGGTTGGGTTTTTGAAAAAGTTTTTTATGGTTTTTTGTTTTATTTTTGAATTCTCATTTTGTTAATGAGAATTTAAAAATATAACTTATAAAAATTTTAAACTTTTTCAAGAATTTGGGTAAAGGTTTACTGATGATCTGGCATAAGCACCAGTGAAATGCATATAAACCAGCTTAAACCCAACAACCAAATAAATATAATTGAAAAATTATGGGAGAATATCCCAAAAAATTTAGTAAATTAATATATCTTATATATATATATATCTATATATATAAAATTGAAACTCTGTGTGTGTGTGTGTGTGTTAGCTATAGACTCCGAAACTGTAAAACCGATAGGGCTCAAACTTTGGTAAGTTGTTGTACACATACCAGGGAGTGTTTATGGGTGAAAAAAAGTGGGCGGATTCACGCCCATAAAAAATTAGTTATCAGTTTTAGCTACTTGCACTTGACCGATTTTTCTGAAACTTTGCACACATAATAATTTCGTGATAAGAAAAGTGGGCGGGGCCACGCCTCTAAAAAAGTTTTAATTTTGAGGTACTTGCACTGGACCGATTTTTCTGAAACTTTGCACACATATTGAGCTGTCATGGCTTTATAATTTCGTGATTGAAAAAGTGGGCGGGGCCACGCCCATAAAAAATTAGTTATCAGTTTTAGCTACTTGCACTGGACCGAAATTTCTGAAACTTTGCAAACATACTGAGCTGTCATGACTTTACACTTTCGTCATTAGAAAAGTGGGCAGTGCCACGCCCATTAAAAAAAAGGTATCATTTTGAGGTACTTTCACTGGACCGTTTTTTCTGAAACTTTGCACACATATTGAGTTGTCATGACTATACAGTTTCGAATTTAGAAAAGTGGGCAGTGCCACGCCCGTAAAAAAAGGTATCATTTTGAGGTACTTACACTGGACCGATTTTTCTGAAACTTTGCAAACTTATTGAGCTGTCATGACTAAATAAATATACAGTTTCGGAATTAGAAAAGTGGGCAGTGCCACGCTCATAAAGAAAAAGTTATAGTTTTTAGCCTTGCACTTGATATTCGATTAAAATTTAAAATGCGATTAAAATTCATGAAGGGGCGTAGCAACGCGCGCCGGGATTGGCTAGCATATAAATAAAAGTGAAACTCTGTGTGTGTGTGTGTGTGTTAGCTATAGACTCTGAAACTGCAAAACCGATTGGGCTCAAACTTTGGTAAGTTGTTGTACACATACCGAGGAGTGTTTATGGATGAAAAAAAGTGGGCGGGGCCACGCCCATAAAAAATTAGTTATCAGTTTTAGCTACTTGCACTTGACCGATTTTTCTGAAACTTTGCACACATATCGAGCTGTCATGACTAAATAATTTCGTGATAAGAAAAGTGGGCGGGGCCACGCCCCTAAAAAAGTTTTAATTTTGAGGTACTTGCACTGGACCGATTTTTCTGAAACTTTGCACACATATTAAGCTGTCGTGACTTTATAATTATGTGATTAAAAAAGTGGGCGGGGCCACGCCCATAAAAAAAGGGTAAAATTTTGAGGTACTTGCACCAGACCGATTTTTCTGAAACTTTGCACACGTATTGAGCTGTCATGACTAAATAATTTCGTGATTAGAAAAGTGGGCAGGGCCACGCCCATAAAAAAAATTTTAATTTTGAGGTACTTGCACTGGTCCAATTCTTCTGAAACTTTGCACACATATTGAGCTGTTATGACTTTACAATTTCGTGATTAGAAAAGTGGGCAATGCCACGCCCATAAAAAAAATTATAATATTTGGGCTTTTGCACTTGATATTCAATTAAAGTTCAGAATGCATTTCGATTCATTAAGGGGCGTAGCAACGCGCGCCGGGTTTGGCTAGTATATATATAAAAGTGAAACTCTGTGTGTGTGTGTGTTAGCTATAGACTCCGAAACTGTAAAACCGATCGGGCTCAAACTTTGGTAACTTGTTGTACACATACTAGGGAGTGTTTATGGGTGAAAAAAAGTGGGCGGGGCCACGCCCATAAAAAATTTGTTATCAGTTTTAGCTACTTTCACTTGACCGATTTTTCTGAAACTTTGCACACATATCGAGCTGTCATGACTAAAAAATTTTGTGATAAGAAAAGTGGGCGGGGCCACGCCCCTAAAAAAGTTAAAATTTTGAGGTACTTGCACTAGACCGATTTTTCTGAAACTTTGCACACATACTAAGCTGTCATGACTTTATAATTTCGTGATTAAAAAAGTGGGCGGAGCCACGCCCATAAAAAATTAGTTATCAGTTTTAGCTACTTGCACTGGACCGAATTTTCTGAAACTTTGCACACATATCAAGCTGTCATGACTTAATAATTTCGTGATTAGAAAAGTGGGCAGTGCCACGCCCATAAGAAATAGGTATCATTTTGAGGTACTTGCACTGGACCGATCATTTTGAAACTTTGCACACATATAAAAAGAAATGAATAAAACATATTGAGCTGTTATAACTTTACAATTTCGTGATTAGAAAAGTGGGCAGGGACACGCCCATAAAAACAATTATAATTTTGATAATTTTTGCACTGGCCCGATTCTTCTGAAACTTTGCACACATATTGAGCTGTTATGACTTTACAATTTCGTGATTAGAAAAGTGGACAATGCCACGCCCATAAAAAAAATTATAATACTTAGGCTTTTGCACTTGATATTCTCTTAAAGTTCAGAATGCATTTCGATTCATTGCATTGATATTCTCTTAAAGTTCAGAATGCATTTCGATTCATCAAGGGGCGTAGCAACGCACGCCGGGTTTGGCTAGTATAATATATTAAATAAAAAATAAAAAATAAAATTAAAAAAAATTAAAAAAAATTTTTTTTTTGGCTCAGCTGGGATTCGATGCCACGTTTTCCCTAACCAGTATACACGTTTGTATGTATGTATGTTGTTGTTGTAATGTTTTTTTTTTGTGAAAAAAAAATCGAGGTGGTCGTGGGTTTTTGCTCATATCTCAGTTGTTTATGTACCAATGTTTCTGATTTTCAATACCGATCTACTCCCGAACATTTCTGATATTTTAATACCTTACCCGGGTCCAACCTATGTCGGGGGGCTTCAAAAAGTTGATTTCAACATACACACGGACAGACTGACAGGGCTTAATCGACTCCCCTATTCATAAGCTTTCAGAAAATATATACTTTATGGGGTCGGAAATGAAAATTGTAGAAATTTCACACGAAATGACAAACCTATATATACCCTTTTTCACTGTGTGAAGGGTATAAAAATTATGAAAAATTATAGAAAATAAAATAATGTAAGAGGGCTCTATACAGCCTTGCCGAAACCATTAGCTCTCTTCAGTGCAGCTACAAAAGATTTCATATTTAATATTATACGTCCTAATGCTTTATTATTTGAATTTTTACATAGTTTACTGGATTCAACTAGTCAAACCCTCTTATATGATACCCATATTGATGGGGTAAGGAAAAAAATTAGCCGCCATTTTTTTACAAACGCCATCGTAAATTTTACCCTTTTTCTGTATTCTACTTTTCAAGCCCTTTCATTTGATAATACCAATAGTGTGGGTGTTTAAAAGGACAAGCCCGTAATTAATATATTTGATCCATATATCCACCATTTTATTTAGGATGCTATCTCAGATTTTACCTTTTTCATAATTTTTTTATATTCTAATAGCCAATTCCTTAACTTATACACCAATATTGAGTGAGTTGAGTATAACGGCTTTTTTAATCCAGTCTAAAAATTATTCAAAAGCTGAAAAATTTTAACTTTTGTGGTAAAGATATGGTAAAAAGCAGAGGCATATCTCAGAAAGTTATCAGGGGATTATGTTGGTTATCTTAAAAATTATGATACCGCACATACTTAGGTATATGCAACATATCGGTGCTTCTTATAATAGATTTCTCCCGACATTCGAACATACAAACAGATGAACATACAGACGTTGATCAGCTTTCATAAAATATATTTATACTTAATAAGATTGGAAAAGAATATTGTAAAAATTACAAACTGATTGAAAAACCCATATATACCCTAAGCGCAACAGGTAAAGGGTAAAATAATTTAATTGAAGTGATTCTATATAAATTTTTAACAAAAAACATTTAATTACTCCAACACAGACATGATTTTCGCGAAAACTGTATATTTAAGTCATTGCTTAGATACAATTTTTATCCATTTTAGAATAGTAAACTCTACTGCTTTTCCGTTTCCTTGAAAGAAAAGAAGAAAAGTTTTTTCCATTTTTTTTTTTTTTTTTTTTTTTTATTTAAAAATCTTGTTTATGGTTATTATAAACATTCGACAATCCTTACTAAAGGATAACTAAGATTCGGATAATCTTTTTATTTTTGTATTAACTTAAAAATTCAATTTTGTTAATTTATTGTAAAAGATTTTAAACGATTTTTAATTTTTAAAAAATACTTTAAAAAACGGCGAATTTCTTTTCCTATTTAATACTTTGCTGTTCTAAATATCTTGTTCTGTTTTTTTTTTCCAACATTTAGGTATATTCAATTCATTCTAGTTTTGTTTTTATTTTGCAAATTGTTTATTTTATTTCTTGTTCAATTTTTGTGCCAGTCAGTGATAGTGTGTGTTTTTTTTATTATTATTTATTTATTTATTTTTGTTAATTCCATTTCATTTAATTTCCTATAAACATTTTTGTTGAATATTTCAGTTTTTTTGCTGATTTGCATTCATTTGTTTTATTCGGGGAATTTTTAAATAAAATTTTATGCGTGCACAAGTATGAGTTTGTATGTGTGTGTGTGTGTTTATTATTTACTTTTTCCAGAATGTCCACTGTGTTTTATTTATTTATTCTGTTTTGGTTTCTATTTCTTGTTATTTTGTTACTTATTTAGGTTTTTCTGTGTCTTGTACTCAGTTTGATAACACAGTGATGACATTTACTGTGAATATTTTGTACTCACATTTTAACTGTGTATTGTGTAGGAATATAAAGATGTGACGTGGGAACTATGGGTCAGAAATGTTAAAAAATTAAAAATTTTTGAATTCTAATTTTTTTAATTAGAATTCTTAAACTTGGATTGTGTTTGAATACCGTAATTAGCCGCTTGACCACATTTTTTGTTTATAAAATGTATAATGGTGTGTTTTGGATCTCTGTCTTTCTAAAATCCCTAAATTTGCGTCTTCCTGATTTTATATCTGATTTTAATCTCTGTATAATTTTAAATCATCAAATCATATCAAACTTGAATTTTGCCATTGCCTAACTTGACTACCGACGTTATTCTCGTATACCTGGGTTCCGGTATCTTGGATTTCAGCGCAATTAAAGTATTGGGTCTCACTAGTTAAAGATTAAAAGCTTTTTCTATTTCTACTAAAATTTTAATTACCAAAACAAACCAAATCACTATAGAACTGCTACGAAGTATTGCATACTACCCACGAGTAAGCAGTTAGAAATTTGGAAAAAGCACGCCACTTAATCACATTGTAAATTCCATAAATGTATGGTCCCATAGAAAAGTTTTGATAAGTTATCCTTTTGACCGAAATAACAGTGAGTGACTAAGAAATTATAATATCTCACACATTTTTAAAGCCTAATGTCATTAAAAAACTAATAATTTGCTAGACCAAGGACAAGTTTTGGCTGGAGTTGTGTGTATAGGTTTTTTCAGACTCATTACTTATTTACAGACTTCGAAAATATATTTTTTAAATAAATTGGTCACTAATCAGCAAAGTTATAGGCCAAAAATATTTAAAAATATATAGATTTTTTTTAAATATATTAAATTTTTTCAAACTCTTAAATAATTTTTGACCACGCTTAATATACCAAATTATAAGCCGTAAACTCAGATATTATTTCTCAGAACAACTAACATATCTGTTGGAGACTTACTGAGATAAAAGCACCAGAGTACAAATGCTTCGGTATTTTTACTTAAACTTACAAAAGGAAATCGAAATTTTTCAGTTTCTATAGAACCGAGAGAGAAAATATGGGTATCAAATAAAAGGGCTTGAGTATTAAAAAATACAGTTAGTTTAAAAAAGAAAAAAATTCCAAGATGGTGTCCTAGATTAAAATGCGAATATATGAGTCAAATATAATAGTTACGGCTTTATCCCCTTTAACCCCTACAATATCAAATGGAATTAAATAAAAGGCCTTAACCACTACGACGTAGTTAACTTTTAAAAAAGCGTCAAATCCGATATGGCGGACGAAACAAAATGGCGGAACAATTTTTTAACAATATGGGTATCCAACGAAAGGGCTTGACTAGTAGAATACAATAACTATGTGAAAATTTAAATCAAAGATGACGTCAGAAATAATATAGAAAATGAAAAAAAATTACCTGCCAGTTCAACGATGTCGAAAGAAAACCCAAGCGAAATTTCATTCGTACAAATACGTTGAAAACAAAAACAAATTTTTAGTTTTTGTTGTTGTTTTCAAAATATTTGTACGAATGAAATTTCGCTTAGGTTTTCTTTTGACATCATTGAACAGGCAGTACATGAAATCTAAAATCTAGGCTTAGCTACGATGTGGTGTCTATACCGATGTACATGACGTTGAAGGGTATTTTCAGATTCGGTACGACTGAATATAGCGCTTTTACTTGTTTTGATTTTAAAGAAAACTTAAACATTTGTCTTAAATTACTTAATTGTATGACCACTAAATAAACAGTTGTAATATATCGTCGGCTTAATATATATATTTTTATATATAATAAATTTAAACATACATATGTATGTAGTTATATACCTAAATGCATTTTTATACGCAATTGTAGAAACTTTCCTATTTGCTGGATGATGTCAACATATAATGTTCTTTCTATTAATTTGTTTTACAATATACAGTGGTCAAAAAAACTATTCGATATTAAATGTTATTTACCTAAATTCTACCAAGTATTTTTATGTTGTATTATTATTGCCTTTTAATGTACAGTCAGAAAATTGAAATATAATGCTCTTTTTACAACAATTTTGTAATCGAAAACAAAATCATGAAATTTGCAAAGCAAAAAAAGTATTCGACATGCAACTTTGTTCTTGAACATCTTTGGATGTCAGAAATTTAATGTTTTATCATTTTAAATTGGCAGAAACTGAAAAAAAGCATAGCAAATATTATTCAAAGATCCAGAACTACTGTGCAATTCATAATAAAAAAGTAAAAAAAATTTAAAGAGTGTGTTCAACAAGTTTAAAAACGCCGCCACAATCCCCAGATATTAACCCTATTGAACATCTCTGGGGTCACGTGGAGAAAAAATTAAGAAATTGTAAATTCACAAACAAGAACAAAATGAAAGAGATCCTTCTGGAGAAATGAAATAAAATCGATCCAGAATATACCAAAACCTTGGTAAATTCTATGCCAAATCGCATAAGAGAAGTAATTCGCCAACGTGGAAAAGCAATTCGGTTCTAAAGTACAATAACTATTATATCTTCCAAGAATATTAATTATGTCGAATACTTTTTTGTTCTAATTTCTTATATATTATTTTACCAAAAGAATTTTTTTTATAATATTTTAATAAAACTCCTATATTTTTGTTAAGAATAAAAATCTTCGTTCCCTAATAAAACGTTTTTAACGATTTTAACGGGTTTTTATTGGTAAAAACATGAACTTCTTGGTCTATGTCGAATAGTTTTTTGACCACTGTACATATTTCCTTAATTTTTAACGTGCCTCAGCCCAATGTGTCAAGTAGTTAAAATTTGGGTGGTGCTGGGCTGACTCAGCTTTGCGACAAACATACACTTGTTCATTAAATCATGAAAATGAAGAGGCAGTAATGAAAATAACAAAACACTCTCATTGAATACTCAATGCAAAATTATTTCCCTAGCTCTTTTACTACAAAACACCCAATGAGAGAGCAACTGAAAGAAAATAACCAGAATAGATAAACAAATTAAAAAATAAGATATAAACATATGGACTAATTAATTAATTTATATCCAAGTCAAATTGAATACTAAATACGAATTAAATTTAAAATAAAAGTATATATGTAGGTACATATGTATATAAGTAAATATATAACTGAAACGATTTGGAACAACACTGAAAACTGCATTTAAAAAATAAAATTGTTGTGTAGTTGTAATATATTATTGGCGATAACAGTTTTATCTCCTTTTCATTTAAAAAAAATATGCCGGTATTTTTATTATATTTTTTTATATACTTTTTGTTGTTGCTGCTTTTGTTCAATTCAATAAATAAAAAATTTCGATTAACATTAGTTTAAAATAGAGAATGCGCATTAGTAGATTGAAGAAAGAGAGAATATTAGAGTAAGTGTATGAGCGAGCGTACATTGAGAATTATTGTTTGTGTATTTTATTATGGTGGAGCAAAAGATAACAACCGGCTGTTTATGTCTGTGCTACGAGGGGACTTTGGCAAAAATAATTTCAGTCTTTACTGAATTGAACTGCAAGTAGGGTTGTTGTTTAAGAACCAAAAAAAAAACGAAGAAAAAAGTGTTGCTCGAAAGTTTTAATACATAAATAAATTCAACAAAAAAAAAGAGGAATAAAAAATTCATACGAATTTCAAAGGTCGTTGTTAACGTCTCATAAAGTGGTTACAAAAAAATCTTCAAAAATAAGAGAAAAAAAATTAAAAATAAAAAGTCAGTTAAACATCTTAATCGTTATTTTTAAAGTGCAAATTCAAAAATTATTTAACCATATGTATTTATAAAAAAGGTAGTGTTAAATAGTTTTTTATAATAATAGAATATAATGAAAATCTTTATATCTTAAAAACATAAATCAATTTAAAAAATATGTATGTTTTAGCAGATAATTAAAAACGTTGTAAAAAAGAAATTTTTAATACCTACCTATAAAATATTTTATTTTAACAACATGAAAAAAGTTGCCAGCCAAGAAAAGAAAGTATTTTATAAATATATATAGTTTTTTTTAATAATCTATTGTGTTGACGTGTTTACTTTTTTCAGCAAAATAAATAAAAAAAATTTAATCTTTTGCAATTTTTTTCTGTTCAAACCCTATTTCCGTAATATAACGCATTGTATTTGTGTGTGTGCTTTTTTATTATTGTGATTTTGTGTTTATAAAATATCTTTGTGGTGCGGTTTTGTACAAATTAAAAAAAAAAATCTTTAAATAGCAAACAAAAAAGTAAATAAATTAAATACGAACTAAATAAAAAAATACAATCTAGAAAATAAATAGTGATGCCACACATTGAAAAAAAATCATCAACGTTTTGTAAATTGATTAAATCATAATTAATTGTCTGTTTAAACATAATAAAGAACTAAAAACTAGTAAGAAGATGATTTCAAAGCGATGTTGATAGAAGGATATTTTTTAATTATAGTATTAAATATTGATACTTAATATAATTTTAATATCATTTTACATACAATAAAAATTTTAATAATAAACTATCTAAAATAACCAAAATTTCAAAATGTATTCCACTCGGGTAGTGTCGGCAAAGATACACTTATCACATTATTAACTCATTATTACAATTAAATTTTTTTTATTTAAAAAAAGAAAAAGGATCAACTTAAAACTCTGCTTAATAAATAAAAAAAACTGTTTCTACGTTTATTATTTTTTTTAAGAAATTTATAAAAAAAATTTTTTTGTTAACTAGTTTTCAATTTTCAAATATGGTTGGGCTAAATTAACCGTAACTTTTTTTTGTAGGTATATAAATAAAAAAATTATAATTGTATGTTAAATGTATGATGTTTGCCAAAATTTATAACAAACAAAAACTAACATTTTCATAAATTTTTTAATATTATTTATTTAAAAAACTAAATTCTTTCCTAAAAACTGTTTAAGTTTGATTATCCGGACGTCTATTAACCGATAGAATACTACCGCTGATCGTTTCAAAATTTAAAAAGAAATTTTCATTAAAATTTCAAAAATCCAAAGATAATATAGTTGAATTAATTACATATGTATATATGTCTAAGACCGTACAGAAATTAACAGTTCAATACACACCTTCAAATATAAAAGAATTTTATCAAGATACATTTGGGAAACTTTTTTTTATTTTTTCACTTTATCTTTTGTAATTACTTATAGTCGCATATCAAAATATGATATGTACAGATATCTTGAAAAGACAATTGTTTTTTAAAAGTTGCCTTTTTTTGCTTATAAGGATGTATGCTCTAATATAAGTATATAATTTGCTTCTTGCAAAAAAAAATATTAATAGAGTTTGTAATTCTAAATACCTTAGAGTGAAAAACAAAAAGATTTAATTTTAACAGGCTCGTGACATAAGTTTACATAACTTTTTACGTTCTCCTTGCATAAAACAGTATCTGTATGTTGAACGTATGTGGGTCACCTTGAAATCTGATTGTTTTCTTTATTAATTCTTTTAATAATAACATTGTCAAAACAATTACAACTTTCTAGGCATCTAAGTTCTTTAATAACAAAAATTTTTAGCCATCAAATAATAACTATTTTCTATATATAATTGCATTGGTTTTTTCGTTAATCTGGCAACATTAAAACCATTATTTAAATACCAAAGAAAGCAACAACTAACGGCAAACAGTACGAATAAATAAAACTGACGTTTTCTTTTACGGTTTAAAACAAACAACAAACATAATTATAAAAATTATTAGACATTTTTATTGCAAACTCTTTCTTGTGTTTTGTCATTTGACTACTACTTACACAGAAGAGTGTGTGTTTAAACTTTTTTAAGTCATTTTATGGTTGTTGTTATTATTGTTGCTATTTTCAGCTGCTAACAACATGTGTGTGTTTAAATTATTTCAGACGCATAACAGTGTTGCCGATATGTATCTAAATAAAAACGGAAAACTTATACTGTACACAGAAAGTTTTATCAACAACTTTTAGAAAATTTATAAAGAAAATTAAACAAATTAAAACAAAAGAAAATGATTAGGCAGAACTAGAATAAATTAAACTTTTTATCAATGTTATTATTTTTATTACTGGAACAACAAAACTTATTTCGGTGCCCTTTTTTTAAATATTTTACACAAATCAAAAACTTATCATAGATTTTTGTTCAGTATAAAAAGATAATTTCTTAAAGATTTGCTTTACATTAAAAATTAAAATTGAATATAATTCCCGTGTTGCTAATAATTTTAGTATATTTTGTATTTAGTATATTTTCTTATGAATCGATAACTTATCGAAAATTTTCCTTAACTTAAAAGTGAATAAAAATTGTATTCCTTAAATACTTCTGTGAATCAAGAATACATACATGTCATACAGATACAAATGTTTACACCGAATTAATTATTAAACATAATTATTAAACATAAACCGTAACACATTACAATAAATTTGCGTTTTGGAAAAATAAAAAATCATAAAGTATATTTATATCCCAAATTACATATTACAAAATTTTTCAAAAATATTCAAAATAATTTATTGTTTCGAACTTAATATGGTTGACTATAAATATATACATAAGAAAAAATGTATATGTCTATGTACATATGTATGTATATTAAAGAATATTCCAAATTTTTTTTTTTTTAAACGATGTAGGTATGTGTCTTAAATACATAGGGCCATATTCATAAAAAATATTTTAGGTTTATTGAAGGCTTATTTATCAAATTTCTCTACAACATCTGTCAAATAAGCCTTTAATAAACCTGCAATATTTTTTATGAATACGGCCCATAGTTTACATAATTTACTAAAAAGTGTATTCACAAAAAAGTTGTATTGTCATAATTTTCTTAAAATTAAAATAAACAGTATTCTTTTATTTATTGAAAAATTGGTAAAACTTTTTGAGATTTTGAAAAATTATGAAATTATGACAATATAATACTTTGTAAATTCTCCAAAAATTGTGTTAAATTTGTTAACTTTTATTTTGTGACTTCGGCAACATTCTCGCATACAATTCACTAGAACTTGTTTAATACATCAAAAACATAGCAACAAACCAAAACAACCAACCACCGTCATCACGATTTCAAATAGTAAAAGCAATAGGCAACAGTATCTAACAAAGAGCAAAAGCAAAAAAGCTTCAAAACTATCCAACACCATTCTCTTTCATCTTTACCTCTTTTAATGTGCCAAGAACTTGTCTTTTAGTTTAAACAAAAAACTGCAAAAAATCTAGTTTTCTTAGACGAATAGATAAAATACAACAACTATTTTATACAGACTACCACCATATTTGTTGTAAATGTATTGTTTGAATTGAATTCGTGGCAAAAACGCACACAGTGGCAGCCAGTCGAAAAAAATCAAGAATCTAACAAATTCTCTTTGTTAAGTAATATAAAAGTTTTAGCAACAAAAACAACATTATTAAAGGAAAGCATTTGCTTGCTATCTTATCCTGCTGCTGCATAAAGAGAAAAAATTTTGTAAAAGAGAAACTTAACGAAAATTCTGAAACTACAGCAAAAAATATAAACAAAAAAGAGGTAAACAAAAACATGTTATAATTTGGTTTGCATATTTATAAAAAAAAATAATAAAATTTAAAAAAATATATAAAATATTAAAAGAAAATTCTTTAAATTAATCATTTACTTATTTAATTTATTATGAAGTGTGTTTTTTTATATGTAGACGAGTGCCCCTCAGAAATGATTTATAAGTTTGTTGATAAAAACATATTAAGTCATCAATTACTTGCTTTAACGCAATTAATGAAAGTTTTTTGTTGTTTCTGTGTTTTTTTGTGGTATTTTTTATTAAATGAAATATTTTTAAATATTTTTTTCTTGCTGGTTAAAGTTCTTTTATTAAAAAAAAAACTGTTATTTAGGGCGTTTTTTATATATATATTTTTTTTAACAAACAAACATATGTATTTTTTCTGTAATAAATATATTATTTTCTGTGAAAAATGAAATAATTTTTTAAATTTGTCATATAAATATCAATGCCAAATTCTTAAGACTGATTTGTTTATTTTTTTTTTTTATGAAATTGGAAAAGTGTTTTATTAGTTTCTTTGGCTAAATTATTTTATGTTAATGGGAAATAAATATTAGACAATTATTAGCCCAAAAAGTGGTTTTGCTAAAAAAAAATTAAACACCTCGCAACGAAGTTTTAGCCTGACGATTTAAAAAAATTCAAATGAATTCCCAAACATCGGTTGAGAAACACAAATCGGTATTAATAATTTTAAACGCGTACACTTGCACACGCTCAAATTTAAGATTTTATGGACTTAAGCAGTTTTTCCTTTTTTCATATATATGGCTTTTTAGTATGAGAACACTAGGATTTTATAAGACAAAGTTTTATTACAAAAGTTATTGTTGAATGGGAAAGTCATTTTAAACCAAAGTTTTGTTTTTCATATTGGCCTATTTCTGTTTTTATGATCACTATCATTAATCACACTTTTATATTTGGAGCGAAGAGCAACCCAAATTATCATCATATATTCATAAAAAAACAAGTTTTAAGCCAGTGAAATATTATATGGCAGACATTCTTGCTAGACATTTTAACTTGCCTTATTAGTGCCTTTGCGCTTTTTCGAGAGTGGATGAAAAATACCCATATATTGACGATCTAGAGGGTTAAAATATTTTACAAAATTATTTGAAATTATTTGCTGCTTACATATCATTAACCTTAAATGTTAGAGTTACATGATTTTGGTTTCATTTATCGAATTTTTTTGTTTCCGTTATCGGATTTTCGATATTTTTCAAAACATTTGATTATGTTATACAGATTAATCAGAAACGATTTATTAGAGAATTATATAAAAAGGGTAGTCCAATCATAATGCAAGATTTTAATTTTGAGTCACACCATAACGTCAAGTTTTTTTGCCCAACTTAATCTGAAATTTTTTTTGTCTCAGTCTGACAAATTTTACCACGGGGAAGCACACAATTGAGCAGCGCGTTAAGATTGTTGAAGCCTCTTACGAAAATAGGCCTTTAAATCAAAACGCATTTCGTGATTTTTTGTTGTTATCATAATTGACCAAATTTGTACTTTATCGAGAGAATTGTGATCTTGTAGGAAACGTGGAAACATCTGTGCATGCTCGCCCAGTTCGTTCTGCGATAAACATTGCTGTTGTTCATGAAACTGTCGCAGAAGAGCCGTTAACCACGACTCGTCATCGTTCCCAACAATCATCGCTGATGTGAATCTTGAATAAATAATTAATAATAATTCAATACTTCCATTAAGCCAAGATTAATTCAGGAGCTAAATGGTGAAATAATATGCCACATTAACGACATTTAACCTCTATTATGTTTCAGTGTCACTGAAAATATGAACCATCGAATAGAAGAATGTCACCCAAGCTGTGACAAGCACTTGACCGATATTTGGTTTCACGCATAATTGTCATAGATTTTTCTATCACAACAAAAAAAATTATTATAAACATTCTCTAGAAACTTTCTGTTTTAATTACAATTAACATTGTGCGTTTTGATTGGACCACCCTTTTAATGCTTTTTAAAAAGTAATGTAACTAATTACTAATCATAATCGCAATTTCACACCTATATTTTTATGTAATGGGCCTGCATATTTGCTCACTATATCACGTGTTAATACACCTCTAGATTTTTTTTCGAACACAATGTCCAAAGTCCTCATAGATTTGACAGATAAGATTAAGCTATTGGAAACCATAACTACTTACGTTCTGCGATAAATACGAAATGCATCATTGAAAATGTTAGCTTATTTTATAACAAAATATTAAACACAGTTACACACAAAAACTCATTAAATTAATGCAATAACAGAAGTTTGTTAAGGGTGCGATTGTGCTAACCGAAATAATTAACAATATTTGGGGTAAGTTTTTGAACAAAAATACAAATTTGGCCGCTACAACTTGAACATTTCATACAGGGTCAGCAAAACTAAAGTAACTTAAATTATTTATGGATACTTTGATATACAGCCATCTAATATTAGACCTTTTAAGTGACACTGTTAGTAAAATTCTGGAAAAATCGATTCGTCATTGCAAAATTCCAGAATTTCTTTTTACTCACTTAAAATGGGCTTTCAAAGATGTTTGTATTAAATATACAGGAGAAAATTTTGATTATAAGAACAAAATCATACGATGAAGTTTATTTTATTCATCGTATGTTTGCTTAATTTCAAAATGTCCGTATTCGGGGTTCACATTTTAAGCTGGAGGCATAAATAATAAGAAGGAGATTTAACGCTACATCAGCCACATTTATTGAAAATAGTAATGGAAAATAATAATATTCCTACAAATTTCTTATATAAATCCAGAAATTTTAATGGTCAAGATTTTAGAATTTGTTTATTATGTACGAAGATTGCCTTTTATATTTTGGGATGGGAGATAAAAATTAACATAGAAAATTGCTTTATGCTTTTCAAAATATTCTCCATTAAGATCACTGCACATTTACATACGTGTAAACAAATTTTCAAAGAACGGTTTCGATTGAGGTACGTACCTCCAAAACATGCGTTTTTTATGACTTAAAGGATTTTGCTTCTCTTGGAAGACCCATACAGTCGACCGCTTTTTACATTCGGATTCATATGTGTACACTCACGATTTGTCACCTGTCACAATGTCATATACATGTTTTGAAGCACCACGATGACCAATTGACATGAGCCTCTTTCGAGCGATTGTGAAATAATATGATTTTCAATGTAAACAAAACTTTTTACAGACAAATACTTATGAAATGTTTAATGTATGCTGGTCCCACTAATATTTAAGGTTGTCTTAATCTTAAGATAAGTTAAACGATGATATTACAAAACCGATTTTGTACGGCCTTTACGAAACTCGTCGTTGAGCGAACTATATCCAAGATTGAATTTTTTAAACCATCAGTAAACACTGGTCCCTAATTGTGCTTCGCCGATAAAAAAAAAATCACTATGCACTATTGTTAATCCACTATCCCTGTCGAAAGTTGTAAAAAATAAGCAATTTTTAGGCCGACATAAATTTGTCAGTTTACAGTAAACAACACAAACAGCGTTCGTACTTCAAAACATTCTGAGTACGTATATTATCAAAATGTTAAATTTTACTGAAATGAATTGCCTTATCCCGAAATATAAAAGGCAACCCTCGTATATTATTAGGGCATGTAAGGGACGAATCCACACCTATATAATTTTTGCCGATCAAGCACAAACTTTAATTTTTTGCTGCAACCTTCCTTCCAGATCATCTTACTAGGCCAATGCTCTAGATCAAGGAAAATCATTTAAAATTCTACTACAAAATATATAATAAATTTATATTAAATACAAAAAAAAATTGTCAAAAAATTTACATGACATTGTAAGCGTACAAACAAAGTATGATTGTTTTAAAAGTCTAGACAGACTGACTTTTATTTGTACATAGTTTTGCTTGTCTTCATTTTTTCCTTCCATTGTCTGTCTGTGTACACTTTTTGGTTTGTTTTGATTTTAAGAATTTCTCAACCCCATGTCTTAAGGTGTTTTTTTTTTTCATACTTTCAGTTTCTCTTTGTTGGACTATTTTTAGTCTTTTGACAAAGAAAGTTTCTTTTTCCGTGTCTTTTTTGTTACGTTTTATTAGTTTTCTTTTCGTTTTATATATATTTTTTTTGTACTCGTTTAAGTCGTTTTAAGTATTCGTTATTGTGTTTCCTTTGTTTCTTCGTTATAACTTTTATCTTAATCATATTTACGTTTGCCAAACTCACACATACATTCTTAGAGTTTATGTCTCAACTCTCCCACTCGACAACTAAAAGCAAGACAGACCACCTGATTAATATTTCCTTTAGCAATCTTGTACTTCTTGCTCCCTTCTTCTTTATGTAAAGTGTGAAAGTTTGTTGGGTGTTTTTGGTTACGGTGGGTTGATTTAAACAACGCGGTATATTGGTTCGTTGGTGGGTTGGTAATTCATTCTTATTAACCTTGCCTTGCAGTCATTGTACCCTTGTGTATAAATAAATATTTTTTCTTTTTTTTATGTCTTAAAATTTTTTCTGTTATATTTTTGAATGTATGTAAGTGTGTTCCTTGTTCTCTTTTCTGCTGTTGTTGTTCATTTATTTTCTGTTGTTGCTTAATTTATATTAAAATAAAATTCTTTTGTCTTATTAGGAAAAACAGATCTTAAAGAAGTGAATTTTTTATTTGCGGACTTTTATATTCAGCAACGAAAAAAGGAGTCAAGTTTGTTTTTTGCTTATGTTCCAGTGTTGATAAATTATACTGTATTCTTATTAAAAGTATTATAATCTATTTAAAATAAGCTTTAATACACTTCATTGCACAACTATAAATACACCTCAATTTGGACATACATACTTATTAAACTATAAAAGCGAAATGTATTTTAAGGTGCACATATTAATAAATTATAAGTAAAAATCTTTTCCAAAAAAAATATATTTTTAACTAATAAGCATTTTATTAATACAAGCATATTTAGCTTACAATAACAATATTGATAATAAGCGATAGTCTAATAAGGTGCAGGGTCAACTTTACTTTAATTGAAAACAATAACTCATTCAATCAAAATTATTATACCCTTCACCTGTGGTGCACAATGGTATATATATATAAAGTATATATTTTTTGAGAGCTTATGAATAGAGGAGTTGATTAAGCACTGACATTATGTCCGTCTGTCCCTCTGCCCGTCAGATCATATGTTCCTCAGATCTGTGTATGGTATCAATCTTTTGGAAATATCCGGGAATGTATCGCTATTGAAATTCAGCAGAATCGCCCCATAACTTTCTAAGATATGAGCAAACACGACTGCCTCTGTTTTTTCCCATATTTTTACCACCAAAATGAAAATTTTTGAGCCATAGAATAATTTATAGGTACGTTTGCTACTATTTATAGATTTCATATGCCCCTGGAGATATTCGTGAAAAATTTTGAATAAAGCTGGCTCTAATCGGTAAAGTTATGGACAAACAATTGTTTTTAAATATATATTTCAAAAATTAACAAACAAAAATTAAATTTTTTCAGTTTCTAGACAACCGAGAGAGTCAATATTGGTATCATGTGAAAGGGTTTGACCAGTAAAGTACAATATATTATTAAAAAATGTAAAATCCAAGATGGCGTCTTAAACAAATGGCCTGATAAATTTTTTTTAGCCCCATCAATATGGGTATCAAATCAAAGGGCTTGACTAAATAGTGAAAACAGTTAACTACGTAAAAATTCAAAATCAAGGATGACGTCGGAAATGATAAGGAAAAATGGCCTATAACATGAAATATAGGTTAAGCTTCGATGTGGGATTATACCTATGTACATAATTGTGAAGGGTATTATCAGATTCGGCACGGCTGAATATAGCACTCTTACTTGTTTCTATTTTAACTTGTAAATATAATAAATAACCGCTTCTTTAAAGTGAAAGTTGTTTTTAAGTTTTTCTGCATAATATCACAGGGTTAATATTTAATAAAATATTTTTTAGGACAGTTAAACTCTACTCATATACATTCTATTTGATGATATTTTTTAATATAATGAATGATTATTTAGTCATTTGGAATTTGAATTTACTTTACTTTTTAATTATTAATTTATTAAAATATAGCCCGCGGCTTCGCCGTTGATGTTTCATCCTTGAGCTTAAATTTTGACATACTTTTTCCAGCATTTCAGCCCGTAACTTATCAATGCCATCTGTAATGTTGTCTTTTAAGTCTATACACGCAAAGAAAAACCATTGTTACGACATGATCACGGCGGTCATTTTATAGTTTCTATAACAATATTTGGCTGTCGAAAACAAGTAATAGTTATTTTTGTTTCATTTTATCATATATTTTGTCACGATAATCAAGAATTTGTTTGAATTGTATCATTTAATGATTACTTTTCGTAAAAATTTCATAATAGTTATCATTTAAAAATAGTATGATTTAAAAAAAATTAAGTTGACAAATATTACATGATATTCAAGAGCATTATAAATTAAAAATAATCATTAAATAATAGGTGAGACAACAGTATGATAACAAATTAATCAAGCTATGATTTTTTTTTAATAATAATTTAATTTCAGCTGTTCTTCTTCTTGCTGAATAAATTTTTATTCTTATTAAAGTTTGAGATGTCAAAAAAATGAACAAAAATTTTGAAAAATTTTAAAATAAACGAGAAAACGTAAAAAAATATTGGTATAAAAATTGCAATTAAATTGATAAGTACAATCAATATGTGTGTGTTACATCAAAAGACAATAATTTGCCGTAAAAAATGCAAAGATTGTCGATTACAATTGTAGTCATATATATGATTATTGAATGATGCTTAAATTAAACATAATAATGATAACTGGTAACCATTATTATTTTTAACCATAATCATACAATTCAATCATAGTATGTTGCTCTTCGATTATGGCTACCACAACCATATTTTTTCTTTGCGTGTAGTTGTTGCTGGCATATACCTGTATACGAAAGACATCCATATCTCCACAGAAAATAGTCAGGTGGGGTCAAATCGCCTGATGTTGTATTCCAATAGTCTGCTCTAAAACGTAAAAATAATTACTTATCAAACTAGCCTCTCAATAGGTATTTTGTATCGTGTGGCATGTGTCACTGTCTTGTTAAAAATTCATGTCAACAAAGTCCAGTTAACTGTTAAGTCGACAATTTCACGATCTTCATTGACATTGGCAAATACAACAGTAATATTCTCTCCGGTTAGCACTCTTGAAATGAGTGCTTTAATGTCATATAAAGTAAAACTGGTACGAAATTTGGTCACAACAACATATGACGACCCACCAAATAATTAAAACGATCACAAAAATGGGCATAATTTACGACACACATTTCTCATGCAGCATGAATTTTAAAAATAAAGATCAATTGTATTGTTGGTTTTTAGTCTATTTGTGGTGAAATGGTATACCTTTCTAAGCTTTTTTTCTTTTTCTTTTTATTACACTTATAAACCAAATAACAAAAATTTCCCTTTATACCTATAAACAAGTCCCTTTTCGATACCCATTATTACCTAACTTACTGAATCGTAAGCTAAAATCCTAAGCGTCTGCTGAAACGAATAAAAAGTAATTATCAACAATCCTTATCACTGAGTCCTTCTTAGTCCCCAAAATCTGTTTTAGACTGAAGTCCCCCATAACACTCACACAAAGTATATGCCGCCTTATGATCTCTAATCTGTTGCCAACCAGTAACTGACATTCACAAACTAAATGCAATTCTGTGTCGTTATCCTCCAAGCACAATCTGCAAAAATAATCCTCGATTTTCGTCCTCTTCAGACGATATTTAACCAACGCATTTATCCAGCTCAGGATATTTTGGATATATCCGTTTACCATAGCCGGCCTTCTACCAAAGGACTTATAACACCACATGAACTTTTCATATGAATTTGCTATCATCCACCATTTCAATTACATAAGTCCACCTAGTAGAAGGCCTTTTCCCACACTATTGAATTTCCCAGAGCAACACAATTCTAACTACCGTTTCATTCTCAGCTATGCCCTTAAGCCACAGCAGAGGTATATCGTTCATAGAATCACAGCTGTTGAGCTTAAGAACATACTCAGCACCTCTGCCTGGTGCACGGACTCCTACTTTTCCACACCTAGAAAATGACAAATTCTTAATAGGAAATTTAAATGATATCCTAGATTGCTTAAAATATATTAAAACTTTGTCCAACGAACATCTAATGTCAAAATTTTATTAAAAATTGTATGCAAATGATTCCATTTTTTTACTGTAGTGTAGGGTTTTTTATGTTTAATCTTAGGCTTATAATTCCTTTTCCTATAACGAAAAATCTGACTATAATTACACAACACTCATAAGTCATTGACGTTCTCTTTCAAAACAGTGTTGTAATCTCTCTAAGTATTCACAATAATATCACATCACTTACCATTCTCTTAAAACCTATTACAGGTCTTTAACATTTTTTTTCTTTCTTGTGTTGCTATTCTAGTTATGCCACGCAGTGTAAACTATACAATACGATATGTTTTATGCAAAAAAAGTTTAACATATTTTCCAATTTATTGTAGTTGTAAAAAGATAAAATAAAACATTGGGGAATTTTGCAAATACAATTAACTTTAAGATGTCCTTTGGGACCTGTAAAACTTATAGTTAAATAATTTAATGCAAATAATTTTAAATTAGAAAAACTAGAACAGAGCAAGTAAGTAAAAGCATTAGGCGACTGCTGAATTTCAGAGTATGTAAAATGAGTTTTAACAGAAATGGGTACAGGAAACGGAAACGCAATTTTATCAAACAATTTTAAATTTGAAATTGCTATCATCGTTACGATAATTGGATCGTTATTGATTGGAGTTTCTGAATGCTTTTATTTTAATGCTCATAGCAACTTTAAAACTATTGCTAGCGAGAAAAAACACCAAAACTCCGCTGTCAAATGTCAAAATCAACATAAAACTAGTTTGTAAAAATAAACTAAAACTTTGCCTACACGCAAAGAAAAAACTTGATTGTGGTAATCTTAATCGAGCATTGAATTGCATTGTATGATTGTGGTAAAAACATATATATTATTATCATGACATTATAATATTATCAATACAAATAATATTAACTATCATTGCCCTTTTCAGGAGGAAAATTATTGTTCTTTGGTGTTATTTATATTGAATGTACTTACCTTTTAAAATACAATTTTTGTTTCAATATTTGCTTATATTTTATTGTTTATTTTTATAATTTCTTGACTTCAAACTTCTTAAATAATGCAAATGTAATCAACAAGAAGAACCGTTGAAAACAAATAATTTTTAAAACATATCGATTGTATTGTTTCTGTGTTTCAATATTTAGTTTTAAATTCTTTTGAAAAATATATTTGAGTGATTCACAAACTGTCCTATCATGTCATATTGTCATATTGTTCTAAAATTTTACAATGGTTTAAAAATGTTGTTGTTGCTTTTCAAACAAAAAGTGTCTTATAATAATAGAACTTTGTACGCTAAGTTTTTGTGCTGTCATATTTAATAAGCAGAGACCTGTGCTAAACGGCTAAGCCAAGCCGCAATAGTTTTTGTAAGCCGTCGCCGTTCATTGTATAATTTTATCGGGTCGACATCCAAATTTAAGCGCAGTTGCTAATTTTTGATAACAAATCACTGGCGGCGTCAAATAAGATCGGCTAAGTACTCTGCTGTTTTTGTTTATCAAACAAAATTTAATTTATTTGTGACTAGCTTGTGCCCGTGACTTCATCTGCGACTTAGTATTAGGTAGACTTAGTATTAACAACCAAAATAAAAATATTTACAACACACACAACCCGTTTAGGATGTGTTATGATGAGTTTGCCAATAACTTTGCGTTATTATCGTGATAAAAAGTAGCCTACGTGTTAATCTAGGTTGTTATCTAACAATGTGCCGAAATTCATTAAGTTCCGTTCAGCCATTTTTGCGTGATTGAGTAACAAATATCCAAACATACAAACATTCACATTAATTATATTAGTAGGATTTGCAGCAAAACTGAAAAATGGAAAATATTGTGGTAAGATCTAATTTAATAAATTCATGGCCAAAGCCAAAGCGTATGCGCACAAACCCAACGAGGCAATGGACCATTGTAGAGGAGAAGGCGCTCATTGAATTTTTAATGACAAATTGGAATTATTTTACATCAGCTGACTTAAATTCAAAATAGCACACTTAATTATGAGGGGTTGTTGACAATAGTCTTAATTTTTAATGCTATTTTTATAGGACATATGATTTAATGACACTATTGTGAATCCCCCAATTATTGTTCCGAAGATATAAGAAGATAAGTTTTTACGAAAATTAAAAATTAAATGATAAAATTCAAACAAACGCTTGATTACCACAATCAAAATATATGATAAAACAAAATAAAAATAACTATAACTTATTTGCCATAACCAAATATTGTTACAGAGAATATATTATGAGCATCGTGATCATGTCGTAACCATGGTTTTTCTTGGTGTGTAGTGGTGCTATATTTAATGTGCACCACGGGTGGGATTAATGTGGTTGCTACCCTGTAGCTTAATTTTTAACCAGTTGCGGTTTGGTTCACACATTGATTGCAAAAAAATAAATAAATAAATTCACTATTCTTCCATCTCAAAATCTAAGAGTATTTTTCTCTTCAAACAAAAATCTTATTACTATCAATTTTAAATTATAGTGTACTGGTGAAGTGGTTAGAGCATAAAACTTTAAAATAAAAACATCCTGGTTTAAATGCCGGCTTAGAGAAGAAAAATTTCATAGCGCTTTTAATGCTTAAATTGCTATATAAAATGTACATTTTTCGAGTATGTGTGAGGTAAGTTCCCTCACCCAGCACTCTCTAACAATAGCTAGTATTTAAACTAGTATATAACTAGTATATAACTATACCAATTGGGATCTTATAACCACCTTTGATATTGTTGGTTTGATATACATATGTAAAAAAGGACAGAAATGTAACTAGTCTAGAGTAAAAAGCAACTATATTTCTAACCCCTTACCAGCCACTTTATTTGCAGGCTACATACTGACTGTGAAAGTCTTATGAAAATTTGAACATTTCGCTATTTTGATATGCTACATTTGGGGTTCCTGTGCGCAAGTTTGAAAAAAAATTTTTGTACGGTATTATCTTTGCTTTAATAAAAAAATTTAATTAAAATCGTTCACTTTTCTTGAAAACAGTAGATTTATACATATTTTCTTGAAAATTCTGCATTACATTTACTGTAAATCATTTTTATTTAGGCTCAAGTTCATTTATTTTATTGTTTAGTTTCCTAAATCATTTACTAAGTTAAATTAAGTTGTAATCATTTTAAGAATATTTAAAAATTATTCCGATATTTAGTTCGAATAAAAATATTAATAAAGGGTCCGCCATCTAACGTTTTTTTTTCAACTAGTGCTTATTTCGTGAATGGTTACACTTAGCTCATGTCTGATTTGACAGATAATTAGTTTTATCCTTCCGCTGAACGAATATGGTTGTGTATACGCTTGAACAACGCTGGGATATATTGCGACATTACTTTGGCCGATTTTGCCAAAAAAAATCATCTTTTCAGATGAAGTTCATTTTGATCTTGGCGGGTATGTATACATACCATTTGGGGCACAGAAAACCCGCACGCATACATTGAAAAGCCGATACACCCAAAACGAGTCACTGTTTGGTGTGAATTTTGGTCCAGAGGCATAATTGGGCCATTTGTCTTCGAAAATGAGCAAGGAGTGGCCGTAGTCAATAACGATCGCTATTGACCATCGGGCCATGTTGAACGAATTTTTGTTCAAAAAAATTGAAGAGGTGGATATTGGCAACATTTGGTTTCAACAGAACGGCGCTACGTGCCACACAGCCGAAGCTACACTTTTTTTATAGCATTTTCAAAATGAAAAAGTTATTTGGCGGAACCTTTATAAATTCTACATAACGTGCACTCTTTTTTCTATTAAGAAAATATTTCCTATTACCCCTTTTAAAAAAAGCACATAACTTTGATCCTCTGTTTCTTTTTAAATTTTTTTTTTCCATCATATCCTCTTAATGTATTTTTATTTTATAACTGTTTCGCAATAAGATTAGATTTGTTTTATATGAAATTGTAAATTTTTTTCTTTATCTTTAAATTTCTGGTTTTATTTTCTACTTTGTTTTATGTTCCCTTTGGTCCTATTAAATACTATGTTATGTGTGTGTGTGTGTGTCCTTTTCGCCTTGTTTGTTGTGTTGTGTGTATGTTCCGTTTAGGTTGTTTAGTTTGTTGTTTTGTCCGCAAATATTCGTTATCATTTTTTGTTTCCTTGAAATCCTTTAAGGCCAAACAGGGAAAATATAACGCTTTCCTATATTTTATTTCAGTTTTAGATTTAGCCTTGTTTTTTATTTTTTTTTTTCCTTTTTTTAGTTGTTACAATATAACTTGGTTTGTAGTTTTTTTTTTGTGTGTTATTTTTGTGCAGGGTATTATCGTATTGGCAACTTTGTTTGGTAGCTGTTTTTGTTAATGCCATAATGCAAATTTTAACATTTTTTTTTTCTTTGTAAATGTAAATATTTCCATTGGTCGGTACGTTGAACAGTTTAATCTGCGATCAAACATATTAAAACTAGAATTTTTGTATGCATGTGTATACTAACTCGTTTAACTGTGAATAAAAACAAAAATTTGTTTAAAATTTTTGCTTTACGTACATACATACATAACTTTTTTATTAAATTTTTATTTAAGCGTGTGCTTATATTTTTTTTATATTGTTCTGGTTGTTTTTTATTTATTTTGTTTTTTCTTCTTCTTCTTTGTTTTTTTAAATTGTACAATTTTTCTAAATATTTATAGAAAGTATTTGTTTGCTTAATATTATCATAAATAAAAAATATTTAAACAAAATTTTTTTCCTAAATTAGCAAATAAACGCACAGCCAGTCATATATAGTGGGTATGATTACATAATAAATTAGGCAAAAGACAGCAATACCTAAAGCAGAGTTTTCGTGTGTATTTGAAGAAAATAAAAACCAATTTTTGGGATATTTAGTGATCAATAGTTAGAGTGTAATACGTTCTTAATGATATCTAGAAAAATAACCATAATTAGATGATAAAATGGTCAATCAAAGTGGTTCATTAAAAAAAAAGAAAATTTTAAATAATTTTAATTTTGTAAACATAAAATTTCAAAGTAACTAGTTGGTCTAAGGATAATATAACAACTGAAGTGTTTTTTTTTTAAGGAAGAGTATCATACAAAAATTTGCAAAAGCGACAATAAAATTTTATTGGGGTCTTGAACACAGTATATAAATTATATAGAGTGGCATATATGGCTTTGATTTTGGTTGTAATGAACTCTTACAAGTTTTAAAGATTCTATTGATTATTTTTTTCTTTTTATAAGAAACTACAAATCCGACCCGATTTCACACGGGTAAAATTTACTTATAGTTAATAGTTTAAAAAAAAATTGTTAATTAATAAAGTTTATAAGTTTTCCAAATATGACTTTAAATGTAAATTTCATATACATACAGGCACAAGGCAAATTTAATCATCAGGTACCTACTCCTATGTGAACATCTGACTTGTTTTAAATATACATGCGATAATTTTATTTCATAAGCCTGTAGTACACGAAATGTAAAAATTCACATACGCATTTGGCTGTGACGTAATTTTGACGTCATCATAAAGCATTAAGGTGTCTGCTTCGGACACATGTGTTTCATTTGTATTTTTGGACTAAAATACATTTCGTGTAATATCAAAATCTTACCGCATGCAGCCACTACGACAAAAAAGAATTAGCGAAATAGGTTGAGTCATTCATGCTCTTGCATACACGCTGCAGTTGTAGTTCATATATGTGAATAAATGTATTTTATTTTAATAGGAAGAGCATGTAATCAGCGAAATCGGCCTTGACGTTTTCGAGTTATATTCTTACCTACACAGGGAAATTGTAAAGAGATATACCCACGAAAGATACCCATAAACGTTGTCTTAGTTATTACAAATACAACAAAAAAAATCAGCGAATTTCGTCGAGTTGTTCTAAAGTGATGCTTTTACAGATATGCCGCCACGCCTATTTTTCTAATATTTTCCTCAGACAATCATTTTCTTGGTTATTACGATTACAAAAGAAATGAAAAACACCGAAATTAGTTAAGCCGTGTTTAAGTTATGCCCAACATACATGCAGCAATTTGTGTTTTATATTTATAGATAAGGATATCATCCTTTTCACTTTAATCTCTCCTTTGATCTACTACAAATTTATGCTCAACAATTTTATCACTACCCGCATATGTATGGGAAATATGGAATATCTAACAATTCAAATACAATTTTTTGGTTTTATTGTTTTTGAAAGGCTTAATGACATTTATTTATTTACAAAAAAATAATTTTATTTACAGTAAAGGATGCTAAACGCTCAAGCTAAATACCGAAATATAAAAAAAAAATAAAAAATGTACATGATATTTTCGTGAAACTATATCGTCATTAAACAAAGCAACCTGTGTACATTTTTTATTTAATGCTTTCAACCAAATAAAAATCTTCTCTACCGAATATTCGTACACATCCGATATCGTCATTATAATCTGGAACTGAATATTTGACGAATTTCTCGGGGAAAATTTAGCACAAAAACCTCGTATGGTGTTCCATGGCGTTAACCGTGTGGGTTGCTTCAAGGATATTGTAAAAAATATCCATTTATTTTAATTTTAAAGGATGATGGTAGTGTCAGGGCGTCAGAAGGTAGATAAACCCAAGTCAGCAGTAAGTTGCGTCTGTCATGTATTGTGGTGGCGTCCGCTGTATATCAATCTGGAAAGAAAAAAAATTAAATTTCTTTTGACACAGTATACATGTTTGAAGTTGAGATCCAGTTTTAGCATAAAACCTTTGGTAGTCACCATAATTAAAACCATTTATTCTATTTTTTACCGTCCAGGGTTCCTCTATGAAAAATATGTGTATTTTACACATATTTTTGCTCCTATAGAGAATAATCTGCAGAAGCAGAAACTATATTTATCGACTTAGAAAGAATATTCTTCACTAGTACAAGATGGTTCTCAACCTTCTTTACTTTCTTTGCCTTGTCTTCAAAGTTTTTCTTTGCCATCGGGCTAGGTGTCCATCCAACTTTGAAAAATATGGCCGTAATTGCAAGAAAGGCCTTCCCTTTATGTTCCCCAAGGTAGAGCATTGAGGTTTTATCTAACCCCAATACGATAAGAACCCCATCATCGTTTTTATTCCGATTTAACACTTAACATATATCGACGCCCAGGCCTATATTTTGCTTTCTAATGATTTTCGATATGGCTTTTCTCTCCAATTTGCTACATCTGCATTTTTCCCTAATAAAAAACTGACGTATTCATAAAAAAATATTTTAGGTTTATTAATGGCTTATTTGACAGATGTCTAAAATCTAAATTTTTTTTTAATACGGCAGTAAATGTTTATTTCATTATTTTTTCTTTTTTTAATTTTAACAAATGTCAACATTAACTTTCACATGTTTTGACCTTGACTGAAAAAATTACTAAAACTATTGGTTACGCTTATTTAGGCAAATATCTATCACATGTATGTAAATTTAACTTAAGCTTAAAGGTAAATTCACCCATTTGTTCTGAACAAAATTTTTTCCGGAGAATAACATTTTTTACTGAGAGTTTTCTGCAGAACGATTCACCCATTTAAGAAAATTTGTCCGAAAAAGCAAAGCTGCCATGTAATATAAAAATGCAAACAGTTGTACAAAGTGGCAGCACCGCTAGCAAACTATGTAAATAAATACAAACGTAAATTATTTCATTAAAATATATGTGAAGAAAATGTCGGATAGAAGAAAACTAAAATTATTATTTTTAATTGAAGTGCATAAAGTCAATTTGTTTGCAAAAGAAATTTATAAAAAAAATCGAAAATAAAATGAGTCACAGTGAGAAAAATTATTTTTGTATGCAATATTGCTCATGTCATACAAACATTCTCTTCCTGGTTTTTTTAATTCTTCTATTAATTTTTGAGCAATATTTTCATTAAATTCCATTTTAATTGTTAATTTTCGGCAAAAAAAATTTTTGTATAATAAATGTACTGACACTGTGTGATGTGGCAACCAAATTAAATTTTCATGTAAATATTGAAAAAAAGTGGCATCCCAATTCAGTTTCTACTGAACAAGAATTAAAATTAAACCAATTCAAGAAAAAACTTTCTGAACAAAATAATCTTTCTCTCTCTCTCAAAAGTAAAACATCAAACTCAATATAAAAAAAATTTGTTCTGAACTAAAATTTTATGGGTGAATCCAGCTTAAGTTTGCAATCTTTGAATTCCTAACAGTTCTCTGTTGTACAACAAAAAACTATTTTTCTTGCATAGAAGTTACAATACAGCCAATTAGCCAATTTCTAATACAATCTGTGAACTTTTAAAGTAATTTAACCCACAGTACTTTAGTTTTAAAATTATAAACAAACGTACATACATATGCTTATTAAACATAGTTGTTAGTTTTCGGTATCAAATTATATTTCAATTGACAAAATAAATAATCCAAAAATAGTTTTATACATTTTTTTATATTAAAAAATTTATGCTGGACAACACTTTGAAATAATGCAACAACAATAATAAAATAATACGATAACAACAGTGTGTATGCATGTGCGTTTATTTATATTATTCTCATTTATTAAAACCCGGCTGTTTTAGGAACTCCTTTCATATTGCTTAATACAAAAATCAATTAGCTAACTAAGTCACCAGAAAGAGATATTAGAAAAGTAAAGATAAGATTTTAGGAATTTCTAAAAGAGCAGAAAGATATGGAAAGCAGAGAACAACAAATTAAATGCTTCCCGTATCATATTAGCATAAACTTGTTAAATAGTAAATTCAAATAAAATACGGGTAAATCGATAAAGAATGAATTTATGATGAAACCATAGCTAGTTTTACTCGGCTAGTGCCGATTAGTTATTCAGTATTCTGATTTCATTTGTCAATTTAATTATCTCAGATAGAATACAAATTTATTAAAAATAAAAGATTTTATGAAAATTTAATGGAAAAAAGGTTGTCTTTTTTTAATGTTGAGTTAGCTTATTTTGAATTGGTATAATTTTTTTAAATAATTTTTTAGGTAAATTATCTTTCTGAGTTTATAGCTGGCATTATTAAATATTTATTTTTTGGAGAAATTATAAAGGAATTTATACTTTTTAATCACAGTACGGAGTGATTTTTTTCTTTTTGTTTACATATTTTATGCATGAAGTTTAACATTAAAAAAAAAAAAAAAAAGAGAGGGAGAGTCTTTTTGACTTTGACAGCTGAAGTTTAAATTAATTGAAGAATAAAATAATCAGCTGACAAATCAGGTCTACCTGATAAATATATATGACTTTTGAAGAAAACTAAAATTAAAATTTCTTTTACTACAATAAAATTTTATTTGCACAGATTCAATCGTGAGTCTGTTGTTCTTAATTCTGTGCTTGAGGTCAGTTTCTTTATATACAAATTATTTAATTATTTATTTCCAATATTTCGCTACCACACTTGATAGCTTCTTCTGGGAAAATTTGATTAAAATTTTTTTTATTATTATTTTTATTTTTAAAAGCCAGAAACTAGGTTAAGTATCTATTGGTGAGAACAAAACACAGTTTATGATGCTTAAAAATCGTTTGCAAATTATTTCCTATTTACACATAAGTTCCTAAAGGAAAAGGTCCCCTTTAAGACCAACAAATATGTAAGAAGGCGAAACTTACGTTTGGCAAAAAAAAATATTAAATTATGTACCTTCAAAAAATACATTTTATTAAAATGTGTACGGCAAAATTTTTTTCGGTACGCTCTAATGTGTACATTCATATATTTACAAAAACCCTGTAGTTTTATTAACTCCTTCGACCAGTTTTAGCTAATTAAGCCACAAGAAACAGGCATAAGAAAAGTGAAGATAGAAAATATGGAATTTCTTAAAGAGCGAATAAAGATTGGAAGCAACAAAACTATAAGTAAAGATTGAAAACGTTTTTAAATTTAAATAAAAAGATGTAGCACAAATTTTAAAAATATATACCAATGAAAGAAAACATGATCTAAACCTAAAACATAAAAATAACTTTAAAAAAATAAAAACACCGTTTGCCTATCAAAGTTACAAAACCCTTAAACCCTTAAATCCAATGACAACCCTTTTTCAAAACTGCACAATCACCTGACATTTAAATAAATGCCCTTTCTATTTTTTTTTTTTTTTTTTGCTTTTACTAATTGGAAATTCAAATGGTGTTTTGTATATCGACTTCCTCTTCTTTTATTTAGCGTTTTGTTTCATATATGGACTTGTTTTAATAGTTATAGTTTTAAATTGCTGTTTAGTTCGAATTTGGAATATTTACGTTGTCTTTTCTCTTTTTAATTGAATTTTTGAAAACGGCATTTAGTTTTATTAAAGGTTTTTAATAATATTACGTGTACTAATAAAGTTGGTGACTGTATTCTTAATCTCGACTTTATTAAAATGCAAAAAATAAAATAAAATAGCGACTGTATGCAGAGATAAACAATTTCAGTTTTCCACTGTGAATAATTTGCTAAATCAATGTTCTCACAAGTGTTACTTCCGTTCAAAGCATATGGGTGCTCTCACACACTAATATAGTACACCGGCACGTGTTATTTGAACAAAATTGACGCTATTTTAACGGCTGAATGTGAATGCCGTTAACCAAATTTAGAATTTTTTAATTTTCAAATACAAAAAAAAACTTTTTAAACTCTATTAATTAAAACGAATTCATGATACCCTTCACCTTTGGTGTGAAGGGTATATATTATTGTCAGTGCGTATGTGATTTCAACAAAATTTTTTCCGATCCCATAAAGTATATATTTTCTGAAAGCTTCTGACTAGGGGAGTCGATTGAGCAGGTTGTCCGTCTGTCCGTTCTTTGGTTGAAATAAAATTTTTGAAGCAACTATATGTAGCGCAGAACTGCATGTGATGACAATCTTTTTCGAATATCCGATAAAGAATCGATATGGATTTGTCTAAGATAGCAGTAAGCGAATAACATAAAGGTTCTGCACAATTTTGGAGAACGTAACTTGATTGAGTCGTTTCATAAGTAATATAAAAGAATTGTACACCATACGATTCAGGGATATTAAACAAGTAAGATCTTCTATTATTTATAATAAACTTTTCTGAAGTAGGTTGTTAAAAAGAATTCAGCAAACAATTTGAAAATCGAAACGTCATCATCAGCTTCAATTAATCCATGTTTTAATGATGAGTAAAAACTTGTGATAAATAAAAAAATTTAAATAAAACTTGGTTTTTGCCTTCATTTGAGAAGCAGCCGTTTATCAAGTGTTCAATATATTTAATATTTTCATTTATATCAATAATGTTTTTCGATTTAAACGCATTCAAAAAATGTCTACTTTTGTTATGCTGCCAAAAAAAAAAAACAGCGTACACATATTTAAACATACACTCACATTATTTGTGTTTAGTTGTTTGTGTAGTGTATGTCCGATTTTCCTGTATTTGATTGGTTCTTTCCTTTTATAAGTTTTTTGTTTTTTTGTTATTTTAGTTTGTTTTCTGCATATCCATATGTAAATAAATCAAACCCAGACCATAGTGCATACATTTTAAATGTGTTTGTCTGTTTTTATAATTACTAATGTCTGTATGGTGCATAATCAATTTACAAATATACAATCATATTATATGCATATATACACACTTACATATGTATGTGAGTGAGTGATTGTGTGCCACAGTCTAACAGGGTTTTGTGTGAACTTACATAATCTATTGCATTCATATTCATTTAATAAATTATCAGACAGACATACAGACACACACACATATGTATATCTATCTATAATGCATTTAAATCTAATCTAATCTAATCTAATCACAGTCTAACAGGGTTTTGTGTGAACTTACATAATCTATTGCATTCATATTCATTTAATAAATTATCAGACAGACATACAGACACACACACATATGTATATCTATCTATAATGCATTTAAATCTATGTATGTTATTTGGTGTATATGTGTGTATACATATTTGCTCTCAGTTTAATATCATTTATATGTCATCACTATATGGGTCTCATTGTTATAGACTATTGTTGATGTCGATGCTGATGCCCCGATGCTTCTCATGATGATGGCATTTTGCTGACAATTTTTTTTATTGTATTTTTTTGCTGTTTTGCTTTCATATTGCCATTTCATACAGTGCACATTTTTAATGTTATTTTCAATTTATTTTAAATATCTGGGAGTAAAACACCCGACATCATGTCTTTATTTATTTACTACAAATTGTATTTACTTGTGTGTGCCAATTTAGAAATTATGGGTCCATGGTTATTAATACTTTTTGTTATTGACACTACGCGTTTTTTTTTCTATCGGATTATGCATAATCTACTTAATTGTTTTTTAAATAATTTTTAATAGTCATATGAACTTAAATACTAAAAACTTGCTTTAAACAAAAAGTAATATTGAATATTATCACCAAATACGAATTAAATCGAAAACCTTGTTAATCCAGAATTTAGGAATAATTTTCGATAAACAAAAAATGTGTTATAATTTGAAATTTTTTTAAATATTTTCTATAAAAAAATTTTTTTTTCCTTCTGGTAAAATTTCTTCATGAATCATATCCTAAGAAAACTGTCTAACATTTTTTTAAATATTCTTAATAAAACTAGAATTTGAACAGAAAGATTTATTAAAACAAAAAAAAAACTGGATAAAAACCTTGTCCGTTTAAGCACAGCCACAGTTATTTGAAGAAGTGCGAAAAGATAAAATTTATATATTCTGTTTCATATTAAGAATGTAAAAGCTGCTTCTATAACATTCGGTTAATTAGAAATCAATATTTATTTAAACTTTATATTTTAATTTTATTGTAAATCATCTTTTTTTTATTCTAGCTCAAGTTCATTTATTCTATTATTTAAATTGCTAAAACATTTTCTAAATTAAATAAAACTATTATAATAATTTTGAGAATAAAAAAAAATTATTTAAGTATAATAAGTTTTATCATGTTTTATAATTTAATGAATTAAGGTTGAATTTTACCCACTAATGCCATGAACACATAGACGACAGCAGGCTACACAGTTACATGACTACAACTGTCGTTGGCTGCAATCGTTGCCGTATAGTCAGCTACTTAATTATATTGAAGACAGCAGCAACATTGTACTTATTAAGCTGATAAGAAACAGTCAACACTTGTGGTAGTGGCGGTGGCATTGGCAGCCGGCTGTATCAGATACACTTTTAGAAAAATGGGAATATTTTAATTTTCTTTCTTTTTTGCTTTACATTTATTGCTCTGGCAACAAATTTTGTCATTCAATCATAATCAAAATTTTACCCAAACGATCGACTTCAATGTGCTTTTGGTATAGAGATTCAAATAAGAATTTTTAAATTTCGATTACGTACGAATGCCATAAATTTCCACCTGTTTTCTGATTTAATTTTTGAATTTTACGTTGAGAGATAAAAAATAAGTCACGGTTTATTCGGCAATATTTTCAATTCACGACTTCTATAATTTTATATAAGACGGAAGTACAAACTGGGTAAAATATTAAGTCTGATAACATTTTTGTTAGCAGACACACAATTTATAATACGTTTATGCTAAGTCTGTTAATGGTTTTTGTGGTTTCATTTTGTGTTTAATTAACTTTAATAAATATTCTTTGTGGGTAAAAATTTTATCTTGGTTTCTATCAAAAAAAAAACAGCAATTCTGTTTATAAATTTATTTAAAAATATCATTTATTTATGCTAATTAAAAGTTGCATTATAAATGCACTTGTTTCTTTTTCAAAAATCACTAAAAAGTGATTTAACTAAAACATTTGGTTTTTAAGTTGGTAACACTGTTTTCTGTCACATCCGATTATATAGCTCACTTGGGTATTTTACTTTCCTTTCTAGTGTTAAAAAGGGGAATACCACTTCCGAAATTATTCATTATTCCCGGCAAAAAACTCCAGAAATGTAATCGAGCAAAAAATTAAGTTTTTTTTTTTCAAAATAGTAACCCGCAACTGCATTACCAATTCGATTCTTTTTACAAGACATAAAACTAAAACAAATAATTATTTTATTTCCTTTTAAGAACAAATAATATAACTAATTATGTTACTTAATGTTTTTTTGTAATCACAGGCGTAGCTACCAGTTTTTCTGGGGAGGGTGGCAAAAGCTTAAAAATTAATTAAAAATTTCTTTGTTTTAAATCTTAAACTGATTTAATTTTATATGTATACTAGCTAATACCCGGTGTGCTTCGCCACCCCCATCGCAATGAAATAAAAATTTTATAGTTCAAAAATATATTTATTTTGCAAGTGCCACGCCTATTATTACTAAATCAAACATTTCTTATTCAAATAATCATATAGATGTCAAAGTGTCTCTTGCAAAATTTGGCTACTCTAACTATTATTGCTTCCTAGATATACGAATTTTTGTATTTAATTCATATGACAGGTGCCACGCCCACTATTACTAAAGCATCAATTTCTTATCAAAATAGTCATGTAGATGTCAAAGCTTCTCGTGCAAAATTTAGGTACTCTAACTGTTATCGCTTCCTGAATATACGGATTTTAGTATTCAATTGCTATGAGAGGTGCCACGCCCACTATTTCTAATGTACCCATTTTTTCCTGAAATGTTTATTTGGGTGTCAAATTTGCTCTTGCACAATTTTAGTACTCTAATCGATATCGTTTTGCAAATATACGAAATTTAGTATTTAACTCATGTGGCCACGCCCACTATTAAAAGTCCGCCCATATTTTACCCAAATGTTCGTGTGGATGTCAAATTACCGTACTTAATTTGAAGACTCTAGCTGCATTAACTTTCGTGATATATAATTTTTAATACTTATTCTTTAATAGGGCGTGGCACCCCGCACACTTACAATTTCAAACCAAAGTATAGCCTATAGTTCCTTCCAGACATACAGAAAGATTTTGTGAAAATTTCAAGGAAATCGGTCCAGCCGTTTAACCGTATATTAAGCACAAACAAACATACAAACACACATTGATTTTTATATATATAGATTAAGGATACATTTTTTTATTAATGGTAAATTATTTATTTAAAATTCTGGGGGTACAAAGCAGAATGGTCTGGCTACGCCCATGATTGTAATGCAAATGGGAATTCATTTCTTTCATTTGTTGTCGATTTATTCTCAACAACCCGGTTGACTAATGTATGAAAGTCAACCGGGTAGTAGAAACTAACTTTATCAAAATATATTTTAAATAAAAATTATTTTCAACAAATTTGTTTAATATATTTTAATTTTGAAATATCGGCTTCAAAAACAAAACACCCTATACTACTTTGATATTTGATTGGTATTCACTTTTATTTTCTTCTACTCTTCCTCCACCAACTGTTGAATGATGACATTTATGCAGAAACTCTTATCTCAAATTAGCAAACAATATTGAAAATTTCCCGTTTTTATGTTTTTATTTAATGGTGTCACATTGGAAAAATATTAATATTTAAGGGTGTCTTATTTTTGCCAAGTTTATTGCACTATCAATTTTCTTTTGTGGTTTATAGTCAAAAATAATATTTTGTTTATTTTCTTTTATTATTAAATCATTATTTATGAATTTAATCCATCTGAAATTTGATATTTGATATAATGATAAACAGAAAGATAAAAGTATAAATACATACTTACTCATAATTGTTATTTAATATAGATTATTGTTATAACGAATCATTGAAATGGGGAAATACATGAGAGTTTTTTTTGTCATCCTTTTTTTAAGCCAAAATAGCGCTAGAATATATTGTATTTAACACATGCTTGAAAGCGATAGCTACTTCTTTTAAGTGTTAACCTGTTTAAGGGAGTGACAACACTTTCATATTTTAAAAAACGAGAATATTGTAGATCAATTTACGGTTTGACAAATGCTTGTTCTAGATCCTTAATATATTAAGTAACCTAGACTCAATAATTTTGTAATACCTTAATTAAATAAAGGTTTTTGATGATAGCGAACGTGTTCCCGCTCATAAATTTTTTTAGCATTTCCATAGTGAATTAAACCCAATTTTAAAGACTGCGCTTTTAAAAATTCTTCTCAATTTTAAATGAAAAATTAACTTAATATTATTTTTTAATTGTTTATAAAAAAATATTATATAAACAACCATATATTCGAACAGATTTTACGATTTTACCAAACCTGGCTTTTCAAAAATTGGTGTTCTTCGAATTATTCGAGAACCGGTTTTTCTTATATTCCCAATATTTAATTACTTTCCTTTTGGCTAGTACGAATCTATTACTCTTGCTACAGTCTCGTTATACCTATTAATATCTCTGTCTCAAAACATAACTATTTAAAATGTAGCTGCAGGGGTGGGAATAATAAAATAATTTAATATAACATATACAGTACACGTGCATATAAGTATGTATGTATGTGTACCTATAAGTACAAATATAAATTCGATTACAAGTAAACATTCAACAAAAAAAAAAACTACATACAAATTTAAAATGGAAATTCAAAACGGCGAAATTACTGGAAAAATAAACGTCATTTGATAGCGGAAAAATCAAGTAAAAATCAAATATGAAATGAAGCTGAGAGTGAACAACAAATTATGGTTTTACACAATTTGATGTTCGTGTCTGTAAACTAGTAAACAATAGCATTTGTGTTTAATTTCAGATTTCAAAGAAATGAATGAAATAATTTAATATTTTATTACATTTCTAAACAAATAGATTTTATAAATTACACAAATACAGAAAAAATGTAATTTCTAAAAAACTAAGCAACTTTTTATTTGAATTGGGAATTATCACTCAAATCGTGAATTAAGAATCTCTAAAAAAAATTTTTTTGTATAATTTTATTTTAAACCAGAAACAAAACATTTATAAAAACAATACAGAAATTTATAGAGTAAAACAATTAATTTAAGGCAAGTTTTTGCTTTAACATATTTTAATCATAATTTTTTCTGTAAACATATAAACATTTTCGACAACTACAGAGAAAAAAGTAAATTTTAGAGCAACTAAGAGCACTATATTCGGCTGTGCCAAATCTTTTATACTCACCACCAATTTTGTTTACCTTTATAGCACAAAATGTATTATTTTGTTATTAACAGTAATTGCTATGGAATAATCTCTTTATACTAAAATATGTATCACTTTCTTTGTATAACTTCGATATGTGTTTCGTAAATTTAGTCTTTCAATGAATGTGGGCGTTAAAGTAGGAGTGTCAATATAGTTTCTGCTAATAAATAAAACTGAGATATTTCAATATAGTCCTTTATTCTTCTAAAAACTTTGTCCATAGAGAAATTATATGAATTTAAGATTAACCGTTATATGGGAGGTAGGCGTTAAAGTGGGCGTGTCACCCAAATTTTCTGGCATAACAATGACATTGACTAGAAAGATATCTGTAGCAAATTTCATCATCATACCTCTAATGTTGTCGGTTTTATGAGCTTTTAAATTTCATTAGCAGTAGATAACGTAAAAAGTGGGCTTTATAGTAGGCGTGTCAAAGTTATTTCTGCTAATGAATACAACTTAGGTATTTCAATATAGTCCTTTGTTAATCCAAAATTTTTATTCATAGAGAAATTATTTGAATTTGAGGTCAACCGTTATATAAGACGTAGGCGTAAAAGTGGGCGTGTCACATTTATTTTCCGTGAGAACAAAGCATTTGACCAAAAAGCCATGTTTGCAAAATTTGAGAATCATACATCTAATTTTGTAAGTTTTATTAGGTTTTAAATTTTAAATATACCAAAAAATACACTGTGAGGTATAAGTTTTGGTAAAATTTGATCTATAACTCCTTTGCTAATGCATAGGCTTAAGCAATTTTCAGGGAAAAATATTTTTTTTACTCATAAAATATATATTCGAAGTTTCAGGACTCTACGTTAGTGCGGTTTTTACATACTCTTGTATTACGAGCTATAACTCTCTTTCTAATATTCCGATTTAGCCTATTTTCAATGCCAAACAAACCTTGTATTTAGGAAATATTCTGGCAAAATTTTAGCCCCCAAGCTTTATCGCGCTTTCAACAGACAGACAGATGGACAGAAGGATGGATATAGCTAGATCGTCATAAAATGAAACCCCGATTCAGAATATATACATTTTATGGGGTGTAAAATAGATATTTCGATGTGCTACAAACAGAATGACAAAATGAATATACCCCCACCATTTTTTTGGTGGCGGGTATAAAAATTGTAAATTTATTTCAACAAGATTTAAACAAAACATCTTTCTTTAACAAAAATAAAAGTAATTATTGAAAATAAAACTAATGTTAGGCAAGCGTTTGTTTGAACAAATGTTGATAACAATTTTGTATTTGGAAATACAAATTACTTTCGGCAAGTATATATAAGTTTCATAAAGCATAGCCATCATACTGATATTCTTATGTCAGTTGAAATCAGCTTTTTAAAAACAGCAAAATATTTAGTGACCTTTTTGTTATACTTATAACATACAGTTATTGTGGGTAGCGAAAATTGCGTGTATTTACAATCGAAAAATTGCCAAAATATTTAAAATTATAAAAATACATAATTTTGTTAAATATATTAAAAAATCAAGCGTGGATCCAACTGGCAAGGGGGTACAATGTCCCCAAAAAATTTTCCCCCTCCCCAGAATTTTAAAAAATAAATTTTTTACAATTAATAATCATATTAAATTAGCACAGTTTAAGATTTTTCCTTACCCCAACAAAAATTTTATCTTTTGTCACCCCCAGAAAAAATTTGTTGTTCAGCCAATGGATGTTTCCCCCTTCCCAAACAATTTTTTTTCCTTAAATAAGTAAGAGTTTTGGCATCCGTAAATCAATCATTTTATATATTTTAATAAAAAATTACAAATGTTTGAACTGGTTACGCGCTCGAATAAATAAATCTTTGGCAACAAAAGAAAACTGCTTATGTCTGTTTTTTATTTTTATTGTTGTTTGAGAAAATACTTTTAAATTTTTGAGTTGTTTTTTTATAAATTGATTTCGTTTAAAATTAAGACTATAACATGAATTCCGTTCTATATTAATTAAAAAGCACATCGATTTTTGTATATTTGGTTAAATTATAAGTTAAAATAATTTATTATTGCAAATGATATTATTCGTTGAAAAAATTAAGGCAATAAATTTTTACTCTGTAACTTCTTGCTAAGTTGTCAAAAAAATATTTAAAAACTCGCCTGAGGGTAATCTTAAGCTTCAATGTTTCTATTGTGTTATTATCTTAAGTTAAGCTTAAGTCGACTTAAGCAGTTATTCCGTTTTATTACAAAAATAATAACACAACTTTTCAATCATAAAAACGAAAATCTCCCTGTTCTATATTTCGGTTGAAATTAAATTGGTCGCAAAAGGCAATGCAGTGTTATTATTTACAACAACAATGCTACGACGAATCCGTACAATTTGATTTTAGTTCGAATGCAAGACAGGAACTATTTTTAATAATTTTTTTATTTATTTATTATACCCTTCACACAGTGAAAAAGGGTATATATAGGTTTGTCATTCCGTGTGAAATTTTTACAATTTTCATTTCCGACCCCATAAAGTATATATTTTCTGAAAGCTTATGAAAAGGGTGGTCAATTAAGCTGTCAGTCTGTCCGTCTGTCCGTGTGTATGTTGAAATCAACTTTTTGATGCCCCCCGAATTCGTTTGGACCCGGGTGAGGTATTAAAATATCAGAAATATTCGGGAGTAGATCGGTATTGAAAATCAGAAACATCGGTTCATAAACAACTGAGATATGAGCAAAAACCCACAACCACCTCGAATTTTTTTTTACAAGAACAACATTACAACAACAACATACATACATAAAAACGTGTATACTGGCTAGAGTAAACGAGGCATCGAATCCCAGCTGAGCCAAAAAAAAATTTTTTTATTTTTTTTATATTTTTTTTTAATTATTTTTAATTTTTTTTTTTTATTTTTTATTTAATATATTATTAATATTTTTATTATTATTTTTTTTTATTTTTTTTATTTGTTTTTAATTTTTGTTTGTTTTATATTTATTATTTATATTTTAATTATTTTTTTTTTCATTTTTTTAAAAAAAATTTTTTTAACATACATACATAAGTTCATAATTTTACATTGGGATATTTTTATATATGTATGTTTTTTATATGTATGTACGTATTTCATATGGGATGAATGGTGTAAAAACAATTGTTATTGTATGGCTACACGTTGTGAAGGGTATATAAGATTCGGCACGGCGGAATATAGCACTTTTACTTGTTTTTTATTTTTTTTTTGATACTTATAAGTACATTTCTTTATTTTGTTAATTATATATAATGAATATATATAATAACTTTTTTTTATTTTTTCTCTTTTTAGGTAAGATATTTGGATGACTATTGACTAAATGCATATGATACTACAGGTTTTTAATTCAATTGTATTGGTATTCTTATATCTATTTCGGTATAGCTTTTATGTATTTATGTATATTGAATAATTTTTAGTGCCCTAAAATCTACACCATTAATGTACTTAACATTACAAACTCTGTTTAAGTCTATTTTTTATTTAGGTATAAAGAACAAAAAAAAAATATCACTTCAGCTAAATCTTTTACTCCCAACAAATTGTTCTAGCTTCGAAAAATAATTGAACCATTCTGTATAATTATGAAAAATTTTGTATTCAAGTACTTATAACCTTATATTTGTTTACTTATATACAATTTTAAGACATTTTTTTTTAATAAAATTTTTTAATAATTTTGTGTATGAATTTTGGTAAATTCACTTCTTTTCAGAAAACAAGTTAATCCCAAAGAAACAACAGATATAAAAATAACAATTTTACATTCGTAAAAATATTAAAAATTAACAACAAAGGTTTTGAACTTTGTTTTAGAGTAAAAACAGTAGTTATACAAGGTAAAGGGTGTCACAGTAAGAATGCACTTTTTAATTTTAAAATAAAAACACCTATTTATTTAAGGCAATTATCATTTTTTATTGGATGGTGAAGTAGAAATTTTCGATTTAAGTATAGAATAAAATATATGTCATATAGCCCGCACGGTTCTGATGACCGGCCTTTTCTTTTCATGAAATTTCAAATGACCTTCTCACGGAAAGGTAGCTATATCTCACTGATGACGTATTGGATATTAGATTTGAGCTCATGAATTATTTCTGGTTTATTTGCATAAAACCGAGATTTTTCTAAACCAAAAAAAAAAATCGCATGGCTTTGAATTGCATGGTGGCCAGATGACATCAGAATTTCTTAAAATAAATTGTTCTGAAAATCGTTGCTGCAATAAACCAGTTGTTTTATGGGCAGTGTGTATTGCTAAAACCACATGTCGCCCAATTAAGTTTACAAGAACCCTATCTTCTTCTAGTAATAAAGGCCACTGTAATTTCGGACTCATTTTCAAAAAAGTCAGGCCCAATCAAAATTCCCAGCAAACAGTTGCTTGTTGTGGATGAATTTTTTTTCATAGATTTTTTAAGCCCACAGCCCGTCAATTTTGTGTTTTATCAGAGAAGATAAGTTTTTTTGAAAAGTTAGCATTGACTTTACGTTGCTACATTACCCATTGAACGAATTCCCAGTGCTTTCTATTCTATGCTGGATTTAGGTCCTGCACAGAGAAACAGTATCGGTTGAGAGAAACGCAATTGTTTTTACGGTTATATCTACAGAATTTTGTTTCGGAATATAAATATGTAGTCAGCCCAAACAAATTATGATTGTTGCAATAGAAATTTTATAATCACAAATTAAAATTTTGATTGTGGAAACTAAACCATTCGATTGGCAACGAATGTGAATTTCTGTTTTCTAGCTGTGAGTAACCGAAATTCATGTATACAGGAATATATAATTCGTTGTACAGTTCATTGGCTATATACATACATAATGAATCAGTTAGTCTTTTTAAAGAATTTTTTTAATTATTTGATGTAGTTTTAGCTTTCTGTTCAACGTTTTTTTATTGCGAGTAGATTTAGGAGTTTTTTTTAATAATTGTTAAGTAGACTTGTTAAGCGATAACTTTAATTTGGATGTGATAAAATGTGATTCTAAAATAAAAATAAACTAAAACATAATTTTTTTTTTTCAATATTTCTGGTCAATTTTTCATGATCCTCTTTTCCAAATTCTTATTGAACATTTTGAATAATCTCTTCGTTTGTAGTTATGTTTCTTTTAAATTAGCTAACTGAATGTTTTTTAATTAAACAATTTTTTATAATTTAAATTTATAAAAATGAAACTTAAAATAATTCCCTTCTTATTTAAAAAGTTCCATTTATTTATTTCATTCACAAATTTCAACAAATAAGGGGCCTATTTATAGAAATTTTCTATTAAAATAAATATTTTTTGTTGTTGTTGTTGCTTTATTAACGAACAACCAATCTACGAAGTACCCAATATATTGCGTGTTTACATAAAGATTTCAATCACTTTTTTTTTTTGATTTGCATAATAGTTTCATATTTTCTTGAAGTGGGTCATTAAATCATTTCCAAACATTTCCTACTTTTATTAATTTTTTAGTAAGCCACTTACAATTTGTAATAAAACGCATTATTACATCTGTTTATTCACTCCACCACAATAAAAATCAATAAAGTTTGTAATTTCAAAAACATTTTTGCAATTTCATGCGTTAGCAAACAACAACTTGCCTTTTTGCAACAAGTTATTAAAAAAAAATTCTAAAAATTGTAAAATAAAAAGTTTTTCTCAGAAAAACTAAACAACTTGAAAAGAAAAAATATTTCTCAAATTCCTTCAAATAAAAAGCACATTTATAAAAAGTCTATAAATCTATATTTAATGCAAATTCTTTGTAAGAAACAAAAACCAACATTTTTCTTTTATTAAAAAAATCACTTAAAATAATAAGTTTTATTTTTCTACACCATCAACAAACAAAAAAAAAAGGAATGTCAAAATATAAAAAAAAAAAAAACATTAATGTAATGCAAAATAACTCATGATGAGACGACATGCGTTGTTGTAACAAAAAGCCGGCCCAGATATTTAAACATTGACTGTGCAGTACAATTGTTAAACAAAATATATGCGTGCAAAGTTATTTTTTTATATCCGGTTATTTAACGATTTATTCAAATTTAGTACAAAAGCAATTATATTGACGAATTTTGTGGCATCTAAAAATCTTGTTTATATTGAAAACTTATCAAAGATTTCGTTATAAAACCAAACATTTTAGTTTCAAAGTTCACAATCACTATTTGAAAAGTTCTGGGTTTATCTATTATGTACATATATAAAAGTGAAACTCTGTTTGTGTTTGTGTGAGTGTGTGTGTGTGTGTGTGCTTGTTAGCTATAGACTCAAAGTTTGGCAAGTTGTTGTACATATTCCAGGGAGTGCTTATGGGTGGCAAAAATTAGGCGGGGCCACGCCCATGAAAAATTAGTTATCACTTTTAGCTACTTGCACTTCACTGATTTTTCTGAAACTTTGCACACATATTGAGCTGTCATGACTATATAGTTTCGTGATGAGAAAAGTGGCCAGTGCCTAATAAAAAAAGTTATAATTTTTAGCTTTTTGCACTTGATATTCAATTTAAGTGCAGTTTTATTCATTAAGGGGCGTAGCAACGCGCGCCGGGCTTTTTTAGTATACTTATACAAGTTAAACACTAATGCATACGTTCCAACCCATATATCATCGCTGCTTCTAAAATATTTTTTATTGCTTTATTTTGAACCTTTGTCGGTAATACATATATTTACCAATTTGTTAAAACAAAAAACAATAGTCAGCATGCGTTAGTTTAACACTGAAAAGTAACAAAATAAAATGCTTCTTTTGCTCTCCTGAAAAGTCAGTAATACACACATAACTGAATTCGGTAGAGTAACAACGATATAAAGACTGTTGACCTATTGACTTTTGCTGTTTGTTTTTTTTTTTTTGCTGCTTATTATTTTTATTGCTTTATAAAACTGTCAATATTGCTATAGTAGATTTTTAATGATTTAAGAAAATTTCTGTAAAATACTTTAAAAGTCTTGTTATGAAAAGTATAATATTAATGCCCTTCGTCTCTGGTGCCCAAGGGTATATACAGCTTTACTATTCCATTTGTAATTTCTACAATATTCATACTCGACCCAATCAAATATATATTTTCTAAAAGCTTGAATAAATGGGAGTCTATTAAGGAGTGTCTGTATGTCGGTTTGTCCGGGTGTTGGTTTGAATCATATTTTATGTGGTATCAATCTTTTGGAAATATTTAGGGATTCATCGTTATGAAAATCTACCACGGTCACCCTATAACTTTCTGCGATATGAGCAAATAAACACGATTGCCACAGTTTTTGTTTTCCATATTTTTACTTTAAAAATTTATATTTTTTGTTCTAGGATAATTTTTCTTTTTATATATCAAATATCCCTCTAGCGAAATTCGTTACATATTTTAGAAGTATCGGTCACTAATCAGCAAAGTTATAGGCAAATTTTTTTTCAAAAATATCAAATTTTTCAAACTCCTGAAAAACTTTTGGACACGGCTTATACACCATATAACAAGGCATCGAAAATTATTACTGAAAAAAAATAGTAGATTGACTTAAAACTAACTAAGATATAATCACCAAAGTATAACTACTTTGGTATTTTTTTCTTAAATATACAAACCAAAATCGATTTGTTTTTTATCTGTCGACATGCACCCAATTAAGGCGATGATTTAAAATCGTTGATTTGTTTTTTAATTCTCTTTTAAAAAATCTAACAAAAGTCCTTTTCATTAATGCTATCGATTTCGATCGATGATGATTTTTTTGCATACATTTTTTAAATACAATCGGTACTTACAAAAATATAAAAATTATGAATACAGATAATAATATTTGTAATACAAAATATTTTTGCATTAAATCTCTTATGTTTCGAAAAAAAATATTATATGTACCAAAATAACCGGTTTATCCGATATTCGAAAATTTTTAAAATATTCGGCTTCGACAAAACTACAAAAACCTAGTACCTAGTAGAATACAGCATACTACCAAAAACTTAAAAATTTCATATGAAATCGAAAATAACAATGCAAAATTGCGTTGAACATTATAAAGGGTTTTTCAATAAGAGCACTACAAAAGTTGTTTTTTAAATAAAACAAAAACGGTTTTGGATACCAATGAAATTCTTTATTCCTGTGAAAGTATGTTCGATGCCATTATGTATAGAACTTGATTTCTTTTGCATGGCCACCACGGGCACGCTTGCAGAAGTCCAGACGCTGAACCTAATTTTCGACGGTTTTCAAGCATAAATCGGGTGATACTGCTGCAATTTCAAGTTCAATATTCGTACGAAGTTCATCAATCGTCGCTGGCTTGTTGGCATAGACCATGGACTTGACGTAGCCCCACAGGAAATAGTCTAACGGCGTCAAACCACAAGACCGAAGCGAACAATCGACTGGACAATTTCGTGAAATAACACGTTCTCCAATTTTGGTTTCCAATAAATTGATTGTGACATGCGCTGTGTGGCTTGGGCGCTGTCCTGTTGGAACCACATATCCTCCAAGTCCATATCATCCAATTGGGGCCAAAAATATTCTGTTATCATTGAACGGTAGCGATTCCCATTCGCAGTAACGTGCCGGTCTTGATCATCGGAAAACCTGAAGCGCTTAAAAATCAAAAATTATATATGAAAACAATTCTAAAAGATTTTCAATATTGAAGAATAGAAAACAAATTTCTAATTTGTATTGCTTCATATTTTAAAAATAAGAAATAATAAAAATAATAACTTCTGTATTAAAAAAAAATATTTTAAATATTTTATTTTATTTTTGATGGATTTTGTAAAAAATTTGTCAAATAAGTCTTCAATAAACCATAAATAGTTTGTATGAATTTGGCATTAAGAATATGACGTTTGAAAAAAAGAATTTCACTTTATGCAACCCGTATCCTATTAGGATTGGTTCATAAGTTTAATAGAAGATCGAAATCAAATATCTGTGGCTTTGAGCTAAAAGGGCGAATCTCAAAATATTTACTTTTGAGAAAATTGGAATTGAACTTTAACTTTTATAGGTGCTTTCATAGTGACATTGGCCAGCATTTTATTTATGAAGCTGTTCTGGGTTAAGTATGACTTTAGCTGTTTTACCATAATGAAATAGAGCAGAAAAACAAATCGAATGTAATGATTAACTCAAATGAGCAAAAAAGTGACATTGGCCCTTTTAGTTCCAAGCCACAGATATATACTAATACACCAATAAATTGTGCTGATGATAAAATTAAATTAATTTTTTTTAATTTTCTTAAAAATTGTATTTTTCAGTTATTTATTTAGGTTTTATAGGAATTTTAAAAGTAAAATTAAACCAAAAAAAAGGTCGCATGAAAATTGTATGATAAGTTTTTGGTAAAAAATATAAAAAAATATAACCAAAGAAGTATATTAAAATTCGCATAAAACAATAACTTTTTAATGTTGTGGAGGTCGTGTGGCCTGCAAGTAAATACCTCTCATTGCTAAATATAATTTGTCCACCAAAATTATAATCTCCTACGGAAGCTTGCTCGGTAAAACAAAGTTTTTGACTTGCTTCCAGGTGCTGGTGATTTATTATGGAACCAGTCGTTCTCAAAGTTTTTAATAATTTGTGTACCCACCACCACGTATGTGACGTTATACTTTTATCACGCCCAAAATAATTCTCTTTCTAATGATAAACAATTTCTTTGTTTGTTTTAAAACACACACACAAAATAAAGAGACAATGTTTTTGAAATGATTTATAATTAAGTTAAAAGATATTTGTGCAAAAAGCTTAAAATTTTTCATAAAAAAATATCTGACACTTCTTCATCGCCAACATAAGCTTCGACAAAAAAAAGAAAAAACAAAATGCCATCAAACAAAATCACCGACAACCGTCCAACTAAATTTAGTTATACAATTAGTTTTGCTGAAATTTAAATAAATAAATAAAAAACTGGAAAAAAAAAGTTGAAAAAAGTCAGAAGAACTCAAGCCACAATTTAATAAATTATTTTAATTTGCATTTAAATTATTATAATTTGTAATATTTCTTTTTTTTCTTCTTTTTTTTTACAACTTGACTCTGTTTTTTGTTTTGTTTTTGCTGTTGTTCTTAATTTATTTGTCTACATGCAATTGTTGTGACAATTGTCGAACGGTCTTCGCTGCAAGCGGCATTTCGAATAAAAAATTTTACATTCTAACAAATTGTGAATTGTGACTTGTTTTTTTCTCGTAATTTTTGTTCATAAAAAAAGTTTTACTACTAAATTTAATAGAAAATTATTTTTTTTTTGTCTAAACATCATTCAACAAGTACGACTATGCATGTAAGCAGGTTCATAGATATAGAACTTACTTATTTATATAATAATATCTTAAACATACGAAACTGTTTTTTATGCATTTCTGAGGATTCATGTGCACATGTAAAAACACAATGGATTTAAACAAACAAACAAACAAACACATTTGTCCAATTCACAACCTCGTATTCTGTAAAGTCTATTGAAATACAATTTTAGTTTGTCGTTGTATTGTCAAACGTCAATTGATATTAAACGTCAGGTAAATAAAATTCAGGTATGTGAAAGTTGATCAGTCTTACTTCTTACAAAAAATATATTAAAATATAAAATAAATTAACAAAACGTTTAAGTTAAAAATATATTATATACCCAGCAAAAAACATTGGAAGTAGTGCAAAGCGAATTACATTTTAAAAACTTCTAAATTAATAGTGTAAAAGCAATAATTCTAAATGACTCCCTAAATGCGAAGCAATTTGTCATAAGTGATGTGCTTAAGAATTAATACAACATCATGCAAAATATCTTATATAATTCATGTAAACAAACAAAATTAACTCATGTAACAGCGAATGCTTTTCACCAAATATGCATGAGTTCTATGCACTTATTAGAATGGAGTGAATTTTATTAAAATATTCATGTAAACACATGATCTCCAATGGTACGCTAATGTTAAAGCCATCACCTTAATTCAATCACTTCTTCACCAGTTAATCCCCTGCAAATTCACTTTTTTGTCATAAATTTTTTTGCTGGGTATTTATTATTTTAGAAGCCAAAAAAATAAAACAATTCTGTAAAAAATTTTAATTTTCCATCCCTGTATGAATCCAATACAACACTTTAAAAACATATGAAATTAAATTGTATTGTAGTACAAAATGTTTTAATAGAAATTACAAACAACAAGCATACAATACTTTACACATACAAAAATAGTACCAATAGTACAATACAACAAGGGCTGTGAATTGAGCTATTTATTTATTTTTTTATTTTTTTTTTTTTTGCATACATACGATACAATTAAAATGATTGAATCATTTTACACTAGACCGCAAACATAATAAAAAAGCACAAAAAAAAAATCATCACTCACTCGTGGCGCCTAAAAGTTTAGTTTAAAATTTTCTTTAAGGCTATAAAGTAATTTCGTAACCGGTGTCTTAATGTTGTTTAATGTCAATTTAACAAAAATTTACGTTGAAATAAATTGTTTATGTGCAGTCAAGCTAACAAACAGCGTTAAAAATAATACCTTTAATATAGTAATTAAAGAGTAGCACAAGAATAAGAAAAATTGCCAACAAGCAATCTCATTAAATTTAAAATAGTGTGTGTATACTACTCTCTCATTATAAAATATATAAATACTTCCAAAAATATGTGTTTTGCTTTACGATAAAAACGTTAAAAAGTATAACAAAAATGAAATATACCAACGTTGAAATAAAATATAGCTGAATCATAACTGAACTGAACAATTTTATGTTTAAATCTGTAGAATTTTTTATTAAAATATTTCCGACATTCAATTTGTTTGAAACAAATAAAAAGTATATTGAAAAAATTCACAAACATTTTCTTAGATATTAGTTCAAGAGTTCAAGTTCAAGAATATTTACGTATGACACGCCAGACAAAAAGAAAGCCTCTTTAGAGTCTAACCAAACTAAAATATTTAAGTCTACAGTATCTTTAACTAAATAAGAATTATAAAATCTATATATATAAAAGTGAAACTCTGTGTGTGTGTGTGTGTGTGTTAGCTATAGACTCCGAAACTGTAAAATCGATCGGACTCAAACTTTGGCAAGTTGTTATACACATTCCAGGGATTGTTTATGGGTGGTGAAAAGTGGGCGGGGCCACGACCATAAAAAATTAGTTATCATTTTTAGCTACTTGCACTTGACCGATTTTTCTGAAACTTTGCAAACATATTGAGCTATCATGACTATATAATTTCGTGATAAGAAAATTGGGCAGGGCCACGCCCATAAAAAAAAGTTATAATTTTGAGGTACTTGCACTGGACCGATTTTTCTAAAACTTTGCACACATATTGAGCTGTTATAACTATACAATTTCGTGATTAGAAAAGTGGGCAGTGCCACGCCCATAAAAAATAAGTTATCATTTTTAGCTACTTGCACTAGATCGATTTTTCTGAAACTTTGCACACATATTGAGCTATCATGAGTATACAGTTTCGCGATAAGAAAAGTGGGCAGTGCCACTCACATTAAACAAATTATAATTTTTAACTTTTTTGCACTTGATATTCAATTAAAATTCAGAATGCATTTTAATTCGTTAAGGGGCGTAGCAACACGCGTCGGGCTTTTCTAGTTAATTATAAAACTAACAATCAATGAAAACGCACACAAACTTTAAATAAAAAAAATTAATTTGTTGTTTTAGTCCGTGTGTTAATCTGTGTTAAAAGGAAAATATCAAACAAAAAATTATTTGAAACAGTTAAAATATTAATAGAAGTTGTAATTTAATTTAGGCAAACGTTTGTTTGAAAATATTTTAGCGATAATATTTTTTGTGTACAAACCTGTTGAAATAAATTTTTTAAGTGATGATTGATTTGTTTTAGTGACACTAATGTTTTGTTATATTTGTTTTGTTATTTATATTTACACTAAAATATACTAAAACATTTTGTGCAGCTCTTTAATAGCAATAGCACAAATATAATGATTTACTACTTATAAATACTATACATTTACAATGATTTTGCTGACGAAAACTCAACATACCATAGCAGAAGTAGTAACTCAAAAAATTGGCTGTCAGAAAATATCACTTCATTTTCTATAATTAACTTTTGCTGTTGCTATGCTACTACTACTCTAAAATTTGAATTTTATGGCGTGTTTTGGAAAATTATTGAATTTTTTTAAATAAATCTGTTTTATAAATAAAATTTCAAGTAAAATAGACAAATTATTATATATTTATTACATACTGTCGAATATGTTCCATACTTTGGTGTTTGAACTTACATATATAGATTCCACCATATTAATTGTAATCAAATGACTTATAAATTTTCGATAAATTGATCAACATTGAATGCTTTGAAAGTACTATAGAATATGGACAGTAGTCCTTGCATCACCAAAAAAATTAGATTTACCTCAGAGTAAATAAATAGTCGCATTGACACCGTCATGTAAAGAATTATAGCAATAACAAAATAATTAGAAAATATATTTAGAGAATTTTTGAATTTGTTGAAAATGTTTGAAATTTAATGATATCTTGATCCTCATATCATCTGCCAGAGATCCATCTATGCTTGCCATTTATTCATTGGCTGTACCATTGCGAGAGAAAGAGAAAATGTGGTAAAATTAAATTTAGTTTAAATTTTATTTTTTGGCAATAAATATTTCAACATTAACTGATTAATATCCCATTTTCTATAAGTTCTATGTATCTTTTATACATTTTTTATATCACTTGGGCATGTATGTATTATTTTCTGCCCACTATGATACTAGATTTTTTATTGACGGGGGGTATACAAGTTTTAGCACAACCGATTCAAATTTTTTTTTTTTTTAGTTTTAAAAAAACTTAATTCAGACATGGTAAATCAGTCATTTTTAAATAACTTAAAATTGATTACATTGAAGGTATTAACTGAAATTTTTATGATCACTTTTTGTTGGAGCAACGAAGCAGATCTACTACTGTATTTGCATCGTTCTTTTTTACATTCTTTTTTCTTTGTTTCTTTCTTTGTTGTAATATGTAAATTACATGACACCACTAAATCAATTTTCCTACCAAATATTACTGCCGAAATCTATCGTTTTTCTCAAATTACTTTTTTTAATATAATTTAAATAATCTTAAACAAAGTTTACAACAAAAAAAAAACAAGTAGAAATTAAATTTTAAATTTTTTTGTTTAAATCAGAACCTTGAAAACATTATAAAAGACTATATTTAAGGTATTATATACATACAAACAGGTAACCCTTGTATAACAGGGTTGTTGTTTAACGTGTATTTGCTCTAGCTCGGCTAAATAATTGCGAATCATTTGCATATAAGATGGAACTTCTGCCACACGGATTCCCTCTAACGCGGTTTGCTTATTGTATCCACACCCGCATAACACGGTTTTTATATATACTACAGGGATAGAAATCATGGTACAATTGTACTTTTTATATTACATTTTTGACCTTGTTGGTACCTTGGTACTACCGCGAGCTACTTGGTACAATTTAAAAATTCCAATGTCTCACTATATGGCAACAATAATTTTGTCCATGTTCTCTTTAATTTTGTTTGTGTGTGTCTTCTCTGTTCTTGTTGCAATGCTGTTGTTAAAACAAATTCATGTGGTGTCAAGTCTGCAACAACAAAATCTGTCTAGTACTTTATTTCAAAATTCTTACAAAAATCACCTGTTTATTTGGCACCACCTGGTACATGAATTCGCCTTGGCTGTTATATGTATTTTATTTTACTTATGATTCGTAAGCATGTAAGGTAAACTTTAATAATGAAGTACTAAAATGGTTCGATAAGTTTACTCCACAAAAAATTATTATGGGAGAAACAAATTCAATAGTACCTCTTCTGGTGAAAATGTTTCCACACAAACAAACAAATATTGAAGAAATAAATAATCAGCACAGAGCGCTAGCCGATTTCATTGAAATTAGATCGCACAAAGATTTAAATATTTCCTATTTTTGGTCTAAAGTATCACAGATGAAAAATGAATTAAGTGAGTTCATGTTCCTAGATATTTCAAGAAATGTAAGAGGAATCTATTCCACATTCCTCGGCCAAATTTTAAAATAACAGAAAATTTATTATCTAAAAGTATTTAATAAATAAAATTTGTTAAACAACAAATCTCTACATATGTACCTATGAATGTAATATTTAATATTTTTTTATGGTATACTTCTGAATTTTTATAAACAGTTTTGTTAAGTTTAAGTTTTTATTAATAAATATTAAAAAATGGTACCGTCATGGCCTTAAAAGTACATTTTGTTTTCATACTTGGTATAAAATCATAAAAGCCATTTTCCTTCCCTGATATACTACCAGCATGAGTTCAATCCATGATGAAGTGGTTCTCCAATGTCATTGGAGAGCATATGTTTATATGATTGTATTAATAAAATTCACTTAATTCTAATAAGTGCATATAACGCATGCTGCATGCCTCCTATTGCACTGATGTGAAAGAACTCATGAATATGAATAAGAACATATGGGCTGTATAATAAATAAGATCAATTAAAGCTCTTAAAAACGCTAAAATACAATATATGTATGTATGTACATACTTTTAAAAACATGAATCTTTTGTGTATGTATGTATAGGTTATTAACCATTAAAGGGAAATCCCCGTAAAGGAGCTGAGTATGTAACGAACCTACCGCTCTTTTAAGTACTGGTTCTTTGCTTCGAACAACATTGTTTTTTTTTTAACCTCAACCTTTATATTTAACCAGTTTTATGATTCTTATAACATAGTGGTCGTACTTTCGACCCTAAGTTCTTTTTCTCTACCGATTCTGTGATTCGTATAACTCGAACTCACTAAGCACTACTTTGGTTACCTGTATTTGCTTCTTATGCACAAAGAACGATTAGTTTTTTCAATTTTAACTTTTTTACTGCTTTTAATTGTAAGTTCGGTACTTTTAGACAAAAAAAATGTAATTTAAATGAAAAAAAGTTTTTAAAAATTTTAGATATTTTAAATTGAAATTTTTTTTAATAAAACGTTGCATTTGCTTAATATTTCATATTTGTTTTTCAAACTGAACACTAAGAAACCAACCAAATGGTCAAATCGGACCATAGTGGCATCCCTGCCTACAAATGTTTCTATTAAAGATAGGCAAAAATTCCAATGTAATTGTTTTGAAATTGCAAATTGTTAGAATGTATATTTTTGTATGTATGTGTGTTAAGTACCAACTTTTAATGCTTATTACTTGAACGTAAATGTTGTGCATATCTGTATGTAAGTAAATTTTTAATGGTGGTAACATCACAGCTGATCTATTTTTTTTTTTTTCTTTGAAAAATGTTGGCTGTATTATCAAAAGTGGTTACGTTTCTATAATTAGCTTTTCCACATTCGCGTTAAAAAAAATCACGCAAACAAAAACCATGTTGTTTTTGACATATCGTCCAACTTAAGCAACATTTAAAAAACCATGAAGTGTTTTTTATTTTTGTATTTGTTGTATAATTACCATCACCTAAAAATCTAATTTTTTGTATTTAATATTTTATAATGTAAAAACTAAAAACTAAATTATAATAGTACTGATTTATCCATCCCTGTTTTAATTTTGTACATAGTCTGTGTTCGTACATTAATTTATTAAATTTTTTTTAATCTATTGAATTGAATATTTTATAATGTGTGGAAATTCCATAATATTTAAATTGATTGTATGTTTGTATATGGAATTATTTCTATAAATAGATTTTTCTGAGTTCAGTTGTGGGGAAGTTTTTCTATACTTTGAAATTTTTGTTATCAAAATTAAATAGTAATTTTAATTAAGTAAAAAAGCTTTCTAAAAAATTTAGTAGAACCTAGAAATTCCTCACAGAAATTTCATATGAAAAAATATAAATTTTCAAACATTTTTTAAAAACTTAACAAAATCAATTCAGGAATTCCACTTCCATAATGTGGTAGCAACGGCCCCTGGCTATACTTTTCATATAGTGGTATTGCGTGCCGTCTCCATATTTGCCCACAATGACCAAAATCCCTTACAGAAATTTCATATGAGAAAATAAATTTTCAAACATTTTTTAAAAACTTCACAAAATCAATTCAGGAATTCCACTTCCATAATGTGGTAGCAATGGCCACTGGCTATACTTTCCGTATAGTGGTATTGCGTGCCGTCTCCATATTTGCCCACAATGACCAAAATCCCTCACAGAAATTTCATTTGAAAAAATATCAATTTTCAATAATTTTTTTAAAACTTCACAAAATCAATTCAGGAATTCCACTTCCATAATGGCCCCTGGCTATACTTTCCATATAGTGGTATTGCGTGCCGTCTCCATATTTGCCCACAATGACCGAAATCCCACACAGAAATTTCATATGAAAAAATATAAATTTTCAAACATTTTTTAAAAACTTCACAAAATCAATTCAGGAATTCCACTTCCATAATGTGGTAGCAACGGGCCCTGGCTATACCTTTCATATAGTGGCATTGCGTGCCGTCTCTATTTTGCCCACAATGACCAAAATCCCTCACAGAAATTTCATATGAAAAAATGTCACTTTTCAAACATTTTTTAAAAACTTCACAAAATCAATTCAGGAATTCCACTTCCATAAGGTGGTAGCAATGGCCCCTGGCTATAATTTACATATAGTGGTATTGCGTGCCGTCTCCATATTTTCCCACAATGACCAATATCCCTCACAGAAATTTCATATGAGAAAAAATAAATTTTCAATAATTTTTTAAAAACTTCACAAAATCAATTCAGGAATTCCACATCCATAGTGTGGCTATACTTTCCACATAGTGGTATTGTGTGCCAACTTTGTATATCCGAAAAAAGATAAATATTTTATTCAAAAAACACACTTTATAAATGTGTTTTTATTTTCACCTAAAAAATATTATATTAAATATTTTTAATTATTGCTGGCTTCAGAGGTGTGTGTTATAAATTCAGTTTTTTTTTTGGAACATTCCTATATAAAAATATCTTTAATTATAAAAAACAACTAAATTTAGAGTAATAACATTAGTTCTGTTAAGTAGTTAACATAGCTCTGTTAACTTATTAGGTTTGTGTCTAGGGTTTCAGATTTCAAATTTATCTTCACACACATGAAAACCTTTACATTATACAATATTTAAATTTTGTAGGCTTTACGTCTATCTCATTTGTCTCATTGCAGACAAATATCGATATGATCGGAGTAAAAATCATATTTTATAACATATTTCATTAACTATAAATGTTAACGTTTTCAATTCTTGTATAACATTTTAATAAGAATTGTAAAACTCATTTAAAAAATTTTATAGGATCAAATGAGGGGCGTGACACTTCCCATACATTAAAAATATATATATTAAATGGCATATTTACACGCAAACAAAAACCATGGTTACGACATGGTCACGACGGTCATATTAAAGTTTCTATTTATAACAATATTTGGTTGTCGAAAGCAAGTAAAAGTTATTTTTGTTTAATTTCCTCATATATTTTGTCACGATAATCAAGCATTTGTTTGCAATTAAATTGTTAATTACAATCAATATGTGTATGTTACAGCAAAAGACAATAATTTGCCGTAAAAAAGCAAAGATTGTCGATTTTAATTGTAGACATAAATATAATTATTGAATGATACTTTAATTAAACATAATAATGATAACTGGTAACCATTATATGTTTTAACCATAATCATACAATTCAACCATAGTATGATCCTCTTCGATTATGGTTACCACAACCATATTTTTTCTTTGCGTGTAAAGAACTATAATTTTTAAAGCCTTGCAAATCCGTTTAACTAGCTGTGAAATCAGTTTGCTTTTACGGGCGAAAAATCGATAAGATCAGAGCATGAGACGTGGTTCCGCCACAAAAGAATAACATTTTATTTGCTAGTATGAGCGAGTTTTGATTTGATGGTAGTGGTTAATATCGTTGAAAGAGGAGTGAAACCCTCATACATAAAAACTATTCCCTAATGAATGGAAAGAAAAAACTATGTTAGGACCAGCAAATCATTCCGGGTTTTGCAAGTTTTACACAAATTTCAGATCAATATACCAAATAATTTTTTATATAAAATGATCATAATGTTGCGTATTTACAAATACATTTGATAAGCTTCTCGTATTGTCAGAATGTCAAAATTATTTAAACTTTTATAAATGTTACCATAAACAATACAACACTTTTGATTCATTTTAAATTGTTTTAAAATTGTAAAATAATAACAATGCGACACTTAAAACTTCTTGTGAATAAACCAATTGTATTAAACAGATTTTTTATGATTTTTTTATATTTATAAAATTTCTGCGAATATATAATTCGTTAAATATGTTTATTGCTTTGCAGAAAAAAACTTTTTGTTGTTTTTCATTTAAGTTTCGCAAACGATTCTTTTTATTTAAAAAAGTTTTTAACAACAAATTAGTAATTTTTGGTAAACATGCTAATTATGAAATATTTTTGAACAAAAATAAAACCGCAGACACTTAAAAAAAATTTGTTTAAAGTTAAAAAGAAGGTAACCCAATTCATTAAATAAATATATATTAAACCAGAATTTATTAATGATATCCGGGAAACTTTTAAAGTTAAAAGCTTATAAATAGCACAAACTAAAGCAAAACACAAGCACATTTATTTTTATTATTTTTACTTTATAAATCACATGCTTCAATACCACCAGAGAGTTTTAGTTACGATAACAAACAAAACACATGGTTAAGTAAACGTTTTATTTTTTGTTCATATTAAAATCTAATGATAGCACAAAATATTCACGAGTTTTTTGATTCGAAATCGTGTTTCACGACTTTTGGGAAAATTTTGATTATTGATTATTCAACTCATAAAGCTGAGCATTAGCGCACTTTGCTCACAAATGTTTATTTTAATAAAATTTTTGGAAAAAAAAATTACAAATACACTGAGTATACTAATTTCGTGTATAATGAGATCAGTTTCTATTCATTTAGTGTTTTGGTCAATATTGTCATACATTGTCCTAAATTTTATATTTTTCATTGTGCAGTTTTGATGTACAAATTACCTCTTTTGTTGTACAACCATACGATCTGGTGTAACTGTTTGGGTGTTTAAAATAAGCCTTGCAACGCTTAGGCTCCCACTCGATATCTATATAAAGTTTTGAACTATATACATGGTGGCTGATATATTTTGCTACATTAAGAAACTCAAATAACTTTTTGTAAAGTTTATGTAATTTATTTTTTATTATTTCATTTGGAAAATAAAAAATTTCTATTAAATTAATTTATGATGTTTTGAAAATAATTAAATTCAAATGGCCTTCAACCTCGGTGACACATGTGCGACATCTTATCAAAAAGTTATTCATTACTGACTCCAAGGTTGCAGCGGGAATTGCCTCAATTATTTTTCGAATGGATTGCTTTAAATCACCCAAATTTGTTGGTTTTCTTTTGTAATAACCCCACAATAAAAATAGGTGCAGTATGGTCAGGAAACCTGGAAGGCCAACGGAATGTGCAGTTCCTTGAAATCAGCTTATTGGGGAATTTTCGCCCTAATACTGTCATAACAGGCGCGGCTATGTGACAAGTTGCCCCATCTTGTTGAATTCACACAGAGTTGAAAGGGATTCTTTCTCGCTGTAGTTCTGGAAAGAAAAACTTTTTGGACACCTTTAAGTAACGGTCTCCATAGACCGTAACAGTAAGACCGTTTTCTACGCAAAAGTAAGACCCGCATGTGAACCTTGATGCACACCACACTGTGACGCAAAGTAGATTCAATGGTGAATACAATTTACGATGAAAAAGTGTAAAATCTAAGACGGCGTCAAAACAAAATGGTCTATATTATTTTATCCTATTAATATGGGTATCAACTGAATCGGCTTGACTAATCGAATACTATGTAAAAATTCAAAATCAAAGATGGATTCTTACGCGCTACAATGTGGTCATTATACCTATTAAAGTGATGGCGAAGGGTACAATCAGATTAAGCATAGTCGAATAAAACACTATCTGTTGTTTATATGTTAAAGTGATTTTATTACAATATACAGCTCCTTCGAATTATGAATTATGTTTTATACAAGTAAGTAAACTATATTATTGACATTGTCGTAAATAAGGGTGTCTCAAATTTACGCTAGATTAGAGATTGCCTAAATTGTAATAGCAAGGTTTATTAGAAGTCAAAGATCATTTTGTTGACAAGTTTAATCTGCCCGTATATAAAACATAAAATTAAAAACTAATACATGACCAGGAAAATTATTTGCTTGATAAAATATTTAAAAGAAAACAAAAAAAATTCAATTAAAAAATAATAAGAAACTGTGTTTTTATGTTTAAGTTATAGATACTTTTTTAAAGTTGTTCTTTGTTTTTTTCTTTGTTCTTAATTACAACAGGTAAATTAAAAGAATACACATGTAGTTGGAAACTGTTACTACATCTATAATTTCGAATAATGCTGTTGTGACACTTTAGAAATAAATTCTATAAAACAGTTAAATTAGTTAGTAACTTTTGCTATTGATATGCTCCTTATCACATTCTATTTCCGTCTTTCTCTATCTCTCCTACACTGTGTTTAAAGCAATACCTATTCCCTCTTCTTACACGTAGAGCTAAATAAGCCAGAACTTCCCAAGCAATATCTCACTTATTCATTGAAAAGATTTGTTTCGTACAACAGTTTTTTCTCTTGCAAACTTAAGAATTTTCTTAATTGAATATTTTTTTCAAAATTAAAATTAAGCCAATTAAAGCTCAAACTAATATTTAAACTTTAAAATCATGAAGCTTGAGTTCATTTTTAACTTTCTTGTTCTTACAAAGAATTTTTTTTATAATTGTGATAATGAATGAATAATCTGTAAAAGTATGTTTTGCCGACACTGCCAAGTGGAATGCATTTTCAAGACCAGAGGCCGAATTACGTCTTTCGAACGTGATCGAAATTTGAAAACTCTTATTAGAATCTCTATACCTAAAGCACAGCGTACTCGATCGTTCGAGTAAAATTTCGATCGATATTGAATGCCGTAATTCGGCCCCAGCTATGAGTTAATTATCAGCACTCTTTGATCGGTGATTACGTATTGGTTGTAAACAGTGTTGCCATAAGATGATAGAGAAAAAGTACAAAACCTCAGGAAAAAAAGTGCTTAAATGTGCTACAGTTCAAAAAGAAAGAAATTTTACAATATTTATACACATATTTTGTTCAATTAAATTCAATTTTATTTATATTGTACAGGGTGGACCAAAAGTCGCGCCTGCGTGTAAAAATTGAATAACTCTTTTGTTTATTATTATTTTTTATTAATTTTTTTTTTAATTATAATATTATCTTTGTATGACCTAAATTTTAATTATGAAAAATAATGTCAGAGAGATGACCACCATTTTCATCGATGCACAATTGGGCTCTTAAACAGGCGTTTTGCATAACTGCACGCAAGGTTTCAGGCTCTATTGCCCTGATCTCAGCTTCAATGTTGTTCTTTAGCTGCTCTATAGTTTGAGGCTTGTTTACATACACTCGTTCTTTGAGATAACCCCATAGAAAATAATCAGGAGCAGTTAAATGCGGTGAACGTGCTGGCCAATTAAATTCTGAATTTTTCGAGATAATTCGGTCGTCAAAAATTTCATTTAAAAGCGTCATTGTGGCCCGGGCCGTGTGTGCAGTTGCTCCATCCTGCTGAAACCACTTGTTGGCTGCCTCAGGGCGTACAAAATTATTAAGCATAGCGCGATATTTGTCCCCATTCACCGTTACTGTATTACCAGTAAAATTGAGCGCCCATTGGAAAAGTAAAATTCTACCACTTTCGTTCGTTGCTCAGTCGTTAAATTTTGCATGGTGGTGTAACACGAATCGATGAATAAAATCTGAAAAAAAAATAAAAAATATTAATAAACAAAAAAGTTATTAAATTTTTACACGCAGGCGTGACTTTTGGTCCACCCTGTATTTACACAAAAAAAGTGTCAACAATTACTCAAATGTGGTAAGAAGGTTAACAAGTTCAATCATATAATTTTCTTCACATACCAATTCTTTTTGGTATTTTTCAGTTCAACCAATTTTAATCAAAACATTGTCGATATTCTGATGTTATAGCAACATACGTTATTTAGTTTTACGCTTTCCCTTATACGTATAACAGAACAGAAAAGTTGTGTGTTCATTTTTGTTCTAAATTTGCTTTTTATTAAGCCCATTAAACTAAATAAACGCTACACTTCAGCGTTTGAAAATGATAAAACCAAAAGAGACAACACAAAATCCGATAATTCTTTAAAAGGATTTTCATTAATTGAATTTCAAAATTATTGGTTTACATGAATCCAGAGCTCCGTAGTATCCATATTGCTATGCCAGATTTGTTCAGTTATATAGCTCAACTGATTTTGGATTTTTTCTATTTCAGATATACTAAAATTCATATCTTCTAAGATACAAGTAATAGGTGCCTTAATTTGTTTTAGGGTATTAGCTATTGAAAATGTTGAAATTTTTTTTTAATATCGAAATATTTTTGGAAATCCGATAATTTTAGTTAATTTAGAAGCAAGTTTTAAAACATAAAACATATTTTTCTGATTGTGTCTTCTGCACAAAATAATATATTTTTTTCTTTATTCTTTTTTAATAACGTTTCGAATTCATATCCTAAATACCGATTTGGCATCCAATATTCTTCAAATATTTCTTCCTCATCTCCCAAAATTATATTCTTCAGCTTTTCCTTTATACAAGGTGGCGCAAAAATAACCTTCCGATGTTTTTTGGCTGTAATTTTTAAAAAAAAATGAAAAACTTTGATTCTTCTTGTTTAGTATTTTTATTTGGTCTTTTAATTTTTTTTACATCAAGTCGAGAATATGATGTCATGTAAATGGCCGCCGCCACAGTTGATTGTCATTTGAGCCCTTTTTATGGCATTTTTCATCACTTTGGCCAAAACTTCCGGCGATAGGTCCTCACATTCTTGACGGATATTGTCTTTAAGAGCTGCAAGAGTCTGAGGCTTGTTGACATAAACCCGCCCCACAAAAAGAAGTCTGGGGTGGTCAAATCAGGCGATCTTGCTGGCCAGTTCAAATCGCCAAAATGGGAGATTAGGCGCCCGGGAAATGCATCCTTCAGCATATCGGTTGTGGCACGTGCAGTGTGTGCTGTTGCACCATCCTGTTGGAACCACATGTTTTCCAATCCCAATTCATCAAGTTGCGGCAAAAAGAACTCGTTGATCATTGCTCTGTAGCGCTCACCATTCACAGTAACCGTTTGGCCCGCGACGTCTTCGAAGAAAAAAGGTCCGATGACTCCTCCAGCGAAAACAGCACACCATACAGTAACTTTGAGCGGGTGTAATGGCTCTTCGTGGGTTACACGCGGATTTTCAGTGCCCCAGAAGCGTAAATTTTTCTTATTTACGGACCCGCTAAGATGGAAATGGGCCTCATCACTCATGATTATTTTTGATGAAAAATCATCTTCCTCTTGGTGGTGATTCAGGATGGCTTGAGCGTATGTTAGACGCGATTGGCGGTCAGCAGCTAACAGCTGATGCACCGTCTGGATTTTGTACGGAAACATCTTCAAATCTTGTACCAAAATTCGCTGTAAAGACCGTCGACTGATAGCCATTTGCGTGGCACGTCGTCTGGTCGATGTCGACGGCGCTTCCATGACATCCTCGGCTACAGCAGCAATATTCTCTGCAGAACGGCTACTCCGGGGTCTGCCACTCCTGGCAGCATCTCGTGTTGTGCCAGTCTCTTCGAGACGAGCGGCTAAACGTCGCAGTGCTTCACGAGTAGGGGTTGGACGGCTAGGAAATCTGCGACGAAATTCACGTTGTGCCAAAGTCACCGACCGATTATTGGTCAAATAAATAGTCACCAATATTCCGCGTTCTGGAGCAGTGTAGCGTAACATTGTTTATTAACGTGTATTTTGCATGTGTTTACTACACAAATGTCAAAACAGAACTGACATTAGGGACCAATTGCAAAATTTGTAGCATTTTCTGATAGGAGGATTTCTTTTGCGCCACCTTGTATATATTTTACCAGCTATAACCTTTACAAGAAACAAAATATCTTCTAAAATTTACATATAAAAAATAATTAATTGCATTTAAATTTTATATAAAAAAAGTGCAAAAACTGCCAAATTATTATTAAAAAGTGTTAAACTAGCAGTTAGCACTTTTTGAAAATCTTTTGGGCTAACTTAAGAAAAGCAAAATGCTAAATCTAGCACAAAAAGTTCTAAAATGGCAAGCTTGGTTGTAAATATCAAGCTCATCAAAATTGTTTTCTCTTTCTCTCTATTTATGTCTTAAGAAAATATTTTTAAAACTGCACATAAAAAATTTTTGGCCGGTACACATGGGAGAATTCGCCAGAAAATGCAATTACTCTAAACACATAGACGACAGCAGGCTTCACAACTTCACGGCTTCAAATGCTGCTTACTTCAAATGCTGCTCTAAAGTCAGCTTCATAATTATTTTGAAGACAGCAACAACATAATAATCAGCTGATGTGTATTTTATTTAGCAATACAAATTTCAGGGATGCCGCATATATATTTTATAATGAATAAAATTAAAGTTATTGATAAAAAAAATGTAATGATATCACGAAAAACTATAAATACACATAAATTTATTTCTTTATTGTATTTTTGTAATGTTCTTTTATGTTTAATATTAAAAATAAGTTTTTGTTCTTTTATTTTCCAATCTAATATATATAATGGCAACACTATATTTGTTTCTTGCTGCCCGTCAAAAAAGAAAATAGCCTAAGTTGTCAGCAGCAGCATATGCTGTTGTGCAGTCGTGCTGCTGTGGTGCCGTAAAAATAATCGCTTTCATTTAAACACATGGATTTTATTTTTGACATATTGCTGCTTGCTGTCTGCTGTCGTCTATGTGTTTAGAGCATAACCTACGGTCTATACCAGCCATCGATTTGTTTGAACAACGAACAATTTTTTGTGCGCACATGATTTTGCCTGGTGTGGACCGCTGTTGTCGATGTTTTGTTCTTGTTCAAACAGCGTTGTCAGAACATTTGTTCGAACAACGATGTCTGATATTAAAACGCATTTTGAATATGAAAGAAAGAGACGAAACATAAAAATACCAACAAAATACTCTTTATACGTTTTCTCCATATCAAAGAACATGAACAATTTTTTGACAGTTGCTCTGCCGACGTTTTGTTCTAGTCTAAACAAATCGAAGGCTCGTCAAGACGTAGAGTAAAGAATACTTTGAAAAGGAAATATGGAAATTATAAGTCTTTATTTAAATTTCCTATTCCATAACTCAAGTTCTAAAAAAAATATCCATAAACAGATAACTTATAAATCATTAAAAAATATATCGTTTCCTCGTTATTTCGTCTGTGTGTAGTATTTTTAATTTTTTAAAATAAAGCTACTAAAAATTTTGAAAAATAAGAAATTATGAACATAGAAAACCGAGAAGATTTATCGAAACTTGTAAAAGTAAAAGATTTTTCATTGATTATGAACAATTAAAAAGAAATTGTAAAAGACTTTTGGTACAAAAAACCGTTATTAAAGATATTATTAATAAATATTTTTTTTTTCACATTTAAAAACTTTAAAATTTATAAGTAATAATTAGACCACTAACATTGGCACTCGCTGTCCTAAGCTCTTAAGGTACGTTTAGTAACGTGTGTTTTTATTTATGTCTGGATTTATGTGATTGTGTTTCATTTAATTGGGAGACTTTCCTTGTCAGCTCCGTTATTTGTTTGCACCGTAACAGACGATCAACCTGTCTAGAATAACAAACATCTCACACCTTTTGCAAGTTTTCGTTAGTTATTTTTTTCTAATTCTTTTTCAGCTTTGTGGTTACAACAATACAAGCCCATTGTGGCAGAAACATTGTTTCTTTTTTTTTTCTTTCGATGATGTCACATACAACATGTTTAGTTGTGTGTTGTTGTATTTATTTAGATGTATCGTTAGTTGGATAAAAGTTTTACGACAGCTCTCAACAGTATATGTGTGTATTTGGCTTAAAGTTTAATTACCACATTTAGACATACATGCATAACCCAACAGTCATTTTAGTGTGAACAAATTTTCGACAAATTTCTTAGAAGCAGGGACAATGTTTAATAAAGTTATAGTAAGCAAACAAAATTATTAAATAATTTATTTCGCACTTTTTATGATTTTTCATATAATTATACCCTTCGCCATTATATCATATAAATAAAATTCGCTTCTAGGCAGCTAAGGTATAACGAATTTCATATTTCCGTCTTGAGTTAAGCATAAACATAAAAGAAACCAAAATTTTTTCTCAATAGCTTTGTCATTCCATTTTTATTTTCAACACTATTAATTTATAAACCCATAATGTACATTTTTTCTCAAAGCTTATGAATAGCGAAGTAACATTCAGAATGCTACTGCCCATGTATGTATTGAAGCCCCACGTGTTGCACAGGTCGGTATGAAATTGATGAAACAGAAAAAGATTTTTCTTTTCAGGTCTTAGTCAACTGATAGGGTCGGTTTTAGTATTAAATTAAAGGTCTTGACTAGAAATGTATAAATGGTGTGGGGGTGTTCCTGTTGGCTTTGCAAAATTTTAAACTGAGATAATTTCATATGCATATCAAATGTTAGTAGTTAAATTTTTTTAAATTCTGGGGGGCCATTGCCCGAACGAGTACAGCACACTTAATTTTTTATTTTTATTTTTAATTTTTATTTTATTTTTTTATTTAATCATCTATTTTCAATCAAATCTTTATTTGATTTGGAATTGTCGATACAATTTTAATATGCAAAAAATTATTTTTTTAGATAATTTCTTTATTTAAGGAAAATTTTCTAAACTTCTTAGAAACCTTTTGATAAATTTTAAGTTGGCAAAGCATATGTAATAAGTTCTCTACTACTTAGTTAAAAAAATGCAATAAATTTTGCTTAAAAAATATTTGTAAATTCGTTATTTATATTCCATTAACCCATTTGGACTCGAACATTAACTAGGAGCAAGTTGTTAAAAAAAACTTTATTTCATTCAATTTTAGGATCTAAATAAATACTTCACATATAAAAAAAATACCAAAAAAATCCTAATGCTGAAAAAAATGGCCGTCCTCCAATGAGGCCAAAACACCCCTTTTCTATGCACAGCGTTTTAATGCATTTTTCGCATGGCCAACGAGCTTTCATGTGGCATATGGTACATCTCAACTGATTCTGCAGCTTTTCAGAAAAGTGTCCGGTGTTATCGTTATTCATGTCTGGAACTAGCGAAGAAGGTTTACGCCGTTTTTCAGCTCCTAATTGCATCAAATAAAATCTGCAAACACTCCGGTGAAACTGTAGCTGGTCCATATTATCTTCATTGGCCAATTGATATAGTTGCCAGGCATTAGATACAGACAAATCTACCATGTAGGTAAATATTACCCACCACCTTTTTTGTCTCTTAACACTATTCGATATGCTGCAATTGACTGGTCAGCTTCATCGACTCCACTCAGGCATGTTGACGTCCACTTTTTTTCAAGCAAAACAAAACAACAAAATAACAAAATCGTGATTTGTTGCCATGGTACAAACACTATTATCAAGCCATCGCACAAACAAGATTTCATTCGCTGAATCAAATTGATAGTGGAATTCTGCCCTAGGTTTCCTTTTCATATCCTTGACAGATACTAGCGGACACTTATGTAAAATCTAGTTTCTGTAATACATATTTTAATTACAAATATATCTAGAAGCTAGTTGTTATAAAATAAAAACTAGAAAATGATAGCAGCAAATTGCCCATTAGACCCATTTGGGGGCATCATAGGAATATATGCCTCCATTCCGCCAAACATTATTATATAATGTAATTATATAATAATTTGATTAAGAGAATATATTTGAATAAATCAAGATTAAAAATATATAATTAATATAAAATATCAGAAATAAATAATGTGGGCATATGAAGAACCGTTCTGATATGAGTACGCCGGGCGTAAATGGGTTAATGGAGCGTTTTATTATATTTTCTGTTAATACAAGTTTTTCAAATAATTTTTTAAATAAAAAAATTTTTTATTTAAAATATGTTTGTTGGGTTGGTTTTAAGCTTAAAACTTCTCTAAAAGCATACCCATATGAAATGTGTCAAATCGATTAGTTGACATTTGCAGTTTTCTGCTGCTACTGCTGCCGCTGCCGTTGTTATAATTTTTTTATGCCATTAGTATCAGTATGTTGATAAATACGATGATGATGATGTTTTTGTTATTAACAATAAATACAGAATAAAACTACATTCTTTACAAAGTATTTTTTGGTAAATGTTTTAACTTTATTCTTCTTCTGTTACTTTTAACTTTTTTTTTATATTTTTTTGTTAGATGTTTGTCTGCTTCATTTGTACATAGTTAATGATGTTATAGTTTTTCCTTTTCATTCTATAAATAAAAGAAAATGTGTTTTTTAAATAAATAATGATTCTGTCTGATATAAAGGGTTTAAATTGTGTTAAAGGTAAACTGAGTTTAGTTGTTGTAATATATTTTTGGAAATAAATGTCAAATAGTTAAGCAGTTGTTTGTAACACAACCTTTCCTTGCCAAGTAATGAGGTTAAATTGATAACGTAGTCATATTGAAGCTTCGATACTTAAACATTTGTTCAATTTATAGCCCTCTTGAAATTTTGTATCGGCTCTAATTTTTATAAGTGTTCAGTATTGTGTGCTTGTTGTTGGCAATTATTATAAAAAAAATTTTAAGCCAAGCCATATTCATCAGATATATGTAAGTAACGGTGAAAGTTCTGTATCTAAAATCGGTTATAAAAAAAATTAATAAACAAATTAATATGTTATAGTATATCGTTGCCTTACTTCCTCAACCTCGTATCTTAAAATATAAACTTTTTCAGGAGAGACAAAAAAAAGGTTCATCTTTTTATACTTCGGTGTTTGGTTAAAAGTTTAAATGCAATTATTAAGGAATTGATTGTATTTATGTATATTAGTGGTAATAATATACTAATCTTTTTTAGTTAAAGCATGAAACAATCGTTTGATATGAAAAAGTCAAAACCGTATTTTTTAAGTTACGAGGTTGAGGAAGTAGGACATCGATGTGGAATTTGACAGCAGCATTTACCATCAGCTGTGCTGATTATATCCCCTGTATAAATTCTATTTTCTATAACTTTCAAATGTAGTATTGAGGCATATTTATTCTTTAGCTCTTCTTGATTCGTCATCTAATTTTTTTTCACTAATTTTGTAAACTTTAGTTGTCAAAGTCCATAGATAAAAAATATTTTTTCTTCTCTGATCTATTTTATGTGTTCAATGACTTTATCTATAAAAAATTCGAACATGTTCTTTGAACTGCGATTTCCTAACAAATAAATATGGCTTTTATGTTCCATTGACTTCATACAGGGATGGGAAATAATAATTTTTTTTTTTTATCAAAAATATTTTAAAAGCTATCAAGTTAAATGCTAAAATTTGATTCTGAAAACTCAATGTTTTATTTATTTTTCTTTTTTTTTTAATATAAATAAAATTTTATCAACTGTCAATTTTTTATTTTCTCGACAATATGTTACATTTGGCGTTTAATAATACAACAGTAAAATTAAAAAACAGGAATTTTTTTACATTTAAATAAACCAAATTTTTATCTTAATCAGTGATGCAAAATGTGGCACAATTTGACCATTCGTGGCACTTTTGGTTTTTTAATGACCTTATGGTACTTTCTAAAATAATAAATTTTATAATACTATGTTACACTTATATAAAATACATTATTAAAAAAAACCTCCCTTTTTTGCACAGATACTTAAGTCAGAAATATGTATATACTATTTTATCACATAACTTGTTTTAGTACTTTTTACGTAACAGCATCAGTTTTATTTACAAAAATTTCCTAGAAATATTTTTAAAAGCTGAAACTGATTTATTAAAATTTCGTTCATTATACGGAATATAGTGATTCCAAATTCGAGCTACTCTTACAACGAATGATTTAGTCATATATAGAGAAGAATGTTTTGGACAAAAAATAGTATATTTTCCAATGTTAAATTTATCTACAATATAAGGAGGTACCATTATTCATTAAAGAGCTTGAAAAGATTGATATATTTAAAAAATATATATCTGTGGCTCGGAGCTAAAAGGGCCAATGTCAAAATATTTACTTTTGAGAAAATTTTAATTGAACTTTAACTTTTATAGGTGCTTTCACAGTGACATTGGCCAACATTTTATTTATGAAGCTGTTCTGGGTTAAGTATGACTTTAGCTGTTTTACAAACCTAATGCAATGATTAACTCAAAAGAGCAAAAAAGTGACATTGGCCCTTTTAGCTCCAAGCCACAGATACATTATTCCAAATAATTTTGACAATAATTTAACCCATTTGTAACCAATTTTCCTAAAATGTTTACAAATAGCTCTAGAAGCTTATCAATCGGGTGTATAAACTATCGCAGGGCTGACAAATTTTAATTTTTATAGTAAAAATATGGAGAAAAAAGAGGCAGTCTTTTTTAGTTGATCATATCATAACGATTTGTTGCCGTATATTTCCAAAAGATTGCAGATTAGACAAAATGTGAAGGCTTTTAAAACTTGATTTCAACACGTACAGACGGGCATTAATATTGTAAAAATTACAAATGGAATGACAAAGCCATATACACCCTTATCATCACACTAATTGATTGCATGGGTCAACATAACTCGTTGTAACTAATGTTGTTTAGGTATTTATACGGACGAGAGGAAGGTTTATTACTATTCTTCACTTTAGAGAAAATCGTAAACTGTTCACCGTCATTGATAAAATATAACTTATTCTTTAATGAGACTTATATTAACCAATACTTGTAATCTTAATATTACTAAACCACCACACTTCTTCTTAAAATGGCGGTTATTAAAATTCTCTACCAATTTTTTCTGAGTTGAACTACTAGCACTTTTACTAAATTTGAAATGTTTTGCTAGTTTAAATATAAGTCGATACCACTATTTTATATTTCCTTTATTTATTCCTTTAACTTATTAAATTATTTACTTGATAAATGTGCTGAAGAGAAGAGACAAATTAATTTTAGAAAAATGTTTGCTTTAACGAAGGTAACATGACAGTTACGGAAGCGAGGTATCTATTTCCTTCTCCTTCCAAAACGTTTCCCACAAAAAAAAATAATAATAATAAAAAAAATAATATTAATGCTGATCAATAACTTTCAGTTGTCAATAAATATTAATTTCATAAATACACGCAACAGTACTTTCACATATAAATGTAAATAAATACTGTAACATATCATAACGTCAAATAGCTAAATCCATAAAGAAAGCAGATACATCGATAACGAACAATTTAACACATAAGCAAACACATTCACATAATTTTTATATGTTTATAATTTACATGTTATTTTCTTACATAAAATAATTATCTGCTATTTTATTTATTTATTTAATTTATTGTCTATAGATAATAATCCTTACAGACTAAAGTATGTAAAATAACAAAACAAAATTAAGGTTATATATAAAATAATATTCAATAATAATTCAACGATTTAAATATAAAATGATATTTCTTTTAACAATTTCTTTACTTTCATTAAGGCCAATAAGGTGATAATAATTATTAAAGTTTTCACATATACGACGAAGAGGATCATTATTAGCATAGTTGGTTCTATAGTATTTTAAGTTAATAAAACGGAAATTTCGAGTTGGTCTGGTTGGAACATTAAAAGATATTTTACTTAGCAGGAATTCTGAGTCGATATCGCCTTGAATTAGGCCCAGCACAAAAGAAAAACTCAGCATTGAACGACGACTTTTTAAAGTTGGTAATTTTATAAGACAGAGTCTGCTTTCGTATGAAGGTAGTAAAAACGAATTCCATCCAAGGCCACGAAGACAAAATATTAAAAACTTCTTTTGTACAGACTCGATACTATCAATATGAATATTATAGCAAGGATCCCAAATAATCGATCCATATTCAAGAATAGGTCGAACTAACGATGAATATAATTGTTTCGTAATATAAGGATCTAGAAATTCCTTGCACCACCTCTTCATAAATCCAAGTACACCATTTGCTTTGTTAACAATTAAAGAAATATGGTCACGAAAATTTAATTGGTGATCAAGCAAAATACCAAGATCAAGAAAATTCAGAACTTTATCAAGTTTACACTCATTTATGCAATAAAATAAATCCAATTTCTTAATTCTGAAAAAGGACATATGCTTACATTTTTTTATATTCAGCTCCATTAAGTTGATTTCACACCAATTAACCAATTTGTCAATATCAGATTGAAGGAAAAGTTGATCTTCGGGATTATTAGAAGAACGAAAAATTTTGACATCATCGGCATACATCAAAACTTTAGAGTGCTGAATAACTGAAGGTAGATCATTTATGAATAATGTAAATAAAATAGGACCAAGGTGGCTACCTTGCGGAACACCAGAAGGAACTTTGATAGCATTAGACGTAGCACTTCCATACTTAACTTGTTGAGTTCTTAAAGACAAGTATGATCTTAACCATTTTATTGTCATATCCGTAAATCCCATTAATGACAATTTGTTAAGCAAGAGATCATGGTTTACCTTATCAAAAGCTTTACTAAAATCTGTGTAGATAGCATCAGTTTGCATATTATTTATAAAACCGTCATTTATTGTAGTAGTTAGCTCCAAAATATTAGTCGTTGTAGAGCGATGTTTACAAAAGCCACGTTGGCACGGTGACAAAATCGAAGAAATTTGATAGTATAAATTATCAGTTAAAATTTTTTCAAAAAGTTTGGGAATATCACTCAGCTTAGCAATGCCACGATAGTTTGATATCTCAATTTTGCTTCCATTTTTAAACAACGGAATTATATACGATAATTTCCAAATCAATGGTACGTATCCTAATTTAATGGATTTGTTAAAGATAGCAGTAAGCGGGTAACATAAATTTTCTGCACAATTTTTTAGAACGCAATTTGGTATTTCATCTGGACCAGCATTAAACGAATTATTTAGTGATAATAAATTTGAAAGAGTCGTTTTATAAGTAATAAAAGAGAATTGTACACCAGATGATTGAGGTATATTAAATGGGTAAGATGTTATGTTATTATATACTTTTTTAGAGTAGGTAGTTGAAAAAAAATCAGCAAACAAATTGGAAATAGAAACGTCATCATCAGCGTCATTTGATCCATATTTATAGTATTTAGGATTAACGGACGATCGCCGTTTAGAGTTCACAAATTTATAAAACGATTTAGGATTTGATCTCATTTTCGACTTCATACGGATTATATAGTTGTCGTATGCAGATTTATTTGCCAAATTGTAGTAAGAACGAGCAATACAGTATTTGGTATATTCTACAGATGATCCGGTCCTTTTATATTTCTTATATAACTTGTTTTTCCTGTTTTTAATAGTTCGGAGATATTTATTATTCCAGGGTGGCCCAATATTGTTGTTTCTAATTGTAATTTTTGGGACAGTTTCAGAAATGCAGCGGCGTAATGTTGAATAGAAGAGAGAAACAACATCATCTAAGTTTTCGATAGAGATTATACTATCCCAGTTAACGTTTGATAGCAAAGAGTTAAGCATCTGATAGTTTGCACGAGAAAAGCAAAAAACTTTATGGGGTTTAATTTTGTTAGGAAGTAAAACAGGTAAGCTTAATAAATTAAATATTTCCAATTTTAATGTAGGATGATAGCGATCTTCAGGGTAAGTAACGGGAAGTGTTTTATGTAAAAATATATCCATCGGCTGGTTGACAAATGCAAGATCAAGAAGTTTTCCATTAATATTGTTTTCATAGTTAATTTGAAAAAGTCCATAGCTTGTGAGTGAGTGAATAAATTCATTTGAAACTGTAGGAATTAGATAGTTTATTTCTGAAGATTTATTCCACGATATGTTAGGTAGATTAAAATCTCCCAAAACAATAAATAAATTTATGTTTACGATTACCGCGTTTTTATACACTCCTTACAAATACTTACCATCATTTAGGTCTTATAAGTTTCTCTAAACATTTGTGCAGCTACTTTAAAGAAAATTGTTCAGATATTAAAAATTTCTTTAAAATGTTTGTTAACGTTTTGTGAAACAATAATTTATAAAATAAATAAAAATTTCTGTACAACAAAAGTTTATTGAAATATTTATATAAAAAAATTCATTGCTATTATTCTAAGATTAATCAAATTTATCAAAAATTTGTAATTAGTCTTTTACGAAACAAAGAAAGAGGAAACAGAAATTTTACACATATCGGAAACTTTTTAAAGGCTTTTATTAAGAAGAAAACAATTTTGTTTTAATTAAAATACATAATATAAATATTTTTTTATAAATGTTATAAATTTTTTATGAAAAGCAAATTTATCGAAATTTTTCTATAAACGAAAATAATCAGAAACTTCCTTAAAAATGTTTCTATACAAAAGCAATGAAAATTTTTAAATTTTCTGCGAAAAAAATTAATCAAGCTTTTTTCGAATTTTTCCTACAAAAAGGAAATGTATTCAAAGTTTTTTTTTTTTTAAATCGCACATTTATTACAATTTTCTTATAAAACAAAAATTTAAAGAATTTTTTTTTTATTAAAAATTTTTTTTACAAAAATACGTGTGTTTCAAAAATTATTTATTAAAAATTCTTGTGTTGTCCAAAAATGTATCTCAAATTTGTTTAATAATTTAAAATCAGTAGATATTTTTATTATAAATAAAGAGTTTATCAAAAATATTCTCTACATAGTGAAGAGTGTTCAAAATTCTCCTAAACTTATAATTCATACATACATATTAGTTAACAACCCCAAATATTCTTCCCCTTATATTTTTTTTATATTTTAACACGCACCAAAAATATCGGCATGAAGTTCAAATTCGCATCACACTTCAAACCTTTTTTTTAAGTATTTTTTGGTTTCCTTATGTAAGTGTGTATGTTTCCATGTATTTGCCGTAGATTTCAAGGGCTGGTTGCATGGTTGATTTGTTGGATAACAACCAAATACATGTACACATATGCGATTTCAAGGGGAAAAGTTTAATGGCCTTTATATTGCAGGCCTTCTGAAAGTCACTTTTATTTCTTCTTAAATATCTAAGAGAGTTTCCAACTGTCGTCTTTATAGAAAGAAAGAATATATCTTAACAATATATGAGATAGAAAATTAAAAACAAATATGATTTTATTAGTTGGCGTTGAATCTTCCTTAAATTAAAATACTTTTTGAAGAAAATATGTAACTTTTTTTATCAAACACATACATATAGATACTGATATGTTGAAGGCATATCCATAAGGGAATCGTATCCAATCAGCTGACTGTTTTTTTATATACATTTTATAAGCGTTACCAAGGCATATTCGTACAGGTTTATGCAACGGCGAGTTGGTACAACAAAGCAACATTTTAGGGGATTTTTTCTGTCAAGGCCAAATCGTATAACAGAGATGGAACAGTTGTTTTTATCTGTTTAATTCAATAAAATTTTATTAAAAAAAGGATGTGTGTTTGTGAGGCACATTATAAATGGTGCAAGAACAACAAATATACATAAAGTTGGAAAATTTATCATCAAAAAAGCACAATTTAAATGTATAATTCGGAATCCAAAATCGAATTTTCCATTCCTGCATTAATAAATGGCATCAAGGAGAATTCAACAAATTTGACATTGTGTTTCCCCATCATCATGTGCTGATAATTTCACCTGTATGAATTCGCCTTTAGCGTTACCAACTTTTTTAAAAGTCTGCCGGCATTGGTCAAACTTAATTTTTTTAATTTTATTATACAATAAATAATTCGAAATTTCAGTTGGCTTAAAACGTCTTAAAAAATTAAAAAAGATTATTTAAAATAAAGAAGAAAATGCATGTGCTTTTTATTGTTGTGTTTGTTGCCGCGATGCATATTTCTTATGGATATGCCTTGGATGTGTTCATATTGATATGTTTTTGTCACGCCGTTCTATCTTAAAGTTTTTAACTTAAATAAAGAATCAATTTTTACTTTCTGTTTCGTGATGAATCAGCTGACAACTCTTATTGTTAATTAAAGACGTGTATATTTTGTTGGTTTTTCTGTTTCGTTTCTTGCGTTCGCTCCTGTTAGAAAAAGAATTTCCGACGTCCGAAAGAAACAAGTGATATTAAAGTGCCTTTATTTTGAAGGCAGCAATAGAGAGACCTTCTGTTTTTATAGACAAAGTTTAATATTACAAGTTTCTTTTATTTTATGTGGAAATGAAAAACATTTAAAAAAATTATCTGCCACCATTCGCTACGTATAGCATTATTGTCATAAATAGTATTTAATTTACATGAGAATAATACTCCCAGATGTTTTTCTTTTTTGGTATGTGTAGGAGCAGCACGTCCTCTCCTCTGATCCTATCGATTTTAGGCTCGATAAAGCAAGCTTATATCGTAGCCGCTTACACCGAATTCAAAGCCTATTACAATTACAGTTCTGCAGATACTTATGCCATTAAATATATTTGTTTTGTATGGAAAGTGCCACGCCCCCTTATTCGATTACCTCTAATTATTGGAATGATTTGCACAATTTTTATTTAAATGTCTTATAGCGGGATTAAAACTCTAACATTTATTGTTTCTGAAATAAATCATATAATGAGTTTCTTGTATGGGGGGTATGACTTCTTCTGACCCCATCGTTTCGTTTTTTGTTGGAATAAGACAAATAAGATAAAAGGAAAACACACAAAGTTTTAAGATTATAATAGTATAGTTTTCTAGATATTTTATAAAATGTATATTCTTTATATGGAAAATGTCACGCCTGTTGTTCTTTGGCAGCTCATTTTAAGCTCAACTATGCAAGAATTTTTAAGACTTAAGATACTTTGTGGATATGAAGCAAAAACTATTTATTCTGTCTGGGAGGTGGGTGTATAAAATTGGGTTCAGTCAATTTTTTTTTTCGTATAAACCAAAGTTAAAAGTTAAAAAAAAAAAAATAGCGAAATCGGCGCAGCCGTTCTTAGTTGATGTGATTACCAACGAAAGACTCTTTCATTTTATTTCCATAGATTTTGACAATTATTTTTTAATTTATATATGTAGGCGATATTAATAAAATTTATTTTGAGCAGAACTAATTCCAAACGCTTCACTATAAGACGTTAGGAAGGACAATTTGCTCAAACATACTTATGTCTAAGGCCTTTCAGTAGGCTTACTTACACCTGCTGTTTACACCAGTGGTGTAATCATGTTGAGACTTTATATCAGCCAAAAAGTTAAACGTGAGCATGGGTGGGTGTGGGTTGTTTGTTGTCTTTCATATAAATTTTTAAACACATTAGTTTTTATTTTTTAACATAAATTCAATATTAGCGAAACATTTTTTTAAACTTAAATATCTATGTATGTTTATAAATAAATTTGGAAAAGAAAACGAAATTTCGTTAAAAGTGAAGTGAAATTCTCACGTGTCTAACACATTAAACTCACCCTTATTCTTCTCTACTTGTTAGTGTTGTTAAGTTATTTATAATATTATTTGGCAAAATTTTGTGTGGGTTTAATTTTACTGTTTTTGTTACTCTCAGCAGCGATGTGCGTATGTGTGTGTGTGTGTGTGACTGTGTGAGTATTAAAAAATATTCTTGAATTACGTGACAAAATAAGCAAATGTTATTTAATATAGGGAAATTTAAAATAAACAAAAAAAATGTTACCATGTATATGAATATGTTCAAACTGCAATTAGTTAAGGGGAGTTTATTACCTCTATATAAAAGTTCGTGAATGCTCTTGTTCTACTAGATAAATAAGAGTGTGTGTGCGTGTGTAAGCATAATTTATGCCGGCAAGAAAATGACAGTGGCTTAGAAAGAGTTTGTCTTCAAACAGGATTTTTTTTTCAATTGTCTATTCACATATTTTGGAAAAAAAATTCTATAAACTTTGTTCTGTTTCTTTGAAAAAACAAAATTTATTTTCTATTTTAAAATTTTTTTATGTAGAAAATTTGTTGATAATTTTTCATGCCAGTTCGGGTGTTGGTTGGTATTAAAAGTCATGAGGCCTATGAAGTAATCCTACATATTCACATTATTATACGAATGTAAAAATAATAAACTTAAAATTGATTTTTAATTTGGGGCTAGTATTTTAAATTAGGGGCGCCTCTAAAATATATCGGTAATCTTTTACGCAATGATATTTAAAATCTTTTTTTGTAGTAGTAGTAGTAGTAGTAGTAGTAGTAGTAGTAGTAGTAGTAGTAGTTGAGATCTTGAAAGTGCTTAACTAATTTCTACACTTTTTTGCTGCATAACAGTATGGAAAAATTCACAATGAAACAGCAGAGCATAAAATCAAAACAGAATTATGATGAATTACGAAATGACGAAATGAAATTATAAAACGATTTAAGCCTTTTGCTCTAAACACATAGACGACAGCAGACAGCAAGCAGCAATATGTCAAAAATAAAATCCATGTGTTTAAATGAAAACTATTATTTTTACGGCAGCACAGCAGCACGACTGCACAACGGCATTTGCTGCTGCTGCCAACTTAAGCTCTAAACACATAGACGCCAGCAGACTTCACAACTTAACGGCTTAAAATGCTGCCAACTTCAAATGCTGCTCTGAAGTCAGCTTCATAATTATTTTGAAGACAGCAACAACATCAAAATCAGCTGATGTGTATTTTAGCAATACAAATGTCAGGGATGCCGCATATATATTTTATAATAAATAAAATTAAAGTTATTGATAAAAAAATGTAATAATATCACGAAAAACTATAAAAACACATAAATTTATTTCTTTATTGTATTTTTGGTAATATTCTTTTATGTTTAATATCAAAAATAAGTTTTTGTTCTTTTTTTCCAATTTAATATATATAATGGCAACACTATATTTGTTTCTTGCTGCCCGTCAAAATAGAAAATAGCCTAAGTTGGCAGCAGCAGCAAATGCTGTTGTGCAGTCGTGCTGCTGTGCTGCCGTCAAAATAATCGTTTTTATTTAAACACATGGATTTTATTTTTGACATATTGCTGCTTGCTGTCTGTTGTCGTCTATGTGTTTAGAGCATTAAGCTATTTTCTATTTTGACGGGCAGCAAGAAACAAATATAGTGTTGCCATTATATATATTTAATTGAAAAAAAAGAGCAAAATCTTTTTTTGATATTAAACATAAAAGAACATTACAAAAATACAATAAAGAAATAAATTTATGTGTTTTTATAGTTTTTCGTGATATTATTACATTTTTTTATCAATAACTTTAATTTTATTCATTGTAAAATATATATGCGGCATCCCTAAAATTTGTATTGCTAAAATACACATCAGCTGATTTTGATGTTGTTGCTGTCTTCAAAATAATTATGAAGCTGATTTCAGAGCATCATTTGAAGTCGTGAAGTTGTGAAGTCTGCTGGCGTCCAAACCTTATAATTTGAATTTTTTTATTAATTTTTTTTTTGTCGTCACAAAAATTTACAATGTAAATGATAATACATGCCTCTTTACACATTTTTCAAAATTATTACAAGATTCAGGACTTAGATTGTTTAGATACACCCCAAGAAAATGTTAAGTTTTCCAAATGTAGAGACTAGTTAAAGTCGTATCGGCGAGATATAAGGGCCCTGAATCTTACAGGGTGGGCCAAAGGTCTTCATGATGCTTAAACATTTAATGGTTTTTCCTTTATATATATTTATATAAATACAATATTAATAACATCTAATGATGATATAATGAAGAGAGTGGCAAAGGGACGAAGAACCAGAAAATTACAATTTTATATTTTTAAACAGCAATCAATTAATTTAACTAGAAACATATCATCGGAATTTTAACAACAGAATTTCGCGCAGCGAAGCAATTATTCATTGTTTAGTTTATTGTCACCACCGACACCGCACAGTAAGTGATTTGCCTCGAACCGGTAGATTATGTTTAATGCGCACTAAGAAAAATATTCAAAAATGAAACGAAACACCAAAAACATCTACCAGAAGGCATTCTGCCCAGCTAGAAATAACTCGTACCTTAATACGGCGCCTTTTTATAAAGCTGGTTATTTTATTCCCATATAAGGTGCAATTGCTGCAAAAATTAAAATTGATCATCGGCAACATCTAAATTTAGTAGTTTAATTTCAACAGTTGTCTAGAAATAAAAACAACTTTATTTAAAATCTGGTTATGAGTTATAAAGCTCATTTGAAGGACATTATAAATAAGCGGAACTGGGATTCTTAAAATTCAAAAACCTTTCATTAACGCCAAATGCGCCCCATCAGGTGTACTGTATAGTTTGGGATTACATCTGAAAATATCATTCTTCGAATATGAAGTTGGTTTAATTCAATTTTTTAGACAGCGAATAATTTTCAGAAATTTTGAAGTAAATTGCGTTCAAGAGATTTATCAACACCCGGCTATTTTTTTTTGGGTTTTTAAAAAAAGAGAGTATATGTAAGCAAACAAGTCTTAATAGATTAATGTTCTAAAACGTATTGTTTTGTAAAACGTGGGTCATTTAATTTAAATTATTTTCCATACTTGGAAGTAAGAAAATTTACATATTGTATACATAACAACCCACCAAAAAAACTTCATTACCAAAATGCGCTTCCAGAATCCCTTACTTAGTGCTTACCTCCTTACAAAAGCGCTTTTAGAAGGCTTGATTTTTATATGCGATTTTCCACTTCTATTTATAGCAATTAATAAGCGCCTTCATGCCTTTCCCTTACGAACTACAGCAAAAGGTAGGGTAAAATTTAGGGAGAAATATAAAAAAATAATATCGAAGTAAAGCTTGGTTTTCACTATGTCATATGAAATGCCAATAAAAACTGACTCAAATGAATTCTCGTTAGTTTGCGTCAAATGCGTTTTCACAGCATTTTAACAACTGACGAACGACAAACAAAAATAATTGACAAATTGTTGTCAAATTTACTTTGAAAAAAATGCTGCCATATCTGCTGACAAACTGAAATTTGGATAAAGCTTACAAAACCCGATTTTTTTATTTTTTTGGTGGGAACCTACATACATATATACAAATAATTATTAAATTTTTAAACCACTTGTTGACTTTTGCTCTGTAAATTACATTTACATACAAAAAAAATTTAAACAAATATTAGCTTAAAAAACATTAAAAGTTCGACAAATAAAAATATAAAAATTTCATTTAAAAAGCTGTAAGGTTTTCTTTTCTCAAAATTTAACTTTTAGGCCCATTATTATAATAACTTACCACTAGTTATGACGTTATCGGGTAAATAACTAGTTTTTCCCTATAACAACACTTTCACCTAAAAGTGACCGTTAGGCTTAACGAAAACTCATCTTGTCTTAAATTTTTAACTAAAAAATAAAAAATTTTAATTCTAGTTAAGTTCACTTAGTATTTTGATTTTTTAAAAGTGGTCGATATTTACCCAGGTACTGTCATATTATTCTACAAGTAGGCTCTAATAACGAATGCTATTTGAAGGTCACTTTAATGGCCACGTTAACCAGAGTTACATTTTACTAACATTTACTTTAAAGGCTAGTTGTAATAACGTTCCTTAGTCCATTAAAAACAAATAAAAATGTACTTTAAGCACTGAAGGGTATTTCTGGTTAAACAAAAGCTAAAGTTATTGTTATTTAGTTTAAATCATTAAGATCAGCCCTTTAAATATCTCTGATTAAGTAATTTATTCATTCATCATATTGCTGAGCTCTGTAATTAAAAAAAATTAATGTTTTATTTTGTTTCTTATTTCTGTGAAAGTTTCTCAAATTTTTCCATGTACAAAGAACTTTTTAAAAATCTGCCAACAAGCTTGTATAAAAAAATCGTTGTCATACTTCCTAGTTTAAAAAAACTTGTGAAAATTTCAAGATATATTAAATAAATATAAAATAAATCAATTATTTTTTTTAACAATAAAGTTTTTTTAATTAATTTTCTATTCATGGAAATTTTTTCCAACCCATAAACAAATTTTAATTATATTTTCTTTTAAGATCCCTAATTTTTATTTAGCATTATAGCTTTAATTTATTACACAACTTTACCAAATTTGGCTATTCATAAAATTAATAAAATTATTATTACAACATTGCCTTCAGTTATTGACTCTATGTTTTGGTATGCGCTTCAACAAATGACGCAATAAAATTTTACTTGTTGGAAATTCAGGGAATTAATTTTTGTTTAAAAGGTTCTATACAAATCATTTTAGAGGAATACTTAAAATCCGAAATTGCCTTAGGACTTAAATATTTATAAGTAAAAGGCAAAAAGAAATAAATTTTGAACAAATTTTTTTTTAATAATAATAAAAAAAGGTTGTTTCTATCAGAAAATTCCAGCGCAATTGAAATTGAGGCAGAATGAACGAGAGAATGAATGAGTGTTTAGTTGTTGTGAACACAAAATATACAAAACAGACGTCAATAATATAATTTCATTATCAGCAGGTTCATTGGCATGACAGTTGGTCTACTTGTATGCATACATATGTACATTCAAAAGTACATTCATATGTACATATATGTACTTGTATTTATTTGTAAATATGTACATTTGAATGTAACTTGTTTTGTATATGTACAATAAGATATAAACATTTCTTAAAAATATATTTATTTATATGGTTTGATATACATAAAAGGTGTTTTGAAAACATGCATACGTACTTACACTAATGGCAAATTGAACAGAAATACTAACAAATAACAATGGAAAAATGTATTTATTATATTTTTTAAGACACATACTGAGTTCAACTAAACATAAATATATTGTTTGATGTTAAGCAAATTAAAGAATTTATTAAACTGCTTGTCAGACATTACAGATAGATAGACAAATGGACATTTGAACAGATAACAGTTTTTATAGGGTTTCCTTACAATGTAAATCAAATAATATTTGCCAGTCTATGACAAATCTTTGTTTTGTATTGAGTCATTTGACACAATATAAATATGTAGTTGATTTGTCAAAGAGAAATTCCATAGCCCGAGAAGTAATCCAAAATACTTAATAGAAATTAAGTTTAAAAGTTAATTATCAATAAGAAAAAAATAATAAGAAATTTTATTAAATCAAACATTTCATTAAACATTTCCTAAAGAGATTATAAATAAATAAATAAACAACGTGCTCGAATTTCAGATGGTATCTAAGACCTTGCTTAATTTAAATGTAAATATGTATTACATATTCTGAAGTCAATCGTTTTGTAACAAACCTTCTTCCTGAAGCATGTTAATTATTTGCTTATAGTTCCTCCAGCATTTTATGACAGAGTGATAAAACTTTTAATGGCTGACATAATTTCATTTTAATTTAGCTAAAACTGTTGTAATAGTTTTAACCCCCCCCATCATACCACCCCAATATGTTATCCTATTAACGGCAAAAAGAAAACAGTTTTAGAAAAATAAATAGAAACCATTTCCATCTATCTTATTTAAAATACGGGTTGATATGTGATACTCGTACAAACATGACACTCCACTAATTTGTAATTCGTCCTCCAGATACTGCTGGCGTTGCTTTTGTTACACAATTTGCACATTTCGTTCTACATCTCCTTTTCAATCGTATTCGTAAGAAGTATTGAAAATTTTGAATATGTTTTGATTAGATTTTGCAAATAAAAGATTTGTAAAATTTATAACAATCAAGCCAAATCAAACTGTGTGGAATTGTTATTGCAGTATTGTTGTTTATGTTAGGTAACCCTTATAATATTTTTTGCAGAAGTTGCGATAACGAGCACGATAAGGAGTCATTTTAACTTTCACTATTCGGCATGTTGGACTTGAGACTTTATACTTTAGGTAAACAGACATATGCTGGAAAAACATATATTTCCACAAGTGATGAGGATATAACTTACACCTTAATAAATAGACAGGATGGCTGAAGAATAAAAGCAGCCAGAAAATATATTCGAATGGTGGATTGCAAAATTTATGAAAATATTTGGTATGCCTCTGGACATATTTATGAACAATTTCGGATAAATTCAACAATAATCGGCAAAGTTATAGGCAAAAAAACATTTTAAAAAAATATATATTTTCTTAATTACATATATCAAATTTCTTTAAACTCCTTAATAATTTTTGTCCACGCTTTAGGTAACAAATTATAAGCCGTAATCTCAGAAAATATTTCCAAGAAAAACTAACAAATCGGTTTGAAACCTACTGAGATATAAGCACCAGAGTACAACTGCTAAGGTATTTTTACTTAAACTTATAAACGGAAATCGATATTTTTCAGCTTCTATACAACCGAGAGAGCCAATATGGGTATCAAATGAAAGATCTTGAGTATTAAAATAACGTTAGCTATGAAGCGAAAAAATCCAAGATGGCGTCCTTTATTAAATGGCGAATATACAAGTCAAATATATTAGTTACTGCTTTGTCCCCTTTTTACCCCCACAATATTAGTATCAAAAAAAGGGCTTCACCATTACCATGTAGTAAACTAGTGAAAAAGTGTAAAATCCAATATGGGGACTGAAAAAAAAATGACGAAATAAATTACTTTAACCCTAACAATATGGGTATCATATGAAAGGCCTTGACAAGTACAATACAGTAACTATATCAAAATTCAAAATCAAAGATGGCATCGAAAATAATAAAAAAAAAACGAAATACATACATGAAATCTAACATCTAGGCTCCGCTACGATGTGGTATTTTGACTTATGTACATGATGGTGAAGGGTATTTTTAGATTCAGCACGGCATAGTGTAGCGCTCTTACTTATTTTTATTTGAGATTATTTTTTACAGAAATTGGCAAGGTGTATTTAAAACAAATAAAATTTGTTTAAATTTTAATACACGGCATGTTTTTTACATCTGACTTGACAACTTCCACACTGATAAATACGAAGATGTCGTGTGTTATCTTTAAAACATTACTTCTGTAAAAAAACATGTGTTGAGACATCTGACAAAATTTCAATTAGAGCGCGCTCTATTTTCTTCTGTCAAAACATGTGACATCAGCCGTTGGCAGAAATCTCTGCTGCTGCAAAGCAGTCAGCGACGGTTGCCTAAAAAAGTGCAATTTTGTCAGACATGTAGACTTGCATATGTCTTACAAATTTTAAAGTCAGATGTAAAAAACATGCCGTGTATTATAGTCTTTAGCTGACTAGAAACGGAGTACAAGAGCATTTCACCAGCATAGTATTTAAAATATATATTTGATCAGCTGTCTATAAAAAGCTTAAAGAAATATTAAATTCGTACTTTAAATTGCAATAATGAAATCAATTTAATTTTTTGTTTTGAATATGAAAATTACAATCCTCTGGTTAAACTTAAATTTCTGATATGACATTACATTTATGTTTGGCCTTCACTGTTTTATTTATTTATTTTTTAATGTACTTAATACACATATACAAGCACTCTTAGTCATACATTGGACATACATTTATGCCACAAGTGAAACAAACACCATGCGTAAATACTTTTAGAAAAATCACTTGATATTCGCCATTAGAATAACCCCTACTCTCGCCACCATATAGAATTAATTATATTATTTTTACACTCATCATATTATTTATTCCACAGAAAACAGTCAACTGCAGAGATGGAGAAATTATATGATCTCACTTGCTTTGGTACTATTTTATGTTTAAATGTTCTATAGTTAGTACTACGGAGTCTCATGTTATACTTTTAGAGGAATAGTTTTGCCTGTTTCACTTGTCAGATCCGTCGTAGAGCGTATTTTATATCTATATATATAAAAATCAATGTGTGTGTGTATGTTTGTATGTTTGTTTGTGCTTTATAGACGGTTAAACGGCTGGACCGATTTCTTTGAAATTTTCACAGAATCTTTCTGTATGTCTGGAAGGAACTATAGACTATGGTCGGGGTGCCACGCCCTATTAAAAAATAAGTATTAAATATTATATATCATGAAAGTTAATGTAGCTAGAGTCTTCAAATTAGGTAAGGTAAACTTTGACATCCACACGAACATTTGGGGAAAAAAATGGGCGGACTTTCAATAGTAGGTGTGGCCACATGAATTAAATACTAAATGTCGTATATTTCGAAAACGATATCGATTAGAGTACTAAAATTTTGCAAGAGCAACTTTGACACCCAAATAAACATTTCTGGAAAAAATGGGTACATTAGAAATAGTGGGCGTGGCAGCTCTCATAGCAATTGAATACTAAAATTCGTATATTCGGGAAGCGATAACAGTTAGAGTACCCAAATTTTGCACGAGAAGCTTTGACATCTATATGACTATTTTGATAAGAAATGGTTGCTTTAGTAATAGTAGGCGTGGCACCTGTCATATGAATTATATACAAAAATTCGTATATCTGGGAAGCGATAATAGTTTGAGTACCCAAATTTTGTAAGAGACACTTTAACGTCTATATGATTATTTTAATAAGAAATGATTGATTTAGTAATAGTAGGCGTGGCACTTGCAAAATAAATATATTTTTGAACTATAAAATTTTTATTTCATTATGATGGGGGTGGCGAAGCACACCGGGTATTAGCTAGTTACTTATATTTCAAAGTAACAAGCAAATCGTCGTTGCTCTTACAAATTCAATTATGTGAGTTTTCAAGAGAGCAAAAAGAAAACCATTTCATTTTCTTACATTACAGCATTAAACTTACACATACTGACTATTGTATATTGTATAATAAAGATATCCTTAAACGATTTGGTGCATAGATGTACGACCAATAATGGCAGCGACGAAATCTGTTTGATAAAATTACTTCTTGTAGAAAAACTATTTGTGATTTCACTAAGAATTTAAGAAACTAAATTTTGATATACACACGGCAGACGGGCATGCATAGCCCCCCCTAATATAGGAATAAAAAATATATTTTAACACAGAATACTATTAAAGAAGACATTTATCGCCAAGAATGCCGTTAATTACATCTATTAAAAATCAAATTACTAGATCAATAACTAGATATTACTATGTATAGTTTGATTCTCTGCAGATAATGCGACTAGTCAATAAAGTATACTTCGTAAAGGTCACTTAAATGTATAGAGAAAACATGGTCGATTTAACATCACGATGTCATAGGGTTGGACCATATAAACTACTACTCGAATAGTCTCAAAACTCCTATTTGTCACTTCGATTGAGCATCTATACGACCATTTTGCAGTTCTTGACAACACTATAGGCAATCGTTAAAACACGAACTGTTATCGATTAACTACAAACTCTTGTTGGAAAATGTTGTGGTCCATGACTGTATTACGTAGGACCAAATTGCAACTAGTCTTTTTCAGCTACAAAGGGCCACGTAGTCCAGTATTATCTGCAGGGTTCTAGCAAGAGTGTGTTAGGGAACTTATTAAAAAATCTATTAAAAAATATGCACTTTCTACACGTACTTATACACGTGCAAAAACCACTCATATACGCCCAGTTAATGAAATTTGAATTCATTTAATTCTTTTACTTTTACTCTTCTCAATTGTTGTGTGTTGTTTGGATTTTATATTCTAATAAAGGCTTCATCTACAAGTCTTTTTTTTATTTTCTTCTCATTTACGGTTTTTTTCTTTTTTTGTATTTTACTAATGCTGTTTTAGTTCTTTATTTTTTCTCTCATTTTTCTACAATTAGTATTCAAGAAAGTTTTCCAAGATGCGTATAAATGTCTGAACTTTAAATAAAATTAACTCATCTTAAAGTGGAAGTAAATTCATTTGTTATATTGAGTGCCACAACTAGAGCGCTTTACAAAACAGCATGAATATAGAAATAAATGAGAAAAAGAAAAGCACGTCATAACATTTGTTTGTTTTGTGCGTATTTTAACTCTGGATTTTAAAGTTGAAGTTGTATGTATGTGGAAGTATACCTACATATTTGTATGTATTTGTTATTTAATTATATTTTAATGCAGCTGTTTTAAAGAATCAAAACTATACGGCTCTTAATTAAGTAATAAATTTAAGAAAAAAAAGTCTTTTTTTAATATAACAAGAATGTAGTTTTGCTAGAAAATATTTAACTTAAATGAAATAATGTGATTTTACTATACATTTCGTTTATATTTGTAAGAATCTTTGTATCTTTCTGTATGTTGTGTTAACAAAACTACAGCGGCTTATTTCAAGTACTATATTCTTTTATACAAAGAAAAAAATTGTGCAGACATAAATTTTCCCACTGCTTTGTTAGTCTCAAGTGTAAATGCTGAAAGAAATAAAAAAAAAAAAAAAACATGAAAAAAAAACTTTTTAATGTAAGACTATTTAAGTGGTTTTCCCATTTGTGTATTATGTGTGTGAGTGAGTGTACATAACAAAAGTACAAGATGTGTTTGTATGTGACATGTTTTGAATTTTAAAATTATTAACATGAACATCACAAACAGCAGCAGTAACATCATCTATCGTCATCTTGCATTCTTTGAAATTAGGTTTTTGATAATACATACTTACATGCATACATAAATACATACTTGTATGTGTATTTGTATTTATCACCACTAAAGGGTGTCTCAGTAAGAGCGCACTTTTTAAAATGGAAACATGTATTTTTAATTGGAAGGCATATTATACCATAGACAGACGACAGCGTTAATTTGCATTAAAAGTCTTAATTCAAATAAACTTATGAATTATCCCCATTCCAATGTGTATTAGATTTCACGTAAATGCACTAAATCATATTGAATTTATACTGAATTTAGCAATTTCAATATGGCAACACGGTCGGAAATCAATCAACAAATTAAAAAATCAAAAATTTAAAATTAAAATAGATTCGATATGTTGAAACTTTTTACATATTTTTTGGAATGCCTTTCTGTTTAGGTGAAAGTTTTCCTTAATACTGGTATCATCCATCGTAAGCACGTCACTCTCCCAAAAAGTGCTGTTACGGTCCTTTAAAAAAATACCATATACCCACATATGAATTATAACCTCCATGAAAAGATACCATTAAACCTACGAATTCTCACAATTTCCTTCCTCTTATTTCAGAGTGTCCTTCTGCCATCCCAACTTGTAGCAACATGTTCAGATTTGTGATTGCTAGTGCATTTAAAACTTTTACTAAATGCAAAAACTGTCGTCTGTCACAGCAAAATTTTAATTTGCATTAGTGAGATTCTAAAGCAAATTAACGCTGTCGTCTGTCTGTGGTATTACGATTAAGTACGAAATAAAATATCTGTCAAATGGCCCTTTTTCTTTTCATGAAATTTTCATTGGCATCTTTCTCTGATATGTGGATGTCTCTTACCGATAACGCGTTTGACGTTCGATTTGAGCTCAGAAATTTTGTCCGGCTTTTTCGAATAAATCCTAAATTTTCAAAAATAACAATGTAAAATTTCATGATCTTTGTAGCCAGTTAACATCAGAGAATTTGTTTTGGAAATCATTGCTGCAATAAATGGATAACATTATTCGTCCAGTTCAGGCGACAAGAACTCCGTTATCAGGTTTATGTAAAGAACGCCGTTCTCAGTCATTGCAAATTTGGCCTCATCTTCAAAAAAGTAATGCCAAATCAAGCCGTCTGACCAAAACCCATACCACTTAATTTCTTGTTGTAAATTTCTGAACTCCAAACTGGATAATTTAGCGTATTCCTGAAGCCATCCAGATTTGGAAAATGCGTTTTATCAGAGAAGATAACTTTTCCGAAAAATTGGCACTAGCTTCACTTTGCTCCATTATCCATTGAAGAATTGTCGTCGCCTTACATGATCTGCTGGTTTAAGCTCCTGATAAACCCAAATTTCGTTCGCAAGATTCTGCGGTTCTTTTATCAAAATTCGCTACATTGTGGTCCTTAAAATGTGAAGTTCTTGGAAAGGATGCCGAATTTATGCTTTCGGGTTTTCGTCGATACTCTCGTTTACAACAGAAATGTTTTCAAGGCACCCACCGGTACATTGACTTACTGTCCATAACCGACCCAGTTTCTTAAATGTTTTGACCGCTCTTCGAATGGTTGACACATTCGGTGCACTTTCTAGACTGAAAATTCTTCAAGTTCGCGAGTGGTATGAGCATATCTTTCCAAATTATTGTAATAAGTTTTTGCAATTATAACGCGATATGCTTTCGTTAAGCCCTCCGTTTTAAATAACCTGAAAAAACATATGTGACAGCTGACACATATTAGAGTTGCCACTTGTTAAAAAAATGACACTAAATTTAAAATGTTCATTCTTACTGAGACACCCTTTATATACATATCTACATATGACATATAAGTTTTTGTGTACAAATACATACAAACATAAATACATACATACATACATACATACATACATACATACATACATACATACATACATACATACATACATACATACATACATACATACATACATACATACATACATACAAGTAACGATTTTTTTTAATGTCCAATATAAAGTACTGAATAGTTTAGGTGTGATGTATGTATTGTACGAGGCCAATATCAAAATTTGTCAATAACAAAAGAAATATTTACAAAATTAAAAAAAAAAAAATTAATCAATTTATTAGAATAAAAAATTCTAATAATCTTCTTCAATATAAAGGGTGTTTTTTTAAGCCCGATAGAACTTGAAATTGTAAAAAATAACACAAAAAATTAAATTGTAATCAAAATTTTTTTTTTATTCGAAAGATCAATACGTGACATTAACATTTGAAAATGATTTCGGGCATATGGGCACCGCGGCTGTTCTTGACGAAGCGCATTCTGGACGTCCAATTTTGGGCCACTTTTTCGAGCACTGCTGGCCGTATGTCACGAATAACACGAACAATGCTGGCCTCCAAGGCGTCAATTGTTGCTGGTTTATCAGCATAAACCAGTGACTTCACGTAGCCCCACAGGAAATAATCGAGAGGTGTCAAATCGCACGACCTTGGAGGCCAATTGACAGGTCCATTTCTCGAAATCAACTTATCGCCAAATTTTGATTTCAATAAGTCGATGGTTGCGTTCGCCGTATGGCACGTAGCGCCATCCTGTTGAAACCACATCTCCTCCGGATCAATGTCATCCATATTTTCAAACAAAAAATCATTGATCATGGTGCGGTAACGATCTCCATTGACCGTAACGCGAGCTCCGGCCTCATTTTTGATGAAATAAGGTCCGATGATGCCACCAGCGTGAAAACCGCACCAAACGGTGCATTTTTCTGGATGTAATGGAGTCTGTAGGGTCTCTTGTGGATTGGTCTCGCTCCATATGCGGCAATTTTGCTTATTAACAAACCCGTTAAGCCAAAAATGCGCCTCATCGCTGAACACAATTTTGCGATAAAATTGGACGTCCAGAATGCGCTTCGTCAAGAACAGCCGCGGTGCCCATATGCCCGAAATCATTTTCAAATGTTAATGTCACGTATTGATCTTTCGAATAAAAAAAAAAATTTTGATTACAATTTAATTTTTTGTGTTATTTTTTACAATTTCAAGTTCTATCGGGCTTAAAAAAACACCCTTTACATATATAAAACAAAAATTGCCGCATGTATGTATGTAAGAGCATAACTTAACACAACTTAACCGTTTTTGCTGATTATTTTTTTTGTTGTATTCGTAATTACCAAGACAGGTTTGTAGGGGAAAATAAGAAAAGTGGATGAGACCGCTTATCTATAAAGTTCTATGGATTTCAGCTTATTTTTCATCTTATTTTTGCTGTATTTATAATTACCAGGATAATCTCTATATTTAGAAAAAAAAAAAAAATTCGAAATGTTGGCGTGGTATCTCTCATTCAAAACGAAAAGCAGTTTGCTTTACAATATCCGCATGTGTGTAAGAGCATAACTTAAAAACGGCTTAACGGAAAAATTAAAAAATATGTTCCTAGCATACTTCATTCAAACAAAATAAATTTTTCTTCAATTTTTTTTTTTTCATGTACATAAGAGCGTCGCTTTAGAATGACGCAATATATTTCGCTGATTTCGTTTGTGTTGTGTTTGTAATTAGGACAATGCTTGATTTAGAAATAAATTGCCGTGTTAGGCATATATAATTTTATGCGCTATTTGGGAAATATAATTACAAATATATTATACTTAAAAAGTTTTGAACCGATTTCGCAAATTATTTATCATAGCCCAACTTACATTTTAAGAGATATAAAAATTTACCACGCCTCGGTCGGAATGGAAAGATTACTAGGCGTGGCACCTTATTTATAAAAAAAAACATTTTATAAAATATCTGAATATTTTAATAAAAACTGTACAACTTATTGGAAAATTTGTATAAGATCGAATAGTGGGCGTGGCACCTTCCATACAAAGAAAATATATTTAATGGCATATCTGCTGAACTAGGTTCTAGTCTTTGAGTTATATTTATTTGGCTTTAAAATCAGTTTATTTTTCAGGCGAAAAATTGCTAAGATCAGAGCATGGGACGTGGCACCCCCATACCAAAAAATAAACTTGGTGTTCTTTATGAAAAATTTAAATTTAATTAAATTGCGATTGGTTTAAACTTCGTACCAGCTTTTTTTGATAACAACTTCATTTTTATAACTGGAAATGGTAAGGGGCTGTGATGCCATCATACGTAAAATCTATCTCCTAATGTATACAATGCAAAAACTTTGTTAGAAGCAACAAAGCGGTTTTATTTTTACTAATTTTTAATAAAAGAAAAAATGTTGTATACATGTGCATATGTATGTATGGAAAATTTATTCAAAATTTCTTATAAAAGAACTTTTTGTTTAATTTTTTATACAACTAGACAATACGTCTACTTTTTCTCAAAAAAAAAACAACAAAAAGACTTTTCAAGCTAACCTCCTTTAGGCTTTTTGGGCGTATGAGTGTTATTGTAAATAAGTAAATAAATATTTAAAAAAACCGACATATACATACACACAACAAAATACCCACACTTTTACATTTTCTTTTGTGTGCATGACATAATAATCCATTTTGAAAATTCATTGACACAGTATGATAGCAGACAAACACTTGATGTTATTTATTGTATGTGTTTCGTTTTTATTAAAGTTATTCTATTCAAAAATTATTCGTCTTCTTTAGCTCTATTCTTTCTGTGCTTCAAAAAGAAAAAATTGACTAAATAACATGTTTTTCACATTAAACGTAAGATGCGGAAATTATTTAAATATTTTTGTAAAAAATCTCCCAAAAATTCGCAAAATACAGTATAGTACTATAATACACTTAGACGTGTCTCCCTTGAAAAATCATTGCATAATACTGTTTATAATGCATGTCAGTAATGTTATATTTAAATAAAAAAAAAGAAAAAATTAATTTGTGCGACAAGGGATGTTTAGAATAAAAAGTAAAGATTTTTAAAATTTTAGGAGTAGTTGTTTTTGTAACTACTATAACTGTAACTTAATAAGCAAATCTTATCTATAAACAAAATTAATAAACATTTTGGGTAAAATTACATTTTTGCATGCAAGTCAATTGTTATTCATTTTTCATAACTTGTATTGGGTGGAATAACGTTCGTAACGGAAAATAACTTGGTTTTTCAATGGTTTGAAAGTTTATTACCGTAAAGTTGTTGAACTAATGCGTAAAGACGATTACTAGCTAATTCGTAGTAATAACTTTCCCATTGTAATCAAAAATAAAAATTTTCAGCGTCGCTGTAGGATTATAAAGGGTCCGCCAAATAACTTTATTTTTTTGAAAATGCTATCAAAAAAAGTGTAGCTTCGGCTGTGTGACACGTAGTGCCGTCATGTTGAAACCAAATATTGCCAATATCATCCTCCTCAATTTTTGTGAACAAAAATTCGTTCAACATGGCCCGATCACGATCGTCATTGACTACGTCCACTCCTTGCACATTTTCGAAGAAAAATGACCCAATTATGCCTCTGGACCAAAATTCGTACCAAACAGTGACTCGTTTTGGGTATATCGGCTTTTCAATGTATGCGTGCGGGTTTTCTGTGCTCGAAATGCGACAATTTTGCTTGTTTGCATACCCGCCAAGATCAACATGAGCTTCATCTGAAATGATGATTTTTTTGGCGAAATCGGCCAAAGTAATGTTGCAATATTTCCCAGCCTTGTTCAAGCGTACACACAACCATATTCGTTTTGCGGAAGGATAAAACTAATTATCTGTCAAATCAGACATGAGCTAAGAGTTACCATTCACGAAATAAGCACTAGTTGGAAAAAAAAAAGTTAGATGGCGGACCCTTTATTTTACCAAGACAATAACTCTTGGTATACTGTTAAAATAGTTATAGTATAACCTTGCATTTACACATGCAAGTAGTGGCATGCAAATGTTGTATACGTGTTATTAGCGAAAAAATTCTTCGAAATACTCGAATCTCTTGCCATTTGCTTTTCTGTTTACACATGCAAGTGCAAGTTAATTTTCAAAATGTCGTCAAAGCGTAAACTTCAAAACATTTTCTTTTAATTTTAAATTTTGCCTCCATGCCATTGTCAAACTTCTACTCGCTTGCACAAGCGATTCATTCCTGGATATTTCCAAGATATTGATACCATATAGAGATCTGAGGAACATATAGTTGCTTCTAAAAGTTGATTTCAACCAACACACGGACAGACGGACAGACGGTCAGGACTTAATCGACTCCTCTATTCATAAGCTTTCAGAAAATATATACTTTATGGGGTCGGAAATTAAAATTGTAGAAATTACAAACAGAATGACAAAGCTATATATACCCTTGTGCACCACAGGTGAAGGGTATAAAAAGGAAAATTATTTGGCTTGTCTTACAAAATATCTTACATCTTATGCTTATGCTTATTATAATTGCTTGGTAAATCAAGTATATGTTGTTTAAATATAGTGTTTTTCTATTCCGTTAAAATTTCTTAGTAAAAAAAATTCTTAAGTCGACTTAAGTTAAGGTTGCTATAAAAACACAGTTGTTGTCCCATTTAAAAGTGAATAACTTTTGCCGGCTTTTGTTAGTTCTGCTGATGAAGAATTTATTGAAGAGTAAAATTACTGTCTTTTTTAAAAAAAAAGGACAATTATTTAAAGCAGTTTTTTTAAATTTATTGTAAATACACTAGTAGTTAAAATATTTTCAACGTCTAACGAATGTTCACATATAGCAAATATTCGACAAAATTCACTTAACGACAAAAATTTATTAATTTCTTTCTAAAAAATATTTTTTTTTTAAATAAAACTTTGCTTTTTTATATACCTTTGTGCGTTTTATATACATTTGTGCTTTCCTTTCTTAAAAGCATAGAGTGCCTTTCAGAACTTCCGCCCGTGGAAAGGTATTCGACTATTGTAAAAAAAAAGTTAAAAACAAAGCAAACGTACCCAAGGACATATCCGATTTTAAGAGTAGGTAGTTAAATAAGTAGAACAGATAGCTATTGTGCAGCTCACTTGGGTCCATTATATTGATTCTTTGTGATACCTAAATAGAATAGTAAAAATAGAATAGAAAAGAAGAGAAAGAGAAACAAACCAGACCAGAGTCTCTGCTGCTAGTCTGCAATCTGCAGACTAGCAGCATACTACTGACTTGTCCACCAGGTCACCCGATTTTACTAGTAAGGGGAGCATCTCCTCTAAAAAGGTATAAGTTACTACTAAAAAAGAAAGTGAAAAAAAATAAAAAAAATTAAAAAAAAATATCTAAGAAAAAATTTTTTTTTTGGCTCAGCTGGGATTTTATGCCACGTTCACTCTTACCAGTAAACCACGTTTGTATGTATGTGTTGTTGTTGCAAAAAAAACGAGGTGGTCGTAGTTTTTTCCTCATGTCTCAATACCGATCTGCTCACGAATATTTCTGATATTTTAATACCTCATGCAGGTCCAGGGGGCTTCTAAAAGTTGATTTCAACACACACAAACGGACAGACGGATAGGTTTCAATCAACTCCTCTGTTCATATGCTTTCGAAAATAAAAATTGTAGAAGATTCACACGGAATGACAAACTCATGTATGTATATACATATATACCATTTTTCACTTTTGTGTGAAGGGTATAAAAAAATGATTTATAATAAATTTAAGAATAAAAAGTTCAAATAAATATTAATTTATAATTATTTTAAGAAAATATTTTTCTTAATTTTTTAAAAATTTTCTAAATACGACAGCATTGATTATAAAATTTCTCAAAGTAAAACTTGTTTTTTTTTTATAGAAAATTTTCTTAAATTTTTTAAAAATTTTAACTCTAATAAAATGTTATAAAGATTATTAAAATTTAATAAATAGTTATAAAGATTATTAAATTCTTATTAAATTTGTTGTTAAACAATTTTTTTTAAATATTTTTAAGACTTAAATTTTAATAAAATGTTTTAAAGATACCCAATTTACCAAAAATTTTCTCAAAACTTTTAAAATTTGATTAAAAAGATATTCAAAAATTTTCAAAAAACAAAAATCTTTTTGGAAATTATCATTTTTAAAATAGACAAATTGTCTTTAAAATCAATATAATATATCAGCTCACCGTGACGATGCAATGCTCAGGTCAAAAGTTGATCGATCGCGAGCTATGAAGAAACGGTACAATCAGATATATTATTTTCGAAGTTTGCCGATATGCCGTGATATGTACTTCTTCTAATCGAACATTACAACAAAAATGGTGTTTATCCACGCGAACATGGCATGACGAATAAAATTAATCGTACAGATGCTTTAACTACTTTGGAAAAAAAAAGAAATTGTTTCATTTATCTGCCGTTTTGTTGAAACTGTTGCTATCACTTTACCTGGACGTCAACCAAATCATCGTGATTATCGTTTATTGAAACTTCCAACTACTGAAAGTAAGACTTCTGTTTACACTAGATACACCAACAGCGTAGTAAAACATCGCACTTTCCAAACGCTGTGGAAGAAATATTGTCCCCACATCGTCACTATGAAGCCGGCATACGATTTGTGCGAATTGTGTCGAAATCTTGCTAAAGATGCTGTTAATACAGTAAACGTTACTGAAGTTGAAAAAGAAGCAGCATTCCCTTTCTATTTGCGTTTAGGATTGTCGACTTCACTCTGGGAGGCATATCTCTGGGAGGGAACACTTTTGGGGCATGGGATCGGTCTCATTCGATGCTCAGATGTTATCCACATCAAAAAAAAAAGTGAAATTTGTTTTTTTTACCCTTAGGTCCCTTTCTCTATGCGCTGTCACATATGGCTTCTTAATTTTAAAGTAAGTTTTATCAAATTCATGGGATATGCAACAAATAAATTCCTCTAATTTGGTTTTTTAGATTACGCAATCACCTAATAAATCACAAAATCAGATAAAGGAAAAGTTTCCTTTTTTCCTTATCAGCATGATTTATCATAGTTTTGCAGTTTTAACGTTTAAGTATAAGCTCGATTTGAACTAGAACTAAAACAAGTCTAGAATTTTTTATTTAATAAATTCTAGTTACAAATAAACTTTTTTTTCGTTTTTATCGAGTATTAAAATTCCTGTTTTTTTTTTTTTTGTGTAACAAGTACTTATACAGTTTATTATCAATAAGTTTAATCTACTTCATACACTTTATCTGTAAAAGCACTGCCATCTTCACTTGCACAATGGCAGGGTAAAAGAGCTAAAAAAAAGAAAGAAATATCAAATTAAGTGCCAATATAAGTATGAAAAAGGGTCTGCAATTGAAAGCACATGATATTCAAAAGTTCATAACGTGCTGCAGCTTGCTGCACCTTTAGCCCAGCCTTCGTAGTATAGCACAATTGTAAGGAGACACTCATTTTGTAGCACTTTTAACATGCATATTCTTTCAAACAACGTAGCCATATTTTGTACCTGTTTAATTTTAACATATTTATTTTTTTAATTTTTTTTCTTTTTCTTCTTCTTTTTTAATATTATGTATATAAAACTCTGTTGAACTTCTGCAGCAAAAAATAAATTATAGAGCACCGGTGTGTATGTTACATGATTATAAAAATTCAATAAAAAAAACGAGCAACAAAAACTTAAGAAAAAAGATTTATTTATAACCGTTAGCGCACTTGCAAGTACGTATGTCCAGGAGGTAATTCGATAAAGCAGAAAGTTTAAACGATTTAATTGCAAAATAATTTAAAATGTAAATATTGTAGAATAATGATAAAATACAGACTACTGCTTAGAGATATTTTACAGATAGTATAATAGAATAATTCATAATTGTCTCAATTTAAAAAGAGGAAAAATTTAAAAAACTAATTTCATTATTTGTTCTTTATTTATTTCAGTACGGTCAACGTGTCCCAACTGCAACATCACCAAGTAATACAAATTCAAGCAGCTCATCAAACACTGGATCCCAAAGTGGAACATTAAGTACTAGTCTAAGTAATACCAATACAAATACAACAATGGGTCCTAATAACTGTACAACACAAAATCAACAAGGCGAACAATTGTCAAAAACAAATTTATACATTAGAGGATTACAACAAGGCACAACCGACAAAGATTTAGTTACTATGTGTGCACAGTAAGTTAACAGATTTCATTAAATATTATTTTTTATAAATTTTATTTTTAATACATTTTTAATTAATTTAATTTATTTATTTTTTTATTTTTTTGTTAAACCTATTTAAAATTCACCTTAATTTTACATTCTTTATTATTTAATTTTATTTAAATAAATACTGAATCGAGTTATTTAAAAAAATCTAAATTTAAAATGAGAATTATAATATATTCTGTTTATTCTATTTACGATTTAAAAATAATTGCTGATTAGGGAAACCTTTTTGTAAATAAAACGGAATGATGTTGCCACACAAAGTGTTTATTTGCAACGAGAACAATTGCAATAAGTATTTCTCGATAAATTAAAGAAACTGGCTTAGCGCTTTCATGAAAACTTATTATTTTTTCTCCAAACAAAATTTGTTTTTCTTTCCCCAAATGCACTTATTGAACTAAATTTTTTCTAAAAATAAGCTCTTTGATTTAACGGTTTTTTCAGGTTACATTACAATTAACCTTTATACGATTACCAGATCTGGCAACTAAATTATAATTTAAGTTCTCTTTGGTTAAGTGTCAAATAAACGACACAAGCGACTTCTCAAAAATACTTTTTTTCATTTGCACATGCACGACACAGAAATAAATCGTAGAAGCATAAATTATTGTTTTTTTTATTTTTTTTTTTTTAATATTTTGCGGCAACTTTACTTCATGTTTTTGCTGAATAAAATAAACAATAAAGGAGCAGATAATTAAACTTTGATTGATTTTAGTTTCCATGATAACCGCCAAGACATATTTATTCATCTTTATTCGTCAGCTGATTATTTTTTTCTTTACTTATTTTAAATTTCAGCTGTCAAAGACTATAGAAAGAAAAATAATTTTCTCTCTTCTCTTACTTATTTCAAATGTCAAACTTTATAAAGGGTCCGACAAATAACTTTTTTTTTGAAAATGCTATAAAAAAACTACTGAATATTTTCTCAAATTTTTTTTTTAATATGAAAGAACAATCCTTCCGGTTAATAATGAAAAATAATTTCATTCAAATGGCTGCCTCGACTGGCCATGCAGTAGCATACACGATGGGTCTATCTTGAAAAACAGGGCGCAAAACATCGACTGAAGTTTCGGCTGTGTGGCTCGTAGCGCCGTCCTGTTCAAACCAAATGTTGCCAATATCCTCCTCTTCAATTTTTGTGAACAAAAATTCGTTCAATATGGCCCGAAAACGATCGCCATTGACTGTAACAGCCACTCCTTGCTCATTTTCGAAGAAAAATGGCCCAATTATGCCTCTGGACCAAATCCGCACTAAACAGTGACTCGTTTTGGGTGTATCGGCTTTTCAATGTATGCGTGTGGGTTTTCTGTGCCCCAAATGTGACAATTTTGCTTGTTTACACACCCGCCAAGGTCAAAATGAGCTTCATCTGAAAAGATGATTTTTTTTGGCAAAATCGGCATCTTCTGTAAGTCGATCGCAAGCCCACTTAGCGAAGCGAAAACGCATTGGATGGTCGGTTGGCTTCAACTCCTGAACCAATTGGACTTTGTATAGCGTCATAGCATGGTCTGAAAAGATTTATTAATTTCAATAAGTTAAGCTACGAAATTCTTTTATTTTATTTATAAAACAACAATTTTAATCTTAATTTAAATGAAAAATTATTGTAAGTAATGCACAAACAACCAGCGGCTTGACAAACACCCCCACATACCACATAACAGGCTTATGTAAACATAAAACGTGATCAAATTTGACATGCCGCTTGTGTCGTTTATTTGATCCTTTAAATAATGGAGGGAGTACCAAAGAAACAAGCACTTCAATAAAATGTTCTCATTTTGATCTAGTCTTTCCCCAGTGACTTCAATGACCCTGTCGCTGAAGAAAATAAGATTTCAATTAACGATTCAAGAAGCGCTTTTTGTTACTGAAGTTTTTTGAAGGAAGCATCCTCTAGGCATAATCTACAAACATTATCCTTCTCAATTTTCATCTTTTTCAGATTATATCTGAAATTTTCTGTATAATGCCTGCCTGGTGAAAAACCTTTGCCCATAACATACCATCCCACAGAGTCACTTTACATACTGATCCAAATGTAACACAAATTTTCTTCGCCTGCACTCATTTTTTACAACATGTTCTCTGCCGTACTCAAAAACGAGGACAGGTTCAGCACAATAGAATGAGCCCTGTCACTTATTATGTGCAGACTCATCCGCGTTTCGACAACTTTCACCTTTCCACATTCTCTATCGTCATCAAAATTTTCCAATCCACGTTAGGCAAAGATCTAGAATACTCCTTTAGCCAATACCACATGATGCCATGTCGCCGTTCGTAAATTTATGTGTTCTATATGTATAGGTTTTATATGTCACATAGAACACAATATTTTACGAACGACGATGTGACATAAGCTTTCATTGCAGCCATTTTCCTTATAATATAAACTAACGTTGTCTCCATGCCTCTGTTGATATGATATTCATATTACGACATATAAAAACAAAAACAATATTCTTTTTTGTGTCAAATGAAATAATTTTAAGCATTTTTAAATAATCTGCATAAACTATAAACCCAGTCGTCGACGTGTAGACGTTTAATTGTATTTGATGTCTTCAAAATAATCGTTTTCATATAAACGCTTAAGTTTTGACAGACTGTGGTCGGTAGTCTGTTGTCGTCTATGTGATTAAAGTATTACTTTGTCATTCATAGACTAACGCCAGAAATACCTTTGCAATTTATTGTAGTGAAAACTGAAATTTATTTCGGCAACACCATCAATTATTCGAGCGATTATTATGATTAACAGCTCGTTACAGGAAGCACAGATAAACCAATTGCTAATGTAGGGCATAGTATTGAGGAGGACTCAAATAGTTAAGTCGAACAAATGTAGCACTAAATCGCCTCAATAATTGAAATTTTTAATGATTTACGTTTTATATATTTTTTTAGAAAATTTTTTTTCTTCATTTTTTTTCGATATCAGTGATAGGTTTCATTAGATTTTTTTAAATAACTCGATACTGACTTAATGCATTATAAAACAGTGGGGAACATGTCAACTTAACTTATATCAATTTGCGAATAATTGTTATACATTTATGTAACGTAGGTGAAGTTATTTTAGTAACATTCCAACTTTCGTAACAGATAATCCTTAACTTAAATTTTCTGTTTATAAGGAAAGCTGGTGCATTCTTTCTTTACAGATAATTTTCAATATTTTTTTATTTATTTTAAATATTTTTAAAAAACTGTATATACATAATATGTACATAAAATATAAAAGTTTATTGAAAGTTATAAATAAATTTATAAAGTTTTTGCAACATTTCTCTATTTGTTGAAAATGTTTGATTAATTATTGCTTTAGAACAAATTTTTGGAAAAAGTTTTTATTAAAAAAATATTAAAAACAAAAAAAAAATGATTTTTTGTGTAACACATACAAATCCACTTTTACAAGTACAGTGAGACCTCGATTATCTGTAATGCTCACGACCCTAAGCATTCAGGATAATCAATTTTCTCGGTTAATATTGTATACATATTTTTTTATAAATTAACAGATGAATATTGTTGTATTAAAATGGCAACACAATCATTAAAGGATGAGGATAAAATATTAATTTTAACAGAAAACAGTGAGCAATTCAAAAAAAAATACATTTCTTAAAATTATTACTTTTTACAATGTCAGAAATTGTTTTTAGTCCACACACCGTATTTTTGTGAGAGGATTTTAATACACACATTGTTTTTCGCATGTTCATTTATTATCTTAACTTGGATTCAATAGTTTAGACTTTTGTTTGTCTTTTTGCCGCTGATAACCACTAACAATCCGTAGTTCTAAAAACTCTAAATTAAACTAAATTAAACATACTATATACATACTTATGTATGTACGTACACCCAGAAAACAAATAATCCAATTCATTGGTAATCGAATGGTTCAGTTCTTGCGATTTAACTTTTCTTTTGTGATTATAAAATTTCTATTGCAGGAATCATAATTTCTTCGTACTGAAGATACATTGATATTGATAAACGAAATTTTGTAGATACAATAAAAAATTTTCACTATCGCAACCAAACTATACGATTGCACAACGATTATGGTACTCACAAACGATACTGTTTTCTCTGTGTATGTACAATTATTCATCCAAATCATTGTATGCAAACAAGGGAATTCACCTTTTTCGTTTTATTCACATTATGTTTAAAAGTAATTTAAAGAATTTTGTGTTTATAATTCCGTATAATAGAGGTAGCCACGGGTAATCGATACAAAAAAAACCGACTTAAAAAAAATGAATTATTTTTCCCGGATAACTAATGTTACCGGTTAATCGAATCACAGATAATCAATGACTTGCTTTACTACTTAAAGGCTTAACAAGTATCTTGTTCATGTCTTGGCGCCTTTGAACTTATATTAATAACATATTATATAAATTCCAACTTTAAATAAGTTCTCTCTTTAAATGGGTTTTTTTATTCATGCTGATCAATATTTGCTCTAGTTTTGAATCCGTAAATGACTACACTGTTTAATAATGCATTCATAGAAGAAGAAAAAACTCAATTTGTAATTCTTTACACTACATTTATATAAAAAATAAAATAAAAAAACTTATAAACAATGTAATCTATTTTACAACAACAATCTTATTGTATTGTTTCTCATAATATTAACAAAAATAAAACTATAAATTTCCACATTTTTCTCTTCCCTTTTCTGTTAAATTTGTTTTTTACATGTTTTTGATTTGAATTTATTTAAATTTTTTTTCATTTTTTTTTTTTCAACACACAGATATGGAACTATTATATCTACCAAGGCTATTTTAGATAAAACAACAAATAAATGTAAAGGTATTTTTTGCTTTTCACCATTTTTCATCAATTTTAGTTTTATACTCTTTGTTTTTTCCTTTCAATTGTACTTTTTTGTATTTTATTTATATTTATGTACGTATACGTTTGTTTGTATGTCTGTATGTATGTGTATAATTGTATTGTATGTGTGTGAGTGTGTTTTTATATATTTCTAATTATTTAATTTGTATCCATGTTTTAATTTTATTTTTTCTTTTCTTTTTTTTTCATCTGAAAAAACAAAAACTTTTTTATATTCTATTTAATTAATTATTTAGTTTAATATGTGTAATTAATTTAACAGAATTTTTTCTTTTGTCACCATTGGCTTTTTTTCGTATAAATTTTTAATTATACGTTTTAGTAAAAATAAAATTCGCTTTTTTTTTATTTGTTACGTTTTTTTTTTTTGTTTTTTTTTTTGTTTGTATAATTTTCTTATTTCCATTTGATTTCATTTAAATCATACATAAATCATAAACTGCACTTGTTCTGTAGAATATATTTATTCATTAAGCTTGTTGTACAAATTTAGTTTGAAATGTTTATGTGTATATAAATCGTATATTTATAATAAAAAATAATAATGACTAACCATAATTAGAATGTCTATTAATAATCTTACTAATCCTATATTTAATATATGGGCAATTCCATGAAAATGTCAACCACGACTGCAAAAACAAAAACTCTCAATAAAAGTTTAATGATAAAAAAAAACACTCAAATTTTACTATGCGCAGGTATTTAGAGCTTATTAAATTATTTTAAGAGCAATAATAAGAGTTTAATCTGATTATCTCTTGGTAAAATGTCCAGCCCATTCAAAAGATAAAAAACTTCATACGTTTTTATATTATGACAAGCACTTTATAAATGTCTCTCAATCTGCATATTCATTAAGGGAAAAAGTTAAAACTTAACTAGTTTGTAGTAGGTGACTAAGGTGATAGTTAAAACTTAGCACCTAATTTAGAATTGAACTTTTTTTCTTAACATATATATCTAAGAATATTATAAGAGAAAAATCTGTCACATACGATATGTCACGTACGATATTAAATTATATTTATTATAAAATCATTTAAAGGTTGTTTTCAATTAAGTATGATGGATTTTAAATGAAAAATATGTGGTTTAGTGTAAGAAATTAAAAAAAGAAAAAATACCTCCTAAGATTCGCTGATTTTTTCATATTTCCATATATACCTCAAAATCACTTCTGTTGCATGTCACGTACGATATACTCTAATTATGCTCGATATTTTAGACAACAATTATTCGAATATAAATATTTTTTTTTTAAATAAAGTACCCTCTGAATGGAACATAAAGATCTAATTTTTTTTCAGTTACTCTTACTTTTGCAAAAATTATTCCACTTTAAAAGAATACAAATGTCACGTACGATGACATGGAATTGCCCATATGCATGTATGTATGTATCTCTGTGGTAATATTGTGAAACATTTAAAGTCAACTTACGTTAATAAAAATATTAAAAATATGACTGATTGTTTGAAAGTTTACCCTCTGACGTATTATAATCAGGCAAATTGACGTTTTTTCCTTAAGTCTAATAGCAGTAGCTTTACGAATTAAGAAATTGGCATTAAAATACCATCAATTTTTTAGTGCATATATTTGCATATTTTACCTTGAAAGCATATTTTTGCATATCTTGCTTTGAGTGTAAATCTGTTGCATTTATTTAGTTTTTTTTAATATAAAAAAAATGTTTTTTTTTTTGCTAAAAATAAAAAATATAGGCCACATAAGCTCGAAAAATCCATACACAAAAAAAGAATTATCAATTTAAAGATGCGCTAATCGCAACAGCCGATATTGGCTGCTTAATTTCTATATTTAAACATTTTTGAGAACAACTAGATTAAATTTTATGTTCGTACATTAAGATTTTATTTAGATATTTTATTTAAATATTTTATGCTAGCTGAACCCGGCCAGTATTGCCTGGATTGCCAGTTCCAAATAAATTTTTGAACTTTTTTCATTAGAAGATATATTTAAATAATATTGTTGGTGTAAATTGTTTTGCATACCTATTTCTGTTGCGTGTGTACTACAAAAATATAAGAGATTATTTTTAAATTCCAGTGCATACTTGAAAATTTTATAAACATATTAAAGGCGCCTAAAACACACTTTTTTGTACTTAAGCTTTCGATCCCTGATTATAATATTTAAAGCCTCAAATCAATGTATTTCAATATAAAATTTTAACATGTCATCTTTTACTAATAAATTTGTGGCAATCAGGAAAAACTGTTTATGTCTGTGTGTTTATAGTTTTTTGTATTTGAGATAATTTTATAAATTGATTCTCTTCAAAATAAAGACTTTTTTATAAATTCTGAGCTGTCTTAATTAAAAATCATATCGGGCTTCGTTTATTTAGTTAAATCAGAAAATAAAGTTAGATATTTTTCCAAATAATATTGTTCAATTATATCAAACTGTGTGCTTACTTACGAGCTGCTATCTTTTCCTTATGGAAATCCTCCCATAAAAAAATTAGCTGCTTGTTAGTTAACACAAGGTTTGTTATTAGGCATAATGCCGTAAGTAAGTAATTCGTCTGAGGGAAATTTTAAATTGCAGAATTGCAATACTGTTATTATCTTAATTTTAGCTTATGTCAACTTAAGCGGTTATTGCTTTTTGCCACAGAAATATTTAATTTCAATATATTAAACAATATGTACTACATAGACTATATGTACTTATGTATAAACAAAAATTTAATTACGCTACAAATATATTATTTTTTACTCCCCACTATGATTCGTTTAGCATGATTTTACCATTTTAGTTTGTTATTGATTAGCAGAAAAACATACGCGCAAAGAAAAAACATGGTTGTGGTAATCATAATATAATAGCAACATACTATAGTTAAATTATATGATTGTGGTTGAAACATATAATGGTAACCAATTATCATTATTATGTTTAATTAATTTTATTAATATATTCATATTAATTAATTAATTTAATTCGCAAATCTTTGCTATTTTTTACGGCAAATTTTTGTCTTTTGCTGTTAGTGAAATATATTAATTGTACTTAGCTTTTAAATTGCAATATTTATTCGAAATTCGTTTTCTATTTTTTCCTTTATTTTTAAATTTCTTTAATTTTTTCAAAATTTTTGTTCATTTTTTTGACATCTCAAACTTTTAAAATAATAAAAATTTATTAAGCCAGAAGAAGAACAGTTGAAATCAAATTATTAATAAAAAAAATCATAGATTGATTGCTTTGTAATCATACTGTTGTCTCACCTATTATTTAAGGATTATTTGTAATTTTAAATGCTTTTGAATATAATGTTATTTTTGGCGCATTAATTTTCTTAAATCATACTATTTTGAAACAACAACCAAGTCGAAACTTTTACGAAAAGTAAACAATAAATGATACAATTCAAACAAATGCTTGATTATCGTGACAAAATACATGATAAAATGAAACAAAAATAACTGTTACTTGTTTTCGACAACCAAATATTGTTATAGCGAATATAATATGACCGTCGTGGTCATGTTGCAACCATGGTTTTTTTTTGAGTGTATGCTTTGAAAAGTAGTTAAAATTGCAAATAATTGTGTATAATATAGAATCAAAGTACTTCCAAAATAGAAAAGTTTCGATAATGGACCAACAAAATATGCGTGCATCCGCATTTTGAAGTTATTTTTAGGGAGGTTATTACCATTTTTCACATTTCACCTAAAGTATACAAATCAATGTCAATACTTTAACAAAAATCTAAAATATACAACAGACCTTACTCAGGAAATAATATACAAAAAATGTTTACACCAACACTTTCACTCACTGGTTTTATAAAAAGACATTTTAATAAGTCATTTCTGGGTGAGCGTTGCTTGTAAGATTAATGTCGTCAAAGACATGCTAAATGTCTAATCAAAATATTTCTTTTCGTTTTCTAAAAGTTTATATTTTAGCAAACAGTTTTTATATATACATGCAATGGAAATTTTCGGAATTTGTATAAATTTACTGTTGACATATATTTGTCAAAGATATATGTATATCCCGATCTCAAATATCTGTACTTATATTAAATGAAACAAAAATAACTGTTACTTGTTTTCGACAACCAAATATTGTTATAGCGAATATAATATGACCGTCGTGGTCATGTTGCAACCATGGTTTTTCTTTGAGTGTATGCTTTGAAAAGTAGTTAATATTGCAAATAATTGTGTATAATATAGAATCAAAGTACTTCCAAAATAGAAAAGTTTCGATAATGGACCAACAAAATATGCGTGCATCCGCATTTTGAAGTTATTTTTAGGGAGGTTATTACCATTTTTCACATTTCACCTAAAGTATACAAATCAATGTCAATACTTTAACAAAAATCTAAAATATACAACAGACTTTTCTCAGGAAATAATATACAAAAAATTTACACCAACACTTACACTCACTGGTTTTATAAAAAGACATTTAAATAAGTCATTTCTGGGTGAGCGTTGCTTGTAAGATTAATGTCGTCAAAGACATGCTAAATGTCTAATCAAAATATTTCTTTTCGTTTTCTAAAAGTTTATATTTTAGCAAACAGTTTTTATATATACATGCAATGGAAATTTTCGGAATTTGTATAAATTTACTGTTGACATATATTTGTCAAAGATATATGTATATCCCGATCTCAAATATCTGTACTTATATTAAATGAAACAAAAATAACTGTTACTTGTTTTCGACAACCAAATATTGTTATAGCGAATATAATATGGCCGTCGTGATCATGTTGCAACCATGGTTTTTCTTTGAGTGTATGCTTTGAAAAGTAGTTAATATTGCAAATAATTCTGTATAATATAGAATCTAAGTTCTTCCAAAATAGAAAAGTTTCGATAATGGATAAACAAAATATGCGTGCATCCGCATTTTTAAGTTATTTTTAGGGAGGTTATTACCATTTTTCACATTTCACCAAAAGTATACAATCAATGTCAATACTTTAACAAAAATCTAAAATATACAACAGACCTTACTCAGGAAATAATATACAAAAAATTTACACCAACACTTTCACTCACTGGTTTTATAAAAAGACATTTAAATAAGTCATTTCTGGGTGAGCGTTGCTTGTAAGATTAATGTCATCAAAGACATGATAATTGTCTAATCAAAATATTTCTTTTCGTTTTCTAAAAATTTATATTTTAGCAAACAGTTTTTATACAAATGCAATTGAAATTTACGGAATTTGTATAAATTTTCTGTTGACATATTCTTGTCAAAGATATATCCCGATCTCAAATATCTGTACTTATAGTGTTTTCACACATAAGATTTTAATACAGAATACGGTTTAACGTTAAAACCAATTAATTAAAACCTGGTTTTACCATACAAAACAATTTCATTAAACCGTCTTAAAACCTTTTTTCTTTAGGTTTTAAGTAGATTTTATGAAATACAACCTTGTTATCGGTGTACTAAATTTAGTACTCATACGTTAGAAAAAATAAAAATAGCTAATAAAGTTAGATGGCGCTGAACAAAAAAACTAGTTTAACAAGTGAAATAAAACAAACAAAACAGAAGCAGTTGATGCAGCAACAACAACATAAAAAAAATATCTCCATAATTTTCCATTACTTTTCAACTATTCATTTACAGAAAATAAAAAAAAATTTCTACTTTGGATCGCATTGTAGAAAATTTCTTAGTTTTTCATACAAACAAAAACAGCTGATATACAGTGTGTGAAATAAATATTTTAACAAAAGTATTAAAAAATACTAAAAGAAATATACCTATTTGAATTTAACCCAATTGCATTATTTGACCCTGTTTCATGTAAAAATAAAATATGAATTAATGTAGTTGCTAAAACAATAAATGATATGATAAAGTGAAATGTAAAAAATCGTGTTAGTGTTGCATTATCAATAGCAAATCCTCCTCATACTCATTAAACTAAATCAATTCCTAGATAAGGGATAGCAGATAATAAATTAGTAATAACAGTTGCTCCTCAAAAAGATATTTGTCCTCATGGTAATACATACCCTATGAAGGCTGTTTCTATTACTAAAAATAAAAAATTTACTCCAATTATTCAATTAGAAGTAAATAAATAAGATCTATAATAAATACCTCTTCCTACATGTAAATAAATACAAATAAATGAAACTGATGCACCATTAGAAACTAATTTTATTTTCAAACAATTTATTGGTCATACTGTGAGTTAATAAAACCTGCTTTAACTAAACTTGTAGTGTGTACAAAAAATTAGCTGTTAGTGATTCCGATGTCAAAACCAGGTTTTAACTTTAAGTGTGAAAACACCATTAGGCAAAAAGGTTTACACCATACAAAATTCGGAAAGTTCTGCTGAACTTTTGTTATTGATACTTAAACGAAAGAGAGAGGAAATTGAATAGAAACTATTTAATCAAAAACCTAACAAAAACTAAAACTGCAATATTTTGACTTAAGAACTTTTCTGCATGATTTAACCTGTAAATACTTCTACAAACGTTTACATATATGTATTTTTAATTAATATTTAACGTCGTTTAAAAATTGTGTGCATGTTGTGCTTTGTTTTGCACATATTATATTAATAATTTTCATAATATTTTAATAATACTGAAATCTATATTTTTTCTATTTCTCTTTGTTTTCTCTTCTATTCTGTATTTAAAAAAAAAATTTAGGTTATGGCTTTGTCGACTTTGAATGTCCTGCATATGCTGAAGGAGCAGTTAAAGGACTACAGGCAAAGGGCGTTCAAGCTCAAATGGCCAAAGTGGGTGTTTGGGTACTACATAGGCCGGCCATTGTACGTTTGTTTGCATGCAAGTAATACTCACCCCCCCACCCTCACCCCCTCTTTTATGTACTTTATTAGTTAAATTATTTCTCTATAATTTCTTGGGTTGTGGTTACTAACAATATTTTTTATTAATATTTCAATTTTTTATTTTGGTTTTTATATACATATTTTTTAATTGAGCTTTAATATGACTTTTTTTTCAATTAAGTTTTTTTTAATAACTCTTTAGATTTCTTTTTAAGGTTTTCTTTTAGTAATATCCTTTAATTGATTTCAAATAATTACTAGTTTTATTTGAGACCAACCATACGCTTGTCGTCTGTATTGTTATGGTTTTATAGTGTGTTCTTTATTAAGTTCCTGCCCCTTGAAATGCACACAGAAAATATCAATTATTTTTCTTATTAATTACATTTGTTTAAGTTGTATTTTATTTGAGGTTATTTCTTAACTGCCTTTTCAACATTTGCTTTTTGCGTAACTGAAACATGTTATTTCACTGTTTCTTTGTTTTAAAGTGTGCCAGTGTGTTGGTACTTCCGAGAAATATCGCTATACCTTTCTTCATACTCATATACTTGTTTTAAAAATCTCCCGAGAGATGCTGTATTATGGTGGTGCAATGTAATACCTGTTTCCTGTTACTTTTTGCTTCTTTTATGAGGTTTTCTTAGACATTTGCAATTTTCTTACTGTAATTTAAAGAAATTACTTTTTGCTATTGACTTCTCAAGAATTTATAAGTTAATTACAGCACAGGCAAATATTTATTTAACTTTGTAATTTTTTTTTTGTTCTCAATGGCACATTAATAAGTTGCAGTTAGGCTGATCGCAAGCTGGTTAATTTAATGAGAACTTGGTGTTAACTAAAAATGTGATAAACATTTTTATTATCTTGTATTATAATTACGAATTATCAAAACACAAAAAATTAATCAAAAAAATTAAACAGCAATTTAATAACACAATTTTTTAAATATTATCTTTGTGTGGGTATGGCGCCTCCTACTTTTTAAACAGTATAAATAATGTTTGAATTCAACTTAAAAAATCCATTATAAAGTTCTTTTTTTCCCCAAAATGTTGGTCCATATAGAAAAAATATGAATTTGAGACAAAGCGTTTATATGGGTTGTGGGCGTTTAAATAAGCTTCTCACTTTTATATTCTAAACTTAATTAGAAACCTTTATATGCGAAATTTCATATTCAGACCTCTAATTTTATTGGTTTTATGATTGTAAAGGTTTAATTTAAAAAAAAATCAAAAATGGTAAGACCATGATGATTCCCTATAACCCCGTATTTATTTTAAACAGCTGAAAGGTTCCATCTAGAACGTAGGCGTTCAAAGGATCTGCCGAAACAATGAAAGCAGTAGTTGCCGATCTAGTTCTTCATTTCAAAATCCTGGTTTATTTTTGGGCTACTACCCTTTTTATTCATATTATGAGAATTAAACTTAGCTATTCTAGCTTATTATATCTTAATTAAATTTTACAACTATCTCTCGTATTCCTATTATTATACTTATGTTTAATTATTTCCCCTTTTTTTAAATTTCATTGGTCGTAGATCATGTGAGAAGTGAGCATTAAAATGGTCGTGTCAAAGTAATTTCTGTTAATGAACTCAACTTAAATATTTCAATATAAATTCCTATATTCTTCTAAAGCCTTTGTCCATATGGAAATTATATGAATTTATGATAAAACGTTATATGGGCCGTAAGGAGTAAGCATGTCACTTTCATTTTCTCGCATTGTAATATCATTGGCCAGAAAGCTATATGTGCAAAAATTCATCATCATACACCAAGTTCTGTCGCTTTTATGAGCTTTTAAATTGCACTAAAAGTAGATTATGTGAGAAGTGGGTTTTAAAGTAGGCGTCCCAAAGTAGCTTTTGCTGATAAATTCAACTTAGATATTTCAATATAGTGAAATATGAATTTGAGTAAAATTGGTTTATGGGAGGTGGTCGTTGCAGTAGGTGTCTCACCTTAATTTTCCGTAATTAAAAATATTTGTACATTTTAATAATCGTACGTCTAACTTTGTCAGTTTTATTCTAAATAGACCACAAACGACACTTTGCGGTATAAATTTTGATCTATAATTCCTTTAGTAATACATGGATTTAAGCAATTTTCGGGGAAACGTATTACTTTTACTTAGAAACAAAACTTGCGAGATTTATTGCTCTGCATTGTTGCGTTTAAAAACAATCGCATTTTATTCGATGTAAAAAGAGACATTTTTATATGACCTACTCATGCATTACAAACTATAGTTCTTTTCCTAATACACCGCTGTAGCCTATTTTCAATACCAAACATTTCTGATTTATTAGAAATATTGTAGCGAAATTTGATCTTCCTAACCTTTTCTGTTAGAGCTCTATCGTACTTTCGGACAGACGGACGGACATAGCTTGATCGTCCTAAAATAAAACCACTACTCAGAATGTATTTATGACGTCTAAAATAGATATTTCGATGTGTTACAAAAGGAATGACAAATTTAATATACCCCACAACTTTTTTTTAATTTGTTATTGCTAGTGCACAATTTAATATTTTATCTGTATAAAATGTAATATAACTGTTTTCCGAAAGAAAAATAACTGTGAACCTATTCAAGTAAACGGCAGTGTATATAAATTTTTTTAAAGTTTTCGAAAACTTTTAATATTTATTATAGATATTTTTCAAAAACGCAAATTGTTTAAATAGAGAACTTTCCATAAATAGACAAGTCATCATAAATTTTTATTATATGTATATCTAATTTTATCCTGAACTTATTATAACAATCAAAGAAGAATCTAACATTTACTTTGCAAATTAAGTGCGTCTTTAAATTCATTACTATTAAAATTTAAAAAAAAATTATATTCATATTTTTACCAGTTGCTTCTTATAAATTCATTGATTTTTTTCTCTTTTCTTCGTTTCGCTATCAAGCTTAAACCTTGACTTTTGTGATTTTATTCGCTTCAACGGAATATTTAAGTTTTTAACCGGGTCTTTTTGCATCTTAATGGTGACATATTTTTACATGTTCCTGTGTCATTATAGTGATTGTTTGTTGTGTTTTTTGCTTTCCACTTTCGTTCGTTTTTGATTTCTATTTGCATTTTTGCAATATATTTATATATATTCTATGGGTATATATAAATTTTACTCAAGAGAAAAAAAAAACAAAAATAAATTCTTATTCTGCTGTATGCCCAGTACGCCAGCCACATCCTAAATAACTAACGAATGCTGTATGTGTATGAGATGACTGTGTGTCATTTTAAAAAAGGATTTTTTTATTTACAAATTTTTCTATTATTTCTCTTATATTTATGCATAGTGTTTCATATTTTTATTATCATATTTTATTATTTTTGTTTTTTTTCTTTCTATTATTTGTTTTCTGTTATCTTGTTTTGGTTTTTTCTCTTTCTATTTATTATTTAAATTTTATTTGTTTATTTTTTCTTATATTATTACTTTATTATACTTAAACTCTTATCCAGTTTGTCTTTCCCTCCTCTCTTGTATTCCCTTTTTTTTCTGTGAATTTGTAGAAATATAAAACATAATTTAGTACAATATTTTTCCTTGAATATACAACATCATCATATATTCGTTCATCATATTAGTATATAAAGACATACTATTTATAGTAGTAGTATAATAACAACAATCGTTATTTTAAACGTCATAATCATTGTCATTATGACTTATTGTAAGCTGTGATTTATTTATTACTTCTGAAGTCAACAGTGATAGTTGGTAGTAATTTTGTTAATACTAAATTTTTATTAGTGTCAGTGAGTTGTGGTGTCAGTGTGAATGTGACGTTTAAAGTTTCAGGTTGTGAAGCGTTTATGCATTTTATTTATTTGAAATTATTTTTATGATCAATATATTCGTTTTTATATTTATATACATAGATTTAGTGTAGATATTATTAGATTAGAGTTGTCGTTTGACTTATTAATAAAGTAACACTCAAGGCATATTCATACAGGTATATGCAACGGCGAATTGGTGCATCAAACCAACTTTTTAGTAGATGTTTTTTGTCAAGGCGAATTCGTATATAAGAGATATAGTTTATATAATTTATAGTTTAGTAAAATTAAATTTACGAAAAGATATAGTATACATATTTGTGAAATCTATGATATAGATATTAATAAATTTGGTACATTTGTTATCAAAAAGGACACTCCGAAATAAAAATCGGATTTTCCATCACTGCAAAAATAAATAAAAAACACTGAAGGCGAATCCATACAGGTTAAATTAAAAGACCAGCTGATGAAGAAAAATTGTTCAAAATTTATTCAATTCGCCTTGATTTCTTTAATTAATGCAGAGATCTTAGTTTCAGTATTAAACAATTAGTTTAAGTGTCCTTTTTGAAAATAAATCTACCAAATTTATTTATATTTATAATTTTTACACACAAAATTTATAAATGTATGTTGCTTTTGCAGTATCTATAATGTGTTCCACAAATATATGTGACCTTCACCGAAAAAAGGGACCTAGTGTGTAAAAATGAAGTTTTGTGAAAAACGCATTTAAAGTGTAATAACGCTTTATCACTGTGAAGACACCTTCAGTTTATGTGCGGTTTTATGGAGTAAATAAATTTTTATCAGAAATCTAACTTATTTCATCTTATTCTACACCCTTTTGGGTACCAGAATCCACTCTTAAGTCCAAACCCGTCTTTCGACACACTAGTTCACTTTTCTCGGAGAAGATCACATATGTATGTAAATATATTCTATTTGTTATCAATTTTTATTAAGTTAAACATGTCATTACTACTTTTCCATCCCTGATATACGAATTAATCTTAAAAAATATTTTTAAACTGCTTAAAAATTAAATAATGTGAAATTTTAAATTTTAAAAACGTTTAAATTTTAAATAATAATTGAAGAAAAATTTCGAATTTCGTAGAAATCTTTTATCGGTTTAAAATTCGAATCTCATTAAAAATTTAAAAAATTTTTTTTTAAATTTCTTAACACGAATTTAACAAAATTTTCAGACTTTAAATATTTTTTGGCCCTTCATTAATCCGTATATTGTTTGATACTGTTACATACATATTGGAAAAGTTTGACAATAATTATATGACAGTTTTTTCGGTCATACCAACAACAAAATTTGCTAGTAATTCTTATCAACATCTGGCCTTTCAAATGTTTATATACAGAATAAAAATGCATAACAAGTCAAAAATACATACCCGCATATTAAAAATAAATTCATATGACTTTGAAATGTATATTATTTAAAATTTTTTATAAAAAAGTTTTTTACAACAGACTTCAAATGCATTGTTTTTAATAGAAGGCTTAAAATTTTTATTTAAAATTTTGTATAAAGAAAGTTTATAATAATATAAAATCTTTAATAGAAAATGTTTAGAAAAGTTATTAAATTCGAATTTTTTAACATTATAGTATACACATGTACTATAAAACTATGTAAGTTAAGCTAAAAAGCGTTGTTTTTACCAAATTTTAAAACCTGTTGATTTTTTGCATAAGCAAAACACATAATTTGTAGTCAATTTCAAAATAGGCACATTTTTTTATATTATTTCAATAAAAAAAAAATTTCGAAATTAAGTTCGAATTTTTGAACTTCTAAAAAAATTATATTTTCAATCATATTGTGGAAATTAATTAATAAAACATAAAATTTTCCTTTTTTTTTGTTAAACTTAGTTATTTTAAATATCATTACTCAATAATGAAAGGTCGTAAATAATTGTCAATTTTTTTTTTTTTTTTTTTTTTGTTAATTTTAAATAATATTTTTCCGATTTCAAAAATTTTCAAACATTAAAAAAAAATTTGTAAAGAACAAAATTATGACAAAAATATATTTTTTTTCTTTATTTTAACGCTAACAATCACAATCGCTAAGTATTAATTAGTTAATAAAATCTTAAGCACAATTTTATCATGAAAAACAACCTTCCACTTATAGTTTCGAAAACTTTTTTTATTAAATGAAATATTCAAAGTTTGAAATAACATTTTACTAAATTTATTTAGAGTTTTAAATTAGAGTTCGAATTTTTTAAGATTTTAAAAGAGCAGTGCTCTCTGACTTATAAAATAATGTACAACTGACAACTCTAGAAATAGCAGTAAATAATTCCCTTTTGTTTTGTATTTCCTTATTATTATAGTACTAACTATTCCTTATAATTAATACTGTTTAACACAAATCAACTTTTTTAATGGACATTAAAAATTGTATATGATCATTAATTACTGTACAGACCAAGTGTAGTAAAACTGCATATTCGGTTTTCCATATGCTGATCTTTTGTCCAAAATATTAAATTTTTTTTTAATATTTTGCAATTTGATTATTATATAAAAATATTTTAATGTTTTGTATTTTGTAATCGAAAATTAATCTGAAGTTCTACATTTGGTCTGAAGATTAATGGTCATATTAAATTTTCCATGTCCACAAAATGCTGTTACACGGTGTAATCAATAGATTTAAATAACATCTTTAGTATCATTAAAAATACAGTTATATACCTACATTCTTATGGATGTATGTATGTATATATGTACGTATTTAAATTATATAATCGTATTTATTACAAAATACAAAATTTTAATTGCAATAATATATTAAGTAGTTTATATACTATAGCATACATATATCGATGGCTTAATAAAAAAAGGGTATATCACGTATTTAACGTCCACTAACATTCACATAATCGCTGAGAAATTTCGTAGGCCATGGTAAAAAGTAATAGATTTATAGTCACATAAAAAAGACTGACCTTACTTCATTACTTTTCAATGTTATTCTGTTTTTTCCTTCTCCCGTAAAATAATTGAAAATCAAAGTACGCCCTTTTGATATTAAGCTAACGACATGTAGATTACATTTATATGTACATATGTATGTATTAATGTACTTAGAACACTTAATAAGTACAAAGTAAGTTTTGATTTAACTTATTCAACATATTTTTATTTTATTATTTATAAAGCTGATTAAATCATAAATCTTTAAGATTTTTTTATAAATATTTATACAGTATTACATACACTAACAAACAATCATAATTTTGTAATAATTTATTATTATTGTTTGTTTTTTTCTGGTTCATTTTATACCATTGTTGTACCTTATTGAGTTTTAATTTCTATTTAGTTTTTTTATCTAAAATTTATATAAAACAAGTAAGAGCGCTATATTCGGCCGTGCCGAATCTTATATACCCTTCACAACGTGTAGTCATGCAATAACAGTGGTTTGTGTCACCATTCATCCCATATGAAATACGTACATACATATTTAAAAACGCCCAATTGTAAAATTATAAATTCACGTATGTTAAAAAAACAAAAAAAAAAATTTTAAAAAAAATTTAAAAAAAAAATTTAAAAAAAAATTATTATGTATATAATATATATAAAACAAAAAAAAATTAAAAAAAATTAAAAAAAAATAATAATAAAAATATAAATAATATATTAAATAAAAAATAAAAAAAAAAATTAAAAAAAAATTTTTTTTGGCTCAGCTGGGATTTGATGCCACGTTTTCTCTAACCTGTATACACGTTTGTATGTATGTATGTTGTTGTTGTAATGTTGTTTTTGTGAAAAAAAATCGAGGTGGTCGTGGGTTTTTGCTCATATCTCAGTTGTTTATGTACTGATGTTTCTGATTTTCAATACCGATCTACTCCCGAATATTTCTGATATTTTAATACCTTACCCGGGTTTAACCTATGTCGGGGGGCTTCAAAAAGTTTATTTCAACATACACACGGACAGACGGTCAGACGGACAGACTGACAGAGCTTAATCGACTCCCCTATTTATAAGCTTTCAGAAAATATATACTTTATGGGGTCGGAAATGAAAATTGTAGAAATTTCAAACGGAATGACAAACCTATATATACCCTTTTTCACTGTGTGAAGGGTATAAAAAAATATTATTCATTGAATCAGAATTAAGTTAATATTGAAATTTCGATGACAATCGAAAAATCAGTAAAGAATTGTTTGTTTTTGATTTTAAAAAATGTTTATGATTTGCCGGATATGCAATTTTGGCTTAAATAGTCATCCTTAAAAGACAATTTATTTTTCAATACAAAATCGATGTAATAATATTTTTTTTTGTACTAAGACATACCAATGTTTTAAGCTTTTTTGTATTTAAAAAAAAACAATAAAAATCTATAAGCATGGTAACTCTTGTTGTAAAATAATCATATTATTATAGTCACCGAAATGATTCCTATGGTTGCAGAAATGGTTTACACTCGTTTTCAAATAAATAATTGAAAAAGTCTATATATATATAAAGGGTCCGTCATCTAACGTTTTTTTTCAACTAGTGCTTATTTGGTAACACTTAGCTCATGTCTGATTTGACAGATAGTTAGTTTTATCCTTCCGCTGAACGAATATGGTTGTGTATACGCTTGAACAACGCTTGGAAATATTTCGACATTACTTTGGACGATTTCGCCAAAAAAAAATCATCTTTTCAGATGAAGCTCATTTTGATCTTGGCGGGAATGTACACGAGCAAAATTGTTGCATTTGGGGCACAGAAAACCCGCACGCATACATTGAAAAGCCGATATACCCAAAACTAATCACTGTTTGGTGCGGATTTTGGTCCAGAGGCATAATTAAGCCATTTTTCTTCGAAAATGAGCAAGGAGTGGCCGTAATCAATGGCGATCGTTATCGGGCCATGTTGAACGAATTTTTGTTCACAAAAATTTAAAAGGAGAATATTGGCAACATTTGGTTTCACCAGGACGGCGCTACGTGCCACACCGCCGAAGATACACTTTTTAATAGTATTTTCAAAAAAAAAAAGTTATTTGGCGGACCCTTTATAAGTATATATATACCTTTAGTAAACTTATTAATTTTTTTTATATTAAAGTTGTAAAAACCGTGTCTGTAGTCAACTTTTTAGAATTCTTGTCGGTCTATCTTTAGACTCAAAACCTGCTTAAGGATTTTTATAGAACTTTGTACGAAAGTACCTTAATACCTGGGTTAACGTATACAACACTTTTTATTACGAGATAATACCCTATTTACGAAAAAAAAAATACTAAAACGAAAGAACGTTATTTTTCCAATTTAAATAACACTGGAATTTTATTCAAAAATTAAAGCATGCACAGACATAACAAAAGTGATACAAAACAATTTACACCAAAAATAATGTTATAATATACATATCTTAAAATAAAAACGGTTACACGAGACCACCCAGGTTAAAATTACAACTTTTTTAAATATAATAAACCTTAAATAAACAAAATTTTGACTCTACCAAACATGTTGTATTGTCACAACACTATAGATACACTAAAGATATAAAAAAGCAACCTTAGGTTTTTGTTGTTGTATTTGTAAAAATTCTACACAAGTACAAAACAAATAAACACTAGGTTTGTAATCTTGTATTAACGATTAACCTGTACCTTTACAATATTGTGGATACAGAAATACGGTTCTAATATACTACTGCCGTATTTATATTTGACTATTTTTTTAATAAATATTTAATTTATAGTGATTTCTTAGAACCACTCGCTCAGACTCAAAATGAAAAATCAATATCATGCTTAGCATTAAGCGTTCAGCTTGCAGAGATTTGGAATTAAATTTACTGATCATTTCTACATTCCGGAACTCGAATCATTATCTAAATATGGCAATCAAAAATATAAATGATTATCTTGGTTAAGCAATTCAGTAAACGTTAATTTCAAGTAGCGATGAACACTAACTTTAATTCCAGAGCTGGGTAAAAAGATTTTTATTTGAGGGCCCATTGATACCTTGTCCGCCCACCTTAATCATTGGGTCGATATACACCCTCATCGTTGATAAAAGGTAAAGATTTGTTTGCATGAAATTTTTACCCCTCTCTAAGTGAAAATGGGTTTATAAATTTCCAATGGAATTTTGGTTATCTTTATTGAACAGCTGTTTAAAATAGTGTAAAACATCAGGGCACATTAAAATTAAATGAGAAAAGTAAGCATTAACATATTTAGAGAAAAAATTCACGATTGGTATTTTAGAAAAAGGGAAAATATTTCACAGGGAGAAATATCACAATGGAGGTTATCATTTATGGTCTTAAAAAAATTTTCGTCAAAAATTTTAGCGAAATAAAAATTTAATCAAAACTTTATAATGAATATAGTACATCTATATACATAAATGAATGTTTCTTTGTTTGTACTCTATGTACTTAAAGGTTAAGAATCAGATTATAACGAAACTTTGGTAAGTTGTTCTTAGAATTCCCGGGAGGGTTTCTAGTTAAAAAAAATGGGCGGTATTAATGCCTATATGTGACAGCGCATAGAGAAAGGGACCTAACAAAAACAGATTTTGTTGAGGAGAGCCATTTTAAAGATTAAATGATTTTTCTATTTTTTTAAATTGTTCATAAGAAAAAAAAAATTTTTTGTAATTTTTTAAAATCGAGTTATTTGTTAATTTAGTAGGGGAAAAAATGAAAATAAATAAATTTTACCGTTAGGTCCCTTTCTATTTGCGCTTAGAATCGTCGACTTCGCGCATATCTCTGGGAGGGAACACTTTTGGGGCATGGGATCGATCTCATTCGATGCTCAGATGTGTCCACATCAAAAAAAAGAAAAAAGTGCAAATGGTTTTTTTTACCCTTAGGTCACTTTATGCGCTGTCACATATATTTTTTTTTTTTTATTTAAACTACTTCTACTTAACCCATTTTTAGTTACTTTATGCTCTTACTTATGTTCCTCTGACTATAAAATTCAATGGTTAGATAAGTAGGCAGTACCACACCCGTCCAAAGTAAATATTCCTTTTCAAATGCTTTTTTAACATTGGTTTTTACCAGACTATACACAGAATTACCATGTTATTTTAATTCAGTTAAACCATTTTAAACTATTTAAAGGTCACATGAGAATACAACGTTATGATAAGAAACGTCAACAAAGACATGCCAATAGTAAAAATATTTTTGGACGTCAGACCCACATGAACATGCTTTATGTGTGATTTAATATTTGTTTATGTGACCTTTATGTATTCCTAAGCCATTAATCCGATTGTGATGATAATTTGCTAAGATCATCTGTGGACGCTAGGGGTATAACCAATTTTTTGGCATAGTACCATGAGGTAAACCATGTCCTAGTAACCACGAAAATCATAATCTTTTGTAATATTTCTCCAAACAGTTCACGCACCAATTGGTTTTTCTAAACAGCTGTATAGAAAATTATTTAAAATTTTATTATTTTTTTATGTAAAACAAAAAACAAGATAAGTATGAGTTAGTTATTGAAAGATAAAAATTTAAGATTTAAAGTTCGAGGAGATTTACAGAAAGGATTAATATCCTAAACAACTTTAATGGCACGCTTCGCACAGATATTACTTCTTTGTTGGTTTCTTTTTCCCAATGCTTAATAAAGCAGTTTTTGGCAGCTTCAAATCTTGAAAGTAATTAATAAGTTGTCGTCGCAAAATCTTTGGTCTGAAAACCATATGTCAAACCATTTTCCGCAGATAAACTCGCATATCGGATACAAGACATTCTGATGTTTTGGTAATAATATATAAGCTAAAATCGCTAAAATGGCTCTTGAGTTCCAACGAGCGTTACTTATTGGAGGTATAGGTTTAAAATTTATGCATGGAAATTTTTTGGCTTCTTGAAAGAATCTAAATGCAGTTCCTAGTTCACACAAATACGGCATGCTGTCGCGCTATTTAATGTTTTTAAAATCAACCATTTCAATATTTTGAATGTATTAAATTATTAATTTTTCTTAACCAAAAAGAAAATTAAAAATTTTCAAAACTTTATAAAAATAAATATACGTTCCCTTATAGTTTTTTATGCTCTATCGGACTGTGCTATGCCAATTTTGATATTTTGAAAAATTTTAAAAAAGTTATATTCCTAGTGAACACCCGTTAGGGTTTCTGGCTTAAAAAAATTTATAGTTACATAGTTACAAAAATGATATTCGTGTATTTTCCTTCGTTGCGTGATTTTTGTCTAGCTATATTTTGGACTTGAATTTATTATTAATGAATTTAAAATATTGTGTCATATTTGAAGAGACGTCCAATAATAAATTACTTTTATTTTTTGTTTATCTACTTTGAATAGAAAATAAGTACAACAATTTTTTTTTGTTTTACTCGGCATTGCAACGCATGCCGAGTACTAGCTGTACTGTATTTAAATAAAAACTCCTAAAAAATATTTATGGAACTATAAACAAAATTCTCTAAACAAATGAGCTTCAAACAAAACTGTTGAAACGTCTTTTGTTTCTTCTGTTAAATGTATACCGAAATGGTTTCAAATGTTGCATATTAAATAGAAATTTGTTTGTTCTTTTAGGCGAAATTTCAGGTATACAATAATTTATTACCAAAAAACGTAGTTAATTTATATTTATGTATTTAGCCAACGCAATAGTCCATTATTCATTAATTACTGTAAGTGATAATTTATTTAGTTTTTAGTTTAGTTTTATTTATATTTCATTTTACGAAAGTAATTATGTATTCATGTAAATCAACTGACAAACTTTTCCGTTTAACGTGTATTTAGTAGTTTATTAGTCAATTATAAATAAAAAAAATTATATTTAACTGTAAAATAGAAATAAATTAATTCCACAAACCCAAATAGTAATCATGGTAATTAAAATAAATATTTATTTATTAATAACACTGGTGAACAGTGGTCTTGTTGCATGAAGTTTAACAAAGTTTGCAGCTATGGCAAAACAAAAGCTTAAAATTTGTAAGTTCAAATATTAAACGTTTTAGACTTATGCTTCACCTTGGGTAAGGTTGTAGGGGAATATGTAGGCGATGTAGCTTACATACCTGCTTACGAATGGCATGATATTTGTTGCAATATCCCACTTAGTAGCATAATAAATATGTAGTATAATATAGTGAATATGATATAAATACTCGTCACATAATTGATAAATTTTCACTCACTTCCATTTAGTAGCGCTTTTCCATATGCTCTACAGTAAGAAAAAATAATTTTTCAAATTTGATTGTTTCTCCATAGAAGTTAGCAAAAAAAAAAGTACAGCGGTTATCAAAAAGGTGTCGAAATTTGAAGTATCATTTTAGTTTTAACAAAAAAATAGTCTTAATAATTTAGTTTTTTGACAGTTTTTATTTTAAATATTAACTCAAATTATTTAAGCTCAAGGTCTTTTTATAATTCAAATAATAACTTTAATATTTATTATTTTTAATTCTTCCAATATTTCGCTACTCCATTGTGTAGCATCTTCAGGAAATATTTGTTTTGATTTTTGTAAAAAAAATTTTGTGTAAAAAAAAAAAAATTTTACAAAAATCAAAACAATGTTTTTTCTTTGCGTGAACCGTTGTGGGTTATTGATGTACACTTTTGATTTTGAACACCTCCACAAAAATTAGCCCCCAAGTATCAAATCGCACGATCTTCGTGGACAATTTGTCCTCTACGAGAAATAAAGCGATTTCAAAAGATCCATTGTTTTTCCTGATGTGTGACAGACAAGTGGCACCATCCTGTTGAAACCACATACATACAGCGATTTTCATTGACTATTTTTACAAAAATAAACGATTTATTTAATAATCGAAAAATGGAGATGTAAAAATAATTGGTTAAATAAAAACTGTTCAATCTCCCTAAATATTAAAGGGTATCCAAATTTGAAGTGTCAGTGGTCAATTGAAATATCTACAGGGAGATGATACGAAGCCTTCAGTGGCGAAAAATTTATGATTTCGACGTAGAATGGCTCAAACTCAAATAATTGTAACTTTACAGGTGAAGGTAAAACTATCTAAGAATTTGTGAAAGTTTCATGACTTTTTTGATAACGTAATTTAAAAGATTTGTATTAGCATAATGTCAAGGCTTGTAAAAGTGTTATTTTAAATACTATTGCCTTAAATTTTTGTGTTGAGGTGTATTTGTGTAAAATGCATTGGAATCACTGAAGAACTCAATTTCGTAAAAATTACAACTAAGAGACTTTTTACTTCTGACCACCGATATGTGGTTTCAAAAAAATGTTTTTTTTTTATTAAAATTAAAATGACACCTTAAATTTTCACTCTCTTTGCCAGTGATATTCACAATATAAATAAAGCATAGTTCCAAACAATAGTTTGCACATTTTAGTGAAAAATAAAAACTTCATGCAACAAAATGTATAGTTTTGTTTACCAGTGTAAAAGCCCATAGAATAATTTTGCTTAACAAAAAAAACTATTCATTTATTAAATAGACCCACAAATTTGAAAATATAAAACAAAATACTTATGATATATTTAGTATAATTCCCCGTAAATTATTATACATATTTCTGTACTTCGTAGAATAGGTGTAAAGAATATCCATTAACTAAATTAGTCGTTTAGCAAAATAGTTTCAAAATGGCAAAACTCTATTTGTTTTAATATCTCTTTTCATACAACAAAACCGTGAACGTTTCGGGCGTTCATTTGAAAAGAAAATTTTTAATATTTATGTTTTGTTTTAACTGTTGGATAAATATTTTAAAGGTAGATAGACAACTTTTTATATGTATTGTAATTACTTATTTACAACATCTTATCCATTTACTACAAGATTAAATAACAACAATAACTCTTGTGTGTATTCTCTCTTAACGCTACTATTGAGCCGGCCTTTAAAATAATGCAAACAAATAACGATAATAATTGTATTTTTTAATAATAATTAAAACCTTTAATATAAGTTATTAATAATCTATTTTAAAAGTAAACTAATCAATTGTAAAGGTATTTTTCATACACATTTACATCACTACACTAATTTGTGATAATCATTAACATCATAAAAACAGATGCCATGATAATCAAAAAACTAGCAAAAATTATTAAAATATTTCAAACATTATTATGATCAGTTTAAACATTTAAAATTTCCTAATTTTGAAAATGTTTTGTTAACTTACCCTCATCATTAAAAATTATTTTTTTTTCTTGTAAAAATTTTGCTTAAAAAACTATAAGAAATTTAAAAATTGTTTATCAATATGAGGGTCAATTCATATTTCTACTGGCCGTTTTGTTGTGGAATGGAAATATAATGAAATTGTATTGGATTCAACGCTATTGTTTGTAGATTAAATGTACAAGTATGTTTATTACAAAGAAGTTTCATTTATATTAATCTGTAGCATCTTTTTGCTAGATTACTGTTGAGTGATTCATTTGTAGGTACAGTACAATCATCTTAATTCCAACAGATAAACTAAATGCATTGCAGAGTTGTATTATCTTCCTATCGTTCCTATCTTAATATCGTTAGTTTTCTTTCCATTTAAAGCTTTGGCAGCAAACTTTATCAATTTTTTTAATGCCAAGCAGAGCTATTTAAGAATTTGTGAAAGTTTCATGACTTTTTTGATAACATAATTTAAAAGATTTAAAAAACATATTTGGATGTACGGATTTTACATGTAAACATTCTAAACTATTTGAAACATTGAAATACTAGGCATTTTGGTATAGCGAATACATACTTGTTCTAACAAACAACAAATTATAGAAAATACAAAATATTTAGGAAATTTTAGTTATTATTTAAAAGGCTAAAAGATATTTTAAAAATTGTCACATAACCAATTACGTCAGAGCAGCTATATCGTCGCAGCAGAGCAGCTATTGAATTTGTTTTAAACCTGAAAAATATTTTTTTTTTTTTTTAAATCTTTAAATATTTTTTAATATCCCACATAATACTAAAAATGGGATAAATCTTAACATTTGACAATACTGGCTTATTTTGTAATGAATAATAATTAAGTTCTAATTCTTTATGATGCGTTTGATCATGTCAAATAGTATTAGGAGATTAACACGGGCAATTTTAGTCCATTTGTTCAATCTTAGCTGACTTATTCGTGAATTTAACTCTTGCAAAAATTGCTCTTATAATAAAGTCATAAAATCGCAGCCGATAGAAACTAATGTTTTATTGTTAAAATCAAATTCTTAAATGTTAATTCTTAACATCTCTATTATAATGACGTAACTGCAGGTGCAATTATCATTCCATTCCATTTTTAAAATCTATGATTCCATCTGTCTTTGAAATATACAAAATAGTATTTTCATAGAATTCCATAGAATTCCGGCAGCTCTTAAACCTTTTTAGGTTGCTAATCACTACAGAAACAAAAATGTATCTTCTTATCGTAACGTATGCATTGAACACAGAAACCCCAGAAGACCACATAGCTGAGCGACAGCTCAAATTGTCGCAGTGTAGACAGCAACATAATAAGTTTGAAAGCGACAACAGTACCATTAACATGAATTGAGAAACAGCTGTTCGTTGTAAAAATTTCAGTGGTGGCAATTATTAAGTATTTCACTTTAATAAATAATTTAATATACTTAAAACCTAATTTTTTTAAATAAATATTAATTAAATCAATATATGAATTTATTGACGCCCTTTTCTAGTAAATAAAAAAAATTATTTTAAAGCTCATAAATTAAAAAATAATTTTGGCAGTACTAACTCTGCTTATTGCCGCTCACAAAAATAAAAATTAGCTTTTGTGGGCGCCACCGTCAAATATTTCCGTGCGTCAAAATAATAATCTCTATACATATAAATGTGTGTATTTTATTTTTGACAGATTGTAATCGGCAGCCTGCTGTTGTCTATGCGTTTAATGCTTCAAGCCAAAAATCACTCTAAAAAGCTAACGGGAATTTCGTTAAATAACACTATTCGAAAAGCAAAAATTCCCAAATTATTTAATTATTTATTTTTTGATCCGAATATTTCCATGGATTTTCATGCAACAAGATTTATTTTTATTTCTTCTACATGAAGCTTAAATATCAAGTACCAAAAGTGGTAGTTAGTTGTTGCTTTCTATTTTTTAAAAATTCAAAATATTATTATTTAACAAAAAAAATAAAAATTATCGACTTGTTCCTCAATAACTCCAAAACTGATAGCTTAATCGGGAAATGCTTAAAGCAGGCGTAATTTAAAGTTTTTTTTAATGGATTACTTAACAAAATCGAGTAAGTCGTTTCAAAGTTACGACAAGATGTATGTAGCAGCCTTTTCAGAAATCTCAAATTCTATAACCTTTCCATAGAATTTTAAGAAAAAAAAATAGTGATTATTAAGGGAAAAACAAAAACTTTAAATTTATTGCATAGTGTATGTAAGAGTTGTAGACACTTTGCCGAGGTAAGTCTATCAATAATAAAATATCATACAACACTTTACTTAAATAATATAAAAATGACAATGACAAGATTTATTTATCAAGTTACTTAATCCAATTAAAAATAATTCTCCATAACCAATTAAGTATCAAATTTTTATTAGTATAAAAACTAATACCAGAATATGGGAAAAAGATTATTTGATAAGATTTAAAAATTTTTATAAAACATTTTTTTAATTAAATAAAAGTCGTGAAAATTTAAGTTTAAAAACAGGATAAAGTTAAAAAATATAATTATTGAATTTTTTAAAAATGAAAAATTTCTAGAAAAGAAAATAAAATAATTTATCGGCAATTTTCGATTAAAATAAATTCAGTATTTTTTAAATAATTTGATTAATAATTTTATTAATTAATAATAAAGCTGTATTTTTTGACTTTCTACAATAAATCGTTTTTAAAAACTAACGACAATTTAATACTACTGTTCATTATATTTTATTTAATTCATTTCTGCACTTCAAAACGGCCAGTGTGAATTTAAATCTGTGAATAAAACTTAATTGTTTTTTATTATTTATAAGCTTAACTGTTAAATTTGCTACAAATAACTAAGTCTAGGTATGTATGTATTCAAATGAAATAAAGTTTTAAGTACTTTTTGCTAACTAATTATAAAATAAACGTCAAATTACAAGCGAGAGTAGTAAACAAAATTCTTTAAACATAAACTTCATTTACAAACTAGACAAATTGAAAGACAGACAGTTAGACAGAAAGACAATTAGTAAGTACTTAAAATTTTGTATTTATGTACTTTAACTACAGTTTAAGTATGTTTTTACTAATTTAAAAGCACTTACAATTTACGCATACACACAAATATATACATACTTACATACGTTCATTCATAAACTATTACTATTGCATTTCTATTTATGCAAAAAAAAAACATAAACTAAAAATACAAACGGAAAAGTATAAAATAACAACAAATACAATAAAAATTATTATGTGCTAAGTTTTAGGTATTAAAATTTACAACCAACATATGTTCATAATCTCATACATTAACACAAACAACTAATTTATAATGTTTTGCAAATATAAAAGGGCGGTTCACCTGAAAAATGATGTCGATAATGCAAATTCAATTTAAGAAATTTAAAAATTAAATTCAAGAAATTTTTTGCTAAATTTTTTATAAATAGCAAATTTAAAAAGAGTCCACTATAAAAGTAATTTATAACATTTTCTACAAATAGAAACTTTTTCATAAAATATCCTTTAATATGAAATTCTTGTACATTTTCCATAAATAAGTAATTAATATTTTATATTATTATTGATTTTGTGACATTTCTTTAAATAGAGACTTCAGCACAAATGTTTTAAAATTTGAAAAATTTTTTGGAAAACTTTCTTTTAATATAGAAACTTTGTCAATATTTTTCAATTGAGCAATCGAAAGTTTATTCCTTTTTTTAAGAAAGAAGTGTTGTAGACATTTTACAAGAAAAAAAAATAGAGAATTGTTCAAAATTGTCTTTAGAAAAAATTATTAAAAATTTACCATAAACCAAAAATTTTTCAAACTAGTTTCGCATTTTAATTGCAAACGTCGACAACATTTTTGTGGTCCTTCCTTATGTTTTATATTAAAAATTTGTATGACACCTTCATTTTCATACATTCATGCCAATGCATAAAAACACTAACACAAAAACGCTTAACAAAAATACATTTAAATGTGTGAAAACAAAATAATAAAATGAAAAACAAATAAAATTAACTAATATTCTACTACTTTTTTCTCTCTTTCTTTTTCTTCCTTTAAAAATTATAAAATAAAATAAAACAATATAAAATGTAATTTACATAATGAACCTGTTATAATTCTGTTTTTCTTGGCATCATTTATTTGTGTGTGTCTATTTCGTAACACCGCTACAACCAACACAATATGTACTACTGTGTACCATTTAATAATGCAACAACTATTAACACACTCAAACGAACACCACTCCCTCAAAATGATAAACAAACAATTACACCTGCACATAATTCTTTAAAACGAAACTCACATACACAACCACATGCATTATGCTTTGCTTTTTGTTGTAACATCAAATAAATAAACAAAAACAATTAAATGCTTTTGTGTCGATGTGTATAACTTCTATATGTGTGCGGCCGAAAAAAAAAAAAAAAAACTTAAACAAAAACAAAACACAATATTTTAATTCACATTTACTACAACTATTACTACCTCCTCCTTTCATCATCAACAACAATAATATCCTTAAAAAAAACAAATACAACAGCAACAAGAACAGGATCCAACAAATTTGTATATTGCAAATTTGCCAGCAAATTTTAAAGAGACCGATCTGGAAGCCATGTTATCCAAATATGGACAAGTTGTGTCCACTAGAATTTTACGTGATACACAAATGAATTCAAAGGGTAATTAAAATAAATTATTTAACTAAATTACTATTAGCACACACACACATCTGTATAATTAAAACAATTTTAAATAAAATGTTTTTTTTTTTGTTTAAATTAATTTTGCAGGTGTTGGTTTTGCTCGCATGGAGAGTCGTGAGAAGTGTGAACACATTATTGCCATGTTTAATGGCACAACTATACCGGGTGCCAAAGATGCTTTACTAGTTAAGTTTGCCGATGGTGGGCCCAAAAAGAAGAATCTCTTTAAGGCTCCTGATCAGGGTGCTAGGACGTGGCGCGATGTTTCGGCCGAGGGCATACCGGTAACATATGATCCATCGGCCATGCAACAGAATGGTGTTAGTGTTAATGTTGGCACACCAATCGGGGTGCCATATTCACGTTTCGGTGCTCCTCAGGTGAGCGGTTATCCAATGGCTGGTTCACAATGGATTCCTGGTTATATGATGACACAACCGATCACTCAGGTAGATGATCAGGTGAGTGAACATAGATTTGTTTTTAAAATAAAATCGAATTTGAAATTGCATAAAATCTATTGAATTGAACAAAATTTTAACAAATCAAAAACTTATTAAAATATTTCGCTAAATATTAATTGCATTGAACATTCTTCGTAAATTGAAAAAATACAAAAGTGTTGTAATTACAATCGACTTACTATACCCGACACCAATTCATGGCGCATACCTGATGAGTTCATCAGGTTATCGCAGTTCGGAGAGAATTCTTTTGTTTATATTTTTTGAATTTGAAGTTTGACATTTGAATTAAATGCTAGAGGAGGGAAAATTGTTTTTTATCTATAGACTTTGACAGCTGGAATTTAAAATAAGTGAAGGAAAAAATAATCAACTGATGAAACAGGACTACCTGATGACACTATTTTAATTCGCCTGAAATTTTTTTATGACAGAGATGGGAAATCAGATTTTCATTTTGTTAAAAAAAATATTTAAGAGTGATATTCTGAAAACTAATAAATTCATACATATGTATGTATATTTTCAGTTTAAATGGAAATTTTTACACTAAATATGGAAAATAATTACCCCCTTTTTATACCCTTCACACAGTGAAAAAGGGTATATATAGGTTTGTCATTCCGTGTGAAATTTCTACAATTTTCATTTCCGACCCCATAAAGTATATATTTTCTGAAAGCTTATGAATAGGGGAGTCGATTAAGCTCTGTCAGTCTGTCCGTATGTCCGTGTGTATGTTGAAATCAACTTTTTGAAGCCCCCCGACATAGCTTGGACCCGGGTAAGGTATTTAAATATCAGAAATATTCGGGAGTAGATCGGTATTGAAAATCAGAAACATTGGTACATAAACAACTGAGATATGAGCAAAAACCCACGACCACCTCGATTTTTTTTTCACAAAAACAACATTACAACAACAACATACATACATACAAACGTGTATACTGGTTAGAGAAAACGTGGCATCGAATCCCAGCTGAACAAAAAAATTTTTTTTTCAATTTTTTAAAAAATTTTTTTTTTATTTTTTTTTTGTTTTATTTATATTATATATATAATAATATTTTTTTTTAATTTTTTTTTTAAATTTTTTTTTTTTAAATTTTTTTTAAAATTTTTTTTTTTTTTTTTTTTATTTATTTTTTTTTTTTTATTTTTTAACATACATACGTGAACTTATAATTTTACAATGGGATGTTTTTATATATGTATGTTTTTATATGTATTTACGTATTTTATATGGGATGAATGGTGACACAAACTACTGTTATTGCATGACTACACGTTGTGAAGGGTATATAAGATTCGGCACGGCCGAATATAGCGCTCTTACTTGTTAAAATTATCAATGATGGGATTGTTTTAAAACAACAAATCTGACAAACGCGCTGGTTAGTTAATTTCAGAATTTTTTAAAATTATTCGTTTTTCAAAAATTTGACTTAAAAGTGCAATGTGTCTTCGGTAGTGTGGGTAGTGGCTCTATCTTCCTGAAACCACAACTAAGGTCTGTTTTAAGTACTTTTATCTTAATTTTCGAAGAAGGAAAGCCCAAATTTCAAGTTAAGTTGACGAATGACTTTTTCAGCACCCTTAAAAAACTACAGTTTTGCTTATGAACATTAAAATGAAAACGAGTTTTATCACTCATAAGCAGATTTTTAATTGAAAGGTAATTTTATTTCTGAACAACTGTTTAATTTTAACCGCGAATATAAAAGGTTGCCGATGATCTGCGGGTCTTAGTTTCTTGCACCAATTGTATCTTTTATGGAAATAAAAGTAAATCTTTGTTTAAAATGCGTTATAGTGACATACGATCCATTCCTAGCTGAGCAGAATTTCTTCTAGTAGATGTTCTTGGTGATTCGTTTACAATTTGCTCTAGACATTCAATATTTTCCTCAGTCCAACCTCAGGCAACCGAAAAATAAAATTTTTCATTTGTAAATCATTTACTTAATTATTCGGGATATGCTCCCAACTAATTTTTCAATATTTTATTTGGTTGTTGGGTTTAAGCTAATCTATATGCATTTCACTGGTGCTTATCCAGATCATCAGTAGACCTTTTACCCAAAATTCTTGAAAAAGTTTTAAAATGTTGCCATTTATACACATTTAGTGTTAACCAACGGCTAGCCAGATGTGAAATGGATAAGAAAAATAAAATACTTAATTAAGAAAAAAATGTGGGTTGGGTTTTTGAGGAAGTTTTTTTTTTATATATAGTTTTTCGTTTTATTTTTGAATTCTTATTTTGTTAATAAGAATTTAAAAATAAAACTTATAACATTTTAAAACTTTTTCAAGAATTTTGGGTAAAAGGTCTACTGATGATCTGGTATAAGCACCAGTGAAATGCATATAGACTAGCTTAAACCCAACAACCAAATAAAATATTGAGTAATTATTTATTTTTAATTAAATACGTATTTCATCAGAACCATAAGTCTGTTGCAATTTTTGTCAGTTCGTTGAAGGATTTCTCTGTCTCAAGGAAAATAGTGCGTCTCCATGTAGTCTACAGTCTTCCTCGCAAACGTGCACCCTGTGAGTTCTATTCCATGGCATATTTCGCCTAGCCATTTGTTGTCTCTATATCCGATTTGCGTATTGGTGTAGGAGTAGTAGATTTGTAGCACTTGTTCATTTGATATTAGTCTTGACCACCATATTTTTAAGATAGTGCGCAAGCATCTGTTGGTGAAACTTTGCAGTTTATGTTTAATTGTTTGGTTTATCAACCGTGTTTCGGAGCCATATAGAAGTATCAATTTTATACAGGCGTTGGATAGGTGTATGTTTGTTTATGCTGGCCATAAGACCTTATATATTCATATATCTATATCGCCAATTTACTTAACTAGTAAAGCGATTGCCATCGGATGTGATGTTGCTTCTAAGAATTTTTGGTTTAAATTCTTAACTGATTACTTCACAGAAAAATTTAAATAAACCAAAAACTATTTTATATTTGTGCTAAAAATAATTTAAAAGGCTTGTAAATTAATTTAAAAAAATGTTATATAAATAAAACTATATAACTGAACTAAAAAAAACATTTCAATTCAAATACACACATACCACAAATAAAGCCATGCATGCACCCACAACTTTAATGAGAGTTCTTTAACTTAACCTCAAAATTCCATCTTGTGTAATTTAAATGGATTTTTAAAAGAATTGCTAAATTAATTCATTCATTTATTCCCTTTCTGGTTCACTTATTTGCACTTCAGTTGACAATGTCACTTCGTTTCGTTATGATTTTTTATAGAATTCTCTGTTGTTTAAATATTGCATTTATTTATGGTTGTGGAAAAAAAATATTTATTTATTTTTTTCTGGAAAAAAACATTTATTTATAGTATATGCAAATGGCTGCTGCACCACAGTTGAGTGTTGCTTCCTATAAACCAGATGCTGTCAATCAGGTGCAACCACGCGGTATATCAATGATGGTTAGCGGCGAAACAGGTGTACCATACGGTACTATGATGCCACAATTAGCAACATTGCAAATTGGCAATTCGGTAAGTAAAACATTTTAATATTTTTTTATATATTTTTTATTTATATTAATATCACTTAAACTACAAGACAAAACCTCACCCACCCAACAAACTCAAAAGTAAAAATATAAGAAAAACTTGTTTATATTTATTTTTTTGTTATTTATTGTTCAAGATAATTTTCTTTTGTTCGTTATGAGAAGAACATTTAACATATTTATGACGAACTTAATGTAAAGCACTATATTCCATCATCATTTATTTAAAACTACATATTTTATTTCACACTTGAATCTTTCATTAAAAATAAAATTCAACACAGATATTTGTAATTCGTAGTAGTTTCATTTTTTTATTTCGTTTTTGTTAAATGAAAATATAATATTTATGTATGTATGTGTACTTTAATTTTCCGTTCATCATTTATTTTTATGTTTTATATTTATTTTGTTATAATTTTTTATTTTATTTATTTTTTTTTTGTTTTTTTTTTTAGAATTTCTCTCCATCATTACAGTATATTAGTCCAACTTATCCATATTATGCACAACCTACAATTATACCAACAATGCCAATGACAGATTCTGAGCAGGCTAGCACAGCTGCATCACCCGATGAGGCATATACGAAGTATCCACATCCAGCCGCTCCCAAATAGGTTTTCGCGAGGTGAGTGCGTGAGTGTGTCTAATCATATTTTATTCTCTTTCGTTTTCTTTTTGTTTTAACTAAATTCCGTTTTCTAAAATTTTTTTTTTGATTTTTCAAATCGGTTTAAGCTGGAATCGGAATAAGTTTGATCATTTTTTTCAACTAATTTTATTTTTCTATTGAGAATAAAAGTAGAAACGCGTGTAATTTTAAATTAATTGCATGGATTTTCTGTTAAAAGAATGAAACAGTAATGTACAGTGGTGTTGGAAGTTTTGATAATTCAAGAATTCAAAAAAAAATATTATCGTGTCCTAAACAATTATTGAAAGTATAAAGTTTGTATGCCATTTTATAATTGCTGCAAAATCTATAATCGTTCCTATTAAGTATTTGTATTCTAAACTCTTATATATAAATGGGGAAGTAGTTTTAGCTATATCCAGTTGTGTATGTTGAAATCAAGTTTCCGCAGCCTCTAGTTGCTCAATGAAACTCCATGAAGTATCAGTATACTTATTAGATTTATACAGATTTTGTTATTGGAAATTAAGTAAATCAGTCCACAATCAGCTGAAGGAAACAACAAAAAGGTCTTGGGGATTTATTTACACTTCCTTTACTAAATTAAATCCTTTTTATTTGCTAACTTTTCCTTTAAATGTAAATATACATGTATACATGTGTACGATGTGTAGAAGAGATTAATATCAAAGAAAATTAGTGAAAACTCTTTGACTGAAAAACATTGAATTAAGGAGTGGGATTGAATAATTTTAAGATATATAAGATTCAATAATTTGAAAACGGTTGATCTTTGAGTTAAAAAAAAATAATTAGGTATTTTTGTTTGAACTACATTCCATCTCCAAAAAAATCGTAGTACATCAAGTAAAAACGAAACGTGTTCTAATGTAGGTGAGGTTTTATCAATATTTGCCATTACTTCACCACCTAGTTTCTCTTTATCGTGATCTGATATAATTTGCTGTAATCCACGGTGTCTTAAACACTGCTTAGCATACCTTCATCGGACGGAATATATATTTTTTCTTTGATGTTCCTATTTCAACTTTATTAATTACTAAGTCCTTTTTTAAAAGAGAAATACTACTCCGGTGCTTCATTTTTGTTCACTGAACCCGGTCAACTGATGTTAAAAGGCAAATCATTAACTTTTTTGGGAATCCTAAAAATATTACTTATTTTCTTTATAAATAGTGTAAAATAAAACTGCTAAAAATAGTTCATTATATGGAGACAAAAGCACGCGTAAAATGTATTTTTGTTTCCAAAATTTTGTTCATAGTAAAGAAAGTTTCACTGTATGGAAATTCATTATACGGAGATCGAAATACATTGAAAATGGAACGAAAGAAATGTGTTCTTGATTTAAGTTCATAATAAGGAGAACTTCATTATATAGAAGTTCACTATAAGGAAGTTCGACTGTATTTTACAGATCACAGACAAAAATATAATTTTTATAATTCTAGCAACTACTTTTTAAGTTGTAAACCTTTTTTGGAAACGTTTCCATTAGAAATTTGATTGCTGTTTCAGTCACCTTTTGAAACAGTTCGACCAACTCTTTTAAAAATTTTTTATATTGTGGGACAACCTTTTTCTGCTCTTAAGATTTTCTTTTCACAAGAGCCCAATATCGCTCCACTGGTCTTAGCTTCGGAGTTACGATAAATCAGCCAGTACAAACGATTGTTCGTCCGTTACATAACATGAATACTTTTGTATGAAATTTCATTTTTATTTTCGTGCCCGATTTTTGGCTTCTGATATCCTTTTAATTTTCTTGACATTTCCAAAATCAGGTGGACTTTTCTACTGATTCTGTTTAACAACTTTGGAAACAATTAAATTTTTTTCCATTATTGCAATATTACAAAATAAACCCAAGTTTTAAGATGGAATTTTTTGAAATTATGATACAACAATAAATCCAATGATAAGAATCAGTTGAAATAATATATTTTTGCTTAAAGAGGTAGAAATTTCGTAAAGAAAGCCAAAATATATTCAACAATGAAGACGGGGATTTTTTCACGATCACTTTGTAGCTATCGTATTAAACTATGGTAGCAAAGTATGAATAGAGGAAAGAGGGATAAACAAAAAGTGATTTCTGTTTTGTTTTACTTTTTTCTGTATTGCTCTTTACACTAATTTCTATTCTTATTTTGCTTTATTCCATTTTTGAAGTGACAAGGAATAAAAAGCGGACAATCAATTAAAAAAATAAACACTTTAAAAAAGTTTAAATTTAATAGAAAAATAATTTGTATTAAATATATATTTAGATTTGTATTCAAAATTTTTATATTTTTCTTAATACGAACGGCAACTACAAAGATTAACCAATTAATTATACGTAAAAAAAATCATCAAAAAATAAGAAAGGTTTTTTAAAGCAGCTTTAAAAGAGAGTTGCAAAAACTCATTACATTTAAAGTCATCATGAAAATGTGGCCTTATAAGTATCAGAAAATATTGCAGATTGAAACTTGAAATGAAGTGATTCAGCATACATCGACCTCATTATTCAAATGATAAAGTGAAAATATGCTTTAATGGAAAACTTTACTAGGAACAATAAACGTAATTTATCCTTTTGAAAACACTCTTTGCATTGAGGATAAATTATTAATAATTGTTGGTCTTTTTAACCCACTGTACAATATGTCTTTTATTTCTTTGATTTTACAGTTTAGTTTTTTTAAATAATTTCTCTTAATTTTTTTTAATACTTAAATGTTTTATTTAAAAAAAAAAAAGGACATGAATGGGGTTTTGAGTACGTTTTTTTATAATATTTTTTTACATCACTGCTTATTCATGTTTTACATATTTACTTTTATATATTTAAAAACAAAAAACTCTCGTGCCATCTTCATTTTTTGTGCTGCTTGTCTGCCTGCTTTGCTTGCCTGTTTGCTTAAAATCTGCTCATCTCACAAACAAAAAGAAAATCATAAAAATTAAATGTAGTAGTGAATCTATCAACTCATTCATCATTTGTTAGACACTTCAAAAAAATGTTAAACGAAAATAGTTTTTCTTTTTTTTAAGTCATCCTAGTTTTGTTTTATTATAGCTGTTTTATTAATTTTTTCTGCAGTGTTTTTTATTTATTTATTTTTTATAATAGTTCTAATGAATTTTTTTTAATAACCATTTGTGTGTAAAGACATTAAAAAGCCATTCATCAAATTTTGTGTTTATAGTTGATGCATTAACGTTTTATGTTTGTTGTATTAAATTGCAGGTAACTTGCTTTTTGTTAAATAGATTTTTCCAAAAAAAAAATTTTTAATTTTCTGCATATTGTAGTTTTAAATATGAATAAGGCTACATAGTAGTTACCGAATTTGATTAACTAAAAACCTGTGAGCTAAATAGATAATAATTACATTCAATACTTATATGCTGTTTTTTTACACATAAGCGATCCCTTATATGTTTAGTGTAATTTGTTAATGTTACCATCACAAAAAAACATATAAAATTTTCACTTAAAGCAATCGTTCGGATTCTAAAAACAATACATTGATCACCGTTCAAAGAGTGCTGATGATGAAGTCATAGCTGGTTATTGAAATGTGTTCCAATCGGCTATTGTTGGCAAATATACTTTATCAGATTATACTTTCAGTAGAAAATTTTTTATTTTTTTATCAATATAAATTAAATTTTTAAAATTTAACTCAAGCCTGAATAAACTTAAATACTTTTACATATAGAGTCACACAGAAAATATTACGCACCCCTTTAACTTCTGTATTCCGTTGAAAGTCTGCATATAAAAACAAGCAGTGAACGAAAACAAACGAAACGAAACACAGTACAAATCATCTAAGTCAGAAACTTTTCAATTTTCATGAATCGTTTTGTTTGCGAGCAAAACAAAACCACAAACTTTTCAATGCAAAAGGGGATAAACAAAACAATTCGGGTTTTGTACTTAGGCATTGCTTTGACGGTATGTTTCGTTTGAGTACGAAACAAGAATGAAACGTTTGCAAACGTTTGCAGAACAAAAACAATTTAACAATCATAATAACAATGCACCATTGCCAATTCGCAAACTATAGTCAGTGATTTCATATCGTTATTAGGATCATAATATTAATGTAGGTAGGTAAAATGTTAAAAAATTCCCAACAACAAGCAGCAATAAACATGTAGATTTTTTCATGTAGAGAGCAAATCAATCAGCAAACGTTTTGAAACGTTTGCAGAAAGTATTGTACTGTATTGTTTTGCATGTTACATATTGAAGCTGAGTACTTTTCGATTCTGGTTTTGTTTGCACTCATAGTACAAAACAATACAAAACAAAATGCATGTACCGTTATCCTGGGTTTTGTTATGTTTTGTTTTCCCTCTCTAAAATGATCGAAACAAAACTATTGGAAACGTTTCCTTTTGTTTGTTTTCGTACTCTGAAAACAAGTAACATATGTAGGTATAATAGCTTAGCCGTGATTTCATTTTATACGCCATTTGCTTTATTATATCCGACACCATCCGTTCAACTAGTCAAGCCCTTTCATTTGATCTTCATATTAATGGTGTTAGAAAATGTTTTTTTCCGCCATTTCGTTTCAGATGCCATCTTTTTTTTACACTTTTTAAAAACTTCTGTATTCAACAACGCCGTAACTACTAAATTATTTGACTCATATTATGCCATTTTGGATTTTTATCTTTTTATATTTACCTGTATTTTGCTGGTCAAGCCCTTTCATTTAATATTTATATTGGTTCTCTCGGTGGTATAGAAGCTCAAAAAAATCGATTTTCGTTTTTAAATTTTAGGTAAAACACCGAAGTTGTATTTTGGTGCTTATATCTCAGTTAGTTTCAAACCGATTATTTAGGTTTTTTTTATAATTTTTGAGAAAACGACTTTTAATTTGGTGTTTAAAGTGTCCAAAAATTATTTAGGAGTTTGAAGGATTTTATATATTTAAAAAAATATATTTATTCTTTCAAATAATTTTTGCCTATAACTTTACTAATCAGTGTTTGATTTATCCCAAACGTCTATCCCTAGAGGCATACCATATGCATATATTAATAGTGACAAGCGTGTCTATAAATTGTCCTGAGGCCAAAAAAATGTTAATTTTCGTAGTAAAAATAAGATAAAAACAGAGGCAGTCTAGTGTTTGCTCATATCTCTGTTAGTTATTTGGTAATTGTATTGATTTTGAATATCGTTCTGTTTCCAAATATTTTTTTTTATATTTTTAAACCACACACGGGTCTTAGGGGCTACAAAAACTGATTTCAACATTAACATTGACAGACGGAAATTGCTCAATCCACTTCCCTATATTTAGAATGTATTCTATTTATTGTATTGTCATGTAATAATTTTTTAAAATTTAAAAAAAGTTTAAAATTTTCACAATCATTTTAAAATTTTATTAAAATCATGACAATACGATGGTAGGTAGCACTTCTTTTAAATTCACAAAACGTGCTAAATATTATTAAACATAATTACTTTGATTAAAAGCACTATGTTTTAAAATTGTAATCAATATTTCAATATCTCAAAAATCTATTTTGAATTGTGTCATATTGCAGCCGTTGATCTAAATTATTTATGTATTTGGGGCGAAAAATGAATGCGACTAAACTGTAGGAGATTCATACTTTAACTCCCACTTAAGCATACTTTTTCCTGAACAACAGCTGTAGTGTTGTCTTTTACAGGTGAGCTTGTGGCTGGCTTGCCTCTGTATACAGTAGACTTTACAAAATATAGTCTAGTAAAGTCAAATTGCATAATCTTGGCCGACAATAAACGTACGATTAATTGCTTACCAAATTCGCCCCTCAATAGGCACCATGCCGTAAAACATTTGGCACCGTCTTATTGAAATCAATTGTCAACCAAGTCCAGTTCTTAAATTTCAGGCAAAAAAAGTCGGTAATCATCGCACGGTACCTTGCTCCATTGACTAACTGCAATGTTGCGATTTTTATTGTACTTGTGAAAGTAGTGTCTAATGATGCCGCCGGACCACAAACCGCTTCAAACAGTGTATCCTTAAGCATGCATTGACAGCTTTTGAACTGACTCTGCCTACTCTTCACACCAACTTTCGGTCACAACAGCTTGAGTAGCCTGTTTGGTGGGCCGTTAATGGCGACCATAAAAATTCACGTAATTTACAAAACACATTTTTTACACAGCACGAATTTTAATAATAAAGTTTAATGATATGCAAGCGTTGATCGTTTGTTAATCTACTCATGAAATGGCAAACTTTACTGAGCATTTTTGGCATTGCTTTTTTTATATTAAAAAAAATAAATCAAAAAAATTCAAATTAAAAATAAAAATAAAAAAATAAAGTAACCAGCTTCAGTTTCATCATAAACAATTTTAATCGATATTTTGTTTATTAAAACTGAAAAGAAATATTACGGATATTATAGAGAAAAAAAAACTATGAATACAAAATGTATAAAAAAAACCATTTCAATAATAAATATTTTAATTCATTTTAAAATAGCAAAAAATCCAAAAATATCCCCGCACGTTTACTAAGCAGTCTTTTATTTTAAGAAAAGAAATCTTGATAATTTAAATCTGATTTATTTATAAAAATTAACAAAGGTTTGTAAAGGGTTAACAAAACTGAAATTTGATTTATTAACGCTTAGTGGAGCTTTAATAATTTTTAAAAATGTAGCCGTAAATATATGTATGTATATACTTACGTATACATTCAATATATCGATTCTGTGTCCAGACAAGAAATTTGGAAGTAATGCGAAATTAATAACTTTTTTAGCATTCATTCCAATGACACGCCAATCATTAGTATTTTCACCTAAATGGAATCACTTTATCATTAGTTGAACCGCTGCAAAATAACTTTTTTGACGTGTTTTTTTTAACTTTCGAAGACTGATGTCCAAAATTTTTTTTAAATATTTGAATCTTATTTTGTAATTTTTTAAGTCAACCCATTTTTAATTTTGAACTAATTTTTTATAGACTGTTACACTATAACTTTCTGAACATTGTCAAAAATTTCCTCATAACTGCGATGTTTTTATTCTCTTAATGTTAGCTCAAGTGGATTTAAACAGTTATTCCTTTTAGCCAGAGGTATCATTTACGTAAATGCATCACTATTTTCTTCATTCAACTAAATGTATTTTTTTTTTTTATTTCTTAATGCATGTTCTAACAATTTTTTTTTTTAACTTATGTATATTGTAAAAAAAGATTGTATGTCTGCTTTTGAACTTTAACCTTCAATGAGAACATATACTACATGGGAATAATGTTTTTATAAACTACATAAATATAAACGAACTATACATACATATATATTTCAGATGTAATTTATTAATACCGCAACACATGGCACTTTAAAAAACGGGGGCTGATTTTGACTGGTTTATGTATGTACAACAATGGCAGACAACAACTAAAAGAAAATAAAAGAAACAAGAAACAAACAACAACAAATTATATATTATTTAAAATAAACCAAAAAACAAAAACATTTTACTTTACAAAAACAACTTTACAACAAATCTTTTATATACAAACAACAAACAAACAAACAAAAATATATTTAATTGAAAATACCAACAACCATACAGAAGAAGCAACAACTTAACAACAAATTATGAAAATGAAATGAATTCAAAACAGTAAAGCAAAGACTAAGAAAAACAAAGAAAAAAATATTATTTAAATAAAACATTAAATAAAAAGAAACTGTAACAGAAACAACAAATTTATGAAATTTTGCTTAAACAAAAAGCAAAATCTATAATTTATGAACAAACAAAAATTATAATTAATAAAAATAATTATAAAGGGCAAACAAAAAAGGAACTGAAATTCAAAAAACACACATTAAAAAATTAAATTAAAAAAATTAAATAATTTATTAAATGAGAAAAAGGAAAAATGGAAATTAAAAACAATTGTCCTTAAGTAAAAGAAAAAATGCTACGAAAATGCATTATCACGAAATTGGTTTGCAGAAAAAATAAATAAAAGAAAAATGAATAAAGATGACGGTGAACATGTTTATGACAGACTAAGAAAAGAAATATATTATGTTTTTTTATCTTTTCCGTTTTTAAACAATTTATAAAAATATTGAGAACGAAAAACATTTCACAAAGCTAGAGCTAACAGTGTTAAGCAAATTACAAGCCAACTCTATTAAGTAAAATTAAAAAATTAGGTTTTTAATAAATATGTTTTCTAAACATTTTAATATTTATTTTTTAAATATGGTTTTGTTATCTTTTTTGTTTTTTTTTTTTTTTTTTTGTTTAAGTGTAGGCAATCTTTATTTTTTAAAACAAAGGAACACATTTGCGACGAACGACCGTTTTTTGGCCGCGAACATTCGTCACAAAGCATAAAACCCATTTGTCTGAAAATTCACACAATTATTGCGTTGGGAGAAATATGCCATACGCGGCTAAATCTGCAGTAGATTTAATTATATTTTTTACCAGGTGTCTGCATGCACAATAAACTTGGAAATAATTATATACTCAACTGACAAATTCTATTGCCAACATCATATGTCCACGTGTTGAACACAAAAACATTTATTTTTTCTCTTATATGTGTTTTTTTTTTGCGAAAATTAAAAAAAAAGCTTGTGACTGTGGGAAAAATAAAGAATTTTTTTTAGTAAAACAACAACAAAATATAAAATAATAAAAACCTATTTAAAACACACAGTTTGTATATATATTTGTTTGCATACAAAAAGAACAATTAACAAAGAATGTTTAAAAAAATGTATGTCCAAAACACAATACGTGTTCTCCACCTCAAAACATAGGCTTGTAACATTAAACACATTGACGACAACAAGCCGCCAACTACAATTTGTCAAAAACAAAAAACACACGCTTATAAAGAGACGATTACTTTGAAGCCATGACATTTGAAACACGTCACATTTGACGGTATCACCCTCTAATTTATATTTTTATGAGCGGCTGTAAGCACTCTTAGTGCTGCCAATATAACAATAATTGTTTTATTTATATAAGCTTAAAAATGATCTATTTTATTTAGCAGAAAAGGTCATCAATAAATGTATATATTGATTAAATTAATATTTATATTAAAAAAAACGAGCACATATAATTATTTGCTTTTATAATTATAACAATATTTAAAACAAGCTATTTTATTTTTACGAAAGTAAAATACCTAATTTTGGCACCACTGAAATATACATTTCTACAACAATCAGCTGTTCAGTTTAGGTTTATGGTGCTTCTGTTGTTTTCCAAAAAATTATGTAGCTGACTTTACTGCGGCAATTGGAGCCAGCTGCATTTGTAATCATGCAGCTATGTAACCTGCTGTGGTATATGTGTTTAATGCTTGTACATAAACATCGCCCGTTACATCGGCAAACAATGAACAGATGAGTAAATGTGACCATGATTGGTTTTCAAGTATTTTGGTAAATAATATTTAATTAATTGTTTTATTTTCAGTTCAATAAAAATATACAAAATAGTTATAACTTTAAAAACTCTTTTTATCCTTTTTTTTTTTTTTTTTTTTTTTTTTTTTTTTGTATTAACATGGTCACACTATCAGCTGTTATATGAAAACACAATGTTAATTAATGTTTACAAGAAATAATATTTATTATTTTAATGAGTTTTACAAAAATTAAAATTCTTTTTATTTTTATTATTTTTTCACAATTTTATCAACTTTAACTGCTAGTAGTTTTTCGTCGTTATTGTGCTTCATATAACGAATTTACACAGTGTGTTTCTACTGGCGAATTTGTCATGTTAGGTGAAATTTGTCGTTCGTCGCAGTAGCGTTCTTAGCTTTAGGGTTACAAAAACATAATTTTTTGCCAGCCATCTTCAAAACTTGAAATTTGTTTTTGTATAAAGTCTAATCGGGAGGATTTCCAGCAAACACTAACATTTAAACTTAATTTTTTATTAAAATTAAGTTAAATTTTGTTGTTTAACTTCTTAAGCTTTTAAGCATGATTTGAAAATAAATTAAGTATAATAGCTTGCTCAGAAAAAAGTTATGCTTATTTTGAATTTTAGAATAAAATACTAAAAGCTTTGTACTATATTAAGGCTATAATACACGGCATGTTTTTTACATCCGACATATGTAAATCTACATGTCTGTCAAAATTGTACTTTTACGGGCAACCGTCGCTGACTGCTTTGCAGCAGCACATATTTCTGCCAACGGCTGATGTCACATGTTTTGACAGAAGAAAATAGAGCGCGCTCTAATTGAAATTTTGTCAGATGTCTTAACACATGTTGTTTTACAGAAGTAATGTTTTAAAGGTAGCACACGACATGTTCGAATTAGCGGTGGAGAATTTGACAAGTCAGATGTAAAAAACATTCCGTGCATTAGCTCTTTTAGTCAGATAATTTTTTTTTTAACTTTTTTACCAGCAAAATTCAGTTTATTCAAAAACTAATTCATTTATTAAAAATTATTTATTCAAATGCTTAAATTACTTTTTTTTCTAAAAAAATTATGTTGCCCTTTTTCCTTCCCTTTTATGGAACCAGCCGCGCCCCCAAATCGATATATTAAATGTTGTTTGTTTTTTTTTTCACATTAATTAAATCTTGCAAACCAATTGCAAACAAAAACAGAAATAACTAATTTTGTTCTCTATTTTTTTAATGAAACTAAACAATGAAAACCTTAACAAAAAAAAAACAAATTTAATCATGAAACATATTGAAAACCATGCAATAAAATCAAGGGAAATTAAATAAGTCAACAGTTAGAAACAAGTTAAAAAAAATATAATAATTAAACAAAATAGTAGATTTTTTATTAAATGAAAAATGAATAACAAAAACCGAAAAAAGAAAAACGAAAGAAGACAACAAAAAGAATATAGAGTTTACAAGAAAACAAACAAACAAAAAAATAAATTAAATAAAAACAAAGAGTATAGTAGTATATGTATTTAGAAGAAAAAAATGTTTTGAAATGAAATTGTTTTGTATTGAATGTAGGAGTGAATACATGAGCATTCAGAATATCACAGGATAGATTTTTTTCTTTTTGTTTTAATTTTTTTTTTTTTTTTTTTGAATAGCTTGCATGTGTTAAGATTAAATGCTTAACAAGAACAGAAATAAAAAAAATATTAGAGAAGAGATGGTATAAAAGTCTTGTTTGTGAATTGAAGTTTTATTGAATCATAATATAGTTAAGGAAGTAATCAAACAATTGTTTTTAAGATTTCCATGTAATTTTTTTTATTTGTGTAATTTATTTAAAAAAATTGTTTTTATTTTATTACATACAGACATGTTTGTAATATTTCTAAGGCACACTGGTTGACATTAAAGTTTTGTTAAACAATTTTCCTATAAATTATTATTAAAGTAACTTTTGTGGACTAAATTAAAAAAAAATTGATTAATATGTCTTTTAGTGTTTTAAAGCTTAAATATAAATCTTATTCCCTACATTCACCAACGATTTTTAAATTTAAAATTGGCTTAAAAAATTTACTTGATAAATTCTTTTTTTTAACCCCATTTTAAATTAAAAAATTTATTATAAACTAGCTTGTGCTCGCGACTTCGTCTGCGTAGTTATCGGGATAAAAGGTAGACTTAGTATTAACAACAAAAATAAAAATATTTACAACACAAGCAACCCGTTAAGGATGTGTTATGAGAGTCTGCCAACAACTTCGCATTATTATCGCGATAAAAAGTAGCCTATGTGTTAATCTAGGCTGTTGTCTTTTTATGTCCCGACTTTAGTTCCGTTCAGCCGTCTTTGCGTGATTAAGTAACAAATATCCAAACATACAAACATTCACATTTATTATTATTATTATTACTCATACCACCTCTAGTTCAATAAACATTGGAAAACTATTGATTTAAAATGCTTTGCCTAAATGTTTTATTGCCACAGTTCAAAAAGTTCAGTTCAAAAAGGCAAAAAAAAAAGTGAGAATGTATGAAATTCCGACATAAGAAACTCCTAACGAGTTTAGATCTAATATCAATGTCTCTGTAGTCGAGCCACTGTGCACAACGTTTAAATTTTTTTTGAGCACTTTTTATTTCAAGAAAGCACTTGAAGTAAAAATTTCGCACATATTTTTTGTTGTTACAAGTAATAATGTGCTGTTTTTAGATTTTAAACAATCGTTTGAAGTAAACATGTTTAGTTATTGCAACGAAAAACAAACTAAAAAAATTTTCACTTAATGCTTAAGTTAGACGTGCCATAACTGATTTGTATGGTTATGACACGCCTAATTTAAGCTTAACATGATCGCTCGGATTGTAAAAACCGCTTACCAATATATGCAAAATTTTCACTGAAAGACCTCACTGATAAAACAAGTATGTTGCTAAAAAGCGCAAATTTAAAAAACGTTTACAAATCTCTTAACAACAATTTTTTTTGCGATATAAGCTTTCAGCAAGCAAACACAATGGACCATATGGGTCTTCGAGTGTGAATGTTGGAGTTGGCTTTTTCTTTCTGCACCCTCATTTCCTACCTACCAAAGCTTTCTGGCAAAATACAATTTTTTTTAATTTTGATATTTAATATTAAAAAGCTTTTTTGTTAAAAAGTTGAAATAGCTTTTTTGGCAAACCGTTTAAATATACAACTAAAAAAAATTGTTTTACTGAAAACAGAAATAAAGAGTTTTATTTTAATAAAAAGTCCTTTATTTTCAAAAAGAAAAATCTACTTTAAAGGATATTTTTTTTAAGCTAAGCTGTTAAAGAATGTTTTAAGAATCCGAATAAGTTTTTTTTTTTTTGCTAATAAGTAGTTATCAAAAATTTTTCAAAAATAGTTAATAAAAAGTTTTTCCTTAAAGCTTGCCCGAAAAGTAAGGTCGTTTTCTTAAAAGCGAACGAAAGCTTTTAAACCAAAAACATTTTTTTATTTTAAAATTTTGGTTATAAAATCCTGTGCTCAATAACTAGTAACAGAGATCGTTTTGCAAAAAGATCGGTTGTTATAAAAATTAAAATATCTTTTTTAAAGACTTTATTATTTTAATTTTGGCTCTTGTTCATTTTAATACTAAATTTCACATTTTTATATGAAGAAATCAATTTTTATCTGTGATAATGAAAGAATACACTGGAATACACTGGACAAGTTTATATGAAAAGTGATTTACGAAATCAATTTACGAAATCAATCAATCAATAGATGATATTCACATCCAACACTAGGACATTCCGATCAATGAGTGCTGATGATGAAACCGTAGCTGGTTTCGAAAATGCATTCCACTCGCCTGGTGTCGGGTACTTTTCCAGTGTATTCTTTCATTATCACAGATAAAAATTGATTTCTTCATATAAAAATGTGAAATTTAGTATTAAAATAAACTAGAGCCAAAATGAAAATAATAAAGTCTTGAAAAACATTTAAGTTCAACAATAAAATAAAAATTAATATCTTTTTTATAAAAAAAAACATATTTTTAATAAGAAATTTTTCTGCTAAAAAAAATATTTTTAAAATTATAATTTTTCTGTAAAAAAAAATTTAAAGCTATACCATTAAGTTATAATAACTGTAAAATTATAGCGTGTTAAATTATACAAGAAGCTTTTTAATTTATAAAAAAAGCTTTGCTAGTTATTAAGTTTATGGCTTCATACAAAAAAAAATCATTAAAAAAACCTTTTTTAAACTTTTTAACGAAAAATATTTTGAGAAAGTTTTTTTCCAATTTTGACCTAAAAACTTGACGATTTTAGTTTATTTAAAAGCTTTAAAACACTAAAAACGTATATATTTCAAAACAAAAGACTAGTTTTTTTATTAAGATAAAATAGTAGAGAAAAGTTTAAAACCCTACAGAAAGTAGTTTTAAAAATATAGAAAATATATTTGTGAATTCTATATTTTCATGACTTAACAATAGAAAAAGAGAACCTTTTTTGAAATGTGTTAAATTTAAAAAAGAAATAAAACAAAACAAAATCCAACCAACAACATTTAATAGTGGTCATTTAGTTTTAAATAAATAATAAGTTAAAACAAACTAAGAAAACGACGAAGATATACACATACATGCATACATGTATAAGATGACAAATGCAAACAAAAAAAATGTAGTTTTATATGAAAAATTAAATTTATAAATTGAAATTAAAAAAAAAAAAAACAATTTAGCACGTAAGTAACTTTAAAAAAAGAAATAGAAACAACTCTTTTTGCTGCTGGGTTTTGTAGTCAAAAAATTTTCTGAAAAATATAACAAAGAAAATTTAAAGCTTAAAAGGGAGTTTTTTTTTAATTTAATTTAAAAGAAAATTGACTATAAAATCCAGTGTTTTAGGATTAAAAACTAAACTTAATATCAAGATTTTTTTTATAAAGAATTGTTTAAGTTATTAATTATTATTGTTTTATATTTGAATTGTTATTTTAACAATTTGTATTTGTGATTATTTCCGAAAAGACAACAGGATTTTCTTAATCAAAAATAACATTCCTATTTGAAATTTAAAAAAATAAAAAAAAAATAATTAATATATTTATTCCTAATTATAAACTACTGCTAGAAATCTTGATAATTATTTAAAACGTACAGGAGGAATTTTTTTTAAAGCTGCTTTTTTAAAAAATATGAATTATTTATAAAAATAAATTAAAATTTTCTTGCAGAATTGCTATTCAATCTGTTATCGCTTTAGAAACTTGAAAGGTGAAAGAAAGTTGTCGTAATTAAACACTTGTAGTACTACGCATAGCGATAAAAAAAACAATTTACGCAATAACAGGATAATTAAATGTGGTCAGTGTTATAATTTGTATGATTGTTACAAACATTTTACTGTTGTAGAAATCTTTTTATTATAATAACAGAGTTGCAGAGGCGATTTTATGTTTGTGTCAAACATTTGGGTGGGTGTTGAGAAATAGTCGAAAATATTTGCTAGTAAAGTAAACGTTCTGTAAGTAAAACGCGTAAAAGCCCAACCTATATATTATTCATTCAATAGAAACGCACTTTTTTGATTATTTAGTTGGTTCAATTGAATTGAATTTGTTATACCTAAATCATCGTAAGTGTTAAAAATGTGTTTTAGCCCGTCAGACTGGTTAGTTTATCGGTATGGATATAACAAGATAAATTTAAACAAGAGGCTCTAGTCCACATATTTAATGCATTTTACAAAACGTTCTAAGTGAAATTAATTTTAATGTGATAACAGCGCCAAATTCAGATAATAGCATGGTGTAATTAAACAAGATGACGGTGCCAGCCCAGCTGATTATTTTTTTGTGTTCTGTAGTATGTCAAACTACATATTAAAAAAATGATTTCAACTCCGGAAATTGTCAAACTTCATACATAAAAAAAAGAGACCCAAAAATCGCTCTCCTTTACGCTATCACCTTATGTAATTACACCATGGATAATAGTACATTTACTCCTGCGCGAAATCTGGTAAATTTCAATAAAAATCTGGATCAAAATCTACACTCTTCACACTATTATTTTTGACATTTTGCGTAAACGCTCTCTATAATCTGCATCTCTAAAACTCAAACTCCATATATAAAAAATGTAAATAATAAAGAACTTGGGCAATTGCAACCACTTTATCAATTATGATTGAATTTGTCTTTATGGAGCGTACAAGGTATATTAACTCCAGGTAGACTTAAGTCCACAGCTGATCATTGTTTTGTTTATGCATAATTCCTACCAAATGTCAAAATTTGTTTACCTTTTTTTGTTCGTTTACATACCTTGTTTTATGTTAGTTAGACGTGTGTGCATCATAAATATTTTTTTATTTACTAACATTTTGATACTTTTTTATCAGCTGTTTAAGTGTTTGTTTTGACATTTAGGAAGTTTTTTGTAGCAACAAAATATACGGTGCGTCTACCTAGCGTAGTAGTTTTTAGTACAATGCGATAAAACCTCAGCTACACCACGAAGTGCTATAATATTCTGAGTAGATTTTGCTCAAGTCTTAAAAACAAAGCTGGGCATAGACAATTATATATTTTAAGTTTAAATAAATATTTAAATTTGTCTGTGTAATATAAGAAGCAAAAAGATTCTGATATTCACAAGTGGTTGTACGTGCCATTTTTACTTTTTTTTTCAAACACCCACTTGTTAATTGTGTTCTAAAGATCTAACAAAGGGATGTTGTTATCCGGTGTTTAACATTGGTTGCTCGATTCATTGACATAAATGTGTGTAATCTGGTATCCAAACCAGTCTAAAATGTTGTCATTTAACAGTAACTGAAATTAAATGAACCTGAGTGTATGAATAGATCTAAATTTAAAATTTTTCTATAAAAATTTCTTTTTTACAATAAAATTGTTATTTTCGAATAAATGAAAACGATAATTTCTGAGTTATTAATTTAGCATCATCTCATGAAGGGATAGACACTTCATGAATAGGCATGACAACATTAAAGAGTTTTTTTTTTAATATTTTTCCCCGTTTTTCAATTTATAATGACAAAACAGCTGCCTTTTGCAAACAACTTAAATTTGTATCAAGGCATATTTATACAGGTATATGCAACGGCGAATTGATTCAAAAAAGCAACTTTTTAGGGGATGTTTTCTGTCAAGGCCAGTTCGTATATCAGGGTTGGAGAAGTAATTAAGAACAGGATATATATTTGTAAAGCACATAATAAATTGTGCAAAAGCAACAATATACATAAATTTGGTAAGTTTTTAACAAAAAAAAGTACTATCAAGTTAATTGCTTAATACCGAAACCAAAATGTTCCATCCCTGCATTAATAAATGCAATCAAGGTGAATTCAACAAAATTTTGACAAAATGGTTCCCAATCGGCTGGGCTGGTAATTTCACCACACGATTGGGTTTTGAAAAAGCTAAATGATTTTTGACACAATTAACTTTTTTGTGCGCCAACATATGGTTTTTGTCACGAAAAAAGTAAATACTTTTATTGTCATTTGCAAATGACAAATGTGATTAAGAGAAGAATTTTCAACCAAATATCAGAATAACAAAATTTAAACTTTTACGCAAATAAAAATGGCCGAAAATAGCACCGACATACTGCTTGAAAATGCTTTTTTGTACGAAAATTTTAACAAATATAATTGTTAGAATTTGTTTCAAATCTAAGATTTAAAGCGGTCATTTTGGTATATCAAATTAAATAGAAAAATAAACTAATACTAGCTTCGTAATATGTTGATAAGAAAACTACATAAAGCTCAGGCGGATTAATAGCAGCTGACGTCATAAGCCCTGCTACTCAAGTTCGCCTTTATCTCAATTATTCAAACCCAGATTTAAAAAAATATAAAATCATTTCTTTAATAAGGCTATGACTTTAATGTTTACGGTGAATTGGCTCTAAATTGCCACTGAGCTCTTATGCTGCTTTCACACATAGAATCTTTAATCGTCTCTATTAATTTTTAAAGTCATGTAAATTCTATGATGCAACTCACAAGAAATTTGACTTTTATTTCAGAGAAGTTTTTCATTGTTTTTTTGTACTTTCAAACTCACTATGCTACAAAATGTCGAACTCAACATGAGTTAATATTGGAGGTGTATAGGGAACAACCACAATGAAATTTTATAAAAAAAATAGTTTAAAGAACTTCCATCGCCCATGGCTTAAACTTCTAAATTATAGCAATACTATTTGAAAATTTCTAATTTATGTTTAAGCTGTCTGTCTTCCACAAAAATCCTCGGTTGTGTTGCCAGCGAATTAGGAATTAATTGGCAACAGTAAAGTTCAAGTTGCCCGTTGGCAACGCAGCTGAAACTATTTATTCGTTGTAACGGTTTTTGTTTTTAGCCTTTTTCTGTTAGAATGTTCATAAATAATTATACAAAATACACCAAATAATTTATACTCTAATTATTATGATTTTTTGTTTTACGAAAATCAAGAAATATTTCTTTTTTTAAATATATTTATTTTAGTAATTATTTTTGTTTTTTTTTTTTTTGTTTTTGTTATTATTAGTAAGAGAAAATATATATTTAAAGGAAAATTAAAGAAAAGAAAGCCAAATGTCTTCCTAATTTTGACGTTCTTTAAAAAAATTATATTTAACAAGAAGAAACAAGAGTAAAAAATATTTAAAATTATACATACATCTTTTTATATAGTTTTTAAGCTTAAAAACAAAAAATATATTTAACAAAGACAAAAATGATTGAATAAAATAACACTAAAAACATAAAAATAAATGAAATAATAATATCTAATAAATAACACAAAACTAGACTGATTATAAAACAAACAAAACAAAAAACGTTGTATAAAATTCAATATTTATACAAAAGAAAAGAAAAACATAAAACAAATTGTTAAAAAAAAATATATGTATAAAGGAAAAACATAACAATACATTAAAAATGGCTTAAATTTCAAAGAAAATATAAACATCTAGTTGCTGCATAAAATGCACATTCCAAAATGAACATCAAACTCGTTGATAAAAACAAAAAACCATTTAAAAACTAAACTCTCCCACATGAACACTAAGGAAACCACAATAATTTTTACCTAAAAAATAACTGAATTTTACAAAAACCCTTGTAAATGAACACTAAAAAAAATATTAGAGTTGTTTTAGGAAATAATCACAAATGCAAATTATTTTTATTAATTATTTTTTATTTATGTTTGTTTTTTTTAATAATATTTTTTGTGCAATTTTATTTTATCTTTTTAAACTTAATTTTATTTTTATTTGCTTAGCAATAAAATCTTTAAAAGATTTTAAATTTTTTAGCAAAAACATAAACATTGTTTTCAATTTAAGTGAAATAAGATAAAAAATAAATAAAATTAAGTGAAAAAATATAATTTAGTTTTAAAAACGTTAAGTGAAAATAACAACAACAAAAAATATATGTTAAAAAAATTTAAGAAACTGTAGTTTTTAAGCCAGCAACCACAGCAACAACAATATATTTTTGTTAGATTTAAGTTAAATTAACAAAAAAAAACAAAAATCTTAAAAAGAACAAATTAATTGAAGTAGAAACAACCAAGAAAACATAAATTAAATTTATAGCAGCCTGTGTTTGAACATAAATTTTATTAAAAAAAAAAACTTAAAAAAATTATATTCTTTGGAATCAAAAAAAAAAGTATTAAAGCTGCTAAATTCAAAAAATCCAAACCCCATTTAGAATAGAATCAAAGTAATTTAAGTGACACTTAGCTTTTAAGTAATAAGTTTAAAAAGAAATATTTGTTTTAATTTAAGCATAAGACTTTTGTAGCGAAGGAAAGGAAACCTTAGAATTAAAAATCTAAGAACTTTTTTGCTGTAATTTTAAGTAGTTAATTTATTACTATACTTTTAATTAATTTTTAACATTTATTATAAAGAAAAAATTATATATTAAATGCTTTTCTTTAGTTTTTGTTGTTTTATATTTAAGAACTTCAAATGAAAAATAAAAATTAATTAAGATAATTTTTTTAAACATAATTTTAGTCTTAAGGAAATGTTAATAATAAAATTGCTTAGAAAGTGTGTTTTTTTTTAATATTTTTAGCGTAATAAATTTATTTTAAATTTTTATTATTTAATTTTGTTTTCCTTTTTTTTTTAATAAAATAAATGTTTTTAATAAAACTTAAAAAAAATTACGTTTTAACAGGGATATTTTTTTTTTTGTTTTAATAATGGAAATATAAAATCTTTTTTACACATTTCCGCCAAATTTCTTTAATGAAACACAAACATTTATTTGGTTCAACTCAAAAAGAAACTTTTACACATTTTGATATATTTTTTGAAGAGAGGCACCACTTACTTTGTTAACTAAATTTTTTTTTTTATAAAAGTGATATAAATGCTACATATCTATACTAACATACATATATAATTTGCAAAGCATTTTCTGTATGTTCGGCTTCTTTACAAAGTTTTTTTTTTTTGAAATTTCCACGAGGTCTAACAAAATTGCTCGCGTTTGAAACTGGCTAACAAAATCATTTATTAATTTATGAACAGTCTGGAGAAAAGCATGACAAAGTAAATCTTTTTGTAAAATTCATTTGTTCTATACTTTGTAATAATAATAGTTTATACCTTCGAAATTAGCAGCTCCCTACCGAACCGGGACTAAACCGATATCGTGTAGATTGAAATAATTTCCCATTCATTCGTTCTATCGGTGGTCGCAAGAAAAAAGGCCCTAACTCGCACTTTTTAAGAAATTTGGTTCTTCAGGAATTTCAATACATTTCACACAAATACACCTCGAAATACATACACATACATGTAGGGGGAATATCGAAGCAGACCACTAGCATCACGGGTCCCTTTTCGACCCCCTTCGCTCCTCTGTGATTTCGTGTCCACCGATCAGTATACCTACAATCACTGAGTCCCGCGCCACAACCGGCGTTTGCTCTGGACTAGGAAAACGATTTCACACTGCCGACTGGTGATTGTCAACAATCCTCATCGCACAGTCCTTTGCAATCGCCAGCATCTCCCTCAGACTAAGGTCCCCCATCGCACTCAAACTTAATGTATGCTTGCCTGTGATCCTTAATCTTCCGCTCGCCAACGCCGAACACTCGCATACTACATGCGCTGCTGTCATCATCATCCACGATCCGCATCCTCTTCAAATGATATTTGAAGTTCCTATGTCCTGTAATCAACGCTGTGATCCAGCTCATCATACTCCGATTAAAACCGAGTATCTTGTATAACATTATTTATATTTGTATTTCAGCACGTTTAGCAACAACATACAAACAAAAATATCGGGTTATTTATCGAAGATTTGATTTATAATGTTAAATAAAACACACAAATTTGAAAGTAAACTTAAGATTGTTAATATCGGTTAAAAAAAACGCTTTATGGCATTTACCGTTTGAAAATGATATGATGTAGATGTTGGCCATGGCCTACGTCTGAAATAGTTCATTCGGAAGGTTCAATTTTTAATTGACTCGTTCGAGCATAGCAACCGCTATCTTGCGAATTACATGAGTAGTGTTAGTTTCAAAAGCGTCAATCATAACCGGTTTATTTCTGAAGACTTCAGATATTCAAATCCATAGAAAATAGACTACGCACGATCTAGGTGGCCAATTTACCGTAGCAAAATGTTAAATTTAATGCTCACCACAATATATTTTCAACAAGCCCATTATTTCACGCTATGTATCGCTCTTGTTAAAACCTGAACTCACCGAGACTACGAGCTTACATTTTAGAAAGCACATAGTCTATTGACATGGTGGGATAACGGTTACATTCTGATTTGCCTCATGTTTGAATAAACATGGACCAATGATTCTAGCTCTTGGTACTCCTCGTGTTACCCATCAGCCCAAATACTGTAATTTTTTATTGAGCCAGAAATGAGCTTTATCACTGAACATAATTTCACAACAAAACACCGGATTTTCATTGAGTTTAAGTTTTTCCAAGTTTTTCTAGGCACAAATTTTAGTCTTGAAACTTCGATTCTTGCACCCGTTGAATTTTGTATGTTTTAAGGCCGAGATCATTAGTAAAATACGTTGTCGAATACGACAAGCCAAACTGCTGAGAATGACAATAAATCGGTTCTACACGGCCTTCGCGTACACTCTCAGCTACAGCTGCTATAATTTCTTAACTACGTGCTGGATGTTGGTTAACCGATCGAGTATCATTCACTAATGTTAATTATAGTAGTAGGTCGATTATGCTTACCATAAATTCCTCGAATCACACGAAAAACATTTTTCACGGAACGCTGTTTTTCGCAATACAGTTGAACAATGTAGAGGCGCTATTGTGTTGTGAGTATTTCCATGACTATTGGCCAAACGATAATTAACAAAAATTAAAAAAGAGTTTGATTTGATATCTATCAAAAATAGCCTATTGAAAACCAAATCTCAGGATGAATCACCCGATGGTAGAAAATAATAGTGCTGTTCGTTTGTATTTTTTTTTTAACAAAAATCTTTAATAAATCCTAATTAGGAAACCTGTATCTGTAACCATGTTAGTTAAAACATTGGCCTGTTTCACTTAATGTTCCATCACCTGTATCGATGTTGACCCTTTTTTCAGCATTGCTTGGTTGAGCGAGACACACAGGTTTGTAGTAATGTTTCCTTGTATTGTATTTAGCTAACAGTTATTATAATTTAATTTAAAACAAAACCAACATTTTATACAATAATTGTTCAACAATCATCCGACAATTTTATTTCTTTTAATTGTAAAACTGTCAATATTTTTTAAACAATCCTACTTAAAATAAAACAAAAAACAAGCATCTATTTTTTTCAAATTGAAGGCGTATTTAAATTATATATTATTTTTAAATTGCTTTATTTATATTATTTGTTTATTAAAAAAAGTACTATTTAAATTATACAATTTATAACTCCCTTAAGGAAGAAAACATTTTTTTTTAACTTAAGAAAAAATGAGGAATAAATATATTTTTTTGAAACTTTTTGATGAAAAACAAAAAAAAAATAATAATAGAAACATAGAAATGTGTTATTTAAGAAAACAGCTCATTATGAAAAATATATTAATAATTAGTAATAAAAAAAAACAACAACCATACTTGCTTAAAGTATACAAAAATGAAAAAAAGCATGAGGAAAATAATTTAGAAATTATTTAATAAAAAAAATATTGATAAAAAAAAATATATATAAATTTTAGTATATAAAAAAATAACTGCATTCTCTGCAAAACTCTTAAGCTTAAGAAATAAAAAAAATAAAATCTTGTAAATTTCGCTTGTTGCTCTTTATTAAAATTTTAAGTCTTACTTGAAAACAAAACAAAATCTTTGAAAGATTATTTTATATTTTTAATTTTAGCTATAATGTAAAAAATAAAAAAAAAACAAAAAAAATATAATTTTGTCTAGGAACTATTTTCAAACATTAATTAAAAACGTAATAATTTTTTGCATTACAAAACTTAGCTTTTTTAAAATTCTTCTTAAAATTTCTCGTCCTAATAAATTTCTAAAACTTTCTAATAAAAAAAAAAAACAAACTTAAACTACAACTACATGTTATTGAAAAAATGCAAAAAATTATACAAAAACATTACGAACAGTTAGAGAAATAAAAAAATAAAAAACCTTAAGAAAATATTCCAAGAAAATAATAAAACTAAAACCAACATTTAGTTTAGGTAAGATTAAAAAGCTTTTTTGTGCTAATTTTTGCTTAGGTCTTCTAGTTAAAACAACAAAGAAAAATAATTAAAAGAAAAATGAAAATAAAAATGAACTTAAAAACTTAAAAAAAATTACAAAATTTACAGTGTTAAAATAGTATTAAAGAATATCCAAAACAAAAGTCCAAACGACGCTACAAATTATTTGTCAACCCAAACAGCCAACTTAATTAAAAACGAAAACCCAAGAAACTTCAAACCCAAAATATTTGAAAAACTAAGTTTTTGAGACAAAAATATTATTAAAAGTTCTCAATAATTCAACCAAGTTACATTTGTAGTATTGTAAAACTTTAGTCCTTGAATACAACAACAACAACAGAAATAATAGATTAAAATTCAAAGTATTACAATAAAAAAAAAGAAACAAAAATAATATTGAGAAAAAGAAATGAGAAATATTAACAAAAAAATGAGATTTTTTCTGAATAAATAAAGAAGAAAAACACACTGATTTTCTGAAAGAAAACAAAAAATTGAGTTTTATTTTTGTATCAAGGATCAAGCGAAGTAAGTATACAAATCCTATGGTGATTTCAGAGAACAAATTTTTTAAATAGTTATTTGTTTATAAATAAAAATTAACCAAAAAATACTTAATTAAAATTACGTTGAAAATATTTCGTATAAACAAAAATATTTTAAAATTTTGAATTTATTAAAAAACTTTTTCATAAATTTAAATTTTTTAACAATAAATATCTTAAAAAAAAATACTAGCTTCCTATAAAATAAAAACAAAATTTTATATTTTTTCGATTTTACAACAATATAAGATATGGCTTTCAAACATTTTAAACATACACAAAAATTTATTAAAAAATTTTATTAATTTAATACCCTGTTTAGACAGATATTTTTAATTGTTTCAATTTAGTGTTAATTGAGCAATTAAAATAAGGGTTCACATATACTCAATTTATCTTACTCCATTAGCATTTGATAGCTGTAAAATTATTTGTTTGACATTAGAAATGCCACCTATAGAATTTTCTTCTCACTGAACATACTTCTCAAGAGTCGTACTTCGAGTTTTAGACAATAAGTGAAACAATTAAGTATATATTGCTCAATTTATAAGTAATTTTTGGTATGGTAAATTGAGCTCAATAAAGGCCTTTAATTGCGAGAATAATTTAAATTTACAATTAAGGCGCGTGTGTGAACATAGTACAATAGTTTTCAGAAATATTCTAATTAGACAATTAATAACTTTTCAGAAATAGAATATTTTTAAGATTGTTTATCACAAAAACTTTTGAATTTGTATATATCGAATCTATGGAAAATTTTCAATGAACTTTATTTTAATTTATAAAAAAATTAAACAAAAAAACTGAAAATATTGTTTATTTTTATTGCAAAAAAAAACACTTGAAATTTACGTTACAAAAATTCAGAGCACTTTATTGGTAGCTTTTGATTTGATATGCACACAACACACTCTTTTGTACTACTGCTTTACCAGTTGCGATTGTTCAACTATTCGTAAAGTGTGGTTAAATTTTAATGGCCGATGTTGAATGCGAACCACACCTAAACCTAAAGTTTGTTTCTGTATTTCATTTGACATTTCTCAATTTCAGACTAGCTCAATTTGAACAATCGCTCAACGCGTTAAAGTTATTTAGGCTTATTATGAAAATGGGCGTTTAAATCAAAATGCATTTCGTGCACTTCGTGATTCTTTTAGTCAACGTAATCGTTCAAATTGGTCCACAATCGGGAGAATTGTGAAAAATATTTAAATTTCAACAAAACAGGCCTGTAAGAAATGCGAAAGCATCTGTGAATGTCTTCTTAGTTCGTTGCATGGAAAACATTGCTATTTTTCGCGATAGTGTGGCAAAAGAGCAGTCAACCTTGACTCATCATCGTGCCAAACAATTGAACATCAACATTGTCATTGAAAATTTGGACCATCGGATGGAGATGTGCCGCTGAGGTCCTGGCGGCCATTTGACCAATATCTGGTTCCATACATAATTGAACCATACCAATATTATCATAATAAAAATAAATGACAATAATATTCTAAATAATTTGAATTTTAATTTAAAATCAACATCGGCCCTTAAAATTTAACCATTCTTTATAAAGTTGTTCGGAACAATTTTAATAAATAATAAAACAACATAAACAACAGGTCAACTATACACAAGAATAAATAATAAAAATTTTAACTATAGTTTTATATATAGAACATTTTTTAAAGTGTTTTCATGTATTTTAATAAATAAAAAATTTTTTAAAACTATTTTCATGTTTTCTAAAAAATAATAATAAATCAAACGGGCTATCAAAGCTGTTTGTAACAGCTTCTGCATTGATTCAAGTATCAACATTAATTTTAATATAAATCTTTTAATTTAGTTTATTTGGGAACTCAAAACTGCACTCCGTTTTTAGGTACTCGTATGCTCTACACGCAAAGAAAAACCATGGTTACGACATGATCACGACGGTCATATTATTTTTTCTAAAACAATATTTGGTTGTCGAAAACAAGTAATAGTTATTTTTGTTTCATTTCATCATATATTTTCTCACGATAATCAAGCATTTGTTTAAATTGTATCATTTAATGATTACTTCTCGTAAAAATTTCAAAATGGTTATCATTTAAAAATAGTATGATTTAAAAAAATTAATTTGACAAAAATAACATTATATTCAAAATCATTAAAAATTAAAAATAATCATTAAATAATAAGTGAGACAACAGTATGATTACAAAATAATCAAGCTATGATATTTTTTTTAATAATAATTTGATTTCAATTGTTCTTCTTCTTCTTGCTGAAAAAATTTTTATTATTTAAAAAGTTTGAGATGTCAAAAAAAGGAACAAAAATTTTGAAAAATTGAAGAAAATTAAAAAATAAACGAGAAAACTTAAAAAAATATTGGTAAAAAATTGCAAATAAATTGGTGAGTACAATCAATATGTGTATGTTGCAGCAAAAGACAATAATTTGCCGTAAAAAAGCAAAGATTGCCGATTTCAATTGTAGTCATATATATGATTATTGAATGATACTTAAATTAAACATAATAATGATAACTGGTAACCATTATTATTTTAAACATTATCATACAATTCAATCATAGTATGTTGCTCTTCGATTATGGTTACCACAACCATATTTTTTCTTTGCGTGTAGTATTCGAAATAAACCGTATGTTAAAAATGAAGATAGTTCCACGACACATATTGCCAATTAGCATATACTCCATTTAGTTCACAAGAAAGTGTAGCCTACAAGTTCATTACACAGTGATACACCAAAATTACCTAACCGTTCCTTAAAAGTTGAATGCAAATCAATAAATATTGTATAAACAAATTATAAATATTAAAAAAAATTGGGTATTTTTAAAATAAATTCCGGGATTTGAAATTTGTAAAACGGGATTTCGGGATTGGCATCTCTAATCGAAAGGAAAGTTGTAAAAAAGATCAATTAAATTAAATACTGACTTTTAGGGAAATTTTCAGTGTGTTTTGATTTAGATTTAGCCAAAGTTTAAAATGTGGTTGTGCAGGTAAGCGTGATACTTAGGAAACAAAAACACAAGAAAAGTTGTTGCAGACTCCTCACAAATGATTTATTGTAGAAATTGAATTTTGTACTGCTAAAAACATACACAATAAGCACTCAGTTTGAAAAGTAAGTCATTTGTATCAGTAATGCTTTAAATAACGTTAAGATGTTTTTTGTTTTTGTATGAGCGTTTAATATAAAAAAAATTAGGGTATATTTCGCATTTACAATTTTTGCAAAATGGCTTCTCTGGATTTCTGCATTCGCTTATCCATTCTTTAAATTTGATTACAAGTCTACTCTTTTTATTAATTTTGCAAGTAACTTCTATGTAACTAAAAAGGTAAAAAAGGCTAAAAAATAAAAAAAAAATTTAAAAGGCAGCAGCTGAACTATGTGGCAAAGACATTAAGTTTTGAACAAAATAAATAAGTTCTTCGAAACACTTTTCGTTCATTGAATTTTTTTTTTTTTTTTTGACAATACCTACATATGTATATCACTGTCTAAAATAATATTTGTAAATCTTTCCAAATAGTTTCCATTGGGATACAATTTTTTCTTCATTACCATCCGTTAAATTTCGGAATGATAATAACAAAGGTTCCAAACTTATCTCTGAACTACTTTAAACTTTATTTGGTGTAATTATCTCAAGACATTAAAAATATTTTCTTGAAAAATCGAATCGTTTTAGAATTTCCTTTAAAAGTTCAATATAAAACTGTTGTATTTTTTTTTTTTTTTTTAATTTTATGTTTTTGCAAGCTTTATAGGCTACTTTCTTGCATAATATATTAAAGCGCGATGTGAAAAATTAGCATATAAAATACATAATGATATACAATTTTAGTGAGAAGTAATCAAAAGTACACATCAGAAGAAATAAATAACTAATTTTGGTTAAAAGTAACCAAAACGGCAACGCTGCTTAGGGCTAAATTAATTTTTCTGCGGCTAAACAATATTCAAAAAGGTTTGGCAACGCTGTTATCCACAAAACGTTCGTTTATTGAGATAACGTCAAGTTGGCATAGGTAGTACATAAAATAAATTTTAACAAGTCGTGCGACTGGTGTTAAGTAACTTCATCTCAAAAATCTTAATATGCATTGGTAAAAAGATTTTCAAATCTTATTTTGATCAAAAATCCTCAAAATTAAGGCAAAATCTTTAGTCTGGCATCGCTGAGTACATATGAACTCTAATGCCTGTATGTTTTCACAAAATCTGTAAATTTTCGCAAAATAACTTAAGTCGAAATAAGAATATTTATAGTATTCTGAATCTCGAAAACTTGCGGTCTTCAAGACGTAATTTAAGTGTTAGGGTTTTTATATTATTCATTGTTTTTAACTCAAAGTTGTTTTTAAAATTAACTTAAAAATTATTTTTTCAAAAGTTGCCAGTGCTCAAGATTCTAATTAGTTTTTATTAATCTTCGGCTAAAAGTTATAAAATAAAAGATATCAAAACAAATGGTATCAATTCAGCTCTTTTTCCTAATATTCTTCTTTTTTTTTTTCTTTTTTGAAATATGTGAAAATTTGCAATAAGTTCTTTTGTCAAAAGGCCACAGATATATACACAGGATACTACTTACCGCTAATTAATACCTCAAGATAAAAAGTAATTTGCAACAACAACAACAACAATACTAAAATATATGTATATCTTATAACATTGTACAATTGTTACGGTAAATCAAAGCAAACAGAGGAGGGAAATGACAGTTTGTTTTGATTTGTAAGTTTTTGTCCAAAACGTTAAAAATGTATGTGTTTACTTCTTAAAACGCCAAAATGTGGGTACATTATAAAATTTATCTTTTTACACATAAAAGTATATAAATTTTAATTTTGCTTTAAATCATTTTCTGTATCAAATTCATTGCTTAAATCTCAAATTTTCCAATTTAACATGATCCGAGATCAGTGTGTTACTAAGCGGTCAAATTGTCTTCGTTACTTCGCTCAGTTAATAAAATAAACTCTATTATAATAATCAATTTATAGACAAATCTCGGTATAACGAATATGGCTTTAACGAAAATCCCAAATAACGAACGTTATAACTTTTTATATTGACTAATTTTAATAGCGAATATTAAAAAAAATTTTACTCGATATAACGAATGGTAAGAAAGAAAAAGCAACAAAAGACCAACTATCAACATGATTTTAAACATTTCAAATGTTTTAAAACAAGTTTGCTTTATATACGCGCAAGGTCTATTATGTATGTTAAAGCAGTTGTGACGTTTGAGTACCTTTACGTTTTTGTTTGACAACTTGTTTTAGAACAAACTGCCTTCAACTTTTGTATGACAATTTAATCAATGCACGTATTTTAGCAAAGTTCAAAAAATAAATAAATAAAAAGTCGTAGAAGGAAAAAGTGACAGTTTTGGATGATTGTAAAAAGGGTATAAGACCTTAAAAAATTTTATTGAAATATAAAATACCAAAATCATCAATAGGTTCGTTTGAGTACTTTTACTGCACTTTGTAGTAAATGAGTAATTATTTAGTAAATTGAAAATTTTACTCTCAAAAAGAGAATTTGTCCAAAAAAGTATTCGAACAGACATTTGTAAAAATTCGTAAGATTGAAGCAACAGCTGATGGCAAATAAATATTGTGTTGTTTAATGGGAACTATGTACATACATATGTGCAAATATGTATTTAAGTATGTATACCTGCACCAGATTCAGGCAGTTCCATTCTTTCATCTGTAGACATTGTTAACTAACTTTATTTCACAAACAATTTAAATTTAATTATATTTTGCACTTTTGTTTGGATATTCCTTTTTTTAATATTTTTTTCACAAATTGTATACTCTTTGTTTGCTTACTTTTGTTTGTTTACCTTTTGAATCATATGTTTTTTGGTTTTGCTAAATCTTACTGCAAGAAATTTCTGTAGTAAAAATTTGCAAATACTCAGTCAAGAACTGTCACTTTTCGCTCTCTATTTGTGCTCTCATTTAATACAAGTTTGTGTAAACGAACGCAATTTCGTAAAATGCAGTAAAAATTTGTACAAATTCGTACAAATTTGTGAGTTCTCGAACGAACCAAATATGTTCATTTAAAAAAATGCAAGCAAATATTGCTTATATTAATTGATATTATCAAGGGATATTATTAACCTCCTGAGCAACAATTATTAAAAACTACAAGAGGTTGGACCATTTCGGGGATATTCATGCCTCTTTAGTGTTACACCGCTTATCCACGCGAAGTTTTTTATTTCGTAATATACCTATAGCTGTAAGTGTTTTTCTTATTTTTTGAGGTTTATTATTATATTGTAAAATTGAAAATATTTAATATTTGTACATAGGTGTACATGTATTAAAAAAAAAAACTACGCGATACAAGGAAAAGACCTGAGATTATAACTTTCGTTATAGCGGGATTGCCTGTTTTTAGTTTATCAAATTTTTCCTACAAAATTTGTTTTGTAAGTCTAAACACTAATTATGAACATAACTTTTGGTTTATAATATGTAACTTGTATTGTAATAAAATAATTTTCCATTTTACAATAAATCAGTCAATTTTCTTTGGAAATTTGAATTAAAAAGCTCTTATTATATTTATGAATTAGCCCTTTAAAAATAGTCAATTATATGTAAAGCAGATTTCCTTTAAGATCGTTGTAAAAAAACATTTGTTTATTACCTAAATCGCTAATTTAATTTCATTTATTTGATTTAATTAATTTTCCCTATTTTCACTAATAAATGAAATTTTATTGCAATCCACTGAATATGAAGAAGCGTTATTTTGATCAACACATGTACATATGTATTTCATTAATATGTACACATAGTTCCAATTCAATTGTACGACCTCCCTTTTACCATTAAATTTCTATTCAACTCACGAAAATAAAAAAGTAAAGTTTCAAACTTTTTATGCCTACAGAAATGGCTGGTAGCCTGATATTCTCTCTTGTTTGATGGTTTTATGACCATCTTTTATTGACAGTTTAATGACGGTTTCTATTGTTATTATACTCAAGCTAACACACACACAAACAACCATTACATTTTTATTGCCGTTAACATAGTTATGTATCCCAAAACAAACAGCAACAAATAATTTCAAATATTAGACAACCCAATAAACATTTTACAGTTAACCATAAACCTATCCTAATCGTATATTCAAATTTTTGTTTTTTTCATAAGATATAATGTTTAAATAATTTTTTTTTAATTTCTGTAATATTTTTAATATTTCCATTATGTGCTGCGATCGAAACAATTGACCGTAATAGTTTTAAATGATTTTTTAAAATAAAAATACAACTTTTTATCTATTAATTTATTTAGATTTGAATTTATTTTCTAAAATCCAGTAAACACCAAACCTAAAACAAAAAAAAATAAAACAATAAAGCATCTTTAAAACTGCAGTTTAAATTTGTTTTTTTCTTTTTCTTTTATAGCATTCACAAAAAAAAAACACTCTTTGCAAAAACAATTTTTTATCAGCATGCAAAACTTCTTTTTTTCTCTTTTTTATACCCTTCACCTGTGGTGCCAATGGTATATATAGCTTTGTCATTCCGTTTGCAATTTCTACAATGTACATTTCCGACTCCAAAAATCAACTTTAAGAAACCCCCACATGTTACTCATATCTATATGTTTTATCAATCTTTGGCAAATATCCGGAAATGAATTTAAGTCCAGCATGATCGCATGATCGATTTTTACTACGAAAACCAACATTTTAATTAATTAAAACGTTTGCTACTATTTATATGTATGACATGCCTCTGGGGATATTTTTAAAAATTTTTAAATAAATCGGTTACTAATCGACGAAGTATAGGCAAAAATAATTTTGAAAAATGCATACTTTTAATTTATAAAAGTATTACGTCTTTTAACATACTAAAGACACCAGAATACAGTCTTGAAAATTATTGCTGAGGAAAACTGTCAAACCGGTTTGAAACTAACTTAGATATAAGCACAATAATAAAAGGTCCGCCATCTAACGTTTTTTTTTTTTCAACTAGTGCTTATTTCGTGAATGGTAACACTTAGCTCATGTCTGATTTGACAGATAATTTGTTTTATCCTTCCGCTGAACGAATATGGTTGTGTATACGCTTTAACAACGCTGGGAAATATTGCGACATTACTTTGGCCGATTTAGCCAAAAAAAATCATCTTTTCAGACGAAGCTCATTTTAATCTTGGCGGGTATGTAAATAAGAAAAATTGTCGCATTTGGGGCACAGAAAACCTGCATGCATACATTGAAAAGCCGATACACCCAAAAAGGGTCACTGTTTGATGCGGATCGTTATCGGGACATTTTGAACGAATTTTTGTTCACAAAAGAGGAGGATATTGGCAACATTTCATTAAAAAAAAATTAATTTGGCGGACCCTTTATAAAAGTATTACGGCTTTTAACATACTAAAGACACCAGAATACAACCTGTTGTCTTGAAAATTATTGCTGAGGAAAACTGTCAAACCGGTTTGAAACTAACTAACTGATATACAATAATACAAGTGCTTCGATGTTTCTCCTAAAATTTACAAACGAAAATCAATTGTTTACAGGTTCAGTACAAGAGAGAAAAAAGTACTTGACTAGCAAAATATAGCACATTAAAAAAAATTAATCAAAGATGGCCGCTACTACAAAATGACGTACAATTAATTTATATATGAATCGAATCTATTAATTTAAAATGTACCCACTTCAACCCCCCCAATGTTGGTATCAAACGAAAGGACTTGGCAAGTAGAATAAAGTAAACAATAAAAAATTTAAATTAAAGATGTCGTCTAAAATAAAATAGTGGATACTATATGGGTCAAAACTAGTAATAACGTCTTTCATTCCCCACAATGCGGTGTGTGGGTATTAAATGAAAGAACATGACCAGTAGAATAGAGCAATATATAAAAAAGTAACAATGCATCCTTAACAAAATGGCTGAAAAATTTTTTCCTAACCCCAATCAATAAAATGAAAGGGCTTGACTACTAGAAAACAAGTTGACTAATGGGTGGTTAAATTTTAAGGTCCGATGTTGAATGTGAACCACACCTAAACATCAAGTTTTTTTCTGTACTTTATTTGACATTTCTCAATTTCAGACTTACTCAATTTGAGCCATGGAAAGATAAACAATCGAGCAACGCGTTTAAGTTATTCAGGCTTATTATGAAAATGGGCGTTTAAATCAAAATTCCCAACAATTACATCTCTCACGCTCGTCGTTGATGAACATTATGTATAAAGCTTACAAGGTGCAATTTAGAATTGAGAATTGAAGCTTTTTGACCACTCAAAAAGTCGTCAATGGTCTAGAGCTAATGAATGAGATAATTCGACACATTAACGGCATAGAGCCTCAGCGTCATCGAAAATTTGTTCCATACATAATTAAACCATATTAATATTATTATAATAAAAAGAAATGACAATACTTTCATAAATAATTTGTGTTTTATTCAAAATCAACATCCGTCCTTAAATTTTAACCACCCTATAGGTATAATGTATAATTTTTTATGCAACAAGTCGTCGACTTGACTATTAATATACATACATACATATGTACATATGTATGTATGTATATATGGATGTATGTATGTTTGTATGTAGGTAGGTATAAGATGACACATAATAACATTAATGATAAACACCAATAAATGTTTTATTATTAATCAATAAACCATACATCATCCAAAAAATTAATTTTGAATTTGTTGCTCTCTAAAGTAGCTTTAAATTCCTTTAATATGCATATACTATGTATGTACATACATACATACTTATTTATGTATACTTACTATTATGTATTGCGGTTCATCCATTCGACCGTAATCTAATTGTAAATAAATGTTTAAGATAAAAATATTGCCTTATTCCAACAATTTATTGTTTTGTCTATTTACTTTCATATTTTAACTTGAATTCCTTTTCAAACGTAAATCCAATAAACAAATAAATAAAAAATAAAACATTTTTTAAAAGTTATTTTAAATTGTTACACTACACTTTCTCTGTTTTGTATTTTATACACGAAAAACACTGCAAAAGCAATTTTTATCAACAATGTCGATTCAACGTGCATTACTTTGCTTTTTTATACCCTTCACCTGTGGTGCACAAGGGTATACATAGCTTTGTCATTCCGTTTGTAATTTCTACAATTTTCATTTCCGACCCCATAAAGTATATATTTTCTGAAAGCTTATGAATAGAGGAGTCGATTAAGCCCTGACCGTCTGCCCGTCTGTCCGTGTGTTAGTTGAAATCAACTTTTAGAAGCAACTATATGTTCCTTAGATCTCTATATGGTATTAATATCTTGGAAATATCCAGGAATGAATCGGTATTGAAATTCAGCACAATCGCCCCATAACTTTCTGAGATATGAGCAAAAAACCACGACCACCTCGTTTTTTTCACAATTACAACAACAACCTACATGCATACTGGTTAAAGTAAACGTGGCATCGAATTCCAGCTGAGACAAAAAAATTTTATTTAATATATTATTTATATTTTATTATCTTTTTAAATTTATTTTTTAATTTTTTTTTAATTATTTTTTTTATAATTTCTTTTATTATTTTTTTTTTATTTTCAATATATTTTTTTTTGTATTTTTTTTTTTTTTTTATGTTTTTTACATGTATGTACATTCGTATTTTATATGAAATGAATGGTGATACAAACAATTGTTATTGCATGACTACACGTTGTGAAGGGTATATAAGATTCGGCACGGCCGAATATAGCACTGTTACTTGTTTTTTTTTTTGGTATGTTTTTTACATGTGCATGCATACGTATTTTATATGAGATAAATGGTTATACAAACAATTGTTATTGCATGAATACACGTTGTGAAGGGTATATAAGATTCGTCACGGCCGAATATAGCACTGTTACTTGTTCACTGTGTGAAGGGTATAAAAAGCAATAATTGAAAAAAAATATTTTTGTTAATTATACCCTTTACACAGTGAAAAAGGGTATATATAGGTTTGTCATCCCGTGTGAAATTTCTACAATTTTCATTTCAAAACCCCATAAAGTAGATATATATTTTCTGAAAGCTTATGAATTGGGGAGTCGATTAAGCTCTGTCAGTCTGTCCGTGTATATGTTGAAATCAACTTTTTGAAGCCCTCCGACATCGCTTGGACCCGGGTGAGGTATTAAAATATCAGAAATATTCGGGAGTAGATCGGTATTGAAAATCAGAAATATCGGTACATAAACAATTGAGATATGAGCAGAAACCCACGACCATCTCGATTTTTTTTCACAAAAACAACATTACAACATAGATACATACAAACGTGTATTCTGGCTAGAGTAAACGTGGCATCGAATCCCAGCTGAGCCAAAAAAAAATTTTTTTATTTTGTTTATTTTTTATTTAATATATTATTTATATCTTATTATTTATTTTTTAAATTTTTTTTATTATTTTTTTTTGTTTTATATTTATTATTTATACCTATTTTAATTTTGTTTTAATTGTTTTTTTAAATTTTTTTTTTTAATTTTTTTTTTTTAATTTTTTTAAATATTTTTTTTTAATTTTTTTTTAACATACATACGTAAATGTTTGCTTTTACAGTGGGATGTTTTTTATATATGTATGTTTTTCATATATGTATGTTTTTTATATATGTATGTACGTATTTCATACGAGATGAATGGTGATACAAACTACTGTTACTGCATGACTACACGTTGTGAAGGGTATATAAGATTCGGCACGGCCGAATATAGACTCTTACTTGTTAATTTATTGGTTTTGTTACACACACACATACATACATACATACATACATACATACATACATACATACATACATACATACATACATACATACATACATACATACATACATACATACATACATACATACATACAAACATACATACATACATACATACATACACTATGTATGTATAGTTAGAGCATGGGTTAAGAGCAACTAATAATCGCTTATAACTCCTAAAATACAGAAGCAATTTTAACAGGAAAATTCCTATCATATGGTATATTTTTAATTAAAATTTGTTGTATATTTTGAGCGTAATAACTAATAGGATTTAATAATTGTATTAAACCTGCATAATGAACATATATTATCTGTTTTTTAAGTAACAAAATAATAATTTAAAGTTGGCACCACTGATGTTTCGTCCGCCTTTAAAAATTTTAGGTCTTCTTACGCATTGCCTCTTTCACTTTATACAATTTCCTGGCTTCTTTTATCTAACCACATGCATTTGTTTTAAGAAACAGAATGTGTAGGAGGAAGGTTACACCCTAATTCGATTCAGAACCAAAATTTGTCGAACTAATATGCTTAATACATTGTAATTCGAAATTTTTTTCTTTCGAATAGAATTACGGAGTCCTGAAAATACTCGAAAAACAAACAAAACCAACAACCAAGTTAGAAAATTGGGATTGGGATTGGGATAGCTTCAAAAATTAGAAATTTGTGATTTTTAAATGATATTTTCTCTTATGTACATTTGTATATTAAAAAACATTTGTTTTAACAATAATATTATATACGGGAAGTACTTTTATCACTACTTACATATATTATAGATGTGTGTGTGAAATTTAGCGTTTCAACCAGGGTACACTAATACAGGTAGCGGTGCCAGCCCAGCTGATTATTTTTTTGTCCCAATGTTTGTCAAACTCCATTTATAAAAAAAGAAATTTCTGTGCCAAGAATTGTCAAACTCCATTTATAAAAAAATAAGAGACTAAAAAAACTCTCTCTGCGCTATCACCTTATGTGATAACACCATGGTTTCAACTGACTTTTTTGACAATTTTTTCGTAATGGGTTATGCTCTCTTCATAAAATAAACTATTTTTTTAAATTGTTTTACAAAACGATTTGAGTTTTTTATTAAAATTACTTTTTTTAATTGTTTTTCATTCAGATGAAACGTGCATATGATTTTTTGTTTTTATAATTATTGGTGTTATGTTATTAAAACTCGTTGCTTAACTTAAACAAAAGAGAATGAACAAATTCGCTGCTTATACACACAATTAATTTAATATTAAAACTAATGATACACACGTCTACTTATGGGTCACAAAATATAAATGGAAACAAAGAAGAATGTTAACAGACGTTTATTTCCCTTAACATAACAAACTAGAAAATATTGCTAAATTATAATAATAACTAAAGAAAAAACAAACAATCAAAGAAAGAAGTTTTTTCCACTTCACGTTAGCAACTTCACTTCCCACCAAAGCCCATAAAATTCCCTAAGCCACCCAGACCACCAGCTGCTCCCTGTTGTAATTGGCGCATCATATTTTGCAAACCACCAACACCTCCCATTTGATGCAACATTCGTGGGTCAATCATTTTAGCCATTTGTTGATTTAATTTAGCCATTTGATTTGGATTTACATTTTTCGTCATATCACCCTGTTTGAATAGACCCTTAACACCACCCATTTTTTTGACAACGGCTGCGAATTTTGTGTAGTGTGACATAAGCTCTTTAACTTCACGCTCAATAACGCCGGAACCTTCGGCGACACGCACAACACGTGATGGTTGTTTACTAAATAATTTGGCGCCATCACGATTGTCTAATTCACCATCTGACATACTATCCATCATGGTCATCATGCGTTTAATTCGAGCCATAGATTCTTGTTCTCCGCCTTTGGTCATAAAATCTTGAGAAAATCCGGGAATCATGCCCATGATCTGTGAGAAAGGCCCCATTTTCATAATATTTTGAAATTGTTCGTACATGTCACGAATTGTGAATTGACCGTGTTTAATTTTCTCTAAAAGTTCGTCGTTGCCATCCAGTTTCAATTCGTTCACCTGTAATGTATAATTTGTTTAAAATATACATATATATAACACATAATAAAATAATATATAATTGTTTAATGGGTATAATTTTTTCATCCTAATAATATAATAAATATGAATGTTTGTATATTTGAATGTTTAGATAATTGGATGTTTGTTACTCAATCACGCAAAAACAGCTGAACGGATCAGAACGAAATAAAATAAAATTTGGTACACAGATATTTTACAATCTAGATTAACACAGGCTACCCTTTATCACGATAGTCAAGCAAATTTTCGGATATATGCCATAAATATATTTTTTGTATTTAGATAGTCGGTTGTTCAAGGGTTTTGAGTATCCAAAAACTATACATACTAACGAAAAACTTAAATCATCCAACGTCGTATTTTATTTTAAATATTTGCATTAAATCCTATCCCACTAATATAATAAATATGTATGTTTAAATGTTTTTATATTTTACCCCAATTACGCTAAAAATAAGTAAACGGATTAATTGAAATTTGCCGTACAGATAGAAAACAACCCGAATTATTACAAAAGAGGCTAACTTTCGCGGCGGTAACTATGCGAGCAAAGGCTAGTTTTTTTATATTTTGGTTTATTTATTATTATTGGACTTTAATTCATAACGTAAATACAAATTTTACATATATTATTTTAAGTTTATAAAATCTAAAAATTTTTTTTTTACAAATTCATATTTTGCATAATTTTGAAAAAGGATTTTTAATTTTTTGCATTTCGAATTTTTTTTTAATTAGGAATATTCCTATTTTTTAACCAATTGTATGAACATATAATTAAAAAAATTAAAAATAGTATCTAATACGTTCTATAAAATACATAAATTAAAGAGACTTTAAAAACGTACTTAACTATTTTATTACTTTGAGAAAATTAGGAAAAAAATATTTCCTATGCCTATACAAAAAAAATTAAAATTATTGAAGTCTGTTTCTTTTTTGGTCTATACATACATAATAAATGTCGCCTTTGGCTTCTTCAACATAAATGAATCTACGATTTTAAACGGTTGTAAATATGTTCGCAACTTTTGAATGCTTTTAACTTTTATTCGAATTTGTACTGTGTATTCTGCCCACTATTTTTAAAATATGTTAAACTTTTTAAAAACTGTTAAAATAAGATTTTTATTTTATGTAAATCTATTAAAGTATTTTTTTTCCTCAAAATTTCTATATATTAAATTGAAAAATTTACTAAAAGGATATAAAAAAATACTTTTTGAATAATTTATTTTAATCTTTGCATATTAACAATAAAATAACAAAGTTTATAAGTATACCGATTAAAATTAAATTTCTTTTATTAAAAAATTTGTGGAAAAAATTACCTTATCAATCAGACCCTCAATATCACCCATGCCCAAAAGTTTGCTCACAAATGGTTTTGTCTTAAATGGTTCCAAATCATCAATGTGTTCACCAGTACCAATGAATATAATAGGTGAGCTTGTGGCAGCAACAGCTGACAATGCACCACCACCCTTGGCATGACCATCTAATTTAGTGATAATCACGGAACCAATGTCTACTTTTTCTTTAAAAGCTTTAGCCTGGGCTTCACAAGCCTGACCAATTGTGGCGTCCATCACGAAAATAATATTGTCGGGGTTAACGGCATTCGACACCGCCAACATCTCCTCAAACAGAGACTCTTCTTGTTTATGACGACCCGAAGTATCGACAATTATCATTTCGAAACCTTCTTTCTTAAACATGTCAACACCTTCTTGGGCTATAACAACAGGATCAATTTCTGTATAACTACCATAGAAGGGAATACGTGCTTTCGTAGCATTCTGTTTAACTTGATCATAAGCACCAGCACGAAATGTATCTGCACAAACCAAACACGATTTCCAATTGCGTTTTTGATAGTGATAAGCCAATTTGGTACATGTGGTGGTTTTGCCAGAACCTTGAAGACCGACAAACATAATCACATTTGGTCTTCCCTTAATAGGCTGATATGGCTTGACACCGGGATCAACTAATTTGATGAGTTCCTTGAAGACAGCACTTTGTATCATGCGTCTCTTGTTCAGGCCACCGGCCATCTCGTCAAAATCAATTACAGATTTTACATTTTCACGCAACTGCTTAACTAAACGGATATTAACATCAGCTTCTAAAAGAGCAGCACAGATTTCTTTCAGCATGGAATTTAAGGCCTCTTCATTGATTACGGTGGCTTTGCTTAACGAGTGCAAGGCAGTGGTAATTTTTCTACCCAAATCTGCTAAAACCATTTCTTAGCCTTTTTTTTAGTATTCACAATTTATTTCTATAAAATTCGTTTTGTAAGTTGTATGAATTTGATATTGATTTATTTACACATGTATTTTTATACTTATTTTAAACAATGAAATTGCCAAATGCAAGAAACTAGCAAAAAACAATTTATTTTTTTTTTCTTAATTGTCAAAATTGTATTTTGACACGTCAATGTGTCTGACAGAGTACATAGTTGAACAAGAGCTTTTAATTAACGCAGATAAATATGTATTAACTAGCATACAACCATAATGCATTAGGGCAATAACCACAAGAATGTAAAAACCTAACGCATTTTGTTTTTGTACAGCTTATTTACAAATGTCCTAAAATATATAAAATATATTTTAAATTAATTTAAAATATTTTATTAGGGTAAACGTAAGTTTTTATGACGGCGTTATTTAAACCTCAGCAGCCTATGAAGCATATGCATGACATCAACATGACATTTTGTATAACATCCCTGTGTTAGATTATAAATGAATTGACAACAAAATTCTTAGATTGAAAGATAAGTTTAATTTTTTCAATATACACATAAATGCATAAAATACATAATTATACCCTTCACCTGTGGTGCACAAGGGTATATATAGCTTTGTCATTCCGTTTGTAATTTCTACAATTTTCATTTCCGACCCCATAAAGTATATATTTTCTGAAAGCTTATGAATAGAGGAGTCGATTAAGCCCTGACCGTCTGTCCGTCTGTCCGTGTGTTGGTTGAAATCAACTTTTAGAAGCAACTATATGTTAATAAGATCTGTATATGGTATCAATCTCTTGGAAATATCCAGGAATGAATCGCTATTGAAATTCAGCACAATCGCCCCATAACTTTCTGAGATATGAGCAAAAACCACGACCACCTCGTTTTTTTTCACAATTACAACAACAACATACGTACATACATACATGTAAAAAACATACCAAACAAAAAAAATTACAAAAAAAAAAAATATTAAAAATAAGAAAAAAATAATAAAAAAAACTAAAAAAAAAAAATTTTAAAAAAATTTAAAAAAAAATTTAAAAAAAATAATAAAATATAAATAATATATTAAATAAAATAAAATAAAATTTTTTTGGCTCAGCTGGGATTCGATGCCACATTTATTCTAACGTGTACGTATGCACGTATTTTATATGGGATGAATGGTGATACAAACAATTGTTATTGCATGACTACACGCTGTGAAGGGTATATAAGATTCGGCACGGCCGAATATAGCACTGTTACTTGTTATATATTTATATTTATACCCTTCACACAGTGAAAAAGGGTATATATAGATTTGTCATTCCGTGTGAAATTTCTACAATTTTCATTTCCGACCCCATAAAGTATATATTTTCTGATAGCTTATGAATAGGGGAGTCGATTAAGCTCTGTCAGTATGTCCGTCTGTCCGTGTGTATGTTGAAATCAACTTTTTGAAGCCCCCCGACATCGCTTGGACCGGGTGAGGTATTAAAATATCAGAAATATTCGGGAGTAGATCGGTATTGAAAATCAGAAACATCGGTACATAAACAACTGAGATATGAGCAAAAACCCACGACGACCTCGATTTTTTTTTTCACAAAAACAACATTACAACAACAACATACATACATACATACATACAAACGTGTATACTAGTTAGAGAAAACGTGGCATCGAATCCCAGCTGAGCCAAAACAAATCTTTTTTTTAATTTTTTTTAAATTTTTTTTAAATTTTTTTTTATTTTTTATTTAATATATTATTTATATTTTTATTATTTTTTTTAAATTCTTTTTTTTAATTTTTTTTTTGTTTTATATATATTATATACATAATAATTTTTTTTTAATTTTTTTAAAATTTTTTTTTTTAATTTTTTGTACAATTTTTTTTTTTTTAATTTTTTTTTTTTTTTTTTTTTTTAACATACATACGTGAATTTATAATTTTACAATGGGACGTTTTTATATATGTATGTTTTTATATGTATGTACGTATTTCATATGGGATGAATGGTGTCACAAACCACTGTTATTGCATTACTACACGTTGTGAAGGGTATATAAGATTCGGCACGGCCGAATATAGCGCTCTTACTTGTTTTTGTTCGAACTTTTTCTATATATTAAATTTTAATGTGAATCATTTTTATTTTGGCTTAAGTTCATTTATTCTTTTATTTAATTTTATAATTCAAATTAAATTAAATTGCAACCATTTTTAGTAATATTCTTTCTAAAATTATTTCCGATATTAGCCGATTGGAATGCATTTTCGAAATCAGCTACGATTTCATCATCAGCACTCTTTATCTGTATACTACTATGTAATATAAATTCCTATTTATGTTACTATTCAATGAAATTTGAATTAATGAATCTTCAAATTAATTTTCAAATTTGTTGAATTTTTACTTTATCTATCAAATGACAATTTAAAATTCAACATGTTCATATTCTTTTATATTCGTAATACATTTTCATTAAGCCAAAATAAAAATGATTCACATTAAAGTTTAATACATAAAATACATATTTAAATATGTAAAAAGATAACAAAATTTTCGAATCCATATATTCTTAAAATATTGTAAGCCTCATTTGTGAGATCAAAACTGGAATATGGTGCTTTAATTTGGAGTCCTTATTGCGGTATTCATATTTCCCGTATCAAGAGACTTCAAAAGCTATTTATTCGTTTTGCTTTACCTTATTAAAATTATATTTTCTGTTACAAACTTATGAATCCCGTTGTTTACTTCTGGGTATGATTTCTTTGTAGAAAAGACGTAAGATTCAGTCAATACTACTTATTTTTGATATATTGAATGGTAATATTGATTGTCCAGATCTTTTAAAAAACTCTTATCATAGAAATTTGTTTTTTGTTGGTTTACACTACCAAATTATATACTTAATGGTACATTATTTAGATCATTTAATTATATTAATTTATTAAAAAACAACCATTTGCTAGACATCGAAAACAAATTATAGGAACTTTCTTTTGCAAAATTTAAATTAATGTTATATATACATACATACATACATATATATTGTTTTTTTCTATTATTTAGTTTAATTTGTTTTATTATGATGCATATACCTTAATGCATTTATATATATTTTATTTTTTATTAGTCAGTAAGGAATATTGTTCTTTAGACTTTAATAAATAAATAAATAAAATATACATACCTATTAAAAAAATTTTTTTTTTTAAATTTTCTCTAAAATGCAATCATTACATAGTTATACCATGAGAAATAAATGTTAATTAATAATTCTAAATTTACAACTGACAATGCAGCCATAACAATAAATAAGTGTAAGTTGTCAAAAATGATTATAATTAAATAAAGCTAATTAGACATTAATTATAATTATAAATTTAAAGCAAAATGTAGAACGCAAACGATGAATTAAGGATTTCAACAATAAGCATTTTGCGTATATGACGTATCAGCATACTCCAGATCATTTAAAGTCATAACCAATTAATCAGCTGAAAATTAGCTGCTTCCAAATGTCACAATTTTTACATTCTCTCTCTTCCCCTGTAATTTACTATTGTAAACTTTATATAAAGAAAATTCTGTTAAAAAATCCTATCCGAAATGCTATCACCTTACTTAAGTTCACACATGGTGTAATCACATAATGTGATAGCGCAGAGAGAGAGAGAGAGAGAGAGTATTTGTTGTTGTTTTTTATATATGTATATATATGGACTTTGAAAATTTTTGGGACTGAAATATCTTTTTTTATATATGTAGTTTCACACAAAGTTTTATCTAGATAAAAAACCGAAATAATTTGTCAGCATGCAAACTTATGTCAAGATACTTCGTCGACACATACGGCTGGCTGCCGAGATTTTTAAATTTTTATTTTATTTTAATGATTTGTAATAATAATTATGTATATTTTCCGTTATTGCGCTAAAAATTGGTTTACTGAAACTGAGTAGAATTAAATACAAATTAAATAAAACTTTCAAAACTAATATTTTTATTCTCAGACATGTGAAAACATTTTGATAAATTAAAAATTTTTTAATTTGAATCAAACGAAATGTTCAATAACTAAATAAAAACACCTAATAGTTAGAAGGAAATGTGCTTTTATTCTGAAATTGTAATACCCAAATAAGCCACCACAAAATATACCGATCACCATAGAATAACTTTTTACTTAATATATAAAAGAAATACGTAATATTTTGTACCCAATTTTGTTAAATTTGATTATAATTGGCGTAGCCAGACCTTTCTGAGCGGTGCAATGCACCTACACTAGAAACCCACACCACCAACCCATAATTTTTTAATACGAAAATTTGGAAATAATTAACTACACTTAAATTACATCTAAAATTAACTCAGTTTAAGATTTTACACAAGAAAAACATTTTAAGCTTTTGTTACTTCTAGAAAAAAATTTTAGGTACTCCTATTACAAACCATCAATGTTTTCATCTAGTCCCCATACAAATATTCTCTTGAAATTAGACTTCTAACTTAATTTTACGGAAAAATATGTACAGAGAGTCAAAAATTTTAACCTACCTAATATTTAAAAACCAACTATTATACTTTAAGATTTACTTAAATTTTTGGGTTCACCATGTCATGAAACCCCGCACTTTTTAACTGAAAAAAATTTAATTAAGTTTTTATATTTAACATCTGTCTTAGACAAAATTTCTAGTACTTACTTGAATTAGACAATTTTAAATATTTGTTTACACCCTGCATTTTCTTTGCGCAGGCTTATTTTTTTAACTTCCATATTGTGAAAATATCTGTTACTTTTCCGCTAAATTCCTTATAATAATCTAGAAAAGGACAAATAGTATTAGAAAAAAGAATTTCGCCTTGTAATACTGTATGTACATTCCAACACACACCAAAACAAGTATGAAGGTAAATTGCACATAACGTTACTACCAGAGCTTTTCATAGCTAAAAATGGAAAATGAATAACAGTTGGAAAATTTTATTGTAAGTGAAAAGAAACTAAAAAAATAAATCTTTATTGAGCGGAGCTCTAGTAAGAATTAAAAATAAAATATAAAAAAAAACTGAAATTTATTAAAATATAAAAATATACTTATACAAATATATTAAACTGCTAAAAGTATTAATAAAAAATAACTAATAAAAAAATGATAAAACAAAAATTGCAAAAGAATTATAACATATCGATATAATAAATTTACTTACCTATAGGTTTTCACTATGACGTTTAAGTGAAAATTTTCATTGATTTTTTTCTCTCTACTACTTACTGCTGCATAAAAAAATAAAATATAAAAAATTTAAATTTCTAGAAATGTTCTGTTAAACGATGAATATATAATATAGAAGTGTATATACCAATTTTTTATATTATAGAAAATTTATAAAAAAAATATATATGCACTATATGTATGAATGTATGTATGTACGTACATATGTACATACACAAATGTATATTTTTTAAAATTAAAATAAAAAATAATTAAGCATTTTTATTTTTAATTTCTAAAAACTGGATTTTAGAACTTAGTTATAACAAATAAAAAATTCCTAAGTCAATGTTCATTACGAAAAAATATTATATAAAAAATTTTACAAAATTTTTTATAAATGTATTTCTTTTAACAGAATCCCCCAAAAAACTTTTACGGCGAGTATTATTTAAGAACCAAGTACAAAAGCTTTTTGCTTTTTTTATTGGTTAAAGGACTCTCACGCCTGTGTGTGCGCTTTGCGTTTTTTGAAAAAAAAAAAGAATAAAAGATAACACAGTTGGTTTTCATTGAATGAAAATAATACAAGACCTACAAGAAAACAGAGAGAAAAAAAGAAAACCAAAAAAAAGAGCAACGTCAACAAAGCCCATAATAGAGAAATATATTTAACAACGAAGTGTATAATACTAGGTCTCTCACTCAATTTAAATAGACATATATTTAGTGTTACCACCACCCTACATTATTCAATACCCACAACTATCAGTTACTTATACAGTCAGCAGAAAACTAGAGAGAGCAGCAACATATTTTATCTTTGGCAAGTTTGCGGTACCTGTAATCGTCGTCATAGTTGTTTCATTCAACAACAAAAACAAAAAATCGGCCAACTTTAGCTAGTGTAACGAAATATACAGTATCGATAGCAGCAACAACAACAAGTATCCATAAAAGTCTTTTTTGTGAAAAATAACAGCAGTTTCAGTACCTCCAATCTATTCAACATACACTCACTCACACTCTCTCGATTTCAACTTTAAAGGAAAAAAAAAACAACAAAAAATAACATGTAAGTAAAAGTATTGATTTTTCTGTTCTTCTTATATTCTACTATATATTTAATTGAACTATAAATTTAATTGAACTATAAATCTGCACTTAATTCTTCTTCATTCAGTTAACTTATTTTGAAATTTTATTTTTTCTTTCTTTGGTTCATGAGTACTTTTTAAAGAAAATCAGAATTTTATAAAATTACTTACTTACACACACAAAAATTGTGCATAATATAGTAGGATGAAAATCAAAGCTTTTTGAATTTGCGTGATTTCAATAAAATTCTGTCAGGCAAAAAAGGTCCTAATAATCTATTAATATAATATTACTTAATATTAACAAGAAATTGTCTTGCCTCTTAAGTAAGTCGATGGTTCGAAACTCTGAACGGCATGTGACCTCGTCCAATTTGAAAGCTTTTATTTAACTAGTAAAAATTTTATTCAGTTGGGTTCCGAAATAATTGATATTCATAAATGTAAACGCTCTTCATTGAAGGCAATGGCCTGCTTTTAAAAGAAGTAAGAACCAAGGGTTACACCAGCCTATAATGCACAACAAGTAGTACTCTTTGTTAATTGAGAATCTCTCTTTGAAATAAGGCAGTTTTTATTGTTGATATGGCTTTTGAGCCAAAAATAAGTAAAGTAGTATTGCGTACGATAACATTCTCGAAAAGAAACCGATGTTTTTGAAATAAATTTAAACAATTTACAAGCGTTTTATTCATAATGAAATAACACGAAGCTTAATCGCTGTTCGAAGATGTAACCTTTAGGTAATTTTTGCGAATACTTGTTATGTTGGATTTATAACATTCATACGCTTGCGTAGTTGAGCGAATACAACTTAAAAAGCAATTGCAAAGGTTATATGCATAAAAAAATAAACATTGTTTCTTTTGTTTGTAATTGAGTAAGTTAATTACATTATTTTTAATCTTTTTAATACATCTTTAAAATTGTATGTTTATTTATGTTCTATGCGCGTCTAAACCACTGACCAGATTGTATTGAAGCTTTTTTAAAGTCTTCTGAGGACGCCGGTGACGGTTACTCGCCACAAAAATGGGGCAGTGCCACGCCTATACAAAGTAATTTTTTTTTAACTAATTCTAAATAACCAATTGGTATTAAACTTTTTACGTACATAAGCTACCTGTGGCTTTATAATTTAATGATAAGAAAAGTGGACAAAGCTACGCCCATAAAAACAAATTTTTTTTAATGACACAACTAACCAATTTGTATTAAACTTTGCTAACGCATATAATTTCTATGATAATACAATTTAATGGTTCGAAAATTTAGCAGTGCCACGCCCATACAAAGTAAATGTTGAATTTTCAAAGTACTTTTTCCAAACCGATTTTCATAAAAGTTTCCAAACATTGAGTTAACGGAACGACACAACATTTTATTATGTAATCACGCAAACATGGGCAGATGTAAACAAAGCTTTCTTGTTAGAAAATAACAATCTAGATTAACACATAGAAAACTTTTTATAGCGTGATATATCACTTACATATACTTATAGAGAGTAGAACATGTTAATAATAGTTGGAACTTTTTCCCAAGGGTATCCATTTATAAGCGAACCATTGACTATCGTGCAATATGTTGATTACGTAAAGACGATTTCGTATGCAAATAAGGAACAATTTGATTGTTGTAAGCTTACAAACAGTGATTAGGAATTTAATATGAAATAAATGCACATAAGGACACGAGAAGGAAGAATAAAAAAATATCAGAATATATCCTTTACCTTTCTATAAAAGTGGATTGTGGTTGGTTCAGATGCTTAAAAAATACAAATGACTGATCAAATTGAATACTCCCTTATGTTGTTTTATTCGTAGAGATTAGAAACAAATAAAGGTAAAAAATAACAACCAGGTGGCGCTGTTGTTGAATTATTAACAAATTTTTAAATCAAAACGACTCATATTTAGAACTTGGGCATCATTGGTATCAAAAAAAAACATCTATAATGACCCTTTAAGTGACATTGTAGTCGAGTTTTTAAATGTGGATGTACATATGTATGTGTAAAAATCTTCCCTTTTCAAATGTTCAAGTTTTCTCGAAAACTAGTGGCTTTATTGTAGATCTAGGTTCAACTAGTGTATTAATAAATTTTCAAAGTTTCTTTATACACATTAAAACTTCTTAATGCAATCTGTACACTATCTGAATTTAACAACTGAGTAACGTTCAGACATACAATCTTTAATTATTTTAATTTTGAATAGCTTCCCACAAGTATATTGAAGTCAAATTTTAAAAATTTTATAAATTTTTGGAAAGCTCAGCTCTGACGAGAAATTAGATAGTGTAAACCCAGCTTAAATCAATATATTTTTGTTAATTAAAAATCAATTTTATTATCCTATTGATTTTTTTAGTTCTTGTGTATAAAGCGAATCGAGGTGTAAATTGCAAATAGTTTTTACATTAACTTTTAAAAAATTTGCCAAATATGGCCTTTTATACCTGACAGTCTAATCAAGTGCATATATAACTATTTTTTTTTCTACAAGACATGCTCAGTTTTTGTGCTAACCAGTGTAAGTTTATAAGCATTCTTTGTTGAGATCATTTCACAAATTATTGTAAATTGTTATTACGATATTGATTATACTTTTATTTCATTTTTTCGTCTTAAATAAAACAATATAATTAATAAAAATATTTATAACAAAATTGTTTTTTTTATTTGGCAAAAATGTACATTTTATATGTACACATACATACATACATACATATATAAACACAAACATTATAACACATACATAAAAATATTACCATATAAAAACATACTTTCATACAAGAATATTTTCCTTGAAACCCATACAGATAAAACAACAAAAATGTAATAATTTTATTTCACAACTTTCAAGTGCGTATTTGGAATTGAAATAAATTATAAAAAATATTTAAAATTATAGCATTTTATTTTTTAGTATCTAATAATTGACTGGGCTTATTTGACAAATTTCTCTACAACAGCTGTCAAATAAGCCTTTAATAAACCTACAATATTTTTTATGAATACGGAAGTAATAATTTAATTAAATATTAGGCAATATATATTTTTATTAGTTTATTGATTTTTATTAATATTGGCACTAGAAGCGTTTATATACAATTTGAAAATTTTAATACAACTTTAGAAAAGTTAATATATACATAAAAATTTTAAAAAAATTCTTTTTAAAAGTTGTATAGGAATTTTGAATTTTAAGGAGACTTAAATAAAATATTCTTTTTAATTATTTACCAATTTTTATTTTTTTAAAGGGAAATATAATTAATTTAATAGTTAATTAGAAATTTACTTAAATTGTTTAAAGATTTGCATTTGAAAATTTATAAAGTTGAAAATAAGACATTTTACGTATAACTTTTTTATATATAATTTTTTTTCAATCTTATTTTTTTATTTTTTCAATAAATATTTTAAAAATTTGTTTTAAAATTTTGTCCTCTGCTTTGATTCTTTTAAGTTTTGATGCCAATAAGACAACTGATGTCAAAGTAAATTTCATAAAGTTGAAAGACCAAGTATCAATTTAACTGTTTTATTCATTTTATAAAATGAATGTTCTTTGCACAGGAGGCGCTGCTCAGTGTTATTTCCATCTTAATCTAAGCTCATCTATGCACGTTGATAATGAAATAACAGACACAAAGCTTAAGGACTTTAAGTGTTACAAATATCAATATACAAGACAAATATCGTTTACTTTATAAAGCAAGTGCCACGCCCACCCTTATATAGAATAGCATAAATTATTGTAGCCAGTTTCTAGGCCATTTCATTTTAACATGTGAGTGTATGTGTATAGGTTTATTGGTATTTTTCGTGTTTTGTACGAGAAATTGTAGAAATTTATTGAATTGTATATTCATGCTTAGAAATATTGACAAAATAGTTGATAAAATCCCAATGGACATTTTTTCAAAAATTATTATTGAAAAAAAACTTGATAAATGTTGTTTTTACAAATAAAGAATTTAAAAAAATAAATATTAATTAATTCTTAAACTTTATTTATCTATTAAAAACGTTTAACAAATCTATATAAACAGAAATCAACTGTCGTTCCTTGGTAATCGTATCACTTAAAAACAGCTGCATTCGCTTTCTAATAATTGACTGGGCTTATTTGACAAATTTCTCTACAACAGCTGTCAAATAAGCCTTTAATAAACCTACAATATTTTTTATGAATACGGAAGTAATAATTTAATTAAATATTAGGCAATATATATTTTTATTAGTTTATTGATTTTTATTAATATTGGCACTAGAAGCGTTTATATACAATTTGAAAATTTTAATACAACTTTAGAAAAGTTAATATATACATAAAAATTTTAAAAAAATTCTTTTTAAAAGTTGTATAGGAATTTTGAATTTTAAGGAGACTTAAATAAAATATTCTTTTTAATTATTTACCAATTTTTATTTTTTTAAAGGGAAATATAATTAATTTAATAGTTAATTAGAAATTTACTTAAATTGTTTAAAGATTTGCATTTGAAAATTTATAAAGTTGAAAATAAGACATTTTACGTATAACTTTTTTATATATAATTTTTTTTCAATCTTATTTTTTTATTTTTTCAATAAATATTTTAAAAATTTGTTTTAAAATTTTGTCCTCTGCTTTGATTCTTTTAAGTTTTGATGCCAATAAGACAACTGATGTCAAAGTAAATTTCATAAAGTTGAAAGACCAAGTATCAATTTAACTGTTTTATTCATTTTATAAAATGAATGTTCTTTGCACAGGAGGCGCTGCTCAGTGTTACATATTTCCATCTTAATCTAAGCTCATCTATGCACGTTGATAATGAAATAACAGACACAAAGCTTAAGGACTTTAAGTGTTACAAATATCAATATACAAGACAAATATCGTTTACTTTATAAAGCAAGTGCCACGCCCACCCTTATATAGAATAGCATAAATTATTGTAGCCAGTTTCTAGGCCATTTCATTTTAACATGTGAGTGTATGTGTATAGGTTTATTGGTATTTTTCGTGTTTTGTACGAGAAATTGTAGAAATTTATTGAATTGTATATTCATGCTTAGAAATATTGACAAAATAGTTGATAAAATCCCAATGGACATTTTTTCAAAAATTATTATTGAAAAAAAACTTGATAAATGTTGTTTTTACAAATAAAGAATTTAAAAAAATAAATATTAATTAATTCTTAAACTTTATTTATCTATTAAAAACGTTTAACAAATCTATATAAACAGAAATCAACTGTCGTTCCTTGGTAATCGTATCACTTAAAAACAGCTGCATTCGCTTTCGCAAAATTTTTTTACTTATTTGTCATAACCCTACATATGTTTTAATGGAAAGAAAAGTGCGCTCATTTTCATGTCCACCTTTTTAAAATTATCTAAAATCTGATAACGGCGGGACCGATTTGCCCAATTCGTAGTAATTAAATATAAGTTTTTAAGGAAACCAATTTCTCTAATTTTTTTGATGTTTGATAATCTTTTCATGATATTTGTTGGCTGCTAAGAGCATCGCCAAAGCACGGCTGTACAAATTTTGTTTTGTTTTTGTTACTTTTTTTTTAAATTATTTATCAATGCATATCCATAAGGTATATGCAACGGCGAATTGATACAACAAAGCAACTTTTCATGTGATGTTTTATGTCAAGGCCAATTCGTATATCAGGGATGGAAAAGGTGTTTTTACATATTAAATATTATAAAATTTTATTAAAAAAGGATATAATTGTTTGAAACACATTATTAATGACGCAAAAGCTACAAATATACATAAATTTAGCACATTTTTTATCAAAAATGTACATGTAAGTTAATTGTTTAATACAGAATTTAAAATCACATTTCCCTTCCCTGCATTAATAAGGCAAATTCAACCAATTTTGACAAAATGTTTCAAAATCAGCTGGGCTGATAATTTCACCTGTATGAATTCGCCTTGTTATTTATAAAGCAAAATAAAGGGTTTTTCGAAAATTTTTTCTTAAAATTAGAATTGGGCGTGCCACCTTCCATACAAAATCAACAGTTTTCGCCACATATCCGGAGTATTATTTTACCTAAAGTCTTCAAAATTAGTGTAGGATATTATAATAACTAGCAGAGTTGAGCTTTAAATGATCTGGAACACAACAGTAGGCGTGGCACCTTTAATATAACGAAAATAAATTTTATTAGATATCTAGCAAACTATTACATCCATAATCTTAAAACTTTGCGGGCTTTATTTTAATGTCATACGACTTATTCTGATATAAATGTTTTTCTTGTGAGGCAAAATTCTTAAACTGAGTTTTTGTATATGGTTATTAAATATACTTAGTTATTTTTTTCAAATTCAAAGGTGGCATTGCACCTCCCAGACTTGTCTATCTACGCCCCTGCCCCCATACAAAAAGCTTATTGTATGACATATTTCAGAAACTATAAATTTTAGGGTTTTTAATCCTGCTATAAGAAATTTTAATACAAATTTTACAATTCATTCAAATGATTAAATAAAATCAAATAAGAGGGCATAGCACCTGCCATACAAAGAAAATATGTTTAATGGCTTATCTGCAGAACTATAATTTGTATACGCTTTAAATTCTGTATAATTGACTGTGATATAAATTTAATTTTTCGGGCAAAAAATCGCTATAACAAGAGCAAGGGACATGGCATCCCCCATAAAAAAAAATAAATTCAATATCATTCTGAAAAACTGTCATACCTATATGGTTCAAATTTAGTACGATTTACTTTTAATAACAATTTCTTAACGAAAACAAAAATAGTAACGATTGGAGAAGGGCAAATAATACCCTCATACGAATAAAATACTATTTATGAAAATTATGGCAATTTTACCAAAAAAAAAAATCCACCATAAATACAATGTAAAAACTTTGTTGAGGCCAGCAAAGCAAAATTTTGTAAATTAAAACTTAATATTTTTATTTCTCTATTTCTTGAATATTTTTCATAAATTATTAAAATTAAGAAAAAATTTAAATTTAAATCTTAAATTTGGCTAGAAGCCTTATAAATTAAATTTTTTTATAATAATTTATAATATTTTAATACAAATATTTTTAGTAAGAGTTCGTCATCACAACGATCATTTTTCAGACTATAAAACCAAAAAAAAAAAAAATACATAAAATAAATTTATAAATGTATACATTCAAAATTTTATTAAAACTCAGATTTTTCCGTTGCATCTAAATTCAAAAATCTTACATTCAACTTAAATTTTATTAAATTAAAATTTAAATAACATACAAATATATAGTTTATTAAAAAAACTCAATACTTTAAAAAAATTTTGTATTTTGAAAATATCAAAAATTGTTGGGTTAAAAATAGCCTTCTGGTCTTCTTCCGCGCTTTTAATCTCTTGTCCATAAAATGGAAGGTGAAGCCAAAGAAGGAAAGGAAAATGAGCCTCAGTGAGTATCAAGCGAAATTAGTATTATAAAGTCAACTTAAATCTTTCTATATTCTTATGGCCATTATTACAACTTGCCGTTAGTTAAAGGCAGGTTTTTTTCGGACCGATAAGTGGCTTTTCTTTATAAAGCCTGCATTTATTATTTTTTATCCATTAAATATTATTATTAATAATAATAACAACAAAAAATTTATGTTATAATAATACAAAAGCTATTTATCGGCCAAAAAAATCCCACCTTTAACTAACGGCAAGTTGTGATAATGGCCCTTAAAGAGTTAATAGTAATTGCATACAAATAAATATACATATGTACCTTAAAAATATACTATCCAAAAATAAACCCTCTTTTTTATAAGAGTAAACTAATCAAATGTTCTTTTTAAAATTATAAACAATTGCCTGGTTTGATATTAATAGCAGCTGTAATTTTTAATTTTGCAAAGACTATACATATATTTTACGAGCAGTCAATTTTTTTTTATTCTAGTGCCTTTAATAAATAGTTAGAACTTATATTATATATGTATACAGTGATGAAATATTAAATATAACAATAATATAAATTACTGATTTTTATATATATTTTGTATTTTGCATGATATTTATAAATTTTAAATTTTATTTTTTATTATAACTATTTGTATGAAGTCATCCGTGTGTAAATAAATAAATTTCAAAAGAATCATGAAACAAGGTAGATATTTTCTACATAAATTCAATAAAAATAAAAATCTATAATACTAATACCATAATACTATAGTAATAAAGTAAAAACATAAATTTTAAAGTGAACTTAAAATATTTACTATCAGTCAAAAAAAACAACTTTTGGTATTTTCTGTTGAAAATGATATCATGTATATAATGGCCACGACTGCGTCTGAAGTGGTCCATTCGGAAGGCATGATTTTAGCAACTCGTTCGATCATTGCGATTGGTATCTCGCTAATAACACGAGTTATGTTGGCTTCCAAAGCGTCAATTGTAGCTAGTTTATTCCTAAAAACTTTAAATATCCCCAGAGAAAATAGTCTAAAGGTGTGACATCACACGATCTAGTTGACTTTGACATTCTGATTTGTCTCATTTTTGAAAAAATATTGACCTATGATTCCAACAGCCCAAAAAACACACCATACCGTTATTTTCAATAAATATAAAGATATCTCTTGATAATCTTCGCATTGATTACCAGCCAAAATATGGCAATTTTTTATCAACGTATCTATTAAGCCAGAAATGTGCTGCATCGCTGAACAATATTTGACGAAGGAATATCGGAAAAACATTTCTCACAGAACGCTGTTTTTCATAATGGAACTGAACAATTAGGAGACGATGTTTTGGTGTGTGTCTTTTCAAACGATACTAAACAAAAATAACAAAGCAGTTTGTTAAGAGTAATGAATCTTTCGATATATGTACCTATATATGTATGTGTTGGATAACTACTATAGATAACTCATGTTTCGGGTGACCCTCTTCGCCCCTTAGTAATTTCATGGTTACCAATCGACATCCCACGCTATCGTAGCGGTTTTCTCTCGACTAGAAAACAAATCACATTACACAGCCAACATCCTCGTTTGACTAAGATCCCCTATAGCATTCATACCTAATTTGTGCCTACCGATAATTCTTGGTCTACCAGGATCTGAGTCCCTTTAATCACGAAGTCCAGAATTCCCATGTTCCCTATCAGTTTAAAGACTTATGTCACTACCTATGCCCTCATTGTGCATGGATCTATTCTCTATGAGCGTGCAATTCACTCGACTCAAGAGCTTCATTGGTATCTGAGTCTCCCTAAACTGTTTATATAACAGGTCCATGATTCTCCTATACCATATATGTGCTCTGGTAATGTCTCTATAACTCGGACTAGCAATAACATCAAGGCGTGGACACTACACCAATTTAAAATTCTTTTAAATTTCATTTAAAAATGTAACAAAATATTTAAGAAAAAATAGATAACTGTCAACTATTTTATTTATTTATTTCTATTTATTTTTTTATTTTTATTTTTTTCATCATTTTTAATAACCGAGCTATTATGTAGAGTACATCATAAGTGTACACTGCCTACCAAACCAAACATTTATTTACGTACACACCGTTATGAACTTAGTAGAGAACAATTATAAACAAGCCTTATATGGCTAATCAAAGCTTTTATATAAAATAAAATTAAAAAAAAAAATTTATAAAATAGAGTAAATCATATAATGATTAACAATTGAAATTCAAATCTTATATTTTTTAAATTCTTAAATCAAAAATAAAGTAAGCAGGAATATAAACCTAGAATTCACATAATTAAGGAATGAACAAAACAAAAATTTTATCACATAAGAAGTTATATATGGACGGAGTTTTAGCCAATAGACATATCTAACAATTCCGTTAAAAGGTTAAGTACATCTACCAAATTCACCATCAGTGCTACCAATTCATGCATTTCTTTTTTATTGTGTTAAAGTGTAGACGTTTTGTTTACAATAGAACCAAAAAGTCACCAAAATAGTCGACAAATGTGGTGACCTGGAGACACTTGAGCCTAAATTTCCTGCAGGGTAGTTACAGAAGTGTGGATTATATTTTTCCAAATTTTACCTGCATTTGCAAATGCTGGTTAACTCCTTAAAAACTTGTTTAGACTGAGTACTAATATTTGTAAATAAAAATGCACTCGTCTAAACAAGTTGTAGTATAAGTTTTCTCTGGGACTCAATTTTCGTTCTGTAAAGCCGTGTAAAGTTTTTGTACGGTAAAAGGTATGGTGGCACCATATGATATGACATACAAAAAGTTTTTTTTTCACAGTTTCACAGAACGAGAATTTTTATATTCGTGCTTGTTTTTCCGAGTGGATTGAAATTGTCAGTGTTGTTGTTTATAACAACAATGCTATCTATTCTAATCCACTCGAAACACATAACATACACAAATTTATTTGATGCTAAGTATACTTTTTATACCCTTCACCTGTGGTGCACAAGGGTATATATAGCTTTGTCATTCCGTTTGTAATTTCTACAATTGTCATTTCCGACCCCATAAAGTATATATTTGCTATTGAATAGAGAAGTCGATTAAGCCCTGACCGTCTGTCCGTCTGCCCGTGTGTTGGTTGAAATCAACTTTTAGAAGCAACTATATGTTCCTCAGATCTTTGTATGGTATCAATCTTTTGGAAATATCCGGGAATGAATCGCTATTGAAATTCAGCACAATCGCCCTATAACTTTCTGAGATATGAGCAAAAAACCACGACCACCTCGTTTTTTTCACAATTACAACAACAACCTACATACATATTGGTTAAAGGAAACGTGGCATTGGATTCCAGCTGAGCCAAAAAAATTTTATTTTATTTTCTTTAATATATTATTTATATTATATTATATTATATTTTTTTATATATTTTTTTTAAATTGTTTTAAAAATATTTTTAAAAAATTTTTTTTAATTTTTTTTAAATTTTTTTTTGTGATTTTTTTAATATATTTTTTTTTGTAATTTTTTTTTTATACGCGATGAATGGTAATACAAACAATTGTTATTGCATGACTACACGTTGTGAAGGGTATATAAGATTCGGCACGGCCGAATATAGCACTGTTACTTGTTTTTTATTAATTTGTTATTATTTTAAAAATTTAGTCATCATTTAATTTCTTATTTTAATTTTATAGAAATATATAATAAATCATACATAATATATTTAACTAAACTAAATCTGAAAAATGGGCAAGAAAGATAAGAAGAAGGAAGAGTAAGTTAATTTGGTTATATGTTTTTATTTGAATTATTGCTAAATTACATACTGCCTTATTAAAAAAAAAATTTATTAAGGCTTATAGAGGTTTTATAAAACTGTTTATCTATGGATATTTGATTTATAAGAATCTTTTAAAGCTGTTTTAATTTTTATGATTAGGCCCCATAGAAAACAAGCTTGTAATACCGAAATTAAAAAAATTTATTTTTAGAAAGGCTAAAACTGCAAATAAACTAAATACACAAAATAAATATATATATATATATATATATATACATATATATACATAAATACATATATTTATAAAATAATACTAAAATACATACATAAATTATATGTGACTTATTCATAAAAATTTTTAAAGGTTTATAAAAGATTTATAAACTGATTTTTTACGAAAATTTGTTGATTTTTATGAATAAATCCGTAAAGACAATATATTCTACTACTATATACTTAATATACATTATTATGCTTTATTATTTACTTTTGATATTAATTTCTTAAACTATTTTGTAAAAAATACTTAGTTTTTTTCTTTGATTTTTTGTTTGTTTTATTTACTTTTATCTTTCAAATATTATTTTATAATGCACTTTAGCAATATAAATTATATCTATTTGTTTTAAATTGTCACTCATTTTGTAATAATATGTTTATTAGGGCGGATCCAGCAGCAGCCGGAGATGCACCTCCAGCAGGTGATGGTGCGCCAGCCGGAGAAGGTGGCGATGGGGAGATTGTTGGAGGACCACGTAATCCTCAACAAATTGCGGCACAAAAGCGCTTACAACAAACCCAGGCACAAGTTGATGAGGTAAGTTATGAACTGTTAGTTTTTGTTTTTTATTTTACGAAAAATTTTCCCGAATGAAATTAGTAAAACATACACACATACATACATACATAAATAATCTAAATTTTGATTACAAGAACTTATGTATGTATGTATTGGGTGTATAATATAAACATGTAAGTTTTTTAACTTTTATTTTAAACAATTTTTACAATAAAATTGAATCAAAGTATGGCCATTGTCAGCTATGACCTTTCCTCTTTATTCTGGCAACATATGGATGTCGCAACAAAAGAAATGACTATCTTTTAAGGCCAAGAAATAATCAAGCTAATTTTGAATACCCTGTTCTGAAGTAAAGCATATCGATCGATACAAATAGTAGTCGAACGGGGCAAATTTTGGACTTTAAAGCGGGTAAGGTAAAACTTCCCAACGACCTATTTCTAAATAGTTTTGACTGGTATTGCAACTTGTGGCCGAACGATGCTATGATTGAATATATCGGCTTATGTATGGCCGCATATTCTGGAAATTTTTCGGCCAAAGCTCACCTTTAACGAATCAATTCTATTCTACACAGATCTGGCCAGATTTCAGCATCTCTTTTGGTCCCAACAAATTCAGAGTATTACCTTAGCGCCATGGATATTTGGCTTTGTTGTCGATTTAACTAGTTGTCCGGTCTTCACATACGATCTCTTAAGTTTGTAACGGCTCTATTTTTCATCGCATTTAATATTTAGTACAGAAATTATTTTCTTTCATAGAGTTCGAACAGCATTTCAAGCATGCAACATCGTCTTACAAGCTCTCTCAGCTTCAATTTGTATGGCATATAATTTCTCTGTTTTTCCATGAATCATGCTGCTCAAAAACATTTTGAAATGCTTTTGTAAGCTTTTGTTAACTTTGAAAACAATCTTTATGGAGTATATTCTCCAATTTTGGTTTTTAAAATGTGTTTTAGCTGGCGTGAGTGACCTTTGTCTTCTGTATTTAAATCACCACTTTGGTCAGCATAATCTACCAAACAATCGGGAGAACTGTGCAAACTGTGTTGCTCGCCCAGTTCGTTCTACGGAAAACATTGCTGTTGTTCGCGATAATATGATAGAAGAGTCGTCGTGCCAAACAATTGAACATCTCACGAACATCACTGATGCGAATTTTGATTTGAATTTACATGCTAACAAGGTACAATTGAATTAAGAACTGATTCCTACTGACCATTTCAAGCGTCGTGAATACGCCAAATGGTTGGCTGAACAGACAGCAGTGAATGGTGACTTTATAAAGAAAATCATCTAAGCGACGAGACACACTTTCACCTCAGTGAATTCGTTAACAAGCAGAATTGCCGCAATTGTCCAAATGTGAATCCAAAAGTTATTGTTGAAAAGCCGATGCATCCACAAAGAGTGACTGTTTGATGCAGATTATGGGCTAGTGGCATCATCGGACCATACTTCTTTAAAAATGAGGTAGGCTAACCAGTTACCGCGAATGGTGTTCGCTATCAAGAGATGATTATAGACTTCTTGTGGTCAGAAATTGAGGATATAGAACTGGATAATATGTGGTTCCAATAGGATGATACCATTTGCCACGCAGCCAACGAAACAATGGCTTTTTTTTGTTGATAAATTCATTGGCTGTGTTATCTCAGGTCGTGGTAATGTTTATTAGCCCCACGATCATATATTTTGACACCGTCGGACTTATTTCTTTGGGAAAATTAAAAAAAGTGTACGTCAATAAGCCAGAACAATCAAAAGCTAAAGGATGCGATAATTCGGCACATGAACAACGTTGAACCTCAATTTTATCTGTGTCATTAATTATACTGACCATCGGATTGACCGAATAATTATCATAGATCCTTCAATCGTAATAAAAAATATTAAGATAATTCTGTGAAAACATTTCGTTTTATTTATAATTCACATCGTGCGTTTTGGTTTGATCTGCATATAAAGGTCTATACCTTAGGTATTCCTCATATTAATTAATACATTGCATTCTCTCTCCTCTAGTGTTACGATAATTCAGTTTATGTTCTCAAATCCCATTGGTATTTTGTCCATGTTATTATTCTTTCATTTCTATCAGTTGCTAAGGCTGCTTCAAACTACAAAGGTACCACAATTTCCTGCAAAATATTGCAAACAATGTTTTACTAAAAGAAATAATAAAAAAAAAATTTTTAAATTTTTTTTAATTTACATTTTTAAATTAAGGATTGCTGTAATTTTTTAATAAATTTCTTTAATTTTAGGTTGTTGATATTATGCGAACAAATGTCGAAAAAGTTCTAGAAAGAGATCAAAAGCTTTCGGAATTGGACGATCGTGCTGACGCCTTGCAACAGGGTGCCTCACAGTTTGAACAGCAAGCTGGTAAATTAAAAAGAAAGTTCTGGTTGCAAAACTTAAAGGTATTTCATTAGATTTGATTAATAATTAAATTCTCGTTCTCACATTTCACTTCAATATTTTAGATGATGATTATTATGGGCGTAATTGGTCTGGTTATTGTGGGTATTATTGCAAGTAAGTAAAATTTTAAATAAATCACTATAAAAAATTAACAAAAATCAAATAGTTGAAACAGGAAACAAGTGCAAAAATATATTTAACATTTTGTCTCAAAGTTATTTACATTCTATCAAATCAATCATAAGCATACAATTGCATAACATTATTTTACATTAATAAACAACTATCAAACACAATTATTAACTAAAATTAATCACACATTTTTGTTACGACATTGATTAAAACATAAACATTATTTGTTATTTATTTACTTAATTACCATTTGAAAAACAAAAACTTAATAAATTTACTTAAAATTTATATTCTAATTGTCATAATTTTGTTTTAATTACATTATTTTTTTTTCTCATATTATTTTTTTAGGTAATTTTATGTAGATTGCTAGCTTAAAAAGAAATTATTATTAAAAAACTGTTTAACAAAATTATTTGAAGTTGTATGGTTGCGCTATCGAAACATATAATAATATCAACGATTGTGTCAAAAATCATTTATGTATTTCGAACTCATTAAAACTCACTGAAAACTCAACTAATAAGGCTTTTATCTTTTAAACAAATTGGACTAAATAAAAAAAACTAAACTTCATAAATTCTTACTGCTACTAAGTACTACTGTCCATCACCATTAACGTCATCGTTTTATGAAATTTTAATCTGATTAAATCTGATCAAAAATTATCTATATTTATATGAAAGAGCACTAAAATTGTCCTCAGCAAAGGTTTAGTATAGAATGTATTTTTTTAATAATTTTTAATTATTTTATTTTTTATTTATGTTTATTTAATTTGTGTAAAGTTCGAATTTAAGTCAACGAGACTTGATTTATTTTTGTGTTTGTCTAAATATTTGTTTTTTAAATTTCCATTGTGTTTCCGTTACTTGTTTGTTAGTTTAAATTTGTGTTTGTTCCAATTAAAAATATCCTTTTAATTGGTTTTAAATGATAAATAATTTTGGTGATACATAGTATATTAAATTAATTTGTGTCATTCCTTTCCCATAAAGTTAATAAACCTTACTCCCTTAAAGTAACGTATGCATAATTAAATTATAAAATTTAGTATAATAGTTTTCCCATATGTTTGTAGTTTGGTGTTAGACTTTTTTATGGCCACATAAAAACATTTTTCCTCAAAAAATAATACAATACAAAGTACTATTCAAAAACCTCTACTCAACTGTGCAACTGCAACATTACCCAATATATCATACCACTTGTATACAAATTAAAATCGTATTGATGTTAGTGACTTTTCCCTACCGTTTTTACGTTGAAAAATTTTTTTAAATACATATATAACACCTAAAACTCAATAAAATATATTTTAAACCTTTCACAAAAAAATTACCTTGTTTAATAAGTTAAGAATTGTTTGACACACAATTGCAAACAGCACTACCTTAAAAAGATCACTGTATTATCTGTGTATCTGTGCACTGAATTAAATATCTGTGCATCCTAACGATATTGCAAACAATACATTAATTACCCATACATACAACATATCTCTTTTTAAATTTAATAATAGAAAATGAAGTTTATAAATTTTCTAGAACAAAAAACAACAAACAATTAATAAAATTAAAAAACAGTCAGTGGTAGATATAAACAGGTGAATATAAATGAATTGAATCACCAATCTAAGGGGTTACAGAACCCATACACTTTATGTAAATGCTAAACAAAATGATAAACGTTTGTGTTACTTAGTCAAGGTCAAAGATAATAAAAAATTTCTTTTAAATTTCTTTTAAATTTTCTCCAGTATTATTTCACAAATATTAATTATTTTTATGATAAAACAAAATGATACTTACAATGCGTTGCAAAATAAGGTTGTGAGATAGAATCTATTTTATTTTAAGAGCGATTTTTCTTATGCTCTCATTAAAAGATACTGATACTCTCAAAAATGAAACCATATTTTTATATACATATTATGTAATATCACGCGTAATTCGGTTTCAGAATTTTTGATTTTTATATTATGTTCTGATTTAATGCTGAAAATTAATACTTCCGCAAAGGTCAGCCGGTGCAAATTTGCAATCGCAAATACACAAGATTGTGAATTGGACTATTGGTTTGTTTACAAACGTTAACAAGTATGACAGAACAACGTAAGCCTACGTAAATTATTCTTAAGTGTTGTTCTGTATTACAGTAATGAGACATGATAATCCTATTGGTTGGTTTAGACGAAGTATATCTCCCAGAATTCAGAATTAATTAATTTAATTGTGTACAAAAACTTCAAATGATTACAGTTGATTTTAGTTGTTTTAACTACCCAACATACCAAATAGAAATAAAACTGCAATACCACTTGTGAATAATATTATGACAATAGTGGATTCACAACTGTTTCTGATCAGTTCGTATGTATGCACACAAAAACTATCCCAACATACCAAATGACTTGTGAATAATATTATAATAAGCTTACCAACACAAGCCGCAAGCTTGTAAAAGAGTTGTGAATCGATTGTAAAATGTTTGTGTAACAATTATAGAATAATCGAAACAGAACCCTTATTCATAAGCTTAAATGTACACGATTACTATAAGCTATTGCTTGTAATAGTAGAATAAGCTTACGAAAATAATATTGTTTTAAGATTATCCTTGTAATTATTTTTTGGTTTTTTGTTATTAAAAGGAAGTTCAATTACTTCTTTTGTTTCTGTTCTAACCCTTTTTTTATATTTGTAAGGCATTTCTAATTATTTTATTATAAATAATATTACAAACCATTAATTTTTTCGCACAACACAATTATAACTTTTATTCACTTTGAAATTTGAACACAAAATGCAAAACACAAAAGAAATTTGTCAACAAATAAAACTGCACTTGTTGACAAATTTCCCGTACATATGTATGTACTTAAGAAGCATAGTTTTTGTGTGCATACATACGAACTGTTCAGAAACAGTTGTGAATCCACTATTGTCATAATATTATTCACAAGTGGTATTGCAGTTTTATTTCTATTTGGTATGTTGGGATGCTTCTTAAGTACATACATATGTACGGGAAATTTGTCAACAAGTGCAGTTTTATTTGTTGACAAATTTCTTTTGTGTTTTGCATTTAGTGTTCAAATTTCAAAGTGAATAAAAGTTATAATTGTGTTGTGCGAAAAAATAAATGGTTTGTAATATTATTTATAATAAAATAATTAGAAATGCCTTACAAATATAAAAAAAGGGTTAGAACAGAAACAAAAGAAGTAATTGAACTGCTTTTTAATAACAAAAAACCAAAAAATAATTACAAGGATATTCTTAAAACAATATTATTTTCGTAAGCTTATTCTACTATTACAAGCAATAGCTTATAGTAATCGTGTACATTTAAGCTTATGAATAAGGGTTCCGTTTCGATTATTCTATAATTGTTACACAAACATTTTACAATCGATTCACAACTCTTTTACAAGCTTGCGGCTTGTGTTGGTAAGCTTATTATAATATTATTCACAAGTCATTTGGTATGTTGGGTACATACTTAAGTTGCCTTCAGACGACATGTATTTAAGTTTCACAATTGATACATGTTATGTGAACCCATTAAATCTTTGATTGTGAAATACATATGTAAATTTCATATTACATATTTTTAATTACAGTGTGTTTTACTTTGATCTGACAACGTAACTGACATCTATGTACGTAACCAATTTTAGTCTTGCGAAATAACGAAAATTTAAAATTGTTTTAAACACAACAAAAACTATGTGTAAAATAATTCCACTTTTACTTTTGCACTACCTCTAACCTAGACCGTAAATATTACCAAACATACATTTTTTTTTATTATTTTTCCAAATGTAAGCGTTTTAAGTACATAAAAAGTCAGAAGTCACGATTATTAAAAATTCGGCTTAGTTCTCTTAATATTAAACACCTTTAAGATAAAAATATTCCTCACGTCAGACCAGAGTAAACCAACGCAATTTTACATTTTTACGAAAGTATAACCGTTGACGAGAATACATTTTAGGTTTGTTGGCAAATAATAAGGCAAACATAGGAAAACCGAAATAAATTTACAGTTTATTTTAGTATTTTAAAGACTTGCTTATCGATTGAAGATAATTGGTTTTAATATGGTTGATCATAATTTTATACATAATACTGTAATAATATTTACTGAATCTATGTCACACGCCTTAATTATAAAAATGATTATTACAAAACTGGCATACATAATGCTCGGCGCACAATTGGGACGAACGTCGAATTTCGCCCAACACGACGAACTCTTCGGTAAAAATTCGTTGTGCAAATTCGTCCTGTGAAGCACAACAACGACGAAAAAGTAACATATTTTATAGTTGATAAAATTGTTTAGTGCAAGGCGAATTCATACAGGTGAAATTATCAGCCCAGCTGATTGTGAAACATTTTGTCAAAATTGGTTGAATTTGCCTTATTAATGCAGGGAAGGGAAATGTGATTTTAAATTCTGTATTAAACAATTAACTTACATGTACATTTTTGATTAAAAATGTGCTAAATTTATGTATATTTGTAGCTTTTGCGTCATTAATAATGTGTTTCAAACAATTATATCCTTTTTTTAATCAAATTTTATTATATTTAATATGTAAAAACACCTTTTCCATCCCTGATATACGAATTGGCCTTGACATAAAACATCACATGAAAAGTTGCTTTGTTGTATCAATTCGCCGTTGCATATACCTTATGGATATGCCTTGGTTTAGTGTTTGTGCAAAGAAAAACCAAAAATAATCGAAGAATTTAATTTTTTGTGAAACTCAACAAAACAATAAATATAATTTACGTATAAGCAAACGTTTGCAAAGAATGTCGTGGGTACGTGCATTAAACAATAATAAAAATTTTGTTTGTGTACAACAGCTAATAGTGTGACCATATGAAAATAGATCACTTAATAAACTTAAACATTTGCAAAAACACAAATAAAAACAAATTTTTGTACTTAATTTTTTTATACTTTTTTTAAATGTTTTAAAATAAAAAATAAAATAATTATTAAAGTAAAAACTAACTTTATTTTCTTAAAATGTTGAGAAGTAAACCCAAATTTAATAAAAAAATGGTCACCTTGTCGTTCGCCGGCGTAAGAAATAGAAATAAATCTAATGCAGAGTTCGCGCGTATAGCGAACTTCGACTGACGCCACAATTGTATGCATTCTCATATACACAAATGTGTTTTATTTTTGATGACGAATATTCGCGACGAAAATTTCGTCGTTCGTCCCAATTGTGCGTCTAGCATAACGCACAAAATCAATTATCGTAAACAAAAATAGGTTATGTCCGATGTGATCTCACAATTTGTAAAGTTAAGGGAGTCTCAGTAGGAATACACATTCTGATTTTTAAATAAAAACACTTTTTTAAGATAGTTGTGATTGTTTTTTGAGTTATAGAGAAGACATGTTTCAATTAAGTATCGAATAAAATATCTGTCAAATGAATATCACGTCTCTGATCTCGGATTTGAGCTCAGGCATTGTTTCTAGTTTATTCGCATAAGTCCAAGTTTTCACAAGACCTTATAAAAAAACTTTCACAGTGTTAAATCGCATGATTTTGGTGGTCAGTTGAAATCAAAGTTTCCTGGCATTCTAGAAATCATTGCTTCAATAAATGGATTGTTCCATGTGCGGTGTAGCAGGTCTTGTCCAAATCCATGGCGTCTAATTGATGCCAAAAGAACTATTTTAACATACATATTACTGTTACAAATGCTGTTAGCAATCACTACAATTTCGTCCTTGTCTTAAAAAAATTAAGGCCCAATCACGACGCCTGACCAAAATTTTCACCAGACAGTTGCTTATTGTAGGTGCATTTGTTTTTTAATTTGTAAAAGATTTTCTCAGGCCCAAATTCGACAATTTTGTATATTCACGAATTCATTAAGATGGAAATGCGCTTCATCGGAGATGACTATTTCGAAAAATTTACATTGAAAGAATTGCCAGCGGTTTCCATGGTTTGCCGCTTTGATCTCCTGAATAAGCCGAATTTTGTACGCTTTTAGGTAGAGGTAAGGGCTACGTGATATTAAAAGTTGTTGAGAAGGATTTCGAATTGTTGTTTTTGGATTTTCGGCCACACTCTCATTTACAACAGCAAAATTTTCAAGAGCCCAACCGGTACGTTAACTCTTCGAATAGTTGACAGATTAGGTGTTTTTTGTCGACTTCTTCGAAGTTTCGAGCGCTCTCAGCATAACTTTTGTAATAAGTTTTTATAATACGTTGCTTATCCATAAAGTGCTCCATTTTTAATAATCGCTATAAATATATATGACAGCTGAAAAATTTCAGAGTTTCCACTTGCACAAAAAAATTACACTAAATTGTACATTACATCTCGTAACTACCATAGCTTGCGTTGAAGTCAAAACAAACTTAAGAGCTTCAAGTATTTTATTTTTTCTAATGTACATTTTTAATTTTAAAAACGATTATGGACCATTACAGGTAGAGCTTGTAGTTAAATCTGTCGTAACACATTTTTTAAAGTCAACTTACGCCCTAAAGTTAGGCACTTTATATAAGGTGTTATCATTAATTTTTCACGCATTTCATTGACGTAACAGATGGCAATGTCGTTTGGAAATTGTGTATTTGGACTAAAAATTATTTTTTTTTGTAATTTTCTTCAAACATATTTGACATATAGATAAATGCATATCTGCATATCTCAAAAATCAACATTCTGCATTTTCAATAAATACATAGTTCTTAAGTTATAATTGAATCACAAATTAGCAACACTCATCAACTTCATTATGCATTAATTAAAAAAAAAACTTCTAAATTTCATTATGCATTAATTTAAAAAAAAATGTATCAAACAATTAAACATTAATAACAAAATGGTGATACTTATAAAATTTTTGCAGAGAAAGATGAAGAGTAAACTTAACAAAACCCAAAAATATAAAACAAATCTAAAAAAATAAAATACGATTTCTATATACAAATTTTCTAAACATACTTATTAATACAGAATTACAAGGTAAAACAAATTTGAAATTTGCATTATACTTATTAAAAGTTTTGCTAGGAAAATATGTCATCATATGTAGGTGCACCACGTTTTGTTTATCTAATAAATATTCCTCAAACACACATATAAAAAATAACAACCTTTAAACAATTTTTCTATTGCTTAAAAAATTGTTTATTATAAGTAAATATATACATATATATGACACTATAGGAGCACTAATTTTTATTATTTAGTTAATTTTCCATATTAATACATTTCAACATTCATAAATATATAAAACACACTTAAATAAATAAATTTGAAGGAAAAATAAAACTCAATCACACATTATCCATTTCCAAACAAAAAAAATTTTTGTTTTATTTAGACTCCTGGTTTTCAAATGACCAAAATACCAGTGGTTCACTACCACAACAACCATCATCATCACTACAACAATCAGCCAGTAATGTTGACCATGGCAATCGTCAGGTATTGGAATCGGTGCCTGTAACACATGAACATCAAGAACACCATGAATTATTACCCGAACATACATTACAAAAAACACCCACTGCGAACGAAATACAGCCAGACATAAAATCAACCACTTCAAATTGAAAAAAAAACCTATTTCATATTATATTTTCTTAAAAAAAAAAACTAAAAACCAAAAAAAAAAAACAAAAATTCACACAAAATTGTAAGCACGCTTTAAAAATTCTTAAATTTTTATGTTGTAATTTTTAATCAAAATTTATAATACATACATACATAAATGCATAAATACAAATGTACATACATACATAAAAATATATACAAATAAACATACACATGTATGTATATGAGTATGGCATAGTTCTGAATATTTTTCTAACTTTAAAAAGTGGCGAGTAAAAATTTTAGTTCAATCACATACCACGATTTTGAATGTCCTTTGAATCTTCAAGAATATTCTTTTCTGTATGTATTGAATTTAAATACTTTTCTTAGATAATTCTTCAACTTTTACCTACAAAACGAGAACTAAAGCTTGGTCCAAACTGCTTCTTGCTATTTTTTCAAGGTAATATCCAAGTTATATTTATTTATCAGGTAATCGCAGTTTGGAAGATAACAAAAGACAATAAGAGAGGAGAGAGAATTGTTTTTTTATCTACGGACTTTGATAGCTGAAGTTAAAATTAAGAGAAGAGCAAAATTATTAGATGGCAAATTAAACTCCCTAACGAATAAATTTGCAATTAAATTAAATACGGCGAATTGCTAAAACAAAGCAACTTTTCAGTAGATGTTTTTTGTCAAAGTAACTTTGTATAGCAAAGTTAGAAAAGGGCCTATACTCAGTTTTTTTTAATACTATTTGATTCAAAAAGGATATATGTATATTTGTAAAATCCGTAATAAAAAGTGTTAAAAAAGTATAAATAAATATAGTACTGTTAAATGGATAAAAAATTACTTAATAAAATAAATTCTTTTATACCGAAAATAAAAATCTACTTTCCCATCCCTGCACAACTGTTGACTTTATGCCTTCTGATCACCTACTGTGACATGCTCGTGTCTGTCTTATCACCGTTAAATTATAAGCATGCATATGTATCTGTGGCTTAAAGGAAAAACTACTTAAGTCGACTCAAACTAAAATTATTTACCATTGTAATTTTACAACGAAAAATTATCTAATTATATTGAAAAATTTTTTAGGAAGCTAGAGCGTTAAAACTTATTATTTACAATTTTAGGTATTTGAAGTAGTCAGCCTTAAGCTCAAATTAGAAGTGTCATAACTATAATCCAATAGCCATAGAATCAAAAATTCAATTGGTTTTCTATGGCGTTATGGCAAGTCACCTATAATCAAAAACATTAGGGGAAATCACCCTTCGTTGCAAACAGATCATGCAAATGTTGAAGATCTTGCAAATCTAGTATATATGTATATTCTTAAGTTTGCAACAAAACAAAAACAATATACACTAAAATTACATTTCCCACACAAGCACTTATTTCCAATACTAAAAACAGGGAATTTTTAAAAGCAACGTTTGCAACTTGCAAGATCTAAACCATTTGCATCATGTTTGCAACGAAGGGTGATTTCCGCTATTGTTGTTTATAAGTTTGATTCAAACAGCTGTTTTGTATGGTTATGGTTATGTCACGTCTAATTTTAGCTTAACTGTGAGTGCTGTTGTCAATAGGAAAACGACAGAAATACAACAAGGTGTCATTGAATTTATATTCTCATAAATATTCCACAAACGGTACAAAAAAAGGAGATAAAGACACTTACAATAATGCGGAATAAATTATTTTTAACTTACAAATGTTCTATATCTTAATTGAAACTGATTTTTTGTTAAAAAAAATCAATTAAGAGTTAAGAAATATCAATTAACTTAAGAGTTTTATAATGCTTTTTTTAAACATCATAGCAGTTTTTCCTTATTGTCAGAGCTATACTTATGTATTTTAATGTCAAAAGCAGTTCAGACTTTGCTTCAAATAAGTTTTTTAAATACGAAATTTACGGAGCAAATAAATATAAAGCTTATCGAAAACCTTTAATAAATTTAGCAATTTTTAAAAAAGTTATTGAAAATTTGTTTTACAGTTTTCTTGAAATGGACAATTATTGATTTTTTTTTCTGAAATTATTTATTAATACAGAAAATAAAATTGTGACACAAATTTTGTGGCTTGGAGCTAAAAGGGCCAATGTAACTTTTTTGCTCTTTTGAGTTAATCATTGCATTAGATTTGTTTTCTTGCTCTATTTCATTATGGTTAAACAGCTAAAGTCATACTTAACCCAGAACAGCTTCATAAATAAAATGCTGGCCAATGTCACTATGAAAGCACCTATAAAATTTAAAGTTCAATTCGAATTTTCTCAAAAGTAAATATTTTGACATTGGCCCTTTTAGCTCCAAGCCACAGAATTAACACTAAAAATTAATTTATTAAAAAAACTATAAATTTTAATTATTTGCTTGCAAATATTTATCGAGTTTCTTCAAGTTCTATTTTAAATATAAATAATTATTGTGTTTCGAATTCTCAAAATAAAAACAGAGTTTCTAAGTATCTAAGCAATATTGTAAATCGCAAATAATTTTAATGATGTATCAGGAGCTATCAACTTCTGAAATATTTTTACTCGCCTACAAAGTTTCAGAAAGTTTCAGATTTATGCCAGTTTATTTATAATTTATTGGATTGCATGCTTTTCTTGTATTTTAACATAAATGTTTTTATTTATTTTACCATTTTATTTTGTGCACATCAAATTGAACAAAATTGAACGAAAGAACGAAGTAAATTCAAGGGAAATACAAATTTACTGATATGTAGTAGGGCTTTTTGTGATTTTTTTTTTATTACGGGGAATAAAATGTGTGGAATGTGTCATTTTTGCTAATGTATGACTCGAATTTGACAACATTAAAACTTACCATACCTGTATGAACTTGCCCTGCGTTTACAACTCATTATGCTGTTTCGACAATAAAGAAGACGTGTTAGTTGTCGAAAACGCTCATAATTGTTTCCTTGACGCAGTTGTCCAGACAATAAATATGTCGAAATCATTTTAAACAAAATGTGAAATCAAGTTTAAACAATTTTGAAGCAACTTTCTGCTTGCTAAAAGAAATCTCTTGTTTTTCTGTCACTGAAACAAAAATTTATTTTTAGTTTTTTTATTTTTAAGTCAAAGAAATTAAAAAGTGTTTTCCTTGAATTTCAGACAGTATATAAATACTGTCCTTAAAGCTAGTTTACTTGATTACATTAAAGTCAGCAAATACAGTCTGTCTTCCTATCTCATCCACAAACTTTAATTTTTGAGTGGGAGAGCTGCAAGATCATTATCGGCGTACATCTCACAGACTGGATGTTCTGTTTTGCAAAATTATGTTAGTGCTTGTGTGTATTGTCCTGACAGCATTGCTAGGTGTAAATGATGAGTAAGATATAAATATACATCCCTATAAAGTGGCAAAATTTTTTAAATTAAATTATAAATAATTAAAGCACTTAGGTCATGTTAATTTTTTGAGGAGTATTGAAAAAACTTATAAATTAGTTTTTGTTATCTGCTATCAATAAGTTTTTTTTAACCACCCCGGCAGCTGATTTAAAATAAAAAAAATTATCAAAATAGAATGAACATTTGTATTTGTATTTGTCTTTTTTTTTTTTTGTTGTTTGATTTGCCAGCACTGCTGTTCAAATATTTCTACATGTTTTATTATACAAATGTATTTACAATGTCTCTAGCTTTTATTTTAAAACAAAAAATTACTTTATAATCCTTTTTTGTGGTTGTAAAGACTATCTTTTTTATTCACAGTAATAAAGTAATTCAGTATTTTTTATAAATTTATGAATGAAATAACGACTATTTTTAAAACTAGGCACACGTACAAGGCTCTTAATAGCTTAAGTGAACCAGACCATGATTATTGCCCCAAGTCTAATCCAATAAATAATAATTAAAACAGACATAATGCTTTTATAATATGTAACATTGTAGATATTGTAAAGCTTTTTATGAATTATGAATAAACAAAGTAATTTAATATAATTGTCTATTGAACATAAGTGTATGTTTTCCAAAGATTCAAAAATTTCAAAACAATATTAACAAAAGTTTTTTTGTTTTCTTTCAACACCAACAGATAAACTTGGCCTAATAGGTGGTGAACAACAGCCTCAATATCCACCACAATATTATATGCCACCACCACCACCCCAGCAACAGCCACCACCACAAGCGGCAGCTGCCGGTGGTACATCATCGTTGGCTGGTGATGACCAGTCACAAGGACATGGTGGCGCATAAATAAACTTTGTATTTTCAACTAACAAGAACAGTGTTTAAATTGCTTAAAACAACAACAAAATATTCAAATAAAAAATCATTTTTTGTTTTTTTAAATTTTCAATTGAAACTACAACCATAATTAATAGTACTTACTAACTATAATAACACTACTAAACAACTTTAAAATAACAACAAATACACAAAAAACACAAAGAAGAAATAGAATACATAACCTCAATAAAAAAAAACCCAGATAGTATGGAAACAAAAAACATAACAACATCAACAAAAATACTTAACAAATAATGGAAAATAAAATAATGAAATATATATTAATTACAATGCAAATAATATATTAATATGAAGTAAAGACAAGATTTAACCTTAAAATTGCAAAAAAAAAAAACAAGTTATATGCGAAAAACGATAATTATAAACAAATAAATAAAAAATAAAAAGAATACAAAAAACACTTTTAGCAAAAAAAAAAAAGAGAACAAAACAAAATATCCTTTAAATTTAATTTAATAATAAAACAATTAAAAAAGTAACGTAAATCGTATAAACTTATAAACAAAATGGGAATTATAACTACATACATACAATATTATAATTATTAATATATACTTAATAATGAAAAAAAAAAAAAAACAAAATGGTGTATAAAAAAATTAAAACAAAAATTAAGAAAAAAAACCTAGATGATTATAAACAATTTATTTATGGTTGCATTATTTAATTTCAAAATAAATAAAATTATTATTAAATATAAATAAAAACAAAATAATTAAATATATAAATTTTTTTAATGCTTTTTTGCAATGAAAAAGGGTCAGTATTCAGAGAGGGGGGCAAGGTTTTGGCAAATTTAACTAAGAATTTCTAAAGCCATTTTAAGCAAGCTAAAATTGTTTGTATGTTTTAATAAAGGAGTTTTTAGTATGAAACAAATTTAAGTGAAAATTTGATTATAAGTTAAGCAAATTGAAATCAGTATATTTTCATTCTCTTAAAAAAGGCAAAAATTTCAAGTGATTTTTAAATTTCAAATCACATCTTCATTACTTCGGACATAGAAACAATTGTATATTTTGTAAATCTTTAGAACACATTTTTATTTTTGTAACATTTTGTTTCCTTTTAATTTGATTTGAGTCGTCAAAACAAAATAAAGAGGCTTTATACGCATCGCTAAAATTCCGAATTTTATTTTCTGTTGCAATTAAAATGGATGAAATTATTAAGTTTCTGTATAAAAAAGTAAGAGAGAAAACAAAAGAATTCGTTACACAATTATGTACATGTACTCGATGTTGTCTTTTGATTTTCTTATTCACCAGTTAGATATGAAGGCTGTAAAAAGATACATTTCGTTGGTCACAAGTAGAAAGGCCCTAACTCAAATAATTGTAATTTTACAGGAGAAGTAAAAAACCTAACAGAAACTGTATAATCATAATGTAATTTGTTTTGTAAAATTGCTTGTAAAACTATTATTTTTGATATTATTGCGTGTCGAGGTGTATTTGTGTGAAATGTATTGAAATAACTGAATAACTCAATTTCGTAAAAAGTACGAACAGAATAAAATAAACTATAAAGGAGATTTAAAAACTCTCTATGCTAGGCGCACAACTGGGACGAACAACGAATTCGTCGGTTAAAATTCGCTTTTAAGTTCGTTGTATGAAACACAATTACGAAGAAAAAATTTCATCAATTAAAGTTGATAAAGTTGTTTTTACAAAAATAAAAAAAGAAGTTAATTTTTTGTAAAACTTTATTAAATAACAAATATAATATCAGTATTAGTAATAATTTCTTTACTTTTACGTTAACGTTTGCACAGAATGTGGTGGGTTTGCCAAATAAACATTAATTAAAATTTTGTTTTCACATAATAGCTTATAGTGTGACCATATTAAAAAAAAATTATTTAAAAAATTCAGACATATACAGAAACAAAATATATTTTAATAGTTAACTTTTTTATATTTATTTGAAATGCTTAATACTATGTTCACACACGCGCCTTAATTGTCAATTTATTTTCTCGAAATTAGAGGCCTTTATTGAGCTCAATTTACCATACTAAAAATTACTTATAAATTGAGCAATATATACTTTATTGTTTCACTTATTGTCCAAAACTCGAAATACAACTCTAGAGAAGTATGTTTAGTGAGAAGAAAATTCTTTTATTTATTTTAATTGCTCAATCAACACTAAACTAAAACAACTAAAAAAATCTATCTAAACAGGGTATTAAAACGAAAATAAAAGAATAATTAAAGTAAAAACTAACTTTATTTTTTTAAAAAGTTGAAAAGCAAAACCAAATGTAATTAATATGGTCATTTTTTGTTCATTGTTCGCCTGCGTAGGAAATAGAAATAAATCAATTGCAGAGTTCGCCGCGTATAGCGAATTTCAACCTATAATTAAATGTATTCTTATATACACAAATGTGTTTTATTTGTGACGACTAATATTCGCAGTAAAAATTTCGTCGTTTCACACACAGACACAGACTTTCATGCCTCTTGTGTATTCCGAGAGCAATCAAATTGTTGGGAGTTGTTACAGTTGTACTGTCATTTATAACAACAATGATATGGCAATGCCAAATATAATATCAATGCTATAATATTTTTCAAAAATTTTATATCACTCGGAATGCAAAGCAGCTACGATTATCAAAAATGCTGCGGCTTTGAATTGCGTCGTTAATGTTTCCATTTTCTTAAAGAGTAATTCCCATTATAAATCCAAAGGGTATCTTATTAAGAAAGAACTTATTAATTTTACAACAGAGACATTTCTTGGAATAGTTGTTATTTTTTTATTGAATTGTAAGGACGACATGTTGCGTCTAATACCCCACACGGCTCTCATGGCAGGCTATTACTCTTTCTGTAAAATTTGACATGACTTTTATACATATTTGCATAATGATCCTGAGATTTCACAAAAACTGATGGCGGTAAGACGCAAGAATTTTGTAAGATAAAAGAATTAACTCTTGCTGAAACCAAATGCCGTCCAGATCAATGCCGTTTAGTTGAGACCGTTTACTGTCACTTTCACTTTACACTCTGAACCACAAATTCGACAATTTTTTATGTTCCCGAAGCCATTTAGATGGAAATGCGCTTCATGGTAATTTTTTTCTAAAAAATTACATTGACATCACTTATGTTTGGTTTAAGCTCCTCAGTAAGCTGAATTTGTACGCAAAAAGCTAAAGGTCTTTTGTCCAAATTCGCTGCGTAGTGCTAAGTAACATTTGAAGTTGTTAAGAACAAAAACGAATTGATGTTTTCTGATTTTCAACAGCAAAAAAGAGATCGACCGGAGCGTTGACGCACTGTTTCCGATCCAGATTCTTTATCTTTGTATGATTTATTTTGTACTTCAATTTTTTCAATACTAATGGCTATAAAAAGGCAATTTTCTATAAGTAGTTTTTTAATTTGTAGGAATTAAAAAAATTATTAGATAAATTTAATCAATTAAAGAAAAGTTTTGCTAATAAAATTGTTTTTATAATTTACTTGTTAATAGAAAAGGTTTGAAATTATCTAAATATAGATGCAAATATTTATAAATTCTTTAATTGTAAACCATTTTTAAATTATTTTCGAAAAATCCTATTTATTTAGTATTTATTTTTTATAAATATTTAGTTTATTAGACAGTTTATGCAGTTTTTCCATATATAAAGAATATTTTTTATAAATTATTTTTTTAAAAGATTTATGAAAATTTTTGGTAAGTAAAATAAACAATTCATATTTTTTTTTTTTAATGTTAGAAATATTTAGACAATATCTGATGTTTGATTTAAAATTAGATCTAAGGACAAAAAAACAATTCAACTAATTCTGAGTTTAAGTACCAGTTTTATATTTTCTAAAACTGCATAACTCAGAAAAAAAATTAGTTGCCGTATTTGAATAAAAAGTACTTTTGGTAATTTTAAAATTTAGAAAATGATTTTTATCAAAATGCAAAAAATGCAATATGTTTTGTTCTCAATTTGTTATACCAAAAACTAAATAAGCATCGACATATAAATCATATCTTCCTTTTAGAATTTTAAAACAGTTATTGGAAATTACCAAAGAATATATTATAATTGCACCATTAAAATAATATTTTGCATATATTGGCAATTACATATATGCTTAAAAACAAGTCTTTCATCCTTAAAGAAAAGGACACAAATATTGGGAAAACAAACTGCACATAGTGAATAATAACAACCAATCCATTAGCACTATTGGTTTTGATTAATTAAGAATCGATAAATAAACTAAAGATAATATAAAATTATTATTTATAAAAAAGTTAATTCAATAATATTTCATTTAATGTAAAATATTTATGATATGTATGTATTATTTTTTTTCGAATGAATTAGTGTTTATATAAATTAAAATAAAAACTGATATGATATTAAAAAATACATATTCAATTTAAATAAAACAATAACAATTCAGCAGTAATTTATGTTTTATTATATTATTATTTTTTAATTTAAATGTGTTGTAATTAATAAAATAAAATAATAAAAATTATTAAAACAACCGATTATTATGGAATGTGTCAATTCAATGAAACCTTAAAACTAATTTTCAATCAAATCGTTTATTATTTGTTAAATATAGCGTGAAATATGTTAACTACTTAGAAACGAAAATAAACTCAATTATTTACTGTTCGTTTAAAGATTTATTGCGATAATTTAGGCACCATATTTGGAAAATTAAAATAAAGAATATCCTAAAAGCTGAAATGAATTTTTGTGTTGAATTTTTGGGCAAAAAAACAGAAGCAGATAAAGTACTTCGCTTATATATTCCTTATTTATAGGTCACTATTGCCGATTTTTTGTAAACAAGCTTTAAAAGATTTTTGTTACGAACCGTTTTGGCCCAGAAAGGTTTTCGGCTAGCCTGTTCTTGGCGATAGCTAAGGCAGGTTCCAACCCTCTCACTGGCCACGCATCCGCTCCTAAAACAAACTGAAAATACAACAAAAACCACTACAGAAAATTCTACGACAGCTACGAACTATAAAAATGTCCGAAAGTTAACTAAATTCCTTTAGAAATATTTTTTTTAAATATTTTTCAGTTATAGCTTTGCCGTGTGAAAGCCGCTTAAAGTTTTGTTTTAATATCATTAAAAGAGAGTGTAAAAGGGTATATGTATGTAAATAAGTTTGTCATTTCGTTTGTAAGTACAATATTAATGTTAGGTCCTCTAAAATATATATGTAAGTATTCAGAATTTTTATGTAAAGATAAAATGATTTTGCTAAGTCTGTCCGTCCATGTGTATGTTGAAATCAACTTATTGACTCTTATATGATATCAATTGATAGAATATCTACTTTCGAAATTTTTGGAAAACTAGTTATGTGGGTATATTGCGTGCTTAGATATGAGCATAAAAACACGATTGCCTGTGTATTTTGCCCAAATGAAGATTTTGCAGCTCCTATGGCAACATTTACAAAAAATCTTGGTTAATTCAATACCGATAAAGATATCGGCGAAAAAAAAGTAAAAAAATTAAAATTAAAAGTTTTACTTATCGATTTTCTCACACACAGTTGCACATATATTTATATTATATTGATGGTTCAAACAGTGTGAAAGGTATATAGGATTCGGCACAGCCAAATCTAGCGATTTCAGTTTTTTAAATATACATATGCATTCGAGAAGCAAATCTGTCAATTTTCTTGAAGCTACAAAATTTTAATTTTGTGTTAAAAAAAATTTAGTAAAAAATACATAGGCAGCTGTAGTTTAGTGCATATAAGTATATACATATATGAGTTACGAAAATATTTCGGAATATTTCTTGCAATCATGACCAAGTTATAATTTTGGGCTGTTATTTTTATTGATTATTGGGTGATTGTTCAAAGATTTTGCACGAATAATTCAAAGTGTATACCATAATAAAAAACTTATCTGAAAATTAGAATAAAAAATATAATTAGAAAGCTGAAAATAAAAATTAATAAAAATCGAGTAAATATCACCAGTCTATGCCATATGTGGAAGTTTCAAAAAGTTGATTTCAAACAACACACTGAAAGACGGATATTGCTCAATCTTTACGGTTTGAGAAAGCTACAGAAGGACGCAGAATAAGCTATATGGTTAACATTGTTTATAACTTTTTTTATTTGTTACATTTTTTAATGTAGCGTATTATGATTTTTTATTAGTTTTGAAAAATGATAACCTGCCAGTGCTGGCTTATTTCCTGCTTTGCACATAAATGCTCCTTTAAACAAATTTCACTGAATAACTTTTAACAAAGTTTCGACTGTAATAACCATGATTTCATTTCGAATATTAACTGCCAGTAGCTGTTAAGTCCGATTGACGTGGACGCCGAGTGTGTCCCTTACCAAAGGCACCTGCAGTTGTCACCAAGGTTGGATGATTTTCCACAGCTGGCCTAATAAAATTCTGTAACATTGACCGAAGTGCTACATCAATATAATTTTCCAAAATAAGAGCCAATTACCATTTTGGATAACATGCCGCATTAAATGATACATTGAAGTGGTTGTAATTATCGTAGATACACTTCCTTTGGATTATTTGTAGTCCATATCCTGCAGTTTTGCTTGTTAACATAGACATTAGATAAAATAAAAAATTCATCACTCATTATCAAGTCTAAATTTTTGTCTGTATATTTGATGGTGTAGTCATCAAGCCATTGCTGATATTCTTGCACAAGTTTATATTTTTATATGTATTCAAAATTCTCTGCAACAAACACCGTAATAGTCTCCTTTTTGATGTTGTCCCATACATATTTAAAACTTAGGCAGTATTCTGAAGAAAATGTCGAACCAAATTGTTTATTGCTGATGCTGCTGATGTAATCCGCATATTAAAATGACGCCGTTATACAAGAAGTGTCAATACAATAATTTGTTGTTTTAAAATATATATTTTATTTGTTTTGGTACGTTATTCGATTGTATTCAATTTTAAACTTTCGAAGTTTTCTTTAAAAATGCTGAAAAAAGAGAGAGAAAATAATAGTTCGACCAAAGACAATAGACTATAGTCTAGTCTATTCTCTTTGGTTCGACCTTTAATATCGAAAGCGAATACTTATACCCAAGGCATATTTATTCATCAGGTACTCTTGATTCGTCAGCTGATTATTTTTTTTTATTACTTATTTTTAATTTCAGCTGTCATAATACATATATAAAAAACAATTTTCTCTCTTTTCTAATTAATTTCAAATGTCAAACTTCATATATAAAAAATATAAACAAAAACTTCTCTCCGAACTGCAATTACCTGATGAATAAATATGCCTTGACTTATACCCAATAAAAACAAAATAAAAGCCATGAGAGGATTTTTTATAATAAAGTATTATAATAAAGTAAACAAATAACTATAAATTAATATTTATTTGACCTTTTTTAAATTTATTCTAAACTATTCAGTGCCAAATTTTATTTAGTTACTACCAGCCGTTTTTCCGGGATTGAGAAGCAAATATCTAAACATACAAACATTGACATTTATTATATTAGTAGGATTATTTATTCTGGATTTTTCAGTATTCTTTAATATTTACAATTTGATTTAAAATTTTTTTTATAAAGTTTAATAATATAGAAAAATGACCTTAAATCAGAATAAATACTTTATAATAAAGTAAACAAATAACGTTTAAATACTTATTGAGATAAGAATTATTATCACTTCACTTACATTAGATAATATTTTAATTTTTTTTTTTATTTTAATGTTATTCATATTGTAATCGCAAAAACTTTCCTACATATATAAATGGTAAATATAGAATGGTGAAAGTACATTATTTTTAGAAATAGTTACTATTTTTAACTTGGCACTGTAGCAAACGCCATAAGTCTAAATTTAAATATGTTTTAATAAAATCAATATGTTTTATTTACAAGATTTAGCAAAGGTAAAAAGAAAATGCGAAGTAAAAAATAAACTTATTTGCATTAATTATTCTACACACTTACAAGTAACATACGTAGACATTGTGAAGGTACAAATATGAATACTACGTATGTACACATAAATTACTTATTATTCATACGTATGTACATATGTATATGTATAACCTGCAGTCCAAGAAACAGTGTCACCTTAAATTGGGAGGACAAAAAAGAAAAAAAGTTGACACCACCACTTTAACGCCTATTAAGACAGATTTTCTTTAACCTATATATTTTTTTTTAGGGTCAAAGATTTTCGAATAATAGGGGCTCTATACTACAATATCTTAGTTGAATTTATTAGCAGAAATTACTGTTACACGACTTATTTGATGCCCACTTCTCAAATAAGTGGATAATTTAACTTAAATTTTTAAAATCTTAGGTTTCATTTTGATACTAATTATAAATTAGCAAATTTGGCTTAAGAAAAAGGAAGTAATACTTATTGTTTTAGTATTAATAAATTTTTCTAAATGGATTAACAACACAATAATTTTTTATGAATGTTTGGCTAGTATCTTTATCAAAAAATATTTCCTAAAATATAAGCTATACCAACATAAAATTATTTATGTAAATAAAAATCCAATTTTTTTTTAATATTATTTTATTACATTTATTCGACGTTTTGACAATTTTTGTTGACTTTTTCAAGGGAATCTTTATTTAACAAAAATTTTTCTATTACAAAACATATAACAATACAGTAAATAAAATAGGATTTTTTACAACATTACAAATTTAATATTTAACCGGAACATTTAAGCTTTTATTTTTGTTTGTTTTAATATAAAATTTTTCTATTTGTTTATATTGCAACTCTATATGTACTTGCCATTTATATTGTCCGTGTCTTGTTTTAAATTCATTGTTTTTAATTTTGTAGCAAAAAAGTACTTAACAAAATTGGTCGTGGGACGACTTATTTCAATAATTTCATTCAAAAACCGATTTTCTCTTTTTTTTGCAGCAAATAAAATAATTTTTATTAAAAATACATATAGGTATGTAATACTTAATAACGACCACAGTAAATTTGACATGAAGACCTCAATAAAATGCAACAAACAAGAACACTTCTATGAAAACTGCAGGGCATATACTCAGATTTGACTTTTACTTTGTTGCCATACGTAAATAAGTTACGTGTTTCAGAATTAAAAAACCGATTTAACGATACGTTATAACAGTGTAAATGCTTAGCTTTTCAAACATCTAATAACTTTTCAATATACGCAATTGGTTTAAGGTATCACATAGTCAGGCTTAAATACCGGGAAATAAAAAATTTACAGCTTATACAATTAAAACTAAATCGCTCTTTTATATAGAAAATTAACAATTAATTATGATTATTTTATATTAATTGTCTTGAATCTAACACCCTCTAAGCTAATTAAGTAAACTTAAACAGATTATAACCTTCGGTACTGTAACAACGCAATACAAGTATTAGTAATTTTGATAATTTAACCTAACTCAATAAAAATAAATAAAAATCAAGTGGCGCCATTGCAACAACACATGTTTACAGTTAAACTAAACACATTCATCTACACATATAAGTATACATACGTACATATGTAAATAATTCTTTGTTCTAATAGAAATTTATTATTTACCTGCGTATGCCTTTGTGATTATATTTAGTATGAATACAGGTGTTAATTTATAGGACACAAATAGAAAATACAATAAGGAAAATTTATGCAAAAAACCCAACCGATGTACATATGTCGGTAATATTTTTTTCAAAAAGCAAAAAAGAATTATTTAGTTTCAACCGGAATATATAAATTGCAAATATAAAAATAATTATGTACCCTGCCAGCAATTGGAAGTTTAATTTAGAATATTAGTAACTCAGTAGTCATTATTTTGGCTCTACTAGTAACAACGCTAAATGTTACAAAATTTACAACATATAAAAACTAATACTGAATATGCACTTGCCTTAATTAGTATTTATTTACAAGAAACTGATTGATCACTTAGGTACGTGCTAAAACAAATATTCAAAAATGATTTACATTAATGCTTAAAAATTAATTTATTTAATATACGGTGAAAAAAATACTTCACAAATTCAAGTAGATGTTTTAAATGTGCTATTCTTTTACAAAATTTTTTTGCGCAGCTATATGGCGAAAAACTGCTTTGTTTATGGAGGATTTTTGCATATTTTGAAACAATTATCAAATTTTTTATTTATACAAAATCTAGTGGCGAAGTAGATTTCGTTTTGTATGGGAAATCTGGTAGAAATGAACAAGATTTCACTCAAACCCCCTTAAGTACTAGATTTTGTGTAGGTGTAAATATAGTATTACTCGGTATTTAAAAATTTTTACACTTTTTTCTAGAATTCTTCAATTAAAGGTTTTATAGCTGCTTCCGTGACCTTTTTGGATGAATGGTTCACTTACACTTAAAATCGGATATGTCCTTCGATACCTTTCTGTGTTTTTTAATTATTTTCCACAACAACGCATGTTTTTTATACCCTTCACACAGTGAAAAAGGGTATATATAGGTTTGTCATTCCGTGTGAAATTTCTACAATTTTGATTTCCGACCCCATAAAGTATATATTTTCTGAAAGCTTATGAATAGGGGAGTCGATTAAGCGCTGTCAGTCTGTCCGTCTGTCCGTCTGTCCGTCTGACCGTCTGTCCGTGTGTATGTTGAAATCAACTTTTTGAAGCCCCCCGACATCGCTTGGACTCGGGTGAGGTATTAAAATATCAGAAATATTCGGGAGTAGATCGCTATTGAAAATCAGAAACATCGGTACATAAACAACTGAGATATGAGCAAAAACCCACGACCACCTCGATTTTTTTTTCACAAAAGCAACATTACAACAACAACATACATACATACAAACGTGTATACTGGTTAGAGAAAACGTGGCATCGAATCCCAGCTGAGCCAAAAAAATTTTTTTTTTAATTTTTTATACCCTTCACCTGTGGTGCACAAGGGTATATATAGCTTTGTCATTCCGTTTGTAATTTCTACAATTTTCATTTTCGACCCCATAAAGTATATATTTTCTGAAAGCTTATGAATAGAGGAGTCGATTAAGCCCTGACCGTCTGTCCGTCTGTCCGTCTGTCCGTCTGTCCGTCTATCCGTCTGTCCGTCTGTCCGTCTGCCCGTCTGTCCGTGTGTTGGTTGAAATCAACTTTTAGAAGCAACTATATGTTGCTCAGATCTGTATATGGTATCAATCTCTTGGAAATATCCAGGAATGAATCGCTATTGAAATTCAGCACAATCGCCCCATAACTTTCTGAGATATGAGCAAAAAACCACGACCACCTCGTTTTTTTTCACAATTACAACAACAACATACATACAATAGATACATGTAAAAAACATACCAAACAAAAAAAATTACAAAAAAAAAAAATATTAAAAATAAGAAAAAAATAATAAAAAAATCTACAAAAAAAAATTTTTAAAAAAATTTAAAAAAAAAATTAAAAAAAAATTTTTTTTAAATTTTTCTAAAAAAATTTTTTAAAAAAATTTAAAAAAAATATAAAAAAAAATAATAAAATATAAATAATATATTAAATAAAATAAAATAAAACTTTTTTGGCTCAGCTGGGATTCGATGCCACATTTACAAACAATTGTTATTGCATGACTACACGTTGTGAAGGGTATATAGGATTCGGCACGGCCGAATATAGCACTGTTACTTGTTTTTAAATTTTTTTTTTATTTTTTTTTTTTTTTTTTTTTATTTTTTATTTAATATATTATTTATATTTTTATTATTATTTTTTTTTTAAATTTTTTTTTTTTTTTTTTTTTGTTTTGTATATATTATATACATAATAATTTTTAAAAAAATTTTTTTTTTTTAAATTTTTTTTTTTTTTTAAATTTTTTTTTAAATTTTTTTTTTTTTTTGTTTTTTTTAACATTCATACGTGAATTTATAATTTTACAATGGGACGTTTTTATATATGTATGTTTTTATATGTATGTACGTATTTCATATGGGATGAATGGTGACACAAACCACTGTTATTGCATGAATTCACGTTGTGAAGGGTATATAAGATTCGGCACGGCCGAATATAGCGCTCTTACTTGTTTTTGTCTGGTATTGTTCTTAAACATTGCTTTTTCCATTAGCCACATAAAAATATTAACCTTAAAGTCTTAAAAAGTCTGCCAGTACATAAGTTTCTTGATCCACAATACAACAAATGTATTATTTATTAAATTTCACTAACATTTTTTCGCTCATTATTTTGCTTCTAATTTCTTTACCGCATTGCGTTCTGAAGTGTAGCCGACTTCAACCCAGCATCAGCTTTGACTCTGTGCTTAAAGTAATAAGAGTATTTAATTTTATGTGCTGCTTGTCTTCCATCTAACCAATATCTGATACACTTCTTTTCTTCTTAACCTGATTCTTTCAATATTCAAGTCGTTTTTTTACTGTTTAATGTAATTTTCATGTTTGTTTTTTTTTTAAGTTTTAAATTTTTTTCATGTATTTGATCATGATTTTTGATGCAAATAACAGTTGAAAATTAATAATTTAGAAAAGATAATATCTGATATATTTTTAAGAGCTAATGTCATTAAAAAATATAACTTCTTGGGCCAAGGCGAATAGTAGGTATAAGTATTTTAATTGGATATTTCTTCCGTGAAAATAACTCAAATAATACTAGCAACTATTTGATAAGAATTATTCGAAAGAGACTCACAAACAAATAGAAATCCAACTCGAAAATTGATTGTGAAACATTCGCCAATAACAAAAACAGTATAATCTAATTATACCCTTCAAACAGTGAAAAAGGGTATATATAGGATTGTCATTCCGTGTGAAATTTCTACAATTTTGATTTCCGACCCCATAAAGTATATATTTTCTGAAAGCTTATGAATAGGGGAGTCGATTAAGCGCTGTCAGTCTGTCCGTCTGTCCGTCTGACCGTCTGTCCGTGTGTATGTTGAAATCAACTTTTTGAAGCCCCCCGACATCGCTTGGACTCGGGTGAGGTATTAAAATATCAGAAATATTCGGGAGTAGATCGCTATTGAAAATCAGAAACATCGGTACATAAACAACTGAGATATGAGCAAAAACCCACGACCACCTCGATTTTTTTTTCACAAAAGCAACATTACAACAACAACATACATACATACAAACGTGTATACTGGTTAGAGAAAACGTGGCATCGAATCCCAGCTGAGCCAAACAAATTTTTTTTTTAATTTTTTTAAAATTTTTTTTTTTATTTTTTTTTTATTTTTTTTTTTATTTTTTATTTAATATATTATTTATATTTTTATTATTTTTTTTTTTTAATTTTTTTTTTTTAATTTTTTTTTTATTTTTTTTTGTTTTATATTTATTATATACATAATAATTTTTTAAAAAATTTTTTTTTTTTTTTTAAATTTTTTTTTTTTTTAATTTTTTTTTAAAATTTTTTTTTTTAAAATTTTTTTTTTTTTTTTTTTTTTTTTTTTTTAACATTCATACGTGAATTTATAATTTTACAATGGGACGTTTTTATATATGTATGTACGTATTTCATATGGGATGAATGGTGACACAAACCACTGTTATTGCATGAATTCACGTTGTGAAGGGTATATAAGATTCGGCACGGCCGAATATAGCGCTCTTACTTGTTTTTATGTTCAAAAAATCAGCACAAATTTTATATATGAACAAGTTATTAATTTTTAATCCTCACGCTGACTCTGTATTTCATAAAATGCTGACTGGGTAGGTATATATGTAATAACAAACATGTTTCGTGTGTATGAAGCACGCACACCAATATGTACACATAATTAACAACGTTACTAGGTGGGAGGATATGCAAAAAAATGTGTAATTCTAATTTTTATTAGACGAAAAAAGTACTTTTTACTGTAATTAATAATAATTTTTATTGTAAACTACAAAATAATAATTTTACTTATGGAAATAATTTTAAATAGTTCACCTAATATTTCGTTATTATTATTATTATTATTATTATTATTATTATTATTATTATTATTATTTTTATTATTATTATTATTATTATTATTATTATTATTATTATTATTATTATTATTATTATTATTATTATTATTATTATTATTATTATTAAGATATATTAAATTTTCTTCAATTTTTGGAGAATTTAAATCAATTTTAAATCATTTATTTTGGCTTAAGTTCATTTTCATCAATTATTTAACTTCTTAAAAAAATTTTAAATTAAATTGAAAACATTTAGGTTAGGTTAGGTAGAACAGGCAGCTGTTGTGCAGCTCACTTGGGTCCATTATATTGATCCCTTTGTGATACCTGAATAGAAAAGTAAGAATAGAATAGAAAGGAAGCAGACAAGTGCAGAGTCTCCGGCGGGAATCGAACCTGCAACCCCCAAACTAGCAGAACAGCACACTGCTGACTAGTCCATCGGGGCACCCTTGAAAACATTTAAGGATACTAAAAAATTATTCCAACATTAGAGTGGAAAGCACTTTTTACCTATGTACTAATATTAGTTTTAAAACTTCGTTTTATGGTACAATTTAATTGAATTGGAAAATAAGACTAACTATGTTTTTTTAATATTTGTTCAAAACTTGAAAATCGACAAATTTTTTTCTGCATGTTCTGTAGTTCACATGTTTTGCTGGCGATTTGTTATTTTTCAAAAATAAGTTGCGAGTTGAAGTTGCAAAATTTCTTACGATTGTAAACTACGAAACACCAATTATTGAATTTCAACTCGCATTACCATTGTCATGCGAGATGCGTTTGCCAGAACTTGCCACATATGTATATACATATTTTTTTTTTTTATTTTTCACTTATATGTACTATCAAGGCGATCTGACAACGTGTTTGTCAGAAACGCCGTACCATTTGTATTTGTTATAATTATGAAATAATATTTATTTAAACTTTTTCTTTAAATTTACTATGGTGGATACTAAATTCACTCCATAGCCTTAAGGAATCTTAGTAATTGTTCAGTCTAACCTCGGATATATCAAACACATTATTAAGTATATGTTTGTCAAGGATTCTGTGTCTCTTGGCAGTTAGGGTAGGACATTCGCAGAGAAAGTGGAAAACCGACACCATATCCAGAAAACTTCGACATTATCATTTGAGGAAAGTCAAACTCTGCTTGCCTGTATTTAAAAAATCCAGTGACCCGCCAATACCACCAACAACTTGGAGTTGTACTTTCGATTTCGGCTAGTAAGTTTTGATGTACGCTTGATATTAAAAGAGGGTCACGTAAGCTTGGCATTCTTTACGTATTCCGTCAACGCCACTTGTTTTCGGCTTTTTTAGGAAAGTGTCTGAAGATAATCCCCAATGGAATTGCAACTGCATTGGCCGGCTAATTTAGACATTTTGGCAATATTTTTAATACATTTTTTGTTTAGAGAAAATTATTGATAAATCTTAATTAATTTGATTTATTAAATTTCGTTTTAGGGAATTTTTTTTTAAATTACACAGTTTTTTTAACCATTACAAATTTTTTAATTTAAAAAAAACGAAGAAGGAAGAATTAATAATAATAAATATTAAAGATATTATTTAAATTATAAAAAGACATTGAGCTGGAATAATTTTAGTTAATATTTAAATTAAAAAAGGTCAAAAAACTAAATAATTCTTATTATTTATAAAAAATATTTAAGAAATTTCAAATGTATGTATATAAGAATCTCTATATCAAAAGCATAGAAATTTTGCACGTTCGAGTTTTTGCCCCCAGGGCACCAAATTTTGAAAAAATAAATTATTTTTAGTTTATAGACAATTATTAATAAATTACGTAATATGTATGTACATATGTACTTATTAAGCATCTCTAGCAATATTTCTTAGATAAGTAAGTGTTTTTGTACATTTTATCTTTTAAGTTTGTATGTATTTTTTTTTTCATTATTGTACCAAAAAACAGCTGTAAAATGGCAAACTGTTAGAAAGGATGTCCTGATTAATAAATCTGTGTGCTTAAGTCTTTTTTTTTTTTACAGCAAAATAATTTTTTTTATATTTTTGTGATTTTTTTCACACATGCGCTCAACTGTACTTTGTTGTTCATTTTAAAGAGGATTCTGCTGCTGTAGCAAAGTTTTCTTGCATTAGTTGCACACATACTTAGGATACGCCAAAGTTTTTGTGTGTGTATAAATAGAAAGCATCCAAAAGATAACAATTTAGTTGTAAACAGTTTATAGGATTTCTCTGGTTGACTATTAAGTATTAAAAAATTTTATCGTTTTAAACTTAAAACACATCAGAAGTAAAAACAAATATTTTAATTATAGTGTTAGGTAATATCCAATGTTATTATAACGTGATATTTAAAAGTTTATTTGTATACAAAATATCTATATCTACATTCATATGAAATAATGCAAAAACCAAAGATTGGTAAGTTAGTTTAAATAAACGCTTATAGCAATGTTACATTAAAAAAAAAATTACCAAAAGGTATAGGTCATGTGAAAAGTTTATCATAATCCAATGCAATTGTATAGTTTTGCTTAAAAAGTGAAAAAGAAAAAATATGCAAAGTAAACAAACTTGTTGGCATTTAACGCAAATAAATTGTTGCACATTGGGCAATATATAAATATATTGTACATTATTGTATTTAGTATATAAAAAATATGAATAATGGGCTTAAAATTTTCTAATATTGTGATGAAGTTTATTATTTTTTTTTATATAATATTTTCTACGATTTAATTCTAGTAGTAAATGTAAAATAACATGGAATATTATTGTATATGAATATAATATATTTGTTCACATAAAAAATATATTCAAATAGAAAAGATAAAATCGTCAGTGCAGAATTAATGAATGTATTTATCTTTTTTATTGTCTTAAATCATTTGTTTTTTAAAACAAATAAGACATTATCATGCTGAAATTGTTGTTCAATTCACAATCTCGTATTGTATTCTGTATCGTCTATTGAAATACAGTTGTGAACACAGTTATTGTTGTATCAATTATATCATTGTATTGTTAAAAGTCAATTGATAAATAAAAATCACCTAGCAATTTATTAATTTACCTAGTAAGTTAGCAAGTAATATTTAGGATATACAGTAGTGGTCAAAACATTTGGAACTGGGATTGAATTTGTTAGTTTCATTGATTTATTTTGTTTAAATAACAATAAGTTACTAAAATGTATTTTTTTTAGTATCTTCATACGTTGTTTTTGTCAAACAAATAAAAAAAATTAATAACGTTAAACTAAAACAACAAAAAAATTAATGATATTGAGTGTATTCAAAATGCAAGTGTTCAAAACATTTGCAACTCTCAGTACTCCTTTTTTTAAAGAAGCAATTTATACTAGCAAATTCTGGGGAATAACGGTAATTGCAATCCATTTTAATAATGTGAGATTCAGGCCATTATATTTTTTAAAAAATTTGACTATAATTATTGTTCTTTAATAGTTATTACTAACTGTTGAAAGCTTTAAAATCGTCAGAATAATTTTTGTAAAAATGTCAGGAAACAAAAACAATTCTGATTTTTAATTAAAAGTATTAAATGATTTAAGAAATGGACTTTCTCAAAAAGAAATTTCTATAAAGTACTCCGTTCCAAAATCAACGATTTCGCGCATTGTTTATATTGGTAACATCTATACAACCCATAAAGGTGGTAGACCCCGTGTTACAACTGTAAGAGAAGATCGGAAAATCAAGTTTTTTTTGCAAAACACCCTAAAGCAGTTCCTAGAGAAGCTAAAACTGCACTTTAAATAGATGCCAGTCATTCTACCATTAAAAGAAGGGCCCGAGAATATGGTCTTAGAAGTTCAGGATGCACATTTTTGTGTTTGTGTCAGAAAAAAACCGAAAACTTTGCCTTGATTTTGGACGTACCATTTAATGTGGACTCAACAGCATTGAAAGAATTTATTGTGGTCAGACGAGTCAAAATTCAAACTCCGGGGATCAGATGGAAGAGTCAATGTTAGACACAACTGCCACAGTGAAACACGGTGGTGGAAACATTATGGTGTGGGGGTGTTTTTTTAAGAAATAGGATTGGCCCAATTTATCATATTTAACACCATGACGGCCACAATCTATAGAAATATTTTGAGTTCTGTTATGATTCCCTATGCTGAATGGGAAATGCTACTATCATGGAACTTCCAGCACGACAACGTCCTAAAACATACGACAGGGATTGTAAAGCTTGGCTGGAGGATAATAAAATTAATATCATGTTATGGCCGGCTTAATCTCTCGATATCAACCCGATTAAAAACATGTGGATGATTGTAAAACAAAATATTGGCAATAAAATATTCCGAAATGGTGATGAACTTTTCATCGAGTTAGAGAAGCAGTAGAATTAAATTTCTGACGATTATATTAAAAATCTCATTGCCTCAATGGCTAAGAGGTGTTCAGAAGTTATAAAAAATACTGACCAATAAAATCATTTATTGTATTTTCTGTTAATTACTTAAAGAGTGAACACCTGCATTTTGTATACATCCATTATTATTAATTTTGTTTTTGTTTTAAATTAACGTTATTAATTTTTTTTATTTGTTTAACAAAAAATAATGTATGAAGATATTATAAAAAATAAATTTTAGTAACTAAGTGTTATCTGAACAAAATAAATCAAAGAAAATTACAAACGCAATCCCAGTTTCAAATGTTTTGACCAGTACTGTACATAAGCTAGTTATTTTTTGACTGAGTAACTACTCATGTTTCGTTTGAGTTGTCCCGGATATCATGACCCTCGCTTACAAATTACTTACAGAAGCAATCAATTAAGTAGTTATTGCTAAAGCTCAAAGCAAAAAAAAGCAGCTAAAGCTGGACATTTTTATATTGTTGCGATACACAGATATATAATTTCAATTAAAAAACTAGTTTACCGGTTAAAAATATAAAAAAAGTACTTACGAAAGTCATTACCAACAGGCCGTTACTCTGTAGTTTAAAATAATGATGTTGGTAGCGACCCCTCATTACTATGTAAGATTTTACTTTTTTTTAAGGCTTAATAAAACTAAATTATTTTTTATCAATACAGCAGTTATTACTTAAGAAGCCAAAAAATAGAACAAAAAATATTTTTGCATTCTGCAAACAATTTTCATTTTCCATTCCTGTTTAAAGCCAATACAATACTTTAAAAACATATAAAATGAAATTGTATTGTTATACAAAATATTTAAAAGAAAATTAACAACAAGCATACAATACTGTAAACACATACAAAAGTAGTACCAATAGTACAATACAACTAAGATTCTGAATTAAATTTGCGTTTTTTCTTAGCTTTTTTAGTATAAATAATTTTTTTTTTAATTTGTCATATTATTTACAAATTGCCAAAATCGTACATTTTTATGACTTTATCAACTTCCCAGCAAAAATTAGTTTATGACTTGCTCTTACTAAACAACATACTTTTCAATGACTATTACATGTCGTATGTTTTACTAAGAAAAATTTTAATATTTACTTGATTTAAGGAGTGTAGCGAAAAAAATTTGTAGTAGCATTAAGTTAAATGAAACTCAAATCGTGCAATTTAGAAACTCTTAAAAATTCGCAAATTTATTGGCATATTGTACAAATTTATTTAACATTGAAATCTTAAATTATTATTTCGTATTTATAAAATTATCGACTTTTTTCGGACGTCCTTTCATTAAAGTGGCTTCTGTTATCTTTTTGGAGGAGGTGGTCCAAAAATGTAATAATGTATATAAATATGTATAATGCAATATGTGTAAGTACTTATTTTCAGATATTTGTTTAGCACACATACAATACAATTTCTTATTGCGAAATTTGCTAAAAGCCATTCAAATACATAACTTTTTAAAGTGTTAATAATAATATATCTTTTTCCAGATCCTTATAGTCTAAAGTCATTTAGTTTAATACGCTTAGGGTATAAGTAATAATTATTTTGACTAGAGTGGCAAAGCATTTCACTAACATATGATAAGATATGACTTATAGATTTTTACTGATTTTTAAATTTCAAATTAACGTATCGCAGAATAATTAAATCGAATTTTAGTCCTTAAAAGAACCGAACGACTTCTGTAAGTCCATAATATTAATAGGTAATTTAAATCAAGTACTTATTTATTGCTATAAAAGTAAGTGCTTATTTTAGTACCTTGTGCGAGTCCCTATTTGTAAGCGAGGGAGGTAAGTACTTATTTAAGTCCCTATTTGTAAGCGAGGGTGGTAAATACTTGGCTCCAATGGCATCGCCTTGTTAAAATAATGGGCTTAGATGACAAATTGTAAGTAGTGTAGAACTGTTTTCTAGCACTTTCAATTCATATTAATATATATATTTAGTACTTAGTTAAAAAATATATATTAATTACATTCCTTTTCAAAAGATTACACTGAGATTCATTTAATAACTTTTTTTACAACAAATTCATTTCATAAATTTTTTATAATCAAAAAAAAATCTGTTCCAGGTGGAGGAAAAAAAGTTATTTAAAACCAAAGTTTTTCTTTGGGTAAGTTTTTGCAACTATTAAACAAGCTATTAACATATTTTGATAAAAACTTTTATAACTTAAACATTTTGCTAAATTAAACTTAAATATTCCTAATTATTATTTATCTTAGACTTCTGTTAAAGCAGTTCGCTTAAGGTTAAATCTGTTTTACCGAAAACCCATTTGTGCAAAACAAAATAAAATAATAATAAAAAAAAGTTATTGATTTTCCGGCGACAGAAAGCAATCTGTGCCGCGCATTTTAATTAACACTTTCAAAATTGTGAACAAGTATGAAAAGGCAAGTTATTTGAAAACTTTTCATAAATATTATATGAACCTTTAAATACTTTTTAATGCATTTCTGGTTATGATGCATGTGTTAGACCAATTTTGGCATTATTAAGTATGAAATAGACTTGATCGAATACATACTGTTGCTCTTTTTAGACAAAAAGGTTTTTGCGTTATCTCTTCTATATATATAACTCGTCTTAATATTTTTTAATGAAATTCTAATAATAGTAATAAAATACAATTTTGTTTATTGATATCAGTGCTGCTAACTATAGAAATTTTCAATTGAATTTTCTATTAAAATTAGTTTTATTTTATTAGAATCGAACAAGTAACCTTATTTATTTTTATTTGTATTGGATGTAATGTATTGGTCTTAACTGTATGTGCATGTTCTTTAATCGAAAACACATCTAAAGTAAGTATGTCTATCTAAAAGAAGAATAAAATTATACAAGAATGTGTGTTTAATTAGTTACCCTTTGTCAGTCAAATAAAATAGTATTATTTAACAAATGGTTAAAGCTTTTTCAAACAATCTTGTGCAGTGGTGGCTTTAATAAGTGCAATTGTAGTTTTTTCATTAATAAAGTGTTTTCGGTAATTATTATTTAAATTTTTTTTAAATTTATAAAATAAAAATATTTTATCGCAAATTCTCTGTTAAAATAAATAATAACTAGAAATTTGGCACTACATTTTGGAAACAACAGGGAAAATAACTAATTTAATTTCTAATGTTTACCGACATAAAGGTGCGGTCGTGTTAGACTATAAGAATCTGCAAAAAGATATATTATTATTAACAGCGATATTTTTGTTGTTTCTTGTTTCTTTTCAATCTGTGAAAACTTAAGTAAAGGAAAAAAATTATAACTTTTTTTTCAATACACCTATTTTATTATTGGATGTCACGAGAGTGTAAAATGGCATACATATACTTTAAGTATGTTACTACGTGCGACTCTAGGAAGTATATATGTACGTATAATCCTTATAGGTAAAGAATTCGATCTAGCTTAGTCCGGTTGCAAATTGTCGTTACTATGTTTGATTCAAGTCTTACGTATTAATCATTATGACCACATCTTTGTTCTCTTCTTTAGCAAATTATTGTATTTTACTATAAGTTATATTGATTAGAAAGGGTGACTCAGTAAGAACACACTTTTTAAATTTGGTATATTTTTTTTGTGTGCAAGTGGTAACTTTGACATTTGACAGCTGTGACTTACGTTTATTCTGATTTTTGAAGATTGAGTGCTTTACGAAAGAACAACGCATTATAATTTTGAAAACTTAAAAACAAAATTTTAGAAATTTATGCTAAGACCTTTGCAGAGCTTTGAAGAATTTTCAGTAGAGAAAGTTAATCTACTGTGTCAATCATTTAAGAAACTGGGTCGGTTACGGACATTAAGACGTGCGTCAATGTACCGGTTGGTCTCTTAAAAACATTGCTGTTGTAAACGAAAGTAGTGCAACAAATCTGAAAACATCAATTCGACAACGTTCTCAACAACTTGAAATTTCACGAAGTACTACTCAGACAATTTTGACAGAAGAACTCAACAAATTTAAGCTTAATCAGGAAATCAAATCAGCCGACTATGAAAAACACTAGCAATTCGTTCTATAGGTAATTTTTCGAAGGACATTTTTATCTGAATGGCTTCGTGAGTAACCCAAATTTTTAAGCTTGGGGTACAGAATACCTCATGTTATTCATGATAAATAAATACACCCACAACAAGCAACTGTCTGGTGCAGATTTTGATACGGCGGCGTGATTATGCGTTCTTTCTTTAAAATGAGAGCGAAATTGCAATGACTGTAAACTGCATTCCTTACGGGAACTTGATAACGAAGTTCTTGTGGCCTCCACTGGATGGCATTAATCTAGACGACTTGTGGTTTAAACAAGACAATTGCACTTGCCACACCGCGCATGAAACGATGCAATTATTGCAGCAACGATTTTTATAACAAATTAACTCAAGAAATTCTTATGTCAACTGGCCACCAAATCCATGTGAATTAAAACAGTGCGATTTTTTCTTTGGGGTTTTGTAAAATCTCGGGCTTATGCGAAAATCCCAGAAATTCCAATTCCAAGAAAAAACGCATCATCAATGATATTCAGCCACATCTTTGTAAAAAACGTCATGGAAAATTTAATGTAAGCAGTAATGGCCTATCATCAGAGCCGTATAGGCCATTTGACGTATATGTTATTCCATACTTACTCCGAACATATCTTCTTTACAATCCAATAAAAAAAAGTCACAGCTGTCTCTAAAAATACGTTTTTATTTTAAAATTAAAAAGTGCATTCTTACTGATACACCCTTTACTTATTTGTTACAATTATTTATACAATTATTTTTTATATTTTATCGTTTATTTTTATAATTTCTTGAAATTTTATTTAATATTTTGAATATTTTTTTTTAAGTTTTAAAATAACAATAATGTATTCAACAAGAAACATATTAAGTGTAATTTTTTTGAGAAACCATCATACTATTTTTGTCATAATAATGTTGTAAATCAAGTCTATTCATCTATTCTATTCATATAGCAACAGCTGATTGGAAAGCATAATATTAAAATTTTCTGAATTCGCCCTGATTTTATTTAAGTATGCAGTCATAGAAATTAGATTTTCGTTTTGGTATTGAATAATTATTTAATTATAATTAACTTAACTGTATTTTTTTCTTTTAATAACAAGTGTATTCAATTTATTTATATTTTTTGTTTTTACATCCTTTATTTGGGGTTTCACAAATATACAGATATCCCTTTTTTAACCAAATTTTCTTAAATCAAACATATCATAACAACTTCTTCCGTCCCTGATATACGAATTCACCTTGACAGAAAACATGTCCTAAAAAGTTGCTTTGTTGTATCAATTCGCCATTGCATATACCTGTATGAATTTGCCTTGGTTGTAAATCATACTGTTTTTAAAAGACAGCCAGTTTTCATAAAAAATATATGTTGATAAAATTTAAACAAACGCTTAATTATTGTGATGAAACAATATAAAAGTAACTAAATATCTAAAAAATTTATTTATTTATTTATTTATTTATAGATATTTACCATATAATTACAAATTATAAAGTAAATTAATAAAGGGCTATAGCGACATGGGCCTTCAGCTCACTATTATATATATATATATAAGTATATATTAGAGTATAATTTAAATTATATTATGTATTATTGTTATTTTATTATACATGAACTACTTATATATCGTGTGTATACATAGTCTTATATTAAGTTGTACAGGTTTGAGTTTTTTAGAAATATTATTAACTGGGATATATTTTTTGTACTAGGATGAGTAAGTGACTCTAACGGATCGGTATTTTGGTAGTATTTTCTTCTTGGGATGCTTGTTTTTGGGCATTCACATAGAAAATTTAAAAACATGTCTTAACATATAAAAAAAGAATTTTAACAAAATAATTAAATTATTAACAAATTAACTGTATCATGTTTTGTTCGAGATTCGTATTACAATTTTAAAAAACTTGAACTAGTATTATCACATGTAAGTAAACTTTTACCCTATACTATAGACATATAACTAAACATCGCTGACTTGACTACTGCAACTATCAAACTCGTTTTTTTTTTCTAAAATGGAACACTTTGAAAGGTAGGGTAATAGAATACCTTTAAATATTATCAAGTCAATACCCTTAAGATTAAAAATAAAATTGTCTGTTTTACAGTTGATAAATTTTACTAAAACCTTTGATATTCACTTTATATATTTATCATTTCTTTTTTGTTAAAAGTTGAAAAATGAAAAAAATACAACTTAAGTTTATTAAAGTAACCGGATATCAAGCAATTAAAGCACTTGCAACCCTCTCACTTTATTGTAGTACCTAAAAAGCATAAAAGAGAATGTTATCCTACATTCTCTTTATTCGCTTAAACTTTATAATTAAAATAAATAAAAAAAAGGAATATTAAAGAGAGAAATACATATGTACATGCGTACCTTATACTAACAGTAAAAACTCCTTAAAATTAAATATGAATAAAATAATTATAAATACGTATAAACAATACAAAAATTTCCGAACTATCTTTTATATTCTTGTACATAAGTTACAAGGATATATGTTCATAAATTTCGGTCATTACGATTATAATTTCTATATTATAATTCATCAGTTCACAAGCTGTCGTAGGTGTTGTACGTCGTAGTAGTTGTACACATTTTGTTGATTATTTCCACATTATTTTTTTATACAACATTTACAACAATTTAACCTCAGTTTATAGAATGTCGTTTGAATACATCATAGCTGGAAAAGTAAGTACTATCGCCGGTTTTCTTCAATATGAAGAAGTAAATTTCTTACAATCTACGATTCCTACAATAGGTTGTGAATTGAGCAAATATTTAATTTAATTGATTGTTCAAATGCTAATAACGTCTTCGCATGGTGAAACGGATCCTAAAAGTATAATTTTTAATAAATCTGAATCATAGGTCAGCTTAATTTGAGTATGAGCCTGGGATATATTAACTTTGAGTACATCAGTTAAATGCGGCATATATGTCCTTCAGATTAGATATATTGAGCAGAAATCACTTAAATCAGCTTGTAATATTACAATTTGTAGACAATTTTCTGTGTTTTTATCTTACAGGAAACAAAAATGTCGACAGCTTTCTACTAAAAATTTTTTACTACTATTTTTTTGTTTAAATGTTTCAGCATCATTTTTGTATTTAAACAAAATTATTTTTTGTTTTACGAATCCTATTTATCTATAAAAATAATTTTTTCAACATTTATGTATTTTACTGTGATTTATATAAAAGTGGTTACTAACCGAATCAATTTTATATGTTTCTGTAAATTTATATTTGTGTAATTGTATATGTTGAATCTCATGCAACCCCTCAAACCGGATAGCCTAAAAAAAACACGTAAAAAATAATGAAAAACAAAAAAAAAATCAAGAGCGAATGACTACCACTTTTGCATCGTAAGGGTAGTTTTTATTAGTATTTTGGTTTGACATTTGGCAAAAAGGTAACAGCCGGTTAAAAAGAAATGAGTTTATCACAGTTGAACAGCGGCATTCGGAGCGTACGGACCAAATAAATATAGTTTGGCGAAAGCGGCAAATTTTTTTTAAATAATTTTAAATAAATTCTCCCTCACTTCTCATTTCATAACACCCTAAATTTAGACGTTTTGAAAAAGAAAAAAGTTAAAAATAAAAAAAACATTATAACTTCGTACATTGTGTATGTATCCATTGGTAATACATACATAAAAAAATTGTGCAATTATACTATACATACACAGGAACTGTGTACGTGTTTAAACGTTTCTTTCGCCGAAAATAAGAGGTGTTCTAATTTGAAAACTACTGCTAATATATAGAAGGAAAAAACCAAGTTTTTTTCTTCGTCCAGCCACTATATTTGGGTGTTAATTAGTTAATACATTTTTGGAATTTCTTTACATCGGTTTTACTCCTTAGTGAGTTGTAAAAGCTTTAAAAGTGGAATCCCCAAAGGCAGAAAACTCTACGGACGCTCAAATAGCACCTCCAGTGGAATCACCGGTCGAGCCAGCAGCAGCAGTCAATAAGAGTACGACTACCAAGGCGTCCGGCACAAATAAACGTACGAAAATGGCTGACAATTGCTTTAAATGCAAAAAATCAATCAACTCCAAGGAGACCACTGTCAGCTGTAGCTGCCAGAAAAAGTATCATCGCAGCTGTGTCAACATCGATGACGCCCTATACGAGGCTATACAGAAGAACCCGATGATTTCGTTTAGCTGCGATGAGTGCCGGCAGCAGTCGCCTAAAGCCATGGCGGTGAAGATACATGCCATGGAAGACAAGTTGAACAAGGTTGTGAACGGTGTCAACCAAATACAGGGACGCATGTATCAGCAGTACTTCCAGTTCGGCAATGCCAACAATGCCAACGAAGTAAAGAAGCAGACCAACAGTCTAATAGTTGTCGGCAATAATTGCAATTCAGATCGACTACAGGTCGTCTGTGACTATGGCCGCTGGGTGCAAGTGGGAAAATTTGCCACCTCAACTTCGGAGGACGACATTATCGAACATTTGGCTGAGGAGTTGAAGATTAACAAAAATCTTGTCAAGTGTACCAAATTGGTTAAGAATGATGCCAATTTGGCTGCTCTGTCGTATTGTAAATTTAAGATTTCCATACCGGACTATCGCTTCAACGAGCTGTTCAACGAGGCTATTTGGCCCAGTGGTGTAATGGTCTCACCATTTACTCCCCGTTCCCAATTAAATCAAAATCGCATTTAAGGGAAAACTTGTTAAATATGTATGCGCGCCACACCAATGAAAACGAAAAGAGCTTAAGTTGATGGAAGCATCTGAAAGAGAAACGCAGAGAAAGAGAAAACATATTCCCGGCACTGGGGTGTTTTAAACTTTCTCCTACAAAAACTGAGGGTGTTTGCCAAATTGCAGCAGAGTTAGGAAGATGCACGAAGAAAAATATGAAAAGAAGTATAGCGAGAACGAGGAAAAGTCAGCTGTTGGGTATGAGTTTCTTCTACATAAATTTAGTATACCGAAAGAAGCGACATCATAATTTAGCAAACACTGTTCAAACAAATTTCAAGTTCCATCAATTTTCGAGAACTTTTTGTTTTTCATGTCTACTTTTTCCCATACTTTTTTTTCATTCTTTCATGGCGTTGTAGAACATACCGATTTTCTTTTATTTCAGGAGAATGATAAAATACTAATTATACATTTTTTAAACAATTCTCAAAAACGTTTTGCAATTGAAAAATGTTAAATAATACAAAACTCTATATGAAGATGAATAAACAAAAAAAAAATTTGCTTGAAAAGATTTTTTCCAACACAGTTTAAAAGCTTAAAATATTGAAAAAAAAAAACATTGTAATACATTAAATACATACATACATATATACTTTTAAAATATTTTAGACATTTATAAAACAAAATAAATAAAAAATGTACTATTTATTCTATTCAAAAGTCCCAAAACAACAAAAGTATTAGAAAATTTGCATAATAATAATAATTATATTTGTCGTAATTACCAGTAAAAAAAATAAACAAGAGTAAACAATTTAAACCATTAAAATAATAAATTTCCAACATAAACAACAAGAATTTAGAAAGTAATACATATATTAAAAAGCATAGAAATACGATATATATTTATACATTTAATTATATATGTATTTTAAAATATTTCCAAAGATTAACTTTAAGTATATTCCCCTTTTTTAAAGCAACTCTTTTATAAAATTATATATTTAATTTTCAACCATTAAAAAAAATGTTTTAATTTATTTCAACTTTAAATACTTTTTCTCTACCACAAACATTAATTCCTCTTCTAATGAATTTTAAAATTCTATTTATTTTAAACATAAAAGCAACTTATTTATTAAATTAAATTTTATTGAAAAATTTCATTTGTGTATTTTCAACTCACTATATTCTTCAACAAAAATATACATATATATAAAAACAAAAGTAAGTGAAAATAAACATAAATATGCATTAGAATGGAAAAAAAAACATTTTTAAAAACTTATCCAAAATATGTACGTATTAATAATGTAGTTTGAAGCCAATTTCTTAAAAGCTTGTCGTAAACCATTTTAGAAATTTTCAATATTTATTAAAAACTTAAACAAATAAAAACTAAAAAAAATTATTTAAAAAAACTATATAAATTTGTGTCATCAGATGGTTAAACTTGGCCAGAAACATAGTTTACAATTATTTCGAAAAAAAAACCTCGAAAATTTAATAAAATTATATGCATTTTGTTTTTAATTTTACAGTTATTGTAAAGGAATGTATGGACGACGTAATAACAAATAAAGAATAATACAAGTGAAAAATTTATTTTTTTTTAAATGAAATTATAATTTATTAAACTACAAAATAAATAATAATATACAACAACAATAACAAACATTCACAAACAATTTACTTATTTAGTATACAAGAAAACAATATTATGCATGCATGTATTTATATCAAATTTTTAAACTGAGAAAATAAATTTGAAGATAAGAAAAGCATAAGACCGATGTTTGAGTTTTATTAAATATACTTAAAATGTTTCATACCGCAGAGAAACATTTAAAAACATTATAAGATTCTATACTGTCCGACTGTCCGTGTGTATGTTGAAATAAACTACCACAAAAATTTAAATTTCCCAGCCCTAGGATAATTTAGAGACATGATTGTTACTATTTGTAGATTTGGTATGCCTCTGGAAAAACACTCATGAACAATTTTCGATAAATTGGTCACTAATCGGCAAAGTTATAGGTAAAAATATATATATATTTTTTAAACATCAATATTTTTCAAACTGCTAAATAATTTTTGAATACGCTTAAGATACCAAATAATAAGCCGTAACCTCAGAAAATATTTCTAAGTAAAACTAACAAATCGGTTTAAAACCAGCTGAGATATAAGCATCAAAGTGCAACTGCTTCTGTGTTATTTTTTTTTCTTTCTAAAATTTACAAACGGAAATCGAAATCTTTTAGTTTCTATGCAACCGAGAGAGCCAATATGTGGATCAAATGAAAGGGCTTGAACATTTGAATATAGTTAGCTATGAAAAGAAAAAAATCCAAGATGGTGTCCTACATTAAATGGCGAATATATGAGTCAAATATATTAGTTACGGCCTTATCGCCTTTAACCTCCACAATATTGGTGTCAAATAAAAGGGCTTCACCAGAACATTATAGTAAAAAGTGTAAAATCCAAGATGGGGTTTGAAACAAAACGGCGGAAAAATTTTTTTTAACTCCATGAATATGGGTATCAAGTATATTTTTTATATACTTATATATCAAATTTCTCAAGCTTTTAAATAATTTGTGGACACACTTAAGACACCAAATTGCAAGTCATAGCCTCGGAAATTATACCTGAAAAAAGCTTACAGATCGTTTCGAAACTAACTGAGATATAAACATAAAAATAGAACTACTTCGTTGTTTTTCCTAAAAATTACAAACGAAAATGGATTTTTTCAGCTTCTAAACAACTGACAAATTCAACATTGGTATCAAATAGGGTGAAACCGGTTTTCAAATAGTTTGAAATTTAGAATTTAGAAAAAAACCGGTTGCTCTATTGAAAATTTAGAAAAAACCGGTTAACCGGTCGAATACATAAAATAAAATTTTTTTATACCCATTACAGAGATACATATATAGGTATAAACTAGATTCTTCTATGGTTTAATTGCATTTTAAGTTGACACACTTTTAATGGCGTTATTATAAAATGCTGTTAGTTGAAATAAACACGTTAAAGGACAGACACTTTTTATCTAAAAGTGATCGAAAAGTTAAGTAGTGCTTCAATTACCTTTTAATTTTTAAGGTTAGGTTAATAAATTTAAAAATTAAATTGATTTTGTACATGAAACAAAATATGGCAACTAAGTTGTGATTTATATATATTTTTTTTCTACTTCGACCTTTTAATTTTTTTTATTTTAAGTTAGTGGCTCGAAACAGTAAATAAATCATCAAAAATTGTATTTCATTTTAAAAATAAAATGTATAAATTTACTTTGTTGCCATTACATTCTTTCAGAAAAATAATTTGTTAAAAGTAATCGGTATTTGCTCTGGTACTGCCATATTTTAAAAAAAAAACTTTCTTACAAGGAGGTTGTTATAATGAAAAATATTAAAGTCACTTCACGGCTCACGGTAGTCAAAGTTACCTTTTATTTACAATAACTTTATAGGCAAGTTGTAATAATGACCCTTTGTGTGCCAAACTATTTTAGTATACAAGTCATATGTATTTAGAGGTATTAGTTAAGCTATAGGTAGTCTTAAGTACAAGTCGCTAGATTTCGTAGAAGCAAAATATTATGAATTTCAAAAATTAAATCAAAAAGTATTGCAAACTACAACAATTTGGTTAAAAAACTTAACTGAACAGCTGGTTATCACAGCAAATTATAAGCGCAATAACGTATGAAATAACTGCTCCCCATTTAAAACAAATAATATTAAACCTAAAACCGGCTTCTGTGAGTGAAAAAACCGGTGTATTCGACATTCGACAAATTAACATTTGGAAAAAACCGCCAGCTGAAAGACTAAAAAAACCGGGTTTTCCACCGGTTGTAAAACCGAATCGATCACCAAATAAAAGGGCTTGACTAGCAAAATATATAGTAATTAAAAATTAACCCCCTTTAATCCCTACAATTTTGATATCAAATTAAAGGGAATGACATGTAGAATAAAGTAAACTATTAAAAAGTGTAAAATCGAAATGAAGGATAATTTTTTTTCTTAACTTAATCACTATGGGCTTCAAATGTCTAGTAGTTCTTATACAGTTATCTATGTAAAACTTCAAAATCAAAGATGGAGCTAAAATAATAAAGCAAAATTGTAAATGATGATAAAGGTTATTATCAGATATAGCACTCTTTATATACTTGTATAACTGTATTTGACTTTTTTATTTTTTAGTCTTATATCGAAACCAAAATAATTTCTTCAATGACACCTTTCCTAACCTCAATCAGGGATGCAACTTTGGTCCAAAATCGGACCAAAATTTGTAGATTGTTTTTTAATTTGAATTTCTTTAAGTTTTTGGTAGAATATAATTATTTTTAGTTAAAAACACAAAATTAAAATAATTAACAAACAAAAATATTATTATTATTATATATTTACGGTCTAATTTATAAAAATTAAAGATTTTCTAAAGAAAATCTATTTTATAAACCCTTAAAAAATGTTAAGTAATTTTTATGAATAAATGAAATGAATGAATGTTTTTTTTCTTATTACAATTTAATGTGCAAGAACTCTGTATTTACATTTAATATATTGAAATATTTTCAATAACTTTAGTGTCAATACAGAGTATTCAGCTGATATACTAACGCTGTAGAGGAGTATAAAATTAGAAGCATTTACAGTAGTCCTTTTTTAAGAAGTTAATATGCAAGTATGTATATTACGTAAAATGCCAATATTTTGAAATTAGTTGACTCTGACTAGAATTTGTGATACCTTTATTTCAGTGTTAATACAAAAAAATATTCAAAAAATTTAAGTACTTTAAAAATATTTAATACAAACTAATCGCAAAAATTATTTTTTAAGAAATAAATCTTAATTTTAATAAATTTTATAATTTTAGCAATATTATTAATTGAAAAATATTTTTTTTGCTATTTCAATCATTGATTTTAGAATTAGAAAAGCAATTTGAGAAAATGGTAGTTTTTGGTCCGTTTTAAAGAAACCTTTAGTAGGAAGTTTATTTTCGTTGTGGCATCTCTGATCACAATATTTTATTTTTACGATTACTCAATGTGAATATAAAGTTCATAAGACTTGGTTAAGTTGAAAACGAACATTTACACTGTATGAGCGTTGTCACAGCCTCCTTTTCTAATTACCATATTAAGCTTTTTAAATTTTATAAAAATCGCTAATCATAAAATTGTTTTGCATTCTGAAACTAATAGGGCCCATACACTACACCATAAAATTGTGCAATCAAGTGACTGTGCCAGCTATTTGACCGTGTATGGGGTTGTGGTGTGATTGTACCAGCTGATGGTGCTTTGTCAAAAATAGTTTGATATTTGTTTGTATGGGCCCTATAAAGTATAAAGTTTCAGGAATTACTTAAAATTGGTAAAATTTGTGTTGCATAATTATGTTTCATTGAAATGTACAAGCTAATGTGAAGACCATTAGGATTGTACCCCTTTTCATTAATTTCTCCTTGATCATCAAATTTAAAAGTTTTAAAACAAATGTTCCATAATGTTTAATGTTTAATTTTAAAATTTTGTTTTTAATATGATCACACTATTAGCTGTCAAGTAGGTACGTATATGAAAACAAAATTACGTTTAATTTACGTACCCACCATCTGCTTTGCAAACTTTTAAGCAAAAAGTTTTTACTATAATAGAAATAATAATTATATAACTAAAATGAATAACTGCTTAAGTTGAAAACAGATGTGTTTTTTGATTAATGCAGCACGTATCGCATATAATAATTTAATTTTAATGAAAATCAATTTATAAAAATCAGCTCAAAACTTCAGAAGTGCTTTCCTGAAAAACTATAAAATTATATGAGTTTCTCCTCATTGCCATAAAATTATTATTTTTATGATTTTCACATCGTCCCAGTTGTGTTCTTACCATAAATTTTTAGCTTGAATTTGTTATGTCTGTCAAACCTTATAATTTACCCCCTTTCTCTATCGATCAATTGATTTAATAAACAATTTAATACACACCATTAGTTTGGTTGTCATTAAAATTTTTAAAAAATAGAGAATAGTTGAATACATACAGCATGAAGAAATTAAAGACGATGTCAAAAACGAAATGGCATATCATATAATTTAGACAGTCATCATCATCATCATGATCGAGGACTGTAGCTAAAAATATAAAAAATTAAATAAGTAAATAAATTTTTAAGTCCAAAATTTTTATTGTAATTAAATAATGTCAATGAGCTAAAAATTAGCCTTAGCTACGCATCATATCACAAGAATCTTCGTATCAATATAGAACATTGATTACACAAAAATAAAATCGTGGAAGCTTTCAAACCCTAGTTTTAAGTGAAGCTATATTTCTGAAAAATTTTCTAAATTTTAAGATGATGGAGCCTCAAATTTTTTAGGGATTTGTAATATCCCCTCAGGTAGGAATTGTGTACAACTTGATTTGAACCAAATTATGCAAACTCCATAAATAATTAAATATAGTTATGTATGTGAATATTATATTTCCAGATAAAGAAATGAAGAAAACAGAAGAGCCTCATTCAACAAAGGAAGATGAAGCTATTACAACAACTAAAACCAACTCCAATGTAACGACCCACAAAGCTACATTTGCTAATATTTTTAAACTTTGCAGTGATAATGACGTGAAAAACTTTACAAGTTACAATAATTTTACTAAATGGTTACATCGTCCTGTAGATGCATCCGCCTTAGGAGTGTTTCGCATGTTATACGGTAAGAACATAAATAAATAAAAATTAAGGCGAAAATAATTTTTAAAATTTGTTTTAAGGTATTGCCATGTTAATCGACATTGCTGAAGAGAGGGGTGGAAGCCAAATGGATTTACGTTTTGGCGAAGCTAAACACTGCCACTTTCCCCTATTTGATAGTATACCTGCTTTTACATTTCCCATAATGGGCTGTGTGTATTTATGCATGTGGTTAGGTGCCATTGGTATTATGTTAGGTTATCGTTATCGTTTAAGCTGCTTAGCTTTCATAGTGCCATATTGGTATATATTTATATTGGATAAGCCTGCATGGAATAATCACAGCTATTTATTTGGTCTTGTGGGTACGATATTGTTATTCACTCAGGCCCATCGATACTGGTAAGTTTATTTTTAACACAACACAGTTCCACAAATACTGTAATGTTTTATTTTATGCAGAATTCTGTAATTTGTGAATTGTTAAAGATATAAAGCGTTGATTTTTCAACGCCAACTTTACTACGTTTGATGGACAAACAAAGATCATTTAGGTTGACAACTTGTACATCAAAGAAACAACTAATTGATTAAAAACACAGCTTACCATTTTAACATCAGCCCTTAAATATTATAAATACTTAAAAAACAATTTAGAATTCTATAAATAATATTCAAAAATAAATATCTTTAATATTTTTAATAAATTAAGAATTAAAAAATCATAACTTTTACTCAATATATGTAGAACAAATGGCTATAAAATAAGTAAGAACATTATATTTGGCTGTGCCGAATTTTTGATGCCCACCACCAATTTTTATTTTATACCACAAAATTTATTATTTTTTAACAACTGTTTCTTTTTACCAAAAAAGTGTTCAATTTGCTAAGTCTCAAAATATTACTTAAGTATTCTTACAATAATTAGAAGTGATATTACCCACTTCTTTTTACCACAATATTTGAGAAGGAGCGTTAATGTAAGCCTGTCAAAGTAATTTCCGCAATGAAATATTGAGTCCTTTATTCTTCCAAAATTTTTTCCATCGAGAAATTACATGAATTTAAGAAAAATCGTTTACCTTCATTTTCTGTTATAACAATAACATTAAGTGCTTATAATATTTGCAAAACTTTAGTATTTTACATTTATTAATTATTTTATGGCGTTTTAATTTTTTTTTATAATATACGGGAGGTGGGCGTTGAAGTGATAAAGACGTGTTAAAGTAATTTCTGATAATGATTTCTACTTAGATATTAAAACATGGACATCATTATTTTTCAAATCTTATTTCAAAAAAAAATAAATAAATATTTAAAAAAAACCCGACAAAATGACAAAGTGCGGAATAAAGTTTTGTACATTTTAATCTTAAACTCCTTTCGTGATGCACAGATTTCAGATATTTTCGGCAAAATATTTTTTACTCGAGAAATATACTTGTGAAATCTTTTAGACGTAATCGCATTTTATTCGCTATCGTGCTTTCAACAGGCCGTCGGACATAGCTAGATTCTTTTTAAATAAGACTAGTACTCAGAAAATATACACTTTATGTTTGAGCTACAAACGAAATGACAAAACTGTATACTCCCACACCATTTTTTTGATGGTGGGTTCAAAAATATTTTTTATACCCTTCACACAAAAGTGAAAAAGGGCATATAATATACCTATAAATAACCTATGTTATAGGATTGTCATTCCGTGTGAAATTTCTACAATTTTCATTTCTGACCTCATAAAGTATATATTTTCTGAAAGCCTTTAAATAGAGCAGTCGATTAAGCGTTGTAAGTCAGTCAGTCTGTTCGTGTGTCCGTGTGTATGTTGAAATCAACTTTTTGAAGCCCCCAACATCGTCTCGACTCGCGTGAGGTATTATATTAGAAATATTCGGGAGCAGATCGGTATTGAAAATCAGAAAAATCAGTACATAAACAACTTAGATATGAGGAAAAAACCACGACCACCTCGTTTTTTTCACAACAACAAAAAATACATATACTGGTCAGAGTGAACGTGGCATCAAATCCCAGCTGAGCCAAAAAAAAAATTTTATATTTTTTTTTATTTATATTTTATTTTTTTTTATTTTTTTTTTTTGTTTTGTTTATTTTTTTTATTTGTTTTTAATTTTTTTTTATTTATTCTTTTAAACATACATATGTACATAAAGTCAATTTATAATTTTACAATGGGATGTTTTTATATATGCATGTTTTTTATATGTTTGTATGTACGTATTTCATATGAGATGAATGGTGATGCAAACAATTGTTATTGCATGAGTACACGTTGTGAAGGGTATATAAGATTTGGCACGGCCAAATATAGGGTTCTTACTTGTCTTATAAATTAACGGCCGTATTTATAAAAAAATTTTTAGGTTTTTTGAAGGCTTATTTGACAAATCTCTGTACAACATCTGTCAAAAAAGCTTTTAATAAACCTAAAATATGTATAAGAGTTTATCGAATATTAAAAAAGAATTTAAATTTAAAGACGATAGAAATCTTATACCAATGTTCTATAAATACTGCATTTATGGCAAAATTTGAACATGTCTACCCTATTTCCTGTTATAAAAACCCGTTTTTAAACTATTTCCAATTTACAGAATCACATAAATTCCACTATGAATAGTTAAATAAATTTTTTAAATTATTTTTCTTTTTAAGTTCTTTAGATAAATACTTAACACCTAACATGCCATCAACTGTACCATATTGGAATTATTTTCTTATTAAATTTCAATTTTTCCTACTCTACATGTATGCGGGCTTAAAAAAACTTACCACTGAATGGTTATCCGGTTATGCGATGTCTTCATTGAGTCGTCATTGGGTATTAAGTCCATTTCGTTGGGTACTCAACGAAGAGCTGACCGACTTGTTGGTTGTCCACTGGTTTACGGCAATATTTGATTTTTCCATAGCTTTCCTAATGACTTGCAGCAAAACGCGGTTATACTCAACGCCTTTTATGATAAGTTTTCATTTGATGAATTCACGCCTATTTGTAATTGGTAAGGTAAGGTTAAACAGCTGTTTTATAGACATTAAACGTTTATATTATTTTCAGGCATGTTCCCGTGGGTGTGTTTAGCTCAAGTACCTATGTTTTACGCTTGCGATTGGCCTAGAAAAATCTCTATGAGGAATGTTAAAAAAATGTTGCATACTACGGACAACAAGATCATCCAAGACAACAAACAATCTGAAAATGATAAAGTTGAAATTTTGCCAAATACAAAAGAAAATCAAACATTTAAAAATGTTAACCCTAATATATGCTGTAATGCTTGCAAGAAATTAATTGTTCCAAATGTGGTTACCTCAATTGGAGAGAGAATTCGTAGTGGCATTATATTGCTCTATTGTGGCCTACAATTATTCTTGCCCTACTCACATTTTATAACAAAAGGTTATAATAATTGGACTAATGGTTTATACGGTTATTCATGGGATATGATGGTTCATTCTTACGACACCATACTTACAACGATTAAGGTTGTCGACAATGCCAACGGTAAGGCTCATTACATGGATCCTTATGCATTTACCGAATATGACCGTTGGACTAAGTATGCCGATATGGCCCAGCAATATGCTCGTTGCATACGCAAAAACATTGAAACGGAACATTTGCGTGATATTGCCCATAGTCCTTTAAGTTGTACTAATATATCCATATATTTTGACATATGGTGTTCAATGAATGGTCGCTTTCAGCAGAGAGTATTTGATCCTCGAGTAGATTTACTAAAAGCCAATTGGTCGCCCTTTGAAAGAACTGCTTGGTCTTTGCCTTTACTCGATGAATTGAATCATTTAAGACCTAAGCTACGCACCATTGCCAATGAAGTATTGGCTTGGAACAATTATTCCGATGTAATATTTGTAGCCGATTTTCCCGGTCTGACTTTGGACAATTACATATCGTCCGACTTGACAAATATCTCCCTGACCATTCTTGAAGGCAATGTACGCTATAATAAAGACAATACCAACGAAACTTATTTCCTAACGTCGGGCAAAAGTATCAGTTTGGCCAGTAGCATTGTTCATCATATCACCACAATAGGCCTTAAACCATCGTGCTATCTGTTCACTTATGTGAATAAGACTATGCAGCAGGAAAATATTACTATTGAAAATAACGTTGACGGCAAACAGTTAAAGACCATATTGCCACTGTGGAAAGAGTTTCTAATAAGAATAGAGAATTATAAACGTTTTCTACAGCATATGGGCAATTGTGTGCTGTTTTTGTTGTATGGTGTACCAATACCCATGGAAGTTCGGGAGAGAAACTAAACAAGAAATTGTACAAACATATAGACCTTAAAAGTTAATTGTATCTCAAGAAAACTACTTAAGGCCTCTTAACATTGTAGAAACCTACTACACACATACATATAAGCATAATTAATTACGAAAAAAAATTGTATTCAGGGTTGATTGCTATGAGAATTGGATTTGAAAATAGCAATCAGTCGACAAAATACGGCATTCGAAATGGAAAATTTTCTATTCAAATCTATTACCCATGTTCTGAATATTTGCAAAATTTAACTATTGCTATTTTAAATCACATAATGGTTTTCTGTGATTCTAATAAATAATGTATAAACGAAACAAAAATATGTGGTTTTTTATAAATCAAATGTCGGAACATAGGCGTATATAAAGCATAGGAAATTCGCACTTGCTAATAAAACTTCGATTTTTTTTGCATTTTCTAAAAAAAAATATACCCATTCTGAAAATGTTTAAATTTAGCACAGCTAGATTTATAGGTTTTTATCTACAACCATACAAAACCTATGATAACGTGAGAAGCCTTAAAGATTTCGGTCATTCTATATCTTTTTGAACCAAAACAAATGTCTGATTTTGTAGTTTTTGAAGGAAATATTTTTAATTTTTTGGTATTAATTTTTATCAATTGATTTGCCTGAGTTTTCTAAATAGTTATTTGATTAGCCAAATTTCATTTAGTTTGTTCAGCCGTTTTTGCGTGATTGAGTAACAAACATCCAAACATTCATATTTATTACATTAGTAGGAAAATTTCCCCATAGAAATAGCTGCCCAAAAAGTGCGTATATGTATATGTGTCATCAGAAATAAAAATTATATTATTAAGAATTTATGTGATATTGAAATAAAAAAATTAATAGAATATAAAATTTTTAATAAAAACATGGTTTAGTTTTTTATTTATTTTTAACAATTTATTTTGTTTATTTATTTACAGGAACATACTTAAATTATTAATATTATACAATTGTAATTATGATTTTTTACTAACATAACTTTTAACTTAAACAGTTTCGTAAGGATTTAAATATTAAAACCTAGGACTATTTCATTGGGTAACAAAAACACTAATTTTACACAGCCTACAACAAATAAAATAATTGATTTTTGAATAAAATTAATTGTTTTTTTTTTTCTCTCTCTCTAAGACTTAAGGTCAAAACTGTTGCGTTTGTGTTTCCCAAAGGCGTGCATATAAACCATTTTTCTTTAGTAATTCGGCATGTGTACCGCGTTCACCGACACGCCCATTTTCAAGTACTAAAATCTCATCGGCATCCATAACAGTCGATAAGCGGTGAGCTATACAAATACTAGTACGTCCTTTTGTAGCCCTCGCTAAAGCTTGTAATATATTCTAAACGCATATATGCAGGAAAATTGTTAATGAGGTAATTTTTTTATTTATAAAAATAAAATGAATATACACAAGCGTATGTTTATGTATGGAAAAGTAATATAAATTTTTGTTACTTACCGATTCAGTTATCGAATCTAAACTACTGGTGGCTTCGTCAAATATTAAAATGGGTGAATTTTTTAAAATTGCTCTGGCTATGGCTACACGTTGTTTTTCACCTCCTGATAATTTTAATCCTCTCTCGCCAACTTGCGTCTCGTATTTCTTGGGCCAACTTATAATATTATCATGTAAGTCTGCCATACGGGCAGCATTTTCTACTTCTTCCTGGGATTTATTAAGGTCACCATAATGTATATTGTGTTGTATTGTGTCATGGAAAAGCACCGAATCCTTAAATTTCATAAATTTAAAAAATCATTCAGGTATGTGATGCAAAATGATTCAAAAATTAAAACTAATTAAAAAACGATGAAAAGCGTGATGAGCTATATTCGATTTGTCAATCATTTTTAAAATTGTTTTTCGATCGTTTTTAATAAAATTTTGTTTCACAGTTTTATTACATTTGTTTATATTTCATCTTCTAGTATGCTTTTTAGAAGTCAATAGTTTAAGATTGGTTTAAAAATAATTTTTCAAAATCTATCGGTTTTCATCACACCATCATCGTTTTAAGAGCACCTGAATAACTACTGTAAGTATGTATGTGAAATGAGCACACACACACAAAAATTCCGAGAACGTTAACTTTATTTTGTTCCATACGAACTAGATAATTTTAAAATATCAGGAGAAAATTAGTATACATTTTTTTATTTGTATTGTCTCTGAAGCGACTTTTAATTATATCTAAACAAAAATATTTAAAAAAACTCTTGAAATTACGAAATTTAGGGTTTATTTGTCGAAATTTAATTCCAAAAAGGATGGCCGTTATTTCAAGTTAAAATTTTAATTACAGTATCCATTCTAAAGCTTAATACGCACATGCGATCATATGAAAAAAAGTGCAGAAACACAGCATTTATGTATTGTAAAAGCACATTTATTTATCAGGTAGTCTTGTTTCATCAGCTGTTTATTTTTTTCACTTATTTTAAATTTCAGCTTTTAAAAAAATAATTTCTCTGCTTTATCAATTATTTTAAATGTCAAACTTCATATGTAAAAAATATAAACAAAAAAATTCTCTCCGAACTTCAATTACCTGATAAATTAATATGCCTTGCTATAGTTCAACAAACCAAATATTCGGAAATAGTTTGTAACAAACTGACATACAAATTTTAACCCTTTTGAAAAAAAAAATTATCATTAAAATTTATTGAAATTTTCTATGTACATACATATACATATATATCTGTGGCTTGGAGCTAAAAGGGCCAATGTCAAAATATTTACTTTTGAAAAAATTGGAAATGAACTTTAACCAGCATTTTATTTATGAAGCTGTTCTGGGTTAAGTATGACTTTAGCTGTTTTACCATAATGAAAAAGAGCAAGAAAACAAATCTAATGCAATGACATTGGCCCTTTTAGCTCCAACCCACAGATATATTCTTGAATAACAAATTTTGCGATAAAGAGATTTTTATTTAAAGTTTCTTTCATTTTTTCCATTTCTTTTTTTTTAATTTTAAGAAATTATTTGTGTATTTTTTAGTATTGTTCCTCTTACTCACCTGCGGCACAACAGCTATAGCTTTTCTTAGACTTTCAATATCCACTTCACTGATATCCTGACCACCAATTAAAATTTTACCAGAATTCGGTTCAAAAAAACGGAACAGTAAACGAACCATTGACGATTTTCCCGAACCAGATCCACCAACAAAGGCGACATTTTTACCAGCTGGTATCGTAAACGATAAATCCTTACAAATCGGCTTTCCATTCTCGTATTCAAAATTTACATTTTGAAATTCTATGGAGGCATTATCGGGACCCAAAATCAATGGTGGTGCATTAGGACGTGTCTGAACACGACTATCGACATTCATTAAGGTAAACATAGACTGCATGTCCAACAGGGCTTGTCGTACTTCACGGTAAACGCTGCCCAAAAACCCTAAAGGTATACTTAATTGAAAAAGTAAACCATTTACCATCACCAAATCGCCTACAGTCATGTTGCCTTTGGCAATTTCATTGGCAGCTAAAACCATAATAATACTTAAAGCACTGCTGAAAATAGCATTTTGTCCAAAATTTAAAAGAGCTAAGCTGGTACTGGTTTTTAAACTGGCCGATTCGTACTTTTTTAAAACTTCGTTGTAGCGCGAAGCTTCGAATTTTTCATTATTGAAGTATTTAACGGTTTCGTAATTGATGAGAGAATCAACTGCTTTGTTACCGGCTTCGTTTTCGGCTTGATTCATGTAAACGCGAAATTTCGTACGCCATTGTGTAACGGATAAAGTGTAAGCAGCATAGACACCAACACAACCCATTGAAACACTGGCAAATGCTAGACCGCACTGAGACAAAATAAATAAAAAATGTATGTGATTGAAATACAAAGTAATTTCTTTAAAATTACATACCTTTAAACCCAAAATACTAGAGACCAAAGCCAATTCAAATAATGTAGGTACAATATTAAAAACCATGGCAGATAAAACAAAATTAATACCTCTCGAACCGCGGTCAATGGTCTATTAAAATTAAAAAAAAATTATTTAATAAAATTTATAAGTAGTATGTACATGTACATAATTGTAAACCAAAATTAGCAAGTAGACCGACCAATATTTTTTTTAAATATTGTTCCTTTACACACATCTTAGGGTGATCGATTATTTGACTTAACTAAGAAAACGGTTTTTAAATACATAGTTTCAAATTTAGAATTAAAAAAACCGGATGTTTTTTGGAAAATTGTTAAATTGTTTTTGTTAAATTGTTCCATAATAAAAAACTAAAAATATTGTAAAAAAATTATAATAAAAATTATATCTTAATATGAACTCGTAACAGTTGATATACGTATGGCTGTAAAGCAGTAACTTATTTGGTCTTTAATAAGGCGCAGTTAAGGACAAAAGGTACTCATTACAAGTTAATTAATATATAAAAAACATTTTATAAGCCTCTTATACATTGTTGTATCTCCTCCAGTAATTTTTTTATACCCTTCACACAGTGAGAAAGGGTATATATAGTTTTGTCATTCAGTGTGAAATTTCTACAATTTTCATTTCCGACCCCATAAAGTATATATTTTCTGAAAGCTTATGAATAGGGGAGTCGATTAAGCCTTGTCAGTCTGTCCGTCTGTCCGTGTGTATGTTGAAATCAACTTTTTGAAGCCCCCCGACATCGCTTGGACCCAGGTGAGGTATTAAAATATCAGAAATATTCGGGAGTAGATCAGTATTGAAAATCAGAAACATCGGTACATAAGCAACTGAGATATGAGCAAAAACCCACGGCCACCTCGATTTTTTTTCACAAAAACAACATTACAACAACAACATACATACATACAAACGTGTATACTGGTTAGAGAAAACGTGGGATCAAGTCCCAGCTGAGCCAAAAAAAAAATTTTTTTATACTTTTTTTTAAATTTTTTTTTATATTTTTTTTTTATTTTTTTTTATTTAATATATTATTTATATTTATTATATTTTAATTATTTTTTTAATTTTTTTTTTATTTTTAATTTTTTTTTATTTTGTTTTTTAACATACATACGTAAATTTATAATTTTACATGGGATGTTTTTATATATGTATTTTATATGGGATGAATGGTGATACAAACTACTGTTATTGCATGACTACACGTTGTGAAGGGTATATAAGATTCGGTACGGCCGAATATAGCGCTCTTACTTGTTTAATGTTAGATGTGTCTTCTAAATCCATGTGTACTAACATATTTTGTTTAAAATGATTTATTAAATTTGAAATGCAATTAAAAGGCCAGGGAGTAAATGTTCTTAGTTTAATTCATTTTAAAAATTTTTCCTTATACCTCTGACTGACATACTATACATAGATATACATATAGGCATAAACTAGTTTGTTCGATGGTTTACTTGCTTTTTAAGTTGACACACATTCAATGCCATTATTATAACATACCGTTAATTTAAATTTGGATGTTAAAGGACAGATAATTGTTTTTTCTGTGACCGATAAGCTAAATTTATGCTTCACTTACCTTTTACTTTCAACGTTACGTTTATAAATTTAAAGTTGGCATTGTTTTTGCTACATGAAAAAAAATAATATTTAAGCTTTATTATTTTTCTTATTTAGCATTTGTTTTTGAAATAACAAATAAATTTCTTACAATATTATGGAAGAGTATTTAATAAACAAACCGCGTTTTCCACCGGTTGTAAAACCTAGTCGATCACCCTTACACATATACATATACATATGTATGTATACCAGATAGATAGATATACGCAGTGCCGAATTCGACTAAATTCGCTTTCTAAGCCAAACGTTAAATTAAAAAACATTTGTGAGTAAGGTGAATTCAGTCGAATTCGGCACTACGTAGTATACCTTGGTAAGTGTACTCTGACATAAACATATGTACATAAAAATAAAAATTTGTACCATGTAATTCGGTTTAATTTGTTACAAAATATGATAACCTAAAATACCTTTGACAGTGCACCCGTTTGTTTATTGAGATGGAATGCTAAATCTAAATTATGTAAATGTAAAAAAACATTGGTGGCTATTTTACGTATGGAATGGTGGGCAACTTTGGCAAACACAGCATTGCGCAGTTCATTGAAAGCCGCAGCACTAGCACGAGCAACACCATCTAGAGGAGCAAACATTTTTATATAAAGAAAATCTGTAATTAATTGTAAAATATTTGTTCTTACATCCAACTAACATGGCAGTGGCAACAGATAATACGGTATCAGCTGGTGTGTCCATAGTTAAGGTACCCATAGTATCAACAGCTCCCTTAAATAAAAACGGCACACAAACTGTCAATATTTTCGAACCTGCTAGAAGGCCTAACGAAATTGATACTCTAAAACAGAAGGAAGCAATTAGTATATCTTACAAACAAGCAGTATTTCTTTTGTTGAAAAAAATTCTGCCCTTTTTATAAAATTTTATTGTTGATACTTTAATTTAAAAAGTGTTTTAAATGCATTTCTATGTATTAGTCACACACATCCAAATTTCAAAATCTTAATTTTTGGGAAAGAAAGGCAATGACAATGGAAAGGCGTACAGACTTGACAGCCTTATTAAGTTTGTGCCAAGTTTGTGCGTAGTTGAAGGTAAAAAAAATAAAATTGAAAAAAGATTTTCGTGTATGAACATAAACACAGATTCAAATAAAGTTAAACTGGGACAAATTACGGCATTCGAACGTGATCAAAATTTGAAAATTCTTATTAAAATCTCTATACCAAAAGCACAGCGAACTCGATCAATTGGTCGAGTAAAATTTCAATAGTGGTCGAATGCCATAATTTTCCTCCTGATGTGTGTGATCCAGCAATATTTCTAAATATCAAAGATCTTTATTATGACAGGTTTCTAACAAAAAAAAAACTCTTACCTTTTTCTAACCAAAGGATCATCTTTTGGCCAAATATACGCCATCATTGCTCTAATCATATCCTTGGATGTTACCTCCGGTGCATCTAATTTTCCCAGAGAACTACCCCCATTACCACCTCCTAGATGAATGTGACATTGTCGTAAAGGATGTCTCGTTTGCAGTACAATATGTTGTGGTAGCGTTTGAAAACTTTGATCTGGACCTGCGGGGATTTACTAAATTCAACAAAGTAAGATCCCTACAGAGCCACACAACACACAAGCATATAAGTACAAATTTTTTTTTTTTTTTCAAATAACAATATTAATACAAATTTAATTATAAATAACTCAAACACAACAAATGCGATTCTTTTTGTTATCAATATAAACAAGCAAAATATAAAAAATAAAATAAAAAAAAACTTTAACGAAGAAAATAAACAGAAATTTTATGTGTAAAAAATGATATTAAAAAAATATAATATGTATGTTAAATTTTAAGTTTTTAATTAAATTTATACATTCGGAAAATATCGTTTGCTTAGTGTGCAAACTGCACAAGTCCTATTTGTTAAATTTTACAGGAAGCATAAAAAACGTCCCATTTTTTTTATATGTAAAAGCAGATTTTTATAATTTGTTATTTTTCAATACCTATGTATGATCGTTCGTTTACTCAAAAGTTTTGACTATTTTTTTTACTAAACCTTACTGGATTCCGTTGGTTTACACAAATTTCCATATAAAACGTTAACATCCAGTAATGTCTAGTAAAATATATTAAAAACTTTTAGTAAACGAACAAACCCATTAATAGAATCATTTAAAAATAATGCCGTTTGAGCACTTTTTTGGACTTGGCACATTTGCTGTTTCCATAACGACACTCACAATAAGATTGATTGAATTAGCAATGTAAAAAACCAATCAAGAGGTAAATCATCATAAAATGTATGATGGTCTTTTAGTATAGTTGATTTTAAAAATTGAAAATCTTTGTGTTTTCGAATAGTTGTTTTTCTTTTTTTCAGGTAAAGTTGGCACAAATTTAAAAAACGACGAAGCATATATATTTTAAATTTAAGTAAAAAAAATATAATTTTTAAAATAAATTTAATAACATGTACTATATTAGTTACATTGGCGTCGCCATTTCTACGTCTGTGTAGAATACTTTTTCAAAAAATTATGTTCCAAATAAGTGACATCATAGGATTCTGCTTTTTCTGGGCTCTTACTAATATAAATACCAATATATTTATTTGGCAGCGCCATCAATATTTGTATTTTTCATAGCTCATACTACACGCAAAGAAAATTCATGGTTACGACATGATCAAGACGGTCATATTATATTCTCTGTAACAATATTTGGTCATAGAAAACAAGAAATATTTATTTTTATTTTGTTTTATCATTTGTTTTGTCACGATACTCAAGCATTTGTTTGGATTTTATTATTTAATTTTTACTTTTAATGAAAATTTCGATATGGTTGTCTTGTAAAAATAGTATGGTTTACAAAATTATTACATATAACAAAAATAGTATAATGTCTTCGCAAAGATAATATTAAATTCAATAGCATTTAAAATTAAAAATAATAGTTAAATGTTGTTTGAAACAACAGTGTGATGACAAAGCTATGATATATGTATGTACAGGGTTGCCCATATTCGACGGACCCATGTTTTTTTTAAAAAAATCAAAGAAAAAAATAAAAATTTGGCGGTTGGCAATCTTAATCATTTAATTTTTTCCAAGTAGATTTGTTTACATCAATTTTTGAATATGATATCTCTCAAATGGCCGCCTCTGGCGTTGATGGCGTATTGTGCCCTTTTTGCAGCATTTTCCATCGTTTTCGCCAACATTTCGGCCGGAATAGCGGCTATTTGTTCACGAATGTTGTCCTTGAGCTCTTCTAAGGTCCTTGGCTTGTTAACGTAAACCTTTGACTTCAAATATCCCCACAAGAAGAAGTCAGGCGGCGTCAAATCGGGCGAACGCGGTGGCCAGTCCAAATCACCACTTTTCGACATCAAACGGCCCGGAAACAAATTCTTCAGAAAATCGATTGTTTTTTATTTTTTTATGTTTTTATTTGGCCTCTTCGGATTAGAAAGAGCCTCACCAGTCGAAAATTTTTCGTATAAACGCTTAATGGTGTTCTTAGAAGGCGCACTTCTCACATTTTTTAATATTTTAAAAGCACGTTGAGTTTTCACAATTGACTTGTTCTGTTGAATGTAAATTTCAACTATTTCAGAGCGCTCGCGTCTCGTGTATTGTTGCATGGTAAAAATCTGCTTGGACTGACGCTTCAAACGCGGTATGTCATTAAGCGATCTGACATCTCTGTCAAAAGTTATGGCGTTGCCAGATGGGTCCGTCGAATATGGGCAACCCTGTACATACATATTTTAATAATAATTTGTTTTCAACAATTCTTCTTCTTGTTGAACACATTTTGATTATTTAAAAAGTTTGACGTGTGAAGAAAAATATAAATATAAAATTAAAAAAAAAAATCATGAAATCATAAAAACAAACAATAAAATATAAGAAAATTTTGAAATAAAAAAAATACATATGTAAATAGCAGCAAAAAAAAATTTCCTCGGAAGAGATAAAGAATGTTTATATTATGTGTAGTCATAATATGAATATTACATGATACTTTAGTTGAACATAATACAGTGCACTCGCAATATCGTGAACACCGTTTAACGTGAACACCGCCTAACATAAACAATCTTTTGTTAACGTTGACTACTCTGTAACGTAAACAAACTCAAAAAGCTCTATAACGTAAACAATTCGCATATGTTTTTTAAGCATGTGGACAATACTGAATTATATTAATTCATATTTTTAAAGTTTAGTATTTTTGTATGGCAACGAAAATTTAAGTATTTATCTTTTGAGAAGAGCTGAATCAATCGACATGTGTGTAAAAAGATCTAAATGTTTGGAGTTAATGGAAAAGGCAGGCATTTTAGATAGTTTGCAAAAAGAAATCTCATGACCTTTTAAATGAATTAAAATTAACAATTTTATTTTATGTAACACAAATTGTAATAAAAGAACTTCATATTCAAGAGTGCAAAACGCAGGTTTATATTGAAAAATTTTAAGATTTTTACATGAAATTCGTCAATCGCTAACGTAAACAATTTCGCTAACATGAACTCCTTAGGCTTTAATTAATTCACTTTACCGCGAGTGCACTGTAATGATAACTTGCAACCATTTTATGTTTTTACACAATCATACAATTTAATCATAATTGCTCTTTGATTATGATTACCACAACCATGTTTTTGCTTTGCGTGTAGGTAGAATCAAAAAACATTTGCCTCGTAAAACTAACAGAGTAATAATTATCTTCTAATTTTTTTCTGTCTATTTATTAGGGTGATCGACTCGGTTTTATAACCGGTGGAAAATCCGGTTTTTTTCCTCTTTCAGCTGGCGGTTTTTTCTAAATGTTGATTTTTCGAATATCGAATACACCGGTTTTTTTATCCGAAAAAGTCGGTTTTTTTTTAAGTTTATTTTCATATATCTTTGTAACCAATCGTACCATAGTATATTTAGTACGCGAAAAGTTTCCAAAAACAGAAAATAAAAACTATTAAATATTCTACCATAATGTTGTAAGAAATTTATTTGTTGTTTAAAAAACAAATTTAAAATAAGAAAAATAATTGAGCTTAAATACTATTTTTTATTAGGATATAAACCTAACGTTAAAAGTTAAAGGTAATTGAAGTATAAACTTAGCTGATCCATCAATTTTAGGTAAAAAGTGTAGTTACAATAAATCTCTCCTTCCAGATCCAAATTTCAATTAATGGCATTTAGTGTTTGTCAACTTATATTTCAATTAAACCATCAAACAAAATAGCTTATGCCTATATTTGTATGTCTGTTAGGGGTAAAAGAAAGATTATTTAAAATGAAATTTTTAAGATTTTCTCCCTAGCCTTTAAAATGTATTTCAAATTACAGAAATAATTTCAAACAAAATACGTTAGTGCATATTAGTTTAAAAGATCTATTTAACATTTCAAAAATGAACAGAAGGAGATTCAAAAATTTATAACAGCCAAGTCTTATTTATTTATGTATTAATTTATTATTAATTTGTTTTACTTGTAAGGAGTGCGTTTTGTCCCTAAATTTAACTAATTAAAACCAAATTAGTCAACTGCATACATGTCAGTTATTGCGTAATTGTGCAGTCAAACGTATATAAACTGTAAAAATTTCATATTTATATATAAATTTAATTATAATCTTTTTTTACAATATTTTTTAATTTTTTTCTTTAAATATTATATTTTATATATTCGAACCGGTTAACCGGTTTTTTCTCAATTTTCAAAATAGCAACCGCTTTTTTTTTTAATTTTAAATTTCAAACTATTTGAAAACCGGTGTCTTCTCAATCGAATAATCGATCACCCTACTATTTATATAGCGAAATATTTAAAAATATAAATTTTCTAGATTATACAAAATTCTTATAATAAGTTCTGAAACCCAACTGCACTAATTGCAAAAAAATTTCAAGTTCATTGAAAATTTTCTTTCTATTTTTTTAAGAAATTTAAACGAAAACTGTATTTTGGCAACACCTACGTTTTAGATTTTTTTCGCAACTGACTTGCAACAATACTTTCTATTCTATACGTATGTCGTTGTTCTTATATGTATATCTTAACGGAAAACGTTGACTTTAACGCACCTTAGAAAATGAAAGAAACACTAAATAATAATGACCACTTTACATTACATATATATTTTTTTTTTGTCGACGCGGCCTATATACGTATTGTCTATGACACAAAATCGTGAACATTTTTTCCTCAAAAGATGTTTTCGGTTATTTTTTTTTTTTTATTTGCATTTAATATGCATTAATAGTTTACTTTATTTTAAACAGCTGATCAATGAATTGAATAAAAATTCCACGAGAAATTTATAATACCAATTTTCACTTCGAGGAGAATAAAATTCTTATTCACGATATATATTTATTATAATGGAAAAATAGTAAACAAAACTTCAGTTATTAAAACAAATAAACCAAAATAATATATTAATTGCACTTTATTTGGATGTTTTGCACAATGCACTATTAAAATGTGAAAATGTTGTATTTAGTTCACAAACTATGATTTACTTGAACATTTATGAAAATTTAATGCATTTATCTTGCCATACAAGTGAATAATAAAACGATAAAGACACCGTACGTCATACGTGTAAATGAAACAATTATTTTAGTTAAATTTTAAAACTGGAAACTTAGTTAAAATAAGAAATGTTAAACAAATTCCATTTTTAGACGATCTACTACGAATTCCTAATAAATAAAAAATAACTATTTGGTTTAATTGTAAACATTATGAATTTATGTATGCAATTGAATCGGATGATTCATCGTGGCGAATAGATTGGTCTTCGTTCTTAGCTGCAAATCAAAATATTACCGTTATCGGACTATGTGCTTTCTGAAGTTCAAGCCATACAGCGCGTGGAAAAATGGACTTCACGCAGAGAAAAAGGGCATACATAGGTTTGTCATTCCGTGTGAAATTTCTACAATTTTCATTTCCGATCCCATAAAGTATATATTTTCTTAAAGCTTATGAATAGGGAAGTCGAGTAAGATCAGTCAGTCTGGCCGTCTGACCGTCTGACCGTCTGTCCGTGTGTATTTTGAAATCAACTTTTAGAAGCTCCCCAACATCACCTGGACCCGCGTGAAGTATTAAAATATTGGAAATATTCGGGAGCAGATCGGTATTGAAAATCAGAAAAATCGGTGCATAAATAACTGAGATATGAGGAAAAATCCACGATTACCTCGTTTTTTCACAATAACCACCCCAATTCTAAACAACAATTCCCTGGGAATTGTTTCCCTATTCCCTGTTCCCCTATTTTAAATACACCCCAATTCTAAATAACAATTCCCTGGGAATTTTTTCCCTATTCCCTGTTCCCCTATTCTAAATAATTTCTCCCGGGGAAATTTGTTCCCTTTCCCTTTTCCCTTATTCTAAATGAACTTCGAAATTGGGAAATTGTTCCCTGGGAAAAAAGTAAGTATTACGAAAGGCAATTAAAGGGAGAATGTAATAACAATTTTTGGGAAAAAATCCGCCAACAAATTCAAAGGGAGTTGTGACAAAAATGTAAGTATTTAATATTTTTTTATAAAAATTGCGATAAATATTGTAATTTATTGTTACTTTTAGGATAAAAACAACAAACAGGAAGCAGAATAATGACTTGTTTTTAAGTTTTAAAATAATTTTAATTTTTATTTATCTTTTTTTTTAATTTTTGAAGTTTTTAAATTTTTTTAATAAAATGTTATATTTATTTAAAAAAATTTATATACTACATACATATATAAGAAATAGCTTTATTACAGAAATTTATTAGAGATTATTCGCAATATTTTTTCTAATATTTTTCTATTATATTTTCTAATATTTTGGGCAATGGATAAATATTGTGGTGAGTCTAAGGATACCACATCATTATCCTGAGCGCTCAAATAATCTAAATTTTCTACATCGCTTACTTCAGCATTGCATTTAAAATGAATGCTGATATTATGCAACGCACAGCAAAATTTTGTTATTTTAGCAGCCTTTTTTGGAGCGAAGTGCAGATGTCTAGCACCAAGAATGCACCTCCATCTATTTTTTAAGACACCATTAATGCATTCAACCACATTTCAACACTTGGAGTGAATTTTATTTCAACAGACTCATCCTGTGGGCATCTATAAGCCTCCTAGAAAAAATGCATGTTTAATTTATGAATTGTCTGTTATCATTCAAAACTTTACCAAGAAGCCAATAATTGCTGCCACCTCTAAGGTATTCTTGCTTAACGTGAGCACGCAATTCGTAAGAATTCCAAATAAACGAATCGTAACACGCTCCGAGATGTGAGGCATCAACGTACTGAATCCTCAGCTCATGATCACAGACCTTTATTGTTTTGAGTTCCGTCAACACATCCAATAACGTTTGGAATGCCATACTTCACATAAAGAGCTAACGCAACTTTCCGTTTTTGAACTTCAGTTCTGCAGAAAGTTATCTACATTGGGCGTAAATGTTCCTTATATATTAATAACTTCTGCCAGAACTTTGCTAACACTACACTGAGTCATAGACACACCGTAATCTTTACCAATACCCGTTTGGTACAAACCTTCACCAAAGAAGCGGAAAGTCGCACTTAATTTCACGATTGGAGAAATTGCAAAGGACTTACGTTTGGGCTGAATACCTTAACACGTCCAACAGATATTTGAACGCCGGTTTATTTACTCTGTAATATTTTTCTAACTATCCAAAAGTAAAATTTACAAAGTGTGCGGCAACTCAAGTGGGTTGCTGGCGTCACTTAGCATTTTCCTTTCTACCTTTTGCTTATTCTTGTGCTTCAGAGTTTTCTGCTTCAGCTATTATTATTATTATCAACGCTACACTAACATTTTTGTTTACTTTTAACAATTTTATTTTATGTTTTACGAATATTTACTTTTTAAGCTAAAAATTATAAGCAAATATTTTGTCAAAACAAAACAGCAAAAGCAAACAGCTGACTTCGAAAATGTAAAATTCTCTCCCCCTTGTTATTCCCTTCCCCGACTGTTTAGAATTATATTCGCGGGAAAAATGAATTCCCGAGGAATTCATTTCCCTGGGAATATTTAGAATTGGGGTGAACAACAACAACATACATACATACAAACGTGGTATACTGGTTAGAGTAATCATGGCATCGAATCCCAGCTGAGCCAACAAAAATTTTTTTTTTATTTTTTTTTTTTATTTTTTTTTTATTTTTTTTTTTAATTTTTTTTTAATATTTTTTTTTAATATTTTTTTTTTTGAAACAAACACATACATACGTAAACTCATTCTATAATTTTACAATGGGATGTTTTTATATATGTACATATTTCATATGAGATGAATGGTGATACAAACTATTGTTATTGCGTGAATACACGCTGTGAAGGGTATATAAGATTCGGCATGGCCGAATATAGCACTGCTACTTGTTGATAAATCCTTTTTCGCCGCTATGCTCGAACGAGTCATCCAAAAATAGACCTTCCGTATGGACCAACTCAGACGTAGTTAACATTTACATGATATCATTTTCAAACAGTAAATGACATAAATTGTTCTCTATACTTTACTTGAAAATTTGAGTTTTATTAGATATTGTAAATAAAACATTACAACGAATCACCCGATATACACACATCTCTATATATACATACATATATACTTTTTTATTTACTATATAACAAAATAACCAATCAAGCTTATTGAGTAATTAACAGAGTTGGTGAACTTTTAATTCATATGATTTTTTGTTTTTAGACAAAAATCAACGTGATAAAAAGTATGACGCTAAAAATTACACATTTTTAAAGTTTAAGAAACAAATGTAATTCTAATAAAGAAAAAAATATTTACATGTTTAAAATTTTAAATCTTCTTCTTCAAAAAGATTGTACAAGTTTGTCAACTCAAAAATTAATACAATTACATTTCCATCTGTTAAGTAGTTGCTGATTTCTTTTCTACCAATTATTCCGATGCCAATTTTGATTAATCAAATTCCTTTCTATTAACAGAAGTATTAAATCCAGTTATATCAATTATATTTCTTAATTAAGCAACGGTTCTAATCAGTTTTAAAATGCTAAAATAAATACGGGCCTGATGGAATTCAAAGTTGTATTCTAATTAAATGTACTGAGACTTTGGATACCCCTTTTACTCTCTTTTTTAATATGCTAATAAAGTCCGGTTGGTTTTCCTTACACATTTAAGGAATCTTTTTTTATACCATTATTTAAATCAGGATGCATAAATAACATTGCTAATTACAATGGTATTGCTAAACTTAGTAACATACCTAAACTTTTTGAGATAATCATAGCAGACCATCTTTGTCATCTAATGTGATCTATATTATCTCCTTTACAAAATGGTTTTCGAAAGGGTTGTTCCACTGTTACTAATCTGCTGCACTTTACTGTGATAGTGAATCGTGGTTTTATTGAACAAAAGAAAACTGATGTAATTTACACTGATTTTACCCAGCAAAAAAAATAGAAGTAGTGCAATTCGAATTACATTTTCAAGACTTCTAAATCAATTGTGTAAAAGCATTCATTCTAAATGACTTCCTAAATGTGAAATAATTTGTGCTTAAAAATTAATGCAACATCATGCAAAATATCTTAAACAATTCATGTAAACAAGCAAATTCAACCGATGCTTTTCATCAAATATGCATGAGTTTTAATCAAAAGAATTTGATTTTATAGGATTTACGAAAAACTGTCTCAAGTGACTTAATGAATAGATGGCAAAATGTTTGTTTTAAAAATATTACATCTAAGCCAATTAGTGTTGTCCCTGGTGTTCCGCAGGTAACTCATCTTGGTCCATTGCTGTTTTCCCTAATTATTAATGATCTGCCAAATACGAATTATTTCTCGGATATCCTAATCATGTCTTAAACGGTTATACATCTACACAGACTAAAAACCTTCTCCGACTTTGAAATCTTATTAGATCCTAAACTCAATTTTATTCAACATATCTCTGTTACTGTTAGCAAAGCACGTGCAGTTCTTGGATTTATAAAACACATTGTCAAAGAAGTTTACTGACCCTTATATAACAAAACAATTGTATATTTCCCTAATAAGGCCTATGCTTGGGTATGTTTCAATAATTCAGGATACAACGTACAATGTTTACAACAATAACATTGAATCCGTGCAAAAACAGTTCTTATTATTTTATCTTCGAGGCCTACAGTGGAATCCGTTAAACTTGCGTCTGATACTAGTAGTCTTGCTCTTAAAAAGCTGCCAATGCTAAGTAAAAAGTCAAGAAAAACAAGTAAGAGTGCTATATTCGGCCGTGTCGAACCTTATATACCCTTCACAACGTGTAGTCATGCAATAACAGTAGTTTGTATCACCATTCATCTTATATGAAATACGTACATGCTAAGGTGATTGACTCGGTTTTACAACCGGTGGAAAATTCGGTTTTTTCCTTTTTCAGCTGGCGGTTTTTTCTAAATGTTGATTTTTCGAATGTCGAATACACCGGTTTTGTTATCCGAAAAAGCCGGTTTTTTATTTTTTTAAGTATATTTTCATATATCTTTGTAACTAATCGTACCATATTACATTTAGTATGCGAAAAGTTTTCAAAAATCAGAAAATAAAAACTATTAAATATTCTTCCATAATATTGTAAGAAATTTATTTGTTGTTAAAAAAACAAATGTAAAATAAAAAAAATAATTAAGCTTAAATATTGTTTTGTATAAGATATAATCCTAAAGTTAAAAGTTAAATGTAATTGAAACATAAACTTAGCTGATCGATCACTTCAAGGTAAAAAGTGTAGTTACAATAAAGAAAAACCAATAATCTCTCCTTTCAGATCTTAATTTAAATTAATAGCATTGAGTGTCTGTCAACTTAAATTTCAATTAAACATCGAACAAACTAGTTTATGCCTGTATTTGTATAGTCTGTCAGGGGTATAAGAAAGAATTTTTAAAATGAACTTTTAAGGATTTTCTCCCTAGCCTTTAAAATGTATTTCAAATTACAGAAATAATTTCAAACAAAATACGTTAGTGCATATTAGTTTAAAAGATCTATTTAACATTTAAAAAATGTACAGAAGGAGATACAAAATGTATAACAATAAAAAGTCTTATTTATTTATGTATTCATTTATTGTATTTATTTATTTTACTTGTAAACAGTACCTTTTGTCCTTAAATTCAACTAACTAAAACCAAATTAGTCAACTGCATTCATGTCAGTTTTTACGTTTTTGCGTGATTGTGCAACGTATATAAACTGTAAAAATTTTTATTTAGATATAATTTTTATTATAATCTTTCCTTACAATATTTTTTAATTTTTTCTTTAAGGAATTATATTTTATATATTCGAACCGGTTAACCGGTTTTTTTTAATTCTAAATTTCAAACTATTTGAAACCCGGTTTCTTAAAAAAGTCGAATAATTGATCACCCTAGTACATGCATATATAAAAAACATACATATATAAAAACATTCCATTGTAAAATTATAAATTTACGTACATATGTATATTAAATTTAAAAAAAAAAATTAAAAAAAAAATTTTAAAAAAATAATTAAAATATAAATAATAAATATAAGACAAAAAAAATAAAAAAAAATTAAAAAAAATGTAAAAAAAAAATAATTTAAATATAAATAATAAATATAAAAAAAATAAAAAAAAAATAATAAAAAATAAAAAAAAAATTTAAAAGAAAAATAAAATAAATTAAAAAAAATTAAAAAAAAAATATTAAAAAAAAATAAAAAAAATTTTTTTTTGGCTCAGCTGGGATTCGATGCCACGTTTACTCTAACCAGTATACACGTTTGTATGTATGTTGTTGTTGTAATGTTGTTTTTGTCAAGAAAAATCGAGGTGGGCGTAGTTTTTTGCTCATATCTACGTTGTTCATGTACCGATGTTTCTGATTTTCAATACCGATTTACTCCCGAATATTTCTGATATTTTAATACCTCATCCGGGTCCAGGCGATATCGGGGGTCTTCAAAAAGTTGATTTCAACATACACACGGACAGACTGACTGAGCTTAATCCACCCCCCTATTCATAAGCTTTCAGAAAATATATACTTTATGGGGTCGGAAATGAAAATTGTAGAAATTTCACATGGAATGACCAACCTATATATGTATACCCTTTTTCACTGTGTGAAGTAAGGAAGAGCTTTTCCCCATTCGACACTAAATTTGCAATACGTTTTTGACATTTCTTTGAACAAAAACTAGAGGGCAGCATCGGCTTTATATAGATTTATCAGACTGCGGCAAAGGGCTTCTTCTGTTACCTTTACTAGATTTAAAATAACTTTTATTTGTTTTAGTATAGCAAATTATTTATCATTCATTTGTGGTAATTTTAAATATATCATTTTTTTGGTTAGCAACTTTCGAAATATTTTTAAAGTTTTTTTGACTTTTTCAATAAGTAGTTTAATGTAAAACTTATCAGTAAGATCGCTATTTATTTCAATAACTCAAAACTCAATGAAGTCATATTTTTCTTCATTATTATCATTTGATGAATATGCTTCATTATCACTAGCACAACTAAAATCAAAAATTGCCAAATGAATTCCATGTGCAAAATATAGTTGCTATTAGGTGCAATAATTTTTTAGATTTTCAGCATTGTAGAAGCTCCGTCTGTTGTAAAGTCCACTATTTCACTAAACAGTGATACACCAAAATCTAGTAACCGTTCCTTTAAAAGTTTAATACAAATCACTGCCAGAATAATAAATATAAATCTATAAATGTATCTACAGTGCTGTCTGGGTAGAGTGAACCCCCGATGCTATGAATACCTCGTTAGAGTGAACACCAGAATATTTACATTGACTACTCTGTAGAGTGAACTGTTATGAACCTCTATAGAGTGAACATACTTTATAGTGCGTTTTTAGGTTTGACAAAGGAGAAAAGCAATGAAAAAGAGTATAAAAATTAAAGAGAACATAAATTAACGGTAAAGTAACGATTCTTTTAGAGTACGTTGACAAGTTACTCTCACAAATACGCATTCTATGAAGTGTTAATTTATTTAAGTCTGCACACATGTTCCATTTAGGTCGTGTCTTAAAGATAATTTCTGAATAATTGGTGTTATATAATTGATACATAAAAATGGATTCGAAAAAAGAAAGCATTTATCCTTAAAACAAAAAAGCGACATTATAAAAAAAAATTGATAAAGGTGCTATTGTTACTTCTTTGAAACAGCGTTATAGCGTTGCAAAATCGACAATTTCTGGCATAAATAAAAAGAAAATTATTACTCCGAGCTTATTGGTAACTATAAATTTGGAACCCAAAGAAGAAAGACGCTTAAAAAGGAGAGTTTCCATGCATGGAAAATGCTTTGTACAACTGGTTTGTGAGACAACGTCAGAACAATTTTCCTGCCAGTGGCGATATGTTTAAGGAAAAGGCAAAGGCATTAATTACATCGGGACATTGAAGAAAATGAAGGCAGCTTCAATGCCAGTTCTGGCTTATTGGAAGGATTTCAGCTTTAGTATTACATGGAAATAAATAAAATTTATAACCTATAAATGCATTTAAAATAAATAAATTAATTTTTAAATAAAAAAATTCAACCTTGATTTAGTAAACAACTTGGGTATAGTGAAATCGCTCTGCAAAAATTAGTTCACTCTACCCAGACAGCACTGTATATACATATATAAAAGTAAAACTCTGTGTGTAAAGCCGATCGAACTCAAACTTTGGCAAGTTGTTGTACACATTCCAGGGAGTGTTTATGGGTGGTAAAAGGTGAGCGGGGCTACGCCCATAAAAAATAAGTTATCATTTTTAGCTACTTGCACTTGAAACTGAAACTTTGCACACATATTGAACTCTCATAATTTTACAATTTCGTGATTAGCAAGTGGGCAGTGCCACACCCATTAAAAATAAGTTATCACTTTTAGCTACTTGCACTAGATCGATTTTTCTGAAACTTTGCCACATATTGAGCTGTCATGACTATCTAATTCCGTGATTAGAAAATAGAGCAGGGCCACGCCCATAAAAAAAGGTATCATTTTAAGCTACTTGAACTTCACCGATTTTTCTAAAACTTTTCACACATATTGAGCTGTCATGACTATAGAGTTTCGTGAGTAGAAAAGTGAGCAGTGCCACGCCCATTAAAAAAAGTTAAAATTTTTATCTTTTTGCACTTGATATTCAATCAGAATTCAGAATGCATTTTTATTCATTAAGGGGCGTAGCAACGCGCGCCGGGCTTGGCTAGTATATATATAAAAGTGAAACTCTGTGTGTGTTAGCTATAGACTCCGAAACCTTTAAGCCGATCGGCCTAAAACTTTGGCAAGTTGTTGTACACATTCCAGGGAGTGTTTATAGGTGGTAAAAAGTGGGCGGGGTTACGCCCATAAAAAATAAGTTGTCATTTTTAGCTTCTTGCACTTGACCAATTTTTCTGAAACTTTGGACACATATTGAGCTGTCATTACTATACAGCTTCGTGATTAGAAAAGTGGGCAGTGCCACCCTCATTAAAATTAAGTTATTTTCATCTATTTCCAAGCATTGCAATGGTTCTCACCGATTTTCCTTTCAACTTCAAGCGACTACAGTTTCCAGTTCGCCTGGCCTTCGCTATTACCATCAACAAAGCACAAGGACAATCTCTGCGTGTTGCAGGATTGAATTTGGAAAATCCATGCTTTTCACATCGCATGCTCCAGAGTGGGAACACCAACAAATTTTTATAGCAAATGGAAGAACCAAAAATAGTGTATACCCACTTGCTTTCCAAAAAAAAAGGGAAAAAATTATTTTCCATTTTTTCACATAGCTTACTGTATTTTCTAGTCATGCTCATTTATTTAATATCAATATTTTGGCAGTTTAAAAGCATTAATTTAATACCAAAATAGAAGGGGGTACACTTTTAATTTTTTGTGCACTATTTTCTGTTAATGAACTCCTTTTATTTGCTACTAATAGGTTCGTTCGAGAACTCACAAATTTGTACAAATTTTTAATGCATTTTACGAAATTGCGTTCGTTTACACAAATTTGTAGTAAATGAGAGCACAAATAGAGAGCAAAAAGTGACAGTTCTTGACTGAGTGTTTGCAAATTTTTACAACAGAAATTTCTTGCAGTAAGATTTAGCAAAACCAAAAAACATATGATTCAAAAGGTAAACAAACAAAAGTAAGCAAACAAAAAGTATACAATTTGTGAAAAAAATATTAAAAAAAAAGGAAAATCCAAACAAAAGTGCAAAATATTATTAAATTTAAATTGTTTGTGAAATAAAGTTAGTTAACAATGTCTACAGATGGAAGAATGGAACTGCCTGAATCTGGCGCAGGGGTACATACTTAAATACATATTTGCACATATGTATGTATGTACATACATAGTTCCCATTTAACTTTATTTATTTGTCATCAGCTGCTGCTTCAATCTTACGAATTTTTACAAATGTCTGTTCGAGTACTTTTTTAGACAAATTCTCTTTTTGAGAGTAAAATTTTCAATTTTCTAAATAATTACTCATTTACTACAAAGTGCAGTAAAAAAACTCGAACGAACCTAATATTGAGTCTTGAAGCTAAAAAATCGATTTTCGTTTGTAAATTTCAAATCGATTTGCTAGATTTTTTCTGAAATAATTTTTGAGAGAACAACTTGATATATTTTTCTATTATATATACATAATATATATAGATGACTATAAATTATCCAAGAGCTGGAAAATACAATTTTTTGTAGGTTATGTCCCGATATGAGGGCTTCAAAAAGTTAATTTAAATGGACAATAAAACGCTATACGAATAAACGAAAACGCTTAATCGACGTATTCATATATATCAACTATCCGAATTATAGAAAAAAAAGTAAAACTGTCTGGTTTGATGAAGTGTCCGGTTTATTGGTTAACACTGTACTTAATGGGATCGAAAATAAATATTGTAGAAATTACAAACAGAATGACCAAGCTTTATATTTATATGCATACCCTTGGCAGTACAGGTAAAGGGTGTAGAAAGATATTATAAAACTTTGTTTTATTGAGCTTATTTTAACATTTTCATTTCCAGTTTTAAAACTTATTTATGAAACAAACAAAAATCTAACGAAAAAAATATTAAAAGTTTAAACTTACAACAAAGTAAACTCTTTAGCTTACGCATTTACAAATCCATTAGAAAAATTCAAAATTTGTAAGTAATACGCCAGTATTTTGTTAAAAAGGAAAAATAAAAAATAAAATCAAATATTTAGGAAAATTGTAGCAAAGTTTTTAAATCGATATACATAGTATATTTAATCACGCAGCATATTACCAGAAATTCTAGATTCGAGAACAAAAAAAAAGGAAAAAAGTCAAAGAACACAATTACCTGTAGGCGTCTTCTTAACGAAAACTCCACCCAATAATTTGCTACCAGGCGTAGGGGTAAAAGGTGTTACTTTCTTTTTGGATCTCGAAGAAGAGCCATCATCTACATTGGTTACGGTGGTACGAGATGAAATATACTAAAAGAAATATTTAAAAAATGATTTTTGTACAAATAAAACACAATTTTTGTAAACAAATATTTAATTTTATTTTATTTAAGTCAAAATTATTACTATTCAGAGCTTTCTAAGTATATTAAACAATCATTTAAATATTCTAAACATTCTTGTAAGTATTCTTTACAGACTAAACCTGATTTAGTTAAATTTTGGTTTGTTTGTAACTTTAATATAAACTGTTCATATTCCTTAGTTTTAAATTTTAACAAAAGTTCTAATTCTGTATTAACATTTAATAAATTATCGGTTGAACCAAAGGCTACTTGATTCAAAATATTGTGAAAATAACTTTTTTCTTTAAATAGTAGATGTAAAACCACATGCAGATTGTGAGATATGCCCTCTTCTTTATGGATAAACATTTGATCGTGCAAATTGTGATCCCGAATAAATTTAAATTTATTTTTATGGAATATTAAACTTCTGAAAGATTTTTCTTGCTGCAAAAACATTTCGATATCACTTAAAGACAGTTCAAAATAATCATTTTGATTTGAGGGCAAAACAAAACCATACTCCACAAGTAACTTTAGATTTGTTAAGTTGCCATAACTTATGAACACCTGTTGAAGAGGTAGAATTTTTACTGGCGGACAAGTTTTCAAACTTAAGACAAATTCAATTTTCTTGCTACTAGGATCGCATATTAAATCGGCTTGAGTTTTGAACTTATCAGAATGATTAAATAAATCAAGAAAAGGAGCTAAACAAAAATTACATTCATCGGACAAAAGTGGTTGAAAGAAGCTTTGATCGGGATTAATTTGTTTGTCAAATATATAAACACTACGTGTGTTAACCACAAAATACGACCAGCGAAAATTACTTAATGTATATTTCAAATCAAAATCTTCAAATTTATAAACCAATTTTAAATTGTGAAACGCTTCTTTTATCTTACGATTCTGTTCAACTGTACGCTCTAATATCGCATCAGGTAGGCATTGTAATTCGTTAATGGGACAAAAATATGGTGTGGTAAAATAAGAGGGCAAAGATTTTAAATAGGGTTTACATTTTGAATCTGAGAGATTTTGATGCATTACATAGAATGCCATTAATGATTGAAAAGTTATCTTGCGATCCTTAGCAAAATTTTTTACATTAAATACATTTTTAAAGTCATCATCCTTCTCTAAAGTTTTGATTGTTAATAAAGCGTCAAGGGGTAAACGTATAATTTCCGTTTCCATTTCGATGGCCTGAGTTTTTGAACATAAACCTCTACCAGTTAGAGGAAAATTTCGGGCCGTTAGTTTGGTTTCATTTTTCCAACCTAAAGAACTTAGATATTTATATAAATCGGGTAGAAAATGTTGATCTTTTTTTTGCTCTTGCTCTAGGAATAAACGTTGACGTTGTTTGCGTATGCGTTTAGTGCGTCCCATTTTTTTTTTTTTTTTTTTTTTTTTTGGTGAGTTTAAGAATATTTTAAATTTTTAATTCAACCTCAATTCTCAGCATTAGTTGTTTGTATATATATATATTATATTTTGGCTGCTATTGTTGCTACACTTATTGATGGTTATAAAGATCTATTAACAGATTTTACAGATTCTGTAAAGACAATAAAAGTACCAGAGTTTTTATTATGTCAGTTTTAAAAAGTGCTTTTAATAAAACCATAATATTTTTAAAAAGCTTTTTAGTTTATTATTTTTTGTGGCTTAGTTCTTGAACATTAACTTTGTTTTTTTTTTCTTTTTTAAGAATCTTTTAATAGTCAATGTGGAATTCTTTGCCATTAGTTTAATCTTCGAAAATCTTTTCAACTTGTATTGTAACGATTTTTTTGTACAAAATTTTTAGAAATTTCGAGTGGTAAATTTCCTAACTACACTTTTAATGCTTCGGTGTTACTGCTTTAAGCAAGTTTTAAGATGTTTATCATTATGTTTAACTTAGTTTTAACTCGATATATTTGTTTTTATTTCAGTTTCGCCGTCATTAACTATTTTGAGTCAACATAACACCATTTTGACACCAACTAACATCATTGTAGTACTCCCTAGCAGGGCTGCCCAATTTAAAAAAAAACAGGAATGTAAAATTTTTCTAGTCGATTCCTTTTTACCTTTAGTGTTAGTAGAATCTTATAGACGTGTTTCATCATACAAATATATAAATGTCATGGAAAAATCTTTTTTTGTATAGATCATCAAAATTGGTATAATATCAATACCACAAAAGCTTTATATAGGTAGATAACCAAAGTACTTTCTAGTACCACGGGAATCAGTAACGGAATTAGTTAGGTCAACCTTTAACATCTCTGAGTGCTTTTACCTTGTCAAAAAAAAAAGAGAACCGTGTTTTGAAGACCGATGCTCGTTTTGCAGAATTGTATGCTGGGAGTCTCATAAGAAAACAAGTTTACATACCCCGAGCACCTCAGCATAAATCATTGGATTGTACGGAAGCAAGGTTACCTGTGTGCTTGACCATGGCACTAAGTGTGGCGGTTGGTTGTTGAAAACTTATCATAGTAAGAAGCCGACTATGGCACTCTATGACTGCGCTAACGTCAATCAAACCAGTATAAGCACACAGGATTTGAGGCGGAGTATTTATTTATTTATTAATAAGCCAATTCGCCTATGTGTATTAACATGTGCATATTTTTATACGTATATCACAAACACATTCGCACATGTGAACATACCCTAAATCTAATTATCTTAAGGATTAATTAAAAATTCTATTTTCCTTGTTTTTCCATATCTATATTTAGGATTACGAAATAGGTGTTTGTAGATAATTATCAAAGTGTTTTGTCACTGAAAATAGTGTCCTTGATAATTTTAACTAAAGACTACATAAAAACTTACAAAATGTGCTGTAACACGTTGATTAGCAGTATTAAATTTGCAGTTTGTATAACGTGCTATAAAACAATAAGAATTGCGTGTATTTTTTATTTGTTGTTTACTACAAAATTTAGCCAAGTGCACCAGTCCAGCCATAACTTGGGATATTATTATAAACGAATAATATAAAATTATTTTTTTACAAGAATTAACCTACGCACGCGGTTGTAGTAAGATAGTAGTAAAAAAAATTATCAAGAAATTCTCTATTACTAACAGCTGTTTACACCTTGTTATGAAATGCTTGGTATAAACCAAGGCGAATTCAATTGAATTGAAACTAAATTTCATATCTCTAGTATATTTACACCTGCGCGAAATCTAGTAGACTTGAATTTAAATCAAAATCTATTCCGTGATTTATCTTTTAATACACTATATTTATACCCTTCACACAGTGAAGAAGGGTATATATAGGTTTGTCATTCCGTGTGAAATTTCTACAATTTTCATTTCCGACCCCATAAAGTATATATTTTCTGAAAGCTTATGAATAGGGGAGTCGATTAAGCCCTGTCAGTCTGTCCGTCTGACCGTCTGTCCGTGTGTATGTTGAAATCAACTTTTTGAAGCCCCCCGACATAGGTTGGACCCGGGTAAGGTATTAAAATGTAAGAAATATTCGGGAGTAGATCGGTATTGAAAATCAGAAACACAACTTTTTGACAGTTCAAGTTAGTTTACACTAACAAAATACACGTTTTATTTTTTCACTTTGTAGTTGTTTTAGCGACGAGTTCACCTTATTGAATTCGCCTTGGGTTTAACTAAGATTTCAAATTTTGTTTATGTATGTGTATATATTGTGTACGTATATATTCTACCGCCAAAAAAACACGCACACACATTTGCTTTTTGACAACAGCAACAAAATACATTTAGGATTTTGTTGTTGCAGAACTGAGGCTACCTGATGATTGTACCATGAATTCAATCTACAAATTCTTGTCAGTCAGACGTGTAACCAGTGTAACTACGTACGGTGTATGTATGTTTATGCATGTATGTCTGGATGTGTTAATGTTCTTTAAACAATAATATGAGCAAATATAAATTTACATTTATAAAAAAGGTCAAATAAATGTGAGCAAATATTATATTCAAAACAAATACGCTCGACTGTGTTACAGTAGCAAAAGCATATATATATTGTTGTTGTACGAATGAGATTGCATCAATTGTGATCGAATTTTATTTGCCCTTCTTAGCGAAAATTTTAGTGTACGTGTACAATTTTATTGATTTGAGATAATTTTAATACAATGAAAGTTATTATAGGTGAAAATGTTTTTTTCAAGCATTTGAATTTCACTTAAGGTATTTTAAATAAATAAATAAAAAAGGCGATGTTTTCTAATCTATTACAGATACATTTACAAATTGGAGTTTTCGAAACAACTTTCCCCTATTGTCAAGTACACTAAATGTTTATACATGTAGATCTAGTGTGATATTTTTTATTTTAAAGTGTAATTTATAATTTATGTTAGCTCTTTTATTCTTTGTTTTGTTAAAATTTTAATATTAATATTCTCTTTATTATTATTTATTAAAATTATTTTGGTTTAAATTTTTTTGAATCTTAAATATTTTCTTTCAAAAGCTTTGAATATTTATACATACATACTATAGTTTGACAACATAATGAAAAATTCATATTATTTCGTTTTAATAAGCGAAACAATTTTGTTGTCAACATTTTTTTAAGAAACATTAAAAAAAATTTATTTAATTTTTTTCAGTTTAGTATTTTTTATTCATATAATAATGAAAGGGATTTTATTCACAAATTTTATATTAAAATATTTGAATTTTTTTTTTTTTAATACAAACATATCAGTATATAAGGTACATAGAAAAAACTTTATATAAAAAATGCGAATAAAACTAGAGGTGAGAATTATGTATTATTTTTTTAGAACAAACAGAATGTTGAAAAGTTTATTCATTTCAAAATAAATTAATAATAATATTGGAAAAGTAATGTTTTTTTTTATAAAACAATTGAAATAAAAACAAACTATGTATGTATGTATTTTTGTTAAGAAAAAAAAATTTATATGTTTTTCCCACTTCATTAATTTCTGCCATCAAAAAGTGTTCAATACGGATGTGAACCACCCTTGTATAATTAACAAAGTTATTATACTTTAATAAATTACATCATTCGCTTGCTAAATTTTTTATTATTTTTTTCCTCGGAACTTCCTTTTTCTATAGACCAAGAGCAATGCTTTCGGAGGAGTACTAATAGTAGAAAGTCCAAAATTTATATTCTGTGTTGTTTTTAATATCTATTTTTGGGTCGCTTTGATTTTAAAATTTTTTTGTATTTTTTGAGGAGATTACTATATTTTTTCCGGTACTGATCTGCAAGTAGAGTTTGATTTTCGCAATTTGAGCAGAAGGGGACTTCGATATTTTCACAATCTACATTTTTTGGAGAGTTCAGGTCCTCTGCGATAAATTCTTCAAATTCTTCCTTCATTTCATCAATATCTAGAGTTGGAATGGCGTCAGCTTTTAATTTTTTTCTCCCAACGTATGAACTTGAAAAATGATTTTCGCAAATATAAAGATTTTTATTAAAATTCTTCTCAGGAATTCGACATTTCTCTCGCCAAATTTTACCTAGTGTCATATCCGGCGAAGGAAATTTAAACATTTTTAAGCCCTTAAAATGTCTTCTCGACTTTTGGCATTTTTTTACGCAGCATTTTATGCCCGATGGCGATTTATTTTTATTTTTTGTACTCGAATTCATTGCTTTAGTAAGGTTTTTATTTATTGCGTTATTTTTATTTTTTTATTTACTTTTATTATAATATCTAGACACACAGTACGTAATGTTTCTCACAGAAGAACACAGACAGAGACCTGCGCCATGGCGGCTGAAGCCGGCTAAGCCTAGCCGCCGATGATTTTTTGCAGCCGCCGCCGCCGCCGCCGAAAATTTATCGGCTTACGTCGGCTTCATTTTATTCATATTATTCCCATGTTTTCTCCTTTCTATCATCTTTCATAATTTATGAATGGGCAGCACAATTTTTATTTACGAGTGTGGTTACTTTCTGCTTGGCTATTCATTTTTATACCCTTCACTTGTGGTGCACAAGGGTATATATAGCTTTGTCATTCCGTTTGTAATTTCCCCGTAAAGTATATATTTTCTGAAAGCTTATGAGTAGAGGAGTCGATTAAGCCCTAACCATCTGCCCGTCTGTTCGTGTGTTGGTTGAAATCAACTTTTAGAAGCAACTATATGTTCCTCAGATCTGTGTATGGTAGCAATCTTTTGAAAATATCCGGGAATGAATCGCTATTGAAATTCTGCACAATCGCCCCATAACGACCACCTCGTTTTTTTCACAATTACAACAACAACATACATATATACTGGTAGAGAAAACGTGGCATCGAATCCCAGCTGAGCCAAAAATTTTTTTATTTTATATATTATTTATATTTTTATAATTTTTTTTATATATTTATACCCTTCACCTGTGGTGCACAAGAGTATATATAGCTTTGTCATTCCGTTTGTAATTTCTACAATTTTCATTTCCGACCCCATAAAGTATATATTTTCTGAAAGCTTATGAATAGAGGAGTCGATTAAGCCCTGACCGTCTGTCCGTCTGCCCGTCTGTCCGTGTGTTGGTTGAAATCAACTTTTAGAAGCAACTATATGTTCCTTAGATCTGTATATGGTATCAATCTCTTAGAAATATCCAGGAATGAATCGCTATTGAAATTCAGCACAATCGCCCCATAACTTTCTGAGATATGAGCAAAAAACCACAACCACCTCGTTTTTTTCACAATTACAACAACAACATACATACATACATACATGTAAAAAACATACCAAACAAAAAAAATTACAAAAAAAAAAAAATATTAAAAATAAGAAAAAAATAATAAAAAAAACTACAAAAAAAAAATTTAAAAAAAATTTAAAAAAATATTTAAAAAAATTTTTTAAAAATTTTTCTAAAAAAAATTTTTTAAAAAAATTAAAAAAAAAAATATAAAAAAAATAATAAAATATAAATAATATATTAAATAAAATAAAATAAAATTTTTTTGGCTCAGCTGGGATTCGATGCCACATTTTTTCTAACGTGTACGTATGCACGTATTTTATATGGGATGAATGGTGATACAAACAATTGTTATTGCATGACTACACGTTGTGAAGGGTATATAAGATTCGGCACGGCCGAATATAGCACTGTTACTTGTTTTTTTTAAATTTTTTAAATTTTTTTTTAATTTTTTTATACCCTTCACCTGTGGTGGGTATATATAGCTTTGTCATTCCGTTTGTAATTTCTACAATTTTCATTTCCGACCCCATAAAGTATATATTTTCTGAAAGCTTGTGAATAGAGGAGCCGATTAAGCCCTGACCGTCTGTCCGTGTGTTGGTTGAAATCAATTTTTAGAAGCAACTATATGTTCCTCAGATCTGTATATGGTATCAATCTCTTGGAAATATCCAGGAATGAATCGCTATTGAAATTCAGCACAATCGCCCCATAACTTTCTGAGATATGAGCAAAAAACCACGACCACCTCGTTTTTTTTCACAATTACAACAACAACATACATACATATAAAAAACATACCAAACAAAAAAAAATCCAAAAAAAAAAAATATTAAAAATAAGAAAAAAATAATAAAAAAAAACTACAAAAAAAAATTTAAAAAAAAATTAAAAAATAAAAAAAAAAAAAATAATAAAATATAAATAATATATTAAATAAAATAAAATTTTTTTTGGCTCAGCTGGGATTCGATGCCACATTTATTCTAACGTGTACGTATGCACGTATTTTATATGGGATGAATGGTGATACAAACAATTGTTATTGCATGACTACACGTTGTGAAGGGTATATAAGATTCGGCACAGCCGAAGCGAAGTGCAGTGTAACGACCCCCCGCTGTTTACTTATTTTTGAGTACAAAATTTACTAGCTGAAAATTTTAGAAAACTTTTTAACTTGCAAATTTTTACGCTATCTTTTACTCTCTCGCTTAGTTAATGAAATAATAGTAATTGTTAATTTTTAAAAAAAAACTTAGTACAAAATATTTTATATATAAAAGCATTTACATATCACATTTAAATTTTTGTATATATGTACATGTATATAAGCATGTAATACTTAAAGGCACCTTAAACTGTGTAAGGGAAAAAATTGAAAGATTATCAAATTTGTCAGTTTGTATATAGGTTTATGCTTGTCACATATCTGCTAGTTTAAGGTGCCTATAAAGTACACATCTATGTACATAGATACATAAACACATTCATATAGATTGTAATTTTTTTTTTTAAATTCATCAAAAATATTTTTGGATTATAAAATTTTTTGATATGCCCGTTTGTTTACTCAAAAGTTTTAACTATTTTTACTTAACTTTATTGAAAAGTGTTCGTTTACCCAAAATTATATATTATTATAATAGTTACTACCACCGGCTTAAGCCGATTTTCAGCCGCCGCCGACAAAGGTCTGTGCAACTCTACAAAAACAAAAAGCAAAAAAAATATACAGGCATTTTGTTAGTGTAAAATTACTCTAAGGTAGTCAAAAACAGCTGACTAAAATACCAAAAAATTCATCCAGGTGAAATTATCAGTCCATCTGATGGGAAACGTTACTGTCAAACTCTATGTATAAAAAATTATTTTTTATGGGTATTTGACAGAGAGCAGCACAGCAAATTCGACGTTGCATATACCTGTATGAATATGCCCAACGCCTATTAAATTTTGTGTTTTCATTTTGCTTAACAATTTTTTCAAGACAACAAAAATAAATTGTGTTAATAGTAAATATTTGCTAAAAATATGGCTGATAAAGATAAAATAGAAGTCTAGACGATGTCTTGAAGAAGCGTGGTGTTTCACAAGGTATGTTGGGCCAGAAAGATGCTCGTTTCGCTGCTGGTGTTGTACAAATGGTGCGTGAATGCAAAATAGCTAATCGTTGTATTTTCTTGGCCTGTGAGCCAAGTAATGACAAGGCTGCTATAGCTGTTGGTGTGGCTCAGTCCTCGGGTACAGAAACGCCTTTTACCAGCATGTCCGGCTCGGAAAAATATTCATAAGTTGAAAAATTATCAATCATAAAATTGAAAAATTGAAAAATTGAAAAATTGAAAAACAAATGTCGCCCTAAAAAGGTAAACAAATTTTGACAACTTCGAGTAGTAAACATAGGGGAGCAAAAAACGATCAGCTGATTAGTTGAACAGACCTTGCTATTAACTATATCATATTCTGTGCAGAAGAATACAGAAGCGAAACCAAGGTTGCCGTAGGCTCTTTCGTTCGCTCAGAACTGTCAAAATGGCATCACTCCTTAACCCGATTATAGAAAATAGATAGCAATAGTAGAAATATTTATATTGTTATCCCTTATTTCTGATGATGTTAACCCTCTAGTGCGCAAGAAAACCAAATTAAATAAAATACTACTAAAACGAAAGGATATGGTTAAAAAACAAACTTTTGTTCTAGCAATTTGCATAATTTTCAGTTATAAGGGCGCAGGAGGCGAAAAATTCTTTGATGCAAATTTGCATCATTGCGCATTTAGCTGTAAATTCAAAACCCAAAATTTTTATACTTCAATAGTGATAGGACAATGTTTTTGTTTTTTTTTTTTTAAACAACGTATTATTTGTTTATTGTTTATGAAATTTTATATTTTTTAAAAAAAATATAACATTTTAATTTTGCTAATTTTTTGTAAAATTTTACAAAGCATTTTTTGGTTTTTGTTAGACATAAAGCTATGTTACACTTGCTACAAATCAGTTGACTTTGGCCCTTGCAACCCGGCAGCTTTCATCTTACCCTATTTTCTTGGAATTCCGGTAAGTGGTACACATGATCGTGCCTGATATCTTCGGATGGTATAGCTGATGCTGGACCTCGTTTTTGCTTTTGGACATGCAATTTTTCGATAGAAGGGGAATCGTTGGTTCTTGGACGTTCCTGTTTTCTGCTTATTTTTAGAAGTTTCAATGCCAGACCTTTACGAAATTTTAATATAGTAAGAGTCGTATTCCCTGTTGCTCGCTTATACAAAAACCAAGCATTTGTAACTGCTATTTCCAGTAGGTGGTAAACAAAGGCATATACCATATTCTGGTTTTCATTTTGATTCGGTTCCGCCCATCATGCTGTCTAAGAGATCAACACCGCCCATATGACGGTTGTACTCTTTGACAATCGCTGGTAACTTAATTATGATCGACTTGCGTTCCCGACGGTCGAATCTGCTAATATCATTTTCTGGTTCCACGCGAACAAATGAGGACAGAAGAGTTACGTTCTTATTATCTTTCCACAAGACGTTTGCGAGCTCTAAACCTTCAAAGTCAGCAATGAATTGAAATGATGATCCCCTAGGAAATTTTTTTATTTCTTGATCAGTTGATAATTAGCAATTTTGTATCCTATTTCGTCTGACTGTTCCAACTGTATGTATGCCTTTTTTTCTTAAATAAACAAGCAACGGGATGGTAGTGTAATAATTTTCGAATATTGGAGTAATTCACTATTGCTGGCAAAATTAGGATGCCCATAAATTAGTAAATATCTATTTTTTTTTTTTTTAAATAAAGCTCTTCAATATTTTTTTGCTTCGCATACAAATTAGATTCCTCAACTATATATTGTAAAATGTCTTCATCAAGGAAGTATTTGAAAAATTGGAATGGAATCTGAAAGTTCTTTATAAATTTCGGCAAATCGGTATTTCCTCCTAATTTTATTTCGTCTTCATTGACAGAAAATTAATTTTTTTTTCTTCATTATTTAGAAGCTTACCTTCCATAATTTCATCGTCATCATCAGCGACGTCTAATCCATCTTCATTTGCAGCAGGATCAAGCAAAATACGGAGAATATCCTCCTCTAAATGTTTTTACATATCCTGAAAATCCGTTATATCGCGAACAAATTTTTTTTACTATCACTTAAATGCGCAGTGATGCAAATTTGCATCAAACCGTTTTTTATACACAGCAAAGTACTTACCATAAAAAAACAATAAACACTATAAGATTTTAATAAAAAAGAGTGTAACTTATGTAAAAATCACAACTGTTTATAAAAATTTTTTAAAATAATTAAATTCTAAAGTCAGAAAAAACAATGGGCCAATTCAAAGTGGTTGCATATCAGTCGTATTTGTACTATTTCATATTATTTTATGCATGCTTAAAATTTTTGTTAGTAATTTCCATACAAAAAAAAAATAATATGACTTTACACATTTGTTTCCTATGTATAAGAAATTGTTTATGTTATACTTTTAACCATACTGTCTCTCAGAGAGAATTTCTTCGCTTCTCACCTCTCAGAGAGAATATTTTCTATTTTCTTCTTTCCTGTATACATACAATTTTTAACAGCGTCATCTCTTTGTCTTCTTTCTTGTATTAAATACATAAGTTGTTAACAAAAGGTGTTCAAAGTCACTAGTCATATTAATATGAATTATATGATATAGTACAATATGAGAGTCAACTTTGAATTGGCCCAATGTTTCCTCTACGCACAACAAACGAATGAGCAGACACTTCAAAATTGCATAATAATTCAATGCTACTATAACGGTACTTCAAAAGCAGAGAAAACGACGCCAATTAAATGGAGACAACCTTGGTGTAATTACATAAGGTGATAGCGTCAAGGAGAGCAATTTTTGTCTCTCTTTTTTTATGTATGGAGTTTGACAATTTCCGGAGTTGAAATCATTTTTTAAATATGCAGTTTGACATACTCCAGAACACAAAAAAATAATCAGCTGGGCTGGCACCGCCACCTTGTATAATTACACCATGGTACAATCATCAGGTAGCCTCAGTTCTGCAACAACAAAATCCTAAATGTATTTTGTTGCTGGAAAACGACGACTTAAATATCAAAAAACAAATGTGTGTGCGTGTTTTTTTGGCGGTAGAATATATACGTACACAATATATACACATACATAAACAAAATTTGACATCTTAGTTAAACCTTAAGGTAGAGAAAAAAATAATCAGCTGATTTAGTGAGGCTACCTGATAATTGTACCATGAATTACACCATGGAGACAACATATAACAAGGTACATTTATAGCAGGTAACCGCGAGATTACAACAATTGAACAATAAAACAAACAACAGGCCTTTTTATTGTTGTAATGTGATAAGAACTGTCAAACAGCAAAGACAAATGAAAAACAAACAAGAAAAAACGCCATTAAACGAAAATATATTCATTTTGTTTATCATTTAATAAACTTACTTTTAAAGTTCGTAAGAAAAATTTGTGATGTGTGTTAATTTTGTAACAAAATATGTTTTGTATTTAATATTTATATGAACATCAAACACCTTGTGGAACAGAGAAAAAAGTTCCATTTCCATTTTTTTTTTTTTTTTTTTGGCATACACTACACTTTCTTAATTTTTTTTTTGTCGTTAAATTAGTCTTTTTTTCTAATTATATATTTAAGTCTATCCAAAATTGTTATTTATTATAAAGCACTTTGATTTTCTTTTGATATTTATCACTTTTTACTTTGATTAAAAAAACTTGTTTACTTTTAAGCTAGAAATTTAACACGTGTTGAGAAAAACATAAACAACATTTGACAGTTCGTATCACAAAATAAGCAAAGAAAAAAATAATCAGCTGGCTTTCCGAGACTACCTGCTATAATTGTACCATGACATATAACGAACATTTACACAAAACTGTATCCAATTTTTTAAACTACGGAGATGTTTTTGGTATGATTCAAATTTGCATCATGGCGCAGTAGAGGGTTAAGCTAATTTATATATTTACATTTTTGTTAAAAATTGGCCCAGAAAAATTAAATAGAGCTTTGGCACAGAAGAAAAAAGCCAGTTTAAAAAAAAATCGACTTATCTAACTAAATCATACATATCGTAAATAAATTAAAAAACCGCAGCCTAATAATTAAACTCAATTTTCTCTGCTTAAAAAATCAAGATTTTCTTTTGATAGTTTATTTAATAGAAAATATATTTCCATGCAAAAAACACTTTGGAGTCACATTTACAGATTTAAGAATACATAAAAGAATTACATTGTACATTTCTACAGTGCTATTGTATGCGCTTAATTGTCCAAAATGCTTTGTAGCTTGTTTTTAATTGTTTTCTGAATACTTATTAAATATTTCATCTCGACCAATATTAATTTGGCATCCTCTAAATTATTTTTGTCGAATATTTTTGCTAAAGATTCTACTTTTTCTTGTATTTCCAGATTTAAGCGATCGCTTATATCATTCAATTCATTTTTTGTTACAGCGTCTTCAACTTCTTCATTGCGTTCCATTATTTCCATTAAAAATTTCTTATTAAGAGCACTATTGTCTTGTGGTATTTGCATTCCATTTAACTCTAACATATACTGACCACGTTCTAAAGGAATCCACAAAGTTTTATAAGCTTTATTTATTAAAGAACTCCAGTTAGCAGAATTCGTTTGTTCACGGGATGTTCTGGAAAAACATTATGAAATAAAATTATATGTATGTATGTGCCTACATATATGTATATATTTACATACATCCAGCAAAAAAAAAAATACTTGACAAAATTACTTTTACAGCGGTTCAACTAATAATAAAATGAATAAATTTTTGGTGAAAATAGTAATGTTTTAACATTACTGTGTCATTAGAGATCAAGTGTTTATAATAATGAACTGCAAATCATGCATAAAACTCATTCATATTTGGTGAAAAGCAACAAATCATTCAAGAGTTGATGTTTATTTACAGGAAATGTTTTAGGTATTTTGCATGAATTTTTATGCATTAGAAGTAATTAACTTTGAAGTACTTCCAAATTAGTTTGCTGGGTATGTATAGTATTTATACTATGGCCCATAGTACAATACCGATGTTACGATACTTTATTCCCAATATGACTTCTTATGCAAAAGCTAATAGATTTTAAATAGCCTTAATAAAATAATCTTACCAAAAAATTAAAGAAACTTTAAAAAATAATTTTTTGAAAACATTTTAAGTGAGCAAATTTATAAAAGTTCTATATTTGTTAAAAACTAAAATAAAAATATTTTGCAAAAAATTGTATGTAGGTATGTTCAATATACAAAGTACTTACTTATTGCTAAATTTATCCGGATGTACCACAGTTTGCAATTGCCTAAAACGTTTAGTTATTTCTTGAGCTTCTAAATCAAATTTTTGCGGAAAATCCAGAAGATCAAAATAGTTCTGCATTAAAACAAAATAAGAAAACGTATTTTTCTTTTTTTGTAACACAAAACTTTTATATTTCTTACAATATCGTTATTTACGTCCTGTAAATGGCCGCAATATTGACACAGCATTAACGTTCCACCTTTACTCAGTTCTTTTTTACAATTCCAACATTCTCTACTATTAGATACAATTGTCGGGGCATACCCACGTTTCTGTTGACTATTATTCAAATTTTTAAAAACAGTTTCCTTTGATGTTTCCCATTCTAATTGTAAACAGGGCCTAGACTGCACGAGGCTTGTAGACACTAATCTGCTCTGGTTTACATTTGCTTTTAATTTTTTTAATAAATCACAACTCATTTTAGCAAATCGTCTCATATTTAAAAAATATTAATTTCAAAATGATAAATCTTCGTTATCTAATAAGAGTACTGATAAATAAAGTTAGTGGTTAGCACATATAACAAAACAAAATTAATAATCAGCTGTATATGTCAAATATTTTTATTGAAGTTGCCACCTATTAAGAATATTTTTATTGTGGCAATATCAGCTATCACAACATTCTTAGTCACCTTTTACATTTGGAAAAGTTCTCATTTGGTCTTGCCTAAGCTTTTACATTTGGGAAATTAATAGACAGAAGTTTTTTAAGTTCTTTATTCTTTCATTTTCGTGGTGTTTTTATGCAAACTTCATGAATATTTTAATTGATAAGACAATTTTAACCTAGAACAAGTCAAATATAAAGTGAAGTTTTGTAAAAAATCTTCTTATTTTTAAATTAAGCCTGTTGCTAGGCGAATTCATCATCAGGTGGTGTTGACAATGCAGCTGATCTACTTTTTTTATTTGCATAAATGATGGTTCAGTTGTCAATTATTAATTATGTTTACATAGATTACATTTTCCCGCTCTAAAAAACACAAGCAAAAACCACGTATTTTTTTACACATCGACGATCGAAAGCAACAATAAAAAACCGTGTTGTTTTTTTTAATGTTGTATTTGTTGTAGAATTACCACCACCTGATAATTAAATTCACCTTGTTTTTATCTTTTAAAAAATTCCAACGTGTGAATTAGCACATGGTGAAATCGCATAAGGTGATAGCGCAGAGAGAGAGAATTTTTTGTCTCCCTTTTTTATATATGGAGTTTGACAATTTTTGGTACTGAAATATATTTTTTATATATGGAGTATGACAAACATTGGGACATAAAAAAATAATCCGCTGAGCTGGAACCGCTACCTGCAAAAGTGTACCCTGGAAGTAGCTGGAAAATATGATGCATGTTCGCCACTCAATTTTATTTAAGGATAATGAATTTGCCTTGGATAAAAACGTACAAAATCAAGAAGAAATGCAGCATTTCTTAAGAAAAGATAACGCCAAAAGAAAAACAATATATGAATGTGAATGATATACATGTGAATGTTATACATTAGTACTCAATCAGCGTATATCTTAGTAGATAGTTTTAATTTATCAGCCGATCATCAGCTGTTCCTTTCTAAATGTTAAAATTACATAAATTTTCTTTCATTATATTCAATTGTCAAACCTCCTTAAAATTAAAAATTTATAAAATTCTCTGGAAATGCAGACACCTGTAATGCACCATGAACTCAATAATAACAATATGGCAACTTGAATATTATAAAGGCGCCTCAGTTAAAAATATTTTTCAATTAACAAAACAAATTATACATATTAATTATAATGGGTAAAGTATAAATATAATTTTATTATTTAGTAAAAATTACTCAACTTTATTTGCAGACTCTTTACTTCTTTCCGAGGAAATCAAACAACTGAAACGCTTAAGTAAGTTGCTTGCAAATTTGTGAATATAAAACTAATTTCCTTTTTAATTTAGGAGAATTCTATGAAGATCAGCTAAAATTGGTGGGCATAGAAATGTGTGATTTAGGCGATGATATACACAATTTACTTGATGAAACTGTTGAGTTACAACGTGTTACCAATTTGCAGGACATGCGCCTCTCAAATCTACAAACTTTTTATTACAAAAATAAGAAAGAACGCCTGGACAATTTAGGCATTGTACTTGAGCTAAAGAATGAGGTCAAAAAACAACAACAACAATTGGAAAATGAACAAAATGAGTGCAGTTTGTTGGAAAAGTAAGAAAAAAATGTTTTATTTAATTATTCAAAGTAATATTAAGCCTTCTTAGGCCGCCAATTAAAATATATTCATAGTTAAATCCTGAACATTAATATTATAAAAAAAATGTTTTAAAAATCAATTTTTCTATAAAAATTTCTATTTAGATTTATTACTTCAATTAATAAACGTCTAGTATCGGAAGCTCAAATGCAAGGTTCAAAAATAGATATTGAAGCCAATATGAAGAATTTACAGGAGCATTTGGTAAGAAGCGTTAATTTGTGAACTTTGAAGTTTAAAATGTAAAATATTAATAAACATTTTTTATTAAAGGATGCTTTGGAGATACCAGACGATTTTAATATCGACGAGTTAATTAGAAAAGTGGAGTTGTTGAAAAGCGGAAAATCAAAAGAAAAAAGGGAATTTAAGGCATGAAAAATATTATAGATATAAAGTGTATTTAAAAAAATAAAAACAATTTTTATAATTTACTAGCCGAAGAGAGTAAAACTACGTTTTTACTTATTCCTATCCCTCAAAGATAAATGATGTTCAAAAAAGCACCAAAATTCAGTTTTTGCCCGTTTTACCTCCTTAAAACTCAAAATTTCCAAAAAGTACCAGACACCTATCCAATTATTTTTAACAGGCTCTTTGGCCCTTTCTGAATTTTTGTGATGTATTTATTAAGCCCGGAGATACTGAGTTACCGATTTTACCCGTAAACCGCTCGAAGGATTTTGTACAAAATTCACATTAACTATCTACTAAATAGTTCCAACAACATTTGGTTAGAATAGGTGAGCCCGCTCTTGTGTTATCAAACCTTCACAATCATGTACATAGTTATAATCCCACATCGTAGCCTAACCTATATCATTATATACGCAATTTTTTCTTATTATTTCCGGCGTTCCATCGTTGATTTTGAATTTTACGTAGTTAACTGCCCTTTAATTTGATACCAATATTGGGGGTGTTCAAGAAGTTACATTTTAAAATACCCATATATAAAAAAAAAATTATTGTCCGCCATTTTGAAGTGGCGTTCAACATGAATTTTAATTTTTTATAGTGCTTATATTGCGCGAGTCAAGTCCTTTCAGATGATACCAATATTGACTCTCTCAATTGTCTAGAAGCTGAAAAAATTGATTTCAATTTGTAAATTTTTGCATATATTTAAAAAAAAATGTTTGCCTATAACTTTACCGATTAGAGCCCGCATTATCCAAAATTTTTCACGAATTACTCTACAGGCATATTATATCTACAAATAGTAGCAAATGTTCCTATAAACTATTCTATGGCTGAAAAATTTTAATTTTGGTGGTAAAAATATGGGAAAAACAGAGGGAGTCGTGTTTATTTGCACATATCTCAGAAAGTTATGGGGCGATTGTGCTGAATTTCAATAGCGATTTGTTCCCGGATATTTTCAAAAGATCTGAGGATCATATGGTCGCTTCTAAAAGTTGAGTTCAACCAACACACAGAAGCTTTTAGAAAAAATATACTTTATGGGGTCGGAAATAAAAATTGTAGAAATTACAAACGAAATGACATAGCTATATATACCCTAGTGCACCACAGGTGAAGGGTATAAAAACTATAATCAACCATAAAGAAAATTTAAAATCCATCTTTATGAAGTGTTTGCTTGGTCAACTAGCCTGATAAAAAACATTTTTTTAATATTTTCAATATTAATTACATCGTGTATTTTTCGTGAAATTATCTTTTTTTATAATGACAAAATATATATGTATTTATATGAATTATTTATAATTTTTCTTAATAAAAAAATATTTATCAAACATCATAATCTAAAAAGTAGAAAATAAAGACAAAGGGAAAGTAAGGCAAAAATAAATTTGTTTTTTGAAGGGAATAATAAAATAACAGTTATTCAGCCTTATTGTCATTGGCGTTGTCGTATTTTTTGGTACCGTGTAACATTTACGACAATGTAAAATGAATGAGACCTTGTCGTATTTCTGTCGTTTTCGACACAAAAACGACACGACAACGCCAATGACAATAAGGCCGATTATTTAAAGCAAAATAAAAAAAGTTCTTGAAAGCAAAAAAATGATATTATAAGTTTTAGTCGTTTGTTGTTATAATTTAATAATAGTTAACTTGACGAAAGCAGTATATATTTAAATGTATATTCGTTTATATCAATGATTTTCTTTTTATTTTTGATAATTTGAAGAATAGGTTTCCACGTAATTATAATTCATCTACACATACTCCTATGTAGATTTTATTTCCTTAATTTTGCATGTATAAAATTTTTTGTTTTAATAATGGTTGATTGATTGCTGATTTCCTTTTTGTGTTCATTTTGTTGGTGTTTTTTTTTTGACATTTAATTTTATGTATGTTAAATTAATTTACTGGAAGCTATTAAATTTTCCTTTATATGTATAAATGTGTTTATATATTGTTTATTATGCAACATAAACCTCTACCAGATGTTATTTTCATTTCTTGTTTATTTTAAGGGAATTTTTTGTAATCATTTTAATTATTAATTTTAATATTTTTTTTTTCAATTTTACTTTTCGTGTAATGTTGGTGTTTGTTGTAGATGTTGTTGTTTTAAAGGGCGGGTGTGTGGCAGACAAACATTCAACTTTAGCTAAATGCGCAGGAAAAATGCGTCTTTAGCGGCTGAATTCAGGCGCATCGTCTTGTGTAATATCGCCATATTTCCATATAGCTAAATGAGCATTTAAGGCAGCTTGTTGGGCAGCTTTGTATTGATCAATTAATTCTCTAAGTTTTCGTTCGCCACGTTTCTCAACCAACACTAAACCATCAGATATTAGTTGTTTACCAACATCAATATTGGTAGTGGGATCGTGGATAGAGGCCAAGGCAGGACCCGTGCCGGACTTTAACTCAATATTAATTTGAACCTTACGGTTGAGTACGTCCGAAGCAAAGGCTCGCAAAGCTTCTTCTCTATCTTCATTGTCCGAGGGCAGTTGAACCAAAGCTAAAGCGTATTCAGTAGCAAATGGCTTTTCGCTGCTAAACCCAGAAGGTAAAGCGGCCAAACGAGTGAATGGAACCACCTTGAAAAAAGGAAAACGAAACATTAAGAAACATTCCACACGTACGTTCTCTTATTAAGTTAAATATTAATTAATTAAAGTTTTGTAGTTTCTTTTCTATCTTAAAACAAAAATTATGATGACCCTCAAACATCTATTGCCTTCAAAGCTAAACAAAAACCGATTTGAAAGTTTCCAATATTCAACTTTAAAAAAATATTAAAGTTAATTGTATGCTCTCAGCTCGACTTTGTTCGTAGCGCTTCTAACAACAATCAAAGTGAAATTTAAGTTAAAGTTCATGACAAACTTTAGTCAAACATTGATGTTTCGTTAACAGATTAGATAAAGATCTATAATTTTCTCTAGCAAACTTATGACTCAAACGTTTCACTTTAAGCCGGAAACAGATCTAAGGAGCTTGCATAAATGTTTAATAGAAGTTTTTTTTCAATTCTTACCTCTTTATTACCGTAGTCAATATACAAAACGGTAGCATTACCGTCTTGTACACGTTCCACCTTTGCGCGGTACCATTGATTATCCGCAGAGAATTGAGCAGCGCATAAATCACCACGTTTTGGGGTGTAAGCTCCTGCAATTGGTGGATTGGATTGAAAATCAGCATGCAATTTGGCCATTAACGCATCTAATTTCGAACCGCTGGCACATGATTGAGCATAGAAGGACAAGGTTTCGGTGATTTCAGTCACAATAACATCTTCCAAATTAACTTTACGTTCAACTGGTGTCTTGTCTTTTTCCTCCTGAACAGGTTGTTCTTCAACTACTTGTTCGACATAGTTGGCCCAAATGTTCTTCTTGGAAGCCTTGGCACGATCTTCGGCAGATTTAAGTTGACGGTAGTATTCGGACTTTTCAGCACTAAAGTGAACTTCAGCAAGACCTTCTTCGACTAAAGCCACAGACAAGTTGACATTGTTGTCAGTCCACAACCAGCCAATAACCGATGTTCCGTTTTTGTCGGTGGTATCGATGTGCACGGAAACATCACGTTGTAAAACACGATCGCGGGTAAAGGCCAATGCTTCATCACCGTACGGTTCGCCCTCCTGAGCTGGCACGCCATTCAAAGCGGGACGTGACGAACGTGGACAGGAGATTCCGGCCAATAAGAAAGTAACCAAACAACTGTCTTTAGGGACAAAGAGACGGAGGCGGGAACCGCTGGCTACGAATTCAACAATACCTTCGGTACGCAATGCTCGCTGCCAGGATGGTAAATACTGAACCTTGATGCGGGAATGGTCAACAGTAAGGTCATTGACACGCATTGTGACGTTATCCTTTTTGCCATTCATGCCTTTTTGACCCTTGATGGCTTGGTTTTCAGCAGCAAACAATTGATCGTAACAGGACGAACGTTGATCGTCATCTTGACGGTAACGCACAACAGAAGCCAAACCTTTGGCTACCATGGCTTCAGCAACATTTTGTCCACCAATAAGTACGGTATAACAATACTTTTCAGGAAAGTTATCACGCGCAGGCGATACGTAATCCAAAATGCATTGAACCTTTTTGTTGATTAATTTCTTGCGCAAAAATTCGCGTGCTTCAAACATGAAAGGAATTTCGTAAAGAGGTCTGAAGTTTTTGGGACGAGGTGGAGCTTTAACTACTTCTTCTCCATCGTTGCCGAAAACTGCTCGGGTATCACGAGGTGGACGAATGGAGGAGAAGAAAACTTTTCTAATTTGTCCATTAGGAAGTTTGACATTAATGGCATCGCCGTTAAATACTTCAACTACGGTGCCACTAAAGTCTTTTTCCTTAGTATTAAAGGTAGGAGCATTAGATTTGTAGTCTTGCCACAAACGTAAACGTTTCTCCTTAGCGACACGTTCAGCTGCACGAAGTTTTTCGGCTCCTATAAATATTTACAGACACAATAAAAAGAATTATTTTGTATTAATCATAAATATTTTCCTAAGATAGTATAAAATCAAATAAATATTATTGTTGCCGGGGTGAAATGATTTAAAAACTAGGAAAAGAGCATTTAAATCTTGGATTCCGCCAGTTTCTTATAGCACATTTTGATTTTATTTTGAAGTCGTATTAAGATTTGAACTCAAATAACTCCAAGTAAAACCAAAATATGCACAACTCGTTATTCAAAATTACGATTGTCAGTCCAGGAGGCAAATCGCGTTATTTAATAGTTAAGTATATATTACAAACATTTATCTATAAAAAACTATATATATAAAAAGAGTAACGTGACGGACTGATTCATCATCGTATAGCCCAAATGTCATGTAATTTGAACAATGGATTTCTCTTTGGTATTCGTACTTTAAGGGGTAAAAAGGTTAAAAACGGGTAAAATCGGTAAACTTATATCTGTCTGGCCTTTTTCTTTAATTTTCAACCAATAAGGGGTAAAAAATGTAAAAACTATAATTTGAAACTTTTTTGGTATTCTAAGTAACAAATAAACACATAAAGCTACGAAAAAAAATCAAATAGTATTAATTAATGCGCAAAAAATACTAACTAAGTATTCCATTAACCATTAATTTTATGTAGTTTTAAAGCACAAAATTTATTATTTTGTTTTTAACAGTTATCGCTATGGAATAATCTCTTTATACTAAAATATGTATTACTTTCTTTGTATAACTTCTATACGCTTTTAAAATTTTCATAAATTTAGTCTTTTTAAAGTGGGCGTGTCGAAGTAGGTTCTGCTATTAAATTCAACCCAGATATTTCAATATATTCCTAATTTTTCAAAATTTTTACTTACAGAAAAATTATATGAATTTGAGGTAAAGCGTTATACAGAAGGTGGGCGTGTCACAATTATTTTCCGTTAGTACAGGGTCTTTGATCAAAAAGCAATGTTTGCAAAATTTCATACGCAATATTCAATATTCTTTTTTGGTTCCAGCTCTTCGTGCTTTCAACAGACGGACTGACATAGCTACATCGTCATAAAATTAACCAGGGCCAATTACGGCATTTGATCACGATCGAAACGAGTTCGCTGTGCTTTAGGTATAGAGGTTCGATCACGTTCGAAACTCAGAAAATTTATACTTTATGGGGTCTTAAATGGATATCTCAATTATTACAAACGGAAGTCACCATTTCTTTTGGTGGTGAGTATAAAAATGGCTGTAACAAATGTTCACAATTTAACTAATGTAAGTACTGAAGTTAGGAACAGCAAAAACACCTTGAAAATGTCCTATATATGTTAATCTGGCATCTTTATTTTCAACATAAAAATTTTTAAACAAATTAAACTTCCGTGTTAAAATGCCACTTTAAAATTAGATATAATTTTTAATTACATACCGCCTTTCATTAAAGCCATGGACCAGTCGACACATTTAGCCAAACCTTCACGCAGCAGAGACTCTGCGATATTGCCCTTTGGATGGATTATAGTTCCGATAAAGTTGGCATTATTTACGGATTCTAAACGAATTTCAACTTCACGTTGCAACAAACGTGTCTCTACAAAATACCGGGCTTCATCAACGTATGGCACCTTGATTTTTAAATCGGGCTTTCCTTCCGAATCCAACTTAACACCAGGACAGCGAATACCCGAAATCATTAAAGTAATATAGTAAAAGTCGGGTAAAAGAAATGCACGTACTGTAGAGCCATCACGTACATGTTCAATTATCGCCTTAACAGGTTTGCCACCATACATTTCAACAATTTGGGAAGGATTATTTTGAGTCCACATAATTTGACGGACATGATCATCAGGATATGCATTTGACCACTTTCCACGACCAGCATGTTTAGCTTGATCTTCTAATTCAATTAGTTTTTGCAACTCTTCCAGCTTGTGTGGCTCTGGTGGACGGCTGTCACGACGAACAGTCACCAAACCTTCCTTCACCATAGTTTGTACAACATTTTCGCCGTTTTCATCGCCTAGCCATACAAAACCGTATTCACGGTTCGAGTTTGGAGGCTTCTCAAAACTAAAAGTAACCTCATGTCCTATTAATTTTTGCCGCAAAAATTCGCGTGAATCCCAAGCCCAAGGTTCATCCTTGGTTTCATCACCGCCGGCACCTGGACGGCGTGCTAGTTTTGGAGCAAGTACATAAGAGAACGTTATTTGTTTTTCCGGTGGTGGTGCTCCTTTGTGAGCTCGTATAACAACCGTATCGCCAGATAAAACCTAAAACGTAAGGAAAAAAAATTTAAATATTATTTGTAGCAGTTGTATTACTAATTTACCAAAGATTATTTTGTAAAGCAAAATAGAATGCTTACTATATAATACTTTCAACTTTAAAAAAAATTAAAAACTCAAAAAAAAAAAAAAAACACGAGATAATCCGCAATTGTAAAAATGAAATATTTAGGAAAGTCGTGAAGTTGGCTGCATTTCTTGAAGAAAAGATCAATAAGACATAGTTGTATTTTAAAATATTTGTAAACCAATAAAAAAAAACAAGTAAAACTATATTCGGCCGTGCCGAATTTTATATACCCTTCACAACGTGTAGTCATGCAATAACAATTGTTGGTATAACCATTCACCTCATATAAAATACGTACACATGTACGCACATACAAAAAAATAAAATAAAAAAAATATTACAAAAAAAATATTACAAAAAAAATATTAAAAAAAAATTTAAAAAATTAAATTAAAAAAAAATATAAAAAAATAATAAAATATAAATAATATATAAAATAAAATAAAATTTGTTTGGCTCCGCTGGAATTCGACGTCACGTTTACTTTAACCTATGTATGTAGGATGTTGTTGTAATTGTGAAAAAACGAGGTGGTCGTGGTTTTTTGATCATATCTCAGAAAGTTATGCGGCGATTGTGCTGAATTTCAATAGCGATTCATTCATGGATATTTCCAAGAGATTGATACCATATAGAGATCTGAGGAAAATATAGTTGCTTCTAAAAGTTGATTTCAACCAACACACGGACAGACGGGCAGTCAGACAGTCAGGGCTTAATCGACTCCTCTATTCATAAGCTTTCAGAAATTAATACTTTATGGGAGCGGAAATGAAAATTGTAGAAATTACAAACGGAATGACAAAGCTATATATACCCTTGTGCACCACAGGTGAAGGGCATAACAACTTAAAAGTGGTGCAAATTTCAAGACTTCTAAATATTAATAGTGCACAAAAAAGAATTCATTTTTAATGACTCAGTAAACACCAACTAATTTTTTATGTACCTATGATGTGCTTAAACAATTCATGTGAACAAACATTACAACTCATGAAACATCGGTTTTTTCACTTAATTATCATAAGTTCTATTAAATAAAAATTATAAACCTAACAGGTTTTTGTTTTTCTTTTATGTTAAAAGTGCTGTTTATTTTTTCTTTTAATAGATCTTGTTTAATGTTGAATGCTGGCGTTTTGTTAGTGTTTAATACTTATAGTCTTAAGGTGTTTTACTGTCCGTTTGCAATTAAATATGGAACAAATATGATTGAAAATCGAATTCTACGACGATACTACCTGTTAAGTATATTCTGATTATACTGCAAAATTATTTTGTTATATACAATTTTTGTAGGTAATTTAAGAACTTTCTAAAATCTGGTTTTTAAAAAATTGATATTTTACAGAAAAATGTAAACAAGTTCATTTAAATCCGTATTATAAAGTATTGAAATCCATAAAAATATATAAATAAATTTATCTATCAGCATTACTTAATTATTAAATTTATTCCCATTGCCAGATCATCAATACCTTTTGCTTGCAATTTTTAAAATTTAAATCAATGCTTTACCTACCTCCAATATAAAGAAAAAAGCAAAAGTTCGATAACAAAATATGCGAAGCTAATAGTTGTTATCATTTGTTCAATCTAGTGTTGCCATGTGTGAAGATCTACCTTATTTTGTTTAGTCTACAACATGGTGTAATTACATGAGGTCTACAAAGAAGTGTATTATTTGTTCCTGCGTTTCCCAAAAATTTTTTTAAAGCTATTTGCATTATGTAGTATGGTGCAAGCCCCGGTTTTATACTATTTCAGCTGGCGGTTTTCAGTTTTTTTTTTTTTGCTCACAAAAACCTATTTTTTTTAATGGTTATTAACCTTTATAACCAATTGAGCACTAGTATATTTTAAAATAAAAATACTTGCAGATGAAAAAGTTTATACTATTTAAAAAATTGTAAACCTAAAGTACAACAAAATAAAACAAATGGCAAGGCACATTCAAGCTAAGTTTACATTAAAAAATAAGTGGTTACATCACATCTATCAAGAAATTTTGGTGAATAAAGAGAAAGCTAAAATAAATTGTTATATGGGTTGACTTAATATGGTATACTTAAAAAGTAACCGGTTTTTTCAAATTTATAATTTTTAACTATTCAACAACAGCTTTTTGGAAAAAGTCGAACAATTAATCACCCTATTATGTCACAACTTTTGACTTTATAGATTTTTTCTACTAAAAATATACATATTAATAGCATTTTAAAAACAAGTAACAGTGCTATATTCGGCCGTGCCGAATCTTATATACCCTTCACAACGTGTAGTCATGCAATAAGAATTGTTTGGATCACCATTCATCTCATATAAAATACGAACATATGTATATACTGGTTAGAAAAAATGTGGCATCGAATCCCAGCTGAGCCAATAAAATTTTATTTTATTTAATATATTATTATAATTTTTTTAAAAAAATTTTAAGAAATATTTGTAAATTTTAAATTTTTTAAAAAAATTTTTAAAAATTTTTGTAAATTTTATTTTAATTTTTCTTAAATTTTTTTTTTGTAATTTTTTTTTATTATTTTTAATATATTTTTTTTTGCAATTTTTTTTTGGCATGTTTTTTACATGTATGTATATATGTATGTTGTTGTAATTGTAAAAAAAAAACGAGGTGGTCGTGGTTTTTTCCTCATATCTCAGAAAGTTATGGGGCGATTGTGCTGAATTTCAATAGCGATTCATTCCTGAATATTTCCAAGAGATTGATACTATATACAGATCTGAGAAACAAATAGTTGCTTCTAAAAGTTGATTTCAACCAACACACGGACAGACGGTCAGGGCTTAATCGACTCCTCTATTCATAAGCTTTCAGAAAATATATACTTTATGGGGTCGGAAATGAAAATTGTAGAAATTACAAACGGAATGACAAAGCTATATATACCATTGTGCACCACAGGTGAAGGGTATAAAAAATACAAGATTTTTAAACGAATTTTTAAATACTATTTGCACGGCAACACTAATCACTCTGCATAATTTAGATACTTTTTCGGTGTGTCTATACCACCATGTCAATAATCAGACATATATATGTATTTATTTATTTATTAATTCAATTATCAGCTATAAACAAAGCAGTTTGACTACTTAAAAAAGATCTTTTTGTACCTAAGTCACAATATTATTGTTATTAATAAGCAGGTAGTCATCTAAAAAAACAATATCCGTTGGACGAATAATAAATCGAAATGTTTAAGTTATAGAGTTCTTTATACATATTTGAACTAAATTTAAAAAGGTTTATTAATATTACATATATTTAATCAGGATATTTTGATACTGTCCCTTTTTGTACATAAAGTAGATACCTATACGTATAAATAAATATAAGAATGTTAATTTGTTGTTAGAATGTTGGTTTTCTTTTCATTTGTACGTAATTGTAAAAATTTCATATAAAAATGTCTTTAAAGTTTAAAGTAAATTGGTCCTTTCCTTAACGGTTATGTTTTTAAAATATACCCGACACTGGCCAGTTTTTTTTGTAATTACATGAAAAAAATACGGTAATCATAGCTGTGAAAATTTCATTACTAGCAAGAAATTTTTTAATAGGTATAAATACATTTTTTATAACTTAGAGAAAATTATGTACATATAATCTTCCTTTATTCTTGTTAGTACATACAAAAACATATGCATAAAATTTAATTAAGCAAACAAACCAAAAAAATTACCTGAATTACAAAAAAAAAACATCTTATTCATACTTAAAAAAATTTTACTTTTGTAAATTTTCAAAAGATAAATTTTAGATACTCCAAATATTTTTTATAAATAACTATTTTCAACGTAGGTACCTATGTAGGTACAATTGGTCTTCTTCCTTTATTTCTGTAAGAATTTTAAACTATAAAATTAAAATGTGCTATAAACTAATTAAATTAATTTATTTTAGAAACGGTGTAGTAGCTATGTGGAAATATTTCCAAAACATATCCAAAATATTATTTCACATTAAAAAAAAAATAAAAACTACCCTACCATAAGCATACACTTGTAAAACAGAAATAAAAGCTACATGCATGCCACGAGTTAAAATTACAAGTCAATATCTTTGTTAACTACACACCAACAAATGCACCTCATTAAACCATTTGATAAGCAATTTCTTATAAATTTAATCAAATTCGAGTTATTTAAATAACAAAGTTTAAGCCAATTTTAAAAATCTACCATTTTTATGATAACAAAATTACTTGTGTATGTACATGTTTGTAATTTTTTTTATATGCATATAAATGGATATATAAAGAACTTTTTATATTTAACTGGCTAAATTCAACAGCACTAACCAAAAATTTTTATAAGCAACTGATAACAGAAAACATTTTAATTAATAAATTACATTTAATACACAACATAAAACATTTTATAGTAGTAATTACAAAGGAATTTTTTGCTGGCAATTTTCTGGCCAACAATGACAATTAAGTTTTCTTGCTATTCTATTGTTGTAAACAAGAAAAATACGATAAAGAAAAAAGTGAGGTTAAAAACTACTATACGCAGACAAACCCGGCAAACTTCACTATTTTAAAAGCAGCGTCCCGAACGTCAGCGCATATCATCATTTTTTTTTACTCAAAAAATCTGCCAGGTTGGCACTCGCCTAAAACGAACTTTCATTAATTTGTTATCGTGTTTAACGTGTTACTCGTTCGTAGGGCCCTATAGCTCGTTTTCTTTTTCACATTCAGCAACGTTACCGTCAATTTCGCGGCCGGCGTAATTGTGTGCGTGTTCAATTGTCTGTAGTTTTATACTATTTTCTTTTCAGACATTGTCAATGTGGTTTTGATTTACTCGATTTTCTTGCCAATTTTGTTTAGCTTAAGGCTTCACTTACCTGTTTTACAACTCCTTTAAGTTTGGCTACAGGAGCAGAGATTTGAGTAGCTGGAGCAGCTGCCGCATTTGTTGAACTCATTTTTTGTAGAATCAGTGAATGAATATCGGATGAACTTTCTACAATTCTACTGCTTGATAATGCGGGGTGTGCACTTTTAACAGTGTTAAAGACTTTTGTAAAATTCCCTTTTGCTTCTTTTGTTTGAAGCAATAACTCAACACTTTTTTTTTTATATATATTTTGTTAGTTGATCGGACAATATAAAGAAACCCGTTTTAAAAAAAAATTAAAATGCAAAACTCTTCCTTACTGCACTATCATTTAAATTTGTGTTCCGCCCGACGAGAAGTTCAATTTCGTTTTGACAAGCAGAAAATACGAAACAGCACTTTATTCGTGGAAAACGTTGCTCATATATACAAAAGATGCGTGCTTTGTTAATTCTTTAAATAATTGATACAAAGAAATGAAATGGATATATATTATATTGGAATTGCTAATTGATAGACAGGGATGTCAAAAGTATCTAAGATTATACACGTGCTGCCACAGTATGATTTTTTCTACTTTATGCTGGAGCACAATAACGTCTTTCAAAACAAGATTTAAGCACGATGGCCACGTTCAAACTGATTTGACAAATAATATGTATGTATTGGTAATATTTGGTTTTGTTTAACACAGCAACGTATCAAACTCAAACCATCAAATTTTATTTCAAAACTGTTTTTAAAACGAAAGAACGTGTGATTAATTTGGTCGCAAAATATTTTTAATGTTTACAAATTTTTTTTTTTTTAAATATGAATTTTTCTCATCTCTATTGCTGTATTCCTTGGATTTAACCTGCCATAAAGCAGGCAAACCACGATATACTTCAATAAATTCAAGTATAAGTTTTTTTCCTCCATATTTTATTTAACCACAAAATTGTTACCGTACGATGTTGTCGCTGCGAAAAATGAATAAAAATGCCATTTGACGTTTTTCGCAGCAACACATCAAACTCGCTTCAAATCATAGTAGCGGCGGCAGTGAAAATCTAAATTGTTTTGATTTTCGTCAAACTCACATGGACATATACGTGTGAGATTTTTTTCACTAACACAACCAAAAAAAACTGAGTTTGACAAATCAGTTTGATACGTGGCCATCGTGCTTTACGTACGGTCTTCACCAGCCATCGATTTGTTTGAACAACAAACAATTTTTTGTGCGCACATGAATTTGCCTGGTGTGGACCGCTGTTGTCGATGTTTTGTTCTTGTTCAAACAGCGTTGTCAGAACATTTGTTCGAACAACGATGTCTGACATTAAAAGGCATTTTGAATATGAAAGAAAGAGACGACACATAAAAATACCAACAAAATACTCTTTATACGTTTTCTCCATATCAAAGAACATGAACAATTTTTTGACAGTTGCTCTGCCAACGTTTTGTTCTAGTCTTAACAAATCGATGGCTCGTCAAGACGTAGAGTTATGTATTATGTGAGCAAAAAAGGATTACAGACAGCGGTACTAGCCAGGTTTTTCCTTTCCTCTCTCATAGCCAAGTTTTTTCTTTCCTTAAGCACGTTTCAATTCAATTTAGTCTCAATTGAATTGATGCTTAGTCACACACTTTATAAACTGAATTCAAAGAACTTAAAACTACAAACAAAATAGACATCTGATCAAGATACTTGAACCAAGGCCCATTCTTGACCTTGAAAATACAGAGCACAATCGAATTGGAAGACTTACTATCCAACTTGAAAAAATCTAAATCTCTTGATATTTCTTCAACCAACTCGACAACTGCCAAACTAATTAATTGACAAAGCTATACACGCCTTGATTTTGATAACAACCGACTCAGTTACCAATTGAAAAGTGCCTTATCCACAAAGAAATCAAAAACCTTAATGGTAAAAATTTTTTAATAAAAATTTAAACTTTTTTCTAAAATTGAGAATATTAAGTGTTAGCAGTGATGGGAATTTAGATTTTTTCGTCAAATCTAGCGATTTCAAATCCAGTTTTGACCCCTTTTACAATGCTAAAATTAAAGAGAAGTCAATTTTCTTGTTCCCCTTTTTAGACTTGTCTTAACACAATCACGAAATTAATAGACATACAGATATATACTTTTCTTTAATTTCTCTTATTTTCGCATTCCGTGAGGAGTGTTTCTGTGTAGTTTGAAGTTCGTCCGACAGATGGCGCAATATTTAGTTTTTTTGTCTTTAGCCCGATAGAGATTAGCGCGATAACCCTATGCTCTGTTTCGCTGAGGCCAGCCACGCGGACCGGGACCAGCTAGTACATACATATATAAAAACATCCCATTGTAAAACAAGTATGAGTGCTATATTCGGCCGTGCCGATGTATATAAAAACATCCAATTGTAAAATTATAAATTTACGTATGTATGTTAAAAATAAAAAAAAAATTGAAAAAAAAAAAAAAAAAGATAAAAAATATAAAAAAAATAATAAAAATATATATAATAAATATAAGATAAAAAAACAAAATTTAAAAATAATAAAAATATATATAATTTACTAAATTATTCGGGATATGCTCCCATAATTTTTCAATAATGTTTATTTGGTTTTCGGGATATGCTCCCATAATTTTTCAATAATATTAAATTGTTGGTTGGGTTTTTGAAAAAGTTCTTTGTTTTATTTTTTTGAAATCTCATTTTTTTTAGTGAGAATTAAAAAATATAACTTATAACATTTTAACTGCCTGTTCAACGATGTCGAAAAATATATTGAAAACAAAAACAAATTCAAGTATAATTTTAATTTTTATTTATTTTCTTTTGAACTTGCTTTTATGAGCAACTTGGTTGAGCAAGTTTAATTTGCTTATGCTCGAATTTTCCAATTTCTCATCATTTTTAAATATTTGATTCACTTATAAACAAATAAAATTTTCACACACACAAAATTACACAACACACCGAGGAAATAAAAGACAATGTCAAAAACAAATAAATATTCCAAGACAAGAATGACAGCAGAAGCAGAATTGCCAAGTACAAGCAAGTCTGTACTCAAATCTCGGCAATTCTTTCCCCATCACACCCACAAGACTTGCGCAATTAAAGTTGCCTAATGCGAAAGGGGCCTATATATACCCTTTTCCACTGTGTGAAGGGTATAAAAATTGTGACACCTACAGGCAGATATACATAATTCATGTTTTTTAATTGTGCTTCTTGCCGGGAAGCATATACCTTATGAATATGCTTTGATATATATACATCGAGTATTGTTTTTGGTTACGGGAACCTTAGTAAGGTAACCCTGACAAATTCGTCGTATTGGCCAAAATTCACCATTTGTCCCAGTTGCTTTCCTCGCATAAGTATATCTTGAAACTACGACCATTTTCTTTCATGAGAATAAGTTAAATAAATTAAAATATTCATTTTTATACTTTATTAAAAACTATTGAAGTAACAACACTTCCAACTTTTCCACCAAATTTGAACATAGGTGTTGGTATACTACATAATTTCTTAAATCTTCCTTCAAAACTTTTTATTAGCTCATCTTCTGTCCAGTTACACGATGTTATGATAAACAGACTTTTCATGTCCATTATTGTTCTCACTGATTCCATGTAAAGATTCCTCTTCTCTTTGGGATTATCTGGACACAAGCTAATAGCATCGTAAGTACCTTTGTCATGTATTATCCCGAAGTTACCAAAATCCTCTAACGCTGCTTTATTCATTAAATCTACTACTCTGTACTCAATTTTTAAATCTTGGTCCTTAGCTATACTTTTCGCTAATTCTACAGCTTTTTTTGAGTAATCTATACCCAAAAGATTGGTATAACCTTCGCGCGCTAACTCAATTAAAAGCATACCATTGCCACATCCCAGATCAACGATGCGTACATCTTTATTATTGTCCTCTTTTATTATCCAATTAATAACACGTAATTGGGAATCCTCGTCGAACCATATTTCACCAACATCTCCATGATTGTTGTAATTTTTTATTTCACGTTCATATGCTTGCTCCCAATATTCTTTGGTGCCCAACTCGGAACCTTGCAATTCTTCCACAGACATAATAAAAACAAAAAAAAAAAAAAAAATAGTGTTATCAATTTAACCACCTTATCGAATAAGCGATTTTAAATAAATATATGTGTTCTACAGTGTTGGGTGTATAGCTATTTTCCCGTAAAATATAGCGATTTCAAAATCAAATTAGCGTTTTTGCTCTTAGCGGGATATTTAGCGATTTTGCTGAATCACTCTTTATACTTTTACTTCTAAAGCCTCCTTTTCACCCTTATAGCCTTTTTACACTTGCTCACATCTTTCATTTGTCATCAAATCAACAAGATGTTAACATCTTCCCATATTAATTGTACAGGTTTTTCAACATCTTTTAAAGATGTTTCTAAAGCTGGATTCACCCATAAAATTTTAGTTCAGAACAAATTTTTTTTATATTGAGTTTGATGTTTAACTTTTGAGAGAGAGAGAGATTATTTTGTTCAGAAAGATTTTTCTTGAATTGGTTTAATTTTAATTCTTGTTCAGAAGAAACTGAATTGGGATGCCAATTTTTTTCAATATTTACATGAAAATTGAATTTGGTTGCCACATCACACAGTGTCAGTACATTTATTATACAAAAATTGTTTTTGCCGAAAATTAACAACTAAAATGGAATTTAATGAAAATATTGCTCAAAAATTAATAGAAGAATTAAAAAAACCAGGAAGAGAATGTTTGTATGACATGAGCAATAGTGCATACAAAAATAATTATTTAAAACAGGGTTTTTCTCACTGCGACTCATTTTATTTTCAATTTTTTTTATAAATTTCTTTTGCAAACAAATTGACTTTAAGCACTTAATTAAAAATAATAATTTTAGTTTTCTTTTAACCGACATTTTCTTCACATATATTTTAATGAAATAATTTACGTTTGTATTTATTTACATAGTTTGCTAGCGGTGCTGCAACTTTGTACAACTGTTTGCATTTTTATATTATATGGCAGCTTTGTTTTTTTGGACAAATTTTCTGAAATGGGTGAATCGTTCTGCAGAAAACTCTCAGTAAAAAATGTTATTCTCCGGAAAAAATTTTGTTCAGAACGAATGGGTGAATTCACCTTAACTCATTTTGTTCCACTCAACATCCTTCGATTAATTTATTGTCTTCACTAAAAAAAAAAACATGACAGCACTTGAAAAAAATTACAAGTGCCAAGAAAAAAATACATACAACGAGTGGACTTCAAATATGTCGTATAAAATAGAATATCTTAATATTCTTCATCCTCTAACAAAATCTGCATATTGTAAAGAGATGTTCCGTAAATTTGAAAACGGGGCTTGATAGAGAAAGATATGAGCTACATTTCCTCATATCCAGTTTTCCCTGGTCATGTTTTGTTTCGAACAACTTATTTGAAAAACTATTTTTATTAAATACACTCAACCCTATTTTTGGCCAATTGGGTTGAAACAAAGAAATGTGCCAAAAATAAGAAAACGGGGCTTGATAGAGGAAGGTATGGGCTTAATTCCGTCATATCCAGTTTTCCCTGATCATGTTTTGTTTTGAACGACTTTTTTTAAATGTATGTTTATAAAATTCACACAACCCACTTTTTGGCCTATTGGGTTGAAACAAAGAGATGTGCCAAAAACTTGAAAACGGATAGAGGAAGGTATGAGCTACATTTCCTCATATTCAGTTTTTCCCGGTCAAGTTTTGATATGATTGTCATAATATTCACAATATTTTCTACAGTTTCCAATACGGCATTGCTTTAACCATCTGGCAATGTTAAAAAGCTTTTCAATATAATAATCTTTTTTATATACCTATAATCAATTACCAGACACTTCCTTTAAAATGTCAATTTTTTCAATAAATAAATTTTGTCATACGCTCGATTTGCCGATTGTAATTGGAACTTCCAATTTTTTCTTATTTTAAAGTGATAAACTGAAAAAATATTTCAATAGGGTATAAAAAAATCAATTTATCGATAACCTGGATATACACATAGAATAATAAAGGTTTGCAAAATTTCGGAAAGAATGGTACCGCCAAGAAGCGGAAATAATACAAGAGGACGAGGAGGCCGTCCTAATGATAGTTTTAGAGGCAGAGGTGGTGGATATTCTGGTAATAACATGGGGGGTCAAATAAGAAGTGGTCGGATTGAAAAGAGTGGTCGTCCTTCGGGTAGCGGTCATATTGGTCATTCGGGAGGTTTTGCTCGAGATAATCGTGGAAGATTTGGAGGCGGTGTCAATAAACCCATTAATAATAGAAATCCTGATGACTTTTCAAGTAAGTGTCTTAAATCATTTTATTTCATTTACAAATTTCTCATTACAAGTGGCTTTTAAGATTTACGAGCGATTAATTGGATGCAAATACGTTTACCTCCATTTGAAAAGGACTTTTACCAAGAGCACCCTACGACAAGATCCAGACCTATTATTGAAGTTGAACGTTATAGAGCTGCTAATGAAATAACGGTTCGCGGACCCGCACCAAAACCCATAATTAATTTTGACGAAGCCTGTTTTCCTGACTACTGTATGAATGAGATAAGGCGTCAAGGCTATAATGAACCCACTCCAATACAAGCTCAAGCGTGGCCCATAGCTATGAGTGGTAATAATCTGGTCGGTATTGCCATGACTGGTTCGGGAAAAACCTTAGCTTTTATTTTGCCTGCCATTGTTCACATAAATCATCAGCCGCCTTTGGCAAATGGTGATGGACCAATTGCGTTAGTATTGGCTCCCACTAGAGAGCTAGCGCAACAAATAAAAAAAGTGGCTGATGATTTTGGTTCGCATGTGTATGTACGTAATACATGCATCTTTGGCGGAACTCCCAAAACTCGGCAAACTAATGATTTGGAGAGTGGAGTTGAACTGGTCATTGCAACACCCGGCCGTTTGCTAGACTTCTTAGCTAACGGAGTTACAAATATGAGACGTTGTACATACCTGGTACTCGATGAGGCTGATCGTATGTTGGATATGGGCTTTGAGCCACAAATTCGTAAGATATTAAGTCAAATTCGACCTGATCGTCAGATTTTAATGTGGAGTGCTACCTGGCCAAAAGAGGTGCGACAGCTTGCTGAAGATTTCTTAGCTAATAATTACATACAGGTTAGCTATGTTCCTTAGATTTTTTTAGTGTTGCCAGGTATTTTTTATACTTTTTTTTTAATTCTTAACAGCATAAATTAAAATCTAGTTATTTAAAATTTTTTTGTGATTATGAAGGTAAGACTTTAAATCTTTTTAAAACCAGTCAGTGTTATTAAAAGGTAACTTTCCTTCATTTAAAAGTTTTAAGTTTATTAAAATTCTCCTATAAATTTTTTAGAATTTATTAAAAAAAAATAATATTTTCCATATATGTATGTTTCTAAATTTTTTTTATAAAAAAGAAAAATGGCAACACTTATTCCTTTTATGTTTAAAATTTTACATGAAATAATCAATTTTTTTTATTACTCTTAAAGATTAATATAGGTTCACTTGAACTTTCGGCAAATCACAATATTCGTCAGTATGTCGATGTCTGCCACGAGGCAGATAAAGGATCAAAACTAAAGAGTTTACTATCAAATATTTATGATCAACCCCATCCTGGTAAAATCATAATTTTTGTTGCAACAAAAAAAAAAGTTGATGAATTGGCTCGTTTTATTAACGGCTTTGGCGTACAAGTTGGCTCCATACATGGCGATAAATCACAAACAGATCGTGATAATGTTTTATCTGACTTTCGCAATGGTCGCTCTAATATTTTGGTTGCTACTGATGTGGCAGCTCGTGGTCTCGATGTTGACGGTATTAAATATGTCATTAATTTCGATTTTCCCCAATCTTCAGAAGATTATATACATCGTATAGGACGTACTGGTCGTAAGCATTCAACTGGTACATCGTATGCATTTTTCACTACAAAAAATGCTAAATGTGCTAAAGCCTTGGTTGACATACTGCGCGAAGCTAATCAAAATGTTAATCCAGACTTAGAGTATATGGCTCGTAATGCTGCGTCCATAATGAGTAAAGAGAAAAGCAATAATCGAGCTAATAATATGAATGGTTTTAATAACAGAGGTGGCAGCGGTGGCGGTAATAGATTTGGTAATGCGGGTGGTAACTACGGCCAGAATAGAGGTGGAGGTGGTGTCGCTAGATCTCGTAATTTTTAAAATTCCAAATCTTAATCCACAGGTTTTATTTGTTTATTTTTAGATTATTGCACTAGATTTCTTAGTTCTCATCCATATCAAAAAACGATTGTTTCAAAACTTTTTCAAATTCTTCTTTAAAATTGCATTCGTGTCTACACTGATTTACGAAACTTATTTTGTTTTTTTTTTGCTTTCCTGCACATAGTAAACTAGAAGTAGAGCTGCAAAACTATCAGTAGTATCTGATAGATTTATTAAACTGACTTACGGAAATTCGATTTATTAACCTTTGATCATTTAATGCATACAGCAGTATGTTAATATTTCTTAGTGATCAGGGTACAGCTATAAGGGTAAAATCGTTACTGCTAAAACAGCGTTACATCACCTTAATTTTTTAAACTGTTCACATAAAACATTGTTGTTTCATTTTCTTGTATTGTGTTTAAAAACTTAATTGCTAATAAAACCGGTTTAGGTTATTCCTTGAACAATGCTACTGGTTTCGCTTTTACTTTTTTTCGATAGTATCGATAGCCAAAAACACATCAGTAATCTGTTAAAAATTAATCTATCGATACTATCAATAGAACTATCGATTGTTTTACAGCTCTAATTAGAAAAACAAAAGAGAATTGCATATTCGTAAAACTCTGTACCTTTACCATTCGTCTTCTTTTTCGTCATAAAGTCAAAAGTTTTGCAACAAATGTTTCCGAAAATGGACGATGACTTGTCTAATTATAAAAAAAATAATGATTTTTTTAATATTAACTCATTAATACTTGTTTAAACTAAAAAAAGAAAACAAAGTAAATACATATGAATCCTTAGTTAAAAGTTTTCCTTATACATATAAATTACTAATAGCCTTTTTACACTTGCTCACATCTTTCATCTTTCATCAAATCAACAAGATGTTAACATCTTCCCATATGAATTGTACGTGTTTGTGTGTCAACATATCTCAACATCTTTTAAAGATGTTCCTAAATCATTTTGTTCCACTCAACATCTTTCGATTATTTTAGTGTCTTCACTAGAAAAAACAGATATTGTTGCAAAAATTTACATGGCATCACTAGAAAAAAATTATAAATGCCAAAAACAAAAAAAAATACATACAACGAGTGGACTTGAAATATGTCGTATAAAATAAAATATCTTAATATTCTTCATTCTCTAACAAAATCTGCATATTGTAATAATAATTGCTCTCCAAGGGCAATAATTAATACAAGTAATACAGAATTTTTAAATTCATTTTTTAAATTTTTATTTGCGCAAACATTTACAATAAATATTATGACAGATGAAAGATGAAAGATGTTGCAAATGTAAACAAGTTTTTTTCATTTTCAACATCTACGCATTCCGCTAAGATGTGAGTAAGTGTAAAAAGGCTATAACATTACAAAAAAGGAAAAAACATTTATCTACTATGTAGCATTTACATACTGTATTAAAAAAGTTTGCTATAATGTAATCATCCGAAAGCTCAGAATAACTATTACTATTATTATTCCGAAAAATAAAATGTTAGTCTCCTTTTTTATGGCGTCTATTGATTTTTTTTTTGCAATTTATATTTGTTCTCAATAAATACAATGCTATGCAAAGCAGAAGCAACTAATCATTTCTTACTTTAAGTTGGATTAAAAAAAAAAAAACAAATTGGAGAATTCACAGGATGTCCCAAGTGTCGTATTGTCATGTCAATAATTTTTTCAAACCTTAAACGAATAATCAAATGTAAATCATGCTTCACTTTGTGAAAAATGTTTATTGTACGCAACTTTCTAATTGGTTTGCTAGAAATTTCAATGCGCACTTGAATTTGAACGAACTTACTTTTTAATCGTTTATGGAAAACGTGAATCTTGTGCATTAAAAAAAGGATAATAACAAAAAAATTTGAATATGGTAGCAATGTTTTTGCTGAACCAGTCTACAGGCGGGCTTGAGCGTTTACCCAGAAATTTGTACATCCTTTAATATTTATGGAAAAAAACATTAAAGAATATTTATATTTGACGGATATGAATATTTCGGCCTTCATGGGAAGTTCTTCCTCGGCTAACGAAAATAGTGGCATTTTCTGAATCAGATCTGTCAGTAAACACATCTTTATTCAATTCTTCGATTTTATTTACATAAACGGAATTGTTTGGCATAGTTTATTCAAAAGATCAAGATTTATTTCAAGAACTTCACTGCAATTCTACTAATTGCAAATCATCGGATGACCGGTAGAATAGAAAAAAATATGGAACTTAAGATATTAATTAAAAAATATTCTTGGAATCAATCTTGAAAAATACGGAAAGTCATCCAGCATTTTTCGAAAACTTATAGTGTAGTGGGTTATCAAATATTTTGAAACTTGGATTTTTAGGTTTTTATTTATTTATTTATTTATTTATTTATTTATTTATTTAATATTTTTTTAATAACTAATGGTTTTAATTTGTGCGAGTCATCAGAATTTGCGCCTAGTAAATGTGAAACGAGTTCTTTTTAAATTTTTAATCCTTGTGCACTTTTTATAAGCAGCGAAAAAGGTTTTATCTAAAAGGTAACGGAAAAATAATTTACTTTGATCATCATTATTGATTTGTGTTTTCAATAAGCCTATTTCCGTAGCTTTTGCACGAAATCTGCGTAAATGAGTAAAGTATTCCATGTCGTTTTTTTAAATTTGGAACACCATCCATCACTTACACTTCATATTCATCGTGGTACACTTAACTAAAAACTAACTGCTTTTGCTTGTATATAATATAGGCCCTGTCAGTGTGTTCTTTTCGCGTTGATTTGAAAACCACTTATAAAGGCTATTTTTTATTTGCTCATATTCTGCCTTGTGTATATTTTTTTTGCTTCCTGGTAGGTGCTGGTAAATGCATCCTTTTTTTTCTGGGTTTTTTGATTTTATGTTGCTGATTTTGATGTAAATCTTGAGCTAAAGGATTTCCACCGACGTCTTTATTAGTTTTTTTAATATTCTAACCTCAGTATTCAAAAACAAGTAAGAGCGCTATATTCGGCAGTGCCGAATCTTATATACCCTTCACAACGTGTAGTCATGCAATAACAGTAGTTTGTATCACCATTCATCCCATATGAAATACGTACATAGATATAAAAAATATATATAAATAAAAACAACCCATTGTAAAATTATAAATTTACGTATGTATGTTAAAAAAAAAATAAAAAAAAAATTTTAAAAAAATTAAAAAAAAAAAAATTTAAAAAAAAAAATAATTAAAATATATATAATAAATATAAAACAAAAAATAAATAAAAAAAAAATTTTAAAAAAATAATAAAAATATAAATAATATATTAAAAAAAAATTTTTTTTGGCTCAGCTGGGATTCGATGCCACGTTTTCTCTAACCAGTATACACGTTTGTATGTATGTATGTTGTTGTAATGTTGTTTTTGTGAAAAGAAAAATCGAGGTGGTCGTGGGTTTTTGCTCATATCTCAGTTGTCTATGTACCGATGTTTCTTATTTTCAATACCGATCTACTCCCGAATATTTCTGATATTTTAATACCTCACCCGGGTCCAAGCGATGTCGGGGAGCTTCAAAAAGTTGATTTCAACATACACACGGACAGACTGACAGAGCTTAATCGTCTCCCCTATTCATAAGCTTTCAGAAAATATATACTTTATAGGGTCGAAAAAGAAAATTGTAAAAATTTCACACGGAATGACAAACCTAAATATACCCTTTTTCACTGTGTGAAGGGTATAATAAGGTATATTTTTTATGTTTATTTAACTTTCAAACGTATGAAAAACTTTCACTTTGAACTTCTGACCGAAAAAAAAATCTGTCATTTCTTGTTTTATTTTTACTATAATGAGTAAAAATAATTTGTGTTAAAAATTATAAAAAAAAACAAACAAAAAAGCTTTCAGAAATTAGAATGACATTAGAATAAGAAAAAGTAAATCAGTTTTTATCAAGGCATATCCAAGGCATATCCATAAGGTATATGCAACGGCGAATTGATACAACAAAGCAACTTTTCATGTGATGTTTTATGTCAAGGCCAATTCGTATATCAGGGATGGAAAAGTTGTTTTCACATATTAATTATAATAAAATTTTAATAAAAAAAGGATATAATTGTTTGAAACACATTATTAATGACGCAAAAGCAAGAAATATACATAAATTTAGCACATTTGTTATCAAAAAAGTACACGTAAGTTAATTGTTTAATACAGAATTTAAAAGCACATTTCCCTTCCCTGCATTAATAAGGCAAATTCAACCAATTTTGACATAAGGTCTCCCCATCAGCTGGGCTGATAATTTCACCTGTATGAATTCGCCTTGGGCATATCCATAAGGTATATGCAACGGCGAATTGTTACAACAAAGCAACTTTTCCTGAGATGTTTTATGTCAAGGCCAATTCGTATATCAGGGATGGAAATGTTGTTTTTACATATTAAATATAATAAAATTTCATTAAAAAAAGGATATAATTGTTTGAAACACATTATTAATGACGCAAAAGCAAGAAATATACATAAATTTAGCACATTTGTTATCAAAAAAGTACACGTAAGTTAATTGTTTAATACAGAATTTAAAATCACATTTCCCTTTCCTGCATTAATAAGGCAAATTCAACCAATTTTGACATAAAGTCTCCCCATCAGCTGGGCTGATAATTTCACCTGTATGAATTCGCTTTGGTTTTTATGTTATTATTTAAAAAAATTTTCCGATCCTGCCTAAAAAATATCCAAACCAAATTACGTTGAAAATTCCGTAAACTGCCCAGCAAAAAAATCTATGTATGACAAAAAAGTGATTTTGCAGGGGTTCAACTGGTGACGAAGTGATTAAATTTAGGTGAAAACACTAATGATTTTAACATTAGCGTGTCATTGGAGATCATGTGTTTACATTAATATTTTAATGAACTATACTCCATTCTAATAAGTGCATGAAACTCATGCATATTTGGTGACAAGTATCGGATATTTCATGTGTTAAATTTGTTTGTTTACATGAATTCTTTAAGATATTTTGCATGATGTTGCATTAATTTTTAAGCACATCATTTATGACAAATTATTTTGCAGTTAAGAAATCATTTAGAATTAATGCTTTTACACAATTGATTTAGAAGTCTTGTAAATGTAATTCGCTTTGCACTACTTCCATTTTTTTTTTGCTGGGTGGTAACATGTTAGTTGATAAAATTGATAAAAAAAAGTTAGGCTGTGCCGAATTTTTGATACCCACCACCAATTTAGTGTACTTTCATAACACAAAACTTATTATTTTTTTATTAACTGTTATCGCTATGGAATAATCTCTTTATACTAAAATAAGCATCACTTTCTTCGTATAACTTCGATATGCTATTAAAATATTTTAGTAAAGTTAGTCTTTCAATGAAAATGGGTGTTAAAATTTGCGTGTCAATATAGTTTCTGCTAAAAAATAAAACTAAGATATTTCAATATAGTCCTTTAATCTTCCACAACTTTGTCCATAGGGAAATTATATGAATTTAAGATAAAGCGTTATATGGGAGGTAGGCGTTAAAGAGGGTGTGTCACCTTCATTTTCTGGCATAACAGTGACATTGACTAGAAAGCTATTTGTGCAAAATTTCATCAGCATACCTATCGGTTTTATGTGCATTTAAATTTCATTAACAGTAGATTACGTGCAAAAAGGGCGTTAAAGTAGGCGTGTCAATGTAGTTTTTATTTAAAAATTAAACTTAGATATTTCAATATAGTCCTTTATTCTCTCAAAAACTTTGTCCGTAGAGAAATTATATCAATTCCAGATAAAGCGTTATATGGGAGGTGGGAGTAAAAGCGATCGTGTCACATTTATTTTCCGTTAGTGCAAGGCCTTTGACTAAAAAAGCAATGTTTGCAAAATTTCAGAACCATACATCTAATTTTGTCAGTTTTATTACGTTTTAAATTTTAGATATACCGAAAATGTTACTTTGCATAGATAATGCATAGATTTAAGCGATTTTCAGGGAAAAATATTTTTTTTTGTCAGGATATGTTCATTCGAAATTTAATGGCTTTACGTTAATGCATTTAGACAGAATTGCATTTTATTTTATGTTGGAAGGACATAGTTTTTTGTGACCTACTCTTGCATTACGAGCTATACTCTCTTCCTAATATTCCGATTTATTCTATTTTCAATACAAAACAAACCTTGTGTATAAGAAATATTCTGGCATATTGAGCCCCCTAGCTTTTTTTTTTAGCTTGTGCTTTCAACAGACGGACATACGGACGGAATATTTCGATGTGCTACATACGGAATGACAAAATGACTATACCCGCACCATTTTATTTTTGGCGGGTATAAAAATGGTCAATACAGTGAATGCATTCTGTATAGTGTGAGTATTCATTTCTGTTTTTAGTAATTGTGCTAATATTAGGGTGATCGACTCGGTTTTACAACCGGTGGAAAACCCGGTTTTTTCCTCTTTCAGCTGGCGGTTTTTTCTAAATGTTGATTTTTCGAATATCGAATACACCGGTTTTTTATCCAAAAAGGCCGGTTTTTTATTTTTTTAGTTTATTTTCATATATTTTTGTAACCAATCGTACCAAAGTGTATTTAGTATGCGAAAATTAAATAAAAACTATTAAGAAATTGTAAGACATTTATTTGTTGTTTAAAAAACAAATGTAAAATAAGAAAAATAATTAAGCTTAAATATTATTTTTTTATAGGATATAAACCTAACGTTAAAAGTTAGAGGTAATTGAAGCATAAACTTAGCTGATCGATCACTTTTAGGTAAAAAGTGTAGTTACCAACCAATAATCCGTCCTTCCAGATCCTAATTTTAATTAATGGCATTGAGTGTCTGTCAACTTAAATTTCAATTAAACCATCGAACAAACTAATGTATGCCTATATTTGTATGTCTGTCAGGGGTAAAAGAAATAATTTTTAATATTTAATTTTAAAGATTTTCTCTCTAGCGCTTAAAATGTATTTCAAATTACAGAAATCATTTCAAACATAAAACGTTAGTGCATAATAGTTAAAAAGATCTATTAAACATTTAAAAAATGTACACAAAGAGAAACAAAAATTTATAACAGCCTTATAAAAAGTCTTATTTATATACATAGGTATGTATGTATTAATTTATTGTATTTATTTATTTTACTTGTAAACAGTACCTTTTGTCCTTAAATTCAACTAATTAAAACCAAATAAGTCAAATGCATTCATGTCAGTTATTGCGTAATTGTGCAGCCAAACGTATATAAACTGTAAAAATTTCATATTTGGATATAATTTTTATTATAACCTTTTTTTATAATATTTTTTATTTTTTCTTTAAGGAATTATATGTTATATATTCGAACCGGTTAACCGGTTTTTTCTCAATTTTCAAAATATCAACCGGTTTTTTTTAAATTCTAAATTTCAAACTATTTGAAAACCGGTTTCTTAAAAAAGGCGAATAATCGATCACCCTAGCTAATATTCTATAGTTTATACTTCTTGATATCACTTAATTTATCGTGGACATTCATCGTTGACCCTCTGCAGTCCCTTCTGTTCATCATGCTATATCAGTTCTGTCTTATATCCACGCCCTAATTCGCTTAAAAAATCTCCTTTCAAGGCTCTAAAAGCCGCCTGACTGTTCTCGTTAAGAATATTCTTTCTATCCTTCGGGACATGTTCTATTATGAGATCAGTTGTACTTTAGTTCGTCAGTATCCTCTTTATATCTAAACACGACCCAATTGCTTTTGAATACTTTTTGTATATGGAAATACATAAATATGATTAATTAATTAAATTAAATAAAATTAAAATTTTAAACATAATGATTTTTTTTTAAATTTCAAAGTTGACAACGCTGCTCCTATTCGAATATTTTTAGTTGTTTTAGTAAATTTTTTGCAACATTTTCACCATTTCTTTTGTAAATTTTCCATATTATTTGACACATTTTCTTGTGTTCTTCAATTTTTTTTTCAAAAGAGCCCAATATCTCTACACTGGTTTTAGCTCTGGGAAATTCGAAGGATTGGCCTCTTCTGGTACAAAAACATTGTTATTGTTTTGATACCACTACAGAGCTTTATTACCATAGTGACATGATGCCAAATCTGGGCAAAAATATTGGACTGATTTTTCCCATTATGAAAGAAATAAACCTATTATGCAAACATTATTTGATGTATATTTCGATATTTATAGAGCCCAATGTAACAAAGAACTTGATTTTTTGCCAAAACTACATAAAGCTTGCTATGCCAAGAATTTTTTGTTAAGAAATTTTGTCTGCTTGCGGGCAACCAAGGCGAATTCATACAGGTGAAATTATCAGCCCAGCTGATGGGGAAACTTTTTGTCAAAATTGGTTAAATTCGCCTTGATTTCATTTTTTAATGCAGGGATAGGAAATGTGATTTTGGTTTTGGTATTAAACAATTAACTTGAGTGTACTTTTTTGATTATAAATGTACCAAATTTATGTATATTTGTGTCACGGGTTAAGGTGATTCTTTGTTAATGCTTTTAGCAAAAGCAGAAATACAAACACCAAATATCATAAGCATACTTATAATATGTAAGACAAACAGATATTTAAAATATTTGAATTTCAGTTTACTTTAAATAGGTTCTGGTTCAAGGCGAATTCAATATCAGGTGATAACATCCCTGCAACAAACACAAAAAGGCCAAGAGAATGTCAAAACACAAATAAAAAAATTTTTGTTTACTTTTATTTAAAATTTTATTTTTATAAATTTACGCGAAAAGTTTTAAAATAAATAAGTATTTTTCATTTATTACATAAATTTGTGCTAGTTTATATCACATATTTGTATTTTTTTTAACAAACACAACGGAAATTTTGGATTTTCTGAATTAAAAACATTAAAAATGTTGTTTATTCAAATTACAAAATGTATTTTACTTATTTCCTGCACAAATATTAGTATTTTTAAAATTTTTTTTCCACAAATTTTACCACTTTTATAAAAATTTTCAACTAATGCACATAAAAATTAATTTAAATGTAAACAAACTTTGACATTGTGCCGTAAAAATAAAACGAGCAAAAAACAATCAGCTGGGCTCATAACATCACCTGATATTGAATTCGCCTTGTTCTGGTTCAAAATTAAAAATTATGTTGGTTAAGTGACTTCCCCTACTGGCTTCGAAGTCTCCCAAACTTTAAACAAAATTCCCAATCACGTTTTTCAATAAACTGTTGTCGATGGCTGATATTTGTTCGATAGTGTTGGTTTTAAGCTTTTGAACTATTGTTGGATTTTTGCCGTACAATTTCGACTTAAAAAACCGCACAAAAATAGTCTAAAGTCGTCAAATTGCACGACCTTGTTCACTTCTCCTTTACAAAAATAATGCGATTTTTGAACTTTTCTTTTAAAAGATCCATTGTTTTAAAAAATAAAATTGAAGCAAAAAAGAAAATTTTAAAGAAAGTTGTAATGTCGAGAAGACTATTGGCCACATCAAAATTATTGGATGAGACGAAATTGTGTTTAGAGGGTTTGCTGGCTGCACTGGTTCTATTTTCTGGCAATAGAAAAATAATGATATTAATTGAATACATTAAAAAATTATAATTTTCTATATAAAATTTTTTATTTCTTAATGTTCACCCCCAAAAAACAAAACGATAATTAAAAAAAAAAGGACCAAGAAGAACTGTCAAATCAAATTAACAATATGTCGTGGAAACAGGGTAATTCACTTAAGTAATTTAAAGAGCGCATCAAGTAATTGAATGTGTCGTGGAAACATGCTATTACTGAGCATTTTCGACATTGCCACATGCCATGAATCTTTTTTACACTGCAAAAACCAAAAAGCATAAAAAGCACCATGTCATGTCATATGCTGTCATGATGCTTTTTACTGCACAAAAACTTTTTATTTAACAGTTTCACAGAATGAGAATTGGGCCACATGACTATATTACAGTACTGTTTAAAATATATTATTACTTATACAACCCGTATTTTATTTGATTGTCGAAAAAAACATATATTCCCATTTGTTATTAAAAAATTATTAAAATTTATTTTTATTTCATATTTTTGCTTTAGAATAATTGTAAAAGAGTTGAATTACATTAAAATTCGTATTAAACTAAAATATTATAATAAGTGTAAAATTGAATTGTATCTTTGCATAAAAAAATATATGCAATAGGTTTGCATGTAAGTTGAAAATATTTATTAAAATATTTTATTTTTGTTTAATATTAATCGTTTTATAAATTTTTGATTACATACATATGTACATATAAAATAAAAAAATATAATTTACATGTATTTGTGGTTGTTATGTATGTATATAATATATAATTTAAAACTTTGATGATAATTAATGTGAATTTTAAAAATATTTTTACAAACATACATAAGTAAATATGTCTGTATATTTGAATGCAAGTATGATAAAATTTTAAATTGGAAAGAGTTTATTCACTTAAATTACGTTTATTAAAAAAAAAATGAACTTAAATAAATTTTCATATTTTATGGTTTCCTTTTTAGTTCTTAGCAACACGACGGGAACCTTGAAATAGAAAGATTAATTGTTAAAATTTTTTTAAAATATATTTAGCTAATTTTGTATTAACAACTTCTAAGTATTGAAATTCTTACCTTTTTCTTTGTTTTTACGCTCCTTTTTGCCACTGCTGCCATCTCCACTGGCCTGTTTGCTGGCACCATTATTAGGATTACATTTCTTGTTAACACTGCGCACTGCCTCGCAGCTGGACTCAGCACCGCCTGTTGCTTTTAATTTATCCTCGCGCATCATTTGGCCATTAGTACATTCAGACCAGGCACCCTTTTCATAACGACAAGCTGATTTAAGAAAAAATAAAAATAAAACACAAATTTTAACACATTGATATAACACTTAAATATATAGAAAATAAAAGGAATAACAAATATTAAATTAGCTTATGCTTGAACCATTATTTCAACCAAATACAGTAAGGAAATTTGAAAATCTGGGAATAAAACAAAAACACAAAAATTAAACGTATGTACATATGTATACCAGTTATTTATTTTATTTATAAGTAAAAGGTGAATTATGTTGTCCTTTTATATACAGTGTTGCATTAACTTTTATTCCAAAAATTTAAGAGTTTTAACATAATATATACATTTTATATTTGAAAATAATGCTAAACCAAATACAAAGAAACAACGTTTTTTTGAACAAATTCATTAATTAAAGTTAAAAGAAAAATGAATTCGTTGGTCTTAGAACACCCCTTAAAAAGGATGAAATATTGTTGTTGTTGACTTTTATTTAATACTTGGTTTAATATGCTTTTTGAATTATAACCTGCTCTAATCTTCTTGGCATATTTTCTACAAGAGACTTGTTGGTAATACGAACTTTCAATCATCACGACTTTCCAAAATTTGAGCAAAAATTTTAGAATTTCTCAACTTAACTTTCTTTTCGACATCATTCCAAAGATTTCCTATGAGGTTATGGTACGGGTTTTATGCTGACCAAGAAAAAATATATACTGACTGCTCCTCTAAATAGTTTTAAAGCAGTCGGGATATGTGCTTCGGGAGAGTTATCGTGCATAAAATTAATATACAAATTTTCATCAGCAAAAGGTATCAGCTCTAACATATGTTTGTATAATTGCTGATCCATTTTGTTATCAATCTTAAATATTTGATGCACACCGTGCCGTATAAATCATGCACACACCATTATACATACAACCTCTATATTATGCCTAATGGTTTTCATTGTATACTGATGATTGAAATCCTGTTTTCTGGGACGCCATACATATTTTTTCCATCAGAGCCAAATCGGTTGAATTTTGACTCATTACTTCATACTTTCCAATATGAAATGGTATTGTTTCTGTACAATTTACCCAAGCAGACATTTTCCATAAACAGGTCCCTTTTCGACCCCCTTCGTTTCTTAGAGATTACGAGGTTACCAAAAAAAAGGGTATACCCGACCTCACTGAGTCCCGTGCCTTCCCAGGCGTTTGCTCTGGACTTTTGTGACTTCACATTGTAGATTGACGATTATCTACAATCCTCACCACAGCGTGATCAACAGGATTTGCCCTAGACTAATTTTCTCCATAGCACTTATATCCAACGTGTGCCTGCCGATGGTACTAAGTCTACTACCAGCCATTGCCGGACATTTGCAAACATCATCCTCCACAACCTTAATTCGTGCAGATGATATTTGAAGTTGCCATTCCCTGTTATCAAAGCAGTTATCCAGCTCAGGGACCTCCGATTATATCTGAGTACCTTGACTGCATTCCTGTCAAGGGGCCTTCCGAGCACCATACGTTACTGTCTACATGTGATCGTCTCCATCCACCTTTTTAGGTTTATAGATTTCACCCATTGTAGGTCCTTCGCACGCACCATCCCATCCCAAAGAGTAACTCTAGGTTCCGGTTCGCAGAATGCCGCAGCAGCTCCTCTTTTCGCAAGTTCGTCTGCTGCCTCATTCATGCTGCCAACATGTCCTTTAACCCATATTAGCGTTACCTCATTCACAGATGCGCACCTATTGAGCTGCAGAACACATTCGAGCACCAGTTTTGAGTTCACATCCGTACGCTGCACGCAGTTAACCACAGACTGGTTATCAAGTTCTATGATAGTTCTCTTCCCATGCACTCGATCTTCCAGCAAGTGGTTCAACGCGTGCAGCAATCCAAGCATCTCTGCCTGATATACGGACACATACTCTCCCAGAAGGAAAGGTTCAACTCAATTGAATGGACCCCGGCTCCTGCCCTTCCATCTATAAAGGCGGGCATTTAGTTTCTCTTTTAATACAAGAGGCTTATTTTGAGCTACACAATCAGTTAATTAATGTTTGTTGAGCCTAAGGCGAATTATGTTGGTACTAATAAAAATGTTGCGGTCCTCATTTAAAAGCTTTTTTTTATTTCCGGTGATATTATAACGGATTTTCCATCAAATAAGCAGAAATAAATCTGGCTTCTGCACATGTCTTTTTAGGACAGGGGTTTCTTTTAATGGCTTCACAAGTTTTTCCTTTTGATAGTTTAAAGCGTTTTGTACAATCTTACTGGATTTGTTGATGTTTTTACCAATTTCAAAATCATTTTGACCATTATTATTCATATTTATTAAAATATTTCGGGAGTCAGCTGTAAAAGAACAATTTTTATATAATTTTTTTTTCTTGTAACTCTTGTAAAGATATTTGTTTTTTGCGATTTATTTTTGTTTTGGCTACAAGCGAGGCGAATAAACATCAGGTGACAACATCTCTACAGCAAAAACAAACAGACCCAGAGGAGAATGGCAAATCGCAAAAAGAAAATTTTTTGTTTACTTTTAATAAAAAAAAAACTATTTTTATAAATTTACATGAAAGTTTTTAAAATAAATAAGTTTTTTTAATTAAGTACATAAATTCTGCTAGTTTATATCAAATATTTGTGCTTTTTAAAACATTTTTCAAAATTTTCACAATTAAAACCTCTAGGACAAACACGACAAACATTTTGCATTTTCTGAATTAAAAACATTAAAAATTTTGTTTATTATACCAATAAGGTATTGCCATATTGCTTGGTTTTAGACGGCATTTACTTGGTTTTAAAAATTTCTCAAATAAGATGGACCGAATCCGATGATTTTGATGGCATAATAACGTAACTTTTATATATGTATATTCAAAAATCGTTCGGCACTAACACGGAAAACCACAGAAATATTAGTTTGTTTATATATTTTTTCACATATTTTACCATTTCTATAAATTTGTTCAACAAACTCACATAATAATTAATTTAAATGTAAACAAACTTTGACATTGTAGCGTCAAAAATAAAACAAACAAAAAACAATCAGCTGGCTTCGTAACATCACCTGATGTGAATTCGCCTCGACTACTAGGAAAAGTTAAAAATGGCGGTGTTCCTACTGCCTTTTTTGTTTTAAATAAGGACTAATAATATTTTTCTTTTGTAACTTGTAACTTGTTTTGTGTTAAGTAAAGTAATATGTAAAGTTAAATATGTCAAAGGCAAAATATCTTCTATTTTTTTTTTGTAAATCTAGATAAACTATACTGTGCGTGAGGCGTCCTAATTTGATGATCAGCGCTATACAAACTTATTTTTATTCGATTTGACCTAATATTGAGATAACAGGATAATATATTTTGTTATTGTGGATTATAATTTTTGTTACGCAAATTGTTGAGAATCTACAAGTTTTATTAAATTAAAAAATTTCATTCTATATTTTTTTTAATTGTACACACATCTATACGTACATATGTACATATGTTGTTCTATAAACGAAATTTAATGATAAAAAAAAGTACTTCTCAATGTTATTTACTCACTTTTAGTACTTTCATTTTCCGTTCTATTTTTTTGCCATATTTTTTATGTCTTGCTTCATTTAATGGTTTTTAGAAAATAATGTTGTTGCAGATGTGTGAGTTTTCTTTTCTTTTGTCAGAAACAGAAATCCTTAATTGCTATTTCATATACCATATACTTTTACTTGCAAACAGTCACTCGTACACACATTCATACTCTGCAGCCATTTGCATTATCAAACTTAAACGTCGAGTACTTGTAATTTAAACCGTTTTTTAATTACACATAATCCACCTCTACCAAAACAATATAACAATCATAACTAGTTAGCATCCTGGAAAGCAATTGCTGGAAAAAATACATAATAATAGCACATACCAACTAAAATGACTAAAAAATACCGCATTTCTCGTTGGCTTTTCTTTTATGTATTTTTTTTTTAATTTTAATGCAGCGCTCAAAAATCTAACGCGCTCATTAAAATATTCATAACAGAAAATAATGATTGTGTAACAAAAGGTGTAACCCTTTTCAATTTCAGTAGAGCATCTCCTGCTCCAGCATTATTTTAATTATTATGCCACCACCTACATACATAATTACACACACATACAAACTAAAATAAACTCGTAAAAATAGGGTGAATGTTTTTACAGGCATAGAATTTTTTTTTAAATAAAACACAACAAATTTATTGATATGATCAAAATTTTGGTTTTATTAGCTCTCAAATTTCATGGCATTTAAAATTTAAAATAAATTTTTGACATTTGGTCTCCGTGACTGAACCTTATGAACGTCGCACAGTGAGACAGCTCTAAAGTAACAGCGGCAAAAAAAAGTTTTTGGCGTGTCGTCCAATTTGGATGAAATTCACAGTATATTAACAGATATATGAGTAACAATTCCCTGAAATTTGAGATTCATAACTTCATTACTTTTTGGTCTAGAGCAAGTCAAAGTTGAGGTATGCTAACGCGCTTGAAATATGTTGGTTCAATATGTAATATTCAAAAGCTTATCAATAAAAAAATACATAATAAATATAACCTTAAAGTATTTTTTTAATTAATTTAGTTGTTGTAGAATGAGTAGATAAAAAAATAAATTTAAAAAAAGAAACACAAAAAAAAATTTCTTTACAACAGAATTGTGGTGTAAAAATTTAACATTTTGCATTTTCAATGGACTAGGAAATATAGAGCAGCCCCTCGCCCTAGGTGCAGACTTATATCGAATGAAAGATTGAAGTCTCAGCTTTCATTTAAAGTAGAGGACATAGAGCAAAAGTTTGCAAAAGTACTTTAAACATACAAAAAACTACAAAAAGTACGCAACGTGCACATTTTGTCGCTATACGTATGTACATATGTTAGCATGCAATAGCATGTTTACAAATTTTTAATTTTTTTTTAATTGTTTGTTTGATATTTTATATTGTGCTCACAAACTTTTTAAAAACAAACTGTAAAAAAATATTACATTGTTGTTGTTTTAAATATTATTGATCAACAAACGGTAATTGCAATTATGTATATGTTTAATTCACAATCTACATATTTGAGAGTGCAAGTTTATATAAAGTGTTAAAAAAAGTTTACAAGGTCATGGATAATTCAATAATTTTTTATAGTGCAATTTCTGATATTTGGATCGATAGCAATAAAGATATTGAAAAAATTAGAATACCATGATGATATTAAAAAATTATTGATAGAATGAAAAAAATTGTTCTTTTTTATTGCATTTTAATGGGAAGTGGGTGTAAGAGTGGGCGTGTTATTGTAATTTTTGCATGAAACATTTTAAATTATATAAATAATAATAATATAAAATTTAAAGATTGTACCTAAAATATTTTAGAAAATATGGCACTTTTTATGTTGAGGTTGTATGGGGGGTGGGGGTAAAAGTGGGCCAAAGTCCAAAACTTTATTCCGATAATGTTTGTAACAATATAACATTCAAGTATACCAAAATTTAAAGTTATCCCTTAAGTATTACGGACAATACGGCATTTTACAAATTTCGATTGTATGGGAGGTGGGCGTAAAAGTGGGCGAATTTTCTTAATTTTTCTTTTTTTAAACTGGAATTGTCTCAAAAGTAACCTGTGCAAAATTTCAGAACTCTGCAATAACTGCTTGTATTTAATGCCGGCGTTGTCTCACTCTGCGTCGTCCTGTAGGTCCAATTTTGCATCACTTTTTCGAGCATACCTAGTATTTTCTTGTCATGTTGGCTTTCATCGAATGTTGGCTTTTATCAAAATATACTAAAGATTCGACGTTCCCCCACATAAAGTTGACCAAAGTAGCCAAATCACACGAACTAGGTAGCCAATTTACATGTATATTTTTTGAGATAATTCGGTCACCAAACGTTTGGCTCAACAAAGTGATGGTCTTATGAGCTGTATATCATGTACCGACTTGTTGGAACTATTTCTCCTCAAAAAACTTGCAATGACATGAGAAACAAACAAAAAAAAAACAAGAAACACGAATTATTTTTCTGTAGCGTTCGCCCTTCACAGTACAGGTTGAGGACTTAAAGGCAAATTGTCCGATGACTCCTTGGTCAAGTAAACCGCAACAAACAGTGATTTTTTTTTTAAATTCTGTCCTCTCGAAAGACGACAATTTTGTTTTTTTTTTACATACCCGTTAAGCCAGAAATGAGTCTCATCCCTGAAGATGATTTGACGATAAAAATTTGGTTCAAGTTCTAGTTGATTCTCAACCAATTGAATGAACGCATGACGCACTTGATAGTCCGCTGTTTTTAATTGTTGCACCAGTTAGATCTTATATGAATATGGTCAAATATCTTTCCATAAGTTTTTTCGTGTAGTGGACGTCGGATCTATAAATTCGAGTCTCAGCGGCAATGGCTTCTTATCTACGCACGGTAAGGGCACGATTTGGATGAATATTATCCATTAATTTTTTAGGTGAACGATCATAGGCACCGTAAACTGAACAAAGAGCTTAGCAAAGGTTGGTGTAAAAAGCAAAATTAAAATAAATTGCATTGATTTTCAAACGTTGTTCTGGTGTAAGTATTTGCACGGTCAAGTCAAAACACAATAGTATAACAGCTAGTTTTACATTTATCTCTATCGGATGCCTTTTACTTCTGAAAAAACACCCTATACATACATGTACATATAAACAAATAATATCCATATTCAATAGGGTGCTGCTAATTTTTAATTTAAAGAATATTCTTTTTTTGTAAAGTTTTTGTATTGTACGATAAAAATAAGAAAATTCCATCCAAGACTAATATTTCACACAATTTTTTAGTTAAAGTTAAAAATTAATCACCAAAACCATGCTCTTACATATTCATTTTTAATGCTTTACTTTTAGAAAATTTTTGATAAATTCCGTGTTCTACTTCTAAATTTTCGATCAGTAGACCAGTTTTATTGGTAGAAAATTCAAAAATTCTTTATTAAAAGAATAACCTGTACAACAACTTGTCAAAGCGCTCCTAGTGGGAACAATGTATAACTCTTTGTGTGGGATGTTGGAATAAAACAATTTAACAGTTTGTTATATGAATACCGCCTGTTTCACACATAGAAATGAACAAATGTAAATTTTTTCTTTAAACAAGTTAATAGTGAATCTAAAATTGCAAAAGTTCATAATACTTATCCACTTATTTACAAATTAAGAAGGCAATATTAACTATTAAAAGATAATCAAAACAAGTGATAAAATATGCTTGCATGGGATGTCCGATCTGGCGAATAATAGTAGTCTTACTGTGTAGTACTCTAATTTCTCCTTTCTTGCACACTAAAGTTTTATCGGATGATGGAAATTACGTATGCAAAAGTAATTTTAAACAGTAAACTGGGCAGAAATTCGACATTGTAAAGATGTTTCGAAAAGCACACTGTCCAAATGAAAATATAAATTTTTATTTAGCCCTAATTTCATATCGAGTTAGCTTAGATAAATACTAAGGGCCGTATTCATAAAAAATATTTTAGGCTTATTAAAGACTTATTTGACAGATGTTGTAGAGAAATTTGTCAAATAAGCCTTCAATAAACCTAAAATATTTTTTATGAATACGGCCCTAATTCTTTAGTTAAAGTTGTTAAGACTTTACTGAAATAAAAGTCGAACCGTCGCCTCTGCTATAACCTTAGGCCGGGTAAAAGAAATTTAAACTATTGTCCCATCAGAAACGCCGGTTTCGTTATAACCTTTAGTACGGTTTAGGTACTTTAAAAAATTGTAAACTACAAACGCCGGCTGCATTACTTAAACTTGTACACATTAATGCTATAACAGGGGAAAATTTGGGAGTAGTATTATAATTTATCAAAGTCAACGTTTAAAATCTTTACACCTTGCCGAAAGCTATAGCGAAGTTGACAGTTGGAATAAACAAGATTTAAAAATCACTTATTTAAGCGAAGCTTTGATATTTTTCTTCAATATATAAATATTTATCTAAGCTTTTAATCGGTATAAACCCTCCCGGGGGTATTTTAGCTTGGCGAAGTGTCAACGTCTTGGTGTTATTGCTAGCCCGTGGTAGATAGTTGTTAACAACACTTTTGGCTGAGGCATAGAAGAATCCGGATTATTGTGCATAAAAAGGTTAGAAGAGTAAGATACCGATTGAGCGTGTGAGTCGAGTGAATGTGGTTAAGGGGCTGCTGCGCACGCTCATAGCAGATGAATCCATGCATAATGAAAGTATTAATAGTGGCATTACTATATTTTTTGATAGGGCATAGGAGAATCCTGGACCTCGAACTTAAACAGGTAAAGAGGACTCAGATCGCAGTTGACTAAATACACGTTAAGGGAATGCTATGGGACCTCAATCCAACGAAGATGGGGGGTCTAAAAGAAACCCAAAATAATAGTGGTCTGCTTTGATATTCCACTTAAACATATACATACATATGTTATATAAATCGGAATAAAATTAAAAAGTTAACAGGGCTTTGTATATTCTTCTTAATAAATAAATAATTTTATAAAAAATAATTCAAAATCAAATTCTGGGAGGTTATTTGTACGAATATTATCAAAATGAATAAAGTTTGTCCTTAGAAATTATAGCCTGTAAAATGATTTAAAAATGTACATGGGAGGAGGGACATACAGACAGACATCGGGACTAATTAAAGGACGGACTCAGCTTAACTATCATCAAAAGTTGTTCAGTAAATTAAAATAAACATACCAAGTTTCATCACAATTGTATAATTGCAAAAGTTATAGCATTTTACAGCCTAAACAACAACACTGCAATAACAATTACAAACAGTTAGATTCTCCTCAAAATATAGAACATTCCATGATGTAATTACATCCCTACAAGAAACGAATGACTGAAACTAACACATACAAAATGTTTGTACTAACACTATTGCAGCAATTTAATACATAATTCATGCTACAGGAAAAATAATGCGTATGCAAGAGTGAGACAAATAATGTATGTTGATTTTTTGACGTTTAAAAAAATTTTTGTAAAATTATTGTGTAAAATTTTTAATTCAGTGTTAAAAAAAGTAATTTTTATTAAATAATTTGCAGTTCTTTCGACCAGGTTTTTTATAAAATACTCGAGAAATAAAAGGTAAGTACGAAAGGTAGCTGCCAAACATAAATATGTATATGCCTTTGCATATTCTCATAATTTCTACTTTTAGTAATTCCAGCCATAATACCAATGACGCTAATACCATGGAAAAGGATTAAAATGAGCCCCTGCAGGAAGCAGTGACATTAACGTGAAATATTGTGATAAAAAAAGTGATGTAATGAAAAATATAATAATAAATAATATAAAGATAATAAAGTTGTTTTATTGTACGAGTTAGCTTTGACCGATATATACGTTAAGTGTGACTAAATAGTTAGCTTTGACCGATATATACGTTAAGTGTGACTACTATTTACATTATATTTGATTAGAAAAAGCTGTAGTGTAAGTAGTCCAGATATATGTTTTGCAGTCGACAGAACTAATAAGTAAGAGAAAGACGCAAAATCACATGTACACAAAAGTTTCAGTCATTTTTTTCACATTGCCCTTAAGAAACTAATAGAAACTTTAACCGATATATCAGTCACTAATACCAGTTATATAACCGGTCAAATGACCGTCACTGTTCTTGTAGGGAAGGTGATAGCGTAAAGGAGAACAGTTTTTGTCTCTCTTTTTTATATATGGAGTTTGACAATTCTTGGCACTGAAATCTTTTTTTTATATAAAGAGTTCGATAAACATTAGAACACAAAAAAATAATCAGCTGGGCTAGCACCGCCACCTGTATAAGTATACCGTGGAACATTCGATTTATTTTCTTTTTATAATAACATGTCTAAATTTGAAATAAGTACCACCTTATTAATCTGCTATGCATGTAAAAATTTATGTTACCAACCGTTTTTTTTATCTTTTTCGTATATGTGTCACACAGAAAATTAAAAAAGAAACGAAATACATAAAAAATATATATAAACAAATTATTAAAGGGAGATTATGAAAACGGCGAAATGGTATCATAAATAAATTCAAGAGTTTTTCAATTTCTAAAGTAATTAGGGCAAAAAATGTTAGTTGGCAAAGGAAGAAAAAACAATTAACTGCAGCATAGTACAGGGTGAGAAATAATTTATGTTGTTTAAGAAAACAAATATCAAGTAAAAATAAGAAAACAACGGCTTTTGCGATAACCCTACTTTATGCTAATTTTTTAATTATTTTTTTCTTCAAAGTTAAGCTTTTAATTTATTGCTACATTAATTCTAGATGATTATTAACATTTCTTCGCAAAATAAACTGTATTTGAAGGACTTAAAAAATAAAGTAAAAACCATTTTGCGAAATATTTAATTATTACTTTTAATATAGTTAATTATTCTATAGAAAATATTAAATAGAAAATAATCATTAATGAGTTATGTGCCGGATGACAAAGATTATATTAATATAGTAAATAGCTTGTAAGCAAGGCCAGAAAATAAATATGATACCTAAAGAATACTGATAAAAAGTGTTCTGTTAAAAACTTCAATATCTAATCTAACTATAAACTAATTTATATAAACTTTATCCTACATAGATCTCAAATAATGAACTTTAAAATTTCAGTTATTAAAAATTTTGTAACAAAATTAAGCAAATAAATTCCGATTGATAATTTTGACGATTCTGCGACGATATTTTTACAGTTTCAGTAAAAGCTTTTTTAATTTTTTATACGAATTAAAAAGTAAAGTACAAAAAATAATAATTTTTGTTGTAGTTAAAAAATAAATAAAGGTACTTCGTTGCCACCACGTATTGAAATTTGTTAAAAGTAGTCGGTATTTGCCCTGGAACTACCATATGAAAAAAAAATTATTTTACAAGGAGGTTGTAATAACGAAAAATATTTAAAGGATACTTTATTGCTTAAATTAGCCAAAGTTACCTTTTCCTAACATTAACTTTATAGGTAAGTTGTAATAATGGCCCTAAATGGTACATAATATCGAGCACTAACTACAAAAATAACATAAATGACATATTTGTCGAAATCGAATTTTCGATGTAGAATGGTTCTCCGGCCTACAACAGGTCGTGTAGTAAAATATTTAATCGAAAAAAAGTACTACAATATAAATAGTACAAGCCAATTTTAACGCTAACGACACCTTCCTTTTTGTGTGACCACAAAAATTACATTAAACAAATTTGAGAGTCACCGAAGAATTAGCTAAATAAACAGATAAATTAACTATAAAGAGCAAACAATATTTACATATCGATGGTCACAAGTAGAAACGCCCATCTCGTATTTCGTACGAAATTGAGTTTTCATAGATACCAATACATATCACACAAATACACCTCGACACAAAAATTTAAAGCAATAGCATAAAAAGTAACAATTTTACAAGCAATTTTACAAAAAAAATTACATTATGATACAGTTGTAATACAGTTGTTATTACGTATTTTCTTCTCCTGAAAAGTGACAATTATTTGAGTTAGGGCCTTTCTACCTGTGACCAACTTTTGTTTATTAGTTGATTTAATCTATAGATGAAACTGTGATTAACTTATTAACTCCTTATTATGAAGCTCACGAAAAAATATTACGAATACCGCCATTGTTATACCCTTCACCTGTGGTGCACAAGGGTATATATAGCTTTGTCATTCCGTTTGTTATTTCTACAATTTTCATTTCCGACCCACAGTGTTGCGAAACCAGAATTTTTTGGAAATCATATTGCCTAAGCTGTAATTTTAGTTGTATCGATGAGAAACTTCTACAGATTGGTCAGAATGAAATCCCAAACAGAATGAGTGAAAAAAAATTTACACCGAAAAAAATTGTTGGGTAAAATTTTAAACAAAAGTCAAAAATAAAAAAAAAAAATTGTTCGAAAAATTTAAAAAAAAATTTATTTTAATTCTTCTTTTATTTCTGATAAATACCCTATGATTAGTTTTTAAAATAAATTATAGGGTGGTCCGAATAAGAAATATAAACGTCAAATTTTCATGATTTTTCGATATTTGTTGAATAACTCTGAAATTTTATATAAAACCAAAATCTATTTCATTTCTTATTTGAAAGGTGGCAATAAAAGCTTTAATTTGATACTGGTTTGAAGTCAATAGCTTCCTCTGATAATTCCAGGTGTTTCTTCTCCTTCAGTATTCTCCTACTTGTGATTGCGGGATCAGAATTGGCGAGCAGATAATGTAATATGTCTTCACAATTGTCTTTTCTTGATGTTGTTGTGTTTCTGAAGTACTTGTTTCCTGCTTCCAATGCTTCTTCTGATAGTTGGCCAATGGGGACCAAAAATGAACGAATTATTTCAGCTCCATGAATAAGAACCTTGTGACAGTTGGTGGCATATAATGCCACGAATATTTCTTTACATAGAGACCAGCAGTTTCTTTTCCGTACTTCGAGAACTTATCGCAGTCTATCTTATATCCAGAAGTTATAGCTTGAAGAATACTAGAAAACCTTCTTATAAGTTCGGTATCTACTCCTGTGGCCAGAGCGATTTTCTCAGGATCACTAAAGAATTTCCTTGCTGTGTTACCATCATTAGTTGTTCCACTTACTTGTTTCACAACATCAACAGTTATTTGGAGCTGATCTTTCAGATTTTGTTGAACTTCCTTTTTTCTTTGATCTCTAATAATCTTCTCATCTTCAAAATTTGACATGGGATGACGGAAAGTCACCCGAAAACCAATATGATTAAATTATTCAATAAGTGATTCCGAGAATTTCCGTTCTATTTCTATGGAATAAATACTGAGAGTGATATACTAAAATCGCTATAACTCACAGGAGGGCAGGTATGGGCAGCTGATTTTTTTCACAGTTTGTTGAAAACAAATTGTGAAACATTTCTGTAGTGGTTTGGAACTGGGACTCTCTGGGACTTTTTAGATATTGCTTACCTAACCCAAATTTTAAGGAAAAATTGACCTTTAGTCGGGGTTTCGCTCTAAAAAAGGTGCATATGAAAATGTCTCAAACAACATTCCTTTTTTTTACAGAAGATACTTGTCCGAAGTCAGATTTTTTTTCCGAATTAAAATATCTGTCACCAAAATCAAATGAGATCATTTTGAATACAGCCCTGAAATCCCCTCTTTTCGTGAAAATTTTGTATATTTGACTTCTAAAATCAATTAAAAATCAACGGGCCAACATAAAAATAAGCTTTATGTGTTTTTTGTTTACTTGGAATGTCTGTCACAAAAATGCATCATTAAAAACACTGAAAAAAATAGTCGGAAAAAAGTTACTTTTCCACTAGCCGCAACACAGTGCGACCCCGTAAAGTATATGTATATTTTCTGAAAGATTATGAATAGAGGAGTCGACTAAGCCCTGACTGTCTGTCCGTCTGCCCGTCTGTCCATGTGTTAGTTGAATTCAACTTTTAGAAGCAACGTTATGTTCCTCAGATCTGTGTATGGTATCAATCTCTTGGAAATATCCGGGAATGAATTCCTTTTGAAATTCAGCACAATCGCCCTATAAGTTTCTGAGATATGAGCAAAAAATCACGACCACCTCGTTGTTTTCACAATTACAACAACAACAACAACAACAACATACATATGTACATATATACTGGTTAGAGTAAACGTGGCATCGAATCCCAACTGAGGCAAAACAATTTTTTTTTTTTTTATTTTATATATTATTTATATTTTTATTATTTTTTTTAAATAAATTATTTTTTAATTTTTTTAAAATTTTTTTTTAAATTTTAAAAGATTTTTTTTTAAATTTTTTTTGTAATTTTTTTATTTTTTTTTTTTAATATATTTTTTTTTTTTGGGTAATATTTTTTTAGAAACACATAAGTAAACTCAATTTATAATTTTACAATGGTATGTTTTTTACATGTATGTACGTATTTTATATGAGATGAATGGTGATACAAACAATTGTTATTGCATGACTACACGTTGTAAAGGGTATATAAGATTCGGCATGGCCGAATAAAACACTTTTACTTGTTTTATTCTTAAATTTGCTAGCTATATAGTACCTGCGGTCTAATGCATAAAAAATATTTTAAGTTTATTTATATGTCAAATAAGCCTTTAATAAATCTAAAATATTTTTTATCTACAATTTTACTTTAAACATCTTAGATCACATACATAAAATCTATTGAATTTTTAAAAATACTTACACTTTTTGCATTTCTTTTGCATAGTTCTGGTTTCCAAACAATTCGGTTCGCCCTTTTTCAAAGTTAAAGTGCGGGAACGCATATTGGTTTTAGGATCACATTCTGACCAAGCACTTTTAGCATAACGGCAAGTCGTTGCTAAAAATAAAACAAAATGTTTATTTTAAAACTCTTTAACGTTTTAATTAAGTTGTTTAAAATGTAATTGTGTTATTTTTTTTGTGTCGCTCCCTGCTAAATGCCTTAACATTTTTTCATTTCCTTTTTAATTATATAAATCACAGTTTATGTATTCATGTGTTCTTTCAGCAGGACCAAAAACAAAAAATGTTGATAAACTCGAAAAATAACACTTACAATGAAAAAAGCTGTAAAGAATCTCTTTTATAATTAATGCTGACGACTCTGATGATGACAGCTATGATAACAATGCTCTGGCCATGGTTAATATAATTACAACAACGAGAAACTATAGTATATTATTTTCCTTTTCTTCTTTTACTGTCGGATAGAAAAAGCTCTAGGTTTTTTGTTTCTTTACCTCTCATATCTGTTGCCTTATCACTAGAAATATGCTTCGTGTTTTTTTCTTTTCTTTTTTTGAGTGCATCATGTTTTTGAACAGTAGTCAAGCACAAGGAATACAATGTAAAGTTGGAATAGTGTTCCCAACAATTTATCTTCAGAAATATCAGATTTGTCAACTTGTTTTTTTTTAGAAATAGAGATTTAATGGAATTTTCTTAAAAGTATAACATATACTCGAACGATTTATTTTTTTTAATGGAGAAGGAAGTCTTATCGAAAGATATTATTTAGAGATTATAGTAGAGATTATAGTAAATTTAAAATTAATAGAGAATTTATGCCTAGTAATTTATATTTTCTTTTTTAAAACTTATGCATTAATATTTACTTTGGGTCTAATTTTATTGTTTAGCAAAATACATATCTCTTTCTATTCATTCAATTCAAATTTGAAATGTTGAAACTTGCGTTTTACGTTGTTGCTGATCTATTATGAATAAACCTAATAGACTTGTTATAGACACTTGATGCTACACATCATTTAAATTAATTTTTTTATTTATTCCATTTATTCTCTCATGTTTCTTTTTAAATGTGTAATAAAGTAAAATTCTCTCTTAAATTATAATTTAGTTAAACAATGTCTCACTGTTTTTTTTTCTATATGATAATCATATTTTTTGGCATTATGTTTGTATCATTCTCATACATACATTTTCATAAACATTTTTCATAGGTTGGAAAAAAAAGAAAACTGTAAAAACAGAGTGGCAGTAAATAAATGTTTTAAGGGAAATTTTATTTACCAAATTAATATTTTACTAACAACAATGTGAAAAGGCATTTGTATAGATCTCGGTAGAATTTTCATAATAAAAGTCCAGACTAACAAAAAAAAAAAACAACAAACAGAAGGTTTTGAATATACCTTACAGTTTTGGCAAACGTGATTAAACTGAACCGTTTTATTAACAATTTAATATCGGTGAGACTTATGAACAAGTATTATACAATACAAAAATTTACTTAAAAATACATATACATAAAGAAATTAGTTTTATATTCTCGTACTAAAAAAAAATGAAAAATAAAATCATTGAAAAAATTACTTTGCTTTGCTTCTTGATAAAACACGCAAAGTTTGTGAGTCATTAAAAACACTGGATATAAAACAAGTAAAAGCGCTATATTCGGCCGTGCCGAATCTTTTATACCCTTCACAACGTGTAGTCATTCAATAACAGTAGTTTGTATCACCATCCCATATGAAATACGTACATACAAATATAAAAACATCCCATTGTATGTATGTTAAAAAAAAAAAATTAAAAAAAAAAAATTAAAAAAAAAAATTTAAAAAAAAAATTACAAAAAACAAATTAAAAAAAAAAAAATTTTAAAAAATAATTAAAATATATATAATAAATATAAAACAAAAAAAAAATATTTAAAAAAAAAAATTCAAAAAAAAATAATAAAAATATAAATAATATATTAAATAAAAAATAAAAAAAAATATATAAAAAAATAAAAAAAAAATTTTTTTGCCTCAGCTGGGATTCGATGCCACGTTTTCTCTAACCAGTATACACGTTTGTATGTATGTATGTTGTTGTTGTAATGTTGTTTTTGTGAAAAAAAATCGAGGTGGTCGTGGGTTTTTGCTCATATCTCAGTTGTTTATGTACCGATGTTTCTGATTTTCAATACCGATCTACTCCCGAATAGTTCTGATATTTTAATACCTCATCCGAGTCCAAGCGATGTCGGGGGGCTTCAAAAAGTTGATTTCAACATACACACGGACAGACGGTCAGACGGACAGACTGACAGGGCTTAATCTACTCCCCTATTCATAAGCTTTCAGAAAATATATACTTTATTGGGTCGGAAATAAAAATTGTAGAAATTTCACACGGAATGACAAACCTATATATATCCTTTTTCACTGTGTGAAGGGTATAAAAATATTAAAATTCTTGTTAGTTCCCTGATTTAATTCTAATTTCCTATTACTATTAGGGTAATAATCAAAATATATAAATTTTTAAAAATCTGACTATAGAATAGATTACATAGGTCTACTAAATTAACAAGTTAATTTTCTATGGAGTACAAAACACCATTCTAATAAATTAAATTGGTTTTGTAGTTTAAGAAATTCTAAATTTATAAAGCAATTTGTGATAAGTTTTAAATTTCGAGCATATTTTTAATTTTCAAATTATTATTTGAGACAAAAACCTAAAAAAGAAATAGTCGCCCAACAATACCAATACAATGATAAATCCTAATGAATTAATTTTACACGGATTTCAGGAAATATGTATGTGACTTTTTAAAAAATATCTATTTATATAAAAATTACAAATTAAACGTCCTTGGTAACTAATATACGCCTACTTCGTAAGAATTTACCATTGTCTTGAAACGTTCATGCAAAATATTTATTATGGCATTCACTGTATGAATTTTCTGTCCACAATATTAATAAAAGAAATTGGGTATCAATAATTTGTAGGACCCATCGTTTAGGGTGTTGAACTCACAAATGTCGTTTTCGAAATAGTACAAACATATTAACCAGACGGCTTGTAGTCCGTACCAAACACTAATTTTTTACAGATCCATTGCAGATCCTGTTTGGATTGACAACGCGTATTCCATATACTTTTTTTTTGCTGATAATCAGGTAAGAAGACGCCTAGTCAATATATAAACGGTATTGTCTGTATTCATTAGCTTTAAGCTTTGGAAGAATGTTATACGAGTGTAGGCATGATTTTTCCAACACAACAATTTTCGCTAGTTTCGTATTATAATGTACACTTTCACTACTGTTGCATTTATTTTAGGTCGACGTATCCCTAAGATTAATAACTTTTTTTTATATTTAATTTAATTTTCAGGCTATAAGTTCAATGTGATAATGACAGATTATCTGGAAAAATTTAGTTATCCGATATTAGCTGAGTGGAATGCAGTTTCGAAACCAGCTACGTATGCATCATTATCACTCTTTTGATAAGAACTACAAGAGTTGTGTGTAAATATCAACTATTTAACTCAGTATTGTATTGGAAGTTGAAACATAGAAATATTTGTCCTAATTGATTTCATGTCTTTCATATATGATTGAGTTAGTATGAAATTTACCTGAATTATTTTTGCACGTCATTACCACAAGTTTTTTTAATGTTTGCACTTAGCTTAAGATGTCGCTAAAGTAATTTGCAAGTATACAGTTGCATTATGTCACATGATTCAAACGTGCTGCACAATCATGGTGTGTGCATGTATGGATTTAGAAATACATGCATCGTTAATGGGGACCGGACGCGACGCAAACCAAACCTTCGTAAATCGAAAAATTTCAACACACATTTCAACTACTTTAAAATAAATTAGTTCTAAATAATATCACGTTATAAGATTATCTAATTGAAAAACAAATTTTAAATTATTTCAACAGATGCTTAAAATTATTAATTAATGGGGTAAAATATGATGAAGAATTAAATTAAATGCATTTATTTTTAAATACATAAAAAATAAAAAAAAAAACATTTAATTTTAACTTGAGTTTTTTTTACTTTTTAGTTCATACATTACAACACCACTTGAATTAGTAGAAAAAAATACGCGTAAACGTAAGTGATGAAACATATTTTCAGAAAAACCCTTTTTGTTCAGAGACGTACATAAATGGAAATCATAACGACGTAAGCAAAAATGACTAAAATTCATTTTTCACGACGAAAATTGAATCTACCAACGCAAATGGAGGCCCTGGTGTTGTGACTAAAAAATAAACAACAGATATTCAGAAAAAATTGCAGTTGACCAACTTTGCCCCACCTCCTTATTAAAAAACAATTTTAAAATACTTATAGACAAAGACTAGAATCTAAAAAAAATTATTGTGATATAATAAAAGATTCTTTATGGCTATCTTAAATTTAATTTGGTATAAAGTTACGTTCTTATTAAGCAAATACTTGAAAATACTAGAAGTAACCATTAACATGCACCTACTTATTTGTATGCTAATAAATTAATGCTTATTTAAATCTTGCTTTATTTAAATTGCAATATCAATCTTTCTTTGTATGTTTTGACGTTATTGGTGTAAGAAAAATAACATTTGGTAAATTCTTAAGATGTCCTAAGAATCGTCTTGTCAATACTTTTTAGTAGTTTTGATTTTTTTTTTATTAAATAATGACACTTAGGACACTTTGCGAATACAACGATTATTTATATTAAACAACTATTTAATAAAAATAGTGCTCACACTTATTTAACAAAATAATTGCCATATGTGGCCGTAGCTTAAATAATATTTTAATAATTTTTCAGTAGAAAGAAGTAAACAATATGCAAAAACAAAAAAAAAATAAGGCTTTCATTGCATATTCCTTCAATGTAATTGATAATAAAATAATTATTTTTGTTGGGACTTTTGAATGTTCAAGTATTTAATAATGTAAAATTTAAGAAACATTTAATATAAGTTAATCTAATTATTTTAAGTCAGATCCGTTTGTTTTTTAAACGACTTTATCTGTGTCAGTTGTATTCTAAATACTACTGTTCAAAACTGTTGGCTATAATACATACATACATACCAACAAATTTCAACTTTTAAAGAATAAAAAATTCCAGTGATATTATCTGTGATATAAAAAAAAAAGAAAATATAATTCACATTATTTTTTTTTTCATTTATGTATGTATGTATGCATATCTTTCAGTACATAAAGTGAAAAATGAGCATTTCACTAGCACATATTTCTTTTTTTTGCTGACTCTCCTTTAGCATGACATAAACAAGAAAAAAATTTATTAAATATGAAAATATGAAATTGGTATATGCATGATTAATTATGAAAGAACATGAAATCCTTTAAACAAAAGCAAATATAAAAAAAAAAAATTAAAATTATCATTTTAAAAAGTATATACAGCTATATACTAAAACAAAATTGCGCTAAGAAAATAACAACCAAAAAAAAAAATTTAACTTCCTTTTTTTGTATCTTTGGTTAAATCTGTTTAATATGAAAAGAAATCCTTTTTTGCTAGCCATTAGCTTAGATAACAATGTTTGCAGGAATTTTGTTTAAGTTAAAAAAAAACACACATCCACATAAAAAGGATACAATAATGTATCCTTTATTCTGTGTAGTTTTTTTTTTAATCTGTATTTATCTTGAAATATACCTTAACAAAAACTTAATTTATGTTTTAGGGGGTGTAAAACGTTGGGGAATTTAAAATAAATTTTTATTAAAATCAAACAGAGTTGAAATACAGGAGACTTTAAACGCTTTGAAAACAGTTGACCAATTAAACAGTGCCCCAAAATAAACATTATACTTATTATTTATGCAGTAAAATGCTGGTAACCCTGAAACAGAATTTTCAATACTGACAAGTTAACGTTAAAAAATTAAGCAATATACGAGGCACCAAGCGTTTCATTTCGAACAATTTTTTTTTAATATTAATTCGTTTATACTTTTTTACAAACATTGATTTGTTTTCTTTAAATCGACCAGGTTTCTTTTCGTTGCATAAGATAATAAGCACTCTTGAAATGAACGCCATAAAAGTAAGTATTAATTAAAACACAATCAAATAGTTTTTTACTATATTCAGATATTGTTGTATCTTTAATAATAAATGTTGTTTTGATTTTATGTATTAAAAAAAAAAATCGAACAAAGGCCAATATCGAAGCAGCATTAATTAGAAGTCATAGAAGGAATTAAAAGGGTACAAAAGTTCTCTACAGCAAATACTCACTAAAGATATGCGTGACCATGGATAGTAAGATGGTTCAGTCCCTATACAAAAAAAAAAAAAAATACAAAAAAAAAGAAAAGAAAATCCTCTAGAATTAAATATTACTCGGAGGCGATAACCGAACATTTTTTTTTACTTTTTTGCTTCTCTCCTTGATATCGCGGATAACTTCATAAAATTAAAGCTCCTTTCTTTATTAGGTGATAACCGTAATTGTGAAAGTCACATGTAGAATTTTAACTCAGTGTTAAAAACTAAAAAAAGAGAAACGTGGCTCTTATGAAGACACAAATAACGATATACGATATGCAATAATCGGACTACAAAGGATGACGAAGTGCACAAAAAACTAAAAGAACTGTTTTTAAGGGCGTGGCAAAACAAAATTTCTGTTATCGCCTGTAAGTAATATTTAAACCAAGTAAGTGATTTATTTGAGGCGTCACTGAACCATACTTCTTCGAAGATGAAGCTGGTCAAGCAGTGACTGTTTGGTTGACAAGATTACATTATTTCTTAGATTCTGTGTGTCCTAGAATAGGACCAATAGGGTACTAAATCCACCTCGTTCAGTCTGACATCAGATATCTCAGAAAGGAAATCAAGTATATATTTGTCCAGGAACTTGTGAACCCTGGCAGCAATGACAGAACATTCGTTAAGAAGGTGGAAAAACAATTAACCCTTTTCCAAGTCGAGACAGCTGCGACAATGGTTGTTAAATGTAAATCCGAGTTTAATCGCATAGAATATCTAGATAATCCTCCCACCACCGCTCGTAAAATGCAAAATACGCCTGGTATCAAAAGATAATTCTGGTCATTATACATGTATTTAGCCCACGCCACCTTCTATCGTTCTTTTGAAGAAAGTATTTAAAAATCTTGCTCTTGATAGTCCTACATAGGATTGCGATTGCATTTGCATTGGAGATATGCAGAGCAGATCCCCCTGGCTAGTTCATTCGCAGGCTCTTTGCCATAGTGGCTTCTAAGCGCAGGGACCCAAACTATAGTAACGACGGCAAGATAACCAAGACTTAACAACCATTTTCTGCATTGACCGACTAGTTTAGACATGGTAGTGTATATACTGTATTCCCATAAATATAACTCACTGCACAGTGACAACCACTCCTTTATGTCGAAATTAGATGATATATAACCCATAAATAAATTTAAACACTGAATGAGATATTTCCGTCTAGTGTTAGAAATTGGTCTCCTAGATCATATAACTTAATATCATAGAATAAATGATAAATGAAAGCTATTTCTACAATGTATTATTTCATATGTAACATCATCTGTGTAATTAAATTATTAATTTGGTTTTTTTTTATAAAAATTACATTTGTATACAATATATTTTATACATTGTATGTACATATTTCAATAGAAAATATTCTATATATAATATAAATTAAATAAAAAAACAGCAGACAGTTGTCCGAGGCCTTCGGCTCGTCCCTGCAGGCTGTGTAAGAGACACGGCCATTAAGTTTAACGTAGAATACGCCATCCGATAAGACAGAAAACATATATAACAATAAATGATAAATAATATAAGCAAATGAATTTATTTATTTGATAGTTACTTTTGATAATATACATAAGCTTATGGTAGGAAAAATAGGATAAATATGTTTTTAAATTAACATTCAAATCTCTCGCAAAAACTAAGTCAATGGTTGTGTTATCAATAGTTGTGGGAGCATCGTTTCGAATATAATCCAAATTAAATGTATCGCTCATATATTTCGCCAATCTGGTATTTAAAGTTATATCTGTGTTAAAATCACCACCAATAAGTATACTGACATCTGTATCAACGGGGAAGTCTCTGTTGATTTGCGTAGTTAAAGGGGAATATTTCATTAATGTACTATACAGCATTATTTCCTTGTCTACTTGAGAAACATTTGGATGAAAATACATAGTACCAATTACAAGTTTGACCTCGTTATTAATTAAAATTTCTGCTAATCAGATATCGCCAACGTTGCTATCAATAAGCCTGCGATGTGAGCAATGAATTTGTGTTGAAATCGTTGCTTTCTTGTATTTCGTGTAGGTGCCATTTTGATTAGTAGTTTTTATTTTAATTTACTAAACGTTAACTGTCAGCTGCTGTCAAACAGCATCAAGCAGCATTGTTATTTTACTTTATTATTATTATTTATGTTACTTGGCAGCACTTTCATTTAACATAAAAATGTATGAATTAATTTTTTCATATATTTTTTATAATTATGTATATATCCATGTTAAATTCAAATTCACATTTAACATTTTGTTTCACTTAAATACATAAGTAAATATACGAAATTTCAATATTTCATCAATCAAAACAACAGCCGAAGGTTTGTGTCTACACTGAAACAGCAGCATAGTTTGTGTTCACGCTACAAACTCAAACTCTCAACCAAACACCACACATATGCTTGATTATATGCGTTTAAACAATTTTCATTTGAGATATTTAAATATTAGGAAGATATCAACCAATATGAAATGTATATCAAACGAAAGATAACAACTTCATTTACGTACAAAAAATTTTTTAAAAAAGTTATCTCGCCGTTTCCTCATAATCAATGAAATAAAGATTACAACAATAACAATCTGACATGACTCCCTATACCGTAAGGTAAGACGTATTCTACGCAAAAAAATTTTTTTTCAAGTATTGCAGAAAGTTTTGTGATAAAAGTTTTTGCAGAAAATGTTCAAAACATGTTTGCGTATATGTTGAAAAATCCTTATAATATAAACATTAAGTGCCTTATTAAGCTCAATATATTTTCCATCTATTTTAGTCTATCATCAAAAATCCCGTTTTGTTTCATGATGCTCTTACATGTCAATGCTAAAGATTGTTACATTAAAATTTTTTTCATTTCACATTTTTCTTTATAAATTATCCTTTTGGATTATTGTTAGTGTAGATAAAAGACCCTTTTTTGTTGGTCTGCTTGATAAACTGCTTGGTGTGTCATAAAGAAGCTTATATATGAAAAAAAAAGCCAGAAAAATTGAAAAACAAAATGTATATTAATAATAATGATTCTTTAGGATTAAAGAGTATAAATTATATGATAATTTGATAGGTTTGAAATGTTTACTAAATTAATGTATTTACAAAATACAATTTTCAGGGAGGGTATTTTTATTAAACGTAAACAAAATTAATATACATACATTAATATATATTTTTATGTAGGTATTTTCTTATAAAGGAAGTGTTCGTGATTTTAAATTATAATGAAAAATAGGGAATATAAAAAGTTATATTCCTTTACATACATATGTACATATGTATAAGTTTATACTTCTTATTATAAAAAGGAAATATTTGTTTAACATATTCCATGGTACAATTATCAGGTAGCCTCACTAAAACAGCTGATTTTTTTTTCTCTACCTTAAGGTTTAACTAAAATCTCAAATTTTGTTTATGTATGTGTATAAATTGTGTACGTATATATTCTACCGCCAAAAAAACACGCACACACATTTGCTTTTTGACATTTAAGTCGTCGTTTTCCAACAACAAAATACATTTAAAATTTTGTTGTTGCAGAACTGAGGCTACCTGATGATTGTACCATGACATATTCTCTATTCATAAAACAGTTGTATACACTAGGTAACTCGTTGGAGGTGATATGAAAATAAAAAAGAAAAATCTGAACATAATATTGTAAATCTTAATTAGTACATTTTAAAATATTTTATTTATTTTTACATGAAGGAAGGCAGCTTTGCATACCTTTTTAAGAATTAGTGTGTACGGAACATGAAAAGGACTTTTGACTGTTAAAGTTCACATAGAGGATAAAATAAAATGCATGCATTCGGTTTAGTTACTAAAATATAAAATTGCTACTAATTCCCACTGATTTATAATAAATTGGTAGAAATTTTTTTTTGAAAACATATCTGTGGACTTCTGATAAAACAACTAAAGTCGAGTTGTCTTTCCATATAAAATATTTTGCAATATGTCGCAATTACAAGTAGTTGTTTTTATGTTTTTATAAAAAATTTAAAAATTAAACGAAATGCCTTTTGTTTTTATTTATTTTTGTATCATCTGCTTACAAGTTATAACATACCAGAAAAATATCCGCTACTTCGATAGCGCAATTCTTCTGAAAACTTAAGTTCTCTTTTTAATTGCTAAATGATTTTGCATTTAATTTACTAAAACTGTTTAAATTCATTTAAAAAAAAATTAAACGTACTGTAAGGCAAAAGCTTCTGTGTTTCCAAATTTAAGATTCATAAATTTAGGAATCGCAAAAATGACTATCAAAATAAGAAAAGTGATATTTTTCCTTACCCTGCATTTACACATCAAAGTGATTTCAAGAAATTTCTGTATACGTATTATAAATAAAAATTTCTATAAAATAGACTACTTTCAAGTAAATTTCTTGTGCGTTTACACAGGAAAGTGAAATTTCATTTTAAAAATGTCGTCGAAGCGAAGAGTCGCAATAATTGCTATACACTTTACATTGATGCGCTTAATTTGCTTCCATTTTTTTACTACCTTTAGAGTTACCAAGAATATTTCATACACAAATTTAAAAGGCAATAGTTAAAAAACAAAAATTTTTGTTAATTTTTAATAAAATTATTGTTTTAAAATTACATCAATATTATTTTTGATGTACATATATTTGAAGAATAAATATTAAAAATATTTTCATATATACAAAAATAAGTTATATTTACAATTATTATTTTACCACAATCCTGTAAATTTGTATAAGTTTTATTATTAGGCAAAAAATCGTTGAAATCTGAGTGGAAAGTAAAATTAATGTGAGTGTGTTGGTGAAGAATTGTGAGTGTATTGCGAATTTCATGAAATTACTTTTATGTGTAAATGCTGGGTTATATAATAATTTTTAAGCTCAACTTGGATTAATGGTACCTAATTAAGGAATTCTATATATATCTAAAAACACAAAAAATGCTATAAATAGGAGAAGAAATAACTTTTTGGTCAACCATAACATTTGGAGCCTCATTTCGGATCAATAGTCACTGATTTAAAGAATCTATGTTTATAAATGTAGAAAAATACATAAAGTATTACAAAAAATTCGAAAAAGTACCTTTTATGACGTTGAAAACAATTTCAGTCTTTTCTGGAATCAATAGTCATTAATTTTCAAATTCCAGCTTCATAAACGTAGAAAATTCAATAAGTTAATTAAAAATTCGAAATAGTATCTTTATAAATACCCAATATATTTTCCATTTAAACTTGGATCAATAATTCCTATTTTTAAAAATAAGGCTTCATAAAAGTAGAAAATGAAAAAGTACTATAAAAATCCAAAAAGGACATTTTCAGTCTCACCTAGGGTTTTTTCCGGAGTTTTCTGTTTCCCGGGAATGCGAGATTTATTTTTTAATTTCCCGGGATCCCGTAGCAAAATAAATAAGAAGTAAATTTATTTTTGATTAATAAAAAACCTTTTAGTAAAGAGTATAAAATAGTCTATAATGTAAAAGAAACACTTCAAACGCATAAAAATTAATAAAGAAATTTGAATTTAAAATATAAATTGAGTAAAAATATTTTTAATTGAAAAAATATTATTCTCTAAATACGAGTTGAAATGTGCGCACAAAAAACAAATACACAGGTAATTCAGCCACGAGATCAAAAATAAAATCATTGGAATTCAATTTCAAAAACTTGTAAATACAAGGTATAATTAAAAAATATAACGTAACAATCTTTAACGACTTAGAAAATAATCTTTTAATACGCTCAAAGCGTTTATTGACTGGTCGAAAGTCTATTTCTGATTCAATTGAAAAAGTGCCCTGTTACAGAAAACACTCGTTCAGTTTATATCGATGTTGAGCGAACAGTTAAAAGTGCATTTAACAAATACATATATAATATTTTAAGTTTCTTGACCACTTCCTTCTTTTTTTATGGAAATTTTGAAGTATTGGCTGAGTGGGCTGAGTTTTTTTTAATTTTTGACGGCAGTTCTCTCTGATTTTTCATATCAGCTAACTTTTTCTCCCAGATTGCTTTGTGAAATGATCTCAAATTCTCAAATTACGCATTAATCCGCTGGTGCTTCGGTCTTTGCATGAAATAATCTTTGCACATAAAGAAGATACAGCAGTGTTATTAGTCCTCTTTTCAAAAAACTTCCATACTATTGAACTTTCCATCTAAAAAAGTTTCGTTTCTTTTAATACTAAAAAAAAGCTTATAAAATTAACACATTACCTCAAAAAGTATATCAAATTATTTGTAAAAATATTTTTAAATATAAAGTTGAAAAAAACCTTGAAGAAAATATTTTTATGAAAAAGAAATGTTACAACATTAACATATGGTTTCGAGTCGTAGCCTCTTTTTATATTTCCCGGGATCCCGAAAAATAATCCCGGGAAAACGGGAATATTAATTAACGGGAATTCCCGGGAAAGAACCCAAGTCTCACCTAAAATCCATAGGCACTAATTTCAAAATTCCAGCTTCCGCAGTACCATAAAAATCTAAAAAAGTATTAGCTTTACAAACGCAGAAAAGACAAATACCAGAAAAAAATGAGAAAAAGTACCCTTTCATTCGTCCATATCATTTATAGTCTTATTTTGAATCAATAGTTTCTAATTTCAAAATTCTAGCTTCACAACGTAGAAAACGTACCACAAAAATGCAAAAAAGTACCTTTACGGTCGCAAATAACATGTTAAGTCTCACCTCGAATGAAAAGTCACAAATTTTTTAATTCTAGCTTTATAAACGTGTTTCTTTTCCCTTAAGGGTTAAAAATTCAAAAGAGGCCAGACACCTGGCAGCTTAGTTTTTAAGTATATTTTAATACCTTTTTAAGTAGGTTTGTATAATTTTTAGTTAAGCAGATATAAGATTACTGATTTTAACCTATTTTACCCCCTTTAAGTACGAATTTAAAAAAATCCCTTCTTGCAGATCTAAACGCCAAAAGTGAAACCCACAATCCAAATTTTATGTCTCTAGCTTTTTTGCGTTTGGACTGTGCGATGATGAATCAGTCATATATATGTATATATAGAAAAGAGACTACAACAAAAACAATTTATTTTTTTATTTGTTTTTCGGTATTTTCTCTTTCCTCAAATATTTTAAAATTTGAAAAAAAAACATTTGTCTAAAGATCTCTTATTTGCAGAAAATTCCTGTTCAATATTATATTAATGGGCTGATTTTTCTATTTCGTAGTATGGGCCTGAATTTAAAAATCTTGTTGAATTACAAAAACAAAAAATTTAATACTTACATGATTTTTCACTTTCGCTTTGGGTTTTTTCAACATTTTCCTTATTTCCTTTGCCTCCCGAACGTTTATTTTGATGATTTTGCGATTTAAGCATTTGACGTTGTTTGATGTTGCCTTTATTGCTGTTGTTGTTAGTGTTTAAATGCTGTTGTTGTTGTTGGCTGTTTGTTGATCCCGATGCTGCGGAAAATTTCTTCTCTGAATGTTTACGTCTATTGGAGGTTGTAGCTGTGGACGACGATGATGATGATGATGGCGAAGATGAAGTAGCTGCTGCTTGTCCTCCTTGAGTGTTTAGGTTTTTATTTAGTTTTTTGTTGTTATTTTTTTGACGTTTACCCTCATTGCCACCGGTGGATGGATTAAGTTCTGTGACTGCACCCCTAGCTGCGCGTACCAAAACATCACCCGATTCAAGAGACATGACTAATTTGGCAGATGATGGTGACAATGCGGGTGAATACAATGAATCCGATGAGTGTCTTTTTCCGTACTTAGAGGATCTAATATTGCGGTTGTTGCTAGTTAAGCGGCTGCTGCTGACGCTGCCGTCACCACCAGTTCTAAAGGATGCCAAATTCTTTGTGCTATAAATCAATGTCGGTTGAAATGCCAACATGGCTAACAAAAGCACGGATGCCATTACGAGATTCATTTTGAAAATGAGTTAAATTTTCTCTCACACAATACGCACACAAACACACACACACACAAAGAAATTTGCTTTTATTGTTGTAGTTGCTAGTGTTATCCTTATCGTCTTTGTTGTTGCTATTTTTGTTTCTGCTATTCAGGATGTTTTTGTTTGTGGTTTTTATAAAGAGAATTGGGTTATTTGTTGTTGTACCACTACAAATACAACTACCACTAGCTTAACTCGTATCTAGAATGTTATTGTCGTTCTCGTTGTCGTTATAAGAGTTTATAACTAGTTTTGTGGTTCCTGCCAAAATCTGCAAAAATTAAAGAAAAAAAAAAATTAAAATATGTACATATATTCTACTAAGAAAATAGTAAAATAAATAACATATATACATACACACGTACACAAGAGTCAACATCATTTACGTTTTTATTTTTAGCAAAAAGAATTAACAAGAACCACAACAACAACAACAAAATACTGCTAAAGATAAAAAATCATCAACGTAAAAGACGTTAAAATGTAAATTGTGTAAAGAAATGTAAAATTTGACTAAAAATACATTTTAATTATTTTAAATTGCTTAAAACAACAACATTTGCCAAGAGATGTAACATAAATGTTTGTATGTAAGTGTGTATATTGCAGTTCTCCTAAAAGATCTTCAAGTATATAATAAGGATTTAAATATAGACACTCTGTTAAACCAACACAAACATATGGGGAGGCTTAACTTTTTGGCTCTTAAAAGCAAAACATTGTTAACCTCAAGCTTAAGCAATATGAAAAAAAAACAACAATGAAAACAGAAGACAAAAATTATAGTTTTGGCATGGAAAATTAAGCTTATTAATTTTAGGCGAAAACTTTAAATAGAACTTTTCGTATTTTAACTATGTAGTACATAAACATATCGTTGGTCACAGCTAGAAAGGCCCCAACTTAAATAATTGTAACAGGAAAAGGCAAAATAATAAAAATTACATTATATTAATGTAATTTCTTTTTTGAAATTGTTTGTAAGACTGTTAATTTTAATATTAAAGCGTTTTTGTGTCGAGGCGTATTTGTGTGACATCTGAAAAACTAGATTTCGTAAAAAATGCGAGTTAGGGCCCTTCTACCTGTGACCATCGACATGTAAAGCCATTATTAAATACAAATACAAATAGTTTTTATTATTATATACTTTACAGAGTAAATTCAGTTATGCTAGCAAAAAACAAAAAATACTGTGCAAAAAATTAAAATTATATTAATGTTATTATGGATGTGGGTCTATTTATCTACACTAATGTTTTAAATGTAAGAAAACACAGGTTCTGTACATAGTGGTGCAGGGAAAAGAAAACTTAAATCACAAATACTTCCTAGCTATTTGTGGAACCAATCAAAAATATAAGCAAAATCTGTGATCACTGACATTCCTGATTATAAATGTTATTTATTTTTAACATAAAATTCTAATCATGTTAAACGCTATATCTGTGGTTTTCATGGTCAACCACGTATGCCTTAAAATCAAATTTTTCAGAAGAGCTACAAAACCGTGTTACTGCTGTCCGATTTTTGAATATATATAGAAGTTATGTTGTTTTGCCATTAAAATAATCGGAATAGGTCCATCTTATTTGAGAAATTTTTAAAACCAAGCAATATGGCATTATTAACTCAAAGTCGTATAAAATGAACATACGCAGTTGCCCATGAAAACCACAGATATACCAATAAAAAGCATGAATATGTAATAAATCTGTCAACAGCGCAATTGACATTAAATTATTTAAATTGTGATTTACATAAACATGTAATGTTGGTATATGTAAGTAAAAAATAAATATTAATACTTATGTATGAGTGTCGTTAATAAAATCCCAGCAAACTATTTAAAATATTTGAATTAAGAAAATCTTGAAAATAAAAAATTAAAAAAAAATTAGAAAATTATCATACACCCAGAAAACAAAAAATCACATTCATTGCTAATCGTTCAGTTACTGCAATAGAACTTTTCATTTGTGATTAAAAAATTTTGCAAGAACCATAATTTATTAGTGCTGACAACATCTTTATATTCCGAAACGAAATTCTGTAGATATGACCGTAAAAAATTTACTATTAGCGATTAGCAACAATTGCGGTACTCACAACCGATACTGTTTTCTCTGTGTAGAACAAAACGTTTTTTAATCCCTGTTAAAGTTAAGTTTTTATTCGAAAACTATAAATGATAACAGAAAACTGATCAGAGATCTGCAACTTGAATCATTATTCATTATTTCGTTGATCTATACGCATTCAAACTTATTGAAAAGTCTTCACTACTTATACGCGCTTTTAAATGAAAGTTACTTACAGTACTCATATTCATCAACACGTATGACTCAGTTGATTGCTATTGTCGTTCATGCAAGATAAAAAGACGACCAAAAGCACGTATGACTCGCGTAGTCATTATGAAGTTGTGTATTTTAACTAGGCTTGCCAGATAACAGTTTGGCATTCACCATGGATTCGTAAAAAAATAGACAATTTAAATTTAACAAAATAATACAAAAACAACAAGCAAAAATAAAATACTTGCTTTGATGTATGTTTAAGAGTTTTTGTTTTTGCGTATTATCTTTCAAGTTTAAGTGAGCACCTAAGAACGCAGTTTTTTAATTTGCTGCAAAAAATTTTAACATGAAAATAAAAAACACAAAATAACTGTTATTGTTTACCTCTTACCTACCGTTTCCACATGCAAGTGCAAGTGAAAAAAACCAATACACTAACACTTTTTTACTAACACAACCACATTTTGGCAACCTGCGACTCAGCTTGCGAAGAAATTTTTAAGCAAGTAAAATTTTTACAGTTACGGAAAGTAAAGTGACAAGCCTAAAAACAGTGTTGTCTAATACTGAGTTTTTTGTTAACTCACTCATATATCATACAGTTGTGGTAAATAATTCAGCTAGTTTTTTTTTTAATAAATATGTATATATTTATATGAAGAATATTAAGATAAAATATAAATATTCATTTAAAATGTAAGTTTTAATATAAATATCAATTTTTAATAAAAAAAATTATATTAAAAAGTTATATGTCTAAAGGTAACGTTTAATAGTGGCTATTGACAACACTAAATTACCAATTGAAGCAGCGCCATTTGTTTTAAATTTGTTTGAAGTTTATTTGTTGACGACATTTTAAAAATGAACTTGCACTGTGCTGTGTAGCCACTCAAAAAATTTTTGTGTTTTTTTTGGCATTTCTTCTGATTTTCGTTAGTAATACGTATACACTACTTGCAAGTAAACACTTGCTTGTGGCAACGTAGGGTTATTATAGAAGACAACCAGAGAACTGCAGCAATACATAATACTTGCGAGCGCACTCGCTGTTTACTAAATCATTTTTAGTCTCGAATACTTTTAAGCACTCGCTTTTACTGTTATGTTGTCTCTTTCACTCGTTCTTCATACAAAGCGAGCTTCATGCATGAAAATATTACACAAAACTTTGTACTTGTACATGTCAATATCTCAATCACTCAAAGCAAAGTTTCGTGTTTTTTTCTAAATTTCATAATCGGTAACTTCTTCGTTTTTAACTTGCCTGACTTAAGTGTTACGACTAGCTCGTAACAACAACATTCACGGCATATTCAATTAGTATATGTTCGTGTTTTTAAAATTCAACATTTAGTGAAAACGTGATTTGTCGTAGGTTAGACGATTTTAGGCGTTTAAATGATTTAGTGCATGTTTTGTAATTTATTTTATGGATGAAAAATTGTAATGCTTTTTTAAAGTATTTTATTTATTATTATCTATAAAACTTTAAACACATTAAATTAAAAATTATATAAAGAGCGCACTCAGCCATTTAAAAAAATGTTCTTATGTGCATCTTTAGCATCATAGAATATAATTGTGTGTTTGTTGTAAAATTTGTTTTCAAAAATGTGTAAATATATAAAAATTAAATTCTGTGTCTACGTCGCACAATGAAATAACGGACTGCGCTGTGCTGCGTTGCCATTGGTCAATATTTTTGTAAAAATATTTTCAAATGACTGAAAATGACGTATAAAAAAATTGTGATTCATAAGCCTGTCGCATTCATTATATATTTTAATTAAAATTTTTCTTGTAATAATTCTTAAATTCATTTTATTTCATAATGAATTCAGCCTTACATGTTTACTTAAATATACGATCATTGAATTTTTTCCTAAACCATCTGGCAACGCTGCTTTAAATATTACTACGAATGACGAATGCTGCGAGTAAACACTTGTGCACTCAGACATTTATAACTCTAGGTCAGTGAAGGGCAGATAGAGAACATTGAATAAAAGAGAGTAAATAAGTTGTAGTATATTTGCGAAACTATACAGTACAGAACTTATATAAAATTCATTGTGTTTACTAAAGGCTCGTATGTTGCAAACACAATTTCTGACGAGCCTGGCGAGTACACACAAAAGCAATAGGCTGTATTAACTACACCGCAACTCGTTTTAAGAATCATAAATCATAAAAACGGGTGCTCGCTGCAGTTCTCCGAAGCCATCCAAAACTTAGCCTAACGGCCATAATCAGTTGCATTTATTTAATAATGATACTTGCAAAAATTGTATATTACTCATTGTAAAATTGCACATTTTTTGGCGTCCAAAAAATATCTTGCACTCTCCGACCTGGCAACATTGTTTATTCTTCATACAAGTGAGAGCTGTTAATGTGTTGGTTGTTGAATCAACTTGCAACACTCTAAAAATATAAGTATTTTCTTAAAAATGTGAATCAACGTGAGTAGTCTTGCAAGTCATATAAATATGGGACGCTATAAATATAAGTTCGACGTAGTACTTATGTTCATTGTGTGTTGTACTTATCAATCAATGTTGTTGTGGGCATGCGTACGTCAGCTCAGTTAAATTTCAATGATTTATACGCACTTATACTCAAGTTTTATGGCTCACTATGAATGTCGAAAAAACGACTCAAAGCCGATCACCATTTTTTTAGATTCTGCTTTAGATTATCCCTAGGTCATTAAATAATCTGCTGTTCATTCGTATTTAATATTTTTTAACATTAATTTAGAAAACTTTAACGGCCGTATGTTAAAAAAATCCCTAATGTAGACTTAAACTAAATATTAGTTAATAAATATTTTAACCCTAATAAACCTTTGTTAAAAAAACGTATGAGAAAACATCACTCTAACTCACGTATGTTTGAAGGAATTTTTAGTTTTGATACTGGCAAATCAATCAATAATTAAGAATAATTAACAACACTTTTTTGTTAGGGATAAAATAGGTATTTGAATAACGAGTTTTTTTTTTATTTGTTTTGATTGTATGTACATCACTAAAAAGTTTTGTTTACATTTAATAATTTTTTGAGTATTTTGTGAAATTTATAAACAAATTTGTGAAATTTTGATATTTTTTTTTAAATTGGTCATCTGGAATGAAAAAAGCATCAATCCTCGGCTTACAAATTCGTGGACGATAATAATTTGATATTTGAATTAGATATTCTAAATAAAACAAAACAATTAATTTTATCTTTTTCACTAAATTACAATTATTTTTACCAATTCTTCTAATTAAATTATATGTGTCCATTTTCAGTTTTACAACTAACACTATTTTTTTTTGTTTGTATAAATTTTTTTTACAAAATTTCACTTGATAAAATAATGACAATAAACAGAAAGAAAAAATAAAAATCTCACTTTATAGTAGGTTTAAAGAAGGTATATTCCTACTTTAAAATATTTAAAGTTAATAAAGGTTTAATAAAGGTATGTTAAGCTAATAAACGTTTTCGCATATAACATTAAGGAATTTTGCTTAACAACGGTTTGTAAAGCTGCGCAAAGTTTTTTAACATACGGCCGTAAATCTTTCAAATATTTGTGTTTGCTAGGGTAGTTATCTTCTTCTAATAAACATTTAATTATACAAAGATATTTGTAAGAATCATTTGCTATTTATGAAGTGTTTAAGAAAATGTGGGTGTGTAGCCAAGTAAATGAGTTTAAGTACTTAATTTAGCAATTACAAACATGAAATATATTAAAATAATGTGCTTGACAGTCCATTTAATTCAACTGAAATGAACAAATATGTTGCTATGTCCGTCTAATAAAGTTATTTGTGTATTTACTAAATACTAATTAAAAACGCTATTACAGTCTTAACTTTAACATATCTAGTATTTTATCGATTTTGATTGAAATAAAAATAAATTACAAATTTTTTATATAAATAAAAACTGCATTTGAACAATAAACAAAACCTGCAAATTTACAGTCATCCCACTTTCTCCAGTACAAAAGTTGCCACTACATTTAATGTTGCAAAATAATAACAAATAAATGTTTAACAATTTCCAATTTGCAAAATATTTATTTGCATATTTAAAATGTATGTACATATATCCAATAACCACGTACTGTATTAAAATTTTAAGTTAAAAAATTGGTTATTATCTTCTATTCTTGTATTGCAAATTAAAGTCTGTATGCATGTATGCTTTCATATGCATTGATTGTATTTATAAATCGTACGATTATAATAAAAAAAACAAAACCCTGAACTACATAACGTATGATTAATATTGTGCAAATAATTCAATGCTCATACGTATTGAAGCTGCAGTCACGTTTAAAATTAAAAATAAAATTATGTAAGTATGTATTTATATAACAAAATGTATGAGTATGTTTAAATCAAATTATGACCAAATAACCATTAATACATATTGCATAATAACAATAATAAAGTTCAAAAATACAATTTGTTTAATTGGTTTTTTTACACTCATGTTTATTCGGGAAGGTTAAAGTCAAAGAAGTGTAAACACAAAATCGGTTTTTAGTGTTTTTAGGTTCTTGAGATAAAGAAGATCACAAATTTATAAAAGTGTATAGATTTTAATTTTTTTTCACAGAGTAAGTTTATTTGTGTTATTTAATTATTTAAAAGTAAGTAATAAAGTATTTTATATGTATGTATGTAGAATTGATATTAAAACTCCAAAACCAATTTATTGACTAGCAATACTAAAAATTTGATGCAAATTCAGAAAACTAAAAATTAAGGCAACTAAAATCAATCTCACGCAAAACTAATAATTATAAATAAAGAATTAAGAACAATTATTAAACGCTAATTAACACAGGTAATAAGATAAGTAATAATATACAGTTAGTTTGGTTTTTATCATGGTCGTAGTACGGTTTTATGTCTGACTGAATTAATAAGGGTGTTCTGGAATCGGGATAATATCAGAGTTTTAGTTTCAGTTGACTTGTCTACAGATTTTTATCAGGTCAGTCATTCATTGTTGGCTAGGAAACTAAATAGTAGATAGAAATTTTCCAAATCAGCTTGTTCGTTAATCTGGTCCTAACTCTGTGATCATAGGCAGTTTGTATCTATTGATGTTTTGTTTGTCTGTGAGACCTGGAGTCCTGCAGGTAATTGGTTCGATTCTATTCACTTTATTTTTGGATGATTTATTTAATTTCCTTGGGTGCAGTAATATTGAAATCTTTGCTTATGCTGATGTCATACAATTATTATGGTCAGGGGAGTGCCAGTTTGCAGATGCTTTCCAAGCGACTATCTACTTTGATTTGTTCAACTTGAATTCGAGGATGTCAGATAACTCTTTTCATATTAATCCTGTAAAAAAGGCTCTTGTTTTCAGACCTATCAGATTACATCTAGTTAATTTTGACTTCAAGGTTTGTAACTCAACTGTTGAGATTGTTCATAATATGCGTTGCCTTGGGGTTATAATTGATATTGGATTTTCTTTTAGCCCACATATTGACAAACTTTGTACTAAGGTGTGTTTTAAATTACTTAGATTATAGCACCTGGATCTATGTCTGCCCCGTTAGGACATGTATTGCACATTCTTTGCTTATGTCACAGGTTAATTACTGTGTCGAGGTTTATTCAGGTTATAATGTGACTAATAGAATAAGCATTAAATAGATTAAATACATTGTGCATAAAATTCTAGGGTTTTTTTTATGATCCTAGATTAAGAGCTCCAGTTTCTATACATTTAAGATATTATTTGAATTTTACTTTCGATGACTAACCACATAATAGTGTGTGTAAAATTTCTTTTACAAGTTTTCTTAGGAATCTTCAGATAGTCATTTTCTGTATTCATAACTTTATTTATGAACAATCTTTTTCTGCAAAAGCTGCACGTTTGTGGATTTTGCTCCCAAAAACTTTGCGTTGCTTTTCCATGACACTTTTGCCTTAAAGCATTAACTTCTCATATATTTGAATTCTAATTATAATTGATACTGATAATAAATATATATGTAGGGTTCTGTTTTGCTTGTATATTGGTCTTTTAAATAAGTTTGTAAGAGTTTATAAAGCGTTAGGTATCCTCATAGTTTAGTAATAATCTTGTAATATAATGTTTATTAGCCATGTGGCGGCATGTAGTTACAAATAAGAAATAAATATAGTATGTAGTTGAACCCAGGTTGCATTGCTGGCCCTAACAATATTTTAGTATTGTATTAATTTTAAGATAAACTCTGATATTGTCGCAAGCGAAAATTAATAGTTTATAATTGTTAGTTCAATTAATTTTATAAATGAGATATTATCTCGTCATAAAATGTACTCTATATCTTAATACAGATGTTAAGGTATCTCCGTACCAAATTTTATTGAAATCCATTCAATAGTTTTTGAGTCAATCGCGTTCATGTAGTCAGAGAGAAAGATAGATAGACAATTTCGAAGTTTTTTTAATCTTCTCAGTAAAGATACAAATAATTTTCTTAAATAAATACATCTTTCGGTTTTGTTAATAGATGAATAAATACAGATCTATTACGAATATAAACCTTACTAAGTATGAAACCCTAATTGTCTCGCATTTTAGGTATCTTAAATCTTTCTCCTTTTCTTTAGGTTTACTTTTTTCTCACTATATTTTTGTTTTTCTTAAATTGCTCTTTTATATCGCAATATGCTACTTGTTTTAGTATATTTATTTTAATTAGTCTTCTTATCTTTATTATGCACCAGGCGATTGTAAACTTTTTTTATTTTCACTCCATGTCCTCATTTCTAATTTTTCTAGTCTTTTCCTAACGTTGCCTTCTTTTCATATTGTACATTTCTCGGTTAGCGTTTTTAGTATTAATTGCTTTTGTTGCGTAGGGCGTTAACAATGCAAATTGTTGCACCAAATGTGCATTGTACTTTAAATAGAAGGAGAGAGTATAGAGAAATAGGGAATTAAAGACATATGCCGAAATAAAATAGTTAATAATAAGGTTTAAGATTTTTTTGGGTAGTTAAATTTTATTATTATTAATGTACCGATTTATTTACTTTTTAAATGTATGGGTTAGTTTATTTATTTTTATCAAATTACTTTTTATTTTTTTATTTTTTAATTAAATTAAAAACAACAATATGGTTTCTATATGGAAAGTGTGCACACCATTAATATTTGGACGGAATTTTTTATTGAATTTCAATTGTAAAAATGTTAATTTATATATACAGTGAACTCGCAGAATCGTGAACATCCAGTTGCATGAACTACCCAAAAACATGAACGTTTTTTTTTATTACATAGACTACTCTAAAACGTGAACAAAGGCTGAAGGCTCTAAACGTCGAACGTTAAAATTCATTTTTATAAGCTTATTTAAAATTTTTGGGATTCCCCGCAGAAAAATTTCGTATTTTGTTTGTTTTAAACAACTTTTGTTGCGTGATAAGTAGCTTTAGTATTAATGCGGCAGTTCTACTGGAAGCATCTCTCTGTGCTGACTATACATATAGGTATATAAATAATATAAACAAGTGATCTCTAAAAATATTTTTATTGAAAATATGTCTAATAGAAAACCAAAAGTGTTAAATCTTCAAGAAAAGTCAGATATTTTAGAGCTTTTACGCAAAGGTTCATCTGTAACTGGTTTGTCGAAAAAGTATAATGTCGCCAAATCGACGATTTGTTCAATAAGCAACAATAAAGATGCAATTTCGAAATGCGTTAATAATACATTTTCGGGTCCTGGAAAACGGAAAACAATACATACTTTGGAGCTTCCAAAAATAGAAAAATCTCTGTACAAATGGTTTACCCAACTTCGAAATAAAAACCTACCGGTTAGCGGCATTATGATTAAAAGGAGGGTATTGAATTGCACAATCAAATTAAGGAAAATAACCATGCTAAACCTCTATTTTGGATGAATTCAATAAATAATTGAGAAATAAGTATCTTGAAAACCCTTTTGCAAACCATAGTAGCTATGTAGTACATTTAAATATGGCAGAAACTTACAAAAAATTGAATTAAAACATGTCTCATAGGTGAAAATAACGTACATACTTTATTTTAAAGTAAATAAAAGATTAAAGAGACTAAAATATGTCATAGAAACAATGCAATCTAAAACGTGAACAAAATTTAAAACGTGAACACCCTTGGTAAAAATTAGTTCACGTTTCTGCGAGTTTACTGTATATATATATTTTTTTTATATTTAAAAATCCTTAGGAAATAAAAATTATTTAATATTTTAAAATATGGGAAATTGTTATGAATAAAAAAAATTTTTAAAATTAAAATATATAAATATATTTAAAATTCGAAAATTCGAACTTAAGTTCGAAAAATCTAACTTATTTTTGAAAAAGTTTATAACATGGAATTTTCTAATTAAATAAGGAAAGCTAGAATTATATAAACTTTATTTTCTTCTGAAAATTTTAGTAATGATTTCTTGCTTCTTTTATTGTTTTCAAAAATTTCGAACTTAGAATATTGGTTATTTAAACAAAATTATGGGATACCAAGCATATTCTATGTGATTTATAATATGAATAAATATTTTAAGGAATATGTTCAATGTTAAAAAATTCAAATTTAGGTACAAAAAATTTCGAATATAGAAAAATAATTTTTCTAAGAATTAGGAGAAGACATTAACTAATTTTGATTATATTAAAATTGCAATGTTTTTTTTTAATTTGATAGGCTTGGATTTTTTATAATTGTTTTTTAATGTGTTTTTAGAGTTAAGAACTAATTAAAGTATATTTGAGGAGCCGCAGAACAAAAGGTGCTTTTTCGCTCATTTCAAATTTTTGGGAGATCGAGATTTATTTTTTTCGCCCCTTTGAAAAACTGCAAGAACATGAAAATGCTTACAAGATTTTTACTTATCTACAGATGCATCTAACTGTCATAAGTCACCCGATTAAATGTTAAGGATGTTTGATATAATTCTATTTTTATTTCGGAAAAAGCACCTTTTGCAAAAAAGAAAGCAAAAAAGCACCTTTTGTTAGGAATAAAGTAAAAACACTTTTCGTTAAAAAAAGTAAAAAAGCACGTTTTGATAATAGAAGGAAAAAGTACATTTTGTAATGTGAATACACATATATGACGATAAAATTTTGACTGAATGTGGTTTAACCTGATCTAATAAAAAAATAATAAAAAATGTTAAGCTAAGTATATTATTTTTGTCGTTTTATTGAATAAAATTGCAACTTAAACATTTCTTTTTTAGCCTTTAGTTAAATACGTATAAAATTTGTTAAATAGTTAAACTCTTGTTCCAACATCTTCTTCTAGGCAAGAACAGCCAACATTTTCGTCTATTGAATCCTCCATACCTTTATCCTGGTTATACAAAATGTCCTTGTACCAAAATAATGACTGATTTTCACTCCAGTCTTTACCAAACTGTTTTATTAAAAGACTTTCCACAAAGACTTTAACATCTGAATAATTTAATTTTAACTGTAGTTTGGTTTGATCATTAAAGCAAAAAGTGAAACTACACTAAGATTATGGGAAAAGAACCTTTTGTTAAAAAATAAACAAAAAAGCACCTTTTGATAAAAAAAAAATAATCAAAAAAGCACCTTTTGTTAAGCATACATTTTTTAGAACCAATTTACTTTGTAAAAAAATAAAAATAATGACAACTTGATTGTTTCTACAAGATTTCAACCAAAAAACCAATTTTTCGCGAAATGCGAAAAAGCACCTTTTGTTCTGCGGCTCCTCATTTATAAGGTACATAAATGCATTGCGGCAATAAACACAACAATTAAAGAACACATGAAATCTGTTTTTGTAAATATATAAACCTGTTTATGTCACATAATTGTTTTCTTTTTCTCTTAAATAATTTTTAAAAAACTTCTATATAAAAATTTTATATTCTTGGTTTGGTATTTTTTTAGAAGCTTAAAACCAACTGCAACTAAAAATTATTTGTTGTAGGTAAAAAAAAAGAAACAAAATCATTTTGACAGATGCAGATAAGTTAGTAAAAAAAGCTTGGAACTACTTGCGAATGCCATAAGTAAAAAAAGCAATTAGTTGATTAGATACGATTACCTTATTAATCTACCTTGGAAATAATAATATACATTTCTATTTCAACATTCGAATATTCAAATTTAAATTTAAGTAATTTTTGATATGGAGAGGCTATAATTTTCAGCCGGGTTGTTAATAATATTTAGTCTTCTATCTACTAAAAAAATTAAAAACAAATTATTATTTTTTCACACAAAAAGTTTTTCCAAAAAATCAAAACCAATATTTCCTGACAATGCTACACAACGGAGTAGCGAAATATTGGAAAAATTAATAATAATTAAAGATATTATTTAAATAATTAAAAGACCTCAAGCTTAAATAATTTTGGTTAAAATTTAAATTTTTAAATTTAAAGTTCAAATTATATTAATTCAAATATTTTTATTATAAAATAAGTATCTGTAAATAATACGAAATTCTTTAAATTTTTCTAAATTTTCTATCAACAATTTTGCATTTTGCAAAAAAAAAGTAAAAATATTAATCTAATATGTATAGAATCAATTTCATTTTCAATTAAATATAAATCAATTGTTTCTGCTTGTGAAAAAACAATTTGACGTTTTTGAAAAGCAATTTATTTTAAAGACAATACAAAATTTCGTTAACTAAAAATACGATAGAAAAAACGCTAAAAAAGAAGTAAATATGTTGCTGAACTAAATCTCCTGTTATCTGAACTAAATAACAAAAAATGCAACTGACTTTTAAATCATTTGGCAATTTATCACATCAAACTTTACAAAAACAAAGAAGCACACACTGAAAAAGAACTGACAGCATTAACGAACAAGCACATGCTTACAAAAAATGTACACAGTAAGAGCTTTTGAACACTGATTGCAGCTTTTTCCCCGTTGATGAATTTATTTTTACTTATCAACATTTTTAAAAGGATATCACTTACTTTGTTGTTATGTTTATAACGATTTTTGCCTGAAAAAAAAATCCTGTAATACAAGAACAAAGAAAGAAATTTTAATGCTTTTTTAGGTTTAATGTATTTTTTATTTTCGTTTGCAATGATTTTTGTGTTAGATGCCTTTTGCTCAGAAAATAGTAAGAATTTCACTATTTAATTTTCGTAAAATAAGAGACATTTTTTTAAAAAAATTTAGCCTATTCGTTTAAGACGAATAATTGTTTTCCCTTTAGATGCCGTGTAAGCAATGCTGATAATAGAAAAGTATTAAGTGGTGGCTGTAGTTGTAGAAGTATTAGCGATGCTGATAGTAAATTGAGTAGTAAAACACTCTATATCAGCTGCCATTCAAAATGCTTGTTAATAGCATGTTTCCACGGCAACCATATTCGTAATTCGATGTCTTATTTATAATTCAAAGGCTAATTACGAACCAAATTGCATAATTTTTCCATGCAAAATTTTCAAAGTGAATTACTATTTTTTTGCGTAATTCATTTAGAATTACCATGCGAATTATAATAAAATCAGTGTCTTCTCTAATTTTTATCGGTATTTTACCATCTCCAGCTGTCAAAAATATCAAAGCAAAGCGAAAAGGAAAAAGAAAAAAGTTCAATTTCATATACATACATACATATAAAAAAAAAAATGGAAGCAAAAAAGAAAATTTTAAAGAAAGCTGTTATGTCTAGAAAACTATTGGCCACATCAAAATTATTGGTAGAGACGAAATTGTGTTTAGAGGGTTTGCTGGCTGCACTGGTTCTATTTTCTGGTAATTAGAAAAATAATGATATTATTTGAATACATTAAATAATTATAATTTTCTATATAAAATTTTATATTTCTTAATGTTCATTGCCAAAAAACAAAACGATAATTAAAACAAAGGACCAAGAAGAACTGTCAAATCAAATTAGCAATATGTCGTGAAAGCAGGGTAATTAACTTAAGTAATTTAAAGAGCGAATCAAGTAATTCAATGTGACGTGGAAACATGCTATAAGACTTCATTAATGTACACAAACTAACACACTTTTATACACGAATTAACAAATATGCTGTTTACAACGACTCTAAAATATTTACAGTTCGATAAGAATTAGTATATTTGAAAAATAATTTAAAAAAAATGAAAATATTTATATGAATAAATGAAGTTAAGTTATAGAATAATCATTTTATTTAATCACTCAATGAAACGTGTATTTTTTACCAGTAAGAAAAACTTGTATTAAATTTCAGCACGCATTTAAATAAAAATTCAATTCATTAAATGTTTACCCATGTTCGCCAATGACACCGTTATGTTAAAAATGCGTGTTTCATCTAATAATAACCAGCTCATTGTTAGTAAAAGTTATGAATATTTATTATTTAATTTTTTTGCTTAGGAATATTTAACAAACTTAGTTTTAGTGGCAATAGTTTCGAATAAAAAAGAAAATATTGTAAGAAATTTGTAATCAAATCCTGTAGGGCTATAAGTGTGTTTGATTGCATTTTGAAAGCAATTGTACCACCAGTTAGGATGTTTAAAGAAATTATTTCTACAACAGTTTTCTACAAGAACGAGATTGATCATTTTATAGCACAAATAAATTTTAGCAAAAGGTTTTTTTAAATGAGATTTTTTTTTATCACATTGTAAGTATTGCAGCTTCATAATCAATTTTATTAACATACATCTTATGAAAAAATCATTTATTAATTTGGATATGTTTATAACTCATGAATATCATGTGTTACGTCTAAAATTTTTTATAACACAAGGCATAATTATGTATTTTTATACAGCTTTTCGGATATAAATAAAAGGCTTGTTGTTGTTGCATAGTAATATTAACAATGATAACAAATAAGTTTTTATTTTTTTAAATTTTAAATTATGTTCTAAATTTTATTTTTGAATAAAAATATAAGCTCGAATAGTAATAATATCTATACCAATATTACACTCGTTTAAACTGTTTGCCATTTTCGAAAGCAGTAAAATGTAGGCATATAAGTCTATTTACTTAGATTTTAGCTAATTAGCCAATAAGAAATTAATTTATTTTGTTTTTGATGATGCTCGAAAATTCGAAGCTCGAAGTTCGAAAAAAATATAAACTAGAAAAAAAAATTTTTTTAGTTATATTTAAGCTCATTAGCCAGTAAGAAATTAATTTATTATGTCCTTGATAATGTTCGAAAATTCGAATTAAATTTCAAAAATATTCAACACTAGAAAAAAATTTATTCGAAGTGTGAAGGTAAACATTAATAAAAACAGTTAGTTACAAGTAGCAAAAATAATCTATTTTATTACACAAATTTTAAAAAAATTCGAAGATTTCCGAAAAAGTTCTTAAAGCGGAAAAGCTGTTTACGGAATTCACATAATATCTATTTATTCGTTTAAAAAAAATTAATATTAATATTCTCTAGCAAAAGGAAAAAGAAAACTTTTATGTTTGTTTTTTTTTCTTACAAGAAAATACATACTTTATTGAGTTTAGTTAGTTATTACTAAGATATTTAGTTTCTTGTACTATTATTTTTTTCATGTATCACTTAAAAGCAGCAAAAGTTCTTTGTGTGCTACCGCAAATTATTTTTTTGGGTTAAACATCAACGCTCATTATATTTTACTGCAATTTTTTTGTCTTTCACTTATTTTATTTTAATTTTTATGTTATTTCATCTTATCAAATTATGTAGACTGCTTGCTACAAGTTTATTTTTTTCTCTTGATGTTGTTGCTATTGTTGTTTGTACTTTAATACTGAAATTTCTCAAGTATGTACAAATTGTAAATGGAGTGGATTTATACTACGCTCAAATTGAAAAAGGTACGAAATTATGAAGTAATACAAAATGCGCACCGCCGTTGTCGTTGATTTAAATAATTGCTAATATTATAAGGAGTGAGATCGAAAAAATCTTTTTTTGGACGCAATATTTTTTATAGTTATCTTTGAAAAATGTGTCAGTTATTATTTTTAAGGACTACTATCAAGACATATTTAGTCATCAGTTAATCGCAGTTCGGAGATAATGTTTTTTAAATATGAATTTTGATTTATGAAATAAATGAGAGACGAGAGAAAATTTTTTTCATTTATTTATTTATTTCAGTTCCGTAATATAAAGCCACAAAGGCCAATTATAATATATTACATTGTTAGAAAACGCATAAGCAAAGCCTTAGAATAAAAATTAAATATACTATACTACATTATATACATTATTTTTCAATGTCAATAACAAACAATCTCATTTATTTGCTCCCCAAGCATAAAAACATTAGGACATATATTAAGGTAATAATATAAAAAGTCATAAAAAAAATAGTCTAGTTAGGGAGGCTCATCACCATAGTTAAAAAAAAAATGTCTTATAAGTTTTCATTTGAAAACGTTATTAGAATGAGTAATTCCAATGACAAGCAATTCCAGTTCTTTATAATTCTAACAAGAAAGGACCTAGCGTATATAAATCTAAGAATTTTAGGGAAAATAACGTGCGGATTCCTACGACGAGGAGAAAAATAAAATGCATTACGTAGTGATAAAGGCTTACCATATTTTATAATCTTATAAAACAAGTACAAATTGCGAAAGCATACAAATTTATTAAAAGAACCTCCTAAAAAGTCTCTAACGAAGCCAGAAATATGTTCCCGTCGGCGAACATTATAGACAAATCTAACAATAGCATTAATCAAGCATTTAAGTCTAGCAAGAAGGAAACCAACAGTGACAGGTATAACTTCAAAACCATAAAAAATTTGAGACATTAAAACTGCATATGCTAATCTTTTTCTCGCATCAAGAGGCAAGAGAATATTAGAGCAGTAGATTTTCCGCAGCAAAGCCCAAACTCTACCAGATAATAAATCAATATGATTACCAAAAGACAGTTTCTTATCTATAACAACTCCTAAACATTTGTGGTGATCAACAAATTGAACAACATTATCACCAAGAAAGTAGGGCCAAACATTAAAGCTTCAGTCTTTGATGTATTGATGGATATTACATTGTCAATAGTCCACAGCTTAATGCATTCTAAGCATGAGTTTATGTTGCTCTCAAATATTTCATTAAATCTTCTATTTCCTCTAAATAGGAGAAACACATCATCAGCGAAAAGGAAAGGGGTACATTGAAAGGAATTTACAACGTTAGAGAGATAATTAATATATAAAATAAACAAAAGCGGACCTAAAATAGAACCCTGGGGAACCCCAGAGTGGAGATTAAGTCTTTCTGAAATCTCAGTATTGCTAACCACAAATTGAGATCTGCCGGATAAATAGGACATAATAAGTCGATAAGCAGTTCTAGAAAATTTAAATTTGCTTGAAAGTTTAGAAATCACTTTACAAAAGTTTATAGAATTAAATGCCTTAGACAAATCCATAGATATTAAAACACTCAATTTGTCATCATTGATATTTTTTCTTATTGAGTCAGTTAGACTCAAAAGAAGGCAGGTAGTGTTTAAGCCGTTACGAAAGGCATTTTGAGACTCAAAGATACTGAGATAACAATTTGATTCTTTAAAATATGTTCAACAACTTTCGAAATTGCAGGAAGTATAGAAATAGGCCTTAGATCATCAGGACTATGAACTACCTTAGACTTAGGAATTGGAACAATACGAGAAATCTTCTAAGCTGACGGAAATATGGATTTAGTTAATTAAATGTAAAATAATATCAGAAATAAAAGGTAGAACAATTTTTAAAAATTTAATAGACACTCCATCTACACAAACTGACTTAGATTTAACGTTATTTAAGGTATCAAATAATTCTACTTCACTTATGCAAGAAAAATAAAATGATTCAACAGAGTTATCAAGAATGTCAAAATTAAAGTCATTAGGAGTGGAAATATCAGGACCAACAAAATATTTATTAATAGTATTATTACCAATACAACCAGATCCCTTAATAACTTTCCAAAAACCCATAAGAATCCAAAGAATTAAACAATAAGCTAGCCATCTATGCAGTTAGTTATCTATGCACTTTAACAACTGAGTTTTAAAATAAGTGAAGAAAAAATAATCTGCTGACGATTCACCACTACCTAAAGTCTAAATATTTATTTATTTATTTATTATATTTGTTTAAGAAAATAAATCCTTACAGACAATTAAAAATTATAAACGTGCATGAATAGTTACATAAAGTTTTAATTAAACGTTCAATATAATATGAAATACAAACAATTTATATTTACAAGAATTATGAATTTAAAGAGACTTTTATTTGGTTTTTAATTGCATTAGAAGTTAAAGAAAAATCTATAAATTTATAATATTTGTTGAAGCTACCCGATGTGTTAGCGAAATATTGGAATGAAAAAAAATTATTTTTATAAAAATTTATGTCAAGCTTATTCCAAAATTTCTTTTTTATATTAATTGTTAAGATCTTAATTGCTGAAATATTCCTTCTGGATCATTTGTCAAAATTAATATGAACATTTTCAACAACTTTTAAAAATTGTATTTCAATATGCATCCACCAACAACATATAAATATTTTATGAAAAAAATGTAGTTAAAAAAATATACGATAAAATTTTATTTCTTTAACGATTTCAGGAAGTTAGGAGCGAGTTTTCTATATATGACTGGAAAACTGTACTTCTGTGCTGAAAGCACTAGATCAACTATATTTCCATTTAAAACCTTAAATGCAAATGAGTATAGAAAAAATTAAAAACAAGAACGATTCTGCAAAGAGAGATTAATTACAGAACCATTTTTTGTTACCCTTAACCAATCTTGAAACGAGGAAGAAAAATTAAAAACATGGAAGGAAAAAAAAACGTTTTAATGTTAGAAACTCTTCATCACACCACTTTGGGGAAATTGGAAACATCATAAATTCGGTCTTGAACAATACCACTGAATATGATGTTCTTTCTTTATCCGTTTTGATTGGTTTTATTGTTGGGATATAGTATACCACAAAACTATTTTGATCCCATATGAATAATATGAAACTATAGGTAGTTCGTTCCTAATTGTATTACAACAGTTTTCTATATTTTTAAGAAAATTTAAATTAAGAATGAATAAATTAAATTAAGGAATTAAAAGTATCTGAATAATTTGGTTAATTAAATTACTCAAAAAAGGTTTTTTTTTAAAAAAAGCAAACAAAAAAATATGGTGAGTATAGATATGTAACAAAGGAGTTTCTAAACTACTAAATTTTTTCGATCTCGATTCTTACTTTATAAACTAGTTTTTAGTAAACTACCTTTTAGTATAACAAATGGTATGTCAAAGATATTGAAAAGTATATTTATTGACTTGGTACTCACTAGTCATTATTTAGTTTTTACTGAATATGAAAAATTTGCAAACACTGCACTAAGAAACTTACTGCAGCAATCAGCCTTTCTTATTTCGATTAAGTTTTTTTAAAGTTTGTGATATTTATTTAGATTTTTGTTGTGTTTTTTCTCTGTTCTCCTCTATTTAGATTTTGCCGTATTGCTGGCTTGTACTTTTACGACGTACTTAACTTTTGGTGTATTTTCTACTTACTTTGTTTTTCTTTTTTGTATTACTTTTTGTTGTTTGTGATTTGTTTTGTTTCTTTTTAAAAATGTCTTCCTCTTATTTAATTTATAACTGTTATATAAAACACAAGACTTTTTTTATTCGTACCTTATATTTTTACCTCACTCTGGCCCGTTTCTTATTTGTATTTCATTTGTTACCAAAAGCAGCAAAAGAGAGTTTAAGTAAAAGGGAGGACAGGAATAATCCTGTTTGTAAATAACTTTAATTTTAATTGTTCTCAAGTGAGTTGTAGGAGAGAAGTGGTTGGTTGTTTGGTTGTAAGCAACCAACTTAACTTAGTCATCAACCATCCGTTCAACTTGTAGTTTTGTTTAAGTTTTGATCACACACATATACCCGCACCCACACTATCATCAGCAGTTTAAGTTTTCTGCATTTGAAACTTCTTCCTCTTTCACTGATTGACTGAATGGCTGGCTCTTTGTTAGTTCTTGTTCATTTCTTAAGAGTCTCTTGAGTTGTGTGGCCAGTTAGTTGCAAGTGCTAGAAAAGTTAAGTTTTTTTTTTAATTTTTGTAATTCTTACTTCTCATAAAGTTTGAAAGAGTGGATGGATGTACGAAAAGCAAAACAATACATTTTTACTTCATATTCTCAAGTATTTTTATGGGTTTGATTAACAATGTGAACTCGTAACTGTAACATTTGCCCAAAACTCTCTAATGTAAGAAGAAACACTTGAAGAAATTTTAATTTTTTGTTGTAGCTCTACTGTAAATGAACCTAAGTTCTGCTTAGGTATTTTGGGGATTTTTAACTACACTTTTGCATGTCATCAATGTCTAAGTTGAAGTTATAAAGTTTTTATTTTTTTACAGACAATTAAGCAGTATTTAATAGTATTTGACTGTTGAACATAAAACAAAAGAAATTCTAATAAATATTTTAAACAATTAAAAAATTTGTAGTAAGTTTTCCATTAAGCAGGAATTTTGTTATATCCTTCGTAAAATTATAAAATAAATTAAGAAAATGTAAGTGTATTGTACATTTGTATGCCCTTCGCATGAGATTTTAAAAGGGTACTTATAAGTTTATCATTCGGATTGTAATTTAAACAATATTTATTTGCTTCATTTAAATTATAAATCAGATCATTCATGGTGAAGTTTGATTTATAATGTAAAATAAAACACATGGTGGTAAAATTTTACAGTCCGTTGTTAAATGTAAAGCACACCCAAACGTCATGATATTTTTCTGCATTTCATTTGACATTTCTTAATATCAGACTAACTCAATTTGAACCATGGAAAAAGATACACAATTATGAAAATGGGCTCCTAAATCAAAATCCATATCGTGCACTTCGTGATTTTTTCGGTCAATTTAATCGCCCAAATGTACGTACAATCGGAAAAATCGTGCAAAAATTTGAGCAAATCGGTTCTGTAGGAGATGTGAAAACACCATAGCATGCTCATACTGCAGAAAATATTGCTGCTGTTCGCGATAGTGTGGCTAAATTCGCCTAAACTCGTCGTACCCGACAATCGCAATTGACTCAAGAACTAAAGCCTCTTGACCATTCCAAACGTCGTCAATGGTCAGAATGGTGGCAAGAAGAAAATAATCTTCAGTGATGAGGCACATTTTCACCTCAGTGGATTCATCAATAAGCAGAGTTACCGCTTTTGAGTGAATGATAATCCAAGAGTGATTGTCGAAAAACGAATGCATCCAAAAAGAGTGACTGTTTGGTGCGGTGTATGGGTTGGCGGCATTTTCGGGCTATATTTTTGTTCAAAATGAGGCCGGTCAGGTAGTTACTGCGAATGGTGTTTGCTATCGTGAGATGATAACGAACTTTTTATGGCTCGAATTGGAAGATATGAATGTGGACGATGTGTTGTTTCAACAGGACGGTGCCACTTTCCACACAGCTAACGAAACAATGGCTCTTTTGCACGATAAATTTAATGGCCGTGTTATCTCATGTCATGGTGATGTCAATTGGCCGCCAAGATCATGTGATTTGACACCGTTGGACTTCTTTCTTTGGGGTTTTTTGAAAGAAAAGGTGTACGTCGATAAGCCAGCAACAATTCAAGAGCTAATGGACGGCAAAGAACATCAATTATGCCTCAGAGTCATCGAAAATATAAACCATCGGATGGAGGTGTGCCGCCAAGGTAGCGGCAGCCATTTGGCCGATACTTTGTTCCATACATAATTGAACCATACCAAAATTATCATAATAAAAAGAAATGACAATAATTTCTTAAAAGAACAAAGAACATCAATTATGCCTCAGAGTCATCGAAAATATAAACCATCGGATGGAGGAGTGCCGCCGAGGTTTGGCCGATACTTTGTTCCATAAATAATTGAACCATACCAAAATTATCATAATAAAAAGAAATGACAATAATTTCCTAAATAGTTTGTGTTTTATTTAAAAGTAAACTTAAATTTAATTATCGGCAAAAAGAAAAATTTATGTTATTTACTGTTTAAAACTGATATCATGTAAGTGTTGGCCATGACTACGTCTAACGTGGTCCAATTGAAAGGTATATTTTTGGGTTACTCGTTCGAGCATAGCGACTGGTATCTCCTGAATAACACGAGTAATGTTGGCTTCCAAAACGTTAATCGTATCTAGCTTATTCCTGAAGACCTCAGATTTTGAACATTTCCAGACAAAATAGTTCAAAAGTGTGATATCGCATGATCGATATAGCCAATTTATCGTATCAAAACGTGCAGTTAAGAAGTGAACACCAAAAATAATTTCTCAACAAGTTTAGCTCCGTTTGTTGAAGTCAGAGCTCATCGAGACAATGCATCCATGAATTTCAGGAAGCAAAAGTCCATTAACATGGTGTGATAACTGATTCCGATTTGCCCCATTTTTAAAAAAATATGAACCAATGATTCTACCAGCCCAATTTTCGCGCACAATCTCAGTTACAGATGCTATATTCTCTTCACTACTTTAGTTATGCAAACTAAGGCTCAAATATTACAAATGGTATTGGCAAAAGTGGTTTCAGTAGGTTGATTTCTCACAGAACGTTGTTATTTGTAATACAAGTGAACGATTTGAAAACGCTGTTGTGGTGTGAGTCATTCCATTATAATTTGCGAAACGATACTAAAAAAAAAGCAGTTTTATGTGAGTAATGCGTGATTTGTCAAGAAAAGTCGATTAGGAATCAAACCTCACGATAAATAACCCGATATATTCTGAATAAGGATTCTTAGAGTTAAAAAATTTACTGCTGTATTCATAAAATATATTTCAGGTTTATTAAAGGCTTATTTGACAAATTTCTCTACAACATCTGTCAAATAAGCATTTAATAAGCCCAAAATATTTTTTATGAATACGGCCCTAAGTCTTTAATTTTTTCAAAAATAAAAATTCAAACGCCAAATTTATTTAAATTTTCCTAAAAAATTTAAAAGTGACTTTGTAAAATATTTCTTTAATATAAAAATTGATAAAAATTTGCATTTAAACATTTGTTTTTTATTTACGCTTAAAATACTTGACTATATTATTTATTTTTTAAACTTTCTAGTTTAACTTATTATTTTTAAGTGTATGTATTTATTATTTGTACAAATCCTTGCCAACATTTCCTCTATAGACAAATTTATTATGTCTGCAAAGTGTTAGATAAATAGTTGTCTTTTTTTCTTCTTTTTTACTCGTTATTGTGGCATTTAACTGTTCCCTGGGTGGTAACGTATTTTCTATTTCAAAAACTCATATTTTACAAAACATTAGTAAACTAATAATCCAAACATACGACTATAAATCTTCAAGAAGCTCTTTTAACAAATAGAAAATGCCATATTTTTGTTTCAGTTTATTTTTTTTTTATTATTGCAAAAAACAAAACTAGAATTGCAATTTTCAGAGATGACTAAAAAAGGTCTCCTGTTAAAAGTAAAAGCCATAAAAATTTGAAACTGGCATCATTTTTCTTTTATATTTATTCAAAGTGTATAAGCGTGTGTTTGAATATGTTGCACAATGCGAATGCAAAATGCATTAAGAAAATTTATGACATGATATAAAAGAAAAATATGGTGCATATTTTTTTAACACTTAACGTAAACAGATAAGAGAGACGTAATGTCATTTATGTTTCTTCGATAGAAAGACGGCTCAATGACATCTCCAGATCATAATGCGCATCAAACAATTACTTTTTTTTTGGATATAATGACCTGAATGCGACATTTTTGCAGACGTAACCACTGAGTGGGGAATAAATTCATCGCTGAAGAAAATTTTGAAATTTTGTTCGAAAGACGGTTGCTTTAGCCAAGTGGGAACCGTAGAAGTCAATTTAATTTTGGTTTCTTATGGCTACGACATCAGCGATTCGGATGCGAAGCGATGGCATGTGGTATCGCTTTGGATCGGTTTTGGGGCATAGGAGAATCCTGGACCTCGTGGATAAAGAGGTTAGGGAGGGTCAGATGCCGATGGAGCGCATGAGTCGGGTAAAAGTGGTCGAAAGGCTACATCACACGCTCATAGCGGATGGATTCATGCACGATGAGTGCATGGAGAATGACATCAGTATCTTTACTGATGGTCCTTTATGGACGGAAGGACAGGTGCTGGAGTGTACTCACTTGAGTTGAACTTATCCTGCACCCTGAATCTGGGGGAGTACGTGTCAGTCTATCAGGCAGAAATGCTTGGTTTACTGCACGCGTTGGACCACCTGTTGGAATATCGAATGTATGGGAAGAGAATTCTTATTGCACTTAACAACCAGTCGGTTATAAAACGTATGTAGCGGATAGATGTGAACTCCTCTTTGGTGCTTGAGTGTGTTCTAAAGCTCAATAGGTGTGCCTCTAACAAATGAGGTAATAGTTTTAAAATGATTGCTGTTGCTCATTGTAAATTTTTTTTTTATATTTTTAAAATTTTGAAAATTATTTATGTTAACATAACATAACGTACGGTCCACACCAGCAATCGATTTTTCACGAACAACGAACAATTTTTTGTGTGCACATGAATTTGCCTGGTGTGGACCGCTGTTGTCGATGTTTCGTTCTTGTTCAAACAGCGTTGTCAGAACAATTGTTTGCACAACGATGTCTGATATAAAAAGTTATTTTGAATGTGAAAGAAAGAGACAACACATAAAAATATTAACGAAATACACTTTATACGTTTTCTCCATATAAAAGAACATAAAAAATTTTTTGACAGTTGCTCTGCCGACATTTTGTTATGACTATAACAAAATGTCGGCAGAGCAACAAATCGATGGCACGTCTAGACACGTTAAGTAATAGCATGTGATTAACTTAAATTTTTCTTACATTAGTTTTAAAAATAAAGTTGTTAAATCTTTCAATAACACTAAACCTTTTAAATTTATTTGAAAAAATATTTCCTTATTTCTATGCCTCCTAGTGTTAATATTTATTTTTAGTTTATTATACTCTTTTTTAGTTAAAAATGATAAAATATTAAGATTTTAGCATATTAAGAGGCAAACATATGTACATATGAATTATTTAAAACAAGATATAGAACATAGCTTTTAATAATATTTAGTTTTAAAGACTTTATTTTCTCTCTTTAAAACAAAGGCACGATTAACATTTTAATTTTTAAAAGCTCAATAGAAATAAAATATGCTTAAAGAAACATCGAAAATAATTTATTATTTATGGCAAAGCCGGAAAAACAAAAAACCAACATTTTTGGTGTTTTGTCAAACTTCAAAGATTTATTTGTTGTTGTTGTTGTTGAACAACTTTTATTGAGTTTAAAAAGTTTTCCCATAAATAATTTTAGTTTCTATAAAACTTTTAGAAAGTTTCCCCGATGATATACTTATAAAGCAAATAGAAGCGTTAAAGTGGATCAAACACGATAACTTACACTATAATAAAAAAAATATAAAAGTATTTGAGATAAATTTTATCGCGAGTACATATTCAACTTTAGCAGTTAAGTATTATATTTTTATATTAGGCTATAAGTTCTATGTGGTTTGTTAACGTTAAGGTGATTTTTAAAAGTAGACTTTATTATAGAGAATAAACAAAATTTGATAGATTATAACGAAATAATAGAGAAGCCTTTTTTAATATAAAACTTGTATTTAATTTTATTTAATATAATATCTAAAATATTTGTAAATGCTAAACATTAAGTCCAGTTACGGTAGGAAACTTGTGCAAAAGCTAGATCAAATCATGGATTATGAAGAAATATTTTTTGAAAAAATATTGAAACGTTTTACTTTTATTTCAAGGCGTACATATACAAACATAAAACAAAAAAGCGAGCGTTTTAATGCTGCTTGTTAGTTTCTGGCGTTACAAAGATAAGTATAAACTCATTGTAGTCATTAGGTAATATGGTTAGCGAAACAACAATATTTAAAATAAAAAAACTTTTTTTGTTAAAATAATATGGTGTTAAAAAAAGCTATTTATAGCTTAGTTGCTTTAAAGCTAAAAAGTATTTTTCAAATAAAAAAATCCCGAAATTCATTAACTTTGAGGATCAGTGTTGCCAAAAGAAGGAGAAAATCCCTACACGTAAGATATTTTAGTACTGAAATAGAAGCATAGGGAAATTCGAAAAATTTTATAATTAATAATATTCTCTAAAGTGTAGATATTTTTCCTCATATTAAATTATTTATGAAATAAAAAACAATTTAATCACTAGCTTGTGCCCGCGACTTCGTATGCATAAAAAGTAGACTTAGTATTAACAACAAAAATAAAAATATTTACAACACAAACAACCCGTTCAGGATGTGTGATGATGAGTTTGCCAACGACTTTGCGTTATTACCATGATAAGAAGTAGCCTATGTGTTAATCTAGGTTGTTATCTATCTATCTATGTGCCAAATTTTATTTAGTTCCCTTCAGCCGTTTTTGCGTGATTGAGTATCAAATATCCAAACATACAAACGTTCACAATGTAAATCATTATTATTCTGGCTTAAGTTAATTTTTCTATTATAGAGCTTCTTAAAAAACATTTATTAATTTAAAATAAATTGTAATCATTCAAGAACATTAAAAAACTATTCCGATATTAGACGAGTGGTATGCATTTTCTAAACCAGGTACGATTTTGTTATCAGCACTCCTTATCGGTGTACTCACATGTAATTTTTAATAATAAATATAATACCTTAAATTTGGACACCCTTTACTTGTTCGAGCATGATTCCAAAAGAAAAACTTTCTAATTTGATACAAAAGATTCAATATTTGAAACTCGTGATAACGTGAACCAAAGTAGTTCACGTTTTCGAGTTTGTTAAGCTTATAGAATTTAAAATTTTTGAAAGAAATTAGAAATGATACTTGAATAAAAAGGAATAAAAAAACTTTAAGTGCACAGCATGTCAGCTTGAGCATTATGCCACTAAATACTTAGTATTTTAAAAAAATTATTTTATTAAAGTTTAATAACGAAAAATATGTATATTTTAATATTTATATTCAGTTCAATTTGAATATGATATCTCTGGTAGTATAAAAACTGATTAAGTCTGTTTTTAACTTAAAACTTTTTGAGCTGATTTTTATGATTTTTTGATGATTTTCTTTAAAATATAAGTATACTATTATAGGAATTCCTTCCTGTATTAATTAAAGAGCATATGTTAAAGCGCACAGAGAAAGGGACCTAAGGGTAAAAAAAACAATTTTTTTTTGATGTGGACAACATCTGAGCATCGAATGAGACTGATCCTATTCTTTTAAAAGTGTTCCCTCCCAGAGATATGAGCGTTTATAAAAGTGAAGTCGACGATTCTAAGCGCAAATAGAAAGGGACCTAACGGTAAAATTTATTTATTTTCTTTTTTTCTTCTACTAAATTAACAAAATAACTTGATTTTACAAAACTACAAAAAATTCATTTTTTTCCTTATTTTAAAAAATAGAAAAATCATTTAATTTTTAAAATGGCTCTCCTGAACAAAACCTGTTTTTACCCTTAGGTCCCTTTCTCTATGCGCTGTCACATATATATATATATATATATATGTATATAAGTTTTAGTACGTACAATTAAAAGTTAATATAAGCTATAATGATACTGTTCGTTAAATAATATAGGTAATAAGTTTTTACGCTACAACTTCCTGTAGAGTTGTTTAAATTAGTTAAAAATTAACCAAAGAGCAGTTTGGAATTGCGGGATTGCCATAGTGTTTTATTTTAAAATTCGACTTTATGTAAAGACTAAAAACATTATATGTCTCAGACGACCGGAGCACGTTTCTCCAAATATAACACGTAAGTTTTATTTTGCAGCTGCTTCCAGTACAACACGGATTTATCGGCATTAAAAATCTGATTTTCACAAAAAGAGAGTTCTTTAATTTTTGATATTTACTTCCCTTTGAACGGGTGAAGGAGTTGTGGTTGAGCACAAATACTTTTTCTAAAAAACTTGAGAAAACAAACACAAAACCTCTGTAAAAATTTTAGAGGCTAGCCATCGCTGGCATTAAAGGCTTTAGCTTTTAATTTCAGCCCGTTTACTGGCATTTTTGTTTCGCATTCTAAGGACAATTTAAAAAGAGGTTTTTCAGAAGCACGTAATATTTTACCATAAAGAGAAATATCTACCCGATTTGCTAATTCCCGTTTATTTTAGTTTTTAATATAAAAGAAACTGTTAATTACGCAACGCCATGTTTTCTTGATTAACCACTTACACTATAATCTTTTTGCGATAATTCATATATATATATATATTATCTTTCAAAGAAAACACTTTCGGTTTTTTTAACACATACAAATTTTATATCACTTCTAACATTTACGTAGTGATATAAAAGAACAACAAACAGGTCAATGTATGTATAAATACACGGTTAAATTAAGAGAAAAAAATGTTGTAACATAAACAAAAAAGTGAACTCTAATTCAGGGATTTATCAATTAAAAAATAACGGTATGACAAGTAAGGAAAAGTAAAAAATGGGTTAACGATTTAGAGATTTCACATTTTGTTCACATTTTAAAACAGTTTGTTGAAAAAAATGGTTAACGTTTCTGAGACGTTCACCCTTTCGAGTGTTAACATTTTCGCGAGTTCACAGCGTTAATAAGCGTTTTTATAAAAAATTTAAGAAATTTTTTTGCTTTTATTTAAAAAAGAATTATTAATAATTTATGTTAAAACTAAAATAAACGTATGTCTTAACTTATATTATTTGTTTCACTTACTAAACATAAAATTCAAAAGGCTAATCCTTTTAAACCCATATATAATTCTATGCAAAACAAAAGTCCAATCCTTTCAAAGTTTTCATCTCTACGTATTGTAGACAAACATAAACAAAATAAAATTGTTTGTATTGTTATTCAATTAGCTTCGTACTTATGTATTCATATACATACTTATTTAAAAATGCATTAATACGTAGCTTTATGTATGTGTAAATGTTGGCATCCAATTTTACTACACACATACACTCAACTTACATGCATAAGTAGACTTTTATATAGAGTAGTGTATGCGACACTTAAATATCTTTTTGAAAATTGTGTACTATAATTTATAAGTTTATGTATAAGTGTAAGTACTGTGAAGAAAACTACTATAAGGTAGTGAACGTGCCATTTAACATTTGAAAAAGAGAAAATGTTTCAAAGACTAAATAACTAAATGAAAGAATGAATGGAACAAAACTTAAATGAACCAAACAACTAAGCAAGAAGAATAACTGACTGGATTATGTTTAAAATGAATGAAAGACTGATTTTTTTTTCTCAATATGAAAGGCCAGTAAAATTTACGGATAAATACACTTAAGTGGTAGTGTATTGTTGCTCTTGATTATGCATATTTGAAAGTTTATTAGGCCCGACCACAAAAAGACTTTTTTGATAATTTTCATAACATAGAGAAGTTTTGGAGAAATGATTTTCGAATAGAAAAATTATAAAAAAGTTTATATGAAATAATACGTAATGTACAAAAAAAATGTTTAGTAAATTAAAAAAAGGAGAATTTGTTTAAAAATTAGAATTAAAAAAAAAAAACAAGTAAGAGCGCTATATTCGGCCGTGCCGAATCTGATAATACCCTTCAGCGTTATGTACATAGGTATAAATACAACATCGTAACAAAGCCTTGATTTTAGATTTTATGTAATACGCCCTTTTTTTTATTATTTTCGACGCCATCTTTGATCTGAAATTTTATCGAAAATTTCTCATGCTGTTTGAGCAGGCCTATGTTGTGTGATTATGCATCTGTGTTTGGTAATGTATGTTGAATACTACTTTCAACAAAAAGCAGGTTTTATTCAGTAGCATTGCAATCATAAATAAAGTTTTAATTTTTTACTTATATTACACATACATACACACATACGTACACACATACATACACACATACATACAAAAATATGTAAATAAATAGGGTGATTTTATATCAGCATATTTTTAAAATTGTACTTTATAATTATATATTATAATTGTTAGTGCTGAAAACTTATATCATTTTTGTTGTTGCATTGTGTTTATTTTTTGCAAAAAATGTAAGTTAAAAAAACTATTAATTCCGACAAAACTAAAATTAATTCAATTCAATTCGATAGTTTTTGAACCAAATTATGTCTCAACACATGTTTTTTTTACAGAAGCAATGTTTTAAAGGTAACACACGACATGTTTGTATCAGCAGTGGAGAATTATACAAGTCAAATGTAAAAAACATGCCGTGTATTAGCTCCTTAAGCAAAAAAAAATTTTATACGAAGTATGAGACGAAAATTGATGTGTTGGAGACGCCAAACGTACTGGTGGTCCAAAAATAAGCCGTTCAAATGTAAATATCGAGGCTTTTATATCAAAATTATTGAAACTATGACCAGAAAGTATAACAAAAATATTGCAGTGTTCAAATGCATTAAATAAACACTGATTTTCCATTTATCGTCCCTTTACGTATCACCCTTTCCAAAGGTACACGTTCAGAAGCATGTATTTATAAATCCATTTCTTCTGTTGGTTTGTGGTCTTTGAAATCACTTATTTTACTCTTATGCACACATTCGTAAGTACTTATGTATGTACATATGTATGTAAATGTGGTCTTTTTTAATAAAATTATTAAAAAGAAAAAAACTGGCCAGACTTTACCACACTTGATATAAAATTCGGATTTATCCTGTATGTTTGAACAAACAAGCGCTCTTTTGTACACATGTACTTGTATATGTTCGTGTATTTGTGTAGAACTCATATAATCATCGGTATGGTACGTGTTCTCTTTTGTATTTGGCAAATTGTATTACATTTCGTAGCCTTGGGAAATCTTTTGGTTTCCTTCATATAATTTGGGAATATTTGTGAATGTCTGTATGTATGAACAGGTGTCTACTCGCAAAATGCAAAATATTTTTATTTCATTTTCACTGTTTGCTATTTTGAATAGGTATTAAGTAAATTTAGCGAAGTTTTAAATAAAAATATTTGTTTTTTTAATAAAATCTTCATTTCAAAACATATTTAAACAATTCTTCTATTTATAGACAATGCTTTGTAAATTTTGTATTTAAAGAAAATTCGCTATTTATGGAAAATCCTAAAAGTTAAAATTTTTAGCGATCTCTAAATATGGTCAAATTGTTCTAGTTTTTGCTAAGCACGCTTCTTTTGTTGAATGGAACAGGGGCGGCCTTGTGGACACGAACAAATATTAAATCTTCAAGTCTCATATATTCCTAAGCCAGTCGAATATATTATGCACTGGAAAAGCCTGGCGCGCGTTGCTACACCCCTTAATGAATAAAAGCTAAAAATTATAACTTTTTTAAATGGGCGTGGTACTGCCCACTTTTCTAATCACAAAACTGTATAGTCATGACAGCTCAGTTTCAGAAAAATCGGTGAAGTTCAAGTAGCTAAAAATAATAACTTATTTCTTATGGGCGTGGCACTGCCCACTTTTCTAATCACGAAATTGTATAGTAATGAGAGTTCAAAATGTGTGTGCAAAGTTGCAAGAAGTTAAAAATTATAACTTTTTGTTATGGGCGTGGCACTGCCCACTTTTCTAATTACGAAACTGTATAGTCATGACAGCTCATTGTGTGTGAAAAGGTTTAGAAAAATCGGTGAAGTTCAAGTAGCTTAAAATGATAACTTTTTCTTATGGGCGTGGCTCTGCCCAATTTTCTTATCACGAAATTATATAGTCATGACAGCTCAATATGTGTGTGCAAAGTTTCAGAAAAATCGGTCAAGTGCAAGTAGCTGAAAATGATAACTCATTTTTTGTGGGCGTAGCCCGCCCACTTTTTATCACCCATAAACACTCCCTGGAATGTATAAAACAACTTGCTAAAGTTTTAGTCCGATCGGTTTTACAGTTTTGGAGTCTATAGCTATCACACTCACACACACACAGGCAGACAGAGTTTCACTTTTATATATATAGAAGAAGGTATGAATATGCTTTAATCTAATACAAATTTTACATTAACGAAAAAAATTTCGCTGATACGTGATAACATTTTTTTCCAAATTTCTAAGTTTTTAAATACAAATTTAATAATTATTTTTTGTTTATCATATATTTGCGATAACAGCTTAACAAGCAGTTTCTTTTTGCTTTAAAATATTATCACAAATTTCCTTTACAGAATATCATCGATTAATTTTAAACATTTTTAAAACTTATCGTTTAATGCAAGAATTTCCGCAACTTATTTATTTAGGGAACTTAAAATCTTTTTTACAAAATTTTATTAAAGACAGCCTTATTTTATCCCTACAGAGTGTTCGCTCTTCCAACCAATATGAATCACATCAAACCGTACTTAAAACATATGTAGGAATTTTTATTTTTTTGCTTTTATTTACTTATTTTTTCTTTTATTCCTGCTTAATGTTGTTGTTGTGGCGCAGTTCGTCGTATTTAAGAATAATTTTTCAATACTTTTAAAAGTAAAATGGTACATGTGCTAAAGCTATGCCCAGGCACATTCATATAATTTGTGTCGCTAAAATACACTTTTAAACAATGGTGTAAACGTATAAATGTAACACTTTTTCAAAAACACAATAAGTTTAAATAGAAAATATGTATTAATTGAGGCAATGGGAAATAGACGTGTATGGGTTTGGACAATGCTTCCAAGATTTTGTAAAATTTTACTAACTATTTGAGTTTTTCGAGTTCCACGAGTATTGGGAAATATCCACGTTATTGTCGATTATGACTGAATGTTAAAAGTAATTATCGGCTGCGTAAATTCTTTTTCATTATTCTTATTTTGTTTCCACATGGTTTTGGTAAAATTTTCCGAAAGATTTGAGTTTCACGTACATATGTACATATATGTATCTATAAGGTAACACAAATAATTTTTTATATGAAAATTTCTTTTGATGGTGGAGCATATAGCAAAGTAATAAAATAAATGAGTGTTAGTGTACACTTTGTTAACGACTTTTGAGTTTTTTTGTGATACTTTTAGAAAATAGGAAACAACACACAAACATAAATGGGAAAAATACACTGAATATACCGATTTCATAAAAATCAAGTTAAAATAATTTGTTGTACTTTTATAAGCGTTATCCTCTATTTTCTCTTATTTAGTATTCGTGTAGGCCAGTGCTATTCAACCTATGGTACGCGTACCACTTGGTGGTACGCGAAAAATTTCCAGTTGGTACGCGAATTCTTTTAAAATTTTAACGATTTCTATTTTGCAATTGGAAACAAAAAGAAAAATCATCCTAAAAGTATACCTTTAATATACATGTTCTTATGTTTTTTGTAATTCTTATTATTTTTTTTAATTTTTTTGTTTTTTATTATTAATAAATAAAATAGATTAAAAATTTTAAAATTGTTTACATTATATTTTTTTTTGGTGGTACGCGAAAGGTTTGTCGTGAATTTAGTGGTACACGAGCCAAAAAGATTGAATAGCACTGGTGTAGGCTAATGATATGAACAACATAGTTTTTAACGACTTCTACATGCCGTTTGCATTGCTTAGAACGAATCTTCGAATGAATTCTTTATTTCCTAATGTATAAAGAGTTTTTATCCTAAATTTTTTATATTCAGTTTTGTTATAATTTTGAAATTGTCATTTTTATAAAGTCTATCCAAAGCGAATTCATACAGATGATTTCAAGGCGAATTCATACAGATTATATTATCAGCCTAGCAGAGTGGGAAGAATAATGTAAAAATCTGCTGAATTCGGTTTGATTTCGTTTATCAATGCAGAATGGAAAATGAGATTTTGATTTCAGTATTAAACCATTAACTTAACTGTACTTTTTTGATAATGAAGTTACCAACTTTATGTATAATTGCTGCTCTTGCACCATTTATAATGTGTAAAAGAATTTAATAAAATTTTATTGAATTAAATACGAACTGGCCTTGACAAAAAACTTCGCCTAAAAATTTGTTTTGTTGTATCAATTCACAGTTGCATGTACTTGTATGAATATGCCTTAAGTCTACCTTTGCGGGGATTAATATTGATATTTTTCCACTGATATAAAATTTTCTACTTGACATAATTATAACCATCCGTTATTAAATTATATAAGCATTTGCCGCCCATGATGTATGTGCATACTGAACTGATGTAACTATTTTGCTGTTTAATATTTAAATTGTTATTTCTCAGGTTTTTTGCTAACTAAAATAGTCATGTATGTGTGTAGGTTATAGGAAGTAAGTGTATACAAAGTCCCACTCCTTAAATGATATTTCATCTAATTGGCGTTTTCTTTTTTTCGATGCTATAATCATCCACCAGTTTACTTCATTTCTTTAATATTATTTATATTTTCTCTCCTTGTTGGCTTTTTTGCTGTTGCTATTAGTAGTGTCGAGCAGGAAATTGCGTATGCAAAACATGTTCGAATTACAAATGAATCTACCGCTGTTGTAGTGGTTATCATTATTGCTGCTGTTGCTGTTATTAAACTTTAGTATGTATTTATTACACAAACATTAATTCACATTTATATAATATGAATGTGTAAATATATATATATAGTTTATAAATGCATACATATATTTGTTCATGTGTTTATACTTATGTATAGGGATTGTTTAGTATTTTACACAAACACAAGTGCATGTATAAAAGGGAAATTCAAAAAAGTTTTAGCAGCTTTGGTTAAAAATCTATAAATTTTAATTAAAATACTTTGATGTTGTGTTTACTTTGTAGGCATATGTAATAAATCAAGAAAGTAACAAATCAAGAATTTAGTGTTCAAGTGGAGTATTTTTAAAAATTTCTGTAAAAAATTTAAGTTCACTGTTTTAAATAAGAATTTATGGATATTACAAATGCCACTAATTTTTAATATGGTTGCCTTACAGACAAATATAAACAAGAGTGGAAAGCTATCATGTCCATCAAACTCATATGAAGAAAACGAAAATAAAGTAAAAGTGTTTACCTAAAATTGTTGAATATTTTTATGAGAAAAAAATGCTAAGAAAAATAATTTTAAATTGAAATATAATTTTACATTTATATATTTTATAAACGTTGGTTTAATTATTAAATGTACCGGGATTATTGCAAATTATAACACGTAAGATATACGTTATAAAGATATAGAGAATACTGTATGCTGTACTTTATTTATTGTTTATTTTTTTCTATACACCTTTATTATCAAACTTAATTTGATATACACACAACGAACTCTAATGTTATACTGTTACTACTTGCTGTACTGTTCGACTATTTATAGAAATTAAAAGTATTAAGATAGGCGCAAAACTGGAACGAATGACGAATTTTGGCCAACACGACGAATTCGTCGGTAAAAAAATAAATTCTCACTTAAATATGCAGAACATATGTCAACCAGGGATGCCACAACAAAAATAATTTTCATACGAAATTTCTCTTTAAAAGGGACCAAGGCCTACCAAAACCTACAATTATCTGAAATTGCCTTTCTAAGTATAAATGAAATGATTAAAAAGCAAAACAAATATTTAGAATTAAATAAAAGAGATAAAAAATAGTTCTTAAATATAAAACAATTTATTAACATTTATTTATTTACTATATATTAGCTTTTATAATTAATTTGTATTTTGAGATTTAAAAAGTGTTTCTAAATTTATTAGTACTAATATTTGAAGAAAGGTCTCACAAAGTATATCGTAGAATACTAATTTGCTAAATGTTGACATATGACGTAATATAACTACATGCATATTAACTTTTTTTGAAAGGTTTGTCATTCCATGTGAAATTTCTACAATATTAATTTTCCACCCCATAAAGTATATATTTTCAAGTTTTTGAAGCTTAAAAAAAAAGCTTGTAAGCATAATCGCCTTATAACCTTCTAAGATATGAGGCAACAAACACGACTACCTCTGTTCTAGGGTAATTTATAGACACAGTTGTTACTATTAATAGAGTTAATATGCCTCTAGAGATAATCATGAAAAATTTTAGATAAATTGGTTATTAATCAGCAAAGTTATAGGCAAAAATTATTTAAAAAAAAAAATTTTTTTTTAATAAATCACATTTTTTCAAACTTCTAAATAATTTTTGAGCACGCTTAAGATACCAGATTATAAACCGTATTATCAAAACTTGTTTGTAAGAAAAAACTAACAAATCGGTTTGAAAGCAACTGAGATATAAGCACTTATAATATATTTCTATTATATTAACACCTAAAGTTATCTACAAAAATTTAAACTGTAAATGCAGAGCTCTTGCATATTAAATTTCGATAAAAAAAGTTTTTACGAACATTTATTATTTAAATTATGTTAACTTTATTCGTTTAACTAAAAATAATCATATTCTATCAAAAAATTCAGACGAACTAACCAACTTATCAAGTTGTATGTATAAAAATCTACCAACTATGGTCTAATCAGACCAAAACAACCAACTAATGTTAAATGCACAAAATTATAATAGTGTTTTCAAACTTAAAGTTAAAACCTGGTTTTATAATTAAAATCACTAACAGCTGATTTTGCGTTCATACTACAAGTTTTAGTTAAATAAGGGTTTAAATTTTTTGAAAATAAAATTAATTTCTCGTAGAAATAAGTGTATTTTTTCAAGTGTTTTTAATACTTTTGTTAAAACATTTTTTTAACTGCTGCTTTTGTTTGTATGAAAAACTAAGAAATTTTTACAATGCGCTTCAAAATAGAAATTATTTTACTTTCTGTAAATGAATTTTCAATCATTCAAATTATGGAGATACTTTTTTGATGTTGCTGTAGTTGCTGCATCCTTTGCTTTTGTTTTATTTGACAGGTTAAACTATTTCAGCTATTTTTAATATTTTTAACGTTTTACTAATAAATTTAGTACAACAAAAACAAGGTTATATTTCATAAAATCTACTTATAACCAAAAAAAAAAAAAAAAAAGGGTTTAAGATGGTTTTACCGAAATTATTTTGTATGGTAAAATCAGGGTTAAATTATTGGGTATAACGTTAAAACCAAATTTATTACTTAACCCTTAAGTGTGAAAATACTAAAAATAAAACTAAATCTGTTACAATAGTTTTATTTAAAGCGAAAAAAGATACTGAAGTAAATCTGTATTTTGAATAGTTATCTTTCTGATGTCTCTCTTTTTTATTCTTAATTGCTCAATTGCATTGCTGTCAAAAACCGTCAAGGGTTGTTAGAATTTTTACAACCCCCCTTTTTTTGCACAGCGTTGCCACTTTTATTCAGATTTGGCACTTCATAATCATAAAAATAAATTTCAAAAATTTGTAAAAATTATTTTTTTACGTTTTGTATTCTTTTATTAAATAAATATTATCGATAAATTCTCCTTCTGTTTTTAAATGACTTTTGAGACTGCATTTGAGCAAAAAAAAGTTTACAAGCATATAAATTACGTTTAAAAATAACTTTCATAGTATTTATGAAGGTAAATAATTTGTATTTTATGTTTATTATAGAAGTGTGTGTATATGACGATTTGAAAAATAATAACCGAGTGTTGTATAACGATTTTTTACGGAAATTTAAATTGTGCGGTTGAAAGAAAAATTTAATAATTTAAAATTATAAATGTTTTGTGTGTTTATTTGCATAAACGTAATTTCTTTACACAATTTATGAATGTAATGAGATGTTTATTTTTCTATACAATACAAATAAAAATGTAATAATATTTTAAATGTATTTGAAAAATATGGGATTTAGAAATATTTTAATGCAAAAAGTCAAATGTTAAATAATTTTATTTAACAATTATTTAGCAAGGGTATTTTTATATAATTATAAAATGAAATAAAATTAAACAAAGTGTTTATAGTTGAAACAAAAAAAAATTATTTTCAGTTTCAATTTTAAATGTTGTATAAAACTTTGTTTTATATTGGGGTAAATATTATATCTGCTTTTTTATTATTTTTTATCCTAAAATTTTACTTTGAAAATTATATGATGAAAAGGTAATTTTTGCTTCAACAATTTTATTTCTTTTTATTCGTAAATAGTATCACATAATAACTGCCAGAGAAATGTCGTTTTTGCTAGTGCTTTCTTTATTGCAAATAAAAATTCACCTTAAAATCTAAATATAATTAATGACTTAGATATTATTACTAAGTGGAATAAGATGTGTCACTACGCTTGTCGGTATGTCTGTTAATCTTAAACTTGTTAACAAAGATGTGTTGTCTTAGTTCTCATTTAAAAAATTCTTCCAACCTTAAAATAACCACTTAAAATACTGGAAAGAAAATTTACTACAAAACAGTTTCGTATGTATATATTTACAGGATAACCGATTTATGTAAATCGCTACTAATTTGCACATTGTAGTTTAAATTTAACAGTAACTTTAATTGGCTCTACATTAAAAAAGTTAAGAAATTGTATTTTAACTGCCGTATTCATTAAAAAAATACTTTACGTTTATAAAAGTCTTAAATATTTGACAGATGTTGTAGAGAAACTAATGTCTAATATTGAAATTTCAACAAAAATGCAGTGTAAATATTTATATTATATACTATGATGTAGGGTATAACGTGAGTAGACCTGACCCATCATAACGTTCTTACTTGTTTATTCTTTTTATTTTGCCTCTGTCTTTAAACATGTGAATTTCTGTTTCGAACTTTGCATACAATCCAACACATGTAACTAATTACGCTCTACCCCTTTCTTTGTTACTGTTTCTTTAAAATATTATTTTTTTGATGTTTCATTAGGGACAACAGGAAATATTTTTCGTAACCATTTTCTTCCTGTTTTGTTTCTTTTTCATCATTTATATTCTGGCGAATTGGTTTGTGTGTAGCCTTCGAAGTTTTTTTTTTTAATAATGAGAATTGTTTTATTAGGGTGTTACATATTTTTATTAACACTAAACGAATATTGAAATATTATCTGATAACTCTCTAATATTGATAAATTGCAAATAACATTAATTTTGAATACATTTTTAGATAATTGGTTGGTGAGGTGTTCAGAGTTCTTTAAAATTTTACAACAAAAAATATGACATAATGGTTTTTTAATTTCACGAAATTATGATATAAAAATACGACACCAATTTCAAAAAATATAATTATTGTTGTCGATAAATTTTTGATTATTTTTACAGAAACCTTTAAGGTCATAATTACAACTTGCTGTTAGTTAAAGGTAGGATTTTATTGTGCCCGTTAAATATCTTTGCATTATTGCAACTTAAATTTTTTTATTCTTATTATTAATAATAAAAAAAAATAATATTTAATGGATAATAATGGTCCAACAAACTCCCGCCTTAAACTAACGGCAAGAGTTGTAATAAGGCCCTTAATGTATTTTTAATCAATTGGAAATTTTTTAATAATTAGTTAATTATATTAAATAAATTTGTGGTATTGCTGCTACTTAAACAAATCTAGCTCAATTAACTGGGCCAGAGTGTAGCCTAGATTTCAGATTTAATGTTAACCGTCATTTTGGTTTATTATTACCGATGACATTGATTGATTTTTAAGTTCCACACATTTTGCTGTATTTTACTAGTCAAGCTCTTTCATTTAATACATGTATTGATGGGGTTGAGAAAAAAATTATCAGCCATTTTGTTTCAGACACCATCTTAGATTTTACATCATCCATATTGCGGGTATTGCAGGCAACAAAGCCGTTATTACAATATTTTATTTAGAACGCCACTTAGGAAGTTTTTAACTTTTTCATTATTAACTATGTACATATATTCTACTGATCAAGACCTTTAATTAATGTCAATATTACAAGATTTGACGAATATATAAATTTATTGTATGCTATTTTGTAGTGGCAATTATAATGTAATTTAAATTGTTATAGTGTTAAATATTTGGCAATTTAAGCGGTTTTTTATGCCCACATTGACTTTATATGTTGTATAGGAGCTGAAAAAAACTCGATTTTCGTTTCTAAATTAAAAAACCGAATCAATTGATTTTTAGTGCTTACATCTTAGTTAGTTTCAAACTGATTTGTTGTTTTTCTCAACCTATCCACGCCATTCAAGTTTTCGGACGTAAAAAAACAGCAACTGCTGTAGCTTACTGCAAACGCGGCCAAAGCTTGCTTCGTGTCAATGGTCGACCATTGGAACAAATCGAACCAAAAGTTTTGCAATATAAATTGCAAGAACCTTTGTTATTGCTTGGCAAGGAAAAGTTCGCTGGCGTAGAAATAAGTGTTCGCGTCAACGGAGGTGGTCATGTTGCTCAAATCTATGCCATCCGTCAAGCCATTACAAAAGCTTTGATTGCCTTCTACCAAAAGTATGTCGATGAAGCGTCCAAGGAAGAAATCAAGGATATTCTTATCCAGTACGACAGAACATTGTTAGTTGGTGATCCACGTCGTTGTGAACCCAAGAAGTTTGGTGGTTCAGGTGCCCGTGCTCGCTACTAGAAATCTTACCGTTAAAAATATGATTTTTGTCATTTTATACTGCGTAGATGTTTTTTGCTTTCTCGCAAAATATAATAAAATTTTAATTTAATATTTCCAAATAATTTTCGGCTTTAACTTTGCCGATTAGTGACCAATTTGTCCGAATTTTCGATTTTATAGACGCATATTAATAAATAATAACAAGCGTGTTTAAAAATTGTCCTATGACTGAGAAATAATAATTTTTGAGGTTGTGTTTGTTTGTTCATATCTCAGTAGGTTATAAAGCCATTGCGCTGGATATAGATATCGATTCATTCCCCGATATTTCCAAAAGATTGGTACCGCAACATTATGTGGAACATGTGGGAGCTTCTAAAAATTGATTTCAACGGACAAACGAACCTTAATCAATCGAGTCTTCCCTTGGCACTACAGGTGAAGGTTATGCGAATTTAACATAGTTAAGGAACAATAGATTTAACAGTTTTTGTTGCTGTTTTATAAAATAAAATAAATTGAAATAACCACATTGCATTATTCAATAACCCACACAATTCCTGCAGACTTTAAATTATTTTTAAACATTTTCGCTATCGCTAAGCTATATATACATATGTTTATTTGTAAATTACGAGCCCTGCTAATATATCTTGTTTCATCATCTTCAAGAAAAGTTCACTATGGTCACCAGAAGTTTATACTGGCTGTCTGTCTGTCTTATTGTGCCATGTTACCTCAACAAATAAACCCAAGATGCAATGTCTTTCATTCAGATGTCAAACAATTTGAGCAGAACTCTAATCAAATGCAATGATTTGTAGAAATATTTTATACGTTGGCAGTCTGAATTGTTAAATTGTAGAAGTAATTTTGAATTCTTTTATATAATTATAGGGTTTCCTAAAAATTACACAAGATTTATATATGATAACTGACAGTTTAGGTTTTACAATAAACTTAAACTTCGTATAAAATATTTTTAAGGAATATCTATTTAACTTGATTCTCTGGATAGAAGCATTGCCTTTAAGTTTTGGTAAAAGTTTGGAAAAAATTTTATATTTCAAGAATCAGTCTTTAGCATATGTGAATGTCGCAGACAAATCAAATCCAAACTATCATAAATCTAACACTATGGCATCACTAATATATTAACTAGCTTTACATTAAAAGGATGTAAAGCGTACCTTAAGGTGACTAAAACAGCTTTTATTTTTCAAATGCTTTATTTAAATTTAATCAAAGCACTTCTTCGTTTGTGGCAGTACAATATAGCAGAAAAATAGAATCTTGGGAAAGCTTTAATTAAGTAAATAAAATGTTTTCCAACAAGATGATATGATTTCTTAAAAAAAACACACTTATTGTTAAGGAAAAAGTGTCGAAAATTGGGTTCATCGAATTTGTTTCTGCAGAAGAAGTCGTGGAGGCCATTTGAATGATGTTTTTTTAGAACTTGATTGTATCGATTGTACTTCACATTTAATAAAGAACTTTTAAATTTCCTTAACAATAAGGGTGTTATAAAACAATATCACTCTTATTGTGTTAAAAAAAACAATATCACTTTTATTGGAAAACCTTATATTACCGGAAATTAATTTCAGGGTATTAACGTTTATTTTAAAATAAAAAGTGCTGTAATAGGTAATGTTTTGTGGTAAATTTTAAGTGTGGTTATTATTTGCAATAAAAAGAACCACATACATTTAATATTATTAAAAATACACAAAAAAGCTTATATACCCTGCATCATTATGTACATAGGTATGTCAAAATTTCATTATTGAGCTGATCATTATTGTAGTGTAGCCTAGGTTTAAAATGAAATTTTGGAATGCATTTTATTTCGAACTTATACTCAGAATGAAGGTGTTGAAAAAACATTATATCCATGTTTCGTACGCCGTCTAAGATTTTGCATTACATTTCATTTTAATATAGCTTAGTGTGTTCTACTGGTGAAGCCCTTTCATTTGATATCAATAGTTAGTCTCTTGGTTGTCTTGATGCTTATATCTCAGTCAGCTTAAAAACGGTTTTTTATAAATTCTTTGGAAGACTACGGCTTGCAATTCGGTGTTACTAGCGAGTCTAAAAGTTTATTAGGAGCTTTATGGAATTGATGTATTTTAAAAATATCTCTATTTTTCCAAAATATTTTTGTCTATAACTTCGCCGGTTAATAACCGATTTGTCTTAAGCTTTTTATTAATAGCTCTGGATGAAAATCGTTTATACAAGAATACTCCGAGTGCTGAAAAATGTCGAGTTTTGCGGTAAAAAAATGGGCGAAAACTGAGTCGGTTCAGTTTCATTGCTTATATCTCAGCAGATTATGGTCGGATTATACTGATTTGCAGCACCGATATTTTTCTCGAATATTTCTGAAAGTTTGATATTACGTATGGTCATGAGCATTATATAAGGGCTTTAAAAGACAATTTCAATGGACACACGGATTTCGCTCATTGGAAATATGTATGTATGTTTTTTATGGGTGCGAAAATGATTACTATAGAAATTATAAAAGGAATGATAAACAAATTTAAAATAATATACATTTCTTATTTTAAAAATTTTCATAAAATTAAATATTCATTTGATTCTTTTACACCACGCAACTTAATACTTGTGTATTAAAATATATCTTTATCACAAGCTTACATCTCTTACATAGCCATCTCAATGTAACTGTAATGCAAACATATGAAGCCTTTGACTTTATACAATACTGAACTGCTGGTGGAAACCTAGATACTTCTTTTCCTACTTTATTTTCTTTCGTTGGGTGCAATTTGTGCAGTTTGTGTAGTATGTGCAGTCCATCAAGATCCTAAAGATAAACAACAAACAAACAAATCAAGATATATGTATGTATGTTTGTACTACATAACATTTTACAGTAGTAGATAGTTAGTAAGTAAGTGAAATTGTTGTACAATAAATATGTGTACAATGTAAGTTGCATCATGAAAGACAGGTCACATGTCACATAACGTGGCTGTTAAGGAAACATAAATTTTAAGACTTGACAAAGGCTTTAATGGTATGCTGGATGGTTGTTTTGTTCCTTGTTTTCGCTAACACACATCATAACAAGTAAGTAACAAAGAAGGAAGTACAAGTACATCATTGCAGCCAGAGAGCTTTGGAATGTTATAATACATAATTATTTTAACAAAGTTGTTTCTGATTGTACTAATTTAAGAATTATTTAAATGTTTTTGGAATTCTTAAATTGTAGAAAAGTTTAAATTATTATTTTTTCTATTTGTAAAAAGTATTCCATTTTGTATAGAAAATGTTTGATTGATGTTTGAAAAGTTTTCATTTCCTATTCCTAAAAATTGTTCGACAATAGTATTTTCTTTTGTCGCAATGTAACATTTTTTATCTTTTACAAAATAGTGTAATTTTGTTATTTTTTATAAAAAAAAAATAAATTTTTAATGGGCTTAGCGTTCTTTTATAATAATTTGGAATTGTTTGTGGCAAAAAATATTGCACTTTTTGTATAGTAAAAAATCAAGAAGTTAGAAAGAGCTTTGGGCCCGAATAACGTCATTCCCTATTCGGACCCTAATTATGTTTTTGAATTGTTTTGACAAATAAGTAAAAGATCAAACTGTGTTAAAACATAAAACCAATGTTTAAGAATAGAATTTAATATTTAAACAATACAGCCTCATTCATATCAGCTGATATACGTTTTTATCACAATTTGTGTTGTTTTATCCACAAATAAATTTATAAAATATTAGGTGAGAAAAACATTTTATATATAAAAGAGAAAAAATTTTCTGTATAAAGGAAATACCATATGAGAATTGTAAATAAATCAAGAAACAAAAATTAAAAACTCTTTATAAACCCAACCAAGAATTTTTATTCATTGTGCGTTTTGTTTGAACCACCTGTTACATATTTTAGAAATTTGTATTTGTAAACGGTTAAGTAATTTAGCAACAACTTTCAAAAATTACCAAAATTTAATTAACAACAGTCAAGTAAAAAGAGCAAGAGCTAACGGAGTTTCTAGTTTCCAATCAAAGTACAGTCTTGTCCAAATATTTTTGTTTGTTTGATAAATTGTATATTCTGGAAAAATTTTTGATAATTTTTTTTTTGCATTTGCTACGTTGTTTTTTTAGCTCCTTTTCCGTTGTTGCCATTCTTATCCTGGTATTTTTACAATATTGATTGCACCCCAGTTGACATTTTTAATCTTGTCAAATGCATGCCCTTCAATATGAGATATGCCAAACAAAAACAAGAAATCGTAGTGAAACTGAAACTAAATTGAACAACTTCAAAAACATGTATGGCTATGTAAATAGTGTGTGTTTGTATTTGTGTACCAAAACATGATTAAAAGTGTCCCAACTGAAAAAAAGGATATTGTTGGTAGTTGTTAAACTCTTGATTAACAATAGCAATTTGTAGTAAAAATATTCGTACAAAATTCATATTAAAAAAAAATAATAAAAAAAGGGAAACAACGACGAGTGCAACAACAACAATGAATATTATATACTACTTGATATTTAAATGAATATGAATATTTGAAAAAAAAATTTAAGAAAAAACAAAGTTCTGAATTTTAAGAATTATTTTGATTTTTTTTTATTCTAAATTTTATAAAAATGATCTTAATGGGAATGCGTGGTTGTGTGATTTCCAGGAGAAATACATTCGTTAACAAAGTTTTCAATTCAATTCAAAACGATGTTTAATTTTTATTGAAAAGTTATTTTTTTTTTAGCAAACACATTCAACTATAAAATTAAATATGTTTGATATTCTAACATCCATTGAAAATTAATGCTAAATCCTCTAACTGCTTCCCACTAAAAATGTACATATTCAAAATCCTTAACTGGCTGTCACTTACAAAAACGCTAAACGAGAAAAAACAATAAAAAATCAACAAATACCATTTAAAAATAAAGTTAAAAAATAAGAAAAAAAAAATACATAAATGAATTTAGCAATTGGTGTTACCATTAAAATAAAATTTTTGTTTCGAAATTTTCCTAAATTTTTTTAAATATTTTTTTTCTGTTGAAATTTCCATAAATTGTAAACATGCTTAGAAGATAAGCCTATCAATTTGTTTTATTTTAAAAATATTTTTAATTAATTTGAACTAGCAATAAATAACGAAATAAGATATATTATTTCATTTTTAAAAAGTTAAGTATGATTTTTTCAAAATATTTCTCATAAACAAATTTGAATACTCTTACTCTAGTGTATGTTCTGGCCTGCAGTCAATACTTAAGTTGTGATTAAATTTTATATTTATTAATTTGTTTTATTTTATTATTTCAGTTAAATGTTTAGACATTATCTCTTTATAGAAGATTTTTTAATAAAAATTTAATTTTGAATTTTCTGTTTTAAAAAGTTTTAAAAAGATAAAACTATTAATTTATTAAATACATTTTTTGTTATGAGTAATAAGTTGTTTATATTATAATATGCAGTCTAGTATACAGGGTTTAGTCTATAAAGTAAGCAATTCGATTAAAGTCAGCACTGGTACCAAGTGTCATAATCTGACGGTAATCTTATCACTGGTTTGAGTTTACGACGTCCAACCACTGACTCTGTGATTAAGTTGCGCCATTCAACATGTCATAGGTGACAATTTTAACTAAATGCACCTCACTAGGCTGCTCGGGCTAACTATCTCTTATACCCCGCTTTCCGCTACGGGGCTATGTAATTAATCAGCGACAAGATCGGATGTGTAGTCCGAAAGAAGCCGAACAATTCACCAAGTAATTACTTCTTCTGAAATGAAATATCACCTCGAGATACATGGTTGCCCGAAGTTTGCAACGTCTGCAAGCATCAGTCACTAACCCACCTTCTCTGACCTGGCCTCTTAATTGTCATGGAAATTTTAAACACAGAGTGAAGAAGGAGAAGGAGGAAGCTTACTAAAAATTTCGTAAGATATTTACTGTGAAATGGGGACTCAACCTGAGCATACTTATGTATATCGCTGTAGTATGTCCAATTTTTACTTATAGATACCTAGTATGATGGACTTCAATGAGGCGTAAATATTTTGTGGACCAGTTATGCTGTCTACAAAAATCTAGTCCTTTATAGTCACTGAAAAGTATTTTGCAGTTTGTTCCCATTGACCATTAAGGCCATTTTTGCAAGTAGTGCAATAAGGCGCAATATATTTGAATGTTAGAGACACATAAGAACATATTGCGGGAATTTTGGTCAGGCTGTCTTCGATTTTCTGATTATGTCACCCCCTATATGGATTTTGACAGAGTGTTTAAGAATAAAATTCTCTCCAGTAGTGAGTGGAATAGGGTTGACCTTGCTCAAAGCATCGGCATCAAGATCTATAAGGATGGATCTAGGATTAGCTGTGAGGTTGGATCTATTGAACTCTCTCCTCTGTTTCCGATTTTATTATGAATGTAGCATATTTCAAGCTGACTAATTCGCTATCTGGGAGGCGTGTAGGACACTAAATGCCGTGAAAGAATATTCAAGGCTATATTCGTATTTTTTTTCCACAATCAGGCGGCACTCTTATTTCACAGGTCATAAACCGTCACATAACAAGTCGGTCAATGCTTGGTCAACTGACTGACATCACTCTAGTTTGGGGGCTAGAAGAAGCAAGATCTATAGAAAATTTCTTGAAAAAGTTTTCGACTTGTGCCATTGTGGCGTGGACTAGATACATGTGGAGTTGCCAAGTTTTGGCGGCCCTCTTGGCTCCTTCCTTGCTTCTTGTGGTATTGACGGGTTATCAGATGTTTGGTAAGATTTGCTAGCTCCCTAGGACTTCCCTCAACTGATCATTGTCGCAGCTGTTTGGATTTGAGAGGAATAGGTTTTTGACCTTGTCCGCGAATGCTTACCACTATTTTGTGGTCACAACGTTACAGTGACTGTTATAGAGATATGATTATTGTCCTTTTTGTTCATCAAGTAAACAACTTTGATGGGCGGGAGCTGTGACGGCGCAACATGTCACAGAGTTTGTAAGACAATTGATTTATTGAAGGAATTGTTTGGCAATTGCAAAGTTTCACGTTTCGGACCCGTTAATGGGACTAAAAGATTGTGCCATTTAACACCGCTTGACTATTTTCTGTGGGGATATGTGAAGTCACTACGATACGCCGGTTATCCCGAAACTATTGACTACTCGTAGATCAACATTCGCTGCGTTATTGCCGGTATGCGGCCACAAATGTTGGAAAAAGTCATCGAAAATTGTACCTCTAGATTAAACTTACTTCAGAGCCAGCCGAGGTGGTCATATTTAAATTATTATGCCAGAAGATTATTAAACCTTTTTCTTAATCATTATTGGACACAGTCGTTTGGTTTAAAAAAGATAACAAAATTTTTTTGAGAAATTCCTTTACCCCGACCACACGAGCAATATGTTTGGCAATTATTGCAATAGTAATTGTCAAATTCTATTGCCAATACAAGATATTAACGTGTGAACCGCGTGAATATGTATTAGAACACATATTTAGCAATAAATGTTATAATACATTGCTGAGCAATAATCTTTTAACATAAGCTGTCAAATTCAATTGCAAACAAATAAAATGTAACAACAACACTAATGTATAAGAGAACGTCGCAGAAAAAAAGAAAACAAAATATTAAAATTAACATTGTTATTAAAAAAAATTTTAGTTTTTTAAAATTTAGGGCCGTGTCCATAAAAAGTATTTTAGGTTTATTGAAGGCTTATTTGACAAATTTTTCTACAACATCTGTCAAATAAGCCTTTAATAAGCCTAAAATATTTTTTATGAATACGGCCCTTAATATTGAAATATATAATGGCAAAATAATTGTTTTAATCAAGTGCCTTTGGTGAAATTAATTTTCGAATATTTTTTGTAAAATTTTTAATAATAGACCAGTCTCCAAAAAAATTTTTAATTTTATGTTTTAAGATATTTACGTGTTCACTACCTAGAGATATAAGCTTGAACATTAGCAATTTGATGCCGTTATTCTGCCGGCGTTTTTGCTTATATTAAGACATAATCAATCGCTCGTGTGGTCGGGGGGTTAGACATACATATTTATTTGCATTGAAAATCTTTTAAAATAATTTATAAATTCTGGCAACACTGCTGCCAATAACCTAGTTTTTAAATTGACAATTGATTGGCGGCTGCCTTTAGGTGCTTATGAAAAATAAAATAAATATACATACATATATTCATACATCTACATTCAATTATCATGTTCATAAAATAAATCGAATTCTATATTTCTCTTCTACGTTCGAATAAACTTTTTGCTGGTGTTGTGATAAACCTAAAATCAAGTTAACTCATACAACAGCTGCGAACTGAATTATTATTTCAATTTGCATGGATGTGCGAAAAAAGCAGTGCAGTGTTTTGGAGAAAATGTAATAACTTTTTTGTTTTTTTTTTTAAATAAAATATTAAATAAATAAAAACTGAAAAAAGACCTTAAACTAGAGTTCATATTATAGAAAAAAATGTTTAACATACTTCACTTAATTATGTTGGACATTTCGTTTTACTCTGTTACATTTTTGTAAATTTTTTTCTTGTAAATGATGCGATGATATGTTCATTGTACAAGTAACATGTGCATACATACATATGTGTGTGTCAGTATATTCAAAAAATATGTTTTATTTTTTTCATATGTTTCTTACATACGTATGGTAATAAATGACAATGTTTAAACACATTATTAGCCGTAGGCTATGTAAAGGGTTACGACTTAATGAGTCAATTGTATATATAAACAACTCATACATCTTTTATTAAGATCAAGCAAAAAATATTATTTTGTTTATAACCCAGCAAGAAAAGACATGCAAAAGAAATAGTGAATGCATGAGTTCAATGCATGATGAAGTGATTCAATTTTGTTGAAAAATTCATGCATGATTTTTACATTAAAGTGTTATTAGAAAGCAAGTGTTTTTTTTTTATATGTATACTAGCGAACCCCCTGCACACTTCGTAGTGCAAAAAAGAAAACGAATTGTATTTCAGTTTTTCAAAATATTAACTCAAGTATTTTCAAATATTTAGAAATGAATGCGGTGTTCACTAAAATGTCTATAACTCATGAACCAATACACTTACAGAGACCTTGGTATTGATGTCACCTTTAATGTGAACTTTGCAGAAACAAAATCGGTTAACGCATTCTAGAGAACAATGCAACTTATTTTTATATATATAGATAAACATATATGTAGATATGTATGGATAGAACGCATACATATTAGATGAAAATAAACACATGTTTCACGAGTTAATAATGTTTGTTTACATGAATTGTTTAAGATTTTTTCGAATGCATTTGCATGTATTTTGAAGCACATCAATGAGAGGTAACTATTTTGTATTTGGAGAAGGTATTCTTCATGCCTCCATGTCCTTATGAATTAGAAGTCATGAAAATTGTAATTCAAGTTGAACTAGTTCAAAATTTTTTGCTGGGTCATTTGATTTAACACCATTGGTGCATTATTATGCAGTGATTTCAATATGGAAATCCAACGCTGCATCAAAGAAACGTCAAATGATCATGGAAAATTTAGTAAAAGATAGAGAATGTGCTAGAAAATATCTATAAGCTATGATATTTCATATCTTAACTTATCCTCTGTACTTTAAGATACAATAACAAAAAAGTAGGTAGAACAGGCAGTTGTTGTACAGCTCACTTGGGTCCATCAAACTGATACCTTTGTGATAGCTGAATAGAATAGAATAGAAAAGAGGAGAAACAGAATCAGAGCAGTCCAGAGCCTCCGGGAATCGAACCCGCAACCCCCAGACTAGCAGACCAGCACAATACTTACTAATCCACCGGGGCACCCTACAATAACAAATAAGAATCCAAAAGAAAAATGTTGCAATTTATCTATGTAATTTATTGTTAATTTTAAAAAAACCTTTATTAGAAAAATTATTCTGATCATTATACCCTTCACACAAAATTGAAAAAGGGTATACATATTTATAGGTTTGTCATTCCGTGTGAAATTTCTACAATTTACATTTTCGAACTCATAAAGTATATATTTTCTAAAAGCTTATGAACAGGGAAGTCGATTAAGCGTTATCAGTCTGTCCGTGTGTATGTTGAAATCAATTTTTTGAAGCCCCCCGACATCGCAGGACCCGGGTGGTCAGAAATATTTGGGAGCAGATCGGTATTGAAAATCAGAAAAATCTGTGCATAAACAACTGAGATATGAGGAAAAAACCACAACCACCTTGTTTTTTCACAACAACAACATACAACACATACATACATCGGAAACTTCTGACTAAAGTAGTTAAGAGTGTGATTATGTATGCATCACCGATCTGGTCTCGGGTTCTTGGGTTAAAGACTTACAGGGGAATTATAAGCCGAGTATATAGACTGGCTGCTTTGCGAGTTATTTGTGCTTTCCAGACTGTATCAGATGATTGCAACGATTGCTGAGTGGCAGCGGCGATGGTTCTTGTCAGAGAAGGGAAGATGGACGTATTCTCTTATTTCTGACTTTGTCCCATAACTCAAGCGGGCACATGGGGACCTGGACTTCTATGTTACGCAGTAGCTTAGTGGACATGGTTGTTTCCGGTCATACCTATCTAGATTTGGTCATGATACTTCTCTTCTCCGTTCTGTCCGAGTTGTGATGGTAATGTGAAGGAGAATGCTGAACATGTATTCTTATCGTGCCCACGCTTTAATGGGGAGAAAATATATCTTGAAGGGATGATAGGTCGTAGTGTTGATCACAAATTTTTGGATATATAAAAATTTTCACATTAAGAATATTATTTTTAATTCTCTTTTATTAAACTGAGTAAAACCTAATCTTTTGATTTATTATAAATTACAAAAAATTTTCTTTATTAACTAAATACCAACTGTTTATTTACTACATACATTTCATTAATTAAACAGTCATGTTTAAGACATTAACAAGAATAAATATTTGATATTTTTTTCTCTTAATTTAGCTTTAAATATCTGTGTGCGTATGGGTTTGCATGTGAGTCTGTAATATTGAGAAAAATTTCTAAATAATGTAACACATAATACAAAGAAATATACATTTTGTTTCTTGTGTGTTTTAATATCTAAGTAAATATTTAACAAGAATTTCTGGTGTTAAATGTCTTAAATAAGATAAATGTTAGTTAATTTAGCAAAATTGCCGACCCTTTAATAAATAAAGAAGATACACACATTAATAAGCTCACAAATGGTAATACATGTGCAACACAAACCTTTCAAATAAATAAGATATTCATGTCACTTTTTTGTTAGTAATACAAAATGAAAGCAACCATTTCGTTTGAGAAGGTTTTACTTTTGGTCAACATTTTTCGCAATTTAAAATCTTAACTTTTTGAACAGGGTTTAGCTCACCCTGTCAAGTCAACATAAATTTTTAGCAACTTTTTCGTCTATATAGAAGTATTGTTTTATAGTTATAAAATGTTCAAAATTATTTTTTTTACACTAGATATGAAACATAGTGTCATTTAAATGACACAATGTGAGTGTAAAGTGCGTAACAAGAAATCGACTTGCCTATATGTGGGATATCAATTCAATTTTTTACTTAAGGCACTACATGTTCTGTAAAACATTTTATGACACTGTGCAGGGTTAACAAAAATTTCTTTATTTCATTTATAAAAATATTGTAATAATAAGTTGTTAACTAAAAAGAGGTTATATTCTTGAAATTAATCCCATTATTTTAATTAAAAATGTGGAAAAAAAACAATTTTTCAAAATTTCGTTTAATTTGTGTCTCGTATATATTGGTACACATATTTCCCCAAATGTTACTCTATTCCCATCACTTGCATTTTTTAACATTTAATCTAAACCTCTAGTTAATAATCTTATCAGATTATTTTTATACCCTTCACACAGTGAAAAAGGGTATATATAGGTTTGTCATTCCTTGTGAAATTTCTACAATTTTAATTTCCGACACCACAAAGTATATATTTTCTGAAAGCTTATGAATAGGGGAGTCGATTAAGCTCTGTCAGTCTGTCCGTCTGTATGTTGAAATCAACTTTTTGAAGCCCTCCGACATCGCTTGGACTCGGGTGAGGTATTAAAATATCATAAATATTCGGGAGTAGATCGGTGTTGAAAATCAGAAACATCGGTACATAAACAACTGAGATATGAGCAAAAAATCAAGACCACCTCGATTTTTTTTCACAAAAAACAACAGTACAACAACAACATAAATACATACAAACGTGTATACTGGTTAGAGTAAACGTGGCATCGAATCCTAGCTGAGCTAAAAAATTTTTTTTTTATTTTTCTTTAATTTTTTATTTTATATATTATTTATATTTTTATTATTATTATACCCTTCACCTGTGGTGCACAAGGGTATATATAGCTTTGTCATTCCGTTTGTAATTTCTACAATTTTAATTTCCGACCCCATAAAGTATAGATTTTCTAAAAGCTTATGAATAGAGGAGTCGATTAAGCCCTGACCGTCTGCCCGTCTGTCCGTGTGTTGGTTGAAATCTACTTTTAGAAGCAACTATATGTTCCTCAGATCTCTATATGATATCAATCTCTTGGAAATATTCAGGAATGAATCGCTATTGAAATTCAGCACAATCGCTCTATAACTTTCTGAGATATGAGCAAAAAATCACGACCTCCTCGTTTTTTTTTACAATTACAACAACAACCTACATTCATACTGGTTAAAGTAAACGTGGCATCGAATTTCAGCTGAGACAAAAAAATTTTATTTTATTTTATTTAATATATATTTTTCATATTTTATTCTTTTTTTTATATTTTTTTTTAATTTTTTTAAAAAATTTTTTAAAATTTTTTTTTGATTTTTTTTAAATTTTTTTTGTAGTTTTTTTTTTTATAATTTTTAATATATTTTTTTTTTGTTATGTTTTTTACATGTATGTACTACGTATTTTATATGAGATGAATGGTGATGCATGACTACACGTTGTGAAGGGTATATAAGATTCGTCACGGCCGAATATAGCACTGTTATTTGTTTTTTTTTTTTTTTTTTTTTTTTTTTTTTAATTTTTTTTTTTAAATTTTTTTGTTATATAATTATTTTTGATATTAATTATTTTTTTAAATTTTTTTTTAATTTTTTTCTAAATATTTTTTTATTTTTTTAACATACATACGTAAATGTATAATTTTACATATGAGATAAATGGTGATACAAACTATTGGTATTGCATGACTACACGTTGTGAAGGGTATATAAGATTCGGCATTGCCGAATATAGCACTCTTACTTGTTGTTTTTGTTTTCGTTACTACATACTTTTGTGAAAATCTTTTTGTTTTGCTTATCATCATTAATATTTATTAAAAACATACATTTTAAATTATACCCAAATGTTTAAAATGAATCATTAGTTATTACACATACACATACACACATGTTTTAAACAACAATAATTTAAGTAAATGGATTTCTTAATTAATAGACTTAAACAGAATTTATGAGTTGAAGAAGACATACATACCTTAAGATTTCCTATTAATTATGTAATAGCCTTAAGGATTTAAATATTTTGTTATTGCTTCTGTAAAGAAAGGAGTTAAACAGGATATATTAATACTTTAAAAAAAAAATGTAAATACGTATTTATTTTTAAGACAAATACACTTAAGTGTTGAGATTTTATAAATATTTTATAAGTTTTAATTATGTTGTTGTTTGTTTATTCTTTTGTATACAACTTTTAAGGATATATTGCATTGAAATGTTAGGCTACTACGAAGCTTAATTTAACCAGTAGGGACAATATCTATATATATAAAAGTGAAACTCTGTGTGTGTGTGTGTGTGTTAGCTATAGACTCTGAATCTGTAAAACCGATCGGGCTAAAACTTTGGTAAGTTGTTGTACACATACCAGGGAGTGTTTATGGGTGAAAAAAAGTGGGCGGGCCACGCCCATAAAAAATTAGTTATCAGTTTTAGCTACTTGCACTTGACCGATTTTTCTGAAACTTTGCACACATATCGAGCTGTCATGACTAAATAATTTCGTGATAAGAAAAGTGGGCGGGGCCACGCCCCTAAAAAAGTTTTAATTTTGAGGTACTTGCACTGGACCGATTTTTCTGAAACTTTGCACACATACTTAGCTGTCATAACCATATAATTTTATGATTAGAAAAGTGGGCAGGGCCACGCCCATTAAAAAGAGGTTATTAGTTTGAGGTACTTTCAAAAGACTGATTTTTCTGAAACTTTGCACACATATCGAGCTGTCATGGCTAAATATTTTCGTGGTTAGAAAAGTGGGCAGTGCCACGCCCATAAAAAATAGATATAATTTTGAGGTACTTGCACTGGACCGATTATTCTGAAACTTTGCACACATATTGAGGTGTTATGACTTTACAATTTCGTGATAAGAAAAGTGGGCAGGGCCACGCCCATAAAAACAATTATAATTTTGAGGTACTTGCACTGGTCCGATTCTTCTGAAACTTTGCACACATATTGAGCTGTTATGACTTTACAATTTCGTGATTAGAAAAATGGGCAATGCCACGCCTATAAAAAAAATTATAATTTTTAGGTTTTTGCACTTAAAAAAAATTATAATTTTTAGGTTTTTGCACTTGATATTCAATTAAAATTCAGAATGCATTTTGATTTATTAAGGGGCGTAGCAACGCGCGCCGGCTTTGGCTAGTTTAATATAAACAACAAGCATTAGAGTATTTGATGGAGTAATAAATTTAAATTTATTAATGTACTTGCATCTCTTTTGATGATGTTTATTATGAAAGTTGATTTATATTTTTTGAAAACTTAATCCTTACAGAATGCGGAAGGTATTGGAAAGAATAATATTACAACGAAAACAACTACACTAATAAACATATTACACTAATTTGTATATGCATTACAACAACGATTTATGAAATCGCACTAATTAAAGAGGTAAAACATTTAAAACACATTTACTGTATTCGCAAGGTGTCCTAAATCCAAATGTTCTAAACTAATATTGTAACATTAAAAAATGTGACTGTTGTGACTTCATAACTAAGTGTGATATATCCAATTTAAATTACCGATTTTGCTAAATTTTTGGATAACAAATCCTTTTCACAGATATTGAAAGGACGGTTTACAAATATTGCAGTCGGCTTGGCTCAGCAGATTGTTAGCCGACCGCCGCACGTCTGTGAATAGTTATGGTAGCGCAATAAAGATGCCAAAAACAGTAGTGTTATTTAAAGCCAGTTTTTACTTGAAAATCAACAACAATTTTTTTTTACCTAAACAGAAAAAATTATAGTTTAACATTTTTTAATTAATTGACTAATTAATTAATTCAAAATTAGAATTATATTTTTAATTAATTTAAATAGCATTTTTTAATTTTTATTGGAGTTAAAAAAAGTACTTTGAAAAATAAAATTAAAAAATTTATTTTTTTCGTCAAGAACTCATTATGAAGAAAAGGTTTAATAAAGTTTTGATTAGGTATGTGAAATAAGGAGTTTAATACTTAAAATAATGGTCAATCAGCTGATTAAAATTGTATTAAATACATATTTAAATCGCTTAAAAACAGACTTTGATCCTTATAAATATCATAGAGAGCCTTAAATTTATTGCAGATGGGCCTGAAGTCAATATTCCTTGCAGCCCCATATATTCTGATGGATTCTAACTTTAATATGTGAGTAATTATTTGAATTCTTATCCTTCTGTTGATCAAAGTTTTTAAAGCGTAAAATTTCTTTGTGTCTAGGATGCACCCATCCTCTTTACTTTTAAAATATGATGTTGATTATCCCTAATGAATCTAAATGTGTAATGTTGTATGTATTTTATGCTTTGTGTTTTTGTTAAAAATGTTAAAACTATGTTAAAAATAAATACATATATAGAAAAATTTCTATTTTCTTTTAAGGTTTTTTTATTTATTGATACAAGAAAGACCTTTTTTAAATTAATCTCAAATTTCAATTTTAGGCGTGATTAATTTAATTTAAAAATATTTTTAAAATTACTATGAATTTTAATTAATTTTTTAATACTGTAATATATTTTCAATTAGAAATATTTTTTTTTTATTTAATTAATGTTATCATTGTGATGGTTGGGGAAAAAACAAATTAAATTTTAAATTTTAGAACTAATTTCGTAATTGAAATTCATATTTAAATTTTTCTGTGTATTGTGAAATCCTAGAACATTATGACAATATGACATGTAGTGAACACAGTAAATATTTATTTGTAGTTAATTCTGTAAAATATTATTAATTTATAAAATCTTCAATACAAGATATTGTATTACAGGATAATGACACTGATTATATATGTACTTCCCTGCGTAGAACAACAGTTTTGGGATGAACACATTTCTGACAATTTATGTTGAGCAGACATCATAACTCAACGCCTCACGCTATGCGATTTTATTCTTTGGGATTTTGAGAAATTTCGGATTTATCTGAATAAAGAAGAAACAGTTCCTGAGCTCAAATGTAACTTCCAACACATCATCGGTGAGATACAGCCACATCTCGGTAAAAATGTCATTAAAAATTCTATAAAAAAAGTTATAGTCTGTCATCAGAGCCGTGGAGTCATCTGACGGATATTTTCTTCTTTCAATTATTTCTAAAAATTCTTACTAAGACATCCTCTGTTCCCTTGAGGAAGAACAATGACATTTATTCATCCTTGTCGTTAATCTTACATCATTAAACCATAATTTATAATTTGTTTTCTGTTAGACCGGTTGTGCTAACTTTTAATTCCAAACTGTTTATTACAAGCATTTTAGGCTAAACAGATTTATTTTATTCATATGATATGGATGTAAAAGTAAAGAAAGAAAATTAGTATCAACCTAAATGGCTATGCAAATAATACATCGATATAATCTAATATCTTTAGTGAAAACAATCTTATAACAAAAGTTAAAAAGATAAGACTGTTACAGCTAAATTTCCAATTGGGGCCATAATATAGGAAATTTAATACTTGTACTGGGAGTATTAATATAAAAATGCATTTTTGAACACACAAACTCACACCATGTGCATAAATAAATGAAATGTATGCGTTTTGGTGTTACTGTGGCATGGATTACATTTAATGCCACGTAAATTGTGTGTGATAAACGAGCTATTATAAATAAAATTCAATATTCCAATTAAAACGCTAAAAAGAGGAATGAAAAAAAAAAACAAATAAACAAGACCACAAAAAGGCAGGCTGTATGAACTAGTAAGTATTATGCAACAACAAAGAAATTCAAACAAAAATGTTAGTTGCGCATTAAGGCTAATACCAGCAGAGACAAGTTGAAAGCTTTATAATAAAGCCATTGGCGTAGATAGGCGGTTTGGAGGAGTTAAGAGCACTTAGAGATTATTTTTAGAAGAAAGTTTGGCTAGTTTGTTAAGCGAATTTATTTTTAAATTTAAAAATAAAAAATAAAATATAAGTTTATATAAAAAAATGTTTAAAATTATTTATTTATAAAATATTCTAAAATGTTAAAGGTTAATTTTTTTTTTTAATTTGTAGCCACCCTAGTGCTTAAAACTTGCCAGTACAGTGCATAACATAACGGTACAAGACAAATTATTAATTTTACACTTTGTTGAAATGCATGAACATACACACTATAGCACACAAAAATATGTTGACTTACGTGTGTAATTTGTATTTTAAAACATAAATATCAACATAAATGCATTACACATGTTTGTTTTTAACAAATAAACATTTTTTCCATATGAAAGACCATCTAGCAGAGATTAAAAGTAATGAATTATTTGTTGGCAAATTAAAATATTTCGAAATAAATGAGAGTGCACCGCAATTAAATCTTTAGTATACATATGTAATACCCCTTTCGCATTGGGCAAGTCACTTGCTCAAGTTAGTTTTTTATTTTCTTTTATTTTTCTTTGAACTTGCTTTCATGTTCAGACTCAGCAACTGACTTGCCCAAGTTTCGTTCTCTTTTACTTATTATACTCTTCACACAGTGAAAAAGGGTATATATAGGTTTGTCATTCCGTTTGAAATTTCTACAATTATCAATTATCTACACATACATACAAACGTGGTATACTGGTTAGAGTGAGCCAAAAAATTTTTTTTATTTTATATTTTATTCAAATTTTTATTGTTTTATTTTTAATTTTTCTTTTAATTTATTTTTTTTTTAAGCACATAAGTAAACTAAATGTATAATATTACAATGGGATGTTTTTATATATGTATGTTTTGTATGTACGTATTTCATATGAGATAAATGGTGACATAAACAATTGTTGTTGCATGACAACACGTTGTGAAGGGTATATAAGATTCGGCATGGCCGAATATAGCACTCTTGTTTGTTTTTATTACTCTTTTGTTTTTGGTTTCTCAACAAAAACTTGCTCGTACTTGCCGAGTACAGGCAAGTGTGTACTCAAAAATGAGCAAGTTTCTTCCTCTTAACCCGACCTTACCCCTTTTGCCTATAAACACAACACTTGGGCAAGTCACTTGCGCAAGTGACTTGCCTAGTCTGAAAGCCGTGTATGTATTATATTGTTGGGTAATTTTTGCTTCGTAAGAAAGTTTTTATTTTATATTTAAAATATTAACAATTTAAGAGAAAACCAATTGCTTGAACGAAATATAAATGATCACATAACCCACAAAAAAATTTTTAAAATTGTATAAGCATTAAAGATTCGATCCCTTACCGTATTGCATACGTGGATATTATTAAATTGTTTACACAACAAAGTACATATGTCTTCTGCACTGCTTATTAATTCAGCAGTGAAAAAAAGGATATTTTTTATTTCAATTGTAATTTTTTTTATATTTATCCCTTACTTGCTGTTACTTTTTTCAGCAGTGCGCTAGGATTAGGCACGATTAAAATATTCCTGGTAGGGATGAAATTAGCGCTTATTAATAACAAAAAAAAGCCTACGAAGTTGGACATCACACATAAAAATCCTGTCTTTTAAAAGCGCTCTTGTTAGCGATTTAAGAAGCGGGTTTTGGTAGTGAAGATTTAAGGTTGGAAAGGACAACCTGCTATTTTAATTAAGAAAAAAGTGTTATTGAAGAAAGTTGCATCGAGACACCGATTTATCACTTTTTCAAGAGGGATTATTGGCACTCCACATACAAAGTAATTATTAAATAATTAAAAAACATGATTTTTTATTCCCGCACGCTCCTGCTGCGGAATGACTTCGGGTACGAATTATGTAATAATTGATATCAAATCACGACATTTGTACAACTGTAATTAAAATAAATAAAACAACGACAACAACAATACTTTTTTCTAGTGATGTAGAATTTTATGCAATTTAAGCGAGTACTTTTAGTTTCAGCGGTGCGTGAATTTTTTTAAGGCTTTAAATGCACTATTAAACTTACAATTTAATGTTAATGGAATACGGAAAGAATAAATTTAATTTTAAAATTTTTAATTTTAAACAAAATGAAATTTTTTTGATGTTCGTTATTCTCTTAATATTTTTAATACTACACATGGACATTTCCACTACTGTAAAAATAAAAATTCTTGAAAGGTTTTCAATATAAGTTTATTGATAAAAAAAAACACTCAAATTTTACTATGCGCAGGTATTAAGTGCTTATTAAATTATACTATGAGCAATAATAAGAGTTTAATCTGATTATCTCTTTGACTTATTTTAAAGAATTGCAATAAACTATTTTTTTTAGCGACTAAATTGTAAAAATAAATTGTAATGAAATATGCTTTAAAATTAAGGTAACAACAACAATTAACGAGATCCATGAGAAATAAGAAAATATAGAGTCCAATTAGCGGTAATTTTTTTTTTATTTCCCTTGGATGTTATTTTAATGTCACGTACGTAGTCCAAAAACATTATTTGTCTCCGTCATTCGTATTTGAAGAGTCGCAAGAGCACCTAATTTAGAATTTAACTTTCTTTCTTAACATAATATAAATTTCATTACCTAGGAATACTATTAGAGAAAAAATCTGTCACGTACGATGTCACAAACGATATTAAATTGAATTTATTATAAAATTATTTAAAGATTGTTTTCAATTAAGTATGAATGATTTTAAATGAAAAATATTTGGTTTAGTGTAAGAAATTTAAGAAAAGAAAAAATACCTCCCTCCCAAGATTCGCAGATTTTTTTATATTTCCATGTATACCTCAAAATCACTTCTGTTTTATGTCACGTACGATATATTCTTATTTTTCTGGATATTTTAGACAACAATGACTCGAATGTAATTATTTTTTTTTTAAATAAAGTACCCTTTGAATGGAACATAATTTTGTTTCAGTTACTCTTACTTTTTTAAAAATTATTCCACATGGAAATGAGAAAGGGACCTAAGGGTAAAAACAGGTTTTGTTGAGGAGAGCCATTTTAAAGATTAAATGATTTTTCTATTTTTTTAAATTGTTCATAAGGAAAAAAATAAATGTTTTGTAGTTTCGTAAAATCAAGTTATTTTGTTAATTTAGTAGGGGAAAAAATGAAAATAAATAAATTTTACCGTTAGGTCCCTTTCTATTTGCTCTTAGAATCGTCCACTTCGCTTTTATAAAACGGGCATATCTCTGGGAGGGAACACTTTTGGAGCATGGGATCGGTGTCATTCGATGCTCAGATGTTGTCCACATAAAAAAAAAGTGAAAATTGTTTTTTTTACCCTTAGGTCCCTTTCTCTATGCGCCGTCACATATGTTAATATATATAAAAAAAGGTACAAGGATATTTATATAAAGAAAATTTTAAACAAGTAGAAATTTAAAATAATTTTTTTCAACTCTTGAAATTACTCCTTCAAATCACTAAATTCATGCCGTAGCAAAAACCGGCAGAGAATTTAAAAAAAGTTTATTGTTGTTGCTTATAATTCCTGATATTCGTATGTAGTAAATATTGATGTCGGGACATAAAAAATTGGTGACACAATGCTTCGCATTTATACATATATGAATAATACTGTGGGTACGAGTAGATCGTATGAGCAAACCATAAAAAAACGTTAATCAGCAATAGCAGTCGCACAGTATTTGCAGCGACAATATGTGAATGTTGAATGCAGCACTGTGATATGCAAACATTTTTTTATTAAACTTTATTTAAGTAATTCCGCAAAAAAGAAAAAATACCCTTACAAATTTGACATGATCAGAGCAATACCTGTCAAAAACTATTTAGATAGAAGTGCTTGAAAAATGTTGCAGCCTTATGCAGATGCAGAACAGCCTCTCTTGGATACGCTTTATTTCAGAACTGTATGTACGAAATTGGATTGTTTGTTTTTCGACTAAAAAGATGAAGAGTTCTTTTGACGCATTGCCAGTAAGAAGGGAAAAGGTCACAGCTAAATATGTTTAATACTTTTTATAAATTTATATTGTGCAAGTATTTCAAAATAAAAGCTACAAATTGAAAAACCCCCCTTTAAAGTTAAACACACAATACGATTTTATAACTACTTAAAATGACTTACAGCCAAACCTTAACTAGAGCGGCAACCGTTATTTGTCTGTCAAAAATTTTCATGTTCATACAATTTGTATGAAACAAACCGAAACAAACCGCGGCGACAACGCTTTGCAATTGGAAAATTTGACAAGGCATCAGGTATGGAATGGTATGGCTGCAGTACAATTGTTGTTGTTTTGTTACTGTTGTAATTTTTGAAAAGTACTGCCGTATTAGCTATTTTCAGGTTAATCTAGCGATTTTATTTCCATTTAGTGAGTTTTATTAAAGAAAATATGTAAACATTACTTTTCATTACACAAAGTTGACGCTCTTGTTTAGGTTCGTCACCTTATTGCTATCGCTCAGCGGAATATTACGCAACGGCTGCCGCTCTTGTTTAGGTTGGTCTGTAACTTTTAAAGATCTTAAGCGATTATTTTAATATTATCTCTTTTTAACGTCTGCTTTAACTACGGCCACTTTCATAATTATATCTGAAAAGTTTTTCGAGCATTCGATTTATTTCCAAAATAAAAAGTTTTCAAATCACTGTGTAGCAGAATTAATGCTTTACTTGGCTTATAACTTTAATTAACCATTATATAATTGAAAAAAAAAAGGTTTTATAATTTTATTTTATATACGTACATATGAACACATAATTGTACAAATATGAATGAGCGTACATATGTGTCAATGCGGTTACTGATTTATACTTTTATGGGATTTGGTTATGTGAAATGCTGCACACACACACACATACACATACTACCAATTACTCGACTATTTGCCATTACTAATGAGTATGCAGATATTGTTGGTTTTCAAAGAAATTTTATTGATATGAATTTCCAACATTTATTTAACAAAAATCAATAATTTATAATAATTTGCAGTGAACTTGAAGAAAACAATACAGAAATACATACAAGATAAAAAAGTCAATTCAATTTAAGCATTGTTTTGCAACTACATATATGTTCCGTATTAAATTTGTACCTAAGACCATATTCATAACAAGTTTTAAAGTTTATTAAATGTTTATCAAACAAAAGTGTTATGTGACATTTGTTTAATAATTTAAAATTTTAAAACTTCGCTTTTTCCTATTTTTGCTTAAACTGAAAATAACTTTATATTTTTGTTCCAAATTACTTTGCAATTTATGTCAACTAGTTATAAAAAATATTTTATTAAATGGTACGGTTTTACCATTGCAAGTTATGTTACGAAATAGGATTGAACACTACTTAGTGTTGTATTGCTTTATTCAGCTGTAAAAAATCGTTAGTATACATAAGTACATACAGTAATGGACTTAAGTATAGGCAAAAGCTGCCCAGCACAACAAAATGTAATTCTTTTTGTATTCCGGTACACAGAAAACAGTTCTAAATTGAGCCATGTAGCTTCTGGAATCAGGTGAGGTTCTCAGATGACAGCAAAGTTTAATATTTTAAACGTGATGGACATTTCAGAGAATGGATTAAGCCAAACACTGCATATTAAAAAAATAAAAAATTCTTACACCACCAGAAATTGTGGTTGCTGTGTGTTTGGTATATCTGCTACTTAAGCATAGTCACAAGCTGACCAACACAACAAAACGTTTTTCTTTTCGAACACAGAAAACAGTTCTAAATTGAGCCAGGTAGCTTCTGGGATATTCAGGTGATATTCTCATACGATGGAAAGTTTAATATTATAAACGTGATGGGCATGAATGGCGAAAGCCAAACACTGCATTTCATAAAAAATTCTTACACTAACAGTAAAGTATGTATGGTGGCGGGAGTGTTACGTTATGTTATTGACGGATAATAGACAAAACTGTTTACCTTAACCTTTTGAAGGAGAATGTCAAGAAAAGTGCAGAAAACCTAGCTCTTTCACATTAAATCATGACAATGACCTAAAACATCAGGCTCACGGCGTTAAGAAGTGGCTTGCGTAGAATTTAGCACACATCTTGCCATATCCTCTGCACACATCTTGCCATATCTCTGGTTCCCCGTTGGACTAGTCAGTAGTGAGCTAGTCTGCCAGTCTGGGGGTTGCGGTTTCAGCTCTCACCAGAGACTCTGGTCTGTTACACTACAGCGGACAAATGTTCTTCATTACTCGGCTCAGTTAATTCAATTATTTGTAATTGTATATTAATAAAAATAAATAAATAAATTAATAAATTTTTTTTTCGTTATTGTTTTGACAGTGAAGAAAATCTGTTTAATGTTTTTTTTATTATTTCTTAAATGCAATAATTCCATAGCTATTATATGTTTTTAAAATAAATATTTTGTGTTCCGGTATAGGTATAAAATTACATTTCGTTAAATTGTGCTGCTTGCGTGTATACTTTAGTTCATCACTGTACAGACATATCCAATTTAAGCTTGAAAAAATTGTTCAATTTAATAACTTGTATTAATACTCAACTTTCTTTAACCAGTTCTCTTTGGAACCGGTCTTGAAAGAACTGCTACGCTTTACAAATTGTTTAATGTTTTGCTACCCTATTTTTCTTTTTCTTTTTTAGATGGAGAAATAATTCAATGAAGCACCAAAATATTTATGCTCTATTTTATTTATTTATTTATACATATTTCTTTTATATTTATTTTTAACAAACCATAGTTGAAGCTGTAAAAGTTATAGCAATCTCACTACAATTTTTGCATATTCATACAACATTCACAGACACATGTTCACATATAGATAATATACTAATACTTTTTTAACCCAATGAACACTACTATGTACTCTCTTATATTGAAAAAAAACCTTTGTTTATAAGCTATAGGAAGCACTGTTTTGTATCATTTGTGCAAAACGTTTAATCAAAACGTTGTTTAAGATTAAAAATATTGCATCAGTACAAATCACACTAGCTTTGAATGTTTGTTGGGTTACTTCCTGTACATACATATTATTTATGTAAGTGCTTATATGTGTAGTAAGTGTTTTGTGTTCTAACTTCCATTTCAATAAATCACTTCAAGGCGACAGTTTGTTGACTGTTATTGCCTCGAAATGAAAATATTATGTTGCATGTTATTCGCTCAGATATTAATATATTTATGTGCATTGTTACATCAGCAACAGCAACAGCAGCAGTAACATCCATCCGGTTAGAATTTCTAGTGGAGGAGCTGTTGTAAAAGTATCTTCATTGCAATTGTATGCACAAAGCTATGCATGCATGTTTCTGTTTCTTTTTTTTTTAAATGTGAATGTGTGTTAGTAGCAACATTCTTCCAACACTTTGCAAACTATCTACAACCAAAAAATACATTTATTATTAAACTGTTAAAATTTTTTCCCTCTTACATGTTTATTTGTCTGTTTGCTTTTAATTTTTTTTTCCATATTTATATTTTTTTTTCAGTAGTCGTATGGATTTGTTTTTAGAAATTCCTTAAGAGTACCCTACTATCTGAACTAGCATTGTACGTTAAGATGGGCAAGGATATACGTTTTCTAAAATTGAATATATTTTTTTTAAATTTCTTATAGAATTTGTAGGTAATTTTTATAAAAGAAATGTTTCTCTGGTAGGAATTTTGTTATAAATATTATTAATTTTTGTTTTAAATAGAAGCGTTTATTAATTTTCGTTTTATATAATTTTTGAATAAATTTAATTTTATGAAAAATTTTCAATAAGCTTCTGATCTCTTAAATTGTTTTCTATTAGATTTTGTTTCATAGACAATTCTATTTAGTTTTCTTTTTATTTAAATATTATATAAATTTTTTTTGATATTTCTTTGTCGATATATTGTCCTAGATTTTTATTATTTTAATAAAAAAATATTATATAAAAAATTAATCTCAAGCTTAAATAATTGGACAATATATAATTTTATTTTTAAAAAGTTTTAAGTTATTTTTTTCTATAGAAATTTTTTGACAAGTTTTGGTTTTTTGGAAACTCTCGAAATTTTTTAATAGAGTTGTTATAATGACGGATAATTTTTTAAGTTTTGGTTTGGTTTTATTTTATATAAATTTTTGTAAAAAGGTTTTTTAAAAATTTGTTAAAAAAATCAATTAAAAATTATGTTTTATAAAATGATTTTTTTTTTTAATTTTTAAAACATTTTCAAATATTTTTGTGATTAATAATTTTTTTTTAGAAATTTGTTTAAAAAAATTTGTAGAATATATTTAAAAATTTTAGTTTTCTATGGAAATGCTTAAAAATTTAAAAGTGGTGACCCATAATGCACATTGTTAATTGTGAGTTTAAGGTATGACTCTTAAAATTTTTTGCCCAACTTAGTTCGATATTTCATTGTTGTGTTCAGTGTTTGACAAATTCAACCATGGCGAAGTAGAAGTTTAAGCCTGTTATGAAAATGGGCATTTCGTGTATTTCATTATTTTTGTGGTCAGCAAATGTGACCACAATAGTCTCCCTATTGTGCACAAATTTCAGCAAAACGGGACTGTAAAAAGGTGAAATCACCTTTGCGTGCTCGACTAATTCAATCTGCGGAAAACATTGCTGGTGTTTGCGATAGTGTGACAGAAGAGCCGCCTAAATCGACTCGTCGACATGCACAACAATTTAACATCAACTTTGTGATTGAAAATATGAACCATCTATCGGATGCAAGTATGTCACTGAAGCCGTGGTGAGCATTTGGCCAATATTTTTCTTCACAAATAAATTTCATAGATCCTTCTATCATAATAAAACATATTAAGATAATTCGTTTTTTATTTACAATAAACATTGTGCGTTTTAGTTGGATCACTCTATATCATAAAATATAATTTTAAGTTTTTTTTATACAAATTTTAAAAGCTTCTTAATAATAAAAGATTAAAATAATTTATTTTTTTTGGAAAGTGAGTTTTCTTACAGAAAATTAAAATAAAAAATATTTTTACACTTCGTTTACGAAGATAATTTTTTTCTATTTTTAAGAAATTTTCCTGATATTAATTTTAAGGATTTTTTTTTAGATATCGTTTAACAGAAAGTTTTTCAAAAATTCGTTCAATACTTTTTTTTCCAAATTCCGCTGTTTTAATTTGGTGTTGAAAATATGTGACATATATTTCTCACCAAACTCGCCTCTCGGTAATTTAGTGGTGCCGTGTGGCACTTTCTTGTTTAAACCACGTGTCAACCAGGTCCAATTCTTCCATTTTGGATTAAAAAAGTCAGTAATCATTGACTTTGATGGTTATAAAATGTACATAATTTACGAAACACATTTTTCGCACAGCATGAATTTTGACAACGAAATTCAGAAATTTTCTAGCAAAAAAAAAAACATCATTTAAATAGAAAATTTTTGAAAATATTCGTCTTTATAGATATTTATTTAATTTTACAAGATATTTTTTAAACATTTTCGTCTTTATAGAAAACTAGCTAATACCCGTTATGCTTCGCCACCCAATATTTTAGTATTTAATTCATATGGCAGGTGCCACTCCCACTATGGTTAATGCACCTATTTCTTGCCTAAATGTTCATTTGGGTGTCAAAGTTGCTTTTGCAAAATTTTAGTACTCTAATCGATATCGTTTTCCAGATATTCGAATTTTAGTATTTAATTCATATGGCAGGTGCCACGCCCACTATTGTTAATGCACCTATTTTTTCCATAAATGTTCATTTGGGTGTCAAAGTTGCTTTTGCAAAATTTTAGTACTCTAATCGATATCGTTTTCCAGATATACGAATTTTAGTATTTAATTCATATGGCAGGTGCCACGCCCACTATGGTTAATGTACCTATTTCTTGCCTAAATGTTCATTTGGGTGTCAAAGTTGCTTTTGCAAAATTTTTCTACTCTAATCGATATCGTTTTCTAAATATACGAATTTCAGTATTTAATTCATATGGTAGGTGCCACGCCCACTATTAATAATGCACCCATTTCTTGCCTAAATGTTCATTTGGGTGTCAAAGTTGCTCTTGCAAAATTATACAACTCTAATCGATATCGTTTTCCAAATAAACGAATATAAGTATTTAATTCATGTGGCCACGCCTACTATTGCAAATCCGCCCATTTTATACCCAAATGTTCGCGTGGATGTCAAAGTTTACCGTACTTAATTTAAAGACTCTAGCTGCATTAACTTTCGTGATATATAATATTTAATAATAATTCTTTAATAGAGCGTGGCACCCCACGATTTCAAGGAAATCGGTCCAGCCGTTTAACCGTCTATAAAGCACAAACAAACATACAAACACACATTGATTTTTATATATATAGATTTGTAAAAACTTAAAAAAAAATTGTAAAATATTTAATTTTTATAGAAAATATTTTTTTTTTAAATTTTTATTTCTATTGGTATTTAATAAGTATTTTTAAAATTTTTTTATTTCTATAAAAAATAAAAATTTTATGTTTAGAAAATTTTAAAAAAATTTTATTTCTGTAGAAAATTTTTCAAAAATTTTATTTCTGTAGAAAATTTTTAAAAAATGTTATTTCTGTAGAAAATTTTTAAAAAATTTTATTTCTGTAGAAAATTTTTCAAAAATTTTATTTCTGTAGAAAATTTTTAAATAATTTAATTTAAAAAAAATGTTTTTAAAATTTTGTTATTGTTAGAAATCTAAAAATTTTTTTATAAAGAAAAATCTTTATTTTTTTGCCTTAAAAATTTTTAATAAATTTCTTTTTACACAAATTTTTATTAGATTTTCTAATGCTTTAATAATTAAACTTGTATTTTCTAAAAACATAAAACAAAAGACTTTTGAATTTTGAAAAAACTAAATTTTTTTAATTTGTCTATTTATTTATTAAAAATTTATTATATATTTTCTTTTAACAATTTTTCTACTGTAGCATAAGTATCATATTCTTAGTTTATTGAACACATGGAGTTTCCTCTGATGATTTTACCCAAGTGTGTTACTTGCATAGTTGTTTTATTGTATTTTTTCTTCCTGTATATTCGTTATTTATAACATAATTTATTTCACATAAAACTTTTATCATTTGACATGTCACATTATCTTTTGAGTTTTGGGTAGTAGTGGGTGTCAAAATCAGTTAATAAGAAAAAAAAAAAAATTCCACTACAAAGAACAATGTTTCCTTTAAATACGAAAAAAGCAACTCAACTGTAAAGTTTAAAGAAAAGTGTTGATGGTAAAATTGACACTTCATTAATTATCACAAAACAAGAAACCATTAAAAACAAGCAAAGATACAACAATTATTTACAAAATAACTTTTAAAGATTTCTTTGCTATTGAAACTAGTGAATTGTGATTACAGGTCAATGAACATGAAGACACGCACACTTAAATACTTAAAAAACTTATTGCCCGTATACATATGTCCATACATGTTTTGTACTTGACTTATTCAAAAACTTTTATGAACTTTCCTTTATCTGTAATTATTTATTCCAATTGCACTTTATTGCTTCTTTTTCTTAGAATTTATTTTAACATTAAGTTCAACTTTTATTTATATGTATGTATGTAACATTAATATAAATGTATGTATATGGTTTTGAAATTTGTTTTTAATTTTGTTTTATTAATAACTAGCACTTAAGTTTTATTGTTGGTCTAGTAGAACTTTATATTTTTAACAGATTTAGGAAAAAAATTCTTGAAAATCGACTTAAGAATTTTCTTGTCTAAACAGTTTAAAGTGCAGTGCAATATATTCAAATTCAACTTTACAGATGTTGCACGTTAATAAAGAAAAACTAATTCATAAATTTTTAAAAAATAAACGATAACACTTCATTGTAATTTTTTTTTCTTAAAAAAAACTAATTTTAAAATTAAAGAATTGATAAAAACAATTTTTTATTAAATTCAAACTTACATAAATGAAACAAATTTTATTTCCAAAAATTTTTTTTTTTTAATTTAATACACTCAATACTAAAAGAAATCTATCTTTGTTTGTTTCTTAAGGGCATTTTAATGCTGGTAAACATTTGTTTTTATTTACTCTTCAAACAGTTATAAAAAAGTCACTTTAAATTTAATTTGTGTAACACAAGAACACAAAGAAATAAACTTTATATTTGTTTAGCATACCTTAAGGGTAATTACCAGCCAATAGTTAGAAGCACAATAAAAGGCAAACGAAAAACAAATAAAAACATAAAATTGAAAAGTTTTAATTTCAAATTATTTTTTTCTTATTAGCTGACGAAATCGTTGCGCGTGTTATAAGTTGGGACTGTCAAAATAAGCAATAAAAGCAATATTTTTTTTAAATGAGAATTTTCTAAAATGCAGCTGGTGGTGGGCCACAGGCTTTAATTTAATTAAAATATCACTGTTAAATATTTGTAAGTGTAGCGACGTTTTTTTTTAAAGCTCATTTCTTAGCGAGTTTGAGTATGATTTGGAAAATAATATGCATGTCATTTATATTTTCTACATTTACATGACACATTTTGTTAGGGATTTTATTTGAGAGACAGACTAAGTTATAATATTTTTTTGGTATTAAATTGATATACATAAATAATAACAAGTTGCCATTGGTTGTCAGTGGATTGTAGTTGGGCACACACAGTTTCTCAAATGAATAATATTGTGGATATAAAATTTTTACAGATTTTTGGTTGAATAGAAAATATTTTATAACATTTAAAAATTTTTAATGTATTGAATCATGATTTGTTAAACCATTTTTCATAGATCATTAAAAATATATCATAAATTGTTTGAATTTCGCTTTCATAAAAATTTTCAAGAAGTTTTTTTAAAGAAGAGTTTTTTAAAATTTTAATTTATAGTTTTTTGAAAAAGTTCTTTATAATCATGGCATTAAAGTTAATGTATGAACAAATTTTTAACCATAATGCTCTAAACACATAGACAACAGCAAACAGTAAGCAGCAATATGTCAAAAATAAAATCCATGTGTTTAAATGAAAACGATTATTTTGACGGCAGCACAGCAGCACGACTGCACAACAGCATTTGCTGTTGCTGGCAACTTAGACTATTTTCTATTTTGACGGGCAGCAATAAACAAATATAGTGTTGCCATTATATATATTAAATTGGAAAAAAAATAACAAAAATTTATTTTTAATATTAAACATAAAAGAACATTACAAAAATACAATAAAGAAATAAATTTATGTGTTTTTATAGTTTTTCGTGATATTATTACATGTGTTTAGAGCTTAAGTTTTCGTTTTTTTTTAAATTTTTTTTTAAAAAAGTTTTCGACAAACATGCCATTAATTTTATTTTTTTTAGAAAATTTTTATTTTAAAGAAGTATATTTTATATTTAGTGATTATTTTTGATTAGTTATCTTTCTCTTAATATGTAAAAAAAAAATTGGAAATACTGCATTTTTGAAACATTAATCAAATTGTCTAACAAATGTTTGTTTTTGAAAAGATGTTCACATAAGGCAAATATTTGGCGTAATACACGTAGCCATGAAAACGCAATGGTTCTTATTGGTCTCCGAGTGTAGGTGTAGGAGGCAGATACTGCTTTCCTGCCTACACGTAGCCACTAAAATGTATTAATTTATATTTATTTAATAAAGTAAATCAAATTAGAATAGTAATCGATTGTTATTTTTTTGTTACAATATTTGGTGTTATATTATATAGCATTGAATAATTACACAGGTCAACAGCAAAAAAAGGCTTTGATAACCACTATATAGATTTGATGCATCATGGATATCTAAGTACAAAAATGGTTAAATTTTTTTATTCTATGGGTAATTTTTTTTAAAGTTTTTAATTAAAATTCATGATTTTTTAGACGCTTCTCCACACAACTCGAAAACCGTTAGTCCGATAATAATAAAATAAACTTTGAAAAATTTAGATCTACATAGCCTTTAATCAGTTTATATATTGTGTTTTTTAATCGGTTCAGTAGCTTCGGAGTTATAATAAAAAATGAAAGCAAAAAATATATTTTTTACTTGAAAATAGCATTTTTTTTTTGTTTTCAAAAAATCCTGAAAAATCGAATAAGGCAAAATTTTTTATTACGTTATCGCAAAGTCACATATAATAGATATCGATCATAAAAATCGGTTAATTCCTTTCGAATTTATTCACAATTAAGTGTTCTAGCTCATTTTCAAAAAATTTTAGTTTTTTGTTTGATGTTGATGTACAGTTAGTTGAGCAGTTAAAGTTCTTCTCCTCGAAAAATTGTTTGGAAAGAACCTTTTTAACATATTTGTGATTATCAGAATTAAAAAAAAAGTAATAAGCCGTTTTCGATTTTTTATGATTTTTTGAAAAAAATATTGCTATTTTCACGTAAAAAATATATGTTTTGCTTTAATTTTTTATTATAACTTCGAAACTACTGAGCTAATTAAAACACAATATATAAACGGATTAAAGGCTATGTAAATCTTAATTTTTCAAAGTTTATTTTAATACTATCGGACTAACTGTTTTCGAGTTATCATTAATTATGTGGAGAAGCATCCTAAAAAAATCTTGAATTTTACTTAAAAATTAAAAAAAAAACTTTTCCATAAAATTTAAAATTTGGACGATATTTGTACTACCGGAACCACAATATATCAAAATTGCATAGTGGTTTTAAAATTTTTTTAAAATTTGTTGCCTTGTGTTATTTACCAAAAATAATTGACATGTTCATTTGGCAAATGTAAACCTTTAATTGCAGGACTTGACAAATATATTTTTTTTTATTATTTACATTTAATTGCCATAGAATTTTTTCCCATTGTAGTGTAGCAAACCAGAGGTTATAACGGGAATCGAAGCCTTAACCTTCAGACTGGCAGACAAGCCCACTGTCGGTTTACCAGACCATTCGAACTATACATTTTGATGTCTAGTTAACAAGCACTTTCTTATGAACTGAATACAGAAAAAGTAAATAACATGTGCTAAACTTAGGATTTTTTAACTTTTATTTAATTGAGGTTTTCTATTTAGCCATACCTCGCTATTTGGTATGAGTTTGTATGTGCACCTTCTATTTAGGAAACTCTCCCATCGGGTGTGACATAATCTTCCTGATACATCTCTCTCTAGTTTACATATTGATCCTGTATTCTGTTCTCCTCTTCTATTACATACGTTCGTAGAGATATTTGGTATGTCTGTATGTATGTTTTTTTGTGTTGTCCTTTACCAAATAAGTTAAATGTTAAATTTTGATAGAAAGGATTGGAGAAAATATCCTCCTAATTTTAATGCAAATTTCTTGTATGAAATTTCTTTTAAGATATAATTGTTGTTGTAACTTTTTTTTTTGTAATTCGTAATTTTCTTTTCAAAGTTTTAAAATTAAGTATATTTGTTTTGCTATCAAACTTATTACGCATGAAGAAACTCAAATCAGTTGATTTAATTTATTAATATTAAAACATTAAAACCATAATTCAAGCATAATGCATGCAGAAACAAAAATAATGTTCAACTATACACACACATGCATATGCATGTTTGTAGTACAATTTATTTGGTAAATTCACAAGGTGTCCTAAGTGTAATAATTTTTTAAAATGTTGTAAAAATTAACCAATACAATACATTTTATTAATTTTAAAATTTTTAGGAAATTATGACATTATGACAGAACGATACTTAGGACATCTTGCGAATACACCAAATATATTATTATTTGTGTTTATTTATTTCTTCTTAACAATTTTCATATTAGACTTTTAGTCAAAAAAGACTTAATAAATATATTCTCAGCAGCTTTTTGAGGGTAAATGTTATTGCCAGGATTGGACATTATAAATAAATTATATTTAGATTTCCATATTTTATATAATTGTTTGAGTGTTTAGGGAACCGTCGTGGATAGGTTTCATATGTGAACACATTTGCAATAAAAAAATTAGGTTTTTTTTTACTTTAAATTAAAACTTTAAAGTCTAATAAAAGGGAGCACAATTTTATGTTAAATAAGTGAAATCATGGATCGATTTAAATTAAAATTTAGTTCGGCCTTGGGCGCATTAAGAAATGTGAAATAATTTTTTTAAACGCATTTAACATTGTCCTCACTATGAACACTAATACGCGTAGACAAGAAGACAGATAGATAGATGGACGAAAATCTATCTGCAAATTCTATATTGAGTATGGAATGCTACAACAAAAATATCGCATAATGCTTGATATTTAAATAAATAGTTTAATATGTTCAAAAAGTAAAAATCAGAATAATCGCATCTAAGATTGACAATGATCAAGTGTATAAAACTTCAACTTGTTTTATCAAATTATAAAATTGTTCACATATTAACACATTCGCTGTTTCATTTTGTTTGGTAAACATTTTTTGTATATTTCTTTACTAAACTCTTTACGTTGCTAGTTGATGTTTTGTTGAAAAAAGAAAAACAAAAATACAACGCAATAAAAAAGCACTTAATATGAAAGTAAGAGAGATAGCCAAGACTTGTAACTAGCACATAAATAACTTGAGAGAGAGAGAGCTAAAGGAAATAAACTATAAATAACAATGCGTGATATGATTAACGTCAGCACCGACATATAATGCCATAATCCGACGATGGTCTTACCACTGGGTTGGGTCCGTGACTCTTAACCAGAGCCCCTGTGATCATGCTGTGGAGCTCAGCCATGTCACAGGTAGCAATCTTACCTACATTAATTCTTTGTTCATTTAGACGCACCTTCCTCGAGAGATACATATAACAATGTTGTTTTTCGCTACATGATATAGATTGATCGGCAACAGAGTCAGGTATGTCTCCTGAATGAAGCCGAACAACCCAACATATAACTACTTCTGTTGAAAGGCAACAGCACCCTGGTACATAAATGGTTGCCCGAAGTCCATAGTATTGTCGTCCTACTACATGGCAACAGTACCCAGAAACAAAAGTGGTTGTTTGAAGTCTGACTGAAGTCAAGCATCTGACATTAACTACCTCTGAATCCGTTTCCAGCTTCCACGTGCTCTCCGAAGAGACCAAACTAATAAACAGTCCATTACAAGTTCTGGGAGGTTCCCATGGTTCCCCTGGTACCAGATGGGTCTCTGGTCAGCCTCAAATTCATGCTGCTGACCAGAGTTTTTATTATCCCAAGTTATGGCTACAAAAAGCCAGAGGTGTTGGTCTCACCTCTCTACCCCGTACTGGCAATCCACCAAGGCCTGGGAATAGCCCAGGATACATGCCCCCGGGCTGAACTACAAATAACAGAAATATAACAATTTTCATTAAAAAAAATTTAACAGAACTTGGGGATATGTTTGGAATAGAAAAAAAGCTCGAATTTTTGTCAGCCGACTTAAAACGGTGTGAATTAATACCGTCCTGAAGCTCACTGTTCATTTTCTCGAACAGTGTATTTTTGTTCAATATACCTTATACGAATAAGAATTTGTTATCAACCGGTTGTATTAGAAAATATTGAATATTTCCCTTCTCTGGTATTGAACACTACAGTATTCGCTATAAAATTTTTTTTCTGGAATCATAGAATTTTTCTGTTACCACCAGAAAAACTTAGTGCTGACTATAATTAAACAAAAGCAAAATTCTCTAGCAAAATCTATCTCAGCCATCATTTGGCATCAATTCTGGTTTTTACAATCGAATTTATCTTTTCTTTAAATTATTTCACATTTAAGAAAATGACTTTTGTGTGAAAATAGTCACACCACACATTTAACTTTAATTTAAGAATAAACGATGTTTGAATTAATTAATTACTCCAAACAATACTTCTTGAGTGTAGCATTTTAAATTTACAATTTTGTTTCGTTTCTATTATTTTACAAGTGTTTATTTTTAATTGTATGTGAGAGTATGTAAGCATTACACTACTTTAAATACTATAATGCGTACTGTGTTATTGTGCTGGATTATTGTCTAAAATTCACTGAACAGTGGAGATTTGATTTTACATAAATTTTGAATACAAACAAATGTTCAAGTGCACACATTAACACAGATACTTGTATTTAACCAGCATTTTCTATTTCAATTGAAAATAATTCTGCTTGTATTCTGTTATTCGTTTGTTAAGTCAATGTGTTATAAATAAGAACTGGACAAATATTTCGATAAAAGTACTTTTTCGTTTACTTTTTAAGATACGAAATACCATTTTTTTTAAACATAAATTTTTGCTTATAAGAAAACATTTCTAAAAATTGGCTTTCTTTTAGAGAATTTATATTAAGATTTATTCTAAATTAAGAATAAAATTAATATTTTGTTTACAAAGGAAATTTATTGATATTTTTGTACAAAGAGAAAACTTGTAGAAAGTTTGCTAAATAGAAAAAAAACATTGTCACAAAAATTCTATAATTTGATAAGTTTTGATTTTGCAAAAAAATTATCGTCAGATCTCTTTAAAAATTATTAAAAAATAAATCCAATATCTATAAAAATTTGATTATAAAAACAGTATTTTGAAAGACTAATTTTTCGAACAAAATTTCGATAAAGAGGAGTCATGAAAATATAAAAAATTTTTGGTTAGAAAAATGTTAAAAAAATTTTTAAAAAATTTTTCCATAACGAAAAAAATTATAAATTTTTTTAATAAGGAAAAAATTTTGTAAATTGAAAGAATTTTTTTTTTAAATTTCTTAACAACAATAATTATTAAAAGTTTTCTATAAAATGAAAATGTGTAAATATTTTTTTTCAAACTTAACGCTTATAAAGTAGAATAACAATTTCTCCATTTAAGATTCCTTCAATATCCTTAACTTGATAACCATCGTATATTATGTCAGAACAAGTAGCCGCAAACAACGCATTGAGGTGAAGTGCCAAAAAAGTATAGAAACGTGTTAATAACGGTCATAAAAAATTTTGGGTTTACACAATATTGATATTTCAATTGACTACAGGATACCTAAATCAGTTTTCGATTCAGGTTTTATGACAAGTATAGCAGATATATCTAATTATGACAATGTTTCCCACCTTTTAGAGAATGTTATCCAGATTTTTACTGATCGATAAGGGTCACATAACTAGGTCGAATGTTGCATTTTTTTAACCAGCTTAAAATTAGTCTACCTGAAGGCTTTTGAATTATTCAAGCATAATTCAGCCTGAGATAATTGCGGTATCAGGAATTTTGAACAGGGATAACCACTTGTTTTTTGACAGCAAAACGACTATTAGGTTCCGAGATAATGTATACATTACGTCAAAAATTACTTAAAAATATTGAATGTCTCTAGAAGTGATACTAAGGTTTTCCTCATTTGAGTTTTGGCACATGGACACCAACATAGACTCGAACGAATTTAAACGTGATGTTGACGATGCTTTAAAAAAAGATGAACAGCTGATTTCACACAAATTTTGTATTGACAGTCGTGATTCAGCGTTGGTTATCTGTACTGAGGTACATTCACCCGGAGTCTCAATTAACCTTTGCAAGACTTTTAAAGAAAAAAATATTCGTGTTCAGCTCCGACTTCCTATATGAAGGTATAGGTCGACTTACGGATACTGAACCTGTGTGGGATACCCTGGCTCTATGGTCTTAAAACCTTGCCATTAAAAACTAATAATAAAAATTTTGTGTTGATTGTCAAGAAATAATTGGTAGAGAGAACACACATGCAAAGAGACTAGAAAAATCTTCCTCAATATAAATAGATATTAGATGACACGATTTTCAACAAGTCTGCTTAGAAATCATCTACGGAACGTTATGGTAGTCATTATTGAATACTGACACTTAAAAAAATTTTAGGTTTCCCCTTCCGTTCTTTAAAAGCTCTGGTAACGAGGATAAAGATGAGATCCCTGAATACCTTCTTTGTGACTGTTCGGCGTTTAAGCACCCAAGAATTCGAATTCTAGGTCAACACGTATTTATTTACAAAACTTGTGAGTTTTGACTTTTGTCATCTTAGTAGGATACTCTCCATCATTTAAAAAGCAGGATAACTAGGAAATGATTTCAGTCTTGAAACAGGGCATCACAATGGGACCACGACGATCCAGACGGCTGCGTAATTAACCTCACTTAATATTTATAAAATATTTTGTATCAAAATAAAAATTATCGTGAATTTTTGACAAAAAATCTGCAAAGAAGTAAAAGGTATATTCGGCCGTTTTGAATCTTATATATCCTTCACAAAAGCGTTAGCATATATAAGTTGTTTGTGAAACAGATTCTCCTTAATCATTATACACGAACATAAGAACATACTCGTTGTGTGTAATCATGTTCGTGCGTCGTACAGTCAACACACGAAAAACTTCATAATTTTATTAAGTCTTCATTACATACATTCGTACACAGGTGTAAACATACAATTTTATAACAACTACAACAAAAACCCACACAGTTTGTAACATCCCTGCAGATAACGCGGCTAGTCCATATACGCATGTAAAGTATACTCTGTAATGGACTAGGACTAATTCAAAGATCACCCAAACGCATGGAGAAAACGTGGTCGATTTAATATTACGATGTCCTTGGGCTGGACCATATAACCTCTCAAAACTACTCTTTTTCACTACTCGATGGACCACCAATACGAACATTATACACGTCGTACCAACAATATTTGTAATCGTTAAAACACGAACACTTGTCGTTTAACTACAAATTTTTGTTTAAAAATGATATGATCCATGACTGCATTACATACGACCATGTTGTAAGTAGTCCATTTAGCCAAAATGGACCACGTAGTCCCAAAGTTATCTATAGGGATCATGTATATATATATTAATAAATACATACACAGGAATGAATCAGCGACCGCTTGCATTTGTTGTTTTAATCAATCTCAATAAAAATTGGTATTTGTGCCAGTATCTTTGACGGCAATGGATCGATTGAAGCAACATTTTCTGTTAACATTCAACAAAGAGGTCAAAACGTTATCTGGGAGCTGTAAAAATTGACTTTGTTTAGTAAAACAGAGACAAACGTAGTTTTTTGCTCATATATCGGCCGTTAATAAGCTGATTTTCAATAGCAAAACTATTGAAAGCATTTTTGATTATCTGAAACTATATACAAGCCCGTGACGTACAAATGGGCTTCAAAAAGTTGATTTCAACACATCCACGAAAGGAAATAGCTAAATAGATTTCCCTATCTGCAAGAATTCAGAATTTATGTATTTTATTAAAAATTAAAACAAATTTGATATTAAAAATTTATCGAAAATCTTATCAATATAAGGAATCTCTAGGTTAGGTTAGATCCGGCAGCCGCCCGAAGGCATAGCTCACTTGGATCCTCCGAGGGTCCCGTTGTGATACCGTAGGCACCAACGCCCGTTCGTCTATGTCCCCTGGCCGTCGTTTCTCAGCCATCCTGTCCCAAATCAACTGCGGAAAGACAAGTTTTACTCACAAGTATTCGCTGACCTGGAATCTGGTGTCTCAGGTCCCCGAATGCAGGACAATTACAGAGAAGATATTCAGTTGTCCCTTCGTCTTCCTCGTTATCGCAACTTCTGCAGAAGTCGTTGTAAGGGATACTCAGCCTTTTCGCATGTGTACCTATAGGCCAGTGTCCGGTAATGACCGCTATGAGGTTCCTAAGGTGGATTCGGGGCATATTCACTGCATATTGCGTCCTATGCACATCCATGTCAGGTCAGATCTTTCTGGTTTCCAAACAAGTGGGTGCTCTCACCTATCATTCCTTGGCATCCAAATAGAATCGATGCGAGATTAGCTGCTTGCCCTTCGATGAGGGAATACCCAAAGCATAACTGGATTCAACCGAATCTAAGGTGGTACCGGGTTTGACAAGTGCATCAGCTCTATTATTACCATCAATATCCCCATGTCCTGGAACCCACACAAGGGTAACCGTCGAATGTCTCGCTATCTCCTCAAGAGACACCCGGCATTTCTGGGCAATTTTCTCTAAGTTCTCAAAAAGTACGAAATAAAAATTTTTTTGGTACAATTTGCGAAATTATTTGCCAGCCTGTCGTAGCAAAACTGACTCGATAGCTTTTACGCGTTAATTTATATACATTAGGGTTGATTCATAATTTCTTTTTAAACTAAAAATAATCTATTGAAATTTTAATTTTTAAATGTTTTAACTGTTTTGCAGATACGTTCTTTATCTGTCTTCGCTTAAAACTAAAAGTTGGACAAAAATATTGTCCCTTTATGAATACAATATACATTTAGATTAAAAAATCAGATTTAATTTTTTGCTTGTATACCTTAATGTAAGTATGCTCGTATGAGCTATTTGTCTCTGTATAAAGCAGTTGTTTTAAATACAATGTCAATGTTTCCTTTTCAATGATTCTTTGCATTGTTCACGAGGATTATTGTGTGAGTGTTTATTCCTTTTTGTCTCTGTTCTGCAGCTTTTTTGTCGTTGTTGGTTTTGCCAGTTTAACAAATCATTTATTTCGAACATAAGTATATATTTTTTGTTTTATAAGTGAGTTGTGTGGGGCTGTGTGTGAGTGTTAAATACCTTTGTTTGTATTTGTATTTAAATTTATTGTGTGTATGTGTTTGCTTGTTTGTAATGTATGAATGTCACTGTCATTTCACCCAGTTGCTGCTGTTGCTGCTAAACACGAATTCACACTTTTTAACAATCAAAAGTCTTGCTTAAAGGAAACTTAAAATGTATTTTGCTCAAACTTGTCTACACAAAAGTTAGATTTTGTATTCGTGTTTAAGGGAAGTGTTAATTATTAGCAGGAAGTTACAAGAAAATGCTGACATTTTAAAGTTAAAGTCTATGTTTGTTAGAATAGTACTTTCTAAAGGCAATTTTAGAGCCAGATTAAAATATATGAAACAAATTTTGAAAAATATAATTATTTTTCGTATCGGTAAAATTTGGACTTTATTTTATATTTCAAAATTTTTGTAGATAAATTTTATATTTAATGTATTTAAAATAATATCTTTAATATTCGTTGCATTTTTAATCATCTTTATAATAATTTCATAATATTTTATGAATTACTTTAATCTTAAATTTTTTTTTCCTTTTCTGATTTTTCATAGAATTTTATTTTTCATAAAAAGCGTATATTTTTACAAAACAAGAAGAAACTCTATAAAGTGAAATCATAAAATTGACGTGACTATATAAATATTAAAGAGGTGCACTCCAACTACCATCGAAAATAATAATAAAATGCAACCACAATAAAGACCAAACGTAAAAGCTTTATTTGTTTAATAAAAAATAGGATAAAAAAATAACACTTTTATCCTTTGATGTAAGCAGAGCCGAAAGTAAATTTTTATTGTGGCAATTCAGGCAGCAAGCTACAAGTAGTAACATGTATTTACAAGTGCATGCAGAGATCAAAGGTGAAAAGGAATGAACACAATATTGTAACATATAAAAGCGGGTAAATTAGTGGATGAGTGCTAACAGCCACAGTAGTATGAAAATACAATTTAAGAATTTGTTAAAATAATTTTAACTCATGTGAACATTAATAAAAATGTTCCTTATTCGATATATGAAAAAGTGTTTATAAAAAATATTTATAAATTTCTCTACAAAAGCGATAAATTGCGGAAAACTTCTGTGTAAAGAAATAATATTAAAAAAATTAACTTTTTCTATAAAAGTAAATTGATTAAAAATTGTTTATGTACCGGTTTTTCAGATTTTCAATACCGATCTACTCTCGAATATTTCCAATATTTTAATACTTTACGCGGGTCCAGGCGATGTCGGGGGGCTTAAAAAAGTTGATTTTAACAACGGACAGAGGGTAAGACGGACAGACTGACAGAGATTAATCGACTCCCCTATTAATAAGGTACACTTTATGGGGTCGGAAATGAAAATTGTAGAAATTACACACGGAATGACAAACCTATATGTACCCTTTTTTACTTTTGTGTGAAGGGTATAACAAGTTAGAGAAAAATATTTAAATATTTAAATAAAGAAAGTCATGTAAAAAAATTTCCTAACAAAATATGTCAATGTTTTAAATGATTTTCTATAAACAAAAAATATATCAAAACTGGCGTGGCATATTTATATAAAAAAGGCTATTGTTACATGCACGCAGGAGTAGCACTTGAATACGAATAAACCAATTTCGGTAAAAATTTTTTGGTGTTCGTATTTACCAGGACAAGGTTTTTATAAACTAAATTAAAAGTGGGCGTGGCATCTCCTGTACAAACAAAATATATTTGAAAAAGATATCTGGGAAATTATAATTGTAATATTTTGTTTAAATTGCTTAAAGAAACTCATTGAAATATTGGAACAAACAATGGATAGGAACCGATAAAGGATAGTCATATCCTTATCACTATTGCTCTGTTTTAGAGCATCACCTTATAAACACTTGATCGATATCGTTTATTTTTTTTTCCATTTTTTTAACTATCAGGGCAAAAAAACACATTTTAAAAAATATTTGTGAAAGATCGCTATATTCGGCTGTGCCGAATCTCATACACTTTTCATAAAGGTTAGTTATGCAACTGTAAGCACATAAAAGTTCTTTGTGAAACAGATTTTTCTAAACCTGACTCTTATTTACACTGGCCCTAATCTTGAATAATGGCATGTTATCATGTACATGCAATCTTGTTGTGGGAGTCATACAGTTAACAGACGAAACAACTCGTTATTTCAGAGTATAAGCAATCGCTTGAAGCTGTTGCAATCTCAATTAAAGTTGACATTTTTGCCAATATCTTTGCCGGTAATAGTCTGATTTAATCAATGTTTTATATTAATGCTCTTATATATATCTTACAGTGACATTCAATAAATGGGTCAAGAATTTTTCTGAAAGCTGCAAGAGTTAACTTTGTTTTTAATAACACATAGGCATACGTTTCTTTTTGCTCATATTGCCGTTCATAAGACCAAATTTGCTGGTTTTCTATAGAAAAATTGCCCAAAGCATTTTTGATAAATTAATACCGTGGGTATGTGGGGACTTCAAAAGGTTGATTTTAGCACTCACAGGGACAAACATTAGCATATGGAATATATCTGTGGCTTGGAGCTAAAAGGGCCAATGTAAAAATATTTACTTTTGATAAAATTGGAATTGAACTTTAACTTTTATAGGTGCTTTCATAGTGACATTGGCCAGCATTTTATTTAAGAAGTTGTTCTGGGTTAAGTATGACTGTAGCTGTTTTACCATAATGAAATAGAGCAAGAAAACAAATCTAATACAATGATTAACTTAAAAGAGCAAAAAAGTGACATTGGCCCTTTCAGCTCCAAGCCACAGATATATAGTTTATGTTGTCACAAATGAATACTGTAAAAATTACAAACTGAATGACATATGTATATCGATGGCTTAATATAATAAAGCGCATTTGGATTTTTAGCAAATTCGTGTTTTTAACGTTTCCTGGTAGTCCACATACAAACACATTACCTCTAGAAAATCTAGTAAGCTATGATTAAGAATAACGGATTTATAGTCAGATTAAAAAAGTCTTCCGACCCCATAAACGATATATTTTCTGAAAGCTTATGACTAGGGAAACAATGTCCGTCTGGCCATCTGTCCATAAGTTGATTGAAATCGACATGTGGCCAAATATTTATGTATATGATATCAATCTAATCGGTCACTAAGCGGCAAAGTTATAGAAAACTTTTTTTTTAAGAAATACTTATATATGTTTTTCTACATATATCAAGTTACTAAAGTCCTGAAAAATGTATGGACATTCTAAAGACATCAAAATACAATTTTTCTAATAAAACCCTATAAATCGATTGGAAACTAACTAAGTAATTAGCACAAAAATGCAACTTCTTAAGTGTTTTTACTAAACTTAAAAAAACACGAAGATCAATTTTTTAGCTTTTAGACAACAGAGAGGAGAAATATCTGTGGTTTTCATGGGCAACCGCGAATGTTCATTTTATACGTTATTGAGTTAATAATGCCATATTGCTTGGTCTTAAACGACCTTTAATTGGTTTTAAAAATTTCTCAAATAAGATGGACCCATTCTCTTTTTTTTATGGCATAACAACGTTACTTCTATATATTTTCAAAAAGTGTTCAGCACTAACACGGTTTTGTAGCTCTCCTGAAAAATTTGATTTTAAGACATACATGGTTGCCCATGAAAACCACAGATATGGGTTTCAAAAGAAAGGACCTGGCTAGCAAAATAGACCATTAAAAAATTTTAAAATCCATGATATAATAAATTTGTATATGGATCAAATCTAGTATTTAAGAGGGTACCCTGTTAATATTGGTATAGAATAAAAGGGCTTGACTAGTAAAATTCAAGATGGCGAATAATTTTTTCAACACCATCAATATTAATGTCAAAGGGCCTAACTAGTAGAATACAGCTAACTATGTAAAAGTCCAAGACAATGTGGTTACTATGTCTATGTACAGTTGGTTAAGGATATAGTCGAATTCGTCACGTCCAAATATTGCACTTTTTTTTTTTTTTTTTGGTTTTAATATGTTAAAAATGCAGCAAGATTAAGGAAAATTATTTTATTATTCTGTTTTGATTTTATGCTTTACTTGTTCTTGTATATTTGCTTAATTGCTGTTATGCAGAAAAATAAACTTTGAACATTGTTAAGCAGTTTCTAAAACTGAAGCTCAATTCTCGTTCTCTGAAACTATGAAATGAAAAAGTTTTTGTATAGCAAAAGGTATGGTGGCACCATATGATTATTTATCATTGTATCGGCAATAAAAATATCGCTGGTTCTAATATAAGGGCTAAATTGAATTGCTACATCCCTAGTAGTTTTACTTTAATTTATGAAAAAAAAATTACAACAAATTGTACAAAGAATTTATCAAATTTTTTTTATCAATTTATAACTATCGTCTGCACTTAATTTATTTGTTATTTTATTCAAATACATCTTTAGCGAAACTTTTTCATTGTTTTTTTGAACATAGAGAATTTTAAGAAGTTTCTTATAAAAAAATATAACAAAAATAACTTCTGTAAGTTTTTTTTTTTAATTAAAATAGTATAAATTACAAACTTTTTATAAATATAAATTTTTAACAAATTATCTCACCCAACTTGTCGCCTTAATTGTGTTTTGTATGTAAAGACAAACTTTCCTTAAGCGATTGTTACTTTTCCCTGTTAAGTGTTAACGTATTTGTTTATTATACTTTTGCTATAACTGTTTTTGTTGTTTTATGTATTTGTTGTTTACTTTATTTTCAACATAAACAAAGTTTATGAAATGTTGGATGGATGTATTAGTGTGTTACACATTACAAAGGCTTCATATTTACATATAACAAAAGAAAACAAAAACAATATGAAATTTTTACTAGTATAGGGAATATAAAAACACTTTTCCTTTGCTTATGTATGTAAATATATACAATATAAGTAAGTACATCGCTTATTTTTCTTTAGCAATAAAATAATAACTCAAAATTTATTTAGCTCTAACTGAGTACTGCCAATTTCGAAAGGTTCTATTGTTAGCGATTTTTAAAACAGACTGCGTTTGATCAAATATAAATTGTGAATATTCAAGAAAAGCTAAAATTATCCCAAAAATGTGATTTTTAAGTTATGACAATATAAAAGTAAACGACTGAGATATTACATTTTATTGCATACATACACATACATACATACACTGCCAATATTGAAACATAGGATGTAATGATGAATGAACATTGTAGTTTTTTATCTTTCGTACATATTTCGCGTGCATAGTAGGGTGGCTCAAAAAAATAATTGAAAAACATAATTTGTAAAATTTTTAAAGCTTATTAGCGCTTTTCTCAGCCAAATGTAAAAAAAATTACCTTAAAGCAAATGTATATGTAGCGGACTTATATTTTCATATCTGGGTATCTTAATTGTCAATTGTGCATAATAATCACATTTAAAATTCCATATGACAGTCAACCATTAATTGTTTTGGCAATATTTTAAAGTACAATCTGTTATTACATCTAATGACGAACATTTTTTAATCAATAACTAAGTCACCAGAGTTGGTGACCAATCCCAATTTAGGACCAATGGTGGTCTCAAATTAATGTATTGTTTAATTTGATAATGAACCTTTTTCACAAGCTCATAAGTGTTTTCAAACATTTTAGGTATTTACGGCCATATGCATAAAAACTTATAACAGGCTTTTTTAAATTTGTTTTTAAGCAAAATTTACTATTGTTGCATTCATAAACCATTAGTAGACTTAAAAACCTTTTATAAACCATTTATAAAATCAACAATTTTATTGTTGTATTTACCCTTCTTTAAACCAAAAATAAAACAACATTTTATGCATAGTTTGCGTTAAAAAAATTGTTAAAGAAATTTTGTGAAAAAATTTAGGAAAAAGTAATTGAAATATTAAAATGGAAATTATATCAAAGAAAAAAAAATAAATTTAACAAATTTTAAATCAAATAAAACTAAAAAAATAATAGTGATGTAAGAAAAACGTAAACTTGGTAACCGGGTAAATCTTATAGTAGTTATGAGCACCACTGACAATAAAATGACAACTAAATATAAAAAGAGTTGCCATACACAGTAATAAAATCACTACAAACATTTAATAACTTTAAAAGTATTATTGTACGTTTATATATACAAATTCTTATTAGTGGTTTATAATACAGTAGACTCGCGGTAACGTGAACTATTAAAAACCGAGCGTGTTCACGTTTGCGAAGTTGTTCATATTGACGAAGGTGTAACTCTTTAGAATTTCCAAATAAATTAGACATGTGATTTAACTCAAATTCATATATTTTTTTGTATTTCGGATTGTTATGTACATTAGTTTTATTAAGAAAAAAAGTACGTTAAAATTAATTTAAAAAAATGTGTTACCTTCCTTTGTATTATCTTCTAATTTTTAATTTTTAATTGCTGAACAAATTCTTTCTCTCAAAAAAGCTAATGTCTTCTTTACAGTCTTCTTCATCTCCTAAAGAGCTAAAAATGTTCAGGCAGCATTTTGCTATTGTCATATTTTGAAGTCGTTGCCAAGTTGAATTTAAATAGCCTATAGCGTCCATTAATAGTTAAACCGATTTTCAAAAATGGCAGCTGTCATCCATTACGATTTTGAGCAATTGTAGTCCACAGAAGATTTAAAATTTCTAAAAGAGCAAGGATTTTTTGCCTTTCCAATTACAAGAAGTTTAACTTAAGAATCTTGTTATTTTTTTTTGGGACATTTTTCACGAAAAACTTTAGTTTAGATCATGCTAAATCAGCAGCGCGCACTAAACTAAACCTGTGCAATCATTTACGGGGATACCCCTTTTTATGAAAACGATTTGGATAACCGACAAATTTGTTCACGTTATAAGGCTTTCTCACTGTGTTCACACTGCAGAGTATGTTCATCTTATCCGGTGTTCACGTAAGGAATTGTTTTTGTTACCGCGAGTCTACTGTAAATACAAAAAGCGTTTAACAACTATTGTACACTATAACCATAAAATAACTATTTTTATGCATATGGCCGTTAACATTTAAATTAATTAACAGAAATTTTTTTCAAAATGCATTTCTGTCGGCTAACATTGGAATCATTTTTCAAATATTCCTAATATGGTTACAGTTTAATTTTGAAAATGTTTTAGGAAAGGAAATAATATTGAATTCAGACAATGTTTTAGGAAATTAAATAATAGAGTGAATGAATTCAAGCTAAAATAAAAATGATTTACAATTAATTAACCATAAAACAGCTCGAATAAAATATGAATATAAATTTATTATTTAATTAAGACTTTGTTTTATTAATTTTTTTTTACTCCATACAATTAGAGCCGCCTTAAAATTCATTTAATATTCGAGGATTACTTTTGTGAGAAAATATAAAAAAATTTTTTGTTGAATTTTCTCCACATTTAAACATTCCAATATTACTTTTCTACGAAACCAACTTCATATTCATATATGGTATTATTGTTGAAATGTAAAAAGACTTAACATTTTTGTTTTTTTATTATTATTTTTTTTGTTATGCAAATACGGGAAATTAAACTGAAAATGGAAAGGTTCAAGATGGAGCCACAGCGTATACAGGAAAGAAAATAATAACGAAATAATATTCTAAGAGGAAAAGTTTCAATTGGCAGACACGTTTTTTGTAAAAAAAAATTTTAATATCCACCACTAAATATTGTATGCTATAGAAGTTTAATAACGCTTTTTTTATACCCTTCACCTGTGGTGCACAAGGGTATATATAGCTTTGTCATTCCGTTTGTAATTTCTACAATTTTCATTTCCGACCCAATAAAGTATTTATTTTCTGAAAGCTTATGAATAGAAGAGTCGATTAATCCCTGACCGTCTGTCCGTCTGTCCGTGTGTTGGTTGAAATCAACTTTTAGAAGCAACTACATGTTCCTCAGGTCTGTATATGGTATCAATCTCTTGCAAATATCCAGAAATGAATCGCTATTGAAATTCAGTACAATCGCCTCATAACTTTCTGAGATATGAGCAAAAAACCAGGGCCACCTCGTTTTTTTTTCACAATTACAACAACAACCTACATACATACTGGTTAAACTAAACGTGGCATCGAATACCAACTGAGCCAAACAAATTTTATTTTATTTAATATATTAATTATATTTTATTATTTTTTTTTAATTTTTTAAAATTTTTTTTTTAAAAAATGTTTAAAAAATTTTTTAAAAATTTTTTTTTAAATTTTTTTTTTAAATTTTTTTTATTATTTTTTTTTTGTTTTAATATATTTTTTTTTGTAATTTTTTTTTTGTATTTTTTTTACATGTATGTATGAATGGTGATAAAAACAATTGTTATTGCATGACTACACGTTGTGAAGGGTATATAAGATTCGGCACGCCCGAATATAGCACTGTTACTTGTTTCTGTATAGATAGAAAAATTAAAATTGAAATAAAACTGAGAAAAAAAAACATTTTTTTATTTGCCACCCAATTGACTTTATTAATTAGATAATTTTATGGCATTAATGCAGGGTTGGACAGAAGTCTTCATTGGGCTCAAAAATTTAATAACGTCGTTTACATATTTTATAAAATTTTTTTTTCAGATTATTTAAATAACATTTTAAAAATAAATAATGCAGAGATTTACAACTGAACAAAGGGCCAGAATACTAGAATTTTATTATAAAAATCAGTGATCAATTGTTTTAATGCAACGTTATAACATCAGAGTTTCGCCTTCTAAAGTAATGACTAATTGCTTACTTCATCGTCATAATCAATAAGGCAGCGTAGGAGATTTGTCTCAAAACGGTAGACCACGTTTAATATGCAATGCAAATAATATTAAACATGTACACGAAGAGTTAACGAAACACCAGGAACATCTACTAAAACACGCTCTGTTAACCTGGAAATGGCTCGTACGATACAAGGTGCAATTAATGCAAGAACTAAAACCAGCAGATCATCGTTAACGTTAAAATTTTGCAGTTATATTTCAACATTTGACCAGAAATAGAAACAACTTTATTAGAAGTCTGATTAAAAGTGATAAAGTTCATTTGCATTAAAAGGGTTTTTTGAAAAGGCAGAACTGTAGGTTCTGGGGTTCTAAAAATCCAACAGCCAATTGTACCCTATTTTGGTGTATAGTATGGTGTGTGGCATTACATCTGAAAATATCATTACGTCTTACTTCTTGAAATGGAAGTGCTGCAACCGTAAATGGAGAGTGGTATCGGTTTATGATAGAACAACAACATAAATTCTTGAAAACAAACTTGAGATTTGGTTTCAGCAGGATGAAACCACTGTCCGAGACAGAGTGGCACTTTTAAGTTGACTTTTTGGACGGCGAATAATTTCCACAAATTAGGAAATGAAACTGTCAGTGTTTTCGCTAGTGTTGTCAGCACTCGACTAGCATCTTTAGGACTAGTTTAAGGCTAGACAAGACAGTCCATACACATATGGCCAACATTACCGATACAGTCACAAATTTCGAAAGATATTACGGAAAATGCTCTTAAAAGATCCCATCATTTCGAAGCAAAAAACGGGGGTCGTTTAAATGACATTAATTTTTATACTTAGTGTAAGAATTTTCCATTTTGTATGTTTTAAAATTTGAAAAAAAAACATAAAAAAATTTATAAACGAAAAACGATATTAAATTTTTAAACCCCATGGTGATTTCTGGCTCACACTGTGTGATTTTGGGCATGTGGCTGCTGCGGAGAGTGCGTGCATGATGTTATCTGAAGTTGCAATTTTCACTAATCCTTCTCAGTATATCAAACTTTATTTTGGCACTAGCACGTCGAATATCGCTTGATCGTTTTTGAAGTTCAGGATTAGGGCATTGAATATTTGAACTATTTAAATGACCGATTTTTTTTGTATAAAATTATTTTTTATTTATTCAAATTACAAAATGTGTTTATAAAGGGTGTTTTTTTAAGCCCGATAGAACTTGAAACTGTAAAAAATAACACAAAAAATTAAATTGTAATCAAAATTTTTTTTTTATTCGAAAGATCAATACGTGACATTAACATTTGAAAATGATTTCGGGCATATGGGCACCGCGGCTGTTCTTGACGAAGCGCATTCTGGACGTCCAATTTTGGGCCACTTTTTCGAGCACTGCTGGCCGTATGTCACGAATAACACGAACAATGCTGGCCTCCAAGGCGTCAATTGTTGCTGGTTTATCAGCATAAACCAGTGACTTCACGTAGCCCCACAGGAAATAATCGAGAGGTGTCAAATCGCACGACCTTGGAGGCCAATTGACAGGTCCATTTCTCGAAATCAACTTATCGCCAAATTTTGATTTCAATAAGTCGATGGTTGCGTTCGCCGTATGGCACGTAGCGCCATCTTGTTGAAACCACATCTCCTCCGGATCAATGTCATCCATATTTTCAAACAAAAAATCATTGACCATGGTGCGGTAACGATCTCCATTGACCGTAACGCGAGCTCCGGCCTCATTTTTGAAGAAATAAGGTCCGATGATGCCACCAGCGTGAAAACCGCACCAAACGGTGCATTTTTCTGGATGTAATGGAGTCTGTAGGGTTTCTTGTGGATTGGTCTCGCTCCATATGCGGCAATTTTGCTTATTAACAAACCCGTTAAGCCAAAAATGCGCCTCATCGCTGAACACAATTTTGCGATAAAATTGGACTTCCAGAATGCGCTTCGTCAAGAACAGCCGCGGTGCCCATATGTCCGAAATCATTTTCAAATGTTAATGTCACGTATTGATCTTTCGAATAAAAAAAAAATTTTGATTACAATTTAATTTTTTGTGTTATTTTTTACAATTTCAAGTTCTATCGGGCTTAAAAAAACACCCTTTATAATCAAAATTTCAAAAGCTATGCAGTTGAGTTCAAAATGCCCTTCAAGCCGTTAAAAAATGAGATGCACTCTGCATGTAAATAAATGTCACAGAAAAATTCTGCGAATTTTCTGAACGCGAACGATTTCAAACAACATTCTGTGGGATAAACACATCAAATTCCACTGTATGTTGACATACACAAAAGGAAATGAAACTATACAAAGAAGAAAATGAAACTTGAGTGGGGATATACTTCGCAAATCATTGTCGGATATTGCATTTTTACTATCAAGTGGAATCCTCATTGAACTCACAGGAGAAATAGATCAGCCCATTCATGGCGAAGACAAATTAAAAACGATATAAGAAAAATGAAGAAAAGCTGTTGTTGGAAAAAAAAAGATTAATTGCGATGAAAAGATCTGAATGAAAGAAATTTGTTAAGGCTCTTCGCTCCTTATAGGAACGATGGGAATTATAGATCTACATATATAGATGTTTGTAGAATTTTTTAAATGGAGAGACCAAATGAATATAAAAAAAATTTAACTTCCCCTGCCTTTATTTGGTAGTAAGTATTTGTTATTCATAGAATGTTAATTTTTAATTTTTTTTAAATTAATTTCTAGCCAATTTTATTCTATCGTTACTATTGTGTGTATCATAAAATATATTTACTTACTTAAGGTTTCAGTGCTCTTATTTTCAAAACGATTGCTGCTTAACTGCTGAAAGAAAAACAAACAAAAACGAGACCTAAAATCAATACACTTGACCTTTATCGAAGAAAAAACACCAGCAAACAAAAACAAACAAATACAACAAGAGAATATTGTTCCAATACAATGGCTTCACAATAGATTTTCACTGAAAACCACTTGAAATTGTGCTGAAAAAGAATGAAAAAAAAACAATATAAGAAACAAAAAAAAAAAAAATCAAAATACTTGTCATAGAAATCTAAAACAAATAAATGAAGAAAAAAACATAAAAAAATCTTCAAAGCTTTTTAGAATGAAGGAAAAATAATAAATAATAATACTATTTTGTTTTTACCACAGAAACAGAAAAACAATAAGGATTCTACAAGATTTTCAAGGAAAAAATAAACACAAATTGTATATTTTGTAGGTGGGTGTTATAACAAAAATTATGGTATTTTTCCAGTAGCTAACAGTCAGTATTTTGTTATTTTTTTTATTATTATTTATGAACATTTTATTAAAATAAAAACCAACCTGTATTGAGAACAACAAAATAAATTTCTTTTCATTTGCATAGAAAACAAATATTAAAGGAAATAAAACATAATAATGAAAGTAAAAATGGTTTGTGTTGAGAAATATCTTTGATGTCAGATGAAACCTTTGAAAACAACAATCACAATAAAAAAATCAAACAATAACAACGATTTACATAAAAAACCTATAAATGTATGAGGCTGGTGTACATACAGATTTTATGCACAGTGGGATAAATTACTTAAAAGGAATACATCAGTTATATTTAGTTATTTTACCTATTTATATTTATTTATACATAGAGATTGCTGTCTCTTTTACTTTGCATAATAAATTAATTAAATAAAAATTGGTTTAAGAATTATTTAAATTAAATTTCAAGTATATTCCAGTTAGAGGAAGTCTCGCTTATGGTAAATGCGAAAAGAAAATCATGTTGTAACGCTTACATTTTATATAACAAGTGTAATTAACTGATTTATATAAAACACTAGTTAATACCCGGTGTGCTTCGCCACCCCCATCGTAATGAAATAAAAATTTTATAGTTCAAAAATATATTTATTTTGCAAGTGCCACGCCTACTATTACTAAATCAACCATTTCTTATTCAAATAATCATATAGACGTCAAAGTGTCTCTTGCAAAATTTGGGTACTCTAATTATCATCGCTTCCCAGATATACGACTTTTTGTATTAAATTCATATGATAGGTGCCACGCCCACTATTACTAAAGCATCCATTTCTTATTCAAATAATCATATAGACGTCAAAGTGTCTCTTGCAAAATTTGGGTACTCTAACTATCATCGCTTCCCATATATACGACTTTTTGTATTTAATTCATATGACAGGTGCCACGCCCACTATTACTAAAGCATCCATTTCTTATCAAAATAGTCATATAGATGTCAAAGCTTCTCGTGAAAAATTTGGGTACTCTAACTGTTATCGCTTCCCGAATATACGAATTTTAGTATTCAATTGCTATGAGAGCTGCACGCCCACTATTTCTAATGAACCCATTTTTTCCAGAAATGTTTATTTGGGTGTCAAAGTTGCTCTGGCAAAATTTTAGTACTCTAATCGATATCGTTTTCCAAATATACGAAATTTAGTATTTAATTAATGTGGCCACGCCTACTACTGAAAGTCCGCCCATTTTTTACCCAAATGTTAGTGTGTCAAAGTTTACCGTACTTAATTTGAAGACTCTAGCTGCATTAACTTTCGTGATATTTAATACTTATTCTTTAATAAGGCGTGGCACCCCGCTTACAATTTCAAACCAAAGTATAGCCTATAGTTCCTTCCAGACATACAGACAGATTCTGTGAAAATTTCAAGGAAATCGGTTCAGCCGTTTAACCGTCTATAAAGCACAAACAAACATACAAACATACAAACACACATTGATTTTTATATATGTATATAGATAACGAGAAACATTTCTTTAAAACATTTTACCAATTTAGCTCTTTAATGTATGGGTCGTGTTTGTCCCATTTAAAAAATTAAATCACAAGCTTTTAAAAAACAATTCTTAATGTACCAAAATAAAAAAATAAAAATATGCAAAATTGTCATTGCCAATGTTCGTTGAACAAACAACCCATTGTGCTTTAACTTTTCTCTATTTTACTTGTACAACTCCAAACAATAAAATTCACATTCGTGCGATATCATGGTTTTGAAAGTATTTGATTGTCACCAAATACTTTTTTATGTTAAAAATAATTTACATTTTTTTTTCTTTTTATACAAAAGTAAATATTTTTACCATTTGATTGATTTTATCAATGTATACTTTATATGTTTACAAGGATTTTAACCAACATTTTGTCACAGTAAGTATTGCGCATTTGCTGTTGGGTGTACTTATCAAAAAGGTGTGATTTTTTTTATAAAAAATCTTTTGAAATAAAATTTGTAATAAAGTTCTATTCTTGGAAAATAATTGTATAAATTTTATATTTTCGGAAAATTCATTAATTAAAAAACATTAGGACACATGCGGAACAAATAACAAGTTGTCATTGACTTTAATTGGCAATCAGAAATTTAATAAATTATTTTGCAAAATTTCAAACTATTTAAATATTAATAAAGATAAATCAAGAGATTTTTCTGATTTCATACAGGTAATACTTAGAATTAACACGATTTTGGGCATATGTCCACTACGGCTAATGACAAATCGTATTCTGTACGTCCAGTTTTGGTCCATTTTTTTCAAATGACATAAACAATGTTGGCCTCTTAGGCGTCAATTATTGCTCGTTTATCCCCAAACAGCAATGTCTTCACGAGACCCCACAAACAGTAATCGAGGGGTGTCAAATTACACGACCTTGGAGGCCAGTGTACAGGTTCTTTTTCGAAATCAACTTATTGAGAAATTGTTATTTCAATAAATCGATAATTGCGGTCTCTATATGTCACACAGCAACCATGCTGTTGCAACCTCATCTCGAACTGATCAATATCACCATATTCTTATTCAGTAGTCATGCTGCGGTAAAATTTTTAATAGCCTTTAACGTGATTTCCTGCTTAATTTTTAAAGAAATAGGATTCCATGATACCACCTGCACAAAACTGTGTCTTTTTCTAGTTATAATGGAGTCTCTTGTGGATTGCTCTAACTCCAGTGATAAAATATAGCGAATCTATAAGTAATTTTCCAGGCAACTTTAATAGCTGCTGAGGGTTTTCTTTAACGATAATGGAAGAATCCAGCACACAAGTCGAAAACGTACAAGTTCAGGCACAAGAATTGTGATAGTGTGTTAAACGTTCTAACTCCCTCCAGGACTGAGTAATTAACGGGTAACTGTGTATAGAGCTTCAATACCGTGATCTTTACAGACAGTTTAAAAATGGTGTAGGGAAAGAGCTTCCACCATCCATTTGAATTTAGTATATTTTAGGTTGAAATATTCACATGAATATGGGTATTTTTGTCCACAGCCAGGCAGCACTCCTATACGATTAGGTAAGTCGGTTAATGTAGAGAAGAAATGCCAAGACTTTGTCAAATAATTGGCGTTACTATATTTAATGTCCCTGTGCATAGATCCCACTATGATAAGGTGTAGCCAGATGAACTAGCCAGGAGAGGATCATCTTTAGCTGCATCTAATGCAAATAATATCGCTATGCAGACACTTTCTTGAGATAGTCGAAAACAGGAAGAATGGACTGGATACATATAGAGTGGCCAAGCATACGTAACTCTCTTTTGATATCATATGTACATCGCAACTTACGAGCTGAGGCAGAAAGGATATCTAAAGGTTGCTGGCGATATTACTGTGTCCCTAAATGTAAGAGGAACATGCAAGTCAACTCTGATATACCTCCAATGACCATTGTCACAGCTGTCTGGAGTTGGGAGGAATCGGTTTTCCACCTGCTATGCGAATGTCCACCCTAGCTGTCAAGTGACACAGAATTAAAAAAAAAACATATACTAGATGATCGCTCTGAGATATCCAAGGTCGGACTGAATGAGGCACTTAGATATCTAAGGGCTGCTGGGTGGATCTAATACCCTACTCCAAATTAGACTAATTCTAAGAGATATCAAGTCTGGCGAGTTATGTGATCATGTCAAAACAGTGTCATACAGATTCCACTTGACAATTTGGTTGTCCCAAAATTAACGTAAGATTTTAATTTATAGCCATTTGCTCAGAAAAGTGTTGGCAACTCTAAAAAACAATTTGACAGATGACACTTAAGAGTTAGTAAAAATGAAGCGTTACACGATTGAACAACGTGTCTTCATTGAACAAAATTTCAAAAATAATGAAACATACCATACAGCCCCTGAAACAATTCAATTACTGCATGAGATTTTTCCAGGTGGTGTACTCCCTCAATTCGGTGATCAGATCTAGATAGCGTGATTTAATACTGTTAAATTTCTTTTTATGGGATTATTAAAGAAAAGTCTATGTCAACATTTGCCACATTTTTGCAAAATGTTTATGTAAAAATTTCGACAAATGGATGCGTATGAGCATGCAAAACCTTGGAGGCCATTTGCTCGATGTGTTATTTCACAAATAAGCCTATCCTATGTACTTTATGATGCAATACAAAAATAATGATAAGAAGTTTAAAAATTGTTTTTTCTGTTAAATTAAAATTTCGCGTTAATTTCGGGATACCTTTTATTAATGACATTTTATGTATGTGTGACATAAAAGATGACTGCCATTTCCGCTAAATGGTGGGTTTCAAGGAAAATCATTTCGGTGTTTGCGTTATTTTAGACAGATCTGGCGATCGCTGATGTTCACAAGACAGCCTCTTTGTTGCAATTGGCCATCTCAAAATTGAATCGCTGTAATGGCAGACGGCTTGAAAAAGCAACCGTGAATGATGAAGTATTTATTGATAAAATTTAAATAAATGTTTAATTAGTAAAACACGTTGAATCAGTTGTCATAAAATAAAAATTTCGGTTTACGAAAAAAACATTTTGTCGAAAAACTTTATTAATTTAAAATTAAATAAATTTCCTTTTACCAAAAAAAAAAAGGTGAGAGTTTTACAAGAAGAGAATAATTATTCAAAGAGATACATGCTGGAGATGCTACACATAATCGACGTACCATCACATAAGAGATTGAATTATAAGAGAGATACAGAGAAATGTGCACAAACATACAGACATACAATAAATAAATATAGTCGGACAAAACAAAGATTAGTTGTTAATTAGCTTATAAATAAATAAGATTGTTATTCAACTCGATATAGAATTATATCTAAAATATTTTTTAAATGTAATTATTGTGTTTGTGTATTTATAGATACATATATAAATTTGACAATTGTTTTCCTTTTATAATTTATTTATGATGATGATCTACGAAGTAGGTCGAAATATTGGAAAAAAAATAAATAAAGAAATTTAAAATATTTTCTTTAAAAATAAAACAACAAAATTGAATTTTTATGACCTAAAGCCAAACAAAAATCTACAACAAAATATATAAACAACAAAAAAGGTCAACAATACTTATTTAACATAAAAAAAAAACTTTGGAAAAAATCTCTCTTAGTAAGAAATATTAAGAGAAGTTTTATTTTTAAACATTTTTAATAAAAATACTATAGCCCCCCACTCTGGGGGTTGCACCCCTTCAATTATTACTAGAGACTCTGCTCTACTACACAACAACGGATAAATGGACTTTGTTACTTCGATCAGTTAATACAATAAAAAAATTCTTATTTATATTGTCATAAAATAAATAAATATTAAAACTCTGCTTTAAAGAAATGTGTGAGAAATTCTTTATAAATAGAATTTGTGGAAAAAATTTTTTTATTGAAAAATTACATACAGATTTTTTATATTCACTACTTTTTAAAAAAGATCGATTAGTTATTAAATGTTAAAAAAATATGTCGTTTTTTAAATATAATTAAACTTCTCATGAACAAAAAATTAATAAAAACTTAACTGTCAACGCATTTAACGCGTTTATAACCCCTTCATATTTTCCTTTCTTATACGAATACTAAATGTATTACTTGCTTAAAAAAAAAAAAAAACAATAAAGAAACTTTACACTTTTAGAAAAATTTTTTTTCCAAAACGTTTATTTCAATTTTTTTTTTTGTTTCATTTAAAATAAAATTTTGACGTCTAAAAGAGCCCCCTAAGATGTTTTGCCATTAAGTTAGTGAAAATATTTCATACTATTAAATTGCTTTATTGTTGTTGTTTTTTTTTCTATTTTTTTTTAATGAATGTGTGTTTTTAGTTATGTACGTCTGTGTGTGTAAGTATAATAAAACAGTTGTTTTGTTTGCCGCAGGATAAAAAGCCGTGAGTGAAGAACGGATATGAAGTAGTAAACTTACTCTAATAATATATGTGTACACATACACACTGACTTAAGACCTTAATAAATAGTGCTGGAATATACACATAGCGAGAAAGTTTTGCTATTTACCATAGAAAAATACCCATATAATATTTACGATTTTTTTTATTGAATACCCGTATGTAATAGCAAAGTGCTTTTTAAAACCTTATTTTATGATGATGATTTTTGTTTTGTATTTAGTTATTGAGATAATGAAAGTATTTGGGAATTTTATTAACAGAAAATTTATGAAAAGTTTTTTTTTATGGGTATGAAAATATTTTTAGGAATTGTCTTGAAAACAGCGAATTGTTGGTCTTCGCTGATCTGTAAAAAGCATATTAACATTGAAATATTCCAAAAACGACGTTATATTTTTATATAATAAAATTTTCTAAAAATACTTGCTAAACAAGAATAATAAAAACAAGATTTTTTTTTTAAACCAGCTCTTTCATGTGTGGCGTTACATTAGCAAACAAGTGTTTTATATTACAAGTGCTTAGCGACCCATTCCAATCCATGACTAGGGTCGAACAATGCTCCGAACTATTCCTACTTTTGTTAAGAGCGATTTTGGATGCCATTTTTTTATGTAAGTGGCAACTCTGACATTTGGTAGCTGTCACGTAAGTATGTTAATTCCGAATATTAAAAATGTAGTGCTTTACGAAAGAATAACGCCTTATAATTGTGAAGAATTTTTACAAACAATTGGAAAGATAACTTTAAAGAAATTTAAGTCGATATGGTGAATCTAATGTGTCAACCATTTGAAAAGTTGTCAAAAAATTTAAAAAGACTGTATCAGTCATGGACAGTAAGATTTCTGTGCGTTTCTTGAAAACATTAGTGTAGTTAAGCAGAAAATATCAATTTGGCATCGTTCTCAACAACTGCAATGTAAAACAAATGCACCCACAACGAGCAACTGTCTGAAGGGGATTTGTGTCAAGAGGCGTGACTGGGCTGTATTTTTTCAAAGGTGACCACATAATTGCAGTGATTGTGAAAGGCATTCGTTACAGAAACATGATAAGGAGATTTTATGTCTTCAATTGGATGGCATAAATTTGGACGACACCGCGCGTGAAACAATCTATCTATTATGTTGTTAACTGGTCAACAAAATTAAGTGATTTAATGCCGTGCGATATTTTATATTTTTGTAATTTTATTAAAACAAAAATAATATTTAAGACTAGTGGCATTATTTTTGAGTATTTTATAGTAATTTCAAATAATTCATATAATTTTTAGATTGTTTGTAATCGTAAGCAATTATAATTTCGATTCTTTTTGAAAATAGGTGTAGTTGATTACTTATCATAATCGCAATTTATATGTGAAATAACACCTTAAAAAGGGCAACTTCTTGCTGTTGTTACAGTCATATTTTAAAGCTGTTATAGAATTTTTATTAAAAGAAAATATTGTTCCCCACTAGAGGCCAATTTAAACAGAGCAAAGCTATTATAACTTAAAAATTTTGAAAGAAAAATCTGGTAATTTTTCGGGTTTTTTCGCTATATGTGACCTTCTCCGAGACAAGGGAACTAGTGTGTCGAAAAACGGGTTTTAGACTTAAGAGTGGATTATGGTACCTAAAGGGGCGTAGAATAAGATAAAATGAGATAGATTTCTGATAAAAATTTATTTACCCCATAAAAACGTACAAAACAGTTTAAGAATCAAGTATCGAGATCATAACAAACAGAGTAGCAACAAGAGCAAAGGTATTGTCACACTGAAAGCGAAAAAAAAATACGTCACCACATAGGTATGACGCTACCATAGTCGGCACCCAATCATAACTAACCATACCAAATCGCATCTCCCAACTGAAGGTGTGTTCAGTGATGCTTCGTTTTTCTCAAAACTTAATTTTCACACACTAGGCCCCTTTCTCGGAGAAGGTCACATATGAATATTTTACTCATAGATATGGGCAATGGGTAATGATATTCATCAAGGTCAACTGGTATATGTATTTTTTAAGTATCTGTTAAATTCACTTTGTTTTAATTTTTTGATATTTGAAAAACAGTAATTAGAAATTTGATAAGAAGCCAGATTTTAAGTGAACAGTGCTTCATAAGGAATTTACGTAACACTTTTTGTGAATGGCGAAAACTTTTATCCATAATGTTTAAACAAATAACTTACCGAACATTTTTTACAAAAACAAAGAGAAGGCCATAACATAAATTATATACTTATGCACTTTTTCTAAATATAAAAATCTAAATAGTTTTGTTTTAAATTTTAATTAATGCTTGAAATCATATAAATGTTAGATGTAGGTTAATGAAGATTCACATCAATTAGAAAATAAACAAATAAAATTATGCTTATATGAACTCAATAATAAGTCTCAAATACCAATTAAGATCATAAATAAGTGCACCCTATACCATACGACGGTAATTGTGCAATTTTGGCTGAATATGTAAGTTTGGAAAAACAAAGTTTTTTGTAAATTTTTTGCTAGGAAAAAGCCATATCTAAATTGCCACACGATGATGATGATGATGAAATGCTTCACATAATTTGACATCTTATTGCTTCAACTAATTTGACATCTTATTATTTTTAAATAGGCGTGGCTTGGTTTTAAAGGGATTTAAACGAAATTCTTAAAAAAACAATTTTATTAAAAAGTATTCAAATGTTCACAAGAAGCAAAATATTTTCAAACTAAAATGTTTATTAACCACTGTATTACGGTGTAGTTTATCCCTATCCGGCCTTTGTCTGTTTTTATTTCATATTCGAATTCTTATTGTTTTCTGATTATATTTGTTGATGCTATAATTATGTGAGAATTGAATTGGATACATAAATTCTCTTACAATCTCACATAGACATAATAATTAATGCAGTGTTTCTCTATTTTTTTTTTTTTTTTTACAAATAACCACTTTTAAATTATAATTTATCAAATTGATATAATTTATTTTATTTAATAAATGGAAAATTGAAAATTAATTATAATTTTTCATATGCATCTGAAACATTTTAGACAAAGTTTCATTATTGAAGATTTTCTTTTAATAAGCAATATTTTAAAATTATAATGTTTTTAAACAGTTCAATGTTGTCATCAACAGTCGAAAAATTGATTTTTAGCAAAATAATTTTAATTGCTTTAAGTAGAAAATCTATCAATATTTTTTCTACAGAGTTTTTAAATCCTTCGCTTGTGGTGTCAGGCGTGTATATAACTTTATCAATCCGCTTATTATTTGCACAATATTCATTTCCGACTCCATAAAGTATATATTTTCTGAAAGTTTATAAATAGGGGATTCAATTAAAGAATGTTAGTATGTCCGTGTATTGGTTGAAAACAAATTTTGGAATTCCCCTCATGTTACACTGACCTGTAAGTAGTATTAATCTATTGGAAATATTTGCTACTTAAATCGAGAGAGTCAATATGGGTATCAAATGAGAGGGCTTGGGTATAATAAATGGCAATATTGGCATCAAATGAAGGGGCTTGATTATTTAAAAATTTAAATTCAACGATGGCTTCGGATATAACAATAATGACATGTCACATTTTACGCTACGATGTGGTAAAAAAAGTGATCTTAAGCTTAAATAAACAGCACATGTTATTTATAAGATTAATTTTAAAAATTAAGAAATTAAAAGTTTTAAAAAATTATGAAAAGAAAAAACAATTTTAAGTTTTCTGTATATAAATTTGTTTGCAAATTGAAAACTTTTACGGTCTAATGCATAAACATGAAAACAGAGGCCATATCGAGACATACAAACGCCATACTTATGTTACTCGATCGATCGATTTTGCTGTGCTTTTGGTATAGAGATCTAATAGAAATTCTAATATTACAATCGTGTTCATAATTTGCCCTTAGGTTCTATATAAAAATTATATTTTTCCGAAAAAATATAAACTTTTGACGTACTTCTTGTATATAGAAAACTTATCGCAAATAATTTATCAATAGAGTTTTAAATTCTCGTTAAATTGAGTTTTTAACATTTAAAATTTATTAGGACTTTTTTAATTTCATCAAAATCGAAATTGTATTACAATGTTTCTAATACTCTCCATGGTATTATACTTATAAGATGATAGCAATTCAGAAATGATTTTTTGAAAGAACATTCTATATAAAGTTGGACAATTGTAGAGTATAGGAGAATAGAGAGAAAATATTAAATTGTGACATATAAAAAGTAGCAGCTGATGATCAGCTGTTGAATCGAGGCTACCTACCTAGTTTAACATACCTTGCTACTGTCTTTCAAGTTTATATAATTTTTTAATTGTTTCAGTATTTTTATAAATTTTCATCAAATTGTAATCTATTTTTCTATAAAACAAAAATAATTTTATTATTAAAAAAATAGTGTTTTTACTTTGATATTTGGCTTCAACTAGGGACACACTGCTTTAAAGTTTTTATTATTTCTGTTGTTGTTAGTGTAACTGATGCAATGCATCCAACGATGCTACTGTTGTCTTTATGTTTTTAAAACTCACATAAATTTAAGTTAAAACTATTAATGTTACTTTTGTTGTTGCTACATTTTTATAATGTGTTTAAGACAACAGCAGAATGAAAACAATACAAAACAACAGACACAACATGCCGTCATCGCATCAGTTGCAACTTTAAAAAAGTTAGTGTGAATTTATTTATGCTACATGTAGTAATGTTTTTCTACATTCTTTTTTTTTTTGTTTGCAACACAATTTTATTGTTTTATAACTTTTGCATTACAATGCAAGAAATATGATTTTGAGTTCAGTATGTAAGGCTGACATGCATGTTTGTGCAATATGATTTCTTGTTTTTTGTTTAGGAATGAGAATGTTTTTAAATTTTTCGATAATGTAAATATATTATATAATTTATTGGACGGATCCGTATTCTAAGTATGTCTGATTTTACTGAATTGTTTTGACCATAGTGTCGAGTTCGGGGTTTAAAAAGGTTGTTGGTATGTAAGAGTAGATGAATTAAGTCCTTAATGCCACTGGTAACAGGTATAGATGAATGTATTATACAAGTGCTCTTTCTGATATGCTTTAATAATATCATTGGCGTTACTAGACCATTCTGGGGGTTGCTATTAGACATATACAATTAACTCAGTATAAAATTTTGAACCCGCCGAAAATGTTTTTAAGCCTTTGCCACCCGAGAAATTTTTTTTGCCAGGCCAATGAATAATATTCACAAATGTAAATGTTCATGATACATCGTTAGAATTTTGAAGCCACGGCTTTCTAGAAGCGTATAAAGAAAAATTCTTCACTCTAGAATATTTTTTTGTACCAACTTGTTTATTTTAACAACATTGACAATGCATCAAACGTAAGCCGTTCAGTATATGTTTTGGATAAATGCAGTGTCAGGAGAAAAATTATTTTTAACAAAGTATTTGTTATACATATTTGAAAAACAAGACTGATTACACTGTCACACCTGTCCCTGAAGTAAAGAAAAAAACCTGAGGTAAGGCTGAACTGTAATAAAACAAAGTCTGGTTTATTTGTAAAGGATTAAATGCTAACAAAATTTACAACAAAGCATGGAACAAGTCGCTGGACTTAGCCATTTTTTTAATAGCATGAGCGACATAATGCCCTTAGGAAGTTATATTACACTCGATGAAAATATTTCTGTGAAAATTAAAGAGGGTGCATGAATAAATTTTTTATCTCAGCTTTGTGAGCAACTTGTTCAAAATTAAGGTAAACAAAATTAAGCCAATAATTATGATACTTAGAAAAGATAACATTACAAATATTTATTTGATGAGCAAAGAAATAATAAATGAAATGTTCGAAAACGTGGCTAGTCATATGAACTTTAAAATTTAATTCATTTTTTTTAACATGTTCCTTTTAACGAAATCGATTCTTTTTCGGTATGTAACGTCATGTGATGTTATTTGTATAAACTAACATATATTTTATTGAGTTGTTGTATTTTTGTTTAAGAAGTTTAATAGTCTATTGTACATTTTTATTGTAAATACTAGCGGTCCCAGCTAGGACCAGGTGGCAATTTGTGCCACCTTAATTAGGTATCCACTTAAGGGATATACTGAAAATTAAATTTTCTACAGACACCAGATGAGTTAAATACATATTCGAAATCAGCTTCGTTTTTATAAGAAGTACTCTTTGATCGGTAGTTTAGTTTTGGTTGTAAATATCATCTATTTAACTCACGAGTTGTTAAAAAATGTAATTCTCTATTCATATTTTCAACTATAGGTGAGTTAGAACGAAATTTCTTGTTATTCTTCTTTTTGTTATTAGTTTTAAGCTTCTACTAACAGTTTGCAGGCAATGCAAACGTTGTTCACTAATATTACAATTTGTTATTTCAATCGTATTTATTTTATTGTTATATGTGGAATTTCGTTGATATTTCTTCTTCTGCAGTGTCTGTATGTGCGTATATTTCTTACCAACCTTCCATTACTATTTTAAATAAAATTTTTTTCTATTTTTCTATATTATATATATTTTTTACGTATTTCCTCACGATAAAAATTACTCTTTATGCTGACAAAGATTCATCAATATCTATTCAGTAGATTTTAGGTCAATCGTGTACAGAAAGACAGACAGACAAATTATACTAATAAGTGAAATTTTATATTCTAGATAGTTGATTATAAAGAGTGAGTCAGAGGAAATTTATATACACCTTTTCAGTCAAAACTTATCATTGGTCGAACAAATTTTCATTTTCTACTGTTATTTCAGTCAAAATGGAGAGCAAAAAAATGTTTGTGAAAAAATAATGAAAAAAAGATTACAAAAGATCTGAAGGAGCATTGTCGCACTGTTTCAAAAGTCATTAAACAGTATAAAGGCTATAATTCACGGCATGTTTTTTACATCTGACTTTAAAATTTGTGAGACAAATGTAAATTTGTCTGTCAAAATTGAACTTTCACAGGCAACCGTCGCTGACTGCAGCAGCAGAGATTTCTGTCAACGACTGATGTCACATGTTTTAACAGAAGAAAATAGAGCCCACTTTAATTAAAATTTTGTCAGATGTCTCAATACATGTTTTTTTACAGAAGTAATGTTTTAAAGGTAACACACGACATGTTTGTATTAGCAGTGGAGAATTTGACAAGTCAGATGTAAAAAACATGCCGTGTATTAGCTCCTTAAGGAAGACTTGAACATTAAAAGAAAAGCTGGATCAGGCAGAAAGCTATAACAGATGTTGGTAAGGCAAAAGAAATCAAACACCTTTTTCGAAGAGCACCGAATGCCTTCATCAAAAAAGCAGCCCGTAAAGTTCACCGCTTTGATTCTTTTATGTGCAGAGGCAAAGCTAATGCTGGGTTAAAATCGTAAAAAATTTCAGCAAGTAAGTTTAGAAGCAGGTGCCCTGGTAGACTAGTCAGTAGTGTGCTGGTCTGCTAGTTTGGGGGTTGCGGGTTCGATTCCCGCCTAAGACTCTGGTGTTGTCTGCTTCTCTTCTCTCTTTTCTATTCTATTCTTACTTATCTATTCAGGTATCACAATGGGATCAATAAAATGGACCCAAGTGAGCTGCACAACAGCTGCCTGTTCTACCTAACCTAACCTAAGTTTAGAAGCAAAAGAACGTTCGAAAAAATTAAGGTTAATTTTATAAAAAATACATCTTAAACAATATTCCGCAAGAAGTTTCTTGTATGACAAGCCATTTGCAGTTTTGTCAAAAGAAGCAATTCATTTGTGACAACAGCAATGTTAAATACGGAAATACATCTGTGGCTTGGAACTAAAAGGGCCAATGTCACTTTTTTGCTCTTTTGAGTTAATAATTGCATTAGATTTGTTTTCTTGCTCTATTTCATTATGGTAAAACAGCTAAAGTCATACTTAACCCAGAACATCTTCATAAATAAAATGCTGGCCAATGTCACTATGAAAGCACCTATAAAAGTTAAAGTTCAATTCCAATTTTCTCAAAAGTAAATATTTTGACATTGGCCCTTTTAGCTCCAAGCCACAGATATATTACGTAGTATCTAGAAATACGGCTTTTTAAAACAGCACAGAGTGCCTTCATATTAATGGCCCCATATCATGCCAACTGTTCTCAACGTCGGCCTGTGAAGAGTTAAAAAAAATAAAGAACACAGAAAATGTATCAAAAGGTATGTCCGATTTTAAGCATAAGTAGACTACCTCGTCCAAAAGGGTAACAGAAGCAATCTAAAATCTTTAATGGGAGGATTTCCGAATAAGTGGAAAAATTTAAAATACCTACTAATTTGCCCATATTTTAATGCTTAATGAAACATTTCCTTTTTATAGAGAATTTTCGTTAAGTTAACTTTCTATTTGTAATGTTTTTTTAGAATATTTTAATATCAATGGGAGAAAAGTTAGTTGGTATCAAACAACCAACTAGAATTCTGTTGTTGTTTGCTTTAATAGCATTCGTGGCAAGTTATAACAAGTTAACACATTTAACATTCTTGCAGCTTACGATAGAAAAAACAACTTCAAAGTTAAGTGAAAAAATCTGAAAAAAATCAAGTAAATAAAAAAAAATCATACATTTTAAGCATTTGCTTAGAGTTTTTTCTTATACTCTCCTACATGCATGAGTTTTGCAACACGCAGGCAGAGCTTTAAAATAATTAAAGCTTTTTTTCATGGTATTCCTCAATTAAGAAGAAGATGTGAGACTTACTTATTTTGCCTTCTATAAATCGATGTTTTTTCATGAATATTCAATTAAATTTCTAAAAGTCTGAAAAGTCATGTCATGTTGAAATATTAGTAAAAAAATAGATTGCTACAAGCTATTAACATTTCAATGTGGTTAGTCTGATTACATTTTTTTCGCTTCTAAGGTCAGAGCGAAGTAATCTTTTTAATTGTAAAATATTTAAGAAAAAAAGTATTTTTTATATTTAAAGAATCCTTTAATTGCCGTACCTGCATTTCAAGTAAACAAAATATTTCGTTTTTTTTCTTCAGTCAGTTGGTTGGTCGGATATTTGCTGGGGTTGTTGGCTCAATCTTAATATGTATGTGTGTTTCTTTTTTGTTCCCAGGCTGATTGTTTGTCTGTTTCTCTATCTGGTTGTTAGTTCTGCCAGTGTTTTCAGTAAAGTATGGCATAAAGTATGTGACATGCGGGAATTTTAAAACCAGTTTTCTATCAAGTTTACACAGCATCAACACCCGGTTAACGTGGTATAGAGTGGGTTAAAGGCTCTGCTTAAGAAAAATACTAAAACACACCGAGATGCACTAACATATTCTCATATACAGTATGGTGCAATTTAAAGTAACACATTGCTGGGCTTAGTAAAAAATGTGTTAATTTTTTGTACTTTTTAATATTTGAAGTGATATTTTTTTATTATTTTTTTTAGTCCTGCGTTGATAATATTTAATCCATAAATGGACGGAATCTTTAAAGTTTAGTTTTAGCACATTTATGAATGTACTACAATTTTAAATATTTAATTAAGTTTAAAATTGTTTAACTCTTTAATTTAAAACGCTATATGGACAGGCAGGTGGATGAACGAACAAAAAATAGTGTCTTTCTCTTCCTTTTTATTTAGATAACAAAAATTTTATAAAATGTGTAGTGTTATAAAAATCTGTTAATGTGATAAGTAGTTTAATGAGAATTAGAGCGATCTTCTATGAACAAATTTTGTTCAACCAGTTTGCCTTACGCAAGCTCTGTGTATTGAACTAGAAAATACAAAACCAGCCAGGCAAAAGTTACGACTTTTCTAAATATTGTGTTCCATCACGAACATCACTATGTTGGCGACGTAACCTGTTTCGAATCCTAGCAGAGACAAACATTTTTTATAAAAATTTCTAATTAAGAGAAAAATTACAACAACTGATGGCGCCCCATAATTTTATATTTTTACTTTATCATCAGAATTATGTTGTAAATTTATATTTACAGTGGTGTGACCAGAGTACGAAAACAAACAAAAGGAAACGTTTCCAATAGTTTTGTTTCGATCATTTCAGAGAGGGAAAACAAAACGAAACAAAACCCAGGATAACGGTACATGCATTTTGTTTTGTATTGTTTTGTACTATGAGTGCAAACAAAACCAGAATCGAAAAGTACTCAGCTTCAATATGTAACATGCAAAACAATACAGTACAATACTTTCTGCAAACGTTTCAAAACGTTTCCATTATTACGATGCTGAGATAATGGTGGTCCTTTAAATGACATTATTTTACATACTTAGCGCTTAAAATATTTCCGTTTTGTATATTTTATAATCTGAAAAAAAATTTTGTATGCATAAATGAACAAGTTATTAAATTTTTTAACCCTATGGTGACTTTTCGCCCACTCTGTATATAAAGGGTGGTTAAATTTTTTTGTGAACAACATTTGACATTTCTCAATTTCAGAACCATGTAAAGATACACAATCGAGCAACACGTTGTTCAGTTATTCAGGCTTATTATGATAATGGGCGTTCAAATCAAAATGCATTACGTGATTCTTTTGGTCGTTCAAATTCGTCCGCAATCGGTAGAATTTTAAAAAATATTTAAATTTCAGCAAAACAGGTCTGTCTGTATAAAATGTGAAAACATCTGTGAATACCTTTTTAGTTCGTTGAACGGAAAACATGGCTGTTTTTCGCGATAGGGTGACAAAACAGCAGTCACCCTCGACTCATCATGGTTCCAACAATTGAACATCAACATTGTCATTAAAAATTTGGACCATCGGATGGAGGTGAGCCGCCGAGGTTGCGGCGGCCATTTGGCTGATATTTTGTTCTATACATAATTGAACCACATGAATATTATTATAATAAAAATAAATAACAATATTTTCTTAAATAATTTGTATTTAATTCAAAATCAACATCGGCCCTTAAAACTTGACCACCCTTTACTTTGAAAATGTAATTATTTTAGTATCTATATCATGAAACTGTTAGTCAACAAGTGTGAAATTTCACGTTACTGTATGTTTGTTTTATACAATTCCACACATATTTGCCATGTTTGTTTGTTTTGTTTAATTTTTCTTTCATTTTCTGTTCTTTTTTTCTCCAAAATTTCTTGTTTTCTTAAGTTTTTTTTCTCAATTGAATTTCAGTTAATACGCTGCTTGTTTTTTGTTTTTGTTGTTGAAATTTTTTTGTTACAATTGGTATGTGTTTTTTGCCGTTTTGTCCATAAGCTCAAGTTTAACGTGAGGCACCAAAAGGTTTCAAATGTTTATTTTAGATCTTTGTTTGGTTGTGTTGTTATTATAAAGTTTGTTTGTTTTTTTAGTTGAGTCCAAAAGTAGATGGTCTAAAAAAATCAACAAAAATAGAAGTAGAGTGCGAAGAAAAAGTTAAGAATTTGATAAATTTTTTTATCAAGCTAAAGTCAGCAAAGAATTCTAAACAAGCATATAAGAGAGAATTCAATTCGTATTTTTTGCTGTTTAAAAGAAACTATGTATGTTTTTAAAAAGAAAAAGAAAAAAAAATTTGGTTTGAAACGTGTGTTGGCCTTAGGCAAAAGAAAAAAAAGGAGGAATAAAATATGTATTTACGTTTTTAACTAGATATGCTGATATGCTGAAGTATGACAACTTTAAGAGCATAAATTTGACAAATAAAATTTATTACAGTTTATCTTGCAATATTTTTAATTTATATTAAATTTGGGACAAAACTAGTTCAAGTTTGTCCAGTTTTTAATCTTATTAATTTTTAATAATATTTTAGGTTTTTTTTAATGTCAGAAAACATTATACAGCATGTTTTTCATAATAGCTATAACAAAATGCATTAAATAAGTCTGAAGGCCTTAATAAATAATCAGTTAAAAAATGTTAGACAACAAAATTAATATTTTATTATTTATGCATATGCATACATATGTATGTACTTATGTTATTAAATATTGCACATGGGTTCTGTATGTGTCATGAATAAATTAATTCGAATTAAGTTGTTTAATATACATATATTGTTTTGTTCAGGCTATTTATTTTATTAAATTTTAAATATTAAATTTTTTGGCCATTTAGCTTACTAAAATTGTTTACGACTAGCAGCCATGAAAGTAAGCATGTTGTTTATCTTGTACAATGATTGTGCTTAAAAAAAATTGCATCAACTTGAACATCAATAACACAACACAACAATATGACAACTTTTTTCTGATGATTGACTTTTATCACGTGATGTTTACCTAGTTGCATCGCGATTTCAAATATACCCTAGGTTTTTTGTAACATCTATTGTGAACAAGATCACGACGACTGTTTTCTTTTTGTTTGGTTACCATAACTGGCATAAGATGAAAGAATTAAGCCAAATGGGTATATTCATCTACAACGTCGGTATATAGACGTCTTTAGAGTCCTTAAATATTACTCGCACCTCAAGCTAATGCTTCACAAGAGGAGCCTATGCATTTTAAGCGAAAACCAACAGTAGTGATGGTGACTTTGAATATGACGTGAAAACGCTTAAAGGCTAAACGCTCCCAGCAAAAACTAGGCAATGACTTGCTCGTATTAAGCAACATACTTTTCAATGACTATTACATGTCGTCTGTCTTACTAAGAAGTATTTTAGTGATGACTTGATTTATAATGTGATACGTAAGTACTTATTTTCAGACATTTGCTTAAATACACACATAATACAATTTCTTAAGGCGAAATTTGCTGAAAGCCATTCCAATACACTTCTTTTAACTTTTTATAATTCTTATTAAGTTTAATACGCTTAGGGTATAAGTAATAATAATTTTGACAACAGCGGCAAAGCATTTCATTAAAAAAGTGATGTCTGAAGGTAGGATCACACGATTGCCGTAATGCACCGATTTTAAAATTTTTTTGTAACCTTATCGTGTGATTGCACAATAAATTGGTACATGTGACAATCGCGGATAATATTGTGCTTATTTCAACCAATAAAATGCAACTCTGATGGGGCAAATGTGTGACCACTTTAAATACAACAGCGCGGCAATAAAAATGTCAAAAGTGTGCCAATATTTATTGTGTTATTTAGCGGCAATCAAAGTTTACAATACGCGCCAATATTTTAATATTCAATTATTTGTGATTCTTTTATTCATAATTATACTTTCTAATTATATTAATTTAAGCCAGTTAAGCGTACCCCCAGTATATCTCTTTTTCCTTATTGAAGGCATATTTGTTTTTGTAAGTATATTTGTACAAAACCATAAATAAATTTTATATAATATAAAATAAACACACAATATACAAAGAAGATGCAATTCTCTTATTTAAAAAAAAAACATTTTTATGCACAAAACAAACAACTTAAGACAACAAAATAAGCTAGCGTTGCTACAAGCAGGAACAATCGTGTGACGGAAATGCGGCGATTTTTGTCACTATAGCATTTTACGCCATCTTGCAAGTGAGGCAATCTTGTGATTACAAAGTATTTGATCGGAATAATCTCATTATTGTGCTCCAATTTAGCACAATAAAAATTGTGTCAGATTGGTGCATTAGCGGCAATCATGTGATCTTGGCTTTATAGATTTTCACTGATTGTTAAATTTCAAATTAAAGGCAGAATTAGTTTTTACGTTCTGTGCTGTTATAAATCAGCTGTCATGTTTCTGTTCAATTAAAGATGTGTAGTTTGTTGTTTCTTTTTTGTTCTGTTCTGTTGCGGACAAATCTTTTAAAAATAGAATTCAACATTATGTGACGGTCATTGGGAGAGAAACAGCTGATATTAAGGTGTTTTTTTGAAGATTGCAGCAACAGAGAGACTCTCTTTGCTTATAGCTAAAATCTGACACTAGAAATATATTTTTTTATGTATGGACTGAACGAGAAAAATATACAAAAAATATGATAAGCTTGTTTTGGTGAGGTTGCCTTGTAAATTAAGGCAGAAGATAAGTTTTTACAGAAGAAGCAACTACAAAAATTAAACAACAGAATGGGACGCTACAGAACGACAACTGAAAGTAAGGACTACTGAAGCCTTTACGTATCGCAGAATAATCAAACGGAATTTTCGTTCTTAAAAGAGTCGAACGACTTCTGAAAGTCCATAATATTAATGGGTTACTTAGGGTATTAAAATCAAGTACTTATTTATTGCTACAAAAGTAAGTACTTATTTAAGTTCCTATTTATAAGAGACCGTAAGAAGTATTTATACGAGTCATTATTTGTAAGTGAGTGTGGTAAGTACTTGCCTCCAATGACATCTCTGTGTTAAAATATTGGTTTTAGATGCCAAAGTGTAAGTAGTGAAGAACTGTTTTTTTTTAGCTCTTTCAACTCATTATTTTGTAATGAGAGTTTTTGCTGGGCTGCTTCAGAAATTTTAACTTCTGCGATAAAACAAAGCATTTTAGTAACAAAAGAAACGAAAATTTATTATAACTGCGCAAAAGAAGAAAATTTCCTCAAATAATTTGCTAAAGAAAATGATTTTGTACTTAGTAAAGATGTGCCTTGTTTAGTGGCTGCAATGGGACTTCAAAATAACGCTTTTAGTGAGTTGCGTCTACTCATAAGCTTGTCAAAACGTGGTCTATAATGTGTTCTCTTACACAATGTGAATAAATTTGGGTTGTTGCTTGTAGCACATTCCATAAAAGTAAACAAGAATATATAAATATTGCTTTGGTTTTAGACAAAATAAAATATGTGTCACGCAATTGGCTAATACATATGTGATGATTTACAACTATCTTTTAGGCCAACATGGTGGTCAAACTCAAATCATTTCGGAGATTTATTTAAAAAGGAGCTGCAGAGTAAGTTTTTTAATTTTTTTTAAGAAAAAAAAAAAAAAAAACAAATTACCTGGTACCACAGTGAAGAGCACAAAATTAGTTCGTTTTGCATAAAACCAAAAGGAAATTACAATAAATACTTTTCTTATAAACAAAATTAAAATTTTTTTTGTAAATTCGAAATTTTGTTCTTTTTTTTGTTAATTTTATTTTATCATTTGTATTAAACATGCATGCAAAAGGCTAAAATACTAATATTTTCAATTACTATACGCACTTCTACTACTGGAAATAATTATATAAAAACAATTTATAAGAATTTGTTTTTTTAACGTTAAATCGAACACAATTATAAATGTATGTGGCGGGCACACAAATTTAATTACTTTTTCTACAATTTAGTGAATCAACTGCTACAACAAATTACTTGTGTAATACAATGCACAACAATTGAACAGACCTAAACATTTTGGAAAACTCATGCCAAAGCATCTATCTGTCAGTTGATCTGATCAGGCAGTTTAATGCAAATAAATTTGTTTTTCCAATTTCTTTTTATTTTTTTTTCGATTTCTTGCTTATTTATTGATAGATAATTTGTAAATGTTTTCCTGTTCGTAATTTCAACATTTGATGCTTTTATAAATTTTGTTTTAAAAGTATATGTTTTGTGTATGTGTATATGTGTCAGTGTTCATTTATTTAACATACATTTTAGCCTGATGCTGAATCATTGCTTTTAACAAAATTCAATGATGATTTTTAAATTTTTGTAGATTTTACAAATTGATTACGTTTTATTTTACAGGATTTTATGTTTGTGTGGTTGTTATTGTTCTATTTTGTGAACATGTAATAAATACATTTTGCAAGCCACAAGCAATTGTTTTGCCATAAAGAAAATGTTTGAAAATGCAATTTAGATTTCTTGATAGAAACGGTTTTTACGAAAAGAATGTTTAAAAGAACTTTTTATAGAAATAGAAAACTGTATTAAAATATTTTTTTTTTATGAAATAAGGAACTTATCTTAGGACACACATTTTATTAATAATTTATTATATATAAGGAATTTAAATAAAACTAAAGCAATAAATAAACATCTTAATAAAATTTATTTTAGAAAAAACCCTTTTTAAATTACAGGTAAAAGCTGTCAGTAGCAAAACTTAAGCTACGTTCACATTTGGAGAATTTTTGGTTAAATAAGCATGACCAAAATTTGTGGTAAATAATTTATTAAGGGTTTGTAATTGTTCTTACACCAAATGTCGTTAAAACATATAACAATCTATAGAAATTGCAATTTGATTAACTCAGGAAAATTTTAAACTTAATAAATATTTAGTTTTCATGGAAGTAATTAATACCTTAAAGTAGTTATGGCTATTTGACAAATATTAACCTAATGTGTTATTTGGAAAAGATTGTGAGGAAAATCAAAGTCAAAGCCACATGAAATACGTTTGTTAAATCTAGACTTCTTTTACGCCAACACTATCATATGATATGTTAACTCAGTTCGATTATTTGTGGACTAAATTAAAATTGAATGATCAAAGCCCTCATTACTCTTACGTAAACATTGTGGATTAGTAACCGTTGCGTTGAAAGTAAAATATGGTTAGTTACTATAAACACGTAAACGTATCATATTATTATTTCTTTTTTGCTTAAATAATGTTGTTAATCACATACATTATTTTTAAATGCTAAATATTACATAAAAACTTTTTTTTATAAAACCAAATACATAAGCAAAAATGATAACAAAATAGGGGTTTTTAATTATATAAATAGGAAATGAATTTAAACATTTCTTGTTTATGATTTTAAGAACTTCAAATGCAATAAGTCAGTTTTAGTTTCAGCTCCTTAATTATGACAGAAATATCATATTAAAAATATCCTTAAAACTTCGCAACGAGCTCTTACATAACCAAGATATGCTTTATATGGGCCGATAATAAACAAACTGTGGAAGAAATTTTTCACATTGTTCTCAATTTAGAGCTTGAGCTTGTTCTTAATTCAGACCTTGGTCTTAACTCAGATATGACCTTATAGCCGATATTACGCTACCACATTGGATAGCTCTTCGAGACTAAAATATAATATTTTATTAATATTAAAATTGGAAATTATTAATATTTTTGTAACATTATTATTTTATTTTTAATAGCCAGAAAATAGGTAAAATACCCTACAAGAACAGTGACGGTCATTTGACCGGTTATATAACTGGTATTAGTGACTGATATATCGGTTAAAGTTTCTATTAGTTTCTTAAGGGCAATGTGAAAAAAATGACTGAAAATTTTGTGTACATGTGATTTTGCGTCTTTCTCTTACTTATTAGTTCTGTCGACTGCAAAACATATATCTGGACTACTTACACTACAGCTGTTTCAAATCAAATATAATATAAATAGTAGTCACACTTAACGTACATATATATTCGTCAAAGCTAACCACGTATATATTTTACTCGTACAATAAAACAAAATTTATTATCTTTTATATTATGTATTATTATATATTTCATTACATTTAATTTATTATACCCATTAATACGTAATTTTACTGCTTCCTGGATGGGCTCAATTTAATTGTTTTCCATGGTATTAGCGTCATTGGTATTATGGCTGGAATTGTTAAAAATAAAAATTATGAGAATATGCAAAGGCATATACATATTTATGTTTGGCTGCTACCTTTCGTACTTACCTTTTATTTGTTGAGTATTTTATAAAAAAAACTCGTCGAAAGAACTGCAAATTTTTTAATAAAAATTACTTTTTGTTACACCGAATTAAAAAATGTTCACAATAATTTTCCAATTTTAAGCGTCAAAAAATCAACATACATTATTTGTCTCACTCTTGCATACGCATTATTTTTCCTGTCGCAGGAATTATATATTAAATTGCTACAATAGTGTTAGTACAAACATTTTGTATGTGTTAGTTTCAGTCATTCGTTTCTTGTAAGGCTATTGGTAAGAATAAAACCTTGTTTATAATGCTTAAAACCATTTGGAAATTATTTCCATAATTTTAAAGGGATTTGTATTTTAAAATTAATTTATAATAAATCAATTTTGTATTTTTCCATTATGAAATAATTTTTTTTTTATAAAAAACCCTTTAAACTACATTGATCTCCTTCTTCTATTTAAATATCTATATCTAGTATATATCTTCTTCTTCTATATATATAAAACAGGATGTATGTATGTAATGTATGGACTCCAAAACGGCTTGGCCGATTTTAATGAAATTTTCAGGGAATCTTTAGATTATTTAGGCGTGTGACACTGTGAAGTCTGATTTTTGATTTTCGGTCTGCGGGCGGAGGGGCGTGGCAAAATCCAATTTTCATATTGCACCACCAATGACAACACTAATGTTTGCTTAGGTCCAGCAACGCGGACCGGGTCAGCTAGTAATTAATAAATATATTTAAAACTAAAAATATACAACAAATAAAGCTACTTTAGAAATATTGTTGACAACACTGCTTGTACGTAAAAAATGGAGAAAAATTTCAATTTTATCAGGTTCGTCCCATGGTGTAGTCACAGAAGGTGATAGCGCAGATAGAGAGAGTATTTTTTGTCTATATTTTTTATATATGGAGTTTGACAATACTTGGCACTGAAAACTCTTTTTTATATTAGACAAACATTGGGACAAAAAAAAAAAATAATCAGCTGGGTTGGCACCGCTATCTGTATAAGTGTACCCTTAATCGTCCGAAATAGTACCTATTTACACATAAGTTCCTAAAGGAAAACAAAGCGGCTGATTCGGAACGTGTGCGTCTACGTAAGGGCAATGAGCACTGTTTTTATGTTGTTGTTTTAATTTTTAATGCGGAAAATTTCTAAGTCAGTGCTTTTTTTAATTAAGTGCTTCTTTTCTTTGGTGACACCAAATAGTAAATTTTAAATTAAATTTTTGAAATGAAAACAATTTTTGTAGGAGTAATTTGATATAAAAACCTCAAAATTTTTACTCATTGTAAAATGATATTAAGTTAAAGGTGTGGAAAATATCAAGACATATTTATTCATCAGGTACTCTTGATTCGTCAGCTGATTATTTTTTTTCACTTATTTTAAGTTTCAGCTGTCAAAATGCATAAATAAAAAACAATTTTCTCTCTTTTCTAATTTATTTCAAATGTCAAACCTCATACATAAAAAATATAAACAAAAAAAATCTCTCCGAACTGCAATCACCTGATGAATAAATATGCCTTGGGAAAATATATTAAAACTAATATTTAGGAAAATTATTAAGATTGATATACAAAATGTTTCTATTATTATTGCTTTAAATTAGCAATCGTTTAAATAAATTGCTATAAGTGGATTACAAATTTGATTTATTTATTGTAATTTAATTCCGATTTTCATTTCTTGATAAATTTTATGGTTTATGAGACATAAAGCACCTACTTTTATAAAAGTATATTTTCACGTGAACTTTTTATGTAAGTAAGTTTCAAGTTGATCGAACCTATTAAATATACATATGTATGTATAAAAAAATACATTTTGATATTAAGCGTACTTTTCAGTTAGTGTGAACATGGGTAAAAAATATAAATTGATATGCAAAAACCTTTCATTTTACAATTTAACAGAGCAACAAATGATAAAGTCTCTTGCGCAAGTCTTGTGTTTATAGATAAAAGGGATAAGGTCGGGTTAAGAGGAAGAAACTTGCTAATATTGGAGTTCACTCTTGCCTGCACTCGGCAAGTATGAGCAAGTTTTTATTGAGAAACCAAAAACAAAAAAGAAATGTCAAAAAATTAAAAACAAACAAGAGTGCTATATTCGGCCGTGCCGAATCTTATTTACCCTTCACAACGTGTAGTCATGCAATAACAATTGTTTGTATCACCATTCATCTCATATAAAATATGTACATACATGTAAAAAACATACATATATAAAAACATCCCATTGCAGAATTATAAATTGAGTATGTATGTTTCTAAAAAAAAATAAAAAAAAAATTAAAAATAAAACAATAAAAATATAAATAATATATAAAATTAAAAAAAAATTTGTTGGCTCACTCTAACCGTTTGTATGTTTGTATGTATGTGTTGTACGTTGTTGTTGTGAAAAAAAAGAGGTGGTCGTGGTTTTTTGCTCATATCTCAGTTGTTTATGTACCGATGTTTCTGATTTTCAATACCGATATATTCCCGAATAGTGTTGATATTTTAATACCGGGTCCAGCCGATATCATGGCGCTTCAGAAAGTTGATTTCAACAAAGTGATAATTGTAGAAATTTCACACGGAATGAGAAACCTATATATACCCTTTTTCACTGTGTGAAGGGTATAATAAGTAAAAGAGAATGAAACTTGGGCAAGTTAATTGCTGGTCTGAACGTGAAAGCAAGTTCAAAGGAAAATAAGAGAAAATAAAAAACTAACTTGCGCAAGAGACTTGCCTAGTCAGAAAGGGGTCTAAGGTATTCCAGAGAGCAACTGGTGTATGTCTATAGCTGTGAAATAGTGATTATATTGGCAACGTGAAGTTAAAGTAGCCATACTGCTTAAAAATATATTATTTAAAATAAAATTATTTTTAAATTTATCTTCCCCTTATGTTCCTAATAGTGGCATCGGAAATTATTTTATTTTTATATGGAAATTTATAAATTTATCAAGGTTTGTTAATAAGATAGTCGTGTCCTATCGGTTCATTGTATTTTCTTCTTAATATAATGTCTACAACTTTGAAACCTTCATTGTTTTTCCTATGGTTTGTCTAAAATAAATAAAAACCAGTTGAATTTGACTTAGAACTTTCGAAAAATTACGTTTTGAAAATTTTTTTATATAAAAAAAATTTAGAAAATAAATTATTTTAAAAAAAGTTTACAAAATAAAAATGTTTTTAACAATTAAACTTAAATATGTCTGTTATTTTTAAATCTTAATATTCGTAGCAGTAATGCATATAGTTTTTGAATTTGTCTTGACATTGATGAATCCACCTCAAGCGTTGAATATTTAAAAATTAATTTTTTTTTATAAAAAACAATATTTTGAAAATGGTTCTACAAAAAAATGTTTTTTTAAAAAATTTGATTAAAATAAAAACTTATTAAGAATTTTTTTAAATTAAACAAGGAGAAAATTATTTAAAAATTAGAAACACACCTTGTACTTTTTTCCTTTTAAATGAAAAATATAATTTAAGATCATTTCATGTCATTTTTATAAAAAAAAAAACAGGTCACCTGTTAAGGTGTTCAAAACCATGTAAAACTTTTGTAATCCTCTTACTCGTTTTCTTAAGTTTCCCTTTTCTTTGCTTTAAATAATTTTTTCTTTTCCAACAAAAGCAAAAGTATCTTTATCTTATAAATTGTATTTATTTTTCGTCTTCATTGTCAATATAGAAGAGGAAAAAGGTTCATCACTGCCATACAACTGTAATGATTGACAAGTATTTTTTTTTATCATAGCTGTAGTCGGTACGTCTGCCTGTCATTAATTTATACAGTTGGCTAAACAAGGACACTAGTCCTTTTTGTTAAACTGATGATATTATTTTTTCTACTTTGTTCTATTGACATTTTGAATTTTTACCTAAATAAATGTGATATGATGCTGACGATGGTGTTGGAGATGGTGCTGTTGATGTGATGATGGTTATTTAACATTTTTAGTTTAAGTTCACTGCAGCTGTAAACTTTTGTAATTTTTTTTTAATTTCAACCCCTTTTTGACGAAAAATAAATAAATAAATAAATAAAGTATGAAAGAAAGTTACTTAGGCATGAGTTGAATAAAAGTTCAAAGTTTAAACAAAGCAAACTTTTGATAAAATCATAAAATCTCATCATCCAGAGCTGTGTGTACGACACTCACTCCCCGCTTGGTTTAGAAATAGTTTGTTTGTATTTCTGTTGACATACTCTGCCAAATGTTGCCATTAAAACAGCCTGCCTTCTGCGCCTCCATTAATGATATTTTAATTTCAATATGCTGGTATTGTTGTTGTTGTTGTTGTTTGTCTTGGATTATTTTTGCTTTTGGAGCTGAGTAACTGTTTAAATAAAATTAATGTACTATTTTTATAGTATAATGGTTGGTCGGTCATCTGTCGATTTAACAAATTTTAATGCGTTTTTGTTAATGGTATTAAATGTTAAACTAAGAGGGTTGTGTAAAAAGTTAAGTTTTCTTAATAGCTGACAGTTTGTTAAATACATTATCTGTAAATAGATCAAAATTCTAAAATACAGAAATCAATAAGTTTTTTTTAATAGAGAATTTTAAATGTCAAACACATTTATTAAATCTCTTTGAGTTAAAAGTGAATTGCGCACCAACGTAAAGTAGTTCCTGGTTTGAAAAATTACACATGCTTTTACCATTTCGATCTAAAAATTATGAAATTTTTGCTCTTAAAGCAACTTACTGTAAAATGGTTTGATAAACATTTTTTCCAAGAGCTGGTGGAAGTTATGATGGAATTAAATGAAACTGTTTTGCCATTTTGTATTGAATAAAATATGTATTTGTGCCTGTTCCGTTATCCAAGTGCATTCTATGGTCTTGTTGAAGTTTTTTTGCTAGGCAAAGAATTGCCATTTTTAATAACCCTATACAACACAGGCCAAGTGTGGTTAATTCGCACGATTTTGGTGCAAATTAATTTACAAATTGCGTTACCTAAGTTTATTAGTTTTGAGCTTCTGGATCGAGTGATCCAGATCCAGAGCGATCGAGCGATCCTGTGTAAACAGGAAACATTTTCTGCTTTCTTCGACACACATTTGGATACAGTATATTCGATATTCTGACCCAATCTCGCATTTCATTACTGTACAGTATTCAGCTGAGTGTTTATCGAACCGATCGTCTCTAACGAATGCTTAGTTTAATTTAGACGTAGTGTCTTATTGTCTAGCTTGATAAGGTAATTTGGAATTAGTGATTGAATTTTAAGTAATCGATTTTACAGACACTCTCACATACTGTTTATATCGAGCCAATGTAAATAACAGACCTTTTAAAAAAAGTTGAAAATATGTCGCAAGATTTTTTAAGCACACATTAGAGGTCACTCTTGATAATTCCATGTAGAAGTTATTAGATATTTTAAATCTTGAATTTAAAGACAATTTCACTTAATTATGTATGGTAAAACAATAAAATATGAAATATCCACGTGTAATTAACAAATAAGGAGTTTTCCTAAAGAGAAATTTTCGGTATATATTCTTCAGCTCTAATATAATTTTTAGACATGTTTGTTACTACCCTTTTTTTAACCCCATCAATATGGGTATCAAATAAAAGGGCTGGACTAATAGAATATAGTTAACTACGTAAAATTCAAAATCGAGGATGGCGTCGGAATAATAAGGAAAAATGGCGTATGACCTGTAATATAGGTTAACCTACGATGTGAGATTATACCTATGTTCATGATGGTGAAGGGTATTATCAGATTCGGCACGGCCGAATATAGCACTTTAACTGGTTTTTTTTTGTACTTTTAACAAAAAATCATTCATCTTTGGTTATTTATTTTTTGCTGACTTCACTTATTTAACTTTACTTACTTTCAGCACAAAAAGCTCCAAAAAGCAAAAACATACAAAACATGTAAAAATACCGAAAACAGAGCAAAATAAAAAAAAAATTAAAAAAGCATGCCCTAAATTTAGGTAATTTCTGAATTACTTTGTAGTTAGCTTATAGTTAGTTGATAGAAAGCTAACTTAAAGTGAGTTATTTTCATAGCCGACTACTCTCTTGCTTATAGGATAATTATAGATATAATATGACTCCAGGGCTATTCGTTTGGAAAAGTCATCAAAGCTATAGACAGAAATTATTTACAAATATATTTATTTTTTTTTAATTTATCAAGTTTTTGAAGTTCTTAAAAAATATTGGACACGTTAGTGATACTAAATTTTAAGCCATGGTTTTGAAATAATAAACCTGAGAGTAAAATAAGCTTCGAAATACAATTGCTTCGGTGTTTTGCAAGAGTGTCAATATGGATATTTAATTATAGGGGTTGTCTACCATAATAAAATACAATATAAAAATTTAAAATTAATTACACGCACGCAAAGAAAAACCATGGTTACGACATGATTACGACGGTCATATTATAGTTTCTATAACAATATTTGGTTGTCGAAAACAAGTAATAGTTAGTTTTGTTTCATTTCATCATATATTTTGTTACGATAATCAAGCATTTGTTTAAATTGTATTATTTAATGTTTACTTTTCGTTAAAATTTCAAAATGGTTATCATTTAAAAATAGTATGATTTAAAAAAAAATAATTTGACAAAAAAAATAACATTATATTCAAAAGCATTAAGAATTACATATAATCATTTAATAATAGGTAAGACAACAGTATGATTACAAATTAATCAAGCTATGATTTTTTTTTTAATAATAGTTTGATTTTAACTGTTTTTCTTCTTGCTGAATAAATTTTTATTATTTTAAAAGTTTGAGATGTCAAATAAATTAACAAAAATTTTGAAAAATTAAAGAAAATTTATAAATAAACGAGAAAATGTAAAAAATATTGGTAAAAAAATTGCAATTAAATTGGTAAGTACAATCAATATGTGTATGTTACAGCAAAAAACAATAATTTGCCGTAAAAAAGCAAATATTGTGGATTTAAATTGTAGTCATATATATGATTATTGAATGATACTTAAATTAAACATAATAATGGTAACTGGTAACCATTATTATTTTAAACATAATCATACAATTCAATCATAGTATGTTGCTCTTCGATTATGGTTACCACAACCATATTTTTTCTTGGCGTGTATGATTGACACTAGAGAATGGCAAACAATCAATTCATATATATGTTGGTCAAATCTATGAAATTAATTAAATTTACCCCCTTCAATCCCCGCAATGTTAAAATAAAATATACAGCTTATGTAGTAGAACACAGTCAATTATGAAAGAGTTAAAATGTAAGTTGGCGTCCTAAATAAACCTGAAGGGTCGAATATAGTAATAAAGGCTTTGTCTCCTTTAATTCCCACAATATTGGTATCAAATAAAAGGTCTAGTAGAATACAATAAACTATAGAAAAGTGTAAAAACTAAGATGGGTATCAAATGAAATGCCTTGAGTAGTAAACAGTTAACTGTGAAAAAATTCTAGATAAAAATGGTGTATAAAATTAAATCTATAATTTAGGTTATGCTGCAATGTGGTACTAGACCAATGTATATGATGGCGAAGGGTATTATTAAAAGCGGCACTTTAGAATATCGACACCAAAAAAATGGTGGGGGTATTTTCATTTTGTAATTACGTTTGTAACACATCGAAATGTCCATTTTAGACCCCATAAAGTCTATATGTATATACTGAATCAGGGTTTCATTTTATCACAATTTAGCTATGTATGTCCGTCTGTTTAAAGCACGAACAAGTCGTAGCTCGTAATACAAGAGTTGGTAAAAAAAACCGTGTCCTACCAACTACGAATAAAATGGAATTGTGTCCAAACGTATTAACGTAGACTAATGAAACTTCGAATGTGTATTTCCTGAGTAAGAAAAATATTTTTCTCTAAAAATTGCTTAAATCTATGCATTAGGAAAGGAGTTAGAGATTAAAATGTACGAAAATTTATACCGCACAGTGTATTTTTCAGTATATTCAAAATTTAAAACGTAATATAACTGTCAAAATTAGATGATTCTGAAATTTTGCAAACATAGCTTTTTGGTCAAAGGCTTTGTACTTACAGAAAATAAATGTGGCACGCACACCTCCCATATAACGCTTTATCTAAAATTCACATAATTTCTCTATGAATAAAGTTTTTGGAATATTAAAGGACTATAATATTTCAGTTATATTCATTAGCAGAAACAAATTCGACACGCCTACTATAACGCCCACTTTTTACGTTATCTACTGTTAATGAAATTTAAAAGCTCATAAAACCGACAAAATTTAAGATATGATGATGAACTTTACTGCATATATCCTTCTATTCAATGTCATTATTATGCCAAAAAATTTAGGTGATACGCTCACTTTAACGCCTACCTCCCATATAACGGTTTATCTTAAATTCATAATTTCTCTTTGGACAAAGTTTTTTAAAGAATAAAGAACTTTATTGAAATGTCTCAATTTTATTTATTAGAAGAAACTGTATTGACACGCCTACTTTAACGCCCACTTTCATTGAAAGACTAAATTTACGAAAACATTTTACTATCATATCGAAGTTATACAAAGAAAGTGATACATATTTTGGTATAAAGAGATTATTCCATAGCGATTACTGTTGATAACAAAATAATAAATTCTGTGCTATAAAAGTATACAAAATTGGTGGTGGGTATAAAAGATTCGGCACAGCCGAATATAGTGCTCTTACTTGTTTTTTAATAATAGTGATTTTCGTTTTCTTTATTCTATAATTTTAACAGCTTTTCCATATATTTTTTTTTACCAGTAGCATCGAAAACAGGAAATTTAAATTTGGAAAATTTATACCGCAAAATAAAAAATTAATAACTAGAATTTGCATATCGATTGATAATTCTATTCGTTGAGTTTTCCTTTTTGTGCTCAACCAATAATATTACACAATAATTATTTTCTTTTCGATGTCACCTTATTAACTTTCCTCGGCACTACTCTTCTGTCTCTACCCTCCTCACTGTATTTTTTATACTGTATTTATGTTGATATTAAATTTCATTAGAATTCGTTTAATTTATTTCTTTATTTATTTTTAACTTAATTTTAATAATGGATCCAGCACTAAAATATTATTGATACTTGCTTAACGAAAATGTTTTATTTCCAATTCTTTTTCACAAACTTTCTTGTTGACAAATTAATATTTAAAAAAAAAAAAAAAAAACTGTCATAATGTATTTTTAATATAATAGGAATTTTAAAATAAAGTTAAATAAAAAGACTAACAGCTGTGTATAGAGGGGTTCATGCACTTGTCCTCTACAATATCAGGGGACACTTATTTACTTGTGCTAAAATTATTTGCTGCTTTTCAGCAAATCTTTTTAATAAGTATTTTCTTAAATGTTTAAAAAAAAACTTTCTAACTATAATGTCCATTTTGCTAATTGTTTAGCTTTCTTTGCTCTAACATTCTGTTTTTGCATGTTGATTAATGATAAACTTGCCAACGTTTTAAGTTTATTTATGTTTTATAAATAAATTTGTTTTTGTTTATTGTATACATTTCTTATCAAAGTTTTGTTTTTGTTGTTAAAAATAATTCCTTACTCTTTTGAATTGTATAAAATAAAAATATTGTATTGTATGTGTGTCAGGCAGTCTTACAGTGGCAGCTTCATTCTTATCATAATTGTGTTGTAGTGCACGAAAGTTCTTCTTAAGGTCATTTAATGATGCTCATTAATTTCGTTTTATAATACATTTATTGTATCATCGAGAGAAAGGGCACACTTGTGGGAATTTTATATAAAGGAAAAAGATGGCAAAAAAACCGGGGTGGAGGGTTAATGTGTTTACGGTTCTAATTTAAGAAGGGTTTAGTATTCGTAGATTCGTGTCGATTTACATAACAAATTTTAGTGATGATAAAATTTATTTCTTTTTTAGCCAAAATATAGCAATTTTCTCATTTTCACACGTAATCAAATGTGAGAATTTGGCCTCAAATTTTTGTGTTTGCTAGTAAAATATTTGTTTAAGTTCTACGCAAAAAAATTTTTTGTTGTAGATTTCTATATTGCAGAGTTAGTTATTCTATATGTAGTAAAGCAGTAACTAGATTTATTTATGTCATGATGGAATAGCTATAGATGGGCTTAATTTCACTAAGAAGCAACTAAAATGATTGTTGTCTTATCTCTTATAGCATGTTTCTAGGTCAACAAAATTCGTAATTCGATGTTTTATTCGTAATTTAAAACCCAATTAATATCTAAATTAGGTAAATTTTTATACAAATATTTTCAGCCGAATTACCTTTCTTGTGTGCAATTAATTTAGAAATACCACTTGAATTGCAATAAATTCGGAAAAATCTCTAATTGTTATTGGTAGTTTGTCACAATCAGCTTTCAAAAAAAATAAAAAAATAAAAATTTTTTTTTTTAAATTGTTAAGCAAATTGTGAAGTCTAGGAGATTATTGGTCTCATACAAAATTCTGGAAGAGTCGAAGTTTTGCTGAGACGGTATTGAAAATGACATTATTTCTTTAAAATGTTATTATTTTCTAATGATAATTCGCAATATAAAAGTCATGCTTCTTGTGTGGAAAGTTTATATTGTCTTCCTTGTAAGTAAATATTAATTTTTACCGTGTAGTAACGATGAATATTTGAAGGAAGAAATTTTTAAAATAATGATGGGGGTTAACTCTGTAATTCGATTGGAAATAAAACATTTCGAATTACAATGTATAAAGCTTACAAATACGAAAAGGTTTAGTTTTTTTTCGCATATTAATAGGAAAAAATCAATTCAAGCCCTTTTTAAAAATTTATCTTCAGAGAGAATATAATCAAATAAACCGCCTATTTTATGTCTATAGAAAGTTATTTATTCTTATTACAATACAATTGCAAATTCTATTTTAAATTAATTAACCGAGCTGAGTAACAAAGACCATTTGCCCGTTGTAGTAAAACGGACCTTAGTCTCTGGCGCGAATCGAACTCGTAACCCCCAGAATAGCAGACCGTTACACTTCTTACTAGTCCACTGAGGCACCTTATGGAAAGTTATTAACGTATTATTTGTTTATCATTACTTTCAAATCGTTCCCATATGTTTAACATTGTTTTAATGCTAAAAAATTATAAATAATTTCTCAGTAAATAAACGTAATAAAAACCGACTATTTCTTTTGTATGGGAGTGGGACTTCCCACTTTTCTTGTCAAAAAATTGTATTGTTACTAGAACTAAATGCGCGTGCAAGGTTTCAGGATGATTAGATTTCTTGAAATTGAGACAGTTTGTATTTGTATTGTAATATTCTGCTACATTGATTTATGTGTATATACAAATAAAACTTAAATAGTTGGGCGTTAAAATGGGCGTGTCATACATATGTATATTTCGAAATTTTTTTATTGAATATATATAGAAACACTTAATACTAAAAAAAAACTTTGCACGTGTATAAAGTAAATAAAATTTTTCATTACTTTTAAATCAATAGCGCAAGAGAATGGAATTTTCATGTCTCCCTAAGAGTAAAATAGTTTGTCATAAACGAAGTGTTTCAAAACACTTGAAAGTTCATGCAAAATATCTTATACAATTTAAGTAGAAGCTATAGCACACGGCATGTTTTTTACATCTGACTTTAAAATTTAAGAGACATATGTAAATTTACATGTCTGTCAAAATTGTACTTTTACTGGCAACCGTCGCTGACTGCTTTGCAGCAGCAGAGATTTCTGCCAACGGATGATGTCACATGTTTCGACAGAAGAAAATAGAGCGCGCTCTATTTGAAACTTTGTCAGATGTGTTAACACAGAAGTAATGTTTTAAAGGTAACACACGACATGTTCGTATTTATCGGTGTGGAATTTGTCAAGTCAGATGTTAAAAACATGCCGTGTATTAGCTGCTTAAGCAAACATCATTAACGAATGAAACATCGGTTTGTTTTCACCTATGCATGCGTTCTACAAACTTATTATCATGAAGTGCAATTTATTATAAATTCATATAAACACATGATTTCCAATGACACGTTAGTGTTAAAATCATTCATGTTTCACCATTTTATAATGAGTTGAACCAGTGGCAAGGCACATTCTGCAAATATCATTCTCTACAACGTTAATATTATATAGATGATATTTGAAGTTACCATTTTTATTATTAAATAGACCTTAAGCTTAAAGGAAATTCCTTATTTAAAAGATGTGCCTAAAGGTCACATTATTTTTTGATCTTGAGGCAATATTGGCCAAAAAGCTGCATTTATTGGTGTAAAAATAAAATTCAATTAAATTATAATTTTTTCTGTGAAAAAAAAAAACAAAATAAACCAAAAATTATTTTCGACTTCAAGAAAATATTTAAAAATTTGCATGTACCTATTTAGAAAATTTTCTTAGAATTTACTCTTAAACATTTTAGAAATGTATTGTGTTTTCTAATGTTTGATAAATTTGTTTTATGTTAAAAAAAGTTTATATTTTGCAGATAAAAGAAATTAATATAAACTTCTAAGAAATTTTATATTTATTGCAAATTTGTTACAGATTTCGGATATTTTTTTTTTAGTTTTTCTATTTATTGGAAATATGAAATCATTTATTTTCAAGAATTGTGTATATGTAGGTACCTATCTACTTTGGTGCTTTTAATAAATAGCTTTAATTAAATAGCTTTACTTATTATTTGAAATTCCTGTAAATTAAAAAAACATATTCCATATATTGTCCACCAGTCCTTCATAATTATCCTTTTATAACTTTTTAGGTTTTCTTTTAGCACATACATAGGTACATACATTCATACATACATAGATATTTAAATTTTATCTTAAACACAGTATCATAGCGATACAGTTATTTTTTAACTTTAATAATTTTAACACAAAATTGTTTTACTCACATTTTTGGTTGTTTGGATTGCGCATGTATCCTTTTTATTTTTTTTTCAAGAGCGTTATTTTCAGGGATACAAACAACTATTTTCAATTAAAAGAGAATCTCTCCACAAATTAAAAAAAACAACTCTACACAAATACAAAAACTTTTCTCTTAAACAAAGGAAGCTGTTTTCAAACAATTCTCATTGTTGTTTTTTGGTTTGCTTTTGTAATTAAGGATGTTTTTCTTTAAATTAATATTTAACACAAACTTTTTTTTATGCTTTTGGAATTTTCTTTGTAATTATTTTTCTTTAAGTTTTAAATTTCAACATTTAATTTTTGTACGTTTTAGTAATGAAACACAAGTTATTTAGACAGACAATTGGTCATGTAGCATGCTAAAGTTATACTAAAATCTTTTTCTTATTGTCTGGCTTTTGCTGTTGATTATCTCCCCAAAATAAATAAAACAAATCTCAAAGTGGAAAGAAAACAAAATAGAAAAAAAAAAACAAACACAACATTCAAACACAAATACAACAAAATAAATACCATCACCCAGCAGTTGAAGTAGATATTATTATGAAATTTTTTGTGACGAGATTATTTTTAGTATGTTCGATATATTTATATATATTTATGAAAGTAAAAATTTTTTTTGGGTTAAAACATTTTCTTTAAAAAAAACTCTCTTTTCGGATTTTTAATTTATCTTTTTAATAATTAATGATATTTAGTTATATGATGGTAGTAAGACCAAGTAGACGTTGAATTCTGAATAAGGAACCTGAAAATCGCTTAAAACATATAGCTATATACATATAGTTACATATGTTCATCGAAATTGCAATCAGATGTCTGAAGTAGGTCGTCGGAAGATGTTTTAGAAGAATTTTATTGAGTTGCATCTTAAAAAATAATAATTTTCAGAAATTTTTTAATATTTTTTAAGAAGATACTTATTTTGATATATCTGTGGTTTTCATGGGCAACCGCGTATGTTAATTTTTGAGTTAATAATGCTTTTTTGCTTGGTTTTAAACGGCCTTTAATTGGTTTTAAAAATTTCTCAAATAAGATGGACCCATTCCGATTTTTTTAATGGCATAACAACGTAACTTTTATATATACTCTAAAATTATTCAGCACTTACACGGTTTTGTAGCTCTCCTGAAAAATTTCAAGATTTCAAGACATACGTAGTTGCCAATGAAAACCACAGATATAATATTACTGCTTAATAAAAACTTACAGTATATATTGTATTGTGGGAAATTTTGCATAATTAATTTTTCTTTAAGAGAAAAATTTAGGTTTTCGATTTTTCACAATTTTCAATTCGATTCTGTAAGAAATATTCGATACTCTTTATGAGAACTTAGCAAACTATTTGCAATTAGTTTATTTGTTGATTAATTGATTTCTTAAAACAACTTAATTATGAATCGTTTTTTATTTTTCTTGTGAGACAATTCTATTTGTAAGATGATTTTCTGTTAACTATTACTTCTTGATTCTCTGCAAAGTTTTCTATTAGTTTTTTTTTTAATTTATGTATTAAAAATTAAATAAAATTTATATGTTTATAAAAAAATTCATTAAACACTCGTGTTTATAATCTTTTTGTTTACTCCTCTTTTTAAATTAAATGTTAAAAAATTTTTCATTTAGAAGGTAATTTTTTAATATAGTTTTTAAAACTTTCGTTGTTTTATTATTGTCAGGAGCTGCAGGGTCATTACACACGAAATTATTACATAAAAAAATGCTGATGTTGTTGCTTGGTTGAGACCGGTATTTGTATACAAAACACCATTATTCTGACTTTTAGTTTGTTTGCAATTGTGTTTGTGCAGTAAATGAGTGAAATTTTTTTCTTTCCTTTTTCTTTGTTACAGTGTGTGAAGTTAAATGCACTCAATTGTTTTACTCTTTTAAACTCGAATCACTTGTTTATTTTACTTGTTATTTAAGCGATTGCTTTTCAATACATTAATGTATGGTTTACAGAATACAAAGGAGTAATTTTATTGAACATCCTACATGTGTTTTGTTTTTGTTGGCAATAACATAACATATACAACATTTTCACTCAATATGCTCGATGGTTGTCTGAATAGTGCACATAACTTTGTGTGTTTATTGCAACATAATTGTTTTTTGTAACAAAATAAACAATTAGAGGTTTTGTTTTTTCTATGTAATTTTATCTTTCTGTAAATATTTACATGTGTATGTACATAAATATATATTATATAAACATAAATACTGCTAGCATATACACATAAGTAAATATATTTATCTTGACCGTTTTATTTTGTGTATGAAAACAAAAAATATGTAGACGAAAACAAAAAATACAGAATAAACAATTCATCAAATATTGATTGATGATTTTGATGTTGTCGACGGTTTAGCAAACTATATACGGTAGCAGGCAAAAAAAGCACTTAAGAACAGTGGGGAGAATAAAAAATTATTAACAACTATTGATACTTCAAAGAGATTTTTTTGAATACATAGGTACAATCAGACTACATTTGTTTAAGGCTTACGAAAGTGTTAATATTTTAACAAAACACCTTGAAGTACGAACGCAGTAAGATTGAAAAATAGGACTACCAAAAATTGGTATCAGTGATCGCTAATTTCGGTTGTACTGAGGCAGATGAAATAGTTTCTATTCGACTGGTTTTAGCCGTTATTTTAGTCAGTCAATTTTTTTTAATACCAAATGAACAGTTATTTGTATAATTTTTGTACATTTTTTTAAATATGTAAATATACTCGCAGTTAAAATATTGTTGTACGTAGATATAACACTGAATATAAAATGTTATTTTTTATAAAATCCAAAAAAGCAACAATTCGATTGCCTAAAATCATTTTTTCCGAAATCGTCTTTTAAACGTTTTCTGGTAGTCTATTAACAAACCCTTTACCTCAGAAACATTTTGTATAATACAGTTCACTCGCGAAAACGTGAACACTCGAAAGTGTTAACGTCTTAGAAACGTGAACAAATTTATTTTTCCACAGAGTACCTACTCTAAAACGTGAACAAAATCTGAAAGCTCTAAAACGTGAATACTTTTTATTTATTGTTTTTTAATCTGTTTTTAAATTGGGAAATCACCGAATTACATGTTACTTGTTTGTTTACATACGATTAAACGTTTTTTTTTTCATTTATGTATGCGTTGACCTGTTAGTTGCTCTTTGACATTGCTACGTAGATGGGCTGAAAACGAGATGGTAGACCAAAGTGACATTAGAGTGCTGAGAAACCCTAAAGAAAAAGCTCTTTTAAAGATGGCAAAACAAAAAACTTACCAAAAAAAAAAATGACTGATTTTTTCCTTTAAACTTTATTTAACTGAATCTTAATTATCCAATCAAAAAAATTTACCTGTTAGTTTTAGTTTATTTTTTTGTTGTTTTTGTTAATTAAACTTGAATTTCTTGTATCCTTTATTTTATATTATTTTTTTGTTATTTATCGAATGCAAAGTGAACGAATACACATATTGCATTTTTGTTATTAAAAATTAATAAAGTAATTAATTTAAAAAAATGTTTAGCATTTTTTCTTATTAATATATAATTTTTTATACTAAATAGGATAACTTTTTGTTTTAAATTTAGGTACTCGATAACGTGAACAAACTCGTAAATGTGAACTGCCTTGGTAAAAATTAGTTCACGTTATCGCGAGTTCACTGTATAGTAAAAAATAATGGATAAAAAAGGTTGGTAAAAAAGACCCGAATTCATTTTATTCTTTTTAATTTTATTTAGTCTTCTCTTTTTCCTGTATAGTAATAAAAAATTGAGATGCGCCCTTTTTATACCTATTAAGCCATCGAAAAACTGTGCAGAGACCTGCGTCGGACACTTTTTTCGGCGGTAACGGTTTGTAGAAAAATGCTCGCCGGCTGCATTCTGGCCGTTTTGTTTACATTTGGTTTTTTTACAATCAAACGAATGGCGGCAAAATAACTCTTACATGTTCAAATTAAAGTATTTAAATTCTTGAGTTTTTAGGTGTGTGTGGAAGAGAGAACAGGGGGCTAGTATAGTTTTATGTCTATCCTCACCAAAAAAATTAAAATATGACAGAGCTGTGTAAGTCATATGCGTTTTAATTTGCAAGGCTTGACGCTCAATGTTATTTTTTAGGTTTGTCTGCAGGATGGTCCAAAAGGATAGGATAGGACCAAAATTAATAGATTTTTTAATTTAACCACAACTTGGAAGATTGGTTAGTTTGCCTTATTTCTTTCAAGTTTTTGGTAGAATATGATTATTTTTGGAAATAATTTAAATATTATTATAAATACTATTATGTCCTCCCTCTTTTTTTTAAGCTTGTGATCAAATTCAAATGAATTTTTGTATATTTTCAATGTTGACAAAAACATTTTTCCCCACTTTTTTTGAAAAATTGTTTTGAGTGATTTTTGAATTTGTAATTGTTTTTAATTATTAAAAACGTATCTAAAGAAACTACTTAATGTAGTGTTTTAAGTAGGATATTTTGTTTGTATTAAAGAGATATTAAACCTCTTGGTTTTTGCTCCTTTTTAAACCATTAATATATTTTTTTAATATCCTGGGAATTCAAACTCTTTCTGTAAAATGCTGGGATTATAATCAATTTTTCGATCTCTATCCTGGATAGTGATAATATTTTTCTGCGAGATATTAGGATAATAATTGATCTCTCTAGTCGTAATATACAGACTTTACTTATTGTAGTACAGTATACAGAAGTTCACTTATAGGAGAAGTCACTCATCAATATACTAACAAAAAATATTGCAGCCGTACATTAATCTAAAAAACAAACAAATTTTGCTTTTCGCAGGAATTTAGAGACTCCATTATGTGTATTTTTTTAATGTTACACACAATTAATATGAAATATTTTCACCATCCTAAGCGGTAAGACTTCAGTATTTAGGCTTTGGTAAAGATTGAAAAAATGCTTTCGTTTTGTTTTAAATTTTTCTGACGCTGTTAATAAGCCATACATTTAGAGAAGCCCTTGACTAATTTTATGAAGTTGTCCTCTCAAGTTTTTATAAAACTGGTAAGAAATGCATCAAAGAATCAAATCAAGAGATCTATTTTTAATGTGAAACTTCAAATGTTTCCTGCAGTTAAAATAAGCTATTTTTAATGATTCTACCCACCACAAAACTTAACTACTAAAAAGCACTTCTTGAATCGCTTCTTTAGCTCTTACCTGTTCCAATAGCGCCTTTAGAAGACATCAATTTTAAATGTGATGTACCACTTCATAGTTCCCTTTCTAATTTCATCTCTACCAGGCATAGCTTAATCATGCCTTCCATTTACACACTGCTGCAAAGGTAGCACCAAGTAAGGGAGAAATGTAAAAAAAAATTTGAAATAAATAAGTCTGCTTTTTTCCACTGCTGAAATAATAAGCAGTACATAAGACATACTTTGTTGTGCTTTGTGTGTATACAAACAATTTAGGCAATTTTCCATCGTAAGGGAATGTAGCCTGAATTAGTGACAAAATTCAAAAAAAAAAGTTTGGTGGGTATTAAAATTAATTTTTTTGCGCATATTATGAGAATCTTTTATTATTTTCCCTTATTTGCTTTGTATCCACTGTACTCCATAATTTAACATAGTAGTGCATAAATTCAACAAAATATTTCGATAGAGTTGTATCGGAAAGTCGTATACCAATAGGAAATAACAATTCTATCAAATATAGAATTCGAAGAAGATCAATTGCGAATTATATTTTTTTGACATTTCACACATTGCTTAAGGACAAAAACTTCCAGTCGACTCATATCTTCATACAGGAAGCTGGAAGTCCCTCAACACTTCAATATCCAAATAAGCATTGCAAGTGCTCAACAGTAACACGGACGATATATTAAAATAATTCAAGTGTGCGAATAAAATTCTCGATGACAATAAACAAAAGCAGGTCTGTATGGCCTTAAAAATTAATGAAAACTATACGCGATATGTTTATTCGGTAGAAGTTAAGTTATGACTGCGAATGATATTTTTAAGTAGCCTGCAGTATTTATTGGTCATTGTATGATTGACAGAAGACTCAGAATAACAAGCCACAATTATATAAAGACCTTAGCCTGGATCTGAAAATTGAAAAAGTTTATTTATTCTTAAATACTTTGCTGCTTTGTTTTAGAAGTCGTCCTCCAGATTATGAAATTTTTATTTTAAAACTTTATGAGTTTATAGATGAAAGAGAAAATAAGAACGAAAATAGTTTCCATTTGTCTTTCTACTTTCATCTATAAACTAAGAAGTTTTGAAACGAATGTGACTAAGAGTTCTATTTTCCTAAGAGTTCTTTTTGATTGAGGAACATTTTAGAAGTAATTTGGATATTTGGAAAGTTTTGTGGAATTTTGGCACAATATAAAACAAAACTTCACTCGTGTACTTTAGAGACAATAAAATAGAGGGTGGGCGAAAAGTCACCATGAGGTTTGAAAATTTAATAACCTTTTCTTTATATATTTTATTCAGATTATAAAATGTACAAAATTAATAGTAGGTCCGCTTTAAAAGATTTGGCTTAACATCTTTTCAAAGTTGTGACTGTAGCGCTCGAATTTCTGCAAAAATGTTGGCCTTGACTTCAGGAATTGTCTTATGTTGTTCACAAATACTCGCCCTCTAAAGAAAATAGTCGGGTGCTGACAAATTTGTTGAAAGCGCTGGCCAAAATTAACCTCTGGTAGATGTTCTGGTGTTTCGTTTACACTTTTCTCTATATGTTTAATATTTTCCGAATTGTGATTAAAACGTGGCGTATCGGTTCGATCGGAAATTTAAATAAAAATTTCTATTATCCTGATACTTTGTTCAGTTGTGAATCTCTTCATTATTTATTCTCCAGGTATTATTTATTTAGTCCGAAAAATACTTATAAGTTATTGCTATTTAAGCCTAATGGTGACTTTAAACCCTGCGTGTATAACCCAAAACTGTCGGAGGAAAAAATAGATTATTTAGTATTCATTATTTCCTACGGGGTATATTTCTTTGCTTAAGACGAAAATTTTGCAACAGTCGGTGTTCAGTTGCTTGCAGACACTAAATAGGTAGCATATAGTAGCAACTACAAATATCATCTCATACATCCATCTAACTATTATTGCATTGTGTATTGCCGCCGTATTATTTGCTTTGTTTAGATTGATGATGATGGATTTCTCTATTTCCATTCTTTTCGATTCTATTATGTTCTTTTTGTCTTATCGAGTTTAGTTGTTACTGAATTTCATTTCATTTCATACACTTTAGTCATAAGTTACTGATGTTAGCTGCTGTCGTCGTTGAGTGAATTTGTTTTTTTTAATGTTTACACTTCTTGAACGTGAACGAAGATGGAATACATGTCACTTCTATGAAATTGCATACATACATGCAATTAGACAAGAGATAAGAATAACAAAAAATTAACCAATATACAAATATGCATTCATTCGCACATACATATGTTTTCACATATATATTGGCTGTCATAATTCCCATGTTGTTATTGGTCCGGTATTTAGGAGAGAGAATATGAAAATTTAAGTTCCTGCTATCAAAGTTGTATATTTAATATTACTAATTTTTATGGTATTTTCCTTAGTTGTTGGTTGTGTTTTTATATAAATTTATTTATTTGATTTTTTGTTGTACGGATTTCATACATACGAGTGTGTTCTGTATTTCTGTTGTGTGGCGGTTCCAACAATATTTTCCTTTTTATACCCTTCACACAGTGAAAAAGGGTATATATAGGTTTGTCATTCCGTGTGAAATTTCTACAATTTTCATTTCCGACCCCATAAAGTATATATTTTCTGAAAGCTTATGAATAGAGAAGTCGATTAAGCCCTGACCGTCTGTCCGTCTGTCCGTCTGACCGTCTGTCCGTGTGTATGTTGAAATCAACTTTTTGAAGCCCCCCGACATTGGTTGGACCCGGGTAAGGTATTAAAATATTAGAAATATTCGGGAGTAGATCGGTATTGAAAATCAGAAACATCGGTACATAAACAACTGAGATATGAGCAAAAACCCACGACCACCTCGATTTTCTTTTCATAAAAACAACATTACAACAACAACATACATACATACATACAAACGTGTATACTGGTTAGAGAAAACGTGGCATCGAATCCCAGCTGAGGCAAAAAAATTTTTTTTTAAATTTTTTTAAAATTTTTTTTTTTAATTTTTTTTTTATTTTTTATTTAATTATTATATATATTTTTATTATTATTTTTTTTTATTTCTTTTTTTTTTTTTTATTTTTTTTTTTATTTTTTTTTTTGTTTTATATATATTATATATGTATATAATAATTTTTTTTTTTTTAATTTTTTTTTTAAATTTTTTTTTTATTTTTTATTTTTTTTGTTTTTTTTAACATACATACGTGAATTTACTGTTATTGCATGACTACACGTTGTGAAGGGTATATAAGATTCGGCACGGCCGAATATAGCGCTTTTACTTGTTTTTAATCGTTTTTATTTGTTGTTTGGACGAGATTTATTATGTAGAATTTTCAGTTTTATTTTATTTATTTTTATTTTCATTAAAATGAAACGACAAAGGCATTTTATTTCACTTTCTGGTATTTAATTGATAAAATAAAATGATTTATTGTAGTTTTTTTTTGTATACTTTTACGTACAAACATACATACATTCTTAAGTATACTATAACACACCAACTGTTGGTTTCGCATTTCTGTTTGGTCCTTTTTTTAGGGTGTATGGTATTGAGTTGGTAATTTTTTATGCTTTTGAATGAAGTTTTAAACAAAAAAATTTGTTTGTTTATATTAATTATAATTTTTGTAAGATAAGTTTTTTAACTACATACACGCAAAGAAGAACTTAGGTTACGATATGATCACGGCAATAATTTTATAGTTATATTTGGTTATCGAAAACAAGTAATAGTTATTTTTGCTTTGTTTATTCATATATTTTGTCACGATAATCAAGCATTTGTTTGAATTTAATTATTTAATGTGTACTTTTTATGAAAACTTCGTTTTATTTCTTCTTTAAGAATAGTATGAGCTTAAAACCTATTATAAAAAAAATAGTATAATGCACTCATAAAAAATTTCTTTAATTTAAAAGCATCTAAAATTACAAGTAACCATTAAATAATAGGTGAAACAACACAATGATTACAAAACAATCATGCTATGATATTTTTAATAACAATTAATTCTTTTTCTTGTTAAATACATTTTCTTATTTTAAGGGTTTGACAAGTGAAAAAAAATATTCCTAAAAATTTTAAAAAATTTAAGAAATAATATAAATAAACGATAAAATGTAAAACAACTTTTGTAAAAAAACTGTGAGTATAAATGTTAGTAGTACAATCATTATAAGTCAATAAAAACAAAAAACAATAATATTTTTTAGAAAAGAGCAGAGACTTTCCATTTAATTTGTAGTTATAATAAGATAACTGCATGGTACTTTAATTCAACATAATAATGATAACGATAACCATTAAATGTTTCAATCACAATCATACATTTCAATCATAGTATGGTGCGCTAAGATTATCTGCCTGCTCAACGATGTCGAAAGAAAACCCAAGCGAAATTTCATTCGTACAAATATATTGAAAACAACAACAAAAACTAAAAATTTGTTTTTGTTTTCAACGTATTTGTACGAATGAAATTTCGCTTGGGTTTTCTTTCGACATCGTTGAACAGGCAGTATGACTACCACAGCCATGTTTTTCTTTGCGTGTACGTATGCAAGTATTGGGAATTTATTTTACTGAAATACAAACATATGCATAGTTTAATTGGTAAAAAGATACTGATGACAAAATGAAAAAA